>CM048843.1:23297520-24678145 GCA_026545765.1 Plantago major
ACTTTCGGACTACAATCCAAGCCTCATCTACTTAAATGGGCCAAGTCCCTTAAGGGCCCATGAGCCCAACATCTAGCATGGACGAATCCGGACCGTACACTTGGCACTCATATAAATACAAGGCCTATAAATACAAGGCCTTTACTCCTTGTTGAGGGGTAAAACCTCGAACACCAACTAAACTAGAGTACTGGTTCGAAGCGATACTGGTCCGAGCTAGAGTACCTGAAAGGACTGAGTGGGGGGTTAGAATGGGTTACCCAGATTGCATATGTCAATCCGGTAAGAGACTTTACTCAAGAGAGAGTTGGAAGCTCTCAATGTAATAGTTATGGGGAAGGTTATGAAATCGATAGTGTTTATGACTTAGGGATTCTCACTATGATCTTGCTTACCCCAAGGTCTTGGACCTTGTGCTATATTTATAGTTATCATATGCTTATGAGGTGGCTCACAAGATGATGCCAAGTGTATGCTTCAGATTTGACACCAATGCTATCTTTGGCCCATGGCCCATTAGTGAATAGTAATCCAATACTAATTAATGGGCCTGGAAGGGTAGTTTGGACCTTCCTCCGAAAGTCTTGTTCCATACGTTGGTCCGTGTAAGCCCCTCGGACAGATCTGTATGCTTGGTTGATCTGGCTTTGGGCAACTCGAGGTGTCCGAACCTGGAGTTCCACGGAAGTATCTCGATGGTTACATATATCGTTTGGTCTTCTTTGCGGTGGTGGCGTCCGAGATTATCTCGTCCGGTCCGTTTAGCATCCTAGGACTGACAGTTTGCGGTACTTGGAAGGACCATGTGACCTTTTGTCAGGTTCGGAAGTCACCTGTCTAGCTTGGTCGGGCCTAGCTGAGATGGCATGCTGACTTGTAGATACTAGTTGACCTGAGATGGTTTCCTTTATGTCGGACCATTCGAAGGTCGGACTAGCATTGAATTGGCTATCTCAGCCTTGATGCGCTTTAGGACACGCTCTATGGCTCCCTTAACGGATTTGACACATGTCCGTGTCAACACTCCTCATAAACGGTAAGTAACGACTTCCGAAAATCTACTCTCGAAGTTTTTAAGTCCTAGATTGAAAAGTCGACCGACTTATTAACTAGTTGAATCTAAGTACCGTGTTGTCCTAAGCAAACCGGTCCAAAAGGGTCTAACCCCTTATTTTTCTTGTCACAGATCAACGACGGACACCACCGAGGACCGACAGACGCAACGGAGGACCGACGGACTCGACCTCGGTCCACTTTTTCGTCCGCACACTTTCCGACCTTCGCGAAGTCACGAATTTAATCAAAGTAAAGGCGACTTGAACCAAGGACTATTTGACTTCCGCTAACTAATATCAGCGTTCGAGCAAGAACTACATCAATTTAGGGCATCGACGAACTAACTAGCGACTTATCCATTTTTACCTTACATCACTATTAAAAAACTACCAGAACCGTATCTCACAACTGGACATAAACCCCCCATGTACCATTGGACTGATTTGGACAACCTTTAATGTCCTTTATGGAGTTAATGGCCCAATAACTTTAAATCATCCAACAAGTCCATGCTTGATGCTTTAATAAAAAGGCAAAATTCACGTCAATGACACTTTGGCACCTCAATTCTAAAAACAAAAAAGTGTTATGCAAGTAATTCAGTTCAAACGATCCCGTCCCATAAAATTGTCAGGTTTAACCATTTTCGATGTTCCATTTGAGTCCACTTTCATTTCTTTGCCATTTATGTATAAAATCCGGAAATTTTTGAAGTGTCAATTTGAATTTGCTTTGGAGACGAGTAAATTATTTAAACTTAAGTTGATTTACGAGATTTTATAGATAATTATTTTACGGATCAATAAATCGAGACGGAGTACTATGATTTAATTGTACATGGACTGGAGTAAAGATCCAGTTGTGTAAAGTCCAAGTTGTAAATACTATTGTAATTACTGTTTATGGGATTTTAGATGCTCTGTTTGTACCACTCTGAGATATTGTTATATTTTGAGGATTAAAGGTAGGGTTCGTCTTGGCGTGAGCCCATCTCACGATAGACGGCCGGTCGCGCCAAAGTGATTTGGTTTTGGGGCGTGACATTATGACAATGTTATAGTATAATTTTATATTTTCCACTACTTCAAATAGAGTTAAAAAGTAACTAAACAATAAAACCAACTACCAATAAAATCATAAAATAATTTTCACATGTACTATATAGTGTTACGATATTACTCTCCTTATTTCACGTTTCGAAAAGTAAAGTGGAAAACTTCTAAGGGACGGCAGGAGTATATAAGTAGAAGATATACAACCTATCTATATTTACAAGTATAAGATAGATAGTTTTGGATGTATATACGAGTAGAAATATACAGTAAAAATGAATGGGCCTTTTTTTAACAAAAGTGTCCAGCTAGGTAGCGGCTGATTATTTTTCCTAAAAAGAATGTATGGTGACCGATGATAAATGTCGATACTTCATAACAAATGTTCGACGTATCATGTTTGTCTAATATTTTTCGAAAAATGTATAATATTTCAAATTATATATGTAAAGCTATATAAAATCACAAAAAAAATAAATATTTAATGTTTCATGAAAATACCTTATATTTTATTAAAAATAGGTGAAGTTCTACAAAATTATTTGATAATTTACACATAGTTGTAGAATGGACCTGCATTAGTTAAGGACTTAAAAGACGAACTGATGTCTTTAGATATATGTATAATGTTTTGAACAATGTCAATAATATTTTGTACAAAACATATTATGTCATCTTTTTTGTGTATGTATAACATTGATGTTATTAACAAAAGATTTTCAGACTATAATTGTAATGTTTGTTGTTCTCATTTAGTCTCTTTGTAAAAATGGTCCCTCTTGAGATCTCCCCATATTTTATGTTCCAGTAATGTTCAGGGTTAATGTAAAATGCATGAAAATGGGGGAAAAGAAAAGAAAATAGGAAAATATTATTTTTCACCATTTGATATTCATCGAGAAATTTTGATTTTTTTTAAAGATCTCTATCATATATACCTTTCCACAAAATAAGGAAAGTTGTTTCCCCCTATTCTTTTCGTTTGCCCTATTTTCCCTCAAACTAAATGAAATATAAATGTGATTGATCTTTCAATCGATGCATGCAAAACTATGTATTATAGTAGTGTGTGTGCGTGTGTATAAAAGTTAAATTAAGTTAATTTAAGTTAAATTGGACACCTTTGTAATATATACAAGATGTAAATTAGACTTTATTAACAATATATGTCCGTCTTTATATAAATTAATTATTTAGAAACCGTCTTTCAGAATACTTTCTCACATGTTTTTTATATTTAAAAGTAGCAGATAATTACAAAACCCAACCCTCCAAAATAGCACTTTGCATATTAATACTCGGAGTTTGAACAATTACAAATTGTTTCAAAAATTGAATTGTGTTTAAAATATAATCAGATATGCACCCAAAAGTCAACGGCGGAGGTGATGTCAGCTCTGAACTTGACTGGAGACACACGCTTAATATTAACATCAGGTATGAATTTGTAGTTAGAGCAGGGGTACTATAGGATCCATATGTAAATGAGGCTTAAAAGTAGAAAGAGAAAATGATAGAAAAAGTTCTCGTGGTATGGTCAATTGGTCAGGAGTGGATTGGTGCCGACATCTATATATATGATAAAAGTGATGGTCTAATTGAAAGGAGAGCTATCCCACGTATGTAAAAAGTTGATGTTGCAAATTCCCTCCAAAATTAAATGATTTTTAATTCACCAATATTTGATGCATTAGTTTTTCTCTACGCAGTAGTTGTTGAACTCCCATATTTTCATGGCTAAGTTATGCTAAATTATATCCGAAATTTAATGCTTATTAACCAAAGTCAGACTAAGTGGTTGTTAAGTTCTCCTATTGTTTAGGTCATTAGTTAATTAACGTGGCTTGAAGGTTAAAACATATTGTCTATATCTATATACTTATATGATAAAAATATATATAAGTGATGATGGCAAATTGAAGCCAACAAAAAATGAATTATCAATCTTCGGAATTTTTGTTTTCCAGCACACCTAATTCGACTAAAGAGATATTTAATTGTTACATTTTCCTATTATTATGCCCACTGATTCATATTGTTCATATGTTACGTGTTCACCACGAAATAATCCAAAAAATCATCATAAATCATCCTTGAAATCAGCTACTCATGCATCAAGAGCCAACAGACTTACCTATAAAATTCCTGTGCATTTTTTATACCGTATGTAATAATTTAGTTTGTTCTAAAAAAAATAATTTAGTTTGTTTCCTATTTATGTGGCAATTGGTTATCAAGTTGTTAATACCAACGATGAATGTAAACTTTATTACAAATGTCCTGAATTCATCTCATTTATTATCACACTATTTAACACCAAAACATAACAAACATGTAAACATCATCTTTCGTGTCCAGAATTCCCAAATGAAATCGTTATTTCATATACTTGGTGAAGTTGCAACTCATTCACTACTTGATTGGGCAAATTATGTTGTCAGGTATTTAATCTGTATTTTTATATCGTCTTCTAAATTGTAGTATTACTTATCAAATATTATATAGTTGCTTTTATTTGATGCTATTAGTTGTCTGCTACTTCACAAGTTTGGGATGAACAAACACGTACTTAAGAGATTTGTATCGGTGCATCTAATATAATTTCAGAAGCAGTTCTTTATTGACGTTGTTTATGTTTCACGAAATCCCGAAGTTGTACTACGCAAATCTTTGGTTGGTAAATACAAAAGTATTTACTCCCTTTTGCATGTACCAATATTTATTATTAACATTTATTTAATCTTTTGCAGGAGAAATTTTGTGTTTACGGAAATGAAGACGGTGGATTTGCTTTCATGAATGTTTCCGTACAGTCTAAACATTATCAAGGAAAATAGTACAAAGGAGTTAGTGGCACATGATGTTAACTAATAGATTTTGCTAAGTTACAATATCAAATAGTTGTTTATTTTCAATTTTTCATGTATTAGTTTTAGAGGCGTTTGGATTGATGTATCACTTTGATTTTCAAAAGATAAAATTTGGGTATACATATGCATTGATAGATAACGCCATATTGTTCTACTGGCCAACGAGTGTTATTATAATAACACCTATCATCATTGAAGGTGATTAAATTAAAATGTAATATATGCACTTAATCCATGTAAATTTTGCTATTCTCTAGCTGGTCTTCTTTATAAGGAAAGAATGAAGTGGATTTGTGATACTTTTGTTTCTGTTGTACTCGCAATGTCCCGAAATATTTTAAGGTCGGTGCGTAGTTTTATGTGAAAACTTAATATCGTATGATAAAATATAAAAATTTGGGAAGCACTTTTAATGGTTAAATGAGTAAGTTTAGTGTAGATATAAGATTTTAATGATTTGTTGGGTTTGTGATAGCTTCATTTGTTAGTAATGTATGAAGATTTGTGGGGTGGATGGAGTAGTAATCCAAAAAATTCAACTAAATGTACATAAACAGTCTCTTATGCACACTCTGTTTACTATTTTTATGTAATTTTATTTTTAAAATTTATATCGATCTAATAAAAAATACAATAAACCCATGGAAGATATGGAGAATCGAATCTAAATTATAGGATCAGATAATAAAATTATACTATTAATTAATAGTGAATTGGGAATTTAGGTATATGATTAGAAGAAAATTATACTCCCTTCCCTCTGTCCCAGTTTTATTTGCCCGTTTAACTTTTTCTGATCAACACTTACAAATTTGGTTTGTGAATTACTTATAAATAATGTTGATAAATTTTTTTAAAATTCATATTATTAAATATTAATTTTTAAATTTTCACTATATATATATTTTTTTAAATAGATTACAAGTATTATATGAGTAATTCAAAGTTGAATGAAATAGACTAGGGAGTATTTACTATTAATAGTAAATTTGTGATTTTGCCAACAAATTATCTAATCTTATGCCTCTTTCTCTATTTTTAGTCAACTATATATATCAAAATTATAAAATTTGTTGTCAATTTGGCAACTAATTTTATACACCCTCACACCAAGTAACGCTACTGGCTGCCTTCCTATTTATGTTCTAAAGCTATAATATATGTTTGAACATAAATTAACCCATAAGGGGAAAAATTACATACACGATTTGGTGTCCAATTACCATACCTACCTATTTTCTTTAATTTTATACAATTGAGAAACCTAAATCTTTTCTTTAATTTTCAACAAACACAATTTTTGCATTGTCTAAGTACTTTATATAATTTTATTTGATATAAATACATTTTTCTTCGATAGTATTTGTATTATTATTGGGAGCAGGTCAATCGAGTCTAAATGCTGACAACTACAAAGATGAAGTTGATTTTCTACACCAAAAATTGGTTTATCTATATGATTGGACCGAAAAGTAGTAGCCAATTACAAGTAACCTATTTATACAGTTGTGTTACATGAAGTATAAGAATAAGATAATTTTAATTTGGGAACTCTACAAGTTTTTTAATAAAGGATTAATTCAAACTTCAAAATTCAATTCGAAAGGTAGCTCAATTATAAAATTGGGATCAGTCTAATTCGGAAACTCAATTCCAATGGTAAATAATGAACTAAAAGAATTGGACAATTTCCCACTAGAGAACTGTCAAAACTACTTTAAGAATGAGATTTTTCAAACTCGAAAGCTCAATTTCAATGTTAAGCTTAACTCTAAGAGTGACTTAGTTTGATGATACCTCTATTTGAAGTACATATATACTATAACTCTAATAATGAATAAAGAAGAAGAGTAAAAATGAAAGACCCTCATTGTTGAAAAGGAAAAAAAAGATAATCTATATATTATATAAAGTCCAGTTTTTATTCTATCCATTTTGTATAGGACTTAAGCCAAGAATCAATCTTAGAATTTCTTTCAATTTTTGGTATTTATTTGACTACAAAAATAAAAAAAATTACAAAAATGGTAACAAATCTTTTCAAATTCCGTCTTCTCCTTTTCCGCCTTCTGAAAGCCATTTTCATTAATTACAGAAAATCTATAATTCCTCTTCTACCATGCATTCCAATCTTTCATTTCCATTTCAAATTCAATACATAAGCACATAATCGAAAGGAAGCATTTGGCCGAAATCCCTTCCTTCTTCCGGTATTCTTATTCTTTCTTCATTCTCATTTTACGAGCATCCTCCTCAATCCTAAATCAAGTGCAAACCATTCTCTATCAAATCGTACGGTCTTTAACTTGAGATCTTGACTGACCGTATCGTGTGACCGGTATACTAACTCCTAAGTAGAGTACACCTCACAGTACGTGTAGCCAATCGAATTTCAAAATCAGGTAAAGTTGAAGCATTCAAGTTTCTCTCTATCAATTATTAAGTTTTTATGACATGGTGAACTGTTAGTGAAGCAGTTTGTTTTGAGAACAAATTCTATGTAATCTGCTCGATGCAAAATCCTATAAATAGCATCATGCTAAGTATCCTATAAATTGAATCAAATTTTACCTTCATCCAATTATCTGATAGGGAGCAGAGGTTCTGGGAGATTAGAATGCCTGCAGTGAAGGGTGTGTGGCTGATTTTACTCTGATGTAGCGAAATCAGTTCATGCCTTCCCACTCCTCTAAATCTTCAAGCCCGACCGAGAGATCCTTCAAGTTAGATCATAGTCTTTTAAATCCTTTGTATGAAGATAGAAATAGACACAGAGTGTGCGTCAATATGCATACATAGTAGGTTTTTTTGATGTAAAGGTTGTATTACTCCCTCCATTCTTTATAAAACTTGTCATTTTGACTTTGACCGGTCAACTGTCTCCGACTTTGACACAAAATACTCTTAAACTATAATAGTAAAATGACAAGTTTTATAAAGAATGGAGGAAGTACTATGTATTTATATAATAGAATCATCACATGGTTTTGTAACTTTTAGTCTAGAAGTTTTACATTTTATCCCGACTTTGATTGATCTAAAAAGTAAAAAATACAATAAACTGTTTGGGAAGTGATTAAAATGGATCGAGTTTTAATTGAATTTTAACCGTGAATAGTAACTGAATTATAATTGGATTTTGAAAAATGATATTTGGGATGGAATTAAAGTTTTATATAGGTTTTATAGGGTTGTTTTATTGGGTGTGTAAGAGTGAAGTGATGTGTGTAAAAGTTTTTAAGATTATTTGATTGGTTTTAATGTTATTTGATTGGTTTAAGATTGTTATAATAAATGAAAAAGTAAAGTGAGAGAAAAAGAGTAGGTAGTAAGATAAAATTTAATTGAATTATGACTAGTGAGTGGATTATAAACGAGTAATGTTCAACGTGATTGAAGACGTATGAGTTATGACAAACAAGATGAGAAGGATAAGGTATTTTAACCTCTTTACAAACGGCCTCTATGAAGTCAAGAAAACCGTATTCCTTTCAGGAATGGAATGAAAAGCATTTTTATTTCTTGCAGGGGTTTATATAATCAAATTCAAAGGGCATTTGTTTCAATTATGTGTACAATGACTTCTTCTCTTTTAAATGTAAAACAACAAAGCGTAAGTATGCATGAAAGTAAGACACAACTGAACTACAAAAACATGCTTAGAAAATGATTTAACTAATAGAGATTCCGCGAAGACCTAAATTAGGAGGTAAACATGATTTTGATTAGAAAGTCACGAAGTATATCAAAGATCACACTTCAAGTATATTACACATCGGATTAGTTTGAGACTCTCTTAGAGCTGGCAAAATCCACCCAGACCCGCAATCTCATTCAAAATACATCGATTCGGAATTCAATTTGACACGAAATATAGTGGTTGACCATATGACATGAGACCCGATCCCAAATCAATGATCAAATTTGATCCGAAATATCCGATATGAATTACTATTGACCGGAATTCACCCAAAAAATAAAATTAAAATGAATATAAATTACTCATTTATGAATTTAATCTAAATGACCATTGATCATGACACTAATATATAAAGGCAAAATTTTTAAAATATCACAATTGCATCACAATTCATAAACCAATTCATAATCGTTCCATAAATGACCAAATTCGGAATCAATTTGAATTGTCTCGATGAAACGATCAAATATGAAATTATTTGAATTATTACAAGCCTGGCCCAAATTTGAACAAGATCATAATCCAAATTTACCCTACCCAATTGATATGACATTAAATATTATACCAAATTGATCCAATCTCGATCCTAAATAAATCACAAACCCCAACAGTCAGACAAATTTGTCCCGACACAAATGGAACTATTTCCATGTTGGTGATTCACACTATAACCAGATGTCCAAAATAAGTTGTGAATTTAACACGTGCGGAAGGGTAGAGGCTTGCATATTCAGAACTTTTATAAAGTAAGTCCCCTGAGAGATGGTCCATATGTAAATTATCAAGTGACGGATTTAGGTTTTCAAAAACATTATCGATGTTCTTAATCAAACATTTATGTTGTCAACACTGGTGATTTTCATATATACAAACAATACATTTTGTTAACAAAGTAGGCGTTTTGATTAATAAATCGATGATTTTTTGAGAATATAGGTCCGTCTATAAATAAGCTAGGTAGATACCGTTACTCTAGAGACTTTGTGATCTTTATCATCTAAATTATTAAAAAATTGTGTAGACTCTATAAAAAATGTAGTGTATGTTTGTTATATAGTTGAAAAGGTTTAAGGAAAAAAGTTTAGTTGATGAAATAGTAAATTAGTTAAATGGGAGTTATATAAAATGTTATTTTGAATATAGTTAAAGATTTACAGGATTTATACTTTATACTGTGTGTAAAAAAGAATATATATGTAATAATGAAGTGATAGATTTGATTTTTTTTTACGTTTAATTGATTGATTTCAATGTTGTTTGATTGGTTTAAGGTTGTTAGTATAATTCAAAAAGTAAAGATAGCTAAGAAGTATGGTAGAAAGAGAAGGGCAATGGTTAATTGGAGTAAAAATTGAGTTAAAACATCTATATATGAGAAAAGTGACGTTGATACTTGAAGGAGAGTTATACCACGTGGGACAAAATCATATGTGATAAAAATTCTAGCTCAAAACAATTGAATTTTAATTAACCTGTATTTGTGTTCAAAAAATGCTATTTTTATGGATTACTATCTCGTCTATTTAACTTTACGTATTACTTAAGTCTGACGGGTTGTTTGTCGGAACTTTAATTGAGGTGTAACTGGTAAATAGTAACTAAATTTTAATTGAGTTGTGAAAATTTGTATTTGGTATAGAATTAAACATTTATAGGATTTCGTAAGTGTTGTGAGTTTTAATTGAGTGGTGACTCATTTAGAAAACATAACCTATTGCCTCAACTAAAATGGTAAGCGAACTACGAAAATACGTTCCACTCAAACTATCAGTTAGACATTCATGTAACATGCTTATATGAAAAATAAGCTTATTGAATTGATAAGTTAGAGAAATAAATTTTGGATCGTCAATTTGAATTTAAATTGGAGAGGAAAATTTTATTGAGCTCGAGAGTAATTACGATTGATGAACGGGAGTAAAAGGCCCAATTACTAAAAATCTCATTAGGTTTATATTTATTGGGTTACCTTGGCTCATCATTTTACGTCTCTTTCTTCATCTTTTTCCTTGGCCGTGCTCTTCTTCTTCTTCTCGTTCTGCCTCCATCCGTCTACCCACCTTGATCCCATCGACCTCCCTCACATCCACTGTACTCAGCCGCGCATCACATCTCCTTGTGCGCCTCCTTAGACTTAGACCTTGCCCAGCACCGTGTCACCTTGGCGAATGAAAAGTGGTTTGAGAATTGGCGAACTTTCATGGACAATCGGGACTGTTATTGACCGTTGTTGTTGGAGAGATGGATGGGGATTCGATTGGTGTCACCTTGGTATTGATTTGGAATTGATTGAATCGATTTGGTAAAGTTTTGAAGGTTGCAGGGACTTATTTGAGGTTTTTGGAAAGAATAAACCCTTGCTTTTGAGAATTAGATGGTACCAAGGACCTCCTGTGCAATTTAACAAACCTCCAGATATTTCATGTAGCTAGCCCAGTTGGTCTGACTCCAGTCTGAGAATCTATAGGTCTCAAGTTCGATTCCAGCTGTGCCAAATATTATTTTTAAGCCTCTTTCGCACCCAGAAAATTACCGTATTACCCTTGAACGTTGCAGAATTACAAATATGCCCTCCCACCATTTATTCCTATTTTTTTCCTAGCTCCAGAAAATTACCGTTTTGCCCTTGTTACCATATTTCTCTAATTTCGACCTATAAAACCGTAGTAGAGACTAAGCGGGGTTTACAAGTGGTGCTTTGGATGAATGATGGTTTAAAGTGACTTTGGAGGATTCGATGTGTAAGCTATCGGAGGATTGCTTGCGGTTGTCTAAGCTTAACTGGGATTCGTATCGCCTTCGAGGTAAGGGGAACTCTTGACACTTTTGCTTCTATTTTCCGTATATAAAATCTATATGTATAGTTTTCGATTGACAAATAAGTTATGGTTATTATATCATGTTATGGGACTTGATATAATAGTCTATTAAAAAAAGGATCAAGTATGTATATCCCATAAAATGTATTTGTTGTGTGTGCGATTTGCGAAAGCTATTTTGTGAAAGCATGGATTATGTGTACATACGTTTATGCTCATCGATATGCCTATGAAGTGTGTGGACCCTTTTGGGGGATTGTCGTGCTTTGGAGTACTCTCAGTGTTATGAGTGTGGACCCCTATAATGTTAGGGGATATGTTATGTGAAAGCCGGCCTGTGTGCCACCACGGTTTGTGTGGGCATAATGTATATTTGATTCGAGCTAAATGTGAATAGTGTATTGTGATATGTGTTCCATGCAAAATGATTTTCGACTATGTTTGATATAAAACGGAGTGTATATATATGTAAACTTTTCATATGTACTTGATCCGGGTAAAAGTGCCAGGAGCTCACCCTTACACATTTTTTTATATATTTAGTAAGTGGTTGGACGAAGATACTTTGGAGTTGAGACGGTAGTCAGATGACGGATATGTGAAGGCTGTTTAGTAGCTGCTGCGACTCTGAGATTTGTATTGTATAGGATTATTAGTACTGTTGAGATTGTCGTTTTTTATTGAGGACATGTAATATTATTGTATTTGGGATTTTAGATGCTCTGTTTGTACCACTTTGAGATAATTGATGTATTTGAGGATAAAAAAGAAAGCTTCGCCTTGGCGTGAGCCCATCTCACGATAGACGGCCGGTCGCGCCAAAGTGATTTGGTTTTGGGGCGTGACAACACGAGTTTTAATTATGAATTAAATTTTTGAGAGATTTGTCACTATTAACAAGAAGATATGTCAGCACTATCTACTATCTAGATTATCCCGCAATAATTTATTTACATTAAAAACGAAAGAAAACTAAAAAATTGCAATATCAAACCTGCCTATATACAAACCATTGATCATTTGCTCTCCTCATGCCCGAGATCGATTACCAGTTTGTATTAATAAAGAAAATTCAATTTGCGTTATTTCTTTTTTCCGATGTGTTTTTCGATGCTTTAGTCGCAATTTGGATTGTGGAAGTGATTCTCCAAATATGGAGAATGGTCCATGTATAAAAAAAGTGAGAATACTAAATAATATACCTATTTAAATTATAGTTATCATGATAATAAGTTTGAGTGTACATCTCCAAATTCATTTTGGTATAATATACATAAGTTGGTGAAGTAGATAATATACTCTAATGACAACTCCGAACTTACAAGAATGAAAATCATACAATCTTATAATTTTTAACATGAGCGAACGTTTAGAGTTGTGTTAGTTTGTATTCTATGGGTGAAGTTTGATTTAAGGGGTTTGCACTCTAATAGATTAGTGTACTATCAAACCTTAGTTAGAAAAAAATTATATACAATAAGATTCTTATTGTAAATTTCAAATCATATGTCTATAAAGGATAAACAAATTCCTATTAGATTACAGTGCATATAGTTTTCTATACATGTTTACTAAGTTATGACAATTAAAAATAGCCAGAGACACTATTGAGCTCATGTCCTCCTAAATCGTACTACATTGGTATTCCATCATTTTACTTTTAAATTAATGGGTTGGACTTTATCCAATCTGAATCAAACCCATGAAAATAATGATGTTGAGATTCAGGTCGGGCAATACCTGAACCTGTGTAACAATACCCGAACCCGGCCCGATCCAACATTTTATGATTAAGTTAGTATTTTTTGGGATATTTGGGGGGGGGGGGGGGGTGTGCAAAAAAAAAACCACTATAACATGTGAAGATTATGTATGTAAAAGACTCCCTCCGTTCGGATTGAACTTTTGGCGGGCCCAGCACAAATTTTAAGCGAAAAGTGAATAAAGTAGGAGAAATAGTGAATAAGGAAGGAAAGAGAGTAAATAAAGTATGAGAAATGGTGAATAGAGTAGAAGAGACCGTGAATAAAATATGATAAATATTTTCCATTTAATGAGAAGTTGCAATCGGGACATCCCGAAATAAAATGCGGGAAGCTGAATTTGGATAGGGGGAGTAAAATTTTGTTATGCACAGTATTTTATTTTGGTTTGGGTTTCAGGAATTCAGTTTTTTTTTTTAACCCGTATCAGTTAAAATTAATGGGTCGGGTAGAATACCCGATATAAAATATTTGTTATTAAGCCGTCAGATCCTGAACGGGTTCGGGCTGGGTTGAATCCCACCCCTTTTTAAAGTATATCAGTCATTGCCCGTCGTATTTTTATATTTTCTATAGTAACCATAACAAAAAGACTCAATGAAGTACTACGTCACTATCCACCAACATCACAACTAATGATGTGCTTTTTTCAGTTCCAGGAGATAGAAGAGATACACATGAGCTAATTGGTGGTGTGTTGGTCTTTACATGTCTATCAATAACATTTTACACGTGAAGACTTTCAATTTCTTTTTCTTTATTTATAAGATTCGATCGGTAGGATGGGGTATAAGAGTTATCTTCTCTACGATATCTGACTGGAAAGACTGGTTCTATCCAACCCGAATTCAACCCCGTTTGAAATAATGATGTTCAGATTTGGTCTGGCTTATACTCGACCCGTTCCATACCTTTGTTACAAGACCCGAGCGCAACATTTTATGATTAAGTTAGTAAAACTTACATTTTTCTCCGACGGATGTGGGGGGTGGGGGGTCATATACTCTTTAAGCGGGGAAACTCTCTTCGATCTTCTCTCTACTTTCTTGATCAATAACGGACCTGGGGGATCTGATACTCTCTATGTGGGGAAACTTAATTTGATCTTCTCTCTGCTTTCTTGATTTACATAACGAGCCGGAGGGGGGGGGGGGGGGAATCAGCTTATACTCTCTAGGCGGAGAAAGTGTCTTCAGTCTTCTATGTACTTTCTTGATCTCCATGACATGCCGTCATGAAGTGTTGAGGTTCTGGCAGGTACTCTCTAAGTGGAAAAACTCTTTTCTATCTTCTCTCTACTTTCTTCATCCATAACGGGCCCGGGGGAGGGGGAGGGACAACATGTGAAATTATGTTTGTAGAATAATAATTTTTGTGTCTTTGGTGGGGTGACGCATACACCGAGGGGTTGTTGGAACCGGTGGGTTGGAAAAATCAACTGCAACATGTGAAATTAAGTTTGTATAATTTTTTTGTGTGTGGTGGGGTGACCACATACCACCGCAGGGTTGTTGGGAACAACCCTATTGATTGTGTTGTATACTTTTTTGTATTTTATTTTGATTCCGTTTGAGGGATAGGTTTTTTTTAAAAAAAAAAAAACATGTACATTACTAATTAATGCGAATTAGTACGGTGACTATTTTTACATTTTCTATAGTTAACATAAATAAACACTCAATGATATAATATTAGATGAAGAAGGACTACCGATCGACACCACGATCGTTGTTCACATAAATTTGACTATCTTATTTTCTCGATTAATTTATTTTATCATCCCCTTTTTATTTATTATTAAAAGTAAACTATACCGCGGCATCGCCCGGGTTAGTAAAATCTGCCAAATCTATCTCCTGCTGTAAAGGCATTATTATGTAAATTAATTAATTAATTAACTTAGATTATTCGGATTCCAACAAAAAATTAAGCCATGTTAATTAATGGGAACGAAAAAGTATCGTTTGTCTTGTTGTGGAATGTACTGGAAGCTGGACTTGATTCCCATGACCAATATAATCTAGGTTATTGTGATTTACTAGTAATGTGTAGATAGATCTAACCTGAGAACGTGCATATCCATGGGACGACTCATAGATATTTTGCGCTCAATATGGAAAGCCTACCATTTTCTTCAATTTATACTAGTATCTTATTCTTATCTATCTATCTAATCTAACCATTATTATTAATGCTACTATTTATTTACTCCTTAGATCACTTTCATCATTCAGCACCGTCCACCTATTTTTCACTTTTACTAGTATCTTCTTCTATATATAGTAAAAATAGTATAATGTTTTTTTTTTCTGTGTTATCAAAAATTATCGGTCAATGAGGTGTAGCTCAATTGATTAGGCTGAACCCAGAGGTTATGGGTTCGATTCCCGTCGAGAGCGTGATTCTGTTCTAGTGTATACTAGCTTATGATAGATTGAATGAAAACTTTGTAATGAGATTGAGATATGAATAATATATTATTAGATTTGATGTATTATGATTGGTAATAGTGATATTTTTAAAAAAAAATATCGGATAAACTATTAATTAGTTACACATGACATTAATTAATTGTTGTACTGATCACCACCCGTTCGATAGAAGTTTGTTCAAGATAACTCTACACATCAGACTAGGGGTGTTCAAAAATACCGATAAACCGAAAAAACGAACCGAAACCGAACCGAAAAACCGAACCGATAACAAAGGGTTCGGTTTTTGGTTTGCTATTTTTAAGCAAATCGGTTTTCGGTAATTTTCGGTACAATACCGAAAATTACCGAAACCGAACCGAAAACCGAAATTCTTAAAAAATTCAAATATTCTTACATTCTCGAAAAAGTATGGCCTTATTTCATTGAGTATTGCATTATTTATTAAAGCAAAAATTATACATTACTAACATAAAATAACAAGAATGCAATGTTTATGCATTGCTAACATGTTACAGTAATTAAGTTTGATAAAACAAACTACTACTTCTTCTAGTCTAACTACTGTGAGCTTATTTTCATACAAATATTTTCATGTAGGGAGGTTATTAAAACAAATATTGAAACGTAACGAGGTTATTTTTTCATTTTTAAAATGATTTTTCGGTATTTTCGGTTTTTACCGTACCGTTACCGAAATTTTCGGTATGGTACCGAACCGAAAAATAAATTCGGTTCGGTTTTCGGTTTTCATAATTTTTGCAATTTCGGTTTTCGGTTTTTCGGTTTCGGTTCGGTTCGGTATACCGAAACCGAAATGAACACCCCTACATCAGACTCACTTTATTATTGTAAAGAACTACTGATACACTTGATTTTCTTTGTAAATCAATTTATTCTATTTAAATTAGAGAGATTAGATAGCTAGGTCAGAAAGACTTGGAAGATTATTTGACACCCCGTGCTACCCCTCCATTTTTCATGTAAAAGTACTATTATACCCCTATTTAAAATGTATTTCAATGTCTAAATAGATATTTACGTTAAAAGTAAGGATATATATATATATATATATATATATATATATATATATATATATATATATATTGCTTGTAGCCAACTGGTCATAAGGCAAGTGATAAGTTCTTCCACTTGCAGGTTGAGGGATCAATTCCCCTATCATGTACATCTTCTTGAACTTTTTTTTCCTCCATCCATTTCATGTTTTTACCAACACTATATCTTTATTTTTCTATTTTCAGCAATCTTTATCATTTTAACTCCTTTATCTTTTTGTTGAGTTATTTCATTTATATTTTAAATTTAATATTATTCTCACAAAATAAACTATGTAAGATGATACTACGTCCTTTTATAAGTTTTCATTTTGTTGTGTTAATTTCTTGTTATGTACATTTGTTTCACTACAAACTAATTCTAACTTATATCGAAAAATAAATAAAAAATCTATAGTATAATTGTTATGCTTTTATATATAATAATTTAAATCATCATTTATGAATTATTTTTGAAAGTTTATGTTCAAATGAACTGTTTAATAGTAAAAAAAGAAAGTTAGAAACTTATTTGTGTAAAAAAAAACACTAATTAAGAAAAAAATAAAATAATAAAATTGAAAGCTAGAGATGCAGAGTAACATATACTCATTTAGTAAAAAGAAAAAAAGAAAGACACGCAAGTTTAATAATAAATATTTTTTATTAAATTAAATTATTTTATTAATAAAATTTTAAAATAATATTGTACTACCCCTCAAATAAATTTCTGCGTTCGCCCTGGTACTATTTGTGTTGATTTAATCACGATGTGTTCGTGTTTATGAATTGTGCCAAATGTTGGCCTTTAATATACTAGTCAGTGCCTTGAATGACCTTGACAAAGTATTTGTGGACTTTATTAATTTCAAACACTCATCTATTTTACAGTCAACTGAATCATTTAATCCGATTCACTATTTCTTAACCTAGCTAGGGACCCTTATTTAACCCCGTTCCCACAATCTTTTTTAATACGTTAGGACCATTTTATTCTATTGAGTATTTAATGTAAACTTTGATAATTCCTACTCCCTCCCTTCAGGATAAATGGGGTTGACACGTAATTTTAGGTGAAAATTTAATATAATGATAAAATATAAAAAATGTTATAAAATGTGTCCTTTTGGTGGAAAATTGTGTATGAGATTGATTATTAATTTTCGGGTGTGGGATATATAGTTCTGTAGGACGACTAAAAATGATAAATACATGAAGTTTTACGGGACGGATGGAGTACCTTATACTATCTGCATTCCCACGGGTGGAGCCAGGTGATTGATGGGGGAGGCCTAATTATATATATTATATGTGATTATTTTTAAAGTTATGAGAGTAAATTATAAAATTATCAAAAAAATATTACATAAAAAGTCTTCTTTTTAAAATTTGAAAGGAACGAACACTCCACTATACATTCTCCCGACTCTGTCCATGTTGCATAACATTTTTGTCCAATAAATGGAATTGCCACTAGTGTTCCAAAAATTGGATGGGCAACCTAATGCTACTTTGTCCGATAAATAAAATTGTCACTAGTGTTCCCAAAAATAAAATGGGCAAAAGTGAATAGCTTAACTTATACATATATACGATTTTATCTAGTCAAATTTCATTGCTTGGAAATGAAGAATTTGAAGACCTTTTTGTAATTATTGAAGGAACAGTAAGCTAGGGAACTTCCTTGAACATGTAGAATGATTGCCAAGATCTTGAGGAACACACAAGTATACAATATTAAAAAGTGGCTACCCATATTTAAATGGTGATGTTGGCCTGTTGTAAATAATTGTCATCAGTGACATCACACTCAAATGTTAGACACAACAAAGACTAAAAGACAAACGTGCAATACTTTTAAATTTCTTAACCTAAATTAAATGTCTTAATCTCCACACTTATTTGTAATTATGTGTCAATGTTTTAGTTGAAATTCAGCGTATCTTTTGAGAAAATTGGTTACACAGCTAACTCTTATGATGCAATAATTGTTTAAATTAGTACATATGATTGATAAAAAATAAAGCATGTTCACTGTTATATCATCTCGACGTTGAACCGAACCATTTGACTCTCTCCGCTTCCGACTTTCTAGGCTATGATGTGCGACTGAACCTTTTCTTCATTTATCCATTCGGGTGGGCATAGGACGGGTTCATAACATGTATTGGGACCCGCCCCTAGCGGGTTTTTATTTCAAAACCCGACTATGATATAGTACATGGCCATTTTACGGTGATTATATGAGGGTTCGCAAACTCCAACTAACTTGAATGTTGGGTTATTTATGTGAAAAAGTGTTGCCATTATGTTGTGACAAAATTACATGCAACATTATATTACCGTACTTATGTATCTTTCACGATTTTGATATTTTACATTCACTAACCTACTTTTTTAGAAGTCTTACTGATATTTTAAATTTAAGGTTTTGACAAAAATATGTGTGAATAGTCGAACATGAATGGATATACAAAATATCGGCTTTATATATCTAAAGTCATATGTTGAGAATATCTAGAAAATATACCTAAAAGAAGTTTGCAACAAAACGTAGACCGGTTTGCACATGTAAACAAGTTTAATCACGGGCATACCCGGAAGGGGGCATAGGGGGCGTCCCCCACACAAACGCAAACCTCCGACATAATCTTGCATTTATAGTTTGGTCCCTCGAACTTTAAATTCTGGGCCTGCCCCTGAGTTCAAACATTTAATATATGTTAATAAGAAGACTACACAGGTGAATCAGGTTTAGAAATCTACGCAAAATTTAGAAAAAAAATATAATCGATGGCGAGTTATAACTTACATTTAACAAATTTCAATCAGCTATCGGTCAATTATCGTGTCTAGGGAAGTGGAAATGTCATTGGCATTGGACAAAAAGGAAAGGAAATATAACTGGATGAAATGGACCAATATGTGAATTTACACATGGTGAGATCCACCATATCCTATAATAATAGTAATATAGTAATGCAACGTGAAATTTGATACTCGTCCTCTATTGCCTACATAATGCATACATATTACATGCTATTCCATCGATATTTGTCTCCTCTTCTCTTCCCTTCCCTACCTACCATTTTTTTCAACTCGATTACTCTTCTTCCCTATCTAAATCTCCCAACAAAATCACTCAACACAAATCAACTACTATTATATCATATGAAGATCCAGTGTGACGTCTGCGACAAAGACCAAGCCTCCGTCTTCTGCGAGGCCGACGAAGCCGCCCTCTGCTCCGCCTGCGACCACCGTGTCCACCACGCCAATAAGCTCGCCGGGAAACATCGCCGGTTCTTCCTCCACCAACCTTCCGCCAAACAATCCCCTCTCTGCGATATATGTCAGGTCAGTGTGTACAGTTCATACCATAGAATTAATATAAATGATTAACTTTCGCATATCCTTAAAATTTTAGTAACTTTTAAATAACGCAGATTTTTATCAATTGATATATTTGTTCGAAATGATTTGATAGTTAGTTAATTATCCTAATGTGAATTTCATTTTTTTGCAGGAAAAAAGGGCGTTCTTGTTTTGTCAACAAGACAGGGCAATATTGTGTAGAGAGTGTGACATATCAATACACAAAGCAAATGAGCTTACCAAAAACCATTCAAGATTTCTACTCACTGGTCTAAAACTTTCATCAAATTCCACTTCACCTGAATCACACTCCTCTGTTTGTGATCCTGTTCCAACTATGAAATCGCAAAATGAATCATCTAGCAATGCACACAAACGTACAACACCCACTGCAAGGAGTACAAGTGCTAGAAGCACGGCTGTAACTGCAAATTCTCAGAGTACAGATTTGACAAGTAGTAGTATCTCAGAGTATTTGATCGAAACTTTGCCCGGTTGGCATGTTGAAGACTTTCTTCTCGATCACGCTAATTCTCCTTCTCCTTATTCTTTCTCTAAGGTATTATGAGTTTACTTTTTTTTTTCTTTTTTGATTTTTTTCCTATCTAGGTGTCTGTTCTTACTCTGTCGTACTATGGATTAAAATCTCGATTTACACCATGTTTCATGTTTTCCTTTTGTAAAAAGTGAATGTTATCCGATAAGTATCCGATGTTTATGGCATACAATCGGAGTAAAAATTTAGTTGACTACTTTTAGAATTACATATTGATTTATTTGGATGAGTTGAAAATTTTCCGTAATCTTTTTATTATATATATATGTGTGTGTGAGTAATCTGCTTGTAACTTGTAGATCTTGTGACAAATAATCACTTGATCAATGCATTTTAACGAATTTAAACAATTTCTAAAGTAATTGATTCAATTTAAGTTTGATAGACCTAGTCTGTAGAAATATTTCCCGAAAGATTCGGATGTTCTTGGAAATTCTTAACTCTCATCAAGATTTTATACCTTGGTGATATTCTACTGCAAATTTTGCTTTTGTAACACATACAAAAGTGAATGAGGGTATATATATATTTTTGTGTAGTATAGGTTTATGATATGATATTTTTAACTAACTGAGTGATCCTTTGGACAATTATTAGAATGGAGAAAATGATGTGTTACCATTCTGGGATGGTGGTGATGATGGGAGCAGCATGATTGGATCTTGGATCCCACAAATGGAGAATGGTGCAGCAGCACCTTTGCATTACAGTACACAAAATCATCATCAGTCATATTTTGGAGCAATTGCAAATGGGGGTAAGGAGCTGCAGTTCACTGTCACTAATAACACCAAAATACACAATAGTAGAAAGAAGACTGAAGATCCCAACTCTTTTGCTGTTCCACAGATAACCCCATCTTCAAATACTAATGCTGCTTTCAAGAGATCAAGAACTCTCTGGTAGTAGTAGTAGTAGTTGTATTACTAGTTTTTACTACCTTTCTTTTTTTACCTCAACTTGGATGTTCTTCTTCTCACTTTGTTAATGCAAATCATGTCTTTGTTATCTTTGGCTGGTATCATGGATCTTTTTGTCTTGTTGTAAATAAGAGGCAATCCATGTGGAGAGTTGTGCAGCTTGCAACTCACTTTTTTCTTTTTTTAACAATTATTTTCTCCTCACTTATTCTAGGACTCTTGTTTCAGAAAAAGTTGGGATCTTTATGAGAAGATAATATCTTGCAAGCTGGAAAGATGGGCAGGTCCATCTCCAGTTCAGAATAATAACATTCTTTAGGTGCTGCCTTTAAATGCTCCAAAATAACTACTCCTATTAAAGAGTAATGGGCTATGATAATTGACAGTGATGTATACTAAGCATTAGCTCTAGTGTTAACAAAATTAGTCCTAAAGCATCATGATAGAAGCTTATATCAATCATGTTCTAAACAGAAATCTGGTAAGAGAGAAACTGGTGCAGTAACCATGCTTTTTAGAGTTAGTTAACCGAATGCTAAACTTACTGGAAGAAAACTGGCTTCTCCATTTCCACAGTCGAAAATGATAAAACGGGCATAGGAGGTCAAAGCTTGACGCAAAGTAATATGCACATTGTGGATCCATAACCAGTTATCATTTACACAAAAAAGGGAAGCACAGACAATAAGAATGAATCTGTTATCAGAAGTTGACTTATGCAATGTATCATGTATGGGAAGAAGTTAATGGGGACAAGATGTGAGTTGCAAGTCATCATCATCTTCATGGAATGGATGGGTTTCTCCAATGAGGGATGGACCACACATCAGATCCGTGGATTATCACAGAGCCTACGCCACGAGAACTGAGGTGGAACCTTTACATTTTTCAGTAGGCTGTGTTCATACGCTGCATAAGAATGCAAAAAGAGCCAATTAGCATACGTGAACTGCCGTAGGTTTCTCTGTGAAAAAATAAACTTCGAAAGAGACTTGGATTTGGTCAGACAAAAGTAACGGGGACCATAATGTCAACTTGGATGCGTGTGGAGTTCTTGTGTCCTAATCGTCATTAATCTGTTTCACATGTCTCCATCCAAATTTCACAAGATCTGGACAACAGATTGATCAACGTAACCAGTTTAAATCAAATGACAGTATACGCATAATACACAGCACAATTGAGAGCCTTCATATTGTCATTAAGTTATAAACTCTGTACTCGGTATGTAGCCTCTCTATAGCTGGTAGCCGATAGATGATAGAATAATAAACAAAACAGCTGCTTTGTTTGTGTGTGTGAGGGCGGGGAATGTACCTAAAGTAACTAGTCAAATTAACTAGAGAATCAGCTAGATGTTCAGGTAACAGTCAAATCTGATCATCTAGCTGATATGCTAAGGTGATTGACAAGTAGTTAGTGAACTCAGGGTTTTGAATGGTTTATGACACTGAAGTCAACTGAACTAGATTCTCTCCCAGAAGTGATATCGTGTGCAGCCACGATTAAACAATGATCTTATTTATTAAGTATGTAACACATGCCAAGCAAATGGTGGAGTAAATTTGCAAGAACAGGTCGAGTCAGCTAATTACCTTGAATTGCTTTTTGGTTCTCTGTTGTTACTGGTAGGTTGATCAAGCACAGAAAGGTGCATCATGCATCAGACAGAGAATGCCTGCATCAGCACTTTGCTCGCAGGAACATATTCCCGTCTCTCAACATACGCAAAGGGAAACCAACCAGCTTTCCCTTTGCATTCACCTTCCGCCCAACCGCGACCACTCACCTGTAAATCATCATTTCAAGAATTTTTAACTACAGGTGAAATGCTAAAATGCGAAAAGGTTGTCAAATATTGAACTACTTGTATGTGGTTACTTGAAGTGTGACATACCTTTCGAACAACAACATATTCACCACGAGTTAATGTCAACTCTATATCAGACTCAGCATGGTATGAATGCACGACCTTCAATTAACCAGATAAATTATTATCCGTGTGTTTAGGGAAAGATGGAGAAGGAAACATAATGCTTATCAATTGTGACAAGATCAAGAATGATAGAGTTATTGAATACCTCTACTAAGAAGTAATCCTTCCCGTCAGTAGACCAACCGTATGTCTGAGAGGCAAATGGAACTTTAGTGTCGTGGTATTCAGGCGGTGACGGAATTATATTATCTTCATGAGCTTCAAAGTGTTGACGCTCGAATAACATCTGAAATGAATGAGAAATTTATTAATCACCAAAAAAAGAAATAGAAATAAACAAAATTGTGTGACCGCCACACCACTGATAACAGGTCTTTTTCTACGGCTTTCTGTGAGATTTTCAAATTACTGAGTTCCAAATTTAATATGAATCTATAACCGGGAATATGAAGAAGAGCAATACCTCTTCTTCAAGATGGTCAAGTATTCTTAGAACATGCTGATGATAACTGCGTTCTGCTTCAACCTTGTACATGAAAAAAATTTGAACATCTAGGTTATCAAGTCTGATTCATAGATACGCATAATTTGGTACACATAAGGAAAATGTTACCATCGTAGTTAGTCGTTGCACGGTCAATTTCTGCTGCTGAGCTTCCACAGCAGCCATAGCAGCAGCAGCTTCTTTACCTAACGTAGCCTTATTTGTATTTAGCTCATAAAGCTTCAATTCTGCAGCTTCCAGCTTTGCAATATCATTTGAGCCAACATTTCTTTCCCACACTTTAGCTCGGCGTCTAGAAACTTCTACGACCTGTATGGGGCAAGATAGTAAGAAAACAATTTGCAGGCCACCTGAACTTAGAGACGTGTAGTTAGTAGCCCCTATGTTTAAAGAAAATAGCTAGGTTTTTGTAAGATCAGATTCAGACTTGAGAGTTCACCATATGTCATTGCCTTAATTGTTAGTTGTTACCTGAGCTTCGGCATCTTGTCTCACTCTATCATCTCTCTGTGCAAGATGCTGAGCCTCTTGAAGTGGAGATCCCATGACCATCGCCCTTAGTGGCTCAGCAACCTGCAGGAAGAGACATATAAATGTGTAGTGGCATGAGCTAATCAGATAACAAACAAAATCCATCTAGCTACTCTTGAGATCCATGCATGTACAGATTATTCTAGCTACTCTTGAGATCCCCCATCTCTTACTTAACCATCAGCTCATTTATAGAAAGCAGATGCAGAAGAAGTTCAGCTTCAAAGAACATAATCATTAAAAATGCAATCCTTGAATCTTGTAGTTATACCTTGCGTGAGTACACAGTTATTTTACGTAAAAGACATAAAAAAAAAATGCATGTCATATTGTCAACTTGCATCAACAGACGTAAATTACATTTTCATCTGACCGTGATAATTATTTTCCACAAACCTGTGATCCAAGTGTTGTTAAAAGATTGATATGTTCTTTTTCTACTCGAGCACGAGCTTTACTGTAATGTAGAGCCACTCTAGACAAAGAACTGCCAGTGGTGCGTGTGTTTTCAGTGCCATACTTTTGGCTATCTTCTGACAACTTGGTACCTATTTAAGAATAATCTACTTTAGTTACAATTGTGTTCCGGGTTTGATATTCAAATCATCAAAGATGAAAACCTCTAGCAACTTACCAATCTCTACCTGCTTGGATCCTGTTACAATATAACCTTCTACCCCTCGGACAATGTCCCTCTGAAAGCGCTGGTGTCAAACACACATGCACAGAGTAAAAGTTAGAAAGAATAACAACGTCACCAACTTATCGCCTGCTACATGTTAGGACAATGCTTAACTACAGGATACTGATAAATAATAACCTTTGCGGAACGTGCAGATATGTACAGATTCTCCAACTTTTTGTGCTGTTGAAGTCTAGTTTCATAGTTTGATACATCATCTGAGTCACCTATTCCCCCACCAGATTGTTTTTGAACATCCTGGTATAAATTCAGCACGTAATCAATTCTACAAGTAACTGCAGAAACTACACAGGCAATCAAAATACTTAGCAAAAAGAATAGATAAAATCACTTCAATCCTCTAAGGTTTGGAACAGCTTATCTTCTAAGTATTCAGATTGTGCAAAATGTACCCCTAAGCATGTCGATATGTACTCAACGACCTAAATTACACTTCCTGTCAATTTTCCACCCTTCATTGTTTCTTTGTTTCACATTTACCAAGATGAAACCAGTTGAGTCTTAAATCTTTTCTTCTATGTTAAAAACTACAATTCTGAAACATTTCCAAAAAAATCTCATAAAGTTTCTATTTTCAAATAGCCAGAAACATGGAGTAATTAGAGAATGAAAGCTTTAGGAAGAAGGAAAGTCCAATAAAACCTCACACAATTCATGTTAATCTTGGCAAAAAAAAAAAACCTCTAATGCGAAAACTAATACTAGTACAATGATTATCTCCAAACTACAGAGTAATAATACCAATACAAACTCTGTATACAAAACAAATAATTTTGATCTTCATGCTCTGAATAATAAGATTTGAAGGAATGATAGGGGAAAAAGTAATACTTTTTCATACTGTATCATCTATAGCTTGTTCAAAATATTGAGAAGATGAATAAGAAATAAACTCATAGAGTGATAGATTAAATTGTAGGGCTTAGCATTCTTACATGGTGTTGATTGGCAAATGGTTCGCTGAGTTTTGAAGCTTGTTTTCGGATGGCTTCCATTTCATTACAAGACGAGATTAATCCATGTCTCAACTCAAATAGTAGTGAAATGTGAAGAATATGTTGGGGTTTTGAACTTTTGACTTTGACATCGGTGGTGACTTTTGAATATTGTACTGTAGTACTTTACTTTGTAATCTATTTCCTAGCTCCTTTTATGTTTTTGGGAAATTCCAAGATGAGGTACTATTGTACATCTTGACAAAATTGATATGAATAAATCTCAAACGTCAATCAAAATACAATTTATACAATGCAGTTTAATGGGGAAAAAAAACAGAGTAAGAATTCTCGTCCTCGGCTCCGTTGCATTTTTTTGTTGATGATGAAGGTGCAATACTGTTTTTGAAGGTTATTGGACCAGTAATATAAATGGCTAGATTTTACAATTCTCTACAAGTTTAAACTTTTAGATGAAGTAAATCTCCTGAGAGACGGTTTTTAATAATTTATCTATATACAAACCTATATTATCAAGAAAATCATCATGTTATTAATTTTTTTTTTTTTTGAAACAGCAAATATTACAACTACTTCCTACACTACTCCTATATCAACACCAATTTACTCCTAAACCACCTTATGTCTCCACCAGGGATCGAACCCTACACCTTCTCCTTCCCGCTCCAGTTCCATTCCACTGCACCACCTTATGAAACACCTATGTTCATAAATATTGGTGTTTTTTCATATTACAACAAGATTTATTTCGTTAACAACATAGACGTTTCAATTAATAACATGGGTGGTTTTATTGATAATATAGACCATCTCTAGATAAGTTGTCTAGATACCATCTTTAAATCACTCCCGGTAAAATAACCAAGACATAGCATCTTATGTTCGAAGAACTGAGAACCAAAATTATCGGTCATAAAAATTATTGATCCTTAAGGAGAGCATTGTTCATGCATTTGATCGAACGCCTTGTACGCTCTGTTTAAGGAGGAAAAATATGACCTTTTGAGAAATACTCCCCCGTCCCAAATTCAACTTTCCGTATTTCGTTTTGGATTGTTTCAATTTCAACTTCTTATTCCTTAAATGGAAAATATATCTACTACTTTATTCACTCCCTTTCATATTTTATTCACTAACTCTGTTACTTTATTCAATCTCCCTACTTTAGTACCATCTCCCTTACTTTATTTACGTTTCTCTTAAAACTTGTGTCCGGACCCACATGTTATTGAATTCGGGACGGAGGGAGTACTAGTTTTGTGTAGTATAGGCCTGTATACGAACCGAACGAGCCGAGCTTTACTCTAAACGAACCTTGTTCGTGAACATTTCACTTATGTTCGTGTTCGTGTTCGAGATCGACGATCGTTTCAAGATCGAGCTCGGCTCGTGTTCGGTCCACTTCTGATTATGATCGCGAACGTTCGTGAACCGTTCGTTCGTTTATGTTCGTTTGTGTTCTGTTCGTTTGCGTTCGACAATTATGATCGTTTATGTTCGAAAAAGCTTGTTAATGCTCAAAATTTGCTCGTTTAGCTCGAAAAAGGTCAAATATATATCAATTTTCAAATCTAACATCTACAAGATGCATAAAATACTTCTATTTGTTACATTCGAAACACCAAGTTTCAAATTTTCATTACAAAATATGCGTTCCACAAATTCGAAACAAAAAATGAAGTTCACAACTTCACATATACATTTTCGATGAAAATGTCTTCGCTTGCATCACGGTATCTAGGAGGCAATCTTGCAATTAATATTCATCCATCTAAAGTCCTGAAAATATGATGAAATCAGACAACAAACAAGTCAGATAAATAGCATGATTGTGCCAAAATCGATGCAGATTGTCCACAAACACAGAAAAAAGTATTCATAGTCAACAATCTCAAAACAAACAGAAAAGTTGATGGTGAGCAACAAACCTTAGGTAAACTCTCCTTCACTTCATCAGTTAACCACCTAAAAAATATTTAGATAATGTTTTATCAGTGGTAATTAAACAGCATAAAGCATAACACAGTGCACATAATGCATGATTCACCATTTTAAAAAATTTAAATGGGGCCTAAAGATTTTATCAGCTGTGAAGGTAAGAAACTTCGAAAATAAATGTCCATAAAATTCTTACGTAACTCAGAATCAAAAGAAGGAAAACCCAATGTGGTGTTTACAATTAACTCCACAAAGAGCATAATCATTGTCAGGTATGCATGTGAGTATCTTTGAACCTGTTGTGGATAAAATAACAATTACTTAAGTCAATATTTACGTTTCACAGCATTATTCATAGTTGGAAGCTGTACCTTCACAACTACTTTTCATAAATGATTAAACAAGAGCAATATCCATAACACATCAATAATGATCAAACAAACACAATGCATAAACTCAAACAACACAATTCTAAGTAATATAGCATGTTAGATTGGTCGCAAAACTCACATTTATAACTTGAGTCGGGTAACTTATGGATCAGGTAGTGTAATCACAAATGGATCTTCCATTTTCTGTAAAAGAAAAGGGTAAATATTAGTTTGCGAGTGGTAGTAGCCTAATAGGTAAGAAAAATAATAAAGAATTAGCTAGTAGGAAAGTTAGGAAGCTTTTAATGGAACTAAGAAGACTATAAATTAGATAGTAGAAAAGTATAAATATTAGTTTGCGAGTGGTAGTAGTCTAGTAGGAAATAGTAGGAAAGTTAGGAAGCTTTTAATGGAACTAATAAGACTATAAATTAGATAGTAGGAAAGTATAAATATTAGTTTGCGAGTGGTAGTAGCCTAATAGGAAAGAAAAATAATAAAGAATTAGCTAGTAGGAAAGTTAGGAAGATTTTAATGGAACTAATAAGACTATAAATTAGATAGTAGGAAAGTATAAATATTAGTTTGCGAGTGGTAGTAGCCTAGTAGGAAAGAAAAATAATAAAGAATTAGCTAGTAGGAAAGTTAGGAAGCTTTTTAATGGAAGTATAATAGAGTAGATAGTACATACATTACATAGAAGAAAATTAATATTTATACGAATCATACCTTATCTTTCTTTTTCACTCCATGAAGCTTACGACACCAATCTCCAGTGCACATCAACATTTCTACTGTCTTTGGTGCCAAAAGAAGCTCGGTAGGTATCAATCACTCTTGTACCAGCACTAAAAGTTGATTCCGAAGCCACAGTACTAATTGGGATAGCTAGAATATCTGCAGCCATCCGAGAAAGAATTTTGTACTTTGTAGCATTTTTCCACCATTTCAAAGCATCCAGGTTCACCAGATCCATGCCAGGTGTGTTTTCTTGAGCGAGTCGACCATCTTCAAAATATGAGTCAAGCTCATTTTTTTGTGGCTGAACACTTTCTACAGAAGATATGTGACTAAGAAATGCACTCATACCCGTAGAGTGGGTTGCCGATGAAATAGATGTATCAAAGCTCAATGATTGAGAATTAGGTGTCGAGGAAGATGAAATGCACTCTTCTGAAGCTTCCAGTTGCTATCAACCCAATGGCTTGTCAATACCATATATTCAATCTTCTGATTCTTCGACTTCCACAAGTCTGTAGTGAGACTGATCCTCTTAACTTTCTTGAACATATTCTTCAGCTTGGTTTTTTCTCTCTCATACACAGAAAAAACAGTCTTTTGTTACAGCAGCCCGACTTATGTTTACCCAACCGGACATCCCTCTTTTCATCATTATATTAAACCCGGCTTTCTCGACAATAGAAAAAGGATGCTCGTGCATAGACACCCACTCTGCTACACTTTCTCTCATGGCTGCCATATCAAATTTTCCGGTGTGAATATAAGAGTGGCCTGGTGTAGCTTCTGAACCCGCAGGAAAGTTAAGCTTTGCTTGTTTCTTCTCATCGGCGGCCAATTTCCTCTTCAATTTTGGGCACATGTGTCTGTTCATATTAGTGGTGCTGCCTGTACCATAACGCTTGATTTTTGAACTACAATGTACACATTGCACATTTGTTGATTTTCCATCGACAAAGTCGACCTCTTTGAAATTATCCCATGCCTTCGATGTCCTTTTTCTTTTCTTTCTATAGGAATCAAGCCCATCACCTACACCAGCTTCTTCATTCTCCTTATCGCCCGAATCATCATCTTCGGTTCCCTCTTCATCCTCTTCACCACTATTTAATTGTTCATCTCCATCATCGACGGGCTGATTAATTTCAGCATTAGCCAGCTCTTCTCCAGTAATTAGTGACTCGGGATCAAGAATTTCAGGAGATTTAGCCATTTCAAAATCTAAGGAAGTGAAACTGAAAAATGGAGATGAAAAAGCTATCGACACCAAAACTAATCTACATTTCTAATCTTATAACAAATTCCAATGAACAATAATACAATAGAATTGACAACAACCTAAACAGAATTCAATCAATTCAATTCGACAACAACCTAAACAGAATTCAATTCACAAAATTAAATAGAATTGACCTAAAATCCTAAATACAATAATACATTACCTGAACGGAGAGGCTCTGTTCAGTCGGTGGAGCAGCCGCAGAAGTCGGATAGCAGAGCAGAGGAGCAGCCGCAGAAGTCGGAGAGCTGGTGGAGTGGAGGAGCAGTGGAGAGGCTCTGTTCAGTCGGTGGAGCCACGATCGAGTGGAGGAGCAGCAGAGACGCTCTGTTCATCGGTGGAGGCGGAGAGGCGTGGAGTGGAGTAGCGGAACAGAGCATAGCAGAAGAGAGGGAGGCGGGCCGCGGCAGCTGTTCAGTCGGTGAACTGAAGAAGAAGCCGACTTTTGGCAGAGACGATGAGTGAGGAGTGAGGACTGGGGAGTGAAGAAGAAGTGACTTTTGAATAATTGGATCTGGTTAGGGTTTAGGACTTTAGTTATAATTGTTTTATTTTAAATAAAATATAATTATAAAAATAATAATTAAATATATATTACCTATGTTCGTGAACTGTTCGCGAACAGTCGAGCCATAAACAATGAAGCTCGAAACTCGTTCGTTAAATACTCGATTACGTTCGTGAACACGTTCGAGTTCGGTCAACTCGATAACGAACCGAACGTTGACCGAGCTTTTTCGCGAACGTTCACGAACGGCTCTGTTCATTTACACCCCTAGTGTAGTATAAGGGATAAGGGAATAGACAAATATATGTACTTGAAGATCATGGCCTTCAATCCAAGCAGATACTAAATCGAATGCCTTTCTCTTATGTAGAGACGGATTCAGAATTCTAATGGGTAGGGTGAAACCTAAAATTATAAAAAAATATTACCCATAAAAAAATTCATAATTTTTTTTTTTTGGGGGGGGGGGGGTTCCGATCGCCCAACTATGTCCCTCGTAGCTCAACCCCTGGCTGCGAACATTACACGTCTATTTTCCCATTCTTGGTCTGTTTGACAGATTAATATATAGTTGCAAGTGGTTTAAAGGTGATTTGGTATTTTAGGTAAGAAGCAACTTTGTATAAATACGATCATATTTGAGTTGTATTGAGATCAATGGTTCAGATTCAATCATATAGATTTGAATGATCCAGATGTAATGTAAAATGATATTTAATGTTAAATCAAGTACAAGCTTACCTAATGATAGAAAAGATACATCGAGGGATACGAATATTGTTCTTCCATCAAAATTACACCAAAAAAAAAAAAAAAAAAAAAAAAAAAAAAACGCCAGCCAAGCACTTTTTTTTTTTTTTTACACAAAACCGCCACAGTAATTTTTCAGTTACCCACTGGAGGTTGGACGGGTGCCAACCAACCCGCTCACATAGTAATAGTTATATTAGTATTTTTTTATATTTAATAATAAATATATAACAATTAACACATATATTCTAGATTTGCATTACTACTTCATGTGAATTTTTTTTTATGTAGATGTACAAACACTTTTATAAATTTATGGACTTGTATTGTAATATTTTGGTTATTATTAAACTCGAAACTTGTACCATATTTAACAATATCTTATGAATTTTTTTATTTTATAATTAAACTTATTTACTCTATTTTAAACATCGTAATATATATTCTCATTCTAACGTGTAAAAATCGCCAATCCGCCCTCACAAAATAACAATAGATTTCATAATATTTAGAGAACTGGTCTCATGCTCAAGTGTGAAAGCATACATAAATCCAGTAATAATGAAACCATGCATTACATACATTACATCTATACTTCATCCATGCAAAATTTCTAGAAAACAAAATCACCATAGTGAAATGGAAAAAATCCCATCACATTTCACCACTAGTAGAACTAACACATTCAAGCTTCAAGAAAAGGAGGACGCTTCTTAGAAAACAAACTAGTCTAATACCAAAACAACTTACTCCCCTAACAGTCCTCTTGAGATAACAATCTTTCAAACATTAACACATCAACTTGGAAATAAAGCGTACTCGCGTAGAACAACAAATCAACGTTTGCAATGAGCTTTGCACATATGCTTGCAATCGTAGAAACAACGCCCTCCGCAATGCAAAGGGCAATCCAATTTCATCCATTGACACCTTCCCTTAGCCATGCATTGCGCAAATTCCCCCATCTTATACTCATGACTACGACTCTTATGCAAATGATGCCTCTTTCTCCCCGAGGGTCGTTTATCACACCCCCATCGCCAGTATCCCCCTCCACCGGCTCCCCAACCCCATCCACCACTACCTCCACTTCCACTTCCACCTCCTCCACCTGATCCACCGCTTCCGGCCCCACCACCTCCACCTCCACCACCCCAGCCCGATCCATTCCCACCCCCTCCACCTCCGCCCCCTCCTCCAGGGCCATTCCTTCTCTTTTTGCTCACCATAACTTCATCACCATTCTTGTTCACCACATTTTCACCCGTCACTCCTTGAAGCGCTTGCTTAGTCAAATCGACATGGTTTTGTGCATCCTTAATGTCATTTCCTCCTTCACCATTCAATTTGACCGCAAGTAAAGCAAGGAGCAAAACTATCAAGACATGCTTATATGTTATGCTCTCCATTTTGAGTAACTAAACTTTCCTTCAATTATGCCAAATTGAGTTATGCATGAAAAGCAATTTATAACCAAATTTTGTGGTGAAAAGTTTAAAATAATAGTGTGTGAGGAAAAGACATGATGTAGACCAATAGATTACGCCCCAAGCTTGTTCGGTATGTTATTAGTTAAAAACCACAACATTACAACAACAAGAGTGGGAAAGAAAAACAAAAATCAGTATAGAATGTATAGAGCTAGGGACAGAGATTTCTTGGATTACACTTTTGTCCCTACCAAAATCCAATTGAACAGAGCACGCTTGTAAGAAAAGGTGTGGGGGTATTTTATTAGACATTAGGGACCAAGACCATGGCCAACAATATTCACAAGAAAGTTGTTGCACTGTATAACTGCAATATTTTTCCTAGAAATAGCAATATCACTCATGCTTATTGGCTATTGCTGTAATGCTGTTCCGTTTATATATGCTTCTCTGTTTGATTATGCATATCTTCCCACCACTACTTTGTAGCTTGGAATGATTGGATTTGGAACACTATAAAGCAATAGAGGATCTTAATTTAAGCATGCTAAGCAAACTTACTCGAGATCAGAGAAGTTTCTCGAAAAAAAAATCAATTCGGGCACAGGAGCGGACGTAGGATTTGAACATCGATCGGTGGGGCTGTCCGGGCAGGTTAACTCAGAATGAAAAGGATTGATATTCTCCTTAATGTTTCGGGTGAAATTCATCTTAAGTCCGTGCAGTGCGCGTTACCAAAAGTACCAGAGAAGGATAGGAAAGCAAGGGACGAGACCTTTTTTCCGGTTTTCCTAGGACAAACCAGTTAGTGATACAACTTGAGCTTCAGAGCTCTCGGCGAAAGTTAGGGCTATGGGCCAGGCGGGATATTTGAGATTTTCAGACTTCGAGATCGGGACAATTTTTATATGTCCAAATCCTATCCCAAATAAAATCGAAATTTTTCGGGATTGTGACTTTGGGATTTGGACGGGATCTCGTGACCCCATATATTTTGCATAATTTTTTACACCACTCTTGATAATTTTGGACAACAATCTAGCACATGTTTCACATTAAGCATAATTATCTAATCCTACTTTTATATGGATTTCAGAAACAACTTGCACATCTATAAAGCACACACAAAACAAGTGACAAGCGAGCATGAATCCAACTATCACAACTCAAGCTTGAACCGATTACCTTATTAAATTAGTCGAACTCGAGCCTCTTGATCTAAAATAGTACTCGTTTAGGCCACATAACATCCCTAGCCACAAACTATGAATATCAATTTCTCAAAAAAAAAAGAGCTAGTTGTTGTAAATTTGAAGAAGTGGCAAGATAGGCGTGGTAATGAAAGCCGAAATATTAAGGGATCAGATCAGTTGTAGAGCATGGCATAGGGTGGTTATCATATGTTATAGAGTAGGGGTGTTATTTGAACCGAACGAACCGAACATTGACCTTAACGAACGTTTGTTCGTTAATATATATCATGTTCATGTTCGTGTTTATGTTCGTCGAACATCTCAAAACTTATTCATGTTCAGATCGTTAAGGTTTCAACGTGTTCACGAACAGTTCGCGAACAATTATAGGTTTTGTGTAGGTTAGGTTAGAAAATGCCCTCTCTTAACTTCCTGCATTCCATTTTGAGACCTTTCAATTTGAACTTCTCATTCCTTTAATGGAAAATCATTCTCCTACTTTAGTCAATCTATCTCATACTTTATTCAACCTATTTCCTACTTTATTCACTTTTATCTTAAAATCTGTGTCCGGGCGGGTAAATGAATTTGGGACGGCGCAAGTATTATAACTTATATATGTGAAAAATGGAAATGATAGATTAGGTTAGGAAATATTATACTCCATATATAAAATAATATAAAATTATTATAGATATAATTTGTTCACGAACAGTTCGCGAACTACCGAACAATAAATTATATGTTCGTGTTCGTTTATTAACGAACATGTTCATGAATCGTTCTACAGGCCAAACTCGAATACGAATCGTAGCGTTGACTGAAATTTTTCGTGAAATTTTCACGAACATTCGTTTCATTTACACCCCTATCTATTATAGAGGATTTCGGACCACCATGGACAAGTAGACTGCAGGCCAGGCTGCTAAAATCTCTCAACTATGAACAAGCAATTTAAGCGTGTCCTTTAAAAGAAGCAATGTCTCAAATTTACTAGCACAATTGTACTAGGACCACTTACATCTTTCACCTTTAATAAGATTTATGCTATTCGTGTACAGCGTCTTTCATAATTTACAATCTGGAAAATAATATTCATTTGGTTTGAGGAAAAATGAAAAAAAAGAAAAAGATAGGGGTAAATTTTGTTTTCCACCATTTGATAGTTTTCAAGAAATCTTAAAAAATTTATGAAAATCTATATAAAATACATCTATCTGCACAAAATAAGAAAAGTTTTTTCCCTCACATTTTCCAGTAAAATCTTATTTTCCCTTTTTTTTTTCTTTTTCCCCATTTTCTCTCAAACCAAATGAAGCCTAAATAAATAGGTGTTAATATATACAAAAAAAAAAAAAAAAAGTGTTTCATTTATTTATTTCCATTTTACAGGTTGCCTCTGATCCCTTGAAACATCTAGCTGCCACACGGTTTTGTCTCACTGCGCACACCGTAGTAGCTTTCGACGCTTCAAATGTCAGACCGATCAGTATCAGATATGATATATCAGACTGCATAATACACCCAAAGATCGTGAAATACTACATCATGCGTCACAGTAAAGTAAACCCTGCTACACTATAACCACCATAACTTGATGTATGTCTCAATATCTACACGAACTTGGCCACTTGCAAGTAACAATAATAAGTATTAAGGTGCTTGTATCAATTATTCTATTAGTTGCAGGAATTAACAATATATAACAGTTTAGATTTAATCATAACATCAAAAGAGTAAAGCAAAAGTGTACTTCACATGTCCACCAACAATTTTAGCTCTCTATTACATCATATAGACGAAGAGGAGTGTTCATCACTCTCTCAGAATGTTTTACCAATTCTCAATTAGTGTTGTGCTAGACTGCTGCGCCATTACAGGACCATCAGCTTATAAAGTCCGTCGGAATATATATATTTTCAACTTCTATATATGGACTGTAATAAATCGCGAAAGTAACTATAAATTTTAATTGAGTTGAACAAATTTAGACAACAACTTTAGTCTAATTTTACATTTAGCTATTTTATTTGAGTGTACTCAATTAAAATCTCCATTTTCTCTACCAAACACAATTTTTCACAATATTTACCTATAAAATTTTCACAAAGTCTCTTGAGATACGGTCTCTAGATAACTTATCTGGAAACGACATATGTTTATAGGAAAATGATCTATGTTATTAATCAAAATGTCTACGTTGGTAATGAAATTCATTTCCTTTGTAATATGAAAAAAAACACCAATGTTTTAATTAATGACATGGATGATTTTGTTGATAACATAGATATTTTAATTAATAACATGGATGATTTTGCTGATAACATAGGTCCATCTAGATAAATTATCAATAGACCGTCTCTCAGGAGATTTGCTCTAAAATTTTAACTCTATTTCAAACACAATTTTCATAACTTAATTACTCCCTCCATTTCAGAATAAGTGTTACATTTTGACTTTGACCGGTCAACTGTCTTCGAGTTTGACCACAAATTACTCATAAACGATAATAGTAAATAATTTAATAGAATCATATAATAAAAATTTAATTACTAAATTTTCATTATATAATTTTAATAATTTATTTATTAATATTGTTTAAGAAGAATTAGTCAAACGCAATATGACCGCAGTATCAAGAAAATATAACACTTTTTTTGAAATGGAGGGAGTAAAATTTAATTATATTCATCAGTTATAACCAATTAAAATTCACTCAACTAAAGTTTTGTACCAAACCATCCGGTATTCTGTAAATATCATCTCCCCAAGTTTCACTTTAGTAACACTTTCATCTTTCATCCGGCAGGATTAAAAAATTTAAAAAATATTTCCGTTGCCGGGACTTGAACCCGGGTCTCTCGGGTGAGAGCCGAGTATCCTGACCAACTAGACTACAACGGATTGTTGTCCATTGTTCTCATCCACGTTTATATAACCATTAATACAAAAATATAAAAGTCCAGGTAACCATTAAGCCCATTTGCAAGGAAGTATAACAAACAGACTGTGGACTTTAATTTTCTAATAGTAGTGTATAAAAATCACTATATCAGATAACGTGTTCACTACTTATTCTAGTTTCAGACTACTTCATTGCTTCCAACACTTGCCAAATTCTCATAATTGTCACATTTATGATTTTATTTAGTCATGCTTTGTTCAAGCACTTATATATATATATATATAACTAGTGGGGAAACTGGAACCAAGTCCATCATACAGAGATGAGACAGCCCATGACTCCATCACCATGGACCATGAGTGTATTGCCGAATTGGACTAGATATGGTCAAGAGTGCAACTTCCAGACTTTCAAAATTCAAGAAAAAGAAAATAATATGTAAAACTAACCATAGAACTGGTCAATCTGAAGTCTGAACTAGCCGGTTTACAAATTTATATTTAACTATTATAATCAGAGACTTCTGCAAAGCTTGGATACAGACACCGGGTTTAAGATGAAGAATCTACCAGAACCAGCAGCCGCACGTAGCATAGCTAGATAATGCGATTATATCGACTTAGAACTTGTAATTAAGAACATAGCATATGAGTTTTCACTGCTGAACCGTCTAAGCCTTTTGTCTATAGCATCCCAAACAAGATACCTGATGGCCAGATACTTGCCAGATATTGCAGATTATCACTGCCAAATGAGTAAAAGCTAGAGCTGTATCATGCCGGAAGTAAAAAAACAGGGAAGTTAACATGCTACAACACAGCGGAAAAACGAAGAACCAGATTGACTTTTTAGTCCATGTACACAGTCAGAGACTACATATATTACAAATAAAGAATCAATACAAAGCTTTCCTCTGATTACAGATACATGTACATCTCATATGGAGTTGGTGCAAGCAACAATGATAGCCCAAAGAATGCTATATGACAAATACAGAAACACAAAGAATTCAAGGATCAAGATTTCCAGGGATTTATTGTACAAGGCAATCAAAGCCAAACACTTCACATAGCACACTGAACTGAAACCACTAACTTATATGCAAAACAAAACTACAACCTCATCCAAATGTTAACCAACTCACTAGCTACGAGTCCCCCGCAGAGGACCCTTTAGAACCAAACCACAGGCATTTATCTTTCACAGCCTCTGACTCATTCGCATATTCTTTGAATCTGTACTCCTCCAGCTTGCAAGTAGAAGGCACTTTTCTTTCTGAGTAACATTGGCTGCACAAGCTAATCCGAGACTTCATTTCCTTGAAACGAGACCCAATAATTGGATAGCGACAAGTAACGCAGACATGGTTACCATGCCGGCTCCTATCTCCTGATTCAAGCTTCAGCAAAGTAGACATGATGCTAAACCCCCATTCTGGATCATCAAAGATCGTCGCAAACTCCACCAAAGTAACTGTGGAGGTATTATCTCCTTCTCCATGGATTTCCAAAATTTCACTACTCCCATGAGAAGGAATATAAATTGCCCTCAATAGTTTCACGTAGCGCTGGGCATCAGATTTCTTTATGAGTGTGTTACCTTCATTCACAGGCCGCCATAAAAGTGATTCATATACAACTTGCTTGCGCTTTTCGGCTGAACCACCACAAAGGGGAGCAAGAATAGCGAAAAACATACCCAAATCCACACGGCCTGACTCTGACTCATCCAAGACCGAGAGGATTTTCATATTTATAGCTTTCACAGCTCCTACAAAAGTTTCAGGCTTCAAGAAGCCAAGTAACTTGCGCAATATTCCTTCCAAAGAAGCTTTGCGTATCGACTTCTCTGGTAAACCACTCCCTGAGTAAGACACTGGCACATCACCTTCACTCATCTCCTTCTTTATAAGATCAATCTCACAACGATTCAATCTAGTAATCCTTTGAAACGCTCTAATATCAAGTGCAATAGTTAACTCTGGTGCTAACGTCGTTTTCTCACCCACGGTTTTGAATTTGGAGGCTTCCACTGTAATAAATGCTGCTTCACCATTACCATTGCCATTTCCTCTCAACCTTTTCTTTTGCAACTGCTTTAAGTGCGATATAGCATCATGTAACTCAACCCTGTTAGTCATCTTTAAAGCTTCTTTCAGCGCCTTCTTAGCCTCCTCAGTTTCTCCAGCTCCTAACAAAGATACAGCCTTATTTAGCTGTGCTCGCCAATGATTTGGCCACACACCCAAAACCCTCGTATACATCTCCGACGCCCTCTGGTACCTACCCATATCCATGTACAACCCCCCTAAATTGTACAAAGCATCCACGTGTCCAGGTTTTAAATCAATTGCCTTCTGAAACTCCTTAATTGCATTATCATTATCACCCATAGCATGCAATGCTGAAGCCAAATCACAATGTGCATCAGCGTAGTCATTCTTCATGTAAATTGCTTCCTCCAATGCCTTAACAGCTGCCTTATACTCTCCAACACCGAAAAGAGCACTTCCCAGAAGCTTCAAAGCCCTAAAATGCGTTGGGCACAAAATCGCAGCTTCTCTATAATGCTCACAAGCACTAAGAACCATACCCTCACCCTCAAGCGCAATCCCCAAATTCACATGTATCTGAGGCAACAAATAAGCCCACTGGTTCCCACCAGATTCTGCCGCATCTAATGCAAGCAAAAACTCCTCTTTCGCCTCCTTATGCCTCCCAAGCATATACAAACAATTCCCAGCTCTAAAATGCGGCTTCACATCAAACGGCATCAATTCGCACGCCCTCTTAAAACTCACCAAAGACTCCTTAATCAAATAATGATCATACAAAACCCTCCCAATCGCCATTTGCCCATCGAACGCCTCAAGCCTCGACCTTGCTCCATCCGCCCTGGATCTCAAAACCCCCAATTCCTTCACAAACACAGCGTAATCATGCCCCGTTTCATCCCACGCGACTCTCTTATCAATCTCAGTCGACGGACCGAGCTCCCTCGACCATCCAGCATCAGAAAACGCATCAGAATTATCAGTCTTAATCTTCCCATCCTTGGACTGCTTAGCTTTCAACCTCTTGATCAAAATCTCAAGATCATCCACAAGCTTCCATGTGTCATCAAACACAATGCCGTGATTCGGAGAAGCAGCCCAAGCAGCAGTACGCTGTTTCTTATGAGGCTCCATCACACGCTCATCTGCCACAAACGAAGACGAAGCTGCTTCCTCAGAAGCCTCAGAAATCCCATTCTTATCATCCAAGGGTTTAAGCTCCAACCCTAGCGCATCAAAATCACGGTCCACGTCACCTGCTCCATCGTCATAAGTACGAAGCAAACCGTCGAAAGTTAGCCCCTTTTCACCATCAATGAATTCGCCGTAAGTACGGAACACCTCATCGAGAATGGCACTGATTTGCTCGTCACTGAATTTCACCCTAGGGTTTACAGCGACAACCAAAGCCGCCATTTCCTCTCGGTTCAGACCTCCATCACGATTGACGTCGAATTGCTGGAAAATTCTCTTGACCTTCTCCGATCTACTCCCTCGGGAACTCATAATAACCCTCTTCTGAGCTCAATTCGGAATGTGTGCTGTAATTGAAGCTGATATTTGCCTAATTAGGGTAAATGGAAATGGAAAAAAGATTAGGGCTTTGGAAACCCGAGTAGGAGAAAAGATACGACGATTTTGAGTTGAACGGAGAAGTCGGAGAAACGGCAGCGTATTGAGTAACCGTTAGAGTTGATCTGTAGAATTTGTTGGGAATTTGGTTATGCTCTGGCAGTGATGATGATTGTGGTGGGGACAGACAGATAACAAAGGACTGTATTTTGGTTTTTTTTTTTTTGTTTAATTAAGATTTTGTTGCCTCTTACTTTTGTTGTTTTGTCGCCTTTGTTGGAATGGATGCTTATGCTTAGTGGGACTCATTATTCTCCTAATTATGCTTAACAAATGGCTTTGGGGGATTGACTTCTTGTTAGTTTGGTTGTTAATTTGGTTGTTACACCAAACTGATTCATCATTAGAATACTTCTTTTTATAATTCTCATACACCCTTTTTTTATCCCTCAATAATCATCATTCTGCATTTATACTATTGGTAGTATTCTATTTTATACTCCTAATCCAATCATGCCCCCTACTCTTTTCCTTTTGGGTTTAGTATATTATACGTATATTGACAATTTAGACAAGACCACCTCTACCCATGAATGAAATCGTTCACAACCAACTCGTAAGAAAGCTTGATCATAATTTGGCGAGCTCGATGAACGTAACACGAACTTAATTGTGTGTAAATACTAGGGTCAATAACATATAGGCCCCCTGTTAGATTTTTATCTTGCATATGACTACCACTTAGTTCAACAATTACATGCAAATCCTATTCGATACAAAACAATTACATCTAGGTTCACGAATTTGACTTTTCGCGAACTTAAGCCAGGAAAAACCATTATTTGCCATTCAATTTCAATTTTCAAAATCACCAAACAAATTACGACCTGATCACGTGAGAAGCACGTGAGGACTTCAATGTAATTGAATTAGATTTATCAAGTAGTCACTTATAATAATTTATTTACCATTTTTTTCAAAAAAACTAGACTTAGTGATAAAATATGAAAATATGCATGGGCCAAATTGACAGAAAATGGAAGTGCCCATCAAAATCTATTTTGCAATCTAAGTCCCTAGTACAACCCTAATTCTCCAATGCAAGGGTTTTAAGTTCCTAAAACATTTCAATCATAGTTTTTCCAATTCGAATATAATTACAACCAAACTCAACCAATATCAAATCCTAGTCTTCACCATCATATATTCGATATCAAGAACAATTAATTGATCAAAATAAGGCTCTAATTTTAGATATTAAAATTCGAAAGTTGTATGTATTACAAAAAGCCCAATTCAGGGTTTGCCAACGGATCGTAACTCGATTAATAAGCTAGTGGGCATGCATCCCGGTCTTAATAGCTCAATGAGCAATCAACATATGGTCAGTGGTGGAGGAGCTTTGAGTGGTTCAGGACAAGCCACTCATGCTCAAGCATTAAGTAACTACCAGAATATGATGACGAGACAAAACTCCATGAACTCCAGTCATTCGCACCAACACGAACCTTCTTCCCCTTTCAGTACTACTTCCAACCAGCCTCCAACTCCAAGGTCTTCAACCATTTTGCTCGAACTGCGGAGTTCGCAGACATCTGAAATTCACGGGGTGTAAACGGCTTTCATGCAAAATCAAACACACCGCATGCCCAATCAAGCTCTACAAAGACATATGATTCAACAACCGCTTCATGGAATCAACAATAAAAAGAATGGGCATTCTTGCTCCTCCTCAGCCGTCTCAGAATCAACAATAAAAAGAATGGGACAGCTGCTGCTCCTCCTCCTCCATTCATGGTCGGGACGGTGGTGGAAAAGAAAGACAAGAGCCAAGATCGAAAAGAAGAAGAAAACAAGGAAATTGGTAGTACTAGTATTTAGAAGAAGAGAACAATGAAGAAAACAAGGACCTGTGTGTTGAAAGACGAAACGGGAAACCTATATTTTGGAAGAATAAAGACGGCCGCCATTTTCTCGATTAGTTTGGACCTGTGTGTTGATCTTCTTTTTACAAAATCTTTTTTTTTTTATTAAAATGATAGTACTTAGTATTTAGAAAGAATTGGTAAGGATTTGTTTGGTTTGTGAATAAGCTGATAGGTGACTTAAGCTGGTCAACAAAAAAACGGATTAATGGACCTAGATGTAATTGTTGAACTATATGGTAGTCATCTGTTACAGAGGCGTCTAGCAGGGGTGGTGTATGTAATTTTACCTAAATACTATTCAGTTTTGAGTGAGTATAGAACACTATGGTAAAAAATTGATTGATTGTGAGCAACTCGGGAGCATATAAGTAATCACATACTTCCAATCCCATGTCAGTTGTCTACTTTACTTTTCGACACGCAAAATAAGAAGAGAATATCATAGCATTATATAGCACATGTGGGGTGTACTTTCTAACTTTATAAGTTGTTTGTTTGATTGTTTAGGTTATTTTTGATTTTATTGGAAGTAGTGAAGGAATATAAAATTGTATAACTTTTATTTAAATGGCAAAAAAAAAAATTAAAGTAGACAAGAATATATTTCTATTTATACGCGATTATCTTTTCTTTGCAAAAATCAAAGAATTCTAATTAATAAGCCGGGACTATTAACTCTAATGAGACAATTAAAATGGTAAAAGTGAACAATTGGTGTGGGAAAGGGGAGTACATATTATATATTATACGTATATATACATTTAATAAGAGTATTATATTTAAAACCATGTAAAACATGTACATGTCCTCATATTAGTATTTGAAATTTTATTTATGTAGTATGTACCTCATTAAATAAGTGTCTATGAGCAAGCTTGATGCTCCCAAGCTTTAATTTAAGCTCTTAATCTGAAACATCGACATATTAATAGACTCGTAGATACGAGCATGAGCTCGATAAGGTTCGAGATCGAAGCGAATATGCTCATTCACAGACATATACACACCTAAGGGTAGCACTTAGTGCTGTTTTTTCGAGAGAACTCGAGCTTTGACTCGACTCGACTTGTTGACAAAACGAGCTCATTTTTCGAGCTCGAGTTTTGACTCGATTCGTTAACAAAACGAGCTCATTTTCCGAGCTCGAGTCCCGATAAGTACGCTCGAGCTCGACTCATTTGGTTCGAACTTTAATCTAGTTCGAGCCTGTTATTGAAATTGCATATAAATATCACAAAGTCTTGAAAGAGACGTGTACGTATTAGTGAGAGATCTGAGAGACGGATTGATGTTCTTAAGTATATGTGTAATGTTTTAAACAATATCAATAATGTTTTATGAGTGAACATTTTATATCATTTTTTATGTAATGTGTATCACCGATGTTCTTAATAAAACATGTAATGTTTTGGGCTATAACTGTAATGTTTGTCCGTATTTTTTAAGTTTTTCTATTAACACGAGAGACTTACTCTATAAATATATAGAATTAAAAAAATAACCGAACACAATGAGATCAACAAGTCGATCCTCTCATTCGATACTAAACAAGACAACTTAAGTTATAATTAATTCGACACCTTTATCGAATGAGTCGAATGGCGGCGCTCGACTCGTGTAACACTCTAGTATGTATGATAGTATCACTAGCACGTACACTTAAAAGAAAGAAAAATGGTATTCTTAAAGATCAATTAAATTCCTGACGTATGTATTTTGTCACCTCCACTAAATATGCATTGAAGTCTCTTCCAAAATTCTCTGTTTTTCCATGGACTATCAGGGAACCATCCAAATGCCCTTGATTTACTCTCTCAATCAGTCAACAACCACAACCATATACCTCTCTCTCTTTCTCCCAGTTTCTCCAACCTTTCAATGGGTCTTTTTTCAGCTACAATCCTTCATTCTTAATTTCTTGATACATTTATTTCTGGGTTTGCTGCAATATCACATCTTTCCACCATTTTATTGTACAGGGTGAGCCAATTTACTCACATTTTGATCCTATTCTATCAAAACAAAATTTATGTCTTCTACCTGTTTGATGTTTTGCCAGCTACGAATGAATGTGCATGTTAGCTTTTTAAATTTTTTTTATGGAATATATTGTTTGTTTGTGACTTATATACATAATGTAAATGCATTGGAACATTAAATGCGTGGAAACACCATTATACATGTATTATTTGTGATACAATCTCTGTGATAATCTGAATTGGAAACAAAAGATGCTGGGTTTTGTTCATTTGTGTGTGATTGTGTTATCTTGTTAATGATAGGATTAAGGACTGGCAAACATTGGAAGTAAACTTATTTGAGAGCTGAAAAAGACAGGGGAACCAACTGTTGGAGGGAAATTTAATAAGGTGCGTCTTTTGAAGTTAAAGGGCTAAGAATCAAACCGTTTATTTCGTTTGGGTGATATAGACCATACGTGATCCTTTTTAGGGATCTCAGAGTCCTGTTTCTTGTTGGATTATACATAACCTTGGCCTTTTCCCTGCAACAGGGATTAAACTACATTTTGTTGAGCGAAGAAAGTCCTCCCTCTCTTTCAACGAAGAGGGGGAATATGTGAAGACATCCATGTCTTGATTTAGATAGCTTGTTGGTTCTCTTTAAGTGCATTTGGATAGGGAAAGAAGTTAGAAATGGGGTCCGTTAGTGGGGAGATGAGTGAGTGGGATGGTTCAGATTCGGGTGCACGTGAGGATAAGATCTTTGTTTCGGTGAGGTTGAGGCCTTTGAATGAGAGAGAACTGACAACCAATGATATCCCAGAATGGGATTGCATCAACAACTCAACAATCATATTCAAGAACAGTTTTCAGGAGCGTTCGACGTCTCCAACTGCATACACATTTGGTAAGGCAGCTGTCACTCGTAGACCCGTATGTGAATTTTTGTGATTGTTATGTTATGTTTCATCTTCATTCAATCTCCTGTTATATTTTTTTTACATGCTTTCATCTTCTTCAACACTTTATCTGTTTGTTTAATGTTGATTCAGACAGAGTATTTGCGTCTGACTGTCCCACTAGACAAGTTTACGAGGACTCTGCCAAAAAGATTGTTCTTTCAGTTTTAAGTGGAATCAACTGTGAGTACTAATAATAAAATTATTCTTCATTGAACCGCTATCATCTAGTACAAGCTTATTAAAAGCTAAATTTCTTCTCCAGCCACTATTTTTGCATATGGACAGACAAGCAGTGGAAAAACATACACTATGTCTGGAATTACAGACTACGCAATACAAGATATGTATAACTACATAGATAAGGTACCTGTGATCATGATTCTTGTTTCTTTGTTTTAAATGTAATTGAAGGCTGAAATTTCTCCGACTAAATCATTTTACAATTTTTAGCACCGGGAAAGAGATTTTGTAATGAAATTTTCTGCCATGGAGATCTACAATGAAGCTGTCAAAGACCTTCTGAGCCCAGATGCTACTCAACTGAGACTTCTAGATGATCCGGAGGTTAATGTTTAGCTTTTTATGAATTCCTTATCCAATAGTTCAGAATACATATAGTCGGAGGTTAATGATCCGGAGTATATATCAACTGTCAATTTGGTGCAGAGAGGGACTGTAGTCGAAAAACTAACAGAGGTGGTTGTGAGAGACTCAAACCATTTGAAAGAGCTCCTGTCAATTTGTGAAAGTAAGATCTCATGCACAACAAATAGTAAAACCTCTAATGACCCTACATTAGGAAACTTTTTGCTTTTACACTATTATGGTTATGAATAATACTTGAAAGTACTTGCTCCTACTGACACTGCATTTTTCGCAGCTCAAAGGCAAACAGGAGAGACCACTCTTAATGAACTGAGCTCTAGATCTCATCAAATTCTACGCTTGGTAAGCTTAACAAATTTGTGAATTTACCTAAAAAAGGGGAATTCATTACCCTCTTGACTGATTTCCAATGCTTTGAATATGATATAGACAGTCGAAAGCGAAGCTCATGCCTATTTTGGTGCAGAAAACATGAGCACTCTAACAGCTTCAGTGGTATGAAAACTTCTTATTGGAAATACTAATATTATTCTTGATGAATTATCTTTACAATTTGTAGCAGCGCATAATATGTTTCCATTACCTTGAATGTAGAATTTTGTTGATCTGGCTGGTAGTGAACGAGCTTCTCAAACTATGTCAGCCGGCGCAAGACTAAAAGAGGGTTGCCACATAAACCGCAGTTTGCTAACCCTCGGAACTGTAATTCGCAAATTAAGGTACACTTCCTTGCTCTTAGACTCCTAATGTTTCGATATAAACTATTAAGGTACACTTCCTTGACTGCTTAATTTTAGTTTTGAAAGATTGCATGAAAGTCGCTGGATTTAACAGAAAAACTAACATCATTAGTCAGAAGTTAATGAAAATAAGCTGAGGGGTGGGTTTCAGGCAGACTTTCATAGAAACTTGGGGGGTTTGACGCTATTTCTTTAACTTGGAGGTGGGTTTCGTGCTCTTCTTTTATAATTCAGGGGGTATCTTCCATTTAGATCTATGCAATTGTGGAAACCAGTTTTAATGAGATGTTATACGTATCAGCTGGTTTTGCTAAAAGAGCCCGATAATAATGAAAGCTATGGAAAATCTTGTGGTATGTAACTGCCATGTCATATTTGGTGCAGCAAAGGAAGAAATGGACATGTTCCATACAGAAACTCCAAACTCACCCGCATACTGCAAAACTCTTTGGGAGGCAATGCCAAGACTGCGATTATTTGCACCATGAGTCCCGCGCGCAGTCATGTCGAGCAATCAAGAAACACACTTCTCTTCGCCAGTTGCGCTAAGCAAGTTAGCACCAATGCTCAAGTCAATGTGGTAATGTCAGAGAAAGCGCTTGTTAAGCATCTGCAAAAAGAACTTGCTAGACTAGAGAATGAGTTGAGGTCTATGAGGAACATAAGTTTACAGGCTGCATCCGGCGACTCTTCAGCGGCATTGAAAGAGAAAGAACTTCTCATTTCAAAGGTGTTTTGGAAAATATTACTTGTTCAGTTATGACAAAGATACAAGAACAATAAGTTTTGGGTGTAGTTGACTAAAGTTGATTTCTTTTTCATCTCCAAACCTTATAGATGGATAAAGAGATAAGGGAGCTAACCCTTCAGCGTGACCTAGCTCAGTCTCATATGGAGAATATGCTACATGCAGGACGAGAATGCCAAGAACCAAAAAATTGGGTAAGAAATTAAATATATACCATTGACATAATCAAATTTTATTATCAGAAAAGTTCTCATGTTGTTTTTCATCTTCAGATTTATATGAATAGCCTTGATAAGGCTTCATGGGGAAGTGAATATTCAGCATCCGAAACATCAGAAATCATAATGGATCCTCTTCGTTCTGATACTGCATCGTGTGTATCTCATTATTCTGATAGACACGAGCGTGTTAACTCGATCGAGAATGATGACGCACTCATGGAGAACAACGAGGAGCAATTTTTGGCTGATGCTACATCTCCAACGTTATACATTGACAAGTACTTTGGTCCGGATCCATGTCAGGGTTGGGAGAAAGGTGATCAAGAAATTCCGAAGAATTCTGAAGACAATTCCAAGGAAGTTCAATGTATAGAAGAAGTTCATTACAGTGGAAGTGATACCCTTTCAAGCATGTCTCCTTCAGAAAAGGAAGACCACACTCCAGGTTGAACTAGTTTAGTGACCATTGTGCTATCTCAGATAAAAGAATATCCCAAGCAACTAAAATTCTTCCACAGAGCCTAACTGTTAAGCTACTGTGCAGGACATTCTCCTTGCTCATCAATAGAAGATTTATCTGACACTGAAATTAATGTACTGAGGAGCAAAAGCTGCAAAGCAATCCTGACAACAGCTGTGGAATCTTCCAAGACCAAGATTGAAAATGAGAACAATGTGGAAAAAGAAACTGAAAGCACTTTAGATGAAGAACCGGCAGTTATAGAACGAGAAGTTTCTAGTGTAGCTCCAGTGGAAGATGGTGAAATTCCATGCGCCAAAGATACAGAAACTTCTGTAAAGGAGTCATCCGTGCATGAAACAGAAAAGGGCATCAAGACGATGGATAGGGATTGTATGTCAAACAAACAAGAAACCAATGTGACAGAACAAAATGAAGTAATCCAGCCAAATGCAGCCATTCAAATCAAGGATAATTTGGTATGACTGAACTTTGACGCCTAGAGTTTGTCTATTTGAGATATATTAGCAATTTAACAAAACACTAGCAAGTTCCATGCATCTAAAATAATACAGGAACATTCTGTTCATGGTTAAATGTTCCTTTGCAATTTCTACAGGAGCCAGAAGATGCGAAAACATCCAACAATCTAGAAAGAATTGAAAATGATGGTTATGATAACTCTCACGATGTGAAGCAACCTGCACTGGAAATTGTTTCAAATGAGACAAAAATATCCAACGGTCCAGAAAGTACTGCAAATGAGTGCTTCGATAATGCTCAGGATATAAAGCAACCTGCATTGGCAATTGTTTCAAACGACGGACCAGATGAAGCTCAGGATTCAAAGCAATATGCAACAGACGGACTAGATGAAGCTCAGGATTCAAAGCAATATGTAACAGACAGAGCAGATGAAGCTCAGGATTCAAAGCAATATGCAACAGGCGGACCAGATGAAGCTCAGGATTCAAAGAAATATGCAACAGATAGACCAGATGAAGCTCAGGATTCAAAGCAATATGCAACAAACAGACCAGATGAAGCTCAGGATTCAAAGCAATATGCGACAGAAAAGGCTCTAAATGATTGTGCCTCGGTTGAAGATGCTCGGGACATAAAGGAGACTACATCGGAGAAAAGCGCAGATTGTGCCGCGGTCAATGAAGCTCAACATGAAAAACAACCTGCTCTGGAGAAAGCTGCAGATGATAGTTTTGATGAAGCAGAGCAGGCTCAAAACATCACGGAGAGTGCATTGGAGAAAATCATAGATTGTACCACAATAGATGAAGCTCAACATGAAAAGCAACCTGCTCCTGAAAAACCTGTGGATGATGGTCTTGATAAAGTTGAGGATACAAAGAAATCTGCAGAGTATGTCATTGATAAATCTGATCAGGTCACAAAGCCTGTACAAAAGATGGCAGATAATAACTTCGACAGAGCTTTAGAAACAAAGCCAGCTGCTTCGGATTGGTCGGTCGAATTTGAGAGGCAGAAGAGGGAGATAATTGAACTTTGGGATGCTTGCAACATTCCTCTAGTTCATAGAACATATTTTTCCCTGCTCTTTCAGGGAGATCCATCAGATGCTGTTTACGTGGAGGTAGAGCTCAGGCGATTGTCATTTCTTAAGAACACATTACATGGTCCCACACTCGTGAAAGATGCTCAGTTAACTGATCTCGCCTCAAGGTACTCTTTTCTAACATGTTTCCATGGCATATCATTAACACATAACTTGGAAGGTACTGATTTGTTGAGATACAGCACGGATACATAGAAGAAAATCAGGTGTAGTAAGTTCACTGCATTCTAACATTTACTCCTGGCTGGTTGACAGCTTGAAAGCTCTCAACCGGGAGAGGGAGATGCTGAGCAAACAAATGATGAAGAAGCTTACAACGAAGGAGAGGGAGGCAATGTATGAGAAGTGGGGCATTGACCTAAAATCAAAGCAAAGAAGGTTCCAACTTTGCCGTCGTTTGTTTACAGATGCCACAGACATGGAACATATTAAAGAGAGTGCTTCAATCGTAGCAAAATTGGTAGGTTTCAAGAAGCCAGGCCAGGCCCCAAAAGCAATGGTCGGGCTTAGCTTCTCACAGAAACCAGCAGCAAACTTCAGGTCATTCAGCTGGAGGAGAAATTCCATGATATAAGACGACTCATCTTCAAATACCTTACTTTGAGCCGTTGAAAACTGTTCGTTTACTAAATTACAAATATGCGTCGTTTAATGATGTGGTTGTTTACAATAGCTCATCTTTCTGGTGCTGTAGCAACTCATGTGGAGCATAAGGTATACTACAACAACAAGCTATCTTGTAAATTGTTTTGTTTTTGTGTGTTTAGGTGTATCAGTAAATACTGATATATTGTTTAGATGTATGTAAAATGTAGATGTGAATGTGACTATAAGAGACCTTAATGCATTTTGGTCTCCCTCATTCTCTTCTTCTCCATGTTTTCATGCAGTATGTTTTGAGAAGGAGAAGAAATGTAGGTTTAGAAAAATAAGATATGGTTTTATTCATGAATTTGATGAATATTCATGTTATTTATAGAACAGTTGTTTGTCTACTTAGACCAAATGTGAAACTGTTTTGTAGGTCGATTGAATGAAGAAGACCACTTAAATCAATAGAATTGCAAAATAAGTCAATACTACTACTGTTAATAATGAGTTTTGGTTTTGTAGATAAAGAATAAATAATAGGTGGTGGGAAGGAAAAAAGAATATGTGCACAAACAAATGTGAATTTCAAAGATACCGCTATAAATTACATGTGTATATTGTAAGATGAGAATATCACCATAATATCTTTTATTGATAATCATGTCGACCCAATGACCGGGCCTCAGTGCACAAGTGTCGGGAACTTGCAAAAAAAAAAAAAAAAAAAAAAAACAAAGTGATTAGAAAGTATGGGAATGTTATGTGGGAAATAGGAAATCAGAACTTCTTGTTCGGATGGGATGTCAGGGACATTTCATGCGGGATGTTTGTCCGTGTATATGAGCTTGTAAACTTCTACAGAGTACATTGTACGAAGCAATTTCAAATCACATTGATTACATTTGAATTGGTTTAAAATGCAATTTTCAACCCTTCATATATCAAGAGTGCTTAATTATATCGCCCCACCGAAGGATTATGGTAACCGTTAAACCGTCTAAAACAAGTTATTTTCATTTAGAATTAAATTTAGCAGAAGAATATACAGAGAACTCATAACCTCACCCAGAAGCAGTACTAATGCAACTGCAATAAGATCATCAATTACAATTTAAAAAGGCCTGCAATATACAAATAGCATTTACACAAAAGTAAAGAAGGTTACGTGCTAACAAATGGAATGGAATTATGATCTCAGGACAGCCCCTTCTACAATTTTCCAGCCTGAATTTGCACAATACATCTCATACCTAGTTGTGTAGGTTGTACTGTACGAGTCATTATGCTCGGGGTGAGATAGATCAGTTAGATCTGCTGACTCTTCGAGTGTGGCTTCAACTATAGCACGATGACCATCTGATGATACTGTTACACTATCAATGTTAAGGTTCACAAGTTTATAGCTCCAGAACCAACCGTGTTGTTCAATTTCTGCTGCTTTCTCCGTCCAGATCTTTAGCATCTGACCGTCCAGAACCTGGTCATAGAAATTTTTGTTTACAATTAATGTTTTGTCAAGCATCAAACCAAATGAAAAACTGCAACTGATATCTAAAATAGTGATTGCATCAGAAAAAATGATCAGTATGACAAAACAAATCAAAGGAGCAAAACATGTTTCTTTTCTGAGACTTTCTTGTTAATCCAGTGTACTTACATTTTTATACATAAGCAACAACAGAAACAAATATGATCACAGCCAACTAATCTGTGAAATTTGAGTCTCCTGAACAGCCAGGGATGGAAATTTAAGATACTGCAGTTTAGCTGACACTCAACATGATAAACAATTTGGCCAATTAGAGGAGTGAAACATATGTCACTGCATACTTTTAAAAGGTTGGATATGTCTACAGACGGAGCAAAGGAAATTATTATCAAGTTCAATGGTAACCCTATGAAAAAGGCATAAATCCATATTTATATATCTTTCATAAGCAATTAATAGGTGTCTACTTGTCTTCTACCATGACAGAAAAAACGGTTAAGTAACAAAACAATGTAACCAGTGACCCTGGAAACATTTCTAGATTTTTCTGCATCATGTTTTCAATATTCCGACACAACAAAAGATAATGAAGCAACAAAGTAATATAGGAGATGAGTAGGAACCTCTGACAACTTCCCAATACAATGATCAGGACCAAGAGCAAGCGACTTGATATTTTGCCAATTCCGCACAAGACTTTCTGCAAATCTTGCATCCATCCGTGGTATCTCATGAGAAATTTCAACTACTGGGGACCCTGATAGTGACATAGCATTTTAGAACATGAAAAAGCATAGACCAGGCATGATAATTAGACAGAAGCAATATATTAGCTGCTTCATGCCTGATGGAGTTGTGTAAATGCTTCAGAAGTGATAATTGCTTTTTTTTCCTAGAAACTAGAAAGTAGAAAAACGTTAAGATCCTGATGCAACGGTTGAGACTTGGATCTCACAACAATGGCAGTACAGGATACTAAGTGAGTATGGAGAGCCTTTGACTCTCTGGCACTTTCACAAAAACAAGATAGCTTCTGTTGTATTTAAGTAGCAGAAGGGATTTTTTGGAAGACAGTTTTGGTACTTTTGTTGAATGTTTGGAGAAGACACCTTACTGGAAACAAAAGCTCAAACCCTCAATGTGAGTTGAGACAGAACAAGAGCTAATCAATCTTCCCACATACTGTTTAGACAAAAATACATAATTGTACAGAATATATCGAACGGGAAAAAACTGCATCAAAATTGACACACAATAAACAAAATCTAGAGATCCCTGCTCATGTAGGGATGGCCTGAGTTTGCAAGTGTCTTGTTTATTGGAGGGTAGAAACAAGAATATAGCTTTTTTGGAGGAAGAGTTGCCAAAAGAACATGCTACGAAAAATCAGGGCTTCAAGAGCTCAAATATGTCAACAGGCGTGTCTTTAAAGAAGCAAGACCAAAATAAAATATAAAACAGCAATTTACAATTGCTATTAGGAATAAATTTCCGGTTATCTATAAATGAGTAGATTTTTCAGTGCTTGTTGACTTGTACTGATGTTGCTATATCTGAAACAAAGTCATCTAATGAATGCATTTGAGTCCTCAAGCACCATAGATTTTGAGTGCTTGCTGACTTGTACTTGATGATTTGGAGGGGGAGGGGGGCAATAAGAGATTTTGACATTGTAGGTTACTTATTAATACTTTAAATTGCTTTGTAATTTAAAAACAGAAAACTCCCCATTATTGTAACATTATTCAATTTCAGTAGAATAGTCCTGGCGTCCGCTTGAGTAGCGGCTGGGAAGCCACTACTTGCATGTGGGGCGAATTAAGAAATGGAAGAGGTCATGTTGATGTTGAGGATTTTGTTGGATGATTTTGGTGATGAAATGACGAGTCATTTTGATGATTGTTAATAATGTCTTGGATTTTGGGTATTTGTTTGCATATTTATGAATATTATGAGTGCTATGTAGTATAATTTTTATGACAAGTATGTGCAATACTTCGGATAGCGGTCATCCTGCTCCCGCTATTTGGGGTCGGCTGCTCCGGCCCGCTATCCGGGATCAATGACTATGAAACAGTGCAAACTGGTCCTAAAAATCATTTGCAAACAAACATTTCTTGGAACGGTTGGGTATGGAACGAATTCATGAAGTAGTAATCATACCCACATTGATCTCATCAGAAGCAACTTCAGTGTCCATGCCCTTTTGTTGAATGGAGGAGTTTACTCTAGGCAGGAACTTCAACCCGGCCAAAGTTAGAGCACCAATAGCCAAACCAGCACACATGATCTTTACCGTTGCATCCTTCATGTTGTCCACAGTCATCTCTTGCTGCTGTAAGCCACCAGCACTATTTTTCTCTGGAATTTCAATTATGTAGGGTTTATTTTGATCAGGAAGGCGTTCACGGTTCTCACTTGCAAGAGGTAAATCATAACCATTTACCTCACTCTTGTCATAGAGCCTCACATCTTTTTCCTCATTAGCAGGAGGAAACACTTTCTGTAGTGCATGAAGTGCACTGACCTTTACATTGTCCAGCACAGCAGTAGCCTCAGCACCAATTCTTGCAATAGCAGCAGCAACAGCCAAAGGTGAACGGCCTTCACCTTCCAATTTATCTAAGTATCTCAAGACAGTTGGATCATCGTAATAGTCCCCAAGCTTGAACCTTATATCTTGTGTCTCCCTAAATCTAGGGAATACCACCTCCATCAACCATGTCTCTAACAGTTTGCAGAGTCCAGGAAGGAAATCATCTTCATCGTCATCCCTAGAGTGTTCTATTACAAAACTAACTATGGAAGGGTCTCTATAAGGCGAATCTTCATTATCCAACCCCAACCATGCTCGTGATTCGTCAATCTTCCCAACAAGAAGAGAACAGAGACCTCTTTCAAGAGAAAAGTCTATTTCACGATTTTCTCCAACCCTGGAGGCATAAGAACCCGGCAAAGCTTTGATCTTTGTTTCCTGTAGTTGCTGGAAAAGATTGTCAGCATCTTGGATAAGATGAGGTTTTTTGCTCATGAAGGCTTGAGAAACGAGTGCAAGTGCAACTCCGTAGACTTCGAAACTTTCTGCAGGAATGTTACTCGGTGTAGCAACGAATAGGTCAACCTTCACAAATGGTATCACCACAGTTAAACCAAAATATGCAAATGTGAAATGAGTACTTGGCTTCAACAGGAGTATAGATTAATCAGTAAAACACCAAAAGTACCTGTTCAGGAGCTGTCATGAGACGAAAGGACTCGTTCATGAAATTTTCACGCGTGAATCCTCCAGAAATAGCAGCTGCTCCTCCTCCTCCAACAGACCACAAAATATTACGGAGTCCTTGTAGACCCACTTCCCTCCTTGATTGGTACTCATCACCAAGTGGTAGAGCTAGGAGCTCCAAAACACACCGTGGGCTTATTTCCTCAAGGGTCTCATCAATCTGTGCTTGTAGATCCAGGGCCAGATTACTTGCACCTTCTTCCTGAATAGCGAGCATTATAAGATTTCATACTAACATTTATTTCTTTAAAGAAAAGAAAAGGGAAGATTTAGTTACGATTAGAAATTTGAAGAGGAAACAAAGTGCCAGGTGCAGGACCATATATGTCATTCAGAAGCAATGAACAAGTACCATTATCTTTTATCTAGAAAATATGCAATGAGAACAACCAACGAATGCTAAGAATCAACTAAAGCAACGACACATAACATGTTGCATGCACGCCACGTGATTCCAAAAAAAAAAAAAAAATCAAAACTCTGACCTGCAACAATTTGAGTGCCATCTCAAGTGCCTCACAGCCTCTAATAAAATCTGGAGGATTCAATGACATGGCATCCCTTGATAAATCAACGTAAGCAAGTGAAACAGAAAGCACCACATCTTGCTTAAATGACTTTGGCAGCCTCTCCTTCAACAAACTCTCTCCAATCTGAAGCACCAAATTGCTCTCTCCTGCTTCTTGTAATACACACAGAGCTCCAGGAACCTAGTAAGCATCACTCATCAAATTTAGGCCTTTAGGGTCTGTTTAGCACGAAGATATCAGATAACTTATATATAAGACAGATGACTAATTTTGACCAAAATAAGTATGTTACGTGAACAACTACCTCGTAACTTATCAACTAGCTGATTTATGATCTATTTGTATGTTTAGTACCACCTAATTAGTCACCTTATTTGGTGATTCCACCTTATTCGACCAAACTAAGATGGTTTGACTCTACTAAGTCTGTTTGGTGAATGTAAAATAAGGTGACCGGTGAAGTGACTACTTTGAAAAGCTAGCTAGCTAGCTTTTCTGGAAATCCAGTCACCTTATTACATTGTTTTGCCAATTATACACTACATCAGGTAGCTTATCAAAAAATGAGCTACCAAGAACTTTTTTTAATTCTACTACTAGCTACCTTATCATCTAATTTAGTAAACACAGCTTATTAGATCCCCATCTCAGCAAGATTATCAACTACAGGCTAGCTTACAGCTCTTATTCTCGACCTTAAACGCATAACTAAGAAATCGACTCCATATTAAAGAAAGCAGCTAAACGCAAGTCGAAAAACACCTTAAGCATTCTATCCCGCCCTAACGATACTCTATCAGTGCCAAGTCACCATAAGGGCCACTTACTAGTTACAATAACCATGGATTAATGCTTAATTTTGGAGTGCAATGTAGAGTAGATAGAGAAACAACAAATTGAGAAGTAGTAAACCTTATCCCAAGGGACATCAGTGACAATAGTATCAAACTCATGATCAGCAAGTCCTTGATTGTACTCTCTCCTGGAGCTAGGGTTAGACAAAATCTCACAAGCAGCTTGAAGAATCTGCCGCCGGTTCATCAACGCCTCATTGCTGTAACCGTACTGCGGCGGCTTGGAGACCCTAGCGTCGTAGGCTCGCCGAATGCCGTCGCTCAGGAAATGTGACTCGGCGCCCAGAATCCGGTAGAAATCGAGCGGCACTGACACGTGGCGCTCTGGAATTGGCGGAAGGGAAGGAGGAGGAGATAAGGCGGTGGCGGAAGGAGGGGGTTCGGAGGTGGAAGGAAGGAATTGAAAGTCGGAGAGGAGACGGTCGGCCCATCTGCTGGTGGTGGTGGTGTTGTTGCTGACGGCGGCGTGTGGTGGTTTAGTGGCGGCGCGTGGTGGTGCGTGTAATCGGGGAGTGTAGATTCCGATAGCGAGTTGCGTCAATGTTTCCATTTCGGAGGTTTTAGTCACTCACTGCTGGACTAGTGGACTCTATTTGAACTCAACAAAACAAATCCCCCTATGGACTCTGTTTACCGGTAAACCTTTTTGATTTTTTCTGTTTTGTTTGGAACATGTTTTGATACCAACATATGCATTTACCGCAAACTTTGTTCATAGTCCTGCGCGAACCGAGATACTTCCCAGTTGGTCATCACCCGTCATAAGATTGTTTTATAGCAAGCACTTAACTATGGAGTTCTAATGGATAGATTACCGAAGAAAAATATGCACATGTTGGTAAGAGTAGTGTTTTCAATTTCTTTATGCTCTAAAACTTGACTTGAAACTTTGAGGCGTTACATTCCAACGTATGTTGGTTTGTTTGCAAGGAAAATAGGGAAAATGAAAACAAATTTAGAAAAAATTATTTTCTTTGTGTTTGATAAACACATGGAAAATAAGGATAATAGTTGAAAATATTAGAATTTAGGAAAAAGAAGACAATATCAAAATTTGGAAATTGTAATTTTCTTTGTGTTTGGTCAATTACAACTATATGATGAAAGAATTAATTGATTGTGATTGTGTGTTATGATATAAAAAAAAAAGGTAATTTTAATAGTATGTTACCAAATGTTACCACTAATTTCCTGGAAAATTATAGCTGATGTCAAACACCAAGAAAATCAAGAAATTCTTTTATTTTCCTAAAAGATTTTACTAGTGGATTTGATTTTCCCTGATTTGTTTACCTTTCCCCTAATATCCACTACGTATATTAATCTGGTTGAATATCCATTTTCGAGTGATGGCTATCACAACAGTCTTTTTTAAATCCACAAGTATCGAACACTAAGGAGTTGTTTGGCTAAAGATTAAAACATCTCTTTAATCTAGTTGCATTTCTCATCATGTTTGCCTAGCGATATAATCCAGTCGGGACAAAACCCGTTTTTTTAATCCAATTAATATTCACAACTCAATTAAATTTTCTTTTTGTACCTACTCTTTTTCTCTACTTTACTTTTTCATTTATTATGACAAACTTAAATTAATCAAATAATCTTACACACATCACTTCACTCTTACACACCAATATAACAACTCTACAAAAACCTATAAAATCTTAACTCTATTCCAAATACTACAATTTTTCACAACTCAATTAAAATTTAGTTATCATTCATCTCTTAAAACTCAATTAAAACCAGGTGACCTTTAATGCGTAGCCAAACAACCTATAAATGTTGATCAAGTAAATTCATCTAGGAAGCCATATTTTATAATCACATAGTGTAGTTATGTCAATTTAAAGTTTTAACGACTACCAAACTTATTAAAGCATTTCCTCACGAACGGCCGTCTATTGTAAGATGAGCTCACGCAAAGACGAAGCCTTCCTTTAATCCTCAAATACATAAAAAAAATCCAGTTGAATGGTATTACAGAGCGTTTAAAATCCCGTACAAGGTAATTACAACAATAACAAATCCTCAAAATACAAGTCATTCTGTACAATAGAATATCATAGTACGCAACAATCGATTCACAGTTCTTCACTTAAAACTAGCACCAGTCAATCCCCCACAACTCCAAAGTACCTTTGTCCAATATCACATACTAAACATCTGCAAGGGGTGGTAAGGGTGAGCCTCATTGACACTTGTACCGGATCAAGCAGAGTATTTCAAACATACATATATATCAATACGTTTATACATCCAAAATAATTTGCATGGAACACTTTTCAAAACAATAACAATTCATATCTTTAGCTCAATCAGACAATACACTACGGCCACACGAACCATGGTGGCACACAAGTCGGCTTTCAAATAACAATAACAATGCCTACCAAAGGGATAACATAACAATGGGAGATCTCCAATAGCACGACATTCCCTCGAAAGGGCCAAACAATTCTTAGGCATATCGATGAGCATAAAACATCTTTTTCAATCCGTGCTTTTGAACAAAACACTTTTCACAAATCACAATCACGATAAAACATTTATGGGTACACATACTTGATCATTTCCAAATAGACTATTATATCACGTGCCATAACTTGATATAATAACCATACTATAAAAATAAAATAGAATCAAAATTGTCAAAGAAACCCCTTTACATTAGAAACCTTAAATTCGCTACTGGTCCATACCATTGTGTAAAACAGAACCGTCATTAGCCAAGAGGTCTGCGTTTGAATACTTCACTCCAAATCCTCATCCCCGACAATTATCAAAATAATTGATATTAATACCAAGGTAACTAATTAACAATAACCTACAACTAAATAACTTCCAAGAATTCTCAAATCCAAGTAGCAACATTCTCGACCAGTACTCGATGATACCTCCACTAGAAGACAAAAGGGGAAGGGATTTGATCCTCACAATTCATCAAGTTTCGTTATCTCTACTTCTCACGATCAAAAGTATCACAGTCCTTTTAGTCACCTTATTACTATTGACGGCAGGTTATAAATATAACCTAATATTCATATATACAAGTTCGAGCCCAAATATCCAATAACTCCTTTATACACCCTTTAGACTTTTAATCCGATCCAAATCCAGTCCAATAAAATTATCATAGCCCATCTGAAATTAAATGTACATAAAATAGTGGCTAGTCAAATCTCATGTATCCACTCGAGTCCATATAATTTTTCGTCTCCAAATTAAATTGAAATATACGGTCGAATAAAATTTTCGGGATTTTACAATATATTTAGAGTAACATTCAGGAGAGACCTACTATTGAGAGAGACCTACTATAGAGCGAGAGAGCCCGATATATGAATTTTCACTAAAAGCGTTACAATTTATCGTGTAAGGCGTTTCAGTAAAAACATTACAATTTATTTCGTGGACACCCACTATCTGCACTTGTTAATCATTTAATCACTCTATCATATTTTGTCTATTATATCTCTTACTTTAAAGATTCACATGTTACTTTATTAATATAAATAATTTGTTTACTCATTCACCTTAAAATTTGTGTCAAACTGAATTGTCAAGCTCCTAGTGGAATTGAGGGAGTATAATAAAATTATATAATTCAAATCCATTTGCATCATATATATATTTGAGCAATCCAACACTTCTTCACGCTTTTTATTTACGCTTCTACCTCCAACGAATAATCTAGAGCCTCTTAAAAGAAACCGCCTCCACCTTCTCCATAGCCACCAGCCATTGTTATCACCACCATATCCACCTCCACTGCCTTCGTACCTTCTACCACCACTTCGGCTCCCGACACCATTGTAACCACCACCATCGCCGCCATAACCACCGCCTCATCCGTCAGGCGGGGTGTTCTATGTTTAATATATCTAATTCAATCTCATGTCCTTCTAAATTAAGTTGAATCCACATATTATGTATGTTATTGATAGAACTATGGAGGATTATGGAAAGTTTGGCTGATATAGATTTACAGATTGTTGGTCCACAATTAGGTATGATTTCATAAAATGTTTACTATTTCTTACTGATACACATGATTTTAGATTCCAAAAATGTGATGTTTTACTCTCGACATGTGATGTTTGTTGTCTACTACATGATGTTAATTTATTTCTAGAATCCAACATGTAGTCATGGAGATTTGAGTCCACAAACCGATATTTGACACTCAAAATGTGATGTTTATTGTGCATTACACGGTGTTAATGTATTCATAACATCCAACATGTAATCATGAATGTATGAATCTGCAAATGTGATGTTTGACTCTCAAAATGTGGTGTTTGTTATGAATTACATTATGTTAATGTATTTATAACATCCTACATATAATCAAGAAGATATGGATCTACAAATATGATGTTTGACTATTTGAATATGATGTTCATGGTTAATTTCATGATGTCTGTGTATTTGTAACGCCCAACATGTAATAACGAAGATTAAATCTACAATTGTGATGGTTGTCACTTGAAATGTGATGTTTTGGTGAATTACTTTATGTTATTGCATTGGTAACATCCACATTTAATCACGAAGATGTGCATCTACAAATGTGATGTTTGAATCTCAACATATGATGTTTGTTGTGTTGTATTGTTACTGTATTCGTAATCCAGCATGTGATAATGATGATGTGGATATGCAAATGTCATGTTTGAATGTGGAAATGTCATCTTTGTGGTGACAGTAACAAAATGAGAGGATTTGTTATTTTTGTATAGAAGGCAGGATTCTCTTAGTGGATATGTATTGAGACATCAAAGATGTACTATAAAAATGGTATTATATGTGAAACATGTTAGCACACGTGAAGGTGCAAGCTACCAAAGAAATAAGACTTTGTGTTTAACACCATCGCATGCAACCGATTTACTCTAAAAATGTTGAGAATGGCGACATACAACAAAAGGAAAACATATCCTTTCGATGATACTCTTTTGTTCACCCACATCAGCCAAATCCCTTCACAAGAAGAGAGAGACAGATCTTTATGGTTATTTAATTCTTCTAGATGCATGCAGCTCCGTACAAGATCTAGTCTCAAGCACGAAAAAATAAGTACAAGAGATTTCATCTTCAATCCGAAGAAAGGATGCAAATGGCATCATTGCGTACCTTACCTTCAGAAAGAGGAGAAATAAAATGATTGAGAAATTTAAAGTGTAAAGGCCAAAAATCAATCGTTGTCCTAGATATGTTAAAAGAAGAGGAATTTGTTATTGTTTCCGTGCTAGAGTCCTAACACGTTTTTAGTAACTAAGCATTTGTGTAACATATTGTGTGTGTTAAACATTAATATAATCAAAACACATAACTATAAATAAGAAAAAGAAGAAAGGTCAAGTGGGAAGAATGGAAAACATTAAAGGGAAAGAAAAAAGAAAAGAAAAATAAATAAAATTAACCATAACACCAAAGTGCCGGTTTAAAGAGACATGTGTGCACATCAATTGAGATTGTATGGGTTAAATTAACGGGTAAGGTTTAATTTTATTGGAATGCTTAGCATATTGTCCTTTATATTTTAAAGTAGTAGTATAAAAGTTAAACTAATCAAAGTGAAAACTCAAAGGTCAAATTTATATAGAAAAGTTGGTAACTTGAATATAATAAAATTATATGGTCAACATAGGCAAGTACAAAAGATTTATTTTACCAAATAAAATCAAGAAATATTAGTATCTATTTAATTTATTTGGATTCACATGATATAACATTTTCCTGATTGTAATAATGATTCTTTTCATTTCCTCGTATGTTTCTCTTTTCATTAGAATAAATAAGATTGACAATAGAATTACAAGAAAAAAAAATCACCTATACAAAGCACAAATCAAACATAATACATATTTGTCTACTCCTCCCAAGAATTTTAATCATGGCTTCAACTAATGAACAAATATATGGCTCTCAGGATATATCATCAAAAGATCTTTCTGGCATCAACAACCTGCAAGAGGTACTCTAATTAGCATTTTTTTTATAATTATACTAATCATCTTAGGCAAAATCGCTTTACTAAATTTTCATAACATGTATAATGATCAATATTTTATATAATGATAGATTAAATTCTTTTCGTGATTTATGTCGGTCTAGAAGTGTTGATTTTCCCATGTATTTTGATTAATACTTTTATAGTTATGGAATAAATTTTTTCCGTGATTTACGTGGATCTAAAAGTGTGATCGATAAATTATTTTCCATGTATATTGATCAATACTTGTATCGTTAAGGATTAAATTCTTTTCATTATTTATGTCGATCTAAAGTGTGATAAATTTTGTTGTCCATGTATATTGATTAATACTTGCAACGTTAAGGTTTAAATTCTTACTGTTATTTACGTCGATCTTGAAGTATGAACATTCCTTTACATGTAGATTGATTTATATATTTTTTGATAATTACACATTGAATTCTTTATGTGAACTATACAATCTAAAAGTGTGAAACAAATTATTTACATGTATTTGGATTGATACCTTTATAATCAATATTTAATTTCTTTCCGTGATTCATGTCGATCTAGAATGTTAAATCAAATATCTTGATGTGTATCTTGTTTAATACTTCTATGTTTAGAGTGCAGATTATATATATATTCTTTGCTTTACTTATCTCGATCTAGGAGTATTAAACTATATATCCACCTTAAAGATCTTTATTATATGACCAAAATATATCAATCGTAATATTGTAAAATTAATGAGACTACCTCTTTTTTCTTTAAAAATATAAAATTATTAAGGAGATATAAGCTAGAGAAAAAGGTATAACATGTCAATCAATGTTTCTTACTTTGTAGATCCCGCTTATATAAGATTTTAGGATAAATTAAAATTTGGTCAAGTCACATCGTATATGACTTGTAGGACATTAATCTTATATAGATCTTATAATTTCGTAGCCTTTTCTAATATTCCCGAACTTCCTCTTTCTGAAAATATAGATGAGATGATATATTATTTACATGATGTTCTTAATGCACATTGATTTATTTAGTTTACAGTTTTACCGAATAAACAACCTATAATCATTAAGTATCATTGCTAGAAAATGTGTGTCACCATACTACTATATATTGTTCATTGTCTTAATTTAACTTTTACCATACCAAAAATAAATTGATTACTGGTACAAAAATAAATAAACTAGCCAAAAATTTTGTTTAATAGAATTACAATATTTGAGATGAAATAATTAGTATACAATATATATAGTGTATATAAATTTTTTCTATTAATAATGTTTGACATTGAATACATGTTTTTTTCTTCTTCTCCTTGTTGCAGGAAACTTCACATGTTCAGAAGCTTCACCAGCATTCCGATGTCAGCCTTCTTCATTCCTCTTTGATTGAACATTTCATAGCCATATTGAAATTTTTAATTTAATTTTCAGTAATAGCAGGGATTGGAAATGCTCAAGATAACATATGATACTATCGGCGAGGAAGATGATGATGAAACGTTAGCCTCCAGAGGTCAAACGATGGAGTTGTCTATTATCGAGGTAACTTATTCAAATATTTGCTTCATATGTGATGTATACGAATATGTTACTATTTTTTGTAGGAAGATATTTATATTAGTTCTGATGGGTTCAGATTCTATATTTAATCCATGTCAATATTCACAGTTGGTGATTTTTTTGAAGAAAAAAACATATTTTTGTAGCACTATTTAATATTTTCATATTTTAATGTTTAAAAGTGTAGCTTCAATACAAAACATTGAACTTATAGTTTAACATGAGCTCATGTTTGTACAATATCATGCTATGATAATTAATGTAATTAAGATAACATTTAGTTGGACCAAGTGTGTAGTTTTTATGGAAAAATCGCTATTTTTTTCAATATTTGGTATGTGATTAGTTTATTTTCTAATAAGTTATCATTTTGTCTCGAGTTTTTACATGTTTAATTTAGAGTGTATTTATTTTGTTATATTCTCCGGTATTATCTTTTCCATATAGAAACCGGACAATCACAGTGGTACAGATGGTGTTTTTCCAAGTGTGGATCATCAGACATTTTCCAACAGGAATAAAGGATGGATAATCCGTTTCTTGCCTCGTAATGCTGGTGTCAGGGATTACCCAGTACGTGCCCATCAGCTTCTCTACTTTGTCGCATAAATGAAAATTCGTAACTTTAAAGCATGAGATTAGATTAGATTAGATATTTCCTTTTGATATACTATAAAGTGTTTTTTTTAACTAAATGTACAACAAAATCTCATTATTTTCATAATATCAGACATACATCCACTTGGAGTCGGATGAGATGTTCAGATCTTGGAGAGAGGTGTTTAATTTTATAGTCTATAACCGGCTTCCTGTATATCAGAGAGGTGGCAAGGTAAATGAAAATCAATTATGCATTTTATCATGATAGTTTAAGAATAATGAATGTATAATAGCATATCAAAATTCTATTACAATTTTACAGGCTGAAAAGAAAGATAATCAACGCAGAACTACAGCTGAGAAATTGGTGAAGTTGTTTGTTGTTGGACACTACAATGTGGAAACTAAACAATTTCGTGCGACTAGTAAGTCTTAATTTTTTAGGATGATGGATTGTTGTTTGCATTAATTAAGATACGATGGAGTCTTGACAAGTGCATATATATCATCATTTTGATCGTGGCAGGTCAAAGGACACCTGTGAGAAACAATAGGAGGAGCAAACGCGAAAATCATTTGATTGGAGAGGTACCTCAAGGCTATACGCACACCGTTTACGACTTTGAGCCTGTTAAGCTCACAGAGTAAACAACAATCTACATATGCTCGTGATATTTGTCCACCCAACCCGAACTACTTTTGTTTTGGCTATAAGATTATTTTGGCGAGCACGCTTAACTGTGGAGTTCTTGTGGATAGATTACCGAAAAGAAATGTGCACATGTTAGTAAGAGTAGTGTTTTCAATTCTTTTATGCTCTAAAACTTGACTTGAAATTTTGGGGCGTTACATTCCAACTTAAGTTGGTTTGTTTGCAAGGAAAATAGGGAAAATAAAAATAAATTTAGAAAAAATTATTTTCTCTGTGTTTGATAAACACATGGAAAATAAGGATAATAGTTGAAAATATTAGAATTTAGGAAAAAGAAGACAATATCAAAATTTACAAATTGTATTGTAATTTTCTTTGTGTTTGGTCAATTACAACTATATGATGAAAGAATTAATTGATTGTGATTGTGTGTTATGATATAAAAAAAAGGTAATTTTAATAGTATGTTACCAAATGTTACCACTAATTTCCTGAAAAATTATAGTTGTTGTCAAACACTAGGAAAATCAAGAAATTCTTTTATTTTCCTAAAAGATTTTACTAGTGGATTTGATTTTCCCTGATTTATTTACCTTTCCCCTAATATCCACTATGTATATTAATCTGGTTGAATATCCATTTTCGAGTGATGGCTATCACAACAGTCTTTTTTAAATCCATAAGTATCGAACATTAAGGAGTTGTTTGGCTAAAGATTAAAACCCGTCTTTAATCTAGTTGCATTTCTCATCATGTTTGCCTAGCGATATAATCCAGTCAGGATAGAATCCGTTTTTTAATCCAATTAATATCCACAACTCAATTAAATTTCCTTTTTGTACCTACTCTTTTTCTCTACTTTACTTTTTTCATTTATTATGACAAACTTAAACTAATCAAATAATCTTACACACATCACTTCACTCTTACACACCAATATTACATGTCATTCCACAAAACCAAAATACTTTGGCGCGACCGGCCGTTTATCGTGAAATGGGCTCTTGCCAAGACGAAGCCTACCTTTAACCTCAAAATACCTCGGTTATTTCAGAGTGGTACAACATAGCATCTAAAATCCATTACATAGTAATTACATCAATTACAAATCCTCAACAAAAACAATCCCAACAATACAAATCATCTTATACAATAGAAATCTCAGAGTTGCAGCAACTACTAAACAGCCTTCACATATCCATCATCTAACTACCATCTCAACTCCAAAGTATCTTCGTCCAATCGCTTATTAAATATCTGAAAGGGGGTGTAAGGGTGAGCTCCTGGCACTTTTACCCGGATCAAGTACACATGAAAAGTTTACATATATATATACACACCGTTTATATCAAATATAGTCGAAAATCATTTGCATGGAACACATGTCACAATAATCACAATTCACATTTAGCTCGAATCAAATATACACTACGGCCACACAAACCGTGGTGGCACACAGGCTGGCTTTCATATAACATATCCCCTAACATAATAGGGGTCACACACATAAACACTGGGAGTACTCCAAAGCACGACAATCCCTCGAAGGAGTCACACACTTCATAGGCATATCGATGAGCTTAAACGTACACATAATCCATGCTTTCACAAAATAGCTTTCGCAAATCGCACACTACAAATACATTTTATGGGTACATATACTTGATCATTTTTGAATAGACTATTATATCAAGTCTCATTCCTTGATATAATAACCATAAGTTGTTTATCAATTCTTAAAACAATACCTATATACTATAACAATAAAATAGAAGCAAAAGTGTCAAGAGTTCCCCTTACCTCAAGGTCGATACGAATGCAAGCTTAACATATCCAACCACGAAAGCTCCTACTCGCCACTCGAATTCTCCAAAGTCACCTAGAACCTTAAATCCTCCAATAACACCACTTGCTAAGTCCGTCTAGTCTCTACTCCGGTTTAATAAGTCGAAAAGGGAAAAGTAGGTTACAAGGGCAAAACGATAATTTCTGGAGCTAGGAAAAATAGGAATAAATGGTGGAAAGACATATATTTAATTCTGCAACGTTCAGGGGGCAAAACGGTAATTTAAACGGATCGAAACAGGCTAGAAATAAAAAGAATACAAAATCCGGCTCCAATAAGATTTAAAACATTGACCACCATGATCACAAGCCAAAGCTCCTACACCTAGAACAAACGCGCTCCAGTTCTTAGATTGCCACAGTCAATTTATTTATCGGTAATTTCGCTGTTGAACTAATTTACAAACCAACCCCTAGCAACTTCAAATTCTCAAGCACAACTCCTTCATGTTTCTGCAATATTCCAATCCAGACCCTGCGAATTACAAAAACTTCACAACTCGAATCAAACTCCTCCAAATCCAAGCAAGGGCTACAAAAATCAAATACCCATCATCTGCTCCATCTAAAACCATCAATAACAGTCCAAAACATCAAGGAATCGATCCAAGGATTTTGCAAAATCGGTCTCCCTATTCTTGTTTCTGTTTCGCGATCCATAACCCCAATCTTTGTTCGATTTGATCCAAATCTACTCGGTTTCAGTCACAAATCCGGTTTACTCTCGTGTAAATATCAAGATCGAGCAGTAACATGTTCGAACGAAACCAGAAGAAGAAGAAGAAGAAGAAGAAGTATAGAACGGGAAGAAGAAAGAATAACCTAAAGGTTTACAATACAAAACGAATTGGGCTTTTCAACTGGGCCTTTCTCTGGTCTATAATCAAATCAATAAGTAAGAATCATCGTAGCCCGATTCAATTTCTCGATCCATATAAACGACTAACAAAATTCGGAATTTTACATAAAAACTCTACAAAAACCTATAAAATCTTAACTCTATTCCAAATACTACAATTTTTCACAACTCAATTAAAATTTAGCTATCATTCATCTCTTAAAACTCAATTAAAACCAGGTGAACTTTAATACATAGCCAAACAACCTATAAATGTTGATCAAGTAAATTCATCTAGGAAGCCATATTTTATAATCACATAGTGTAGTTATGTCAATTTAAAGTTTTAACGACTACCAAAGCATTTCCTCACGATCGGTCGCCATCGTGAGATGGGCTCACGCCAAGACGAAGCCTTCCTTTAATCCTCAAATACAAAATTCCAGTCGAATGGTATTACAGGGCGTCTAAAATCCCGTACAAGGTAATTACAACAATAACAAATCCTCAAAATACAACAAGTCATCCTGTACAATAGAATATCAGAGTACACAACAATCGCTTCACAGTTCTTCACTTAAAACCAGCACTAGTCAATCCCCCACAACTCCAAAGTACATTTGTCCAATATCACATACTAAACATCTGCAAGGGGTGGGTAAAGGTGGGCCTCATTGACACTTGTACCGGATCAAGCGGAGTATTTCAAACATACATATATATCAATATGTTTGCATATCCAAAATAATTTGCATGAAACACTTTTCAAAACAATAACAATTCATATCTTTAGCTCAATCAGACAATACACTACAGCCGCACGAACCATGGTGGCACACAGGTCGGCTTTCACATAATAATAACAATGTCCTACCAAAGGGATAACATAACAATGGGAGATCTCCCTCGAAAGGGCCAAACAATTCATAGGCATATCGATGAGCATAAAACATATTTTTCAATCCATGCTTTTGAACAAAACACTTTTCACAAATCACAATCACGATAAAATATTTATGGGTACACATACTTGATCCTTTCCAAATAGACTATTATATCACGTCCCATAACTTGATATAATAACCATAAGTTGTTTGTCAAATCATAAAACATTATATATACTATGAAAATAAAATAGAATCAAAAGTGTTAAAGAAACCCCTTACATTCGAAACCTTAAATTCGCTACTACACCGTACCATTGTGTAAAACAGAATCGTCCATAGCCAAGAGGTCTGAATACTTCACTCCAAATCTATCAATCATCCTCGACAATTATCAAAATAATTGATATTAATACCAAGATAATTAATTAACAATAACCTACAGCTAAATAACTTCAAAGAATTCTCAAATCCAAGTAGCAACATTCTCGACCAGTACTCGATAATACCTCCACTAGAAGACAAACAAGGAAGGTATTTGATCCTCACAATTCATCAAGTTTCGTTATCTCTACTTCTCACGATCAAAAGTATCACAGTCCTTTTAGTCACCTTATTACTACTGACGGCAGGTTATAAATATAACCTAATATTCATATATACAAGTTCGAGCACAAATATCCAATAACTCCTTTATACACCCTTTAGACTTTTAATCCGGTCCAAACCCAGTCCAATAAAATTATCATAGCCCGTCTGAATTTAAATGTCCATAAAATAGTGGCTAATCAAATCTCATGTATCCACTCGAGTCCATATAATTTTTCGTCTTCAAATTAAATCCAAATAGACAGTTGAATAAAATTTTCGGGATTTTACAATATATTTAGAGTAACTTGGTGGAGAGACCTACTATAGAGCGAGAGAACCAGATATATAAACTTTCACTAAAAGCGTTACAATTTATCGTGTAAGGCGTTTCAGTAAAAACATTACAATTAGTTTCGTGGACACCCACTATCTGCACTTGTTAATCATTTAATCACCCTATCATTTTCTCTATTATATCTCTTACTTAAACAATTCACATGTTATTTTATTAATATAAATAATTTATTCACTCATTCACCTTAAAATTTGTGTCAAATTGAATTGTCAAGCTCCTAGTGGAATTGAGGGAGTATAATCAAATTATATAATTCAAATCCATTTGCATCATATATATTTGAGCAATCCAACTTCAGGCCTTTTATTTACGCTTCTACCTCCAACGAATAATCTAGAGCCTCTTAAAAGAAACCGCCTCCACCTTCTCCATAGCCACCAGCCATTGTTATCACCACCATATCCACCTCCACTGCCTTCGTACCTGCTACCACCACTTCGGCTCCCGACACCATTGTAACCACCACCATCGCCGCCATAACCACCGCCTCATCCGTCAGGCGGGGTGTTCTATGTTTAATATATCTAATTCAATCTCATGACCTTCTAAATTAAGTTGAATCCACATATTATGTATGTCATTGATAGAACTATGGAGGATTATGGAAAGTTTGGCTGATATAGATTTACAGATTGTTGGTCCACAATTAGGTATGATTTCATAAAATGTTTACTATTTCTTACCGATACAAATGATTTTAGATTCCAAAAATGTGATGTTTTACTCTCGACATGTGATGTTTGTTGTCTACTACATGATGTTAATTTATTTCTAGAATCCAACATGTAGTCATGGAGATTTGAGTCCACAAACCGATATTTGATACTCAAAATGTGATGTTTATTGTGCATTACACGGTGTTAATGTATTCGTAACATCCAACATGTAATCATGAATATATGAATTTGCAAATGTGATGTTTGACTCTCAAAATGTGGTGTTTGTTATGAATTACATTATGTTAATGTATTTATAACATCCTACATATAATCAAGAAGATATGGATCTACAAATATGATGTTTGACTATTTGAATATGGTGTTCATGGTTAATTTCATGATGTCCGTGTATTTGTAACGCCCAACATGTAATAATGAAGATTAAATCTACAATTGTGATGGTTGTCACTTGAAATGTAATGTTTTGGTGAATTACTTTATGTTATTGCATTGGTAACATCCACATGTAATCATGAAGATGTGCATCTACAAATGTGATGTTTGAATCTCAACATATGATGTTTGTTGTGTTGTGTTGTTACTGTATTCGTAATCCAACATGTGAAAATGATGATGTGGATATGCAAATGTCATGTTTGAATGTGGAAATGTCATCTTTGTGGTGACATTAACAAAATGAGAGGATTTGTTATTTTTGTATAGAAGGCAGGATTCTCTTAGTGGATATGTACTCAGACATCAACGATGTAATATATAAATGGTATTATATGTGAAACATGTTAGTACACGTGAAGGTGCAAGCTACCAAAGAAATAAGACTTTGTGTTTAACACAATCGCATGCAGTCGATTTGCTCTAAAAATGTTGAGAATGGCGACATACAACGAAAGGAAAACATATCCTTTCGATGATACTCTTGTGTTCACCCACATCAGCCAGATCCCTTCACAAGATGAGAGAGACCGATCTTTAATAGTTATTTAATTCTTCTAGATGCATGCAACTCCGCACAAGATCTAGTCTCAAGCACGAAAAAACAAGTACAAGAGATTTCATCTTCAATCCGAAGAAAGGATGCAAATGGCATCATTGCGTACCTTACCTTCAGAAAGAGGAGAAATAAAATGATTGAAAAATGCTTGAGAAATTTAAAGTGTAAAGGCCACAAATCAATCGTTGTCCTAGATATGTTAAAAGAAGAGGAATTTATAATTGTTTCCGTGCTAGAGTCCTAACACGTTATTAGTAACTAAGCATTTGTGTAACATATTGTGTGTGTTAAACATTAATATAATCAAATCACATAACTATAAATAAGAAAGAGAAGAAAGGTCAAGTGGGAAGAATGGAAAACATTAAAGGGAAAGAAAAAAGAAAAGAAAAATAAATAAAATTAACCATAACACCAAAGTGCCGGTTTAAAGAGACATGTGTGCGCATCAATTGAGACTGTATGGGTTAAATTAACGGGTAATGTTTAATTTTATTGGAATGCTTAGCATATTGTTCCTTTATATTTTAAAGTAGTAGTATAAAAGTTAAACTAATCAAAGTGAAAACTCAAAGGTCAAATTTATATAGAAAAGTTGGTAACTTGAATATAATAAACTTATATGGTCAACATAGACAAGTACAAATGATTTATTTTACCAAATAAAATCAAGAAATATTAGTGTCTATTTAATTTATTTGGATTCACTTGATATAACATTTTCCTGATTGTAATAATGATTCTTTTCTTTTCCTCGTATGTTTCTCTTTTCATTAGAATAAATAAGATTGATAATAGAATTACAAGAAAAAAATTCACCTATACAAAGCACAAATCAAACATAATACATATTTGTCTACTCCTCCCAAGACTTTTAATCATGGCTTCAACTAATGAACAAATATATGGCTCTCAGGAGATATCATCACAAGATCTTTCTGGCAGCAACAACCTGCAAGAGGTACTCTCAATTAGCTTTTTTTTTTTTTTTTATAATTATACTAATCATCTTTGGCAAAATCGCTTTACTAAATTTTCATAACATGTATAATCAGCAATATTTTATAATGATAGATTAAATTCTTTTCGTGATTTATGTCGGTCTAGAAGTGTTGATTTTCCCATGTATTTTGATTAATACTTTTATAGTTATGGAATAAATTTTTTCCGTGATTTACGTGGATCTAAAAGTGTGATCGATAAATTATTTTCCATGTATATTGATTAATACTTGTATCGTTAAGGATTAAATTCTTTTCGTTATTTACGTCGATCTAAAGTGTGATAAATTTTGTTGTCCATGTATATTGATTAATACTTGCAACGTTAAGGTTTAAATTCTTACTGTTATTTACGTCGATCTTGAAGTATGAACATTTTCCTTTACATGTAGATTGATTTATATATTTTTTGATAATTACACATTGAATTCTTTGTGTGAACTATGTCAATCTAAAAGTGTGAAACAAATTATTTACATGTATTTGGATTGAGATACCTTTATAATCAATATTTAATTTCTTTCCGTGATTCATGTCGATCTAGAACGTTAAATCAAATATCTTGATGTGTATCTTGTTTAATACTTCTATGTTTAGAGTTCGGATTATATATTCTTTGCTTTACTTATCTCGATCTAGGAGTATTAAAGTATATATCCACCTTAAAGTTCTTTATTATATGACTAAAATATATCAATCGTAATATTGTAAAATTAATGAGATTACCTCTTTTTCTTTAAAATTATAAAATTATTAAGGAGATATAAGCTAGAAAAAAAGGTATAACATGTCAATCAATGTTTCTTACTTTGTAGATCCCACTTATATAAGATTTCAGGATAAATTAAAATTTGGTCAAGTCACATCGTATATGACTTGTAGGACATTAATCTTATGTAGATCTTATAATTTCGTAGCCTTTTCTAATATTCCCGAACATCCTCTTTCTGAAAATATAGATGAGATGATATATTATTTACATGATGTTCTTAATGCACATTGATTTATTTATTTTACAGTTTTACCGAATAAACAACCTATAATCATTAACTATCATTGCTAGAAAATGTGTGTCACCATACTACTATATATTGTTCATTGTCTTAATTTAACTTTTACCATAACAAAAAAATTGATTACTGGTACAAAAATGAATATACTAGCCAAAAATTTTGTTTAATAGAATTACATGAGATGAAATAATTAGTATACAATATATATAGTGTATATGAATTTTTTCTATTAATAATGTTTGACATTGAATACATGTTTTTTTCTTCTTCTCCTTGTTGCAGGAAACTTCACATGTTCAGAAGCTTCACCAGCATTCCGATGTCAGCCTTCTTCATTCCTCTTTGATTGAACATTTCATAGCCATAATATTGAAATTTTTAATTTAATTTTCAGTAATATGTATACTCTTTAACTATATATATGAATAGCAGGGATTGGAAATGCTCAAGATAACATATGATACTATCGGCGAGGAAGATGATGATGAAACGTTAGCCTCCAGAGGTCAAACGATGGAGTTGGCTATTATCGAGGTAACTTATTCAAATATTTGTTTCATATGTGATGTATACGAATATGTTATTATTTTTTGTAGCAAGATATTTATATTAGTTCTGATGGGTTCAGATTCTATATTTAATCCATGTCAATATTCACAGTTAGTGATTTTTTTGAAAAAAACATATTTTTGTAGCACTATTTAATATGCTCATATTTTAATGTTAAAAGTGTAGCTTCAATACAAAACATTGAACTTTTAGTTTAACATGAGATCATGCTTGTACAATATCATGCTATGATAATTAATGTAATTGAGATAACATTTAGTTGGACCAAGTGTGTAGTTTTTATGGAAAAATCGCTATTTTTTTCAATATTTGGTATGTGATTAGTTTATTTTCTAATAAGTTATCTTTTTGTCTCGAGTTTTTACATGTTTAATTTAGAGTGTATTTATTTTGTTATATTCTCCGGTATTATCTTTTCCATATAGAAACCGGACAAACACAGTGGTACAAATGGTGCTTTTCCAAGTGTGGATCATCAAACATTTTCCAACAGGAATAAAGGATGGATAATCCGTTTTTTGCCTCGTAATGCTGGTGCCAGGGATTACCCAGTACGTGTCCATCAGCTTCTCTACTTTGTCGCATAAATGAAAATTCGTAACTTTACAGCATGAGATTAGATTAGATTAGATTAGATTAGATTATATATTTCCTTTTGATATACTATAAAGTGCTTTTTTTAAAAAACTAAATGTACAACAAAATCTCATTATTTTCATAATATCAGACATACATCCACTTGGAGTCGGATGAGATGTTCAGATCTTGGAGAGAGGTGTTTAATTTTATAGTCTATAACCGGCTTCCTGTATATCAGAGAGGTGGCAAGGTAAATGAAAATCAATTATGCATTTTATCATGATAGTTTAAGAATAATGAATGTATAATAGCTTATCGAAATTCTATTACAATTTTACAGGCTGAAAAGAAAGATAATCAACGCAGAACTACAGCTGAGAAGTTGGTGAAGTTGTTTGTTGTTGGACACTACAATGTGGAAACTAAACAATTTCGTGCAACTAGTAAGTCTTTATTTTTTAGGATGATGGATTGTTGTTTGCATTAATTAAGATACGGTGGAGTCTTGACAAGTGCATATATATATCATCATTTTGATCGTGGCAGGTCAAAGGACGCCTGTGAGAAACAATAGGAGGAGCAAACGCGAAAATCATTTGATTGGAGAGGTACCTCAAGGCTATACGCACACCGTTTACGACTTTGAGCCTGTTAAGCTCACAGAGTAAACAACAATCTACATATGCTCGTGATATTTGTCCACCCAACCCGAACTACTTTTGTTTTGGCTATAAACATGATATGAAATATTTTGTTACTTTACTTAGCAAGAATGTTTTGCTTTAATTATTATCTAAAAAATTATACAGTTGTATTTGATGCCATTATGTAAGATTATAGTAAGGACATCAATAATCCTTTTTATGTTTGATAAGTACTATGTCATTGACAATTATCCTCAAATCTATTTTGTGCCTTTCCAGAATGCTTTCAAAACATATAATCCATCTTTTGTTTCCCAAAAGAGATACCATTGTAAGTAACTTTGTAGAGTACAAACTCAAATACAAGTAGTCTCATATGTATGATCTTATTATCATCACGTGAACATGCAATCATCTATTATAATTTTTTATAATATGGCACATGATTGGGGTAGGCCCAGAATTTAAAGGGAGACCCAAGAATCGGGTTTCGAATATCTAGAACTTCCAGGCTATAATCTAAAAAGCTTTAAATCAGGGTTATAAGTAGGGGTATATGAAGACAATTTTATGAGTGGTTATTTTTTAAAAATCTAACCGCCCCGCATATGGCAGATGGTTCGAATTATAAATCTTGGCGAATGAGTTTTTCCTATCCGCAATGGGTCAGGTTGTACTTGACGCATGCGGATGACAGGTGGATTGCGGGTTTCCCGCATACAAATATGAATATACACCCTAAAAGAAAATTCTAAGAAGTGTACAAATGATTGGTAATTTAGAATATAACTATGTAAAGTGGAAAAGCAAACTTAAAAGTAAAATTACATCTACATAAAAATTAATTGTAGAAAAGAAATGAACAAACATAATACAACAAAGGAAACCAATAAGTCAAACGTAACAGAGGCATGTGCCTACACAGTTTCCTTAAAACAAATTCGTCCCCTCACCTACGGTACCTGAAGAAAACAATAGAAATTTGTCTCCCAGGATAAAATAGTAGAAACCCAACAGGTAGTTACAATTCTAGTTGTTCTTGGCGAACTCAAATCACTAAAAATTCCCGAAAATAGTGACAGACATATCCGTCGCCAAAACAACAAAAACCGTCGCTAAATCCCTCGGCTGACGGATTAGAAACAAACTAACAGACTAAGTAATAGACGCACTACCCGAATCAAATACATGCACATTACTCACATTACTTGGCTAGTCGATTATAGACCACTTCATACTATATATTTGGAAACTTTCTATTAAAGTATGCATAATACCCAAATCAGTGCTATATTAGACTAATTGTTATATACGATATTTGGAAACTGACTATATTTGGACACTTACTATAGATGAAAACTTTCCAAATGAGTAGTTAGAGTAATTGAACAATATTCAACCTAAACTAAGACTATTACACAACAACACCACCAACACCAACACATGCTAACTCGACATCTCAGGATATAAACTACTCCCTCCGTCCCTCTTCGTTAGTCCATTATTCCTTTTAAAAACGTCCCACTAATATAGTCCCAATACTAAAATGAAAAAAAAAAAAACCCTATTAACCACTATCCTTCTTACTTATTATATATCTCTCATATTTTTCTTCATTTTTTTATCATTTCTCTCTCGAGTAAGTCTTCTGAGAGACGGTTTTATGGAGAGACTAAAATAGACGGACAAACATTACAGTTATATCAAAAAACATTAGAGGTTTAACTAAGAATATCGGTGATATACAAATACATAAAAAATGATATAAAATGTCCGTTCATAAAACATTACGTACTGATATTGTTTAAAACATTATACATATACTCAAGAACATCAATCCGTCTCTCAGTTCTCTCACTAATACACGTCTGTTCCAATGCTTAGTGTTCTCTCTCCTATCTTTCATACTTTTTCAATTTTTTTATCATTTATCTCTCCTACAACAAACAATAAAGTGATAACCTATAAAATTTCTTTAAAAGAGTGCCCAAAAAAGAGGACTAACGAAACGGATGGATGGAGTACTACTCTATGAACATAAAAAACTGTTAACCAGAATAATATGAATTCAAAGATAAAGTAGACAGAATTAATCAAACAGCCTTTCGTAATTGGAATCGAGGCATGTGCTTGCACAGATTCCTTAAAGCAAATACGTCCTATCACCTATGGTGCTTGAGACGTTGAGTGTTTTCCTCCCAGGATACAACGATTGACTAAAACTACTAGCCGCACAAGCTAGCAATTTTCGGCGAACTGAAACAGATGCTCGGTTTATGCGAATACAGGGAAGGGAAGGAGGAAGAACAGTAAGAAGAAGAAGAGAAAGGCTATTTCAGTGTACTCTTCCTTACTGATTCCGAGACCAATTTATAAGTGAGAAAATGACTGTTGAATTTTGTAACTGCTCAAGAATAATGGAGTTTGATTACAAAAATCAAATCTCTCAACTAATGACATAATTGATTCATTTGTAACTCCTGACAGTTACAAAGTCACACAAACAATCAAAACTTCTTGAAGGTTTCGACCAGACCAAGTAGCAAAACGTTGGCTCACGCTGGCAGCCTATTTCGTCCTAAGATTCGGTGGCATTAGGTACGCACTGCCGCACTCCAAGTCCCACTAGTTTCAGTACAAATCTGGCCAGGATTTGCACCCCCCCTGCGCGCCCGCGTAGAGAGTCTTCCATAACCTTACCATCACACTTGAACAAGTAATATGGCTTGATAGGTTATAAACTAGTAATGACTTCCATGTGCTAGCAATGTGGGACAATCCCACTTTACCTTCCAACTTTGAGCAACTATTCCTCACTAACCCAAGGTCCGTTTTGGGCATACCATACATCAAATCGAAGCTCTCACTTAGTAGCTTACGACTATATATTTAGTTTTCTTAATCAACAAATAATCAAGATATGGTCTCCTAGCAAACATACCCCACAAGGCATAGTTTACTACAAGTTTTCTTCAAAAATTTCCAACAATCCCCCACATGAATAAAACTTCATGTCGCATAATCCTACGATCGAATACCTGCATAGGATAGGTAGGTGTTACCACCTTTGAACCCTCCCTTGTATGAATAAACCTTCCTTACTGGCTAACAATAGACACGATGTCCTTGAACTGCTCTGCCGTTTGTGTAAACGATAGTGCATTCCACATAGGTTCTTTCTAGCATCGTTCCGTTCTCATGGTTGTGTTCATTTCGGCCATGAAACACCTTTCCTGGTTCTGCAAGAGTATGCAAGAATTCGGGATCCAATTCTTGTTGAAGCGGCCCACACTTCACTCTTACATAGGTGATTCTGTATCACGTGTAACTATATTACTAATACGAATCATTAAAACCCACAGGGTTAACTTCTTTACGTTTCGTCATTGTATAGGCAAACCCCCACAATGAACTCCTCGTTGATACAATCAGGTTGTCCCTTTGAACCTAGATCTTGGGATCTCCAGTCAACTAAGTTGGGTTTTCCTTTGCATCAATCATTAGTTAAAGTCTTCAATCCCATTCCAGCAAAAGACTTTACTGTCATCTCACGATTTAACCCTTTGGTTAACGGATCCGCTAAATTATCTTTAGAGTTCACGTAGTCTATAGAGATAACACCAGTTGTGAGAAGTTGTCTAATGGACTTGTGTCTACGACGTATGTGTCTAGACTTACCATTATACATATTACTTTGTGCCCTACCAATTGCAGATTGGCTATCACAATGTATACATAAAGCTGGCACAGGTTTGAGCCAACTTGGAAGACTTTCTAAGAAAATACGTAGCCATTCGGCTTCCTCTCCACATGAGTCCAACGCAATAAACTCAGCTTCCATCGTGGATCTCGCTATGACAGTCTGTTTAGAAGACTTCCATGATATTGCTGCTCCTCCGAAGATGAAGACATATCCACTCGTGGATTTAGCATTCTTAAAATCAGAGATCCAATTGGCATCCGCATATCCTTCAAGCACATGAGGATATCTAGCATACTGTAGTCCAAAATCACGAGTAAATCTCAAATACTTTAATACTCTCATTATCGCATTCCAATGATTTACTCCTGGATTCTTCGTGTAACGACTCAGTTTGCTCACTGCAAAAGCTAGGTCAGGCCTTGTGCAGTTCATCAAGTACATTAGGCTTCCAATTATCCTAGAGTACTCAACTTGAGACACTCCCAAACCATTGTTCTTCGCAAGATGAACATTTGGGTCCAATGGAGTTCTAGCTGTTTCAACACCATCTTTGTTGAATTTCTTAAGAATCTTGTCCACATAGTGAGACTGATTTAACATCAACCCATTCGCTGTTCTAACAATTTTAATCCCGAGGATTACATCAGCTAGACCCAAGTCTTTCATATCAAATCTGGATTTCAACATATCCTTCGTAGATTTGACCATTTTATCATTACTCCCAATGATAAGCATGTCGTCTACATAAAGACATAAAATGACATAGCCATTTTTCGTTTCCTTTACGTACACACATTTGTCACTTTCATTAATGATAAATCCATTCTCCATCATGGTATTATCGAACTTCTCATGCCATTGCTTTGGTGCTTGTTTCAAGCCATACAAAGACTTAACCAATTTACAAACTTTCTTTTCCTGACCAGGTGCAGAAAAACCTTCAGGTTGTTCCATGTAAATTTCTTCTTCTAAATCACCATTTAGAAAAGCAGTCTTCACATCCATCTGATGTACTTCAAGATTGCGTAAAGAAGCAAATGCAATTATCATCCGGATAGATGTTATCCTTGACACAGGAGAATATGTGTCAAAATAGTCCTGACCATGTTTTTGGCGATACCCTTTAATCACCAGTCGGGCTTTATACTTATCAATAGTTCCATCGGCCTTCAACTTTCTCTTGAAAATCCACTTGTAACCAAGTGGTTTGCTCCCCGGAGGAAGATCCACTAGCTCCCAAGTATGATTTTGCAAAATTGACTCAATTTCACTATTGATTGCATCTTTCCACAAGGGTTCTTCCGTAGAAGTCACAGCCTCTTGGTAACTTCGAGGTTCACTCTCTAGCATGTAAGTCAAGAACTCGGGAGCAAAGGATTTTTCTATTCTTGCTCGTTTGCTACGTCTTGGTTCAACCTCTTCTTTATCACTTTCTTCATTGTCCTTTTGTGTGTCATCATGTATCCGTTTAGAAGAGTTGCTTGCAACATCTTCTACCTTTCTACATGGAAACACATCTTCAAAGAATGAAGCATTTCGCGATTCCATTATCGTATTCTTGTGTATGTCAGAAATTTTAGATTTCACCACCAAGAATCGATAAGCACTACTGTTATGTGCATATCCAACAAATATGCAGTCAACAGTTTTAGGTCCTACCTTAACCTTCTTAGGTAAAGGCACCATCACCTTAGCAAGACACCCCCACACTCGAAAGTGTTTATACGAAGGAGCTCGTCCATGCCACAACTCATAGGGGCTCTTATCAACCTTCTTTTTCGGAATTTTGTTCAAGATGTAGTTAGCTGCCAAAACAGCTTCACCCCACATTCCTTGATTCATTCCAGAAGTGATTAACATGGCATTCATCATTTCCTTCAATGTACGGTTCTTTCTTTCCGCAATGCCATTTTGTTGTGGTGAGTAAGGAGCAGTTATCTCATGTTTAATACCACTAGAGGCACACACCTGTTCAAGTGGAGAAACGTATTCCCCACCACAATCACTCCTTATCACTTTGATCTTCTTGTTAACTTGATTCTCAACTTCATTTTTATAGAGAACAAATTTCTCTATAGCTTCATCTTTACTTTTAAGAAGATACACATAACAGAACTTAGTGCTATCATCTATAAAAGTTATGAAATTAAAACTTATTGCCTCCACGAGTTGGAGTTGATTTCAAATCACATACATCGTTATGTATTAAATCAAGAGGTTGTGTCTCTCTTTCAACTGATTTAAAAGAAGATCGTGTCAACTTTGCTTCAACACACGTTTCACATTTGTGTGATGCATCAATATGAAACGTTGGCAAACATTTTAAGTTAATTAATTTACGCAAAGTATCATAATTAACATGTCCAAGTCTACTATGCCACAAATTAAAAGACTCAAGCAAGTACGCAGAATTCATAGTTTTTCCATTAGCATTGGTGTTAACAACCATTACATTGATTTTGAACATGCCTTCGGTTATATAACCGTGGCCAACATAGTGACCATTCTTGGTCATAGTAAGCTTATTAGACTCTAGAACAATACGAAAACCATGTTGGATCAGAAGAGAACCAGAAACCAAATTCTTCCTAATCTCAGGAGCATAGAGCACATTGTTCAAAGTCAGCTTGAGCCCAGATGTCATCTTCAAAATCACAGTCCCACGACCCTTAACATCGCAGGTAGCAGAATTCCCCATGTACAACTGTTCACCAGTCTCAGATTCATCAAGCTGAGAAAACATATCCTTGTTGAAGCAAACATGCCTAGTAGCTCCAGTATCAATGAACCATTCTCTAGGGTGAGAATCAACCAGATTCACCTCAGAAACCACATCACAAAGGTTCAAATCAGCCACATCCTTAGCAACAGTTTCAACCATGTTAGCTTGATTCTTCTTTTTAGGTTTGCGACAATCAGCAGACACAGCCAACCGTGCCACAATTGAAGCACTTCCCAGTAAACTTCTTTTTCTCAACTCCACCACTTGGTTTCATTTTGAACCCATTTGAAGAAGCTTTCTTCTTGCCTTTTCCATGCTTAACCAGATTAGCTCTAGCATCCGAACGTGGAGAGTTCGGAACATATCCGGACTCCTTGGCAGAAGCACGATTATCTTCCTCAATTCTGAGCCGAACGATCAACTTTTCAAGGTTCATCTCCTTTCGCTTGTGTTTCAGATAATTCTTGAAATCTTTCCAAGCCGGTGGCAATTATTCAATCACAACAGCCACCTTAAACGCTTCTGGCAGCTTCATGCCCTCAGCATCGATCTCATGACAGATCACTTGCAATTCCTGAACCTGACTGATCACAGATTTAGAATCGACCATTGCAAAATCCAAGAATTTTCCAACAATGAATTTCTTGGCTCCAGCATCCTCAGTCTTATATTTCTTATCCAAAGACTCCCACAGTTCTTTGGCGGTTTTCATTTGTCCATACACGTTGTACAGAGCATCAGAAAGCCCGTTCAACACATAATTCCTGCAAAGGAAATCAGCGTGATTCCACGCATCAAGGGCAGTCAGCTTCTCACGATTTTCCTCTTGACTTGGCCCATCCAAAGTCACATTCGGAGCATCATTAGAGAGATATGTAGCAAGACCCAACGTGGTCAAGTAGAACAACAACGCTTAAAGTGCAGCCCATTGAACTTTTCAGGTTTCTCAGCATGGCTAGCAGGAATCGAGAAGGTCGATCCAGCCATCTGAGTGTGAACCATGGAACCAGTACCAGACTGAGTCATCGAACCAGAGGCTTGGGCAGTAGTCGTAGAAGCAGCAGAAGCAGATTCAGTAGCCATTTCTATGGAAGAAAACAGAGCAAGTTAATATCTTTGAATTAACAGAGGAAAAAATTCTCAAATGAACATATAAGAGAAAAATTACGGTATTTGCTTTAAGTTTGTTAACCAGAATAATATGAATTCAAAGATAAAGTAGACAGAATTAATCAAACCGCCTTTCGTAATTGGAATCGAGGCCTGTGCTTGCACAGATTCCTTAAAGCAAATACGCCCTCTCACCTATGGTGCTTGAAACGTTGAGCGTTTGCCTCCCAGGATACAACGATTGACTAAAACTACTAGCCGCACAAGCTAGCAATTTTCGGCGAACTGAAACAGATGCTCGATTTATGCGAATACAGGGAAGGGAAGGAGGAAGAACAGTAAGAAGAAGAAGAGAAAGGCTATTTCAGTGTACTCTTCCTTACTGATTCTGAGTCCAATTTATAAGTGGTTGAATTTTGTATAATGGAGTTTGATTACAAAAATCAAATCTCTCAACTAATGACAGAATTGATTCATTTGTAACCAGACCAAGTAGCAAAACGTTGGCTCACGCGGGGCTAGCCATGCTATTTCGTCCGACATTATTCGTAATGCAGTCGCACTCACCCAAGTCCCACTAGTTTGGACAAATCGGCGATTTGCACCCCCTTGCGCGTCTGCGTAGAGAGTCTTCCATAACCTTACCATCACACTTGAACAAGTAATATGGCTTGATAGTTTATAAACTAGTAATGACTTCCATATGCTAGCAATGTGGGACAATCCCACTTTACCTTCCAACTTTGAGCAACTATTCCTCACTAACCCAAGGTCCGTTTTGGGCATACCATATATCAAATCGAAACTCTCACTTAGTAGCTTACGACTATATATTTAGTTTTCTTAATCAACAAATTATCAAGAAATGGTCTCCTAGCAAACATACCCCACAAGGCATAGTTTACAACAAGTTTTCTTCAAAAATTTCCAACAACAACAAGCCAAGTTAACGCCTCATCAACATTTAAACTATTAAATAAGACATCAAGTGGAAGGTCATAATACCATAACTCCAAATTCTTTGTATTTTTTCATATCAACACACTCACAAACTTACAAGGCATCAAAACTGGAATCACTTTATGTACACGTTCGAGTTTCTTTTAAATTGAACCTAAATTTCAACAGCTCAATTCAATACTCAATTCGAACTAAATTTCAACCTAAATTCGAATTTCAATATAAACACTCAATTCAACCTAAATTCCAATTTCAACAAAAACACTCATTTTAACATAAATTCGATTTCAATTTCATAACTACGCAATTTGTGACACTCGAAAATATGTGCTTATATTTTATTTATTTTAATACAAAAATAAAATAAAATTGACAATAAAATCATTTATTATATTTATTTAATTTAGGGAAAATTACAAAAACCACCCCTTAAATATGGCCCCTTTGCACATTCAACCCCGGATTGGCGACTATTACAGATTAGTCCAAAATTAACAAAGGCCTAATTTGAGAATTACATCTACCCCCAAAAGTCAACTTTTTCTCCTATTTTATCTTTTCTTTATAATTTCATAATCATATTAATTTTACTTAATTGCAAAGTAAGCCCAACAGTTTAAATTTCTTATAACTACATCCCCAAATGTTTTACTTATTAAACTCCTCACCCTCCTTCATCTTCATCCTCCTTCTTCCCCACCATACCACCACCTTCTTCCCCACCACCTCCAACCTTCGTCACCACCACCACCACACCACCACCTTCTTCCCCACCACCTCCAACCTTCGTCACCACCACCACCACACTACCACCTTCTTCCCCACCACCTCCAACCTTCGTCACCACCACCACATCTCGGTATGGAGCTTCCCACTCCAGATCTGGAGCGGGAAGCTCCAGTTTCGAGCTTCCGCCATGGAAGCTCTGAGCTTCCATGGCGGAAGCTCTAATTGAAGCCTATGACATAGCTTCCATCGCGATGGAAGCTCCGTCACAGAGCTTCCATGGCGATGGAAGCTCTATCACAGAGCTTCTGCCATGGAAGTTCTCTGACAGAGCTTCCATGGCGGAAGCTCTATCACAGAGCTTCCACCGTGAACTTTGCCGGAGCTCCGACCGGAGCTCCGGCGAGGTGGTGATGGAAGGAATTTTTTTTTTAAATAAAAATATTTTGTGGGTTAATTATATGAATTATGAAATTATGGGGGTTATTTAAAAAAAAATTAGGTTATTTTTGTAAGTTATAAAACATTTGTGTCCAATGTGTAGTAAAATGAAACTTGTAAGTTGCAATTGAGTCCAATTTATTTTCTTTTCCAATTAATTTTTAGTTGGTCAACTCAGAAAATAGGTTTTGGGTTTGGATGTAATTGTTGCCAATCCGGGGTTGAATCTGTAATTAGCTCAAATTTAAGGGGTACCTTACGTAATTCGCCCTTTAATTTATTTAGCAAGTTTCTTCGTTCTGGGTTGTAAGTGTTATCAATGTTATGATTGATGTGGTAAAAGTTAGTTATGTGCGGGTCACTGCGGACGGGGCAAGAAACTTGAACTATACTTAAAATTGTAGTATCTCTGTAGGTATAAAATTTGTGTAGCTCACCATGTAAATGGACTATGAATAACGTACCTATCTACCTTTAGTATTTTACAATGGATATCTAGAAATGTAAAGTAATTATAAATTAAGTAATATCTCTTTAATTGATCTAGTAGGGGCTAGAGTTGTAGACTTATGTGGTAAAGCTATGAACAGGTGTGATCAGTAGAGCTTGCTTTGTCATTGTCTCTAACTTTGCAGAACTCCACGTAGCCTTAATTTAGGAATGAACTATAATAATTAATTTCATCTAAAAAATCTCATTTGTATGTTGTTTGTATGTAAAAGAAAATAATTTAGGTAGTAAGGTACCACACGGAACCAAGTTAAGATTGTAGGATCAAGAATCCTTGCTGGTTTGAGCAAGAAAGGTATAATCACTTAGTTCTAGTTATGGGATTATCTATTCTTTTCTTTGTTACATGTGTTTCTAAATTGAATTTACTCAGGAATTCTATTTTGTTTTCTGGTAGTTCCACCTTCCTTGATTGAGCTTAGAATTTGAGAAAATATACTTTTGCCTAGCTAGGACACTTGACTAGTATGTTAGGATTTGGTAAGGACGTTTCTTCTACCTTTGCACCTAAATTTAGTTGTATTAAAGAACATCAAATATGTTAACTGGAAGTAGGAAAAAAAAATAATAACCTTGTTGAGGGTTTAACTCCCCAACTACTTAGATTTATTTAACTCTTCCAATGGGTGCCAAGGTAAGAGGCTCCTTGCTAGGTGAGGACCGAGGCGTAAGAACCAGCGACCAACTACTCCGGTAAGGACCTGCACACTTGAGCGGGGTTAGTGCCCGGTTTGCTAAGTGTCAAACCGGGATGAGACTTTACTCGAGAATGACTGAGGATCAACTCTGTATAATACTTGGGATTGGGGTCGTGACGTGACTAGCGAGATGACTTGTTTGAAGTGAAGTTAAGTTACTTACTTGTTGGGATGTGTGCCTTATTTATAGGCTATCATCAAAATGGAAGGGCTTGCTAGGATTGCGCCATGTGTACGGCTAGGATTGAGCCACCAATGCTAAGATGAGGCCCATAGCCCAATAATGAAGCTTTAGCCCATGCCATCTTGGGCTCTAGGGGTAGTTTGGTCATTATTGGGAGAGTTCTTGAGGATGTGACAGAGTCTGCCGAGGTCCCAGGTTCGGAGAGGTCGGTCCGGATGCCTGATCCGGACAGTACCTGGTTGTCAGCTGAGGAAGTTCTCCTACCTGTCCAACTCTTCCGATTCGGAGCTCCTGGGTTCGGACATCTCACTCTTTGGTGCCCACTTGCTTGGTAGCTTTATGAGATGGTCATGCTGAATCCGAGTTGACATCCGTGACGAGTCTTTGGGTCGGAGAGAATACCGACTTAGCACTATGCTCCTTTCCTGTGGAGGCCGGACCAAGGTGGGTCGGACCTATGGTTCGAAGTCGGGCCTTGCAGTCCAAATCCTTTGTCCCTTTCTTTTAGGGTGGGTGGGACCATGGATGGTCCGCCGGATCGGACCATTGGCTCGGACTAAAGTGCCTCGGATCCTTTGGATGACTTAGGACGCCTTAGGATTCGTTCCTAGGTCCTTTATGACGGATTGGACATATTTCCGTATCAACATATGTCCCCCTAGTTTCCAAGTATCTTAGTAGAAGATAGTTGTGGAACTATTGGTTTGGGAAAATTTTGAGGAGAGAATCCGTTCTTGATCCAATCCGTTTCGATCTCGTTGAAAAAGGTGTACTCCGATTGTGTGGCCATTGACTTAGTCTCTCCCCCCTTTTTCTTTTTTCTAAAACATCGTCATCCGAGGGACTAGGTCCGAAGGGCAACGAAGGAAGAAAAAAGAAAAAAGGGTATTTGTAACGGAGACTAAGTCTTAGGCTCCGAACATTGGTAGTGTACCTTTGATGAGCTACGGTGGCGGACCATAAGTGCGTGTTCCGTCCGAACCAACCTCTGTGGTCGTGGGAAGGTCCGAAGGATAATCGCTCGAGTATACGAGGTTCCTTGTGTGGACAAGTTATATTGGACTGGTAAGCCGCTAGGCGTCCGAGAAGATGATACTCCGGAGCTCTCGTGTTGTCTGTCGCCCGAGAGAGGGAGAGTTGTTGTATTCATCTATCCAAGAGGTAAATTTGTTGTACCCATTCGTCATTTCACTTGGTATAATTGTACTATACCGTTGGATGGTTTTTGATCGACGGTGGAGATTAAATCCGAAAAATCGCGACGGTTGGAGTTCCCAATATGGCCCTCTATAAATAGAGGGGTTGGCCGGTTCATTTCTCATCGTTTAGAGAGATAATTTTTGCATTCCGAGTACATCCGAAGCAACTACCAGCAATCCGAAGCGAGCAACGAGTGGTTCGAAGCGCGTGATCCTGTGCAGAGTCAAGTCACTTCTATCTAATCATCCGAGTCCAAGTAAGTTTACTTGTCTCGTCTTATGATTAAATTATCTCTGTTGTCTTTCATCTTCAAGTTACTCGGATGTATGCTTATGATGTGTAGTGTAGTTGATAACCAATACGTACTTGATGTTGACTAACACCGAATAAGCGTAGTACTAACTCCGAACTAACTGCGCCGAGTAAAGCCGCTAGTTTTGGCTTTGAACTGGCCACTTTAATATACATAAACGACCTCTCGGACTGCCATCTTAAAGCTTACGATATTGCTTTCTCCTTTCCCTAGGATGTCCGAGAGTGATAGCCAAAATCGATCCGAGGCTGAGGGATATGACTCCGAGGCGATATCCTTAACCGATAGCTCCGAGGCAATTGAGATTGTGGATGATGACGAAGTGCTGGAGGTGGAACAAGCGTCCCATCCGAGCCTGGAAGAGCCCGAGGTAAGTTCCTTACTTCGGTTAGTTGTTCCGGATCCAGGTCCTCCGAGGCGTCAGGATTACCTGCGAGTGTCCCATGTGCAGGTTATTGTAGCGGCTCAAGAAACAAGTTCGCGAGTTGTAGGAACTCGTCGCCCGGGTCGGGCTGGCCAAGAATCCGAACTTCCGGTAGAGATCCGATCTTTAATTCGCAACCTTGGTTATAATTTTAGGAGTAATCCTAATCGAGTCCCGTTCGTTCCGGATCCGCAGGCACCAACTATCGAGGAAGTGCATGATACTTCGGAGGCACTTCCTAGCTTAGGTGCATTTGAAGAAGGTGAAGAAGACCGTGTACGCGTCATTGCGCCTCTTGATTTGTAGAGTTAGCGTCCTCATCTGAGGAAGATGAGGCAGAAGAAGGTGTGCGGGGCGAAGATTCTGGTTCCGAGGAGGATGGAGGTGCAGAGCCATCTGCTAATGTGCTCCGTGTGGAAACTTCTGGGCAAGCAGGGCCGAGTCGGCAGGTGGCTGAGGAAGAGCGTCCGGAGAGGCTAAGGAAGGGTGAGGACGTTTTCCAAGTGAAGTTCCCTCGGTCTAGAGACCAGGTCACTCACCCCGATCCGGAGGGCGAGATGAATGAAGATGGTACTCTGCCTACTTGTGCCTCAACCATCCGAGCCGATGAAGTGGATGAGCTCCGGAGAAGATATGAGATCCCGGATTGTGTGGAGATTCTCATCCCGGACGAATCTCATGCTTTTTATAATCCGCCTCCGGGCTACATGTCGGTCTATGAGATAAGTCTCCATTGCGGGTGGTGGCTACCAGTATCGTCCAAGTTTCTGGAGATTTTGAACAGCATGGGTTTGAGTCCGCACCAGATCATCCCCAACTCCCTCGGAAATTTGATGTGCTTCGGAGTGCTATGTAAATATAAAGGCATCCCGCTCACCTTCGATAATTTCCGTAAATTGTTCAACATTTGTGTTAGTAATAGGAACACATGGTTCTATACGTTTGTATGTCGCCAGGCGTACACATTTTTTGTTGATCCCTTGTCCTCGTTGGGAATCCAATGGTTCAAGAGGTACATTTTTGTCCGTCCGGCTCAAGCAAGCAATCCAAGCGGAGAGGCCCACGTGGCATTTCGAGAAGAAGATCTTGAGGCAAATGCGCGATTGAAGCCACCGGCACGGAACATCCCCTTGTGGATGCAAGCGTTCCATCGGAGTCAAGAGCCGGAGAAGTACTTCTTCCGAGGTCTGATATGTCAGCCTCTGCCTTTCTTGGCCGGCTTGTCCGAGCCAAGTTTTTGTGACAACATGGAGGATTTGAGTAAGTAGTTTCTCTCTACCTCTGGTTGGTTGTCCGAGTCGGTTGTCTGTTTGTCGACTATATGATTTTCATTTGTAGATTCTTTTGTAACTTGCAACTTATTGTGATTCGGATGTGCAGCTTTCTGGTTCGAGTATACGATGTCGACCATGCGGGAGTTGAAGCGTCAGCAAAATGCTGCGCAGCGGAAGGAGTTGGCAGAGGGTTCTCGGACCCAGATTATCAAGACTTCCACCGTACTCCCGATGAGCGAGCCAAGGAATGCTGCTGTGTTCCGAGTGGAGGAGTCTCGGAGGGCTGCTGCGGGCGAAGAGGCCCAAACTATCCCTACTCCAGACAAGGGTAAGGTAGTCGGAACTAAGGGCTCGAAGAAGCCTCCGAGATCCGTGTCCCGAGATCCTCCCGTAAGCGGATCGGCTGACTCAAAAAGCTCCTCGAAGGTCCGAATCCTCCGCCAAGAAAGGCAAGGGAAAGGTGAGGCGCCCATTTGGATTCGGATCTTGAAGTTCTTTCGGTTGTCTTGCTCGAGTGGAGCGGATTTCGAGTTAATCGCCGCCAGTATAAGGTGAGTTTAAGTTTTTCGTTGGTTTTACATCTTCTTGTGGTTCAGAGGTATCTAACACTTCCGATGTCTCGTTTTTGTTTTTAGCTTGCTGCTGCTGTTGAAGCATGCTCCTTGGTAGCTGCTCGGAGGGCTACCCTGGAAGAAGATTTGGCCAAGGCTGCAGGCGATTGAAGCGTCCGGTTGAACAAGACCTCGGGCGCTGAAGAAGGCCATAGCTGCGAAACAAGAGGCCGAGTCGGAGACGGCCAAGATGAAAAGTGCCATTCGATCTTTGGAGGCTGACTTGAAAGTGCACCAAGATATTTGGACGATTTCGTGGCCGTCTCTAGGACTTTCAAGGATAAGATGCTGAAGGAGCTTCGGGGAGTCCGGACAAGGGCTGTCCAAGATTTCCTTGATTCGGACTCCTACAAGTTTTTGCTCGAGTTGAAATATGATGAGGCCCGTCAAGATGGGTTTGATCACGGTATGGAGCAAGGTCTTGGGAGGAAGGTTGGATTCGAATGATTGCAACTTGGAGGTGAGGGGTGTCCGCTTTAAAATGGAGATGGCTCGGACTTTGCTCCGAGTCTTGACGAAGACACGCTTAAATGTGAATTTGTGGAGCTGATGCTGCCGGAGTCGGCAAGAAGTACAACCATGGCGGTCCAGATCTCCCATCCTTCGTCCCTCGGGTGCTTATGTCCAGTGTCTTCGTTCCTTTGGAGGATCACTTGGAGCACAACCGAGACTGGCTGACTCTGCCCGGGCCTGTCCAAGGCTTTGACCGCAACCTTGACTTGATGGAGGAGTGTCCGGCCTTCCTGAAAGAGGTTGAGGCTCGGAGAGAACGGAGGTTAGCCCAAGCAGCCCAACAGCAAGGTCAAGCGCCTCCGGAGAAGGATCTGGGGCCCTCTGGTCTCAACCTAGTTCGTCCGAGCGGCGTAAGCGGTGAAGACGGTATGCCGGGTTTTTTGTAGTAGGGTGCCTCCGGGCCTAAAAACAATGTTGTTTTTTCTTTTGCTCATCATCTTTTGTTGGATAAATATATACTTGGTTTTGATGAACGTTTGTTGGTTCGGGCCCCTTGGTGGCTCGGAACTATTTTTGTCACAAGAATGCTAATGTTACTGTGTTCATCCTTGCGCGTTTTAATTTCGTATTTGCGTAGTAACTCATCAACTCTCGCAGACTCGGATAGTGGGTTCGGACCCTTGTGATTCATACCGCCAGGACATTAATTTGCCTGGTGCAAATTGTCCTTTGCGTGTCTTGGGGGACGATCAACCCTTGTTCCCATCGGAATCTTTAATAGAAATTAACCGGATCACGAACGGTTCGGAGCCACGTCTTAGAGTGATTAGATTTGCGAGAAAGAGAATCTCCTTGTATCGTGATCAGTAGTGGCAATTCGGACGTTGACTTGGTGTGTTATCCCGAGTTATGCAGACTTGTGAGATAATGAGAAGATGATCAACATTAAGTACAGGGTGACTCTATACGAATCACCGTTGCTTCGGATGTTGTTATGTCAGCCCCGAGCTTGATACGTCCGAGTGAGTAGCTTAGTCGATATGCTCGACCGTAAGGATGGATTGTTCGGTTGGGCCAATGGAAGCCGAAGAGCCAGGCCCATGTTCGGCCCAAGCCCATTTCCGGTAAATATGGGACACGTGTCCGCTGCTAATTGGTCTTCTCTTTCTATATATACTCCTGCCTTGTACGACTTTCCATTAGGACATCTCGCCCTTTTATAGTAATCAAAGGTCCGGAGCTCGAGTCCGAATGGCTGGGGAGCATTAGATTGCTCGGGAAGCCAGCCTCGGATCTTCGAGGATACGGTCCGTACCGAGTGAGGCCTGAAATTTTTGCCAATCTATTCCTCTGATCGTCAGGCTAATCTTCTTTCTCCGGGGCTGTGGTCTATATTCGTGACTTTTAGCCCCGGAGAGGTAGATTAGCTGGATGGTTCGGGGATCTTCAAGTAGTTATTTTTTGAACCTGCATGCATCCGAGGCAATCCGCTTCTGGGTATGCACCCGGGGGGCGACAAGTTGGCAGAATTGGTTTGATAGAATCCCTTCCAATATTTCGTGGTTCGGTCGTAAAAAACCGCCCGAGATGTTGGAAGGCTTTCTACCAATCCTATTGTGTCCAGTTGTTCGTGTCTCGGATTGAGGGAGCTCCGGATGTATCCTTTTTAGTGGGTCTTCCAGCCCGTCCTTGACGTCATTATCCGAAGCGGTTTAGTTACATTGGTGACTTTGTCTCCGAGTTGAGGGCTCGAGGGAGCTACTTGCAATTTTGGAAAGGAGTCCCCAACAGTGTTGAGCTTGTTTGGAGTCGGATCATTGGGGACTTCCGGAAGTAACCTTTCTGGTGACTCGTTTGTCTTGCACCTAAGGTCTTTCGTCCGAGCAGCTTGGTTTTGTTTGTGGCTACATTCCAGAATTGAAGGCTCGAGGGAACGACTTACAATTCTGGAACGGAGTCCCTGACAATGCCGGTCTTGTTGGGACTCGGACCAACGGGAGCCTCCGGAGTGACTTGGGTTGATCCGACTATCCGGGTTGGTCGCTTTCCAAATACTCTGAATCTGGGGTGTATTTATATTATTTGGTAAGAGGTGATCCGGATTGTCAGTGTGCTTCTTGCTTGCTTCGGAGCTTTCCTTCGTTCAGAAGTGATGAAGTATCCTTTCTGGAAGCATTGAATGGCCTCAGATATCTTGTCCGGCTGCTGTTAGTCTTTGGATCGTCCGAAGGATACTTCGAAATCTTTGTCAGTAAGCAATCAAGGTTGGGATGGTGGAATTCCTTCTTCCTTCGGAGCACTCACAGATGCAGCTAATAGTGCCCGGACGGGGTTTGGTTCGGTAGACCAGAGTTAGTTAGGAAGCTTTGCTGTAGAAGTAGAAAAGAAATAGAGTGGGAGCTTGTTTTTGTAAGCCTGGTTAGGGCTCTTCAGACCCTGACTTTGTAAATCTGTACCCCTGTTTTAATAAAAGCGTATTTGCCTTTGTGAAGGTCGGACACTGTTTGATAGTGTTGGTCCGATCCGGATCAATGTATGATCTAGGTTCGGATCGAGTAGTTAAATATCTTCATGGCCCGTTCGGATCATGAGATTCGGAGGACATGATTATCCACAATGTTTATGAAATCACAGTTGTATTGATTTGACGCAAATCGGGTTACAACTTGAGGGCTTCGAGGCCTTTTTCAAAAGAACAAACACAAAAAATAGGTCTACAAAATAGAGGAAGGTGACAGTCGTTGCCATACTTCTCTAAGTGTAAAACTTTTGGAGATTCTTGGCATTCCAAGTTCTCTTCAAGGCCCGCCCTTGTTCATCTTCTAGTTCAAAGCTTCCATTAACTCTTGTCCCAGTAACCTTGTACGGTCCTTCCCACTTGGGCTTAAGTTTCCCCACATGACTTAGTATATCGGCTCTTCTGAGGACTAAGTCTCCAACTTGTATATCCTTGGGAAGGACACGTTTATTGTAGGCTCGAGCGGTCATGGCTTGGTACCGAAGAATGTTGGCTAATGCCTTATCGCGCTTGTTTTCAAAGAGCTCAAGGTCATAGATCCTTGCGAGCTCATTATCAACTGGGTTGTATTGCTGGATTCTTTGGGTTGCCACCACCGTCTCCGAAGGGATGACCGCCTCGGATCCATAGACCAAAGAGAAAGGTGTTTCTTGTGTGGCGATTTTGTCGTTCGGTGCGCCCAAAGGACGCGTCAAGATCATCCGCCTGTCTTGGGAAGTTCTCAACCTTTTCTCCAAAATTTTGACTATGGTCTTGTTGGTGGCTTCCACCGCCATTGGCTTGGGGTGTGAAGTAAAGCGTTGTTCTATTTTGAAGGATGAAGCCACTCCTTGATCTTGACCCGAAAATTGTGCTCCATTATGCGAAACTAACACTCGTGGAGTCCAAACCGCAGATGATGTTCTTCCGGATGAATGTCGAACTACGCTTTGGTGATGGTTGACATTGCTTGACCGACCCACTTAGTGAAGTACTCAACTTTGCCACTATCAAGAACTTCTTTTGATGTGTTCCTCGCGAAAGGACCAACTATGTCTATGCCCCATTGATCAAATGGGCATGCTATGATTGACGGAATCATAGGGTTGGTCGGTGTGGTATGTTGGCATAGTATTGGCAATCTTCACGGTAGGCGATGTTGGCAGCATCCATGTCGATAGTTGGCCAATAGTATCCTTGCCTTATGATCTTTTGCGCCAAAGTTCTTCCCCCAGAATGACTTCCACAGCTTCCGGCGTGGATCTCTTCCATTGCAGTTTTCGCCTCTTGAGGGTCTAGGCACCTCAAGTGAGTTCCTCTATAAGATCTCTTGTAGAGATCTTCTCCCAGAATAAAGTATCTGTTGGCTCGACATTGAATCTTCCTAGCCTCTCTAGGATCCATAGGTAAAGTGCCATCCTTGAGGTAACAGAATATATCAGTCATCCAATTCCTTTCTGTGCTCACAAGGAACATCTTTCCGTTGGGGTTCGCCAGGGAGGATTCCGCGCTGGTCATTAGGATGACACTTCTTGTGTCCAAAGCTCCTAAGGCCGAGGCGTACTTGGAGAGGGCATCGGCCTTTTCATTCCATTCTCTGTGAAATTGGTCAAGAGTAAATTCTTCAAATTTCTCAACCTCTTTCTTGAGGAGTTCCAAGTATTTGATCAAGTTAGGCCCTTAGGTGGTGAAAGACCCGGAGATCTGGGATTGTACGAGCTGGGAGTCCGTGTAGGCTTTGATCCTTTTTACTTGAAGAGCTTTCACCATTCTTAGGCCGGTGATAAGTGCTTCATATTCGGCCTTGTTGTTTGTCACTTTGAAATTGAGAGTGATGGCGTACTCTAGCTTGGCTCCTTCAGGACTTTCAAGGAAAATTCCTATTCCTCCCAATCGTCCAGTTGATGATCCGTCCACTTGTAATTTCCACCATTCTTTGTTTCCTTCCTTTCCTCCTAAAGTGGGAGTGAGTGCTTTCTCAACCTCCTGCTTCTTGTCGGAAGATGCAGTTGTCGAGGTATCGAGCTCTTCATCCAAGAGAAACATGTGCCTCACTCTTAGTGAATCATCCATAGGTTGGTAGTATTTAGTCATAGGCTGGGTGCTACCTCTTTGTGTCTCTTCTGCTTCTCTCTCCACTTGATTCCTTGATCTGGGCAATCACCACGTGACTAGCCTTTTCCTGGGAATTTTCGTTCTCTTCTTCTGCTTTCTCTGGATAGTCTACCAGGAAGTCGGCCAGAACTTGCGCTTTCTTGGCAGATGGGGCTTGATACCCAATATCATATTCACTTAGCTCAATAGCCCATTTGACAAAGGCGTCTGGTGATCCGGTTTTCAAGACATGTTTGAGTGGCTCATTTGTAAGGACCACAATCCGATGCGACTTGAAGTAAGGCTTTAGAGTAAATGCGGTGTAAACCGGTCTGATGAGCTTCTCAACCTTGACATACCTGGCCTCAGAGCCTACAAGAGCTTTGCTCAAATAGTAGATTGGTAAATACTCGTTGTAGAACTCATTGCTTCATCAGTGGTGGCCAAATAGAGGTAAAGAGTTTCATCCTCCATGGGTTTAATTAGACAGAAAGGGCGGCGAGATGAGATACTTTTTCAAGTTTTCCAGGGCTTCTTCGCACTCCTTTGTCCACTCGAACTTATTTCCTTTTCGTAAGATCTTAAAGAAGGGAAGGTTCTTCTCGGCGTACCTTGAGATAAAACGGCTCAACGCCATCACCTTTCCTAGAAGCTTCTGAACTTCATTGACGGTCTTGGGCTGTGGCAGATCTACGATTGCCTTTATTTTCTCTGGGTTAGCACTGATGCCTCTTTCTGTGACCATGTAGCGAGAATTTTCCTCCTTTCACCCGAAAGTGCACTTTTCGGTTGACTTCATTCCATATTTTCGGAGAATAGAAAAGCAATTGTTGAGGTGTCCGATGTGCTCCTCTTCAGTCTTGCTTTTCACAAGCATGTCATCCACATAGACTTCCATGGTTTTTCCCAATTCTTCCTTGAACATCTTGTTTACCAGCCGTTGGTAAGTAGCTCCTGCATTCTTGAGGCCAAAGGGCATGACCTTGAAGCAATAGACTCCTCCGGCCGCAAAGAATGCCATTTTCTTGATGTCTTCTTGAGCCATCCTAATTTGGTAGAAGCCTTGGTATGCATCCATGAAGCTTAGAAGTGCACATCCTGCAGTGGAATCAACCAGCTGGTCTATGCGTGGCAATGGATTGGGATCCTTTGGACAAAACTTGTTGAGTCTAGTGAAGTCATTGCACATTCTCCACTTTCCTGGAGCTTTTTCGACGAGGACCACGTTGCAGACCAATCGAGATGTCGACTTCTTTGATATGACCTGCTTTCATCAACTTGTCAACCTCCCCTGCTATGATAGCATCCTCAACTGGTCCGAAGTCTTTCCTCTTTTGCCGGATGTGCTTAACCGTAGGATCCATGTTCAGACGGTGAACCGCGATCCTCGGGTCTATCCCCTTGAGATCATCTGTGCTCCAAGCAAAGATGTCGCGATTGTCACGAAGGCAAGTGATGAGCTTCAGTTCTACTTCCGTACTCATCTCGGTTCTAATTCGAGTTGTTCTTTCCGGATTTCCTTCGACCAGTTGGACCTCTTTCAAGGCTTCATGGGATTCTATTCTAGCTGTCTTGGGGAACTTTTCTCTGAGCGATCCAATACCGATTTCTTCCTTCGGTGGCGTTAGAGTACTGGGAGAATGGCTAAGAGGGCCCTTAGTGACTGACAGGACAGGTTCAGTGGCCCCTCTGGTTGACATGATGTAGCACTCCCAGGCTTCTCTAACGTTGCCCATTTCTTCCCCTACGCCGTTCGGGGTTGGAAACTTCACCCTGTTGTGTAGGGGAGAAGCAATTGCTCTGAATTGGTTAAGTCTCGGGCGGCCCAAGATCACGTTATAGTCGAAGGTGCTATCTACTACCACAAAGAGGATAGTCTGGGTCACTCTTGTCGGAAAAGTGCCCATGGAGACTTGCAGTAGTATACTTCCAATGGGGCATACTACAGACCCTCCAAAACCTACTAATGAGGTATATACTCGTCCATATTGTATTTGCCCCAGATGCATTTGCTCAACAGTCCTTTTGGATAGGACATTGGAGGAGCTTCCTGTGTCGATTAGTACCTTGTTGACTTTGTAAGTGGCAATCACTAGAGAAACAACCAAAGGGACATCGGGGTCCTTGAGATCTCCTCCGCCAGACGTTGGTGGGGGGATCTCGCTATCGTCAAAGGTGATTGCATTTGTGCCTTTTAAGGCTGGTGGGCCGTAAGCTCTGTCGTTGTTTCTCAAGTGTTGCGCGGTCCTTTCCCTTGCATTTCTGCTATCTCCCCCTGTTGGTCCTCCTGCAATGGCGTTGATGACTCCACTGTAAGGGAGGTTCTCCATTCCTGTCTCTTCGTGGTACCCTTGATATCTTTGGGCCTGCCGAGGTGGCATTTCCGCTGGAGGTGGTGGTAAAGATCCTGTCGGAGGTTGAACCACGCTCCTCTCTTCTTTGCTCATTCCTTCTATGCCTGGAGGGCTCTTCCTACTTATTGGTTCTTTCAACTTCCCACTTCTCACTAGTCTTTCAATTTACATCTTTAATTGGATGCAATCCTCGGTCGGATGACCTTTACGCTTGTGGAACCTCTGACTCTTTAGAGAATTTACTCTTCTTCTTTGCTCTTGATGAGTTTAGGCCATTGTATATCTAAGTCCTTCTCAACAATAGAAGCCAGATGTCGGATCTTGGTGCATTGAGGCGGTATATACTCGGCGTATCTCACAGGTGGAGTTCTTTCTCTGTGGAATTCTTTTACATCTCGAGATCTCTTTTTGCTCGAACTTCCCTTGACGAGGAGGAGTTCTGTCGTACTTGTTCTTTTCCCTTCTTGATCCTGCTCTTATCGGGACATTCCTTGTAATCTTCTCCATACAAGACTCCTTCGCAGATATCTTCCAAGTACTTTTCAGTGGTGATTTCTTCGTTGGAAAGCTTCCTTCTAAGCTCATCATTATAAGTGTTGGCATATAGGTGTCGGACCCGCTCTTTGATGCTATGAGGCTCTACATCGTGCTTGACGTTGAAGCGGTCAAGGAAGGTTCTGAGGTCCTCATGCTCTTTCTGGATTATGCCTGCCAGGTGCTCAACTGACCTCTTCCTTCTCTTTGCTTTCTCAAACCTTTTCAAGAAAAGGGAGGCAACATCCGCATAGGATTTGATGGAACCATTAGGTAGTGAGGTCCACCAATCCATTGCTTCTCCAAAGAGTGTGGTGGAAAAGTTGAGAGCCTTCATGTTATCGTTGAGTCCATTGCTTTCCATCTTACTTTCGTATCTAGTAAGATGCCCTACAGGGCAAGTATCTCCATGGTAATGTTCAAGGTTTGGGATAACACAGTCGGGGCGCTTTCTTTCTCTTCTGATCTCATCGCACAGAGGGTTGGGAGCTTTAATTACCACCTTCTCATGTGCTTTGACCATCCTGCTCAGGGTAGCAATTTGTGTTTCCAAGGCCTTCTGTTGGAGATAGATCTGTTCGGCTGTCAGTCTTTCACCAGTTCTGGGGTTGATAGCTACATCTGGAGGGAGACCACCGATTGGAACTATCGGAGTGCTTTCCGCCATTTGATCTCTGGGCACTTGTTGTTGAGCTTCTCGCCGACTGGTTCCCACTTCGTCTACTCGTGGCACTTCTGGACTTCTCCCTCGTTGTTTATGAGAAGCAGCGGCTCTTCTATTGAGAAGATGTCTCAGATCTTCTGGTTAGGCTTGTTCCCCCAGCCTTTGTTGGATCGGACGGTGTTCATTTCTTGATTGAGCGGGTTCAGCTTGCCTTGGGATCGGCGTAGGCGGGGTGGGCTGAGGAGGCTGGAGGTTGTTTGATCCAAAACACCCTTGAATAGTGGTGAGTAAGAGGCCAAACTGATTCTCATTCATCCCGAACTCACTAGGACGGATGATTTGTCCATTTGGGAGGGTAAAGTTTCTTCCTGGGGGAGGACCATGTGTTCCTGACGGAGGAACCTATCCTTCGTCCCCAAGTGTCTGGATCCTTACTGGTGGATTAGTGGCTCTTTCCTCGCCAGAAGAAAGACTAGCGGTATGGCCATCACTTGGATCATCTACTACTTCTCTTGTTGAGACTCTCGTTACTCCACCTCTTCTAGTGGGAGGTCTCCCCCTTTGTCTTGGAGCAGGCGTACCAATGGCAGTGGCGTTGGTTCTTGCGGACCTCCTTGTTCTTGCCATTACTGAAGAGAACAGGACTTTTTGTAAAGATTCCCACAGACGGCGCCAAAATGTTGAGGGTTTAACTCCCCAACTACTTAGATTTATTTAACTCTTCCAATGGGTGCCAAGGTAAGAGGCTCCTTGCTAGGTGAGGACCGAGGCGTAAGAACCAGCGACCAACTACTCCGGTAAGGACCTGCACACTTGAGCGGGGGGCGGGGGGGTTAGTGCCCGATTTGCTAAGTGTCAAACCGGGATGAGACTTTACTCGAGAGTGACTGAGGATCAACTCTGTATAATACTTGGGATTGGGGTCGTGACGTGACTAGCGAGATGACTTGTTTGAAGTGAAGTTAAGTTACTTACTTGTTGGGATGTGTGCCTTATTTATAGGCTATCATCAAAATAGAAGGGCTTGCTAGGATTGCGCCATGTGTACGGCTAGGATTGAGCCACCAATGCTAAGATGAGGCCCATAGCCCAATAATGAAGCTTTAGCACATGCCATCTTGGGCTCTAGGGGTAGTTTGGTCATTATTGGGAGAGTTCTTGAGGATGTGACAGAGTCTGCCGAGGTCCCAGGTTCGGAGAGGTCGGTCTGGATGCCTGATCCGGACGATGCACAGTTGTCGGTGAGGAAGTTCTCCTACATCCAACTCTTCCGATTCGAGACTCTGGGTTCGGACATCTCACTCTTTGGTGCCCACTTGCTTGGTAGCTTTATGAGATGGTCATGCTGAATCCGAGTTGACATCCGTATCGGAGTCTTTGGGTCGGAGAGGGTACTGACTTAGCACTATGCTCCTTTCCCAGGACTAAGGTGGGTCGGACCTATGGTTCCGAGTCGGGCCTTGCAGGTCCAAATCCTTTGTCCCTTTCTTTTAGGGTGGGTCGGACCATGGATGGTCTGCCCGGATCGGACCATTGGCTCGGACTAAAGTGCCTCGGATCCTTTGGAAGACTTAGGACGCCTTAGGATTCGTTCCTAGGTCCTTTATGACGGATTGGACATATTTCCGTATCAACAAACCTGACTGATCTTGCTAATTAGCAGACAAGCTAAACTATTCTAAGTATATATTAAGGATTAAAGTACTACAATGGACTACCCTTTCTTTTATTACAATAAATTGGTTGTTATCGTAATTAGGGTACTTATAAACATAATATGATAAATTGCTATCTTTAGTATCTATAGTAATTGGCAGAAAGTGTCCTTTGTAAATAAGATAAATATATAAAGTAGTTACACCTTAATCTTATTTTTTATAAGCAAGTTCTCTTAAAGGTAAGAGATGTTGGTCTTGTGTAATGAATGAAATAAGTAGTAATGCAATTCAAAAGTAGAATGATGCTAGATTGTGCAGCCGGGGTTTTCTAGACTTGTATGTGTGCCTGAATTTGATGTATAGGACTAATGGAAACTTGTAAGAAATATAACTTCATTAGTAAGTCCTTGTGTTTGAATTAATTATAATCTGCCTAAGGCTATCTTGATTATATTTCCACCCATTTATTCCGAAACAACGTCAAACTATCTGTTTTGGTCGAGAGTGATGAGCAAGTGAGGTATAGTAAATATTTACAGTCTTTCTATGATGTTATAGGTGTTGATATCGGGACTACCGAGGTTACTTAAGAAGTTTTATGCACAAGTTCCTGCGCACAAGGTGAGGTTTCTTTCATTCTTTCTATGTATCATTTCGGCATCCGGCCCTGGGGAATTTGATTACTTTCACTTGTCCTTAATGTTTGTGCGACACGAGTAAAATCCTTACCTATTATTCATTTCTGACTTTGGACCTGAGCCAATTTGTATCAACTTTGTTATCCCTTTAGCCTTTGCTACTTTGCTTTGTTGCACCCTTGAATCCTCTTCATTTGACATGAAACCTGTTAACCGTTCGAGTGATCCTGTTAATTTGTATCAATTTTGTCATTTGACATGAAACCAGTTAACCGTTCGAGTGATCCTATTCAATTGCTTCTGGTACTTATGACCTTCCACTGGAAATGAGATATATGATTACAATTACAACGGATTAGGCCCGGACTGTGGCGAATGGCTACCGGGTGGAATGGACCGCCGGTTAAGGTCATCTTCTGCAGATCCTTTTTCCCAAACGCTGAATGCAACCGGTGGTTGGTGTGTTCCGTGATCTGGTCTAGCATGAACCTTGGCATGCTTGTTTTCTCTATTTTCGGGATCGCTCATCGAGGGAAGTCATAAGGTAGTAGTTAGGTTCAGGGAGTCATATGGCAGGTTTTGACAGTGATACTCGAAATCGTTTCATTTCACAACTATTGTTCCTTTCCTTGTATTACTCGTGTCATCGTTGCTTTGTTACTACACAATTGTTCCATTCTCTCACTTCTTTGTCATTTATTTATACTCACTAAGTCTTTGGGACTTAACCTCTTTATTGTTCTGTCTTTATTCCCCAGGTTGAGTGAGTCGGGTACGTAGAAAGTCGGGTGTTATTAGTAATCGCTACCATACTGTGAACCTTTGGACCTGTACATAAATAAGCTCAGTGAGTCTGTGAATCACTGGCAGTGGTTGACCTAAGTTCGGATGTTGTTTTGACGAAAGCAGCCTTTAAGGAGTTTAAGTCTTGCCTGTGTGTTTTTAGTTTCCAGAACTTTGGGCCTGTAACCTAAACATAAGTTTGAATGTAAATTAGTGTGTGGTTTTCCTTTCTATACATTTCAGGCTATATTCTACTCAGGTTTACTTTTAATGTAGCGTCGACTTAATAGAGCTAAGTGCTTCCTAGTCGTAGAGTGATTTACATGTGAGGTGTGTGGGTGAAGAGCCACAAATAGAGAAGTCGTAGAGACCAAGAGCAGTGAGATGGAGGTGGAGGTGGTGGAGCAATGGCACCGGTGCAGGTGGAGTCGGAGGTGCGGTGGCAGACTAGCGGTGAAACGACTTCAGTGATGGAGGCGGAGGGTTTTTCAATTTGGGGGGAAATGAAAGTGTTATGTTATTCCTTTTTTTTTTTTTTTTTTTTTTTTTTACTTAACTGAGACTTTAGAGACGGACCGAACAATTGGTTGCTAAGGCCGTCGCCCGAAATACAAATCCGTCATTGAACCATTGCAATATTAAACGATTAATTTAGGTCTAGAGGGTTAATTTTGTAATTTCCAATCATTTAGTCAAATGCTGGATTAAAATGTTGGATTTAGTTTTCGATACTATGAAAGCTATTAATATCAATTTTATAATAAATTTATATACAATTAAAACTTATTAAAGAATATTTACATCTACTTTTCGAATTAGTAGTTAATTAGGATTTATATATATAGCACAAAGTCTCTACATAGGCAGTCTCTAGATAAACTTATCTAAAGACGGACCTGTTGTCAATAAAATCATTCATGCTATTAACAATATGTATATTATTGTATATGAAATAAAACCAATATTGATAACATATACGTTTTCATTATGTCATACTTCCCCCGCTCAGTCAAAACTTCTCATTTTGTCATTTTAGTTGTCCATACAAAACTTCTCATTTTCATTTTTGGTAATTGGACCACTTACCCTATTTAACCAATACCCTCATAATATCATCTCATTTACAACTTTACCAACCCATTATATCATTTTTATTTATTATTCATTTAAATAATACTCAACTTTTCTTTATCAACTCACTGTCAATTTTTAATCATTGTTTATTAGTTTTCCATTCAAATAAAATTTAATATTCCCCATTTCCTTATTTGGTTGACAAAAAACCAAACGGAGAGCTATTTCCGGGACGAAGGAAGGAAGTAATATTTAATTGAATTAAGCTTATTACTACGAAAGTATATACGCATGAAGTAATAAGTTTATCTTCGTGTATTGTAATGTATGCGTGTGCGTGCGTGCGTGTTATGAAATTATTGTGACCATCCATCTTAGCATATATCCAGTACCTTGCAACAATACTTGACACCTATTCCCTGCAATGTCTTAAAGATGCACACGTAATGTAATGCATGCTCAAGTGCTCAATGCAATACTACATCTGTCTAACTGTATGAGTTTTGTTACTACTATAAATAGTTGTAACCTTATTGTTGTATGGGACACTGAAATATAAGTGAAATAAGAAAACACTTGAGTTACATCTCTCTTTCAATGGTATTATTCTCTTTTAGTTATTTCACACGTTATTAGCACGAGGTGCTTGTAAAAGAAAATAAAAATCTAAGTCTCTAACCTTCAAGATCTCAGGTATAACAAAAATCGATTACTACTATAAATATATACATATTCGAATATGTACAATAGTCTTACCTCACGAGAAAATGCATTGGCGCATGATTTAGCTTAGCATGTTGAGTATGATTGATTGTGAGGATGTGAATCATAGCCTATTTGAAGTTAAAATATACTATTACATTATGATTATAACTATTGAATTCGAATTTGACGTAAATTAACTATTAAATTTGAATTTTATTATAATATGTATCTGGACTTGTGAATTTATAACCATGATCTAATATGGATCGATCTCTCTTTATTCCTCTCTTAAAAGTTTGTAATTTATCAAACCAGAAATTTGAAATCCTCCACTTCTAAGTGCGCTGGAGGTATAAGCATGATGTGATGAGATTGAGTCCTCGTAGCTTGATTTTCACTGCAATGGAGTGTTATTTCTTCGAATGGAATCTTGTGTTTTTCCGAATAGAGTTATTAATTAGTTGATTTACCGAATAGAGTTATTAATTAGTTGATTTATCATTGATTGTAATCCGAATGAATATGTAAACCTTCGATGTTTATTGGATTCTCAAAGAAAAATAGTAGTATAGGATTTCCATTTTGTTTTCATTGATTTTAATAATACTTTGCTTGACAAAAAACTAATGCTCCATGATAGCGGAAAAAATCATATTGTGAAAGTATTACGCTTACAGTTTTGTAATATACTACTATAACATTGAACAATTCGTTGTTTGTAATATACAAACAGAGATCTTAGATTATACAGAATCAATGAGTGCTTAAATACATACACGACTCTTATTTTTTCTGCTTCCAAGGTAGAATTGCTAACTTGGTACGAGGACGATGGGCTAATTAATTTAACAAAGGTGGAACTAGTATAGCTTACGAACAGTTCTCAGACAGATTCAAGTCCCTCTGCTAACGGGACACTGTCAGCTTCAGGTGATAAATACTTGCGGCAAGCATAAAATACAGCCGAATGGAAACCACCAGGGTTGTCAATGAACACGAAATGTCCACCCTGCATAACAGGCAATGAGAAGTTAAATCCAGACTTTCATAGGGAGTAAAAGATCATGGAGAGAATAACATTGACATGAGGGTTTAACAGACAGACCTGATGAACCCTTAGGATCTCACAGGGAACTTTCATATTTTTGCGAGCTTGTTGTGCTCCTTCGTAATTCATCCAATCTTGAAAACCATAAATGAATGTTGTTGGTACTTTCCAGTCAGACGCACTGCACAGTGAACACAAATTGAGTTCCGTTTCTGTCTACTAACCAAAATTGATGTCAAAAGATATTTTGCTCAAGGTATTCTCTTTACAGTGCTGGGATACGATAGATCAAATTGAACATATACACGCACAGTTCAGAGACATGGTGTAAGAGGTATTTATCGTTTACAGGAATGATCCTAAATGTATTGCCAACAACTCATCTTTGTTGCTTGTTTCAAATGGGAAGGTGAAGCGACTCTCACCAGTGTAGTAGAGGCATCCGAGCAAAAGCTCCAAAGGAGAAGATGTGTTTTAAGCACAGCTCACCACTAGCTTTAGCCGCCAGTGTGTGATATACATAATCTTCATTTAAACAAATGGCTCGATGTTAGAACACAAACAACAAAAAAGATATCAAATCATGGAAAGGTATCCACCTGTAAGTAACCTTGATTCATCGTCGGTCAACACATCTCCACTCGAAGGGTTGCCAAATCTTGTACGGGTATATTTGTCAACCATGCCTGGACCCCATGGACCTAAACCCCTGCATTTTATCATCATAAGATTGCAACCAATCAGATTCCACACAAAGAGTACAGCATCAAGTGCTATAATACAATACTAATAATGACATGATATATTGAAATCATGTGCTGTCACGTGGTTCTCAAAGAAAAACGTCATGTGCATCAGGAGACTGCGGCGTGTGAAGCAAGAGAAAACGGCCTAAAGATCTGAATCAGATTCGCGATAGGGATAGAAAATGGAGTCGGATATCAGCATAAGCTTGGATATCACAAAGTATACCGTGTAAACCTAGTGACATTGTTGCCCAGTATTTCAATACGGGTTCATTGATATAAAAAACTAGAGGAGAGAAGTATATGCTTTCATATTAGCACCCATTTTAGACCCAAATGAAGCAATTAGTACAGCTAGCAGTAGTATAAGTACCACATGGAAAGTTGAAACACCCAGCATGAGCACATCACATTCCTAGCATATGAACTATTTGGTGCATAAGTAAAGACATACCTTATAATCTTCTGTGGAGTAAAATTAGACTCCCATAGATGATTCAAAAGGGCCCCTTTCCATGTTGCTTTAAATTGAGTCATCCGCTCAGACATATGTTCCGCCTCAGAACTAAATCCAGCAGGTCCTACTAAAATTAAGTGCTGAACGTGCTCTGGGTGCTGCAATCAAAAAAAAAAAAAAAAAAAAAAGAAAAAGAAACTCAATAAAACTAACAGCTGGAATTGAAATCAATTACAGTTCACTATCAGTATGCATACTATACCTTAATAGCATATTTAGCAGCAACATATCCTCCAAAAGAATGTCCTAGTAAAATAAACTTGCTAAGGTTTTTTGCCTTACGCCATTCCTCCAAAGAATCAATGAACCAGGCCTCCGTCTCTGAATACCAAGTGCAATTAACTTAGCTAGATAGACTATCACATAAGAGCAACTATTTGTAGCATATAACAAATTACAAACCTTCAGTACTCTTACATGTGAAATCCGGCCTACTAGATCCACCCCAGCTGCACAAAGCACTAGCTAGATAAGGTCACCCCAAAATACTCATATCTAGCTCATTCACAATGATACATCTTCTCCACAAGAAAAAAATGGTAACATTTTACGTGTTATAGTTATAGACTTATAGCCAATCCTTGGAAGAGCACACTTGACGAATTACTAATTGAACAACTAGAGAACCATATCAGTGCTAATGCAGGCAGCTAATCAAAGTGCCAAAGCCAAATGGGTGATTGCAACTGATTTCTTAAAACTGCTCATTGCCTTCTTGTAAAAGATGACACTTTGCAGAAAACACCTTCTGCTACTAACCAGCAGCCAAAAAAGCAGGAAAAAACTGTTTTGGAGAAACACCTCAAGAGTTTATCGTCCGAAGTCAGTTTTTCTATAGTACTTTTAGATACTCATAACCATTTGCATAGAGGCACTAAATCATAAATGTACTAAACAATCCAGTAACCCAAGAAGAACAATAGCAATTACTCTAAAATGCTTGCGAAACTTCAGCACCAATAGTTAAGGTCAGAGCAAAACACCCTACAATTTAGTTCATTAATAAGCATTTACATTAAAATGCTTACGAAACTTGAGCACCAGTAGTTAAGATCACAGCAATTAAAATGCTTACGAAACTTGAGCACCAGTAGTTAAGATCACAGCAAAACACCCTACAATTTAGCTCATTAATAAGCAATTACTCTAAAATGCTTACGAAAAATCAGCACCAATAGTTAATGTCACTGCAAAACACTCTACAATCTAGCTCGTTAATAATTCCGCCGCGTATAGTTCCTTCACATGACATGACCCTGTCAGTCTAAATCACAAAAAGGCACTAGCAACATCAAACTGGCAAACTAAATGATGAATGTAATTTAAGTACTAACCCAAGCTGATCAATAGCAATAACTCTAAAATGCTTGGCAAGCGGATCGAAATTCCGAAAAAAGAAACCCTGAGAAGCAGCATATCCGTGCACCATAACAAGAGTAGGAGACTCCTCCTTACCCTCAAACGTCACCGTATTGATAAACCTCGACTCATTGCTAACCGATCGGAACCAGCGGACATTAGAATCGGGTGGACCAGTTCCGATATCAACCTTCTCTTGCTTGTACGGAGTCCTACAGTAAAAACAAATCGCGCAGAATTGAAAGAGTACTTCGATTGTAAGAAGATAGGAAAGGGGAAGTGATTGTGTTGTGATGAATAGAAAGAGTACTTGACGAGAGAGAGGAGGCGTTTCTCGGCGGCGATGATGTGGTCGGTGGAGGTAGGGATCCATCGGAGGAGAGACGGCCACCATGATTTAGGAGTGGTGGTGGATGGAGTGATTTGCTCTGCCATCTTGAATAGTGAAGAAGGTGTTGTTGAGGATTTTGACAATTTCCGAAAACCAATGCTCATATAATCTAACTGGGAGTTTGTTGTATCTGATTGATTTGATTTGATTTGATTTGATTTGATTGATTCACTCAAGAATTGAATTGGATTGTATCAAAGTCGTCGGATTTGTGTTGTGTTGTTATTATTCTATACTTATTTCTTGTTCTTCAAGTTCCGGTGAGGAAAGTAAAGAGAACGGAAGCTGGAAGGAAGTTCTAACCAGAAATGTTGGAGATATACCATCCATGTCACGAGTGACGTGAGACTCTAGGATCTTATATATTATACTATAGGATCTGCAATGCACCGTGGGAGGCTGTTAGCCTGTTACCATAAGGTATCGTCTTCAACTTCGACTTCTAGTGACTTTGTAAGAGTCGTCATAGCATCTGTATCTCGATTCTTCACTCGCAGTATCCATTCAAGTTTAATATCCCAAGGCTTTCTCAAGGAAACATCATATGTTGGAGATAGAGACTCATCTGTTTGATTTGAAGAGTAAGCTAGTTCTGGATTCCGCCTTTCCCCTGAATATTCGGGTGTTACGTGATTTCTATAGGTTCCAAATGGTTGTCAAGAAGACCCGTTTCCATGGCACCATGTGGTTTTTTTTCCCCCCCCCCAAAACCCCCATCTTGAACCCTTCTTCTCATTCTATGGGAAGGAGCAATTCATGCTTGAGAATGTGAAGAGCAACATGTATACACATATCAAACTCCTAAATAATGTGATGGTTACTGGACTAGACAGACTCCCTTCTCCTGACAATCTTGGCTATTTTGCAAGTAATTATTTTCTTGCTTGTCATACAACTAAAAAAACTCTATTAAGTCACTGTTTCACTCACATAAAATCGAGTCGCTGATCATCTGTTAAAGGTCTGTTAAAATTATGACAAACAATCTAACCAGAAATGTCGGAGATATATCATCTACGTCAAGAGTGATGTGAGACTCTAGGATTTGTTACGGTGAATGCATTGACCATATAGACAATGAATACACAAAGAATTATTTTGTCAAATTTCAATTTTGATTTGATTTGAAATTTGAAGTTGATAAATCATAGAAAGTTAATTGAAGTTGATTTTTAAAGTTTTGTACCGTATTTAGTATTGGATTGTAATTTTGATACGATTTAGTAGTATATTTGAGTTTTGAAGTTGTTGAATATTAATTCAAGTTGCGTAGTATGGAGAAACAAACACAAAACATAACTCGGTTTGAGTTGAGAAAACTAAGTTGAACCAAGGCCAAACACACATATTCTATTTTGCGGGATGACTTTTTGTCGTTTTAATATATAAAAAGAAACAGTCAGGGACGGGATTATGAGTTTTTGAAAAGCAAGAGCTTGATAACTGGTACACCATATGTGCATCCTTCTCGGTCAAGGACAACAACGACTAATTTGTCCACTAAGATATTCTTGAAATTCAAAATTTTTAGAATTGATTTTTGTATTGGCAAATTTAGATCATGTTTTATTCAGTCCAAATACAATAATGTCATATATCAATTAAGTCGGGAGGCTAAGCTTAAAGGTTGACACCAACTTTGGTTTTTATATCATCTTCGGAGGCTACTTATATATATTGAAAGGGTTTGTATTAAACCTTCCTTTCTAATGGACCTCGGGAGGCCGAAATATTGTTTAATACAAAGTTCCATTCATTCCGGCCTCCCCTCCAACCTTGGAGTAAAAAATGCTAATTAGAGAGAAAATGATGTTTTCGAACTCCACTACTACCATTGGAGTCGAGAAAATGTAAATTATGAATAAAGTGTTAATTTTGGACTCCACCAAACTCTCTACACTCCACTACTTCCTTTAGCCTACACCCCATCCGTTGGACTCCTCCCATACCCTGGGAGTCCAAATGTGTTGAACATGAAGAAAATATAATTTGTACTCCCGTCTTACATTTGTAACCTTATATGGTTTAAAATCATCAAAAGTTGCACAATAATTAATAGTACTACGATAATATAAATTAGTATGAATTAATAAGTTGAAAATTCGCACGCGAGTAGAGCATGTCGATTTTCTAGTATATACATAAAACTATATAAAAACACAAAAGGTTCTCATATAATATTAATATTATTTCAATAAAATGTTTAAATCTACGTCAAAAAATGTGAATTACGTTATGTTTCACCTGGATAAAACTATAGGTGAAGTGGTTCCAGTTTTAATACTTGCCTAATTTAGTCATTTTAATACAGTTGGTTTGTGACAGTTCCTTGCGAACGGGCTTTTTAACGACTTCAAATGTTTCGGGCAACTTTAAGCCGATCTTTTTAACCTGGAAATTATATATATATAAATATTCCGAGGGAGACTGAACACAAATCCGTTGTAGTCTAGTTGGTCAGGATACTCGGCTCTCACCCGAGAGACCCGGGTTCAAGTCCCGGCAACGGAAACTTTTTATATTATCCTTCTAATCATTTTCAGGTCAGGTTTTACTTGAACACGCAAAGTTAATTACTTTTCCAGATTCCAGTAATTAATAGTAAGACCTTCGCAATTTAACAATTTTTTTACTTGCCATTTTAGCCACTAACTTATGTTATCTTTTTCAAGTAAGAACAAGTGTAACTCGAATAAACTCAATACAATCCTGCAAAGTAACTCGACGTCTCAATTAAGCACATTTGGTTAGAAAGTTGTCGTTAATATTTAGGAGGATTTGTAGCCAAACACTTTCTATTGGTTTGCACATTATTCACTTAAAAAGTAGAGCATGGGATCACTTGAAAGAGTATCATGATTAACGCTTGGTTCTACAGTACAAGAACTACACAAAAACTCAATTGGAATTGAGATAACTCAATTCGAATTTGGAAACAAATAAAAATGCTTCACGTGATACATAGTTTATATGATTTCAAGCATGAATAATCTCGGTACGCACTCTTGCCAGGAAGCCATTTCAAGTCTTGTTTCACGTTAACAAATTAACAATTGTGTTGCAGTTGCAATAGTTATACAGCCACCATGAAGCAAACATTGACGAAAGCTCAGGAGAATACGACAGGCTAACCAAATGCTCAAAGAACAATACCAGTTGAGCACATACCGGTGCTGAGGAGTGAGGGAAATTGGAGATCCAACAGATTTAACATCTCATTCTGGCTCCCAAAGTATCAATCTTATATATGCCACTTCCAGGGTATCCAACTAGCTGCAGGATGAGGAAAGGGCAAGCAACAGATCTGACTTGTGTAGTACCTGTAAAAAGTAGGTGATGGTAACTAGAAGTGCACAGCTGCTACATGCGTAAGAGAACGAGTATTTGTTGAAACTTGGGAAAGCACGTCAAAATTCCACTACGTACTCTGACAGAATTAAGGCAACCTTGTTCTTGTAATGCATGAATATGAACTATGAATACATCCACCGAGCTGGTCGAACCTAAGAAGCAGGGAAACTCACCGTAATAATTCATTTCATCCTATGCACAAATAGAAAAGAATCTAGATGATAGAAAAACCAGACCGACATAGTTTACCTTTCTTAAGACTCATATACATCAACCAACCGCTGGAGCAGTCCAGCTCCATAATGGCATTTTCTTCAACATCTCAAACATAAACTGCAAACACTTTTACCAATAAGCTTGCAAACTAAATCATGTTTTCAAATTCATCTCAAACATTGAAAATGCTCACACACAAATGAAGGGACCGAGTAAGGTACATGAAATACAGTTTTTAAGCGTGCTTTTTTCCAGATGAAAGAAGGATATGCAGACCACAACGACAATTACACTTTGGAAGAGAAAAGGTTTATACATTTCTCGAAAAGCATCAACTAAACCAACCTATGCAACCGTGTTTACAGAGTGCCCTGCGCAAGACTACAAGGTCATTGTCTCTTACATGAATGGGCTATTTCTTCAAGTTGTAGGGGAGTAAAACCCAGACTAAAGGCTAAGTGGTAGCGATGCAAACACCAAGGCATGATACATCCATTTCAACTAATACAGAAGACCTCAAATGGGCCTTTCAATTTAAGCAAAGAATCTAATTGGAAGGCATCACATAATGGAACAGTTTTGGTTGAGTAAAATTTTCCAGGTCAGAATCCAGATATAATTTTTCTATCACAAATGCTCCTTTAGTTAGAAGCCCATAATTCAGACAAACTGGAAAGTGGTTATAGGAAAAAAGAACAATAAATCTCTCGTGGATATACTATAAAAAAATTGAAGGATTGCTTTAACTGCAAGAAGATACTCCACATCATGCTCTAACCTGGCAGATGTCATGGGGGTGTTAGCCTCTGAAGACAGAAGATGACAAACCTGAACCAGTGTGATTAAATTAACTTGAGCAATAAGCATGTGAAAATGTATCGACTTAATGCCAGCATTAAATGGATTTTAGGTACAAGTAAATAAAGCATTCCACCTGGAATTCTGAGCAATAAAACAAAACACCAACAGCACCATAATCAATCACCAGCATACCACTAAAATTAAAATTGAGTTGCATTTTGTTAAAAGCAGACAAAGCAAAATGTACCTGCAATAAATTAGGCTGTGTTAGATGAAAATGAGCTAGCATCCACAATTTTAAAAAATCCGTTCTTGGATGATATCACCTGTATAGTTGATCGAAGAGGGATCATAATAATTTACACGTCCAGCGGTGAGAATGCCGCACAGTTGACAGAATGTTCCAATCAACAAACATGCTAGCAAATACCGAGTGTATCTGCAATATATGGTTTACGGGTAGGTAAGAATGAGCATCAGATTAAATGAATTTTCCCTGTTTTGTAAAACTTTAGTGGGATGGGCCCAACAGAAATGGAATACTTACAGACTTGAAGAATGTTAAATGCTTATTAGAAAAAGAAGATAAGAAGAAAGAAAGAAAGAGAAGATCCAAGTCAAAAGAAAGAGCTTTAAAGAAAACCCTTATCTGTAATTGATTTCATCATATGTATTAGAGAGCAAATACAGTTTAACACCCACGATGAACTTATACAAAGAAAAGCTCTATCGAAAGCTTTTATCTGGAATTGATTTCATCAACTACATATATTAGTAAGAAATACGGTTTAACATCAATGACATACTCCCATGATTCATATGTCCGAAAGAATCACTTAAGAATAAGCTGTAAGATTCAAGCAATTTTCTACATCAAACTCCGTCACTGCTCTTCAATTTAGTATGATTCTGAACCAGAGATATAGATAACATCATCACCTGGCATACATTTCAACCAGAATTAAAGCCACAAACTTCCAATCAACCATATACATGAAAATCACTTGCATCTTGAATATGAGGGAGAAACAGCAAGAAATGCAAAAAAACTATTTTTATCTACAATAGGCGATGGTGGGTAAAGATGGTGTGCATCAAGTTATTAAACGAAACAAGGTCACCTTTTTATCTTGTCTGCCATCCTAGCACATCTTCACAGTTCACACAGCCAGGGCAGTGTACCTTTTCATAACAGCCAAATTGAAGTAACCTGTAACTAGATTACAATCACATTGTTTTTTAGACATATGCACAGTTGCCAAATGGGGGGAAAAAACAAAAAACAAAGACATTTTTCAAGACTGCAGGGACCTGGCCAATCTTGCGTACTAGTCCTAATCTACTATAAAAGAGACAAAACAGAAATCTTCATGAGAAGAAAAAGAAAAGAGAATCTATCTCCACGGAAGAGGGCCTACCACAATCAAAGCATTCTTTATCAAATAGTTTTTAGAGGCAAAAAGTAAAATCTATAGTGAATGATGAATAGGTGACAATGCTGAAGTTAAAATACTGCATATCTTTTCGCCTCAGAAAATAAAATCAAATAAAATCTAAGCTGTACACATATTAAAAGTCAGAGGACCTCATTAGGCGTCCACGGAGAAAAATTAGAATAATGGTTTTCAGTTCTAACCTAAAAGATACAAGTTCTATATTGAATTAATTCCGAAAAAGGAAATCATTGTTAATAGGCCGTCGGCAATTGGGAGTGGGGTTGTATATACTTTTGAGACAGTGCCCACTTCCAGAGTTCTCTTGGTGCGGGCCTTGCCACCATAAAGTTAAATCACAACAAAATTGACAGTGAAGTTTCTCAGAAGGAAGGTGACATCTCAAATGCACATTCTCAGATGCTCCAGTGTACCACCTCACAGCAAAGATGCAGCAGAGTCCAGCTCAACAGAGAGTCCACTTGCAGGCTAAATTCAGCAAAGAACCAAGATCACCCTCATCCCCTTCAAACTCCACGAGACTGCTAATGGCCATGATTTTAAGTTGAACAGCTTAGTTTTAAGGACCACCACTTCCCATATGATCCTCATTTGCCATCAGATTTTGTTGCCATATGTCTTTCAATCAACATATCCACAAATGCTCGTATCTGGGCACAAAAGATTAGAATTTTGAAGCTTCACGCATTAAAAAAAAAAAAGTGAACATAAGGATAAAAGATATTAACAGTTACCAAACACATGTCAAGGAGACGCGAAACGTGTGAACACAAATGCAACTGCTACTAATAAAAATTAGTCACAGCATATATAAAAAAAAAATACAGCACCGATAAAATGAGAGTTCTGAAAGTATGCAGACTGAGACATTTAGAGGTCATATTAACTAGAGATTTTTGTGCCATTTCGAATTTATAATTCAAATCAAATTTCGTAATTCCAATTCCAGATTTTTGTGGTTTTGAAATCCCCTCATGTTATAAATGTAGAGATATGTGTCAAATAGTTGCCCAAAGATTTGCAAAACCAAGTAAACAATCGAACAAATGAGAAAAGGCTACAAAATGCCTGGTTATGGGAAGGATCTTGTGGCAAAACAAAAAAAGAATCTCAGAAGAAGATGGATAACTAAGCTAACACTACTGCAGTTACATTAACCAAACTGTCCTTAGTAACATATCAATTTTGTGTTTTGTAGGCACTAATTAAAATTTAAAAATGGAGACACATTTAGATGAAAGTCGAAAAAGAAGGAAAGAAAAATTAAATACAACATGAAATGACAAGGTGGGATTTAGTGTGCTCATGTAACACATGACACATGAAGAAGAAGAAATTGTCACCTTGTTTTTGCGTTTGGAATCAAGAAACTCAGGGACAACCATTTTTTTCTCAGCATCGGTAGTATTCTCCATGACCTACAGTAATATGAGGCACATCTATTAGGTTAGTGCAACTGGCAACAGAGAAAAATCAAAAGGCTAAAAAATAAAAGTTCTAAATGTTTAAGAAGTAACCTTGGTGGCAGTTTTCTTCATTATTGACTTGTAACCTTCTTTGTCCAACTTTTTTGCTTTGTACAGAGGCATTAGCAAAGAAGCCACATAATCGACAACAGATTGTTTGATACGATCTGTTCCTCTCTGATGATTGCCTCTTGGTTCTTTGTTCATAGTCACCTGTGAGGCAGAGCTGTCATTAGGTGGCACATCATGCTTCCACTTATGCGGCTTCAAGTTCATGTTTGAATCCTCCTCATCTCTTACATCATCTAAGCCATGGGGGAAGCCTGAGTTGGCAGCTGCGGCCTGGCATTGCCATCTCTCGATAGCACTGTAATCTTTTGGCCCCGTGCTACCAGCACTGTCAACCCATGCTTTAGTGAATATGCTGCTATCCACTGCTACACTTTCCCCGGAGAGCTCTCTGAAGTTTAAATGACTTGCAGCCTCATTTGAGTGACTCCTCTGTGAATGATTTTCACCTGACATCTTTGAGTTGTCCAGGTTGACTCCAGCAGCAGAAAAATCAACTGGCCAGTCTCTTACTCTGCAGTTCCTAGAATCTATCTCAGACAAGCAATCCTGCGTTCCCAATGCAGCACCAGACCACTTCTTTCTACTGTCAGGTTCACGCGAAGCAAATTTCTGAAAGGATAGAATCTTGGGAAGCCGCGGTGCCGCTTTATTAATGGCACCATAGGAAGCATATGCCTGCAGTAAAAAGGCTCAGTTGAATTAGATCCAAAACTATACTGCATCAACCATGCGAAAGAACATGCATGATTGGTGTACCAGGATTAGAGTCAACTAATATTCACAAATCAGACATGAGGTGAGCTGATTATGTCAGTCAACAATCAACATATATAACATAGCACACAAAAATAAGTAGAAAGCTTTCTCTCTGTTTTACTCAAGTCAGTATCACATTGAAACATGCAAAAATAAAAAATAAAAAACGGAGAAAGAAAGGGACAGGGGGTTTGACTGTAATTCACGAATAAGATGGACAATATACAAAATGAGGTAGGACGGTCAGAAGAGAGAAATCAGACCTTTGCAGCAGCAATAGCAGCAACGCGGGCTGCTTCCGCGGCTTCAATAGCAGCCTTTTCGTCTTCAGACATGGGAATTTCACTAGCTTCCTCCACAGTAACATGTTTGCCTCCAGTGGATTCATGAGAGTCTGAGAGTTGTGAATCTGCTCTCGGGCCAATTTTTGCTTCCCCTTTGACAGGTTTTCCCATCAACTTCTTACCGCTTGCACTAGAAGTCAACCGATGTGCAGCAGATGTAGAAACTTTTGAAGTTGGTTTGAATTCTAGAGCCGCCTGATGTGTTCGCAGAGGCGGTCTTCCAAAAACGACGGCAGAATTGCTCTTTGTATCAAAAGCACTTGACTGACTCGGTGTTTTCAACCTGCCTTTAGCTGCTTTCTCCTTCCGGAGAATATCAACCCATACATTGACCAGCTGGCTAGCTATGGCACGGATATCTCGACTGGTATGAACACATACCTTTTCTCTGACAGTTCTTCCAATACCTATGAACATATGAAAACCAGCCGAAGGTTAACCATAAATAGAAATCTGAACTCTCGGGGGGGGGGGGGGGGGAATAAGAAATGAGGAAGAGCAGTGAGCAATATGAGGAGGCATGCACCTGATAAACGGACAGCATGTAAATCATTTGAAACAAGTACGAGTAGACGGACACAATGGCGCAAAAGCTGTGTTCCATCCTTTCCCATGGAATCCTGTTGTTGTACAAAAGTTTCAGAACAGTCAATTATATTACCTCCAAAAAATTTATCCAAGAAAATCATGGTGGATGATAAAAAAAATCAATTGGAAGCTTACAAGAATCCAAGAGTTAAGTGTGCTGAGCCCTTCTCTTGTGCTAGCAAAGCTCTTTAGAAATCCAACCGGAAGATTTAACAGCTCTTTAGCTAGATGTAATCTACCAGATGTAGTCTTGGCATTGAAAAACATGTCTTTTAGCATACTGCCCCACTTTGAAATCTTCAACCTGTCGAAAGAATTTTTGTAGGCAAAACTGGAGAACTCTACTGCTTCAAGTCTCCTGATAAGATCTTTTACTTCACTCTTTTCAATATCCAAATGTCTCTTAGCTGCCTCCATTGCTTCAACTTCGGCCGTGTAATCAACCCCACTATTCAGAAGATCAATAATGCGAACGGCTTCTCTTAAACCACTCAACATTGCACCCCCAACAGTGTCAGGGTGCTCCTTGCAAGTGGCTTCACCAGCGAAAAATACACAGTTCTCCACCGGCTTACCCAGAATATCATAGTCCTCCCCAGAGGATCCAACTGCAACATAGGAGTAAGCTCCATAACTGTATGGATCTCTTCCCCAATCCGTCACCACAGATGCAACAGGATCCGAAACTCGTTCTTCCCCAAATAATTTCCTGAGAACAAGTAGGGCATGACTTACCTGATCAGATGCGCTGAATCCTTGGCCATCTTTGGCAGCCTTTCCCACAACCAAGGCAATAAGAACTGGAGCCCCAACAGTTTTCTTTACATTCCAAAACATGAAACAACGTCCACGCTGATCAGCGTATTCAGCAGTAGCACCAAAATAATCTACAGTGTCATCCCAAAATACTTCTGGGAATTCCAGGACCACTTTGTTTAGAACGCCAAACCCAAGCCTCTGGATGGATGAAGATTTCCACTGGGGTAATGGTGGTGAGAATTTAATAGATTCTTGTTTCAGGCATCCAAGTGGTATTGTAAGCAGCACAGCATCTCCTGAGAATTCTTCTCCATTAGACGTAAAAACTCTAACCTTCTTATCCATGTCATCATTAGGCGCACAACCATTAGGGATGTATGTAATTTCTCTAACAATATGATCCAATTTTACGGAGATTCCCTCTGCGAGGGAATCCACGACGGCACTGTAACCTCCTTTGATCATACAGTGTGCTCCGCCAAATCCTCCATATATATCGTCTTGGTTCCAGTTTGGAAGCGAGACATCATCAAGCGAAGCAGCACAGCCATATTCTAAGTGAGCAAAATGCCAATCCATTACTCTCCTCTCAAGAGGACTCAAACTCTCTGGTTTAGCATCCTGGGCATTGGGAGGACTTTCAATGGCTACTGAAGTAAGCGGAGATTTCATAGGCACAATCCCAGTTTCATCTGGTTCAGAAGAGGACAAACGACGTCTCTTGAGAGCATATTCCAAACCTTCTTCAAGAGACATTTTCAACGAATGTTCACCCTTCTCAGCGACCAGCAGTTCCATCTCATCAAGTAGGCTATTATATTCTGATTCCAAAGCTTCATCCAGGTCTGTAGGAACTTTTTGAGCAGTCACAGTATCATACAGAGGACAGTCACTGTTCAATATACTCAACTCAAGTCCTAATTGAGCACAAACCAATGAAGAGGGATCTGGTCTTCTTTCAGTGTCCATATCAGCTTCCACACCAGTAATAATGCTAGCCCCAAGATCTACAGGGACACTCAAAGATGAGCGGTCTGTTAAAACGCGACCTCCAATTCTACTCCTAGCCTCAAGAACTGTAACACTGAAACCTTGCCGTTGCAAGTGACGAGCTGCAGTCAAGCCAGCTGGACCAGCTCCTACAACTATTATACTCTTTCTGGACTGTGACCCACTCTGGATTTGGCTATACGTACAATCCATGTCAACCGAATCAACGCAGGTTTTGGGTATCCTCGAAGGAACAGAAAACAATTCACCATCAGCATTCTCATCCTTGTATGAAGGACATGAGGACAAATAGTCTGAGTCCGCCTCTGTTTTACGAGGTAATGGATCAAGGGAATTAGCAGTTGCATTACTATCAGGGAAACATCCTGCATGGATGCTTGTGACAGACGATTCTAGGGCCTGGAGATTGTGTGGTCCAACTTCTGTCTCAAAAATTCCTGCCTTCTTTCCATCAGCAGGTACATCATCATTCTCCATCCCAGTGCAAGTTTCTGCACTCTCATTATTTCCATTTGTTGAGGAAACTCCAAGTTCTGAATCAGTAACGGGAAGCCCAGAGATTGGTTCGGGCTTCTCCGTCTGAGATTTTGAGTCATTCTTGATGTAGTTATCAACCTTTTCCTCCGTTTCAAACATTCCTGCCTTCTTTCCATCAGAAAGTACATCATCATTTTTCATCCCAGTGCAAGTTTCTGAAATCTCATTATTTTCATTTCTGGAGGGAACTCCAAGTTCTGAATCCGCAACGAGAAGCCCAGAGCTTAGTGTGGGCTTCTCTGCCAGAGGTTTTGAATCATGTTTGATACAATTATCAACCTTTTCCTTGTCAGAAGGCACACCGAAATTTATATAACCCTGTTTGAAATGTGTATGACAACATAAGAAACAATAAACATGAGAACAAATGTTGACCACTGTCTCAGCAAGTACATCATCATGAAATAAGCACATAGAAAATCACAATTTTAAGAGCAAAACATTTGAAAGAGAAAAGAAGGTTGAGGCAATTTTGAGCCAAATGTCAGAACATAAAGACTGTCCAAGTAAATGCAATAGATTCTGAATACTTACACATTGATCAAGAAAAGTATAGACATCCCTAATTAGAGAAGATCTTGGGCTTCCGTAGTCAAAACGAGCATCAGAGATCCCCAAGTCTGATAGTCGCAAAATACTCTTGACATCTTTGTTCCAAACACTTAAAATGTGATTCCTGCAGGACACAATGTATATTTCACTATTTAAATAGCTGCATAATTTTTGGAAGTTTTCTTCTACATGCAATCAGTATAACATAACACAGAGAATAATCTAGCAGGAAACAAAAAAGTGAAAAGATATAACAAGTGCAATAACTGATCCAACAAGAATAAGGTCAATACATTCTTCAAAATCAAAAGTACATACACATCTACTGAAAACAACAACTTATACACAGAACAAACAAACCATTCAAGATAAAAGGGTCCGCACTTCTCCCAGATTAAAACAAGTAAAGAAAATAAAAGATGCCAAGTACTGAAACTGGGCAAGACCAATAAAAAGAACATTATCAAATCAGGTTCATTTAGATTAAGAGACTTTCAAGACATAATACATGAAGCAGAAACAGTTGTCCAACCCTAAGTCCAGTCAGGTCACAGTCGTCTCCACACACACACATATATATATATATATATATATATATATATATATATATATAATTTAGAACAACAAGAAGAGGATAAACCAACTTCACCAAATCTGCAAGCATATACGTTTTGACAAAAGAATTTTGTATAGATTATATATATGTATATGTATATGTATATGTATATGTATATATATATATATATATATATATATACACATATATATATATATATACATATATATACATATACATATATATACATATATATACATATACATATATATACATATACATATACATATATATGTATGTATGTTTTTGTGTGTGTGTGTGTGTGTAGAGAGAGAGAGAGAGAGGAGCGTGTGAGCAGAAACAGTTGTCCAGCCCAAAGTCCACTCAGGTCACAATTTCACATTATATAGTAGACAAAAGAGACAAGTGTAAGATTGTATTACTTCTATTGTACAGGTGGTATTATAGGTAAAATCATTAGATCCTGCAACAACAAAAGTGCGCCAGTGTACAGATGTAGGTCCGAATTATGCAAAAGCAATGGGGGAACACGAAAATACAACAATAACGACTGCAACAACAATAAGAACAACTAACAGATTGAATGGAATGCATGGAGAGGTAAACTGAATAAGCAGCAATATATCTAAAGTAAACATAAAATATAGGCAGGCATATCAAAATTAACATTTGCCAAAGTCCTCCAGTAAAGAATTCTGCCAAATAAAAACTGTGTACTGACCTGCACTCCAGATATTCCTGAAGTCCACCTTTGCGCTTCAGCACTTCCTTAAATTTTATTTTCTCAATTGGGCCAACAGCTCGAGCTTTTAGCCCCGTAGCCACAGCTGCAGCTCTCCCGTTTCGAGCATCAAAAGCCACCAAGGATGACGAGTTGAACTTCTCTCTCCTTTTATCTGCCAGAGGACTTGCAAAGAATTCTTGGCCTTGCACCAATACCTCCCAATCAGCATCACCCTCATACGCCATGTCGCCATGCTTGCGCTTCTTGGCATTTCGTACAGCACGCTGGCGAACAGATTGGCTACCCTCCTTTGTTCCGGGAGCATCTGGAGATTCATCTCCATCATCACGAGAGCTTCTTTCATCAATCATAGCAGCTCCATAAGGGGTCACATCAACCTCTTCATCCCCAGAAGGATAGTCATAGGCTGGAGGAAATGCACCTTCACGCAACTCATGAGAAGATTCTAAAACACGTTCTGATTCATCCACAATTCCCCGGGACACATTTTCATGGTTCATTCTGGACACGGCCACATTTTTTGGGTTTTCCGGAGATGACTTGTGCTCAGATACTTTAGCATCTTCTCCTTGTGAAGAAATCGATGCAAGATCTCTCTCTCCAGAACATTTACCAAGGTTTCTAACTGAACTATGAGGACTAACCGATGGATGTTCCTTCTCCGGACCATTAAACGTATATTTTGGGGGTTGGAGCTGCATGTTTTCAGGCAGCACCAAATGCAAGTCATTATCAGCTCTACGCTCTTGTTTTCCAAAACCTCCAACATTTTTTGATTCAGTATTAGCTGCTAACTGCTCGAATTTTTTATTCATAGGGCTTGATAAAAATGTTGCTTCAGGCATTGTTTTCAATAAATTGCTTTCTGGGCCAAATTTTGGATCTTCCTCGTGTATTGGAGAACAAATCTTCTTGTTAACACTTAAAGAAGTGAGAATGACCTGCGCGTCCAGATTATCCACTCTATCCTTTTCATCATGTGAATTGACGTGGCTCACCTTTAAAGGAAGCGGGGGCTGTTCCTTCATTGCAACAGAATCAACATCACATCTGTCAAATGTTTTGGCAGGAGGGGCATCGTATGCGGGACCTGCGTGTTTCCCAGGTGATTCAGAACTAACCTCACCATTTTGGAACTCCGTGATCTTATCAGAGCAAGCCCTCAAATGAGAAGGAGACAAAAAATCGTCCAGAACTTCATCGTGAGACACTAAAGTACGCACTTTGTCATGCTGCAATATGTCAATTTGAGATATTTGACAGTCCAAACCATCACGAAATTCAGATTCCAGCCCATTCAACTTAACATCCGCACTACCCTCAGATATTTTATTGTTACCCTTCATATTCGAACTGTTGACAAAAGCAGCATTTTCAGAACATTCACCCTTGGTGCTACTCGGACTTCTGTCGTGCAAAGAAAAAATGGAGTCTGGAACCAATTCCATATCCTTTACAGGCTCCATCAAATTGCTACCCGAGTATTTCATCTCCCCTGCTATAGATCCAAAATCCTTCTTTGGACCCCTCAGCTTCTTCTTAAAACTCGCCAATGTATCATCCATATCCAGCTCTTCAACACTCACTGTCACCTTTCCAACCAGTTTAGCCCTGTTTCCCCCATCATCCGAGATAACCTTAACTTTCTTGGAAGCCCTCTTGGCTTTTAACTTAAAAAAAGCCCCAATTGGCTCGTTGTCATCCGATTCAACCAACATTCCTGAAGGTTTCGACTTCCTTTTCGAAGAACCTAAGTTAATCTCCTCTTTATCCATGCCCTCACACTTAGGGTTTCAATTCAAAACACTTTTCCACATCCAACCCTAACCCTAATCTCAAATCCAATCAATCCTCAACCCTACCATCCAAATCACTCGCCTGCCCCTGCACATAACCACCATTCACAGACAAAATTGGGTGAGCAGCAGTTCTATTTCATCAACACTCCACCCTAATTTTTCAACGCAGTAACATTCAACCATCAATTCTCATCAAATAAAAACCAAAAAATCACAAAAACAAAATCAGCAGGCCAATCAATTTCAGCTCGTCCCTAATTCAAAATTTCCCCCAAACTCAATTCCACACATCTAAAACCAAAAATAGCACGTCAAGAGCCAAAAAAAATCAACAACACCTATATCTCCATGAAATCAAACAAAAAAAATTGAATAAATGCAGGAACCAATGAACTAAACCTAGGGTTTGCAAGGGGCAAAAAGAGAGCTGGTGAGATAAAAGGGAAAGAAAAACAAGAGAATGAAAACAAACACTCACCAGAGTCTACAGAAATTCTGTGAGAGTAAAGAGAGAGTGAGTGGAGATGGCACCTTCAGCAAATCGCGCTTCAGCAATGGAGGTGTGTGTAGTGAGAGGGAGAGAGAAAAACAGAGGTAAGTGAGAAAAATCAAAATTATTTTTTATATAATTTTTTATTTTTTTCTTAATTGTAAAATAGAAAAACAAGAGGGTCCTTATATACCAGTGAGACAAGCGGGTAAAGAACCTTTTTTCAATGAAATTCTTGATTCGACTTTTAGAAAAATGGCAATAAATCATTATTACATAATGCATATTAAGGATAATCGAAAATATTAATAATTCTTCTAGTCTTGTATCATAAAATTTTAATATTTATCTGACTCAATCAAGAGAAATTTTGAATACATTGTATGTAATTTGGTTTTCCTTTCATTTTTTCTTCTCAAAAGAAGAAAATATGTAAGTGGCATTTAAAAGGATATGCTTTGATTGTTATTTCAGTCAAGATATCATGTTGTTTATTTTAGAGTAAGGATATGTTATATTCGTCTTAAAAACCATTAATTTCAGTTCTGTTCAGTTTTGTACAGTTCAGATTTGCTTAGTTATTTTTATACTACAAATAAGTTCAATTCAGACCAGATCAGTTCTGTTATGTTCAGACGAAGAGAACATAGCCTAAGTCTCCTAAAAGACAGCTAAAGACGGACAATATTGTCAAGAAAATTATTGATGTTATTAATCAAAACATCTTTGTTGTTGACATCGTTGTATTTTCAATATATACAAAAGATAAATTTTGTTAACAACATAAACATTTTAATTAATAACATAGATGATTTTCATGACAATATAGGTTGTCTCTAAATAAATATCAAAAGATCGTCTCTCTAGAGACTTTGTGATATTTTAACAGGTTATTTGTACATATAATTTTAGCTTGATATTCTTAGACAAGTTCTCATTATTTGATGGGGTAATGTAAAATTCTGTAATTTATTTTTGACTGTCTATTTGACTTAACTTGGTGTCGATAAATTATTTGGACTTGAGTTGCTATACGAGATTTTTAAGTCAGTATTTTTATGGATCGATAAATTGAGACGGACTATAGTAATTTTATTGGATTGGATTTGGACTGAAATAAAAGTCTAAAGAGGTCTATCGAAGAGTTATTGAATAATTGGGCTTGGGACAATAAGAATTATAATTTTTAGGTTAAACTCTCATATATTTATTAGCCGTCTACATGGACTACTAGATACGGCAGATTGCGAGAAAGAAAGGAACATGTATTGCGGTTTGATGGAGTCGATCACGTATGATTGTCATGGCAGGCGGAGTAAGGGCAACACATTACTGCTGGAACTTGGATAAGTTGATTTGTGATTTAATTGGAGGATGAATGTGTTGATTAGTAATTAATTACTACTTCTATTTTGAATATTGATAGACATGTCCATGAATGTTCATGAGATGTTACGAGAGTTATGCCAATGGAGTTATTTGACTATATCAATGGTTATTGGGGATAATTTATTTTGGTCGATTGAACATTGAGAGACTATGAAGTTATAAAGTTTCAGTGTTTGGATTTTAGCTTATTCATATTTGTGGCTTCTTAGATTCATTAGGTCTGGCATGGAGGATTTTGAGCTGTTTGAAATGGTTAAAGCTAGATATGAGGTAGGGTTTCTTTGACACTTTTGCTTCTATTTTATTATTATAGTATATAAATATTGTTTTATAATTTGACAAACTAATTATGGGTATTATATCAAAGAATGGGACTTGGTATAATAGTTTATTCGAAAAGGATCAAGTATGTGCACCCATAAATGTTTTATTGTAAATGTGGTGTGTGAAAATCGATTGAAAATTATGTTCATGCTCATCGATATGCCTATGAATTGTTTGGCCCTTTCGAGGGAATGTCGTGCTTTTGGAGATCTCCCATTGTTATGTTATCCCTTTGGTAGGGCATTGTTATTGTTATGTAAAAGCGTGTGTATTGCATGATTCGTTATGGTAGTAGTGTATTGTCTGATTGAGCTAAAGATATCTATTGTTATTGTTTTGAAAAGTGTCCATGCAAATTATTTTGGATATGTGATATATATGTATACTTTGAAATATTATGCTTCATTCGGTAGAAATGTCAATGAGGCTCACCCTTACCCACCCCTTTAAGATATTTAGTAAGTGATTGGACGAAAATACTTTGAAGTGGAAACGGTAGACAGATGATGGATGTGTGAAGATTATTTAGTAGTTTTTGCGTACTCTGAGATTTGTATTGTATAAAATGATTTGTACTGTTGGGATTGTCGTTTCGTATTGAGGACTTGTAATATTATTGTATATGAGATTTTTAGACGCTCGGTTGTACCACTATGAGATATTTTTATGTATTTGAGGATTAAAGGAAGGCTTCGTCTTGGCGTGAGATGATTTGTACTGTTGGGATTGTCTTTTTGTATTGATGACTTGTAATATTATTGTATATGGGATTTTTAGACGCTCTATTGTACCACTATGAGATATTTTTATGTATTTGAGAATTTAAGAAAGGCTTTCATGAAATTCATCCGACGATAGTACTTCGTTAAAAAAGTGAATTGGTTTTGGGGGCGTGATAGGTAACGCCCCAAATTTTAGATAGATTACAGGGGTCGAAAAATGTTGCTCATACCAACAAGGGTACAACATACTTTTCGAAAATTCATCATTAAAAACTCCATCAATTTTGGGATGGTTGACTCACTCGTAGCGTGCAAAAGTGAGGACAAAGTGTTCGGTAAAGGATATGTACTGTTATAGTGGAACCATCATACTCCCAAATAGTAGTCCATGAGTAATGGTACCAATTAAAGAGTCGGGCCCCGCCCCACAAGGAGACAAGATGTTACAATGCAATATCATTTATTTTTTCCTTTCTAGTATTTTCTTAATACTATACAAAGTTGTATTAGTTATAAGATTTTATTTTACATCTTATTTTTTATGGATGAGATTATTTTATTACTTTGAATTTTATTATAATATTTATAACATATTCCTTTAATCTACTTCTGTCTAACACATTAGTTATGCTTTGTGCAGGGTTATTACTTGGTTGAGCTTATTTGACTATTTGACCAAAAGAAGTATGTTCAATAAACATCTATCTCTTTTAAAAAAATTTAGAATATTAAGATAGTTAATTTGCTATATGTTTTATATTTAACACATCAACTAGTTTGTTAGTTAATGTACTATACATCTCATAAAGAGCAACTAGTTTATTAGCTTTAAGTTTCATTTAGATTATCAACTAACAGTTGGATTATCAACTAAACATAACCAATTTATTCCCATATACATCTGGTTTCCATACTGTAATAGAGAAGTCGGCTTAGTAATGCAAAGACATCTTAATCACTATATTATTTGAATTCCCAAGAAAAATTAACTAATCACCGTATCATATGAATTTAAACACAGTATAGAGTTTATGCAAGAGTCGGGCTAAATAGCATAAAGGCAGCTAAGTTGATAATCTTCATTGATATTCTAGATATAAAATACCGAGGTTGCTACATGGTTTGCAAGGGCTTGAGTCTTATGGGTTCATATGACTCAACGACTGTAATAAATAACTAATGATTGTACAGTATAAACACTATTTGATTTATTAAAAAAATGTATTACTCTTACTTTTCACTAATGGCAATTGAAGAGTATAGACCGATTTCTCTTATTGGTGGTATGTATAAAGTAATTGCTAAGGCTTTGTCTCGTCGATTGGCAGCGGTACTAGGAGAGGTGATTTCTTGGCATCAATCGGCGTTCTTGGCAGATAGAAACATCCTTGATGGTATTGTGGTGGCCAATGAAGTAGTAGATGATGTGAGAAAGCGAAAAGGAAAAATGTTCATGTTCAAAATAGACTTCGAGAAGGCATATGACTCGGTAAATTGGTGTTTTTTGTTGGATTTGCTGAAATTGATGGGGTTCGGTGTGAAATGGTGTCAATGGATTTTTGAATGTTTGAGAACGGCGGAGTCCTCGGTGCTCATAAATGGCAGCCCGACTAATTCCTTCAAGTTGGAAAGGGGTCTTAGGCAAGGCGATCCTCTCTCTCGCCTTTCCTCTATCTTGTAGTGGCGGAAGGCCTTAGTAGATTAATGGAGAAAGTAAAAGCAAATGATGGGTTCAAACCACTCTTGATTGGTAAGGATAAGGTGATGGTTTCTCACCTCCAATATGTCGATGACTCGATCATCTTTGGTGAAGCAAAGAAAGAACACATTAGCACCTTGAAGTGTGTACTTCGATGTTTTGAGTGGTTTTCGGGTCTAAAAATCAATTATCACAAAAGCAGCCTGGTTGGTGTGGGAGTAGAGACCGAAGTGATCACCAATTGGGCTAAGGAGCTGAATTGCGAAGTGGGTACGCAGCTTTCATTTACTTGGGTTTACCTATCGGAGCTAAACCAAGAGATAAGAGCATTTGGGCTAAAGTAATTGATCGATTGTAGAAAAGATTGGTTAAATGGGAGAACAATTATCTTTCTTTAGGCGGGCGTCTGGTACTACTCAAAGCGGTTCTCACTTCCCTTCCCATTTACTACTTCTCTTTTTTCAAAATCCCTACCTTTGTCCTTAAAAAACTCAAACAACTTCAATGCAATTTCCTTTGGGGGGGAGGGGGAGGGGGGTTCTTTGGGTGGGACTAAGAAGGTGGCTTGGGTGAGTTGGGAAGTAGTGTGTAACTCAAAGGAGAAGGGTGGTCTGGGAGTTAAAAACCTCGAGTGGTTTAATTTAGCTTTGTTAGGAAAATGGGGTTGGAGACTTATCTCGGAAAAAGAGTCACTTTGGTCTAGTGTCATTAAGTCCAAGTATGGGGATTTTCTTTCGGTTATCGAGTCGTGTCTTGATCGTAAAGTGTGGGGTCGAGGTTGGTCGTCTTGGTGGAGGGATATAGTGAAATTTGTGGGGTGTAGTGATTGGTTTCTTCATGGTTTGTGTAGAAGAGTCGGGAATGGTTTGACTACAAGGTTTTGGGAAGATAAGTGGGTATTAGAAGGAGAAAAATTGAGTCTTTTGTTTCCTAGACTTTACCAACTGGATAGGTTCAAAAGGTGTACTGTGAGTGAGCGTTTATGCTATCATAATAATGCAGTGTCTGTAACTTGGAATTGGAGAAGGAGCCTTTTTATGTGGGAAGAAAGTCTTGTGGCAGACCTGATTTTGCTATTGAACAGGAACGGTTTTCTGACAGATGAAATTGATCGATGGGATTGGAAGTTGACCACAGATTACAGGTACAATTCTAAAGATGGTTACAACCAGATTGCGCATTTGAAAGGAAAGGAGCAACCGGTGAATAAAGTCTGGACTGAGTTGGTGTGGCTCAGTCGTGCACCTCAGAAGATTAACTCCTTTGTTTGGAAAGCATTGCTAGACCGTTTGACGACTCTGACAAATCTTAAGAAAAGGAACATTCTGTTCCCACAGGAGAGTACGGCGTGCAGGTTGTGTGATGCAAATTTGGAGGAAAATGTTGATCACCTGTTTATCAGCTGTGATCTGGCTAAGGTGATTTGGATTAAAATTCAATCTTGGCTGGATATTTGTGTGAATTGGTCAGGTATTTTGGCTGAAGACATTTGGAAATTTAATAATTCTCTGCCGGCAAAATCAAAGGATTCATTGAGGATTATTTGGCATGGAACACTATGGTTCATTTGGAAGACAAGAAATAAACTTATCTTTTCTGGAGAAAAATGGAATGCTGCAGAATCTTTGAACAGATCAAATGGAATAATTGGAGCTGGCTGCAGGGTCGAAACCTTATCCGTAAGTCTACAACTTGGGCAGATTGAGAAATTTATCCGGCCGGCTGTCTACAGTAACATAGTTGTCTGATGTTTAGTTTTAATTCTTGTGTTACTACTGAAGTTGTTTGGTGCTGGTAGTTGTGATGTTGTTAGTGTCGAGGATCTTGTACTGGTTGTAAACTCATCATAGTAGCACTCCTTGTGCTAGCCATGAGTTGCATAATAAAATTTTCCTTTTTCCAATAAAAAAAGTGGTACATGAGATGAAATGGATAATTAGTACCGTACTTGACATGTGTTTGCATCTTCATGACATTGAGATTCTTCTATTTTTGTACACTTCATCCTTAATATATTTAGACAGACCTGCATAATATATGTAATAGTCATCAAGCTTTTGGACACTATGATACAAACTATTATGCATCTCTACTTATGGAAACATATTTACAAAAACTGTGCATGAATGAAACCCATCAAAGTACGAAATAAACAAGCCAGGTACAATATAAAATCTTAAAACATTTTGATCAAGGAGTATTGTATTTAACCAGTCACATATTTTCCTTAATTACCCTTTAAGCTTGAGGAGTTCGATTTCAAGGTCAAAGGTCTCATAAATTGTGATGTAAACATCCTCAAAGCAAAGTATGGGTTCAGATTTATGTGACTATCGTGGATATAGCTTTGTGCTAAAAAATGTCTCACGCCACATACAATATTTACAATTTTTTGAAGCAAGAGAACCAGAGTTCGTGAGAGGTAATGTCAATGGATGAATGGAGAAGATGAAAAGAACTTGGGGAGAAAGATAAGGGAATGTGTATGGGCACTTGATTAGCTGAGCTAACATAACTGGGGATAAATGAGAATTGGTATTTATCTAATTCGGGGTTTACCAGGAATAAGGGAATATGCTATACAAGTATTGGATACATGGTGACATATATAATATGTTGGTGAAATGATGTAATTATATAGATTTATATAAAATCTGTAACATACGTTTAACAAACAATTAGTATACATTTTGCACATGATTTGTATGCGGGAAATCACATTTAATACCTGGAACCTAGAAGAGCATACTTGAAAATTCAAGAAATTATGCGAGATCAATAGAACAAAAAACATTATTTAACACGTGGGACATGTAATGGTAATCATAAATTTGTCATACCTCGTTGACAAGTGGATCTATTTCCCAATGTGATCTTCTATATATCTATTTCCCAATGTTTAAAGCCTTTCTTCTAGAAATTGTGGTGGAAATATTATCCGAGAGTTTCTGACATTGATCATAGGGAGTATTGCAAATAAGAGTGTTACTCCATGTTGCTCAGAGACTCGTAAATCGCGATTAAAAGCTTTTGGATAACATTCAAGCTTCTTGGTGTCATCCTGTATTACATTTTGCGCCCGCACTTGAAAACAAGAAAATCATTGAAAATCTTACATAGAATGGTATGCACTTAGAAAAGTTGTTGATTTAGATCTGAACACAGAGAAAAATATAAAACCTACATAGATAAATTGGTCAGATTTACTTGAGCATAAAGAAGTTACATCGACGTGAAAAAAAATTAAGGTGGTTATGAATCAGAGATATACCTTTTATCTCCATAGAAATGGATCACAAGAAACCAAATCGTCAATTGCGTTTTTAGCCCCCATTTGTTGGAGTACCGACTTCCATGGAAAAATCAAAATGAGAAATCGGTGGAAATGAAAACGATATCGGAGATGTGGCATTTGGAACATTGTTGGTTGGAGATTTATATACATAAATAACCTTAAGTTTAGAGAGAGACCGAGAGAAAATGGTAAGATCCGATGAAGAGAAAGAAGTTACAGCGGCGTGAAGAATACTAACGCGCAAGATGAGTGTCATTTAGGGTTTGTAGCATTTTTCCCTTCATAAATGTTATACTCCCTCCGTCCCGGTTTCATTTACCCGCGGGCCGGACACAAGTTTTAAGAAAAAAGTAAATAAAGTAGGAGAGATGGTAATAAAGTAGGAAAGAGATTGAATAAACTAGGAGAAATAGTGAATCAAGTATGAGAGATAGTGAATAAAGTAGAAGAAAGATTTTACATAAAATAAATGGGTAATTGAATTTGAGACGGATTAAAATGTATACGGGTAAATGAAATTAGTACGGAGTGGAGGGAGTATATGTGTTTGACATAACAGGCCCATAAAATGTGACTCTAGTAAATCAAAATCTAAATGGTCAATGGGCCTCCATGAAGACACTTTGTTGTAATACTTCATAAGTAAAGATTAAAAAATTTCGGAAGTTAGTAAGATACATGTTGATTGGCCTAACCACTGTTGGTCCACTATACCATTACCTATAAAAATAAAACTAAATAATTATATATCTATTGAACGAGTTAATCACATAAAATATTAAAAATGCATAGTAGGTCGGTATGACACCCCATTTTAACTAACAAAAATCAATTTAATTTATATTGCATTTCATATTTAGCAATTAGATGATATTTGAGTTGATTTCAATAATTATGTCGCCCAATCAACATTCAGATATGAATATTATGAATATTTTATTACTTTAATTTATTATATAGTGAGAGACCTTGAAAAGAAAACAAGCACATAATATTTTGATGCAAGCAATCAAAATCATAAACTAACTAAGATATGGTACTAAATTGAAAGAAATAAGTTATGATAGACCCTAACATGTAAATTGATACAGGAAAATATGTAATTTGTCCAACATATCGGATTTTTCCTCTACATGAACAATTCATCCATTCAATGCTTTTTCCATCTTTTATCAAATCTTCGTCCTTCATCATTCTTCAACAAGTAGCTAACCAGATCGATGCAATCTGTTATAACGGTAGGAACGGGATTGGTACTCTAGACAAGTTTCAGACGATGTTGATTATGGTGTTGAGTCAACAACGTCTTCAAAGATGTCGGCAATGATGAAGCGATGAAACGATATGAGCGAGCATAGTTTTACGCGGATAAAAATACTGAACACCACAGATAAATTATAGCCAGTATATATAAAATATAATGACCGTGCCTTAGGCTAAATTTCCACTATCAAGAAAAGTAGAATTACAAAAACTAGGTTTAATCAATCACAAACGAATGATTAAACTAAAGACTAGACCTAGAACAGATAATCAAAAACCTATTCTAATTCGAAGATACTAAAGTAAATCTCAATCCTTATAGATTACTCACAAGTGAATTCGACAACAATGCCTAGTAAACACAAGAAAAACTATCTCTCAATATGTTGTGAATTGATACTATAGAGACCCATTTTCTTACAAGCATTCTTCTTCAATATATAGTTGCAGCCATCAATCAGAAGAAGAAGAACGTCAGTTCTGTTTCTTCTTTACGTTCTGTCTCAGAAGAAGAAGAACGCAGATTCTTTTCCTTTGTTTCTTGTGTTCTGTTGGAAGGAAATATTCCTTAGATAGATATCTCAAGATCTTTATTTCCTTCTTGCTTCCTTTGTGCCCATAACTTGCCAAACTCTTTCCTAGATTGCATTCCTTCTGTCCAAAGCAAATCAAACTCCTTCCTTATTCACAGTCCAAATAGAACAGGACTTCCCTTGTACTGGTTCCAAGTGCCAGCTTCTTTCTTCACGTTAGTTTGCTGTAAGCTTTCCAGATCTTTTCCTTCAGGCCCAAATTAGCCAAGTCTAGTCCATTAACTTGAGTTACAGCCCAACTTGTTATTTCCTACAAAATATCCATAGAAAAACAATTACAATTGTCGAACCGGTTAATAAACGAAAAAAAGGCCGAATTAATAAACTAAGTGCAACAAATTGCACTTTCACAATCGAATGTTAAGATTGATCACATATGTGTATATCTCGTTCATCATCATCAAAACCAGCTCAATTATTATTCTCGAAGAATTGCAGGTGTGTTCATCTATCGTCATCATCAACCGTTTTTTTTTACCAATTAAAATCTAATTAAGAGATCATAAATTTAAACCCTTAAACTCTAGCGCCCATAATTTTTTATTGATGGACTATGAAAAATAAAAAATCGATGAACTTGAATTATAAAAAATTAAAACGTTGTTAGACGCATTTCGCGTCAAAAGATTTGACATAAATTTTTTTATACTAATTTATGAACTTGTAAAATGCAGCGAAATGATAAATAGTTAAATTCTTGCAACATTACACAGTTTTTGAAATCATGAAATTTTTAACGTTGAAGATCTTTTTGATAATGATCACTGCTCCGACAACGCTCGCCGCTCCGATCAGTTCGGCTTCAAATACCTAAAATTGATAATTTTAGCAATGGTCAATTATGACCACTGACTGTGCAAATTCCATGCCGTACCATGACCTAAAGTTCTATTTTCATGTCTTTTAAATTTTTTATACTATTCTCTTTAGATGTTATTATTAAATTTTTCTTTTTTTATATAAACTTTTTCCCCATTTTGTTCTCTATCTGTTTCTCCTAAGACATTTTCGTTTGGTTTGGGGTGTTTTCTAGTGGTATTTCGAAAATACCTCACAAAATACCATGTTTGGTTGTACAAATATGAAATCCCACAGCCCTCAAAAAATTCAAACTCATCCAATACCGGAATTTCTGGCCCGCAAAATTTGTTATTTGAAAATAATCCACATAGAGTGGGTTATTGGGATATTGTATTTGATCCCAAAATGCCAATGTTAATTGTTACGAATTCGCATCGTAACAAAGTCAAAGTCGAAGTTAATCTAGAAGATGACTTTGGATCTAAGCTTTAATATTATTTTTATTATTATTTAGATATTATTGTGTATATTTATTAGTTAGATATGGTTTAGATTTTGTGCTTAGAGGTTAAGCTACTTAGTTAGGAAGAAATCTATTGCTATAGTAACTCTTACTAAGTAAATGATATTCCTAGCATATGCTTAATGGACTAGAGCCCATAGTCTTTTGTAGAGGTTATAAATATCTCAAGACCTTGTCATTATTATATATGAATGAAATGAGTATTCAATAGAACAAAGTGTTCTTTAGCAGATGCCTAGAGTAGGTATTCTGAGTACTCAAGTGTACACTAGGTTAATCTTAGAGAATAGGCGCCTCTTAGGTTTCAGGAAGTCACGTGTATAGGTACTCAAGTGTACTGGTTGATCTACTTTGTATGGATACATAGGGATTGCTTGTGCTCTTTAGCATTGTGATCGTATAGATCTAGAGTTATCTAGTCGAATACATACCCTGGTGTTCTAAGCCTTATACCTTGTATAAGGGATTTGGGTTGATTGGTTAATTGATAGTCAAATCTATTCAGATCCTAACAGTTGGTATCTAGAGCCTCGTCTATCTATATGGGTGTGGGTAAAGGGTCGGATATATTCATATCCAACAAGATGAGCTTTGCGAAAGCAAGGAGGACCTGTGTCCATGGAACAGGTGAAGAATTAAGCAGCAGAGATCAGGAGGATCTCCGACGGTCACCACCGCTGCCCGCCGGCAACTGTAACGAAGAACCACACCATCCAGGCGGGGTACTAGAGCAGATCGAGAGAAAGGAAGCAGCACAACTGCCTGGAGAAGCTCACCGGAGAGGAGAGCGGCTCAGCCGTGCATGGAACGAGGAAAGAAGGGAAGGGTGCTCTCCAATAGTTGGATCGACAACCAATCAGTGGATAGATGGGCCAATTCGGCCAAATTGGAGGACGGTAGACACATCATACATGCGATGGCCATGTGCAAATCAAGGAAGAGCAAGGCTTGTCAGGGCTGGAGTGCCACCATCAGCCATAGGCGGAAAGGAGAGGACCCGTCGAAGCAGCTCCACGCCAAGCCGCGCGACGACTGTTGATGTTGCCGCAACAACAACACAACATCGCTACTACTGTTTGGCTACAGCGGCCAAATGAAGAAGAAAAAGAAAGAGAGATGAAGATAAAGAAATAAGAAGAAAAAGAGAAAGAATTTGATTCTGCTGCAATGAACTTCTATGAGCTTCAAATGGGTGGACCAACGAACGAAGTCGACCAGTTTCTACGACCTTGAGACAAGGTCGATTTCAGGGGGTGGATCTGTTACGAATTCGCATCGTAACGAAGTCAAAGTCGAAGTATTAAGTTCAAACAATGAGAAATAATGCAACAATGACAAAAAAGAATAATTGAACAAACAATGAACCAAAACCAGAAAGTCAGAGACACAAGATTTAATGTGGTTCAGCAATGACTACGTCCACGGAGATCAACCAACAATCTTTATCGATCTTGGGATTCTGACGCGACGTGTGAGAATAATCCCACATAAAATATAAGAGCTACCTAATATGCTATTATTCGAAGTATGATCCCTAATTACCTATCAATCTGCTATTGTTGATATTCTAGTCTGATCTGATCTATGAAACAAACAAGCCCCATTGACTATATATAGAGAACTCAACTACCAAATCCTATTAGAATAAGAAAACTAATTACTAATCCTTATAGCACAAGAAAACTAATTTAGGTAACACTTTTGTATAAGGAAACCACCTAGAACTCCTAGAATCATGAAACTGAATTAGTTAAATGCCTAACTAATTCTCCAGCTGTCCATATCCCGGATTTGATCACCACCGTTGAGATTTTCATATTTAATCTAGGCTATTCAACGATCAATATCATTGTTGAGCTAAAACTCTCACAATCTCCACCTTTAGCTTAATCAATGATCCCATTAACTGATCTCAACGTATCCCTGGAGTTATGACAAAACCATGAAAGTTGTCACTCCACCAAATCCAGACAAAAATCTGAACTCTGGACCTCGAAGAGCTTTTCTCATATAATCAAAAGCATTCAAAGAAGTCTGAATCTTCTTCACCCTGATCACACCTTTAGATATTATAAGCACTGCAACTTGTTCTTTTTCATGTAGCTCCACCTCATACTCAACTATATCAACTTTAAATTGGACTTCGGTGCCTGTTATACTTCTTATAACAGTCTCCACCCAAACATGTGCAGATTTCTTCCTCGGTTTCAACATTGTCCATGCTCCACTGCTGTCCTAAACCATCCTCCAGTGTATCCATGTCCCTCGTGATACCTTCCCACATATGGCGCCAATTGTTAAGTTCAAACAATGAGGAATAATGTAACAATGACATAAAACAATAATCGAACAAACAATGAACCAAAACCAGAAAGCTAGAGACACAAGATTTAACGTGGTTCGACAATGCGTACGTCCACGGAGATCAACCAACAATCTTTATTGATACTTAGGTTACAACCACACGACGTGACAAGAATAATCCCACATAAAATATAAGAGCAACCTAGTATGCTATTCTCCGAAGTATGATCCATAACTTCATATCAATCTTGTATTGTTGATTTCTAGCCTGATCTGATCTAATCTATGAAACAAACAAGCCCCCTTGACTATATAGAGAACTCAGCTACCAAATCCTACTAGAACAAGAAAACTAATTACTAATCCTTCTAGCACAAGAAAACTAATTTAGTTAACCTTCTTGTATAAGGAAACCACCTAGAACTCCTTCAAGAATCAAGAAACTGAATTAGTTAAATTCCTAACTAATTCTCCAGTTTTCCATATCCCGGATTTGATCACCATCGTTGAGATTTCCATATTTAATCTAGGATGTTCAACGATCAATATCATTGTTGAGCTAAAACTCTCACAAAGTCATTCTAGAAGATGACTTTGGATCTAAGTTTTAATATTATTTTTATTATTATTTAGATATTATTGTGTATATTTATTAGTTAGATATGGTTTAGATTTTGTGCTTTGATGTTAAGCTACTTAGTAAGGAGTCTTTTACTATAGTAACTCTTACTAGCTAAGTAAAGTATATTCCTAGCATATACTTAATGGGCTAGAGCTCATAGTCTTTTATAGAGGTTATAAATGCCTCAAGCCCTTTCATTATTATATAGTATGAATGAAATGAGTATTTAGTAGAACAAAGTGTTTTTTGGCAGATGTCTGGGGTAGGTATTCTAAGTACTTAAGTGTACAATGGGTTAATCTGTCACGCCCCAAAACCAAAACAACGATTTTTGACATTTTCAAAAAGACGCGACCGACCGTGTATCGTAAGATGATCTTACGCCAACACGAAGCCTCATAAACAATAACATAAGCAGAACAATTGTGAAAGCAATGACTTTAAAACTGTGTTCAAAAGTACTTTATCAGAGCGACTAAAAACTGAAATAACAAAGGTCTGCAAAAATAACTACAAGTCTCAAAACTCAAAGAAAACTAAGCAGCCAGGTCTGAACAGAAGGGAAATCCTAAAAGTAACAAATCCTACATAGCTAAACTCGAAACTCCAAGCAAAAGACTAACTCTGCTCGTCCTGCTGATCGTCTGAAAAAAAAAAGTGTAAGGGTGAGTTCCCGACGCTTCCACTCGGATCAAGTAGTGTCATTCAAAAGTACATATATATACATTCAATAATATCACACGTATACAAAAGTTGCATGGCATAACAGACGTAACATTTAGGCTCAATCAGACATGATCCTATGACCACTAGTATAGGTCCGGTGGCACAGAGGTCGGCTCACATAACATAAACATAACCCCCCATCAAAGGGGTAACATAACATAAGGGAGTACTCCAGCCAGACAAATTCCCCGAAGGGTACATAACAATTCACAGGCATATCTGAGAGCTCAAACGTAACATTTATCAATGCACTTTACAAAACATTTACATTCGTCTCACACATCATAAAACACAATTTTGGGTACACACTTGATCCTTATAAAAGTCTATTTATATCGAGCCCCATAACTTGATATAATAGTAGTAGTTCGCAATCATAAAACAATAATACGTATAGTAGTAATACGAAAATAAAAGCTTCGGTGTCAAGAAATACCCCTTACCTCAGACGACCTAACTCGATTTCTCGAACTCACCAAACAAGATAGACGGGTCTACTCAATACCTAAATAAAAGATAAACAATTACTAACAAATTACAATTTAACAGGTTGGACAATACTACTGACGTACTACTCTATTACAGTAATTAGGCTTACACTAAATACTTAGATTAAGAAGGAACCAACTAATTAAACCATGAGAGGAGAGGGATAAATGACGTGATCAATAGAAGGTAAAGATCATGGACTTTAAGTCTCCAATTGTTAAAACCAAGAAGGGCTCACGTGAAAGAAATTAAAAGAAAGATTAAAGGCAACAATGGTAATTTTAGGGGAGAAAAAGAGTACTGAATTGAGTTGATGGTCTCAAGTTACAAGAAATTGGGTCTGACGATACGCAAGAGAACCAACAAAAGCCAAAATACATAGTCAAGGCTACTGCCAGAATTAGGATCCACAAAATAAATAATTTCACAAACAAAGCCAACCTCTTCGTAAGACGAGATGTGCACAAAACCAAGGAATAGAAGGCTGCTGAACACAGGTCAGGAGTTTCAAGATTCTGAACCAATGAGAAGAAAGGGAAACGTGAATGAGAAAGTCCCACTAAAAAATTCTCAAACAAAGTTGTACGGTTAAGGAGAAAAGAAGGCTCTTACATTAGTTTCTTCTGGAATTAATAGAGGCGACACTTTGAAACTCAAGGAACAAAACCTAAATTTCTTCTGGAATTAATAGAGCTGAAATAATACTTATATAGGTCAAGAAAAACCCCAAATAAGATAATTGTACCCTTTTCCACTACTATTAGAAAAATGTTTCAAATACTTTTAGGAAAATACATAATTTAAATTATTAAATTATTTACAGTAATAATAAAATAAAATAAATAAATTCATGGGTTTTACATAATCTTTGAGAGTATGCGTCTCTTAGGTTCCAGGAAGTCTCGTAGATAGGTAGCCATCGTATTCTTATGAACTGGCTGATCTTCTCCGTCTGGTGATATAGGGATTGTTTGTGCTCTTTAGCACTGTGATCGTATAGATCCAGAGTTATCTAGTAGAATACCTAGCCTGGTGTTCTAAGTCTTATACATTGCATAAGGAATTTTGGATTGGTTGGTTAATTGATAACCAGATCTATCCAGGTCCTAACAGCCAATCACAAATTTGTCCATCAAACAAAACAATTCTTCCAACACAGGACATCGATCATCTTCACTCTTTCTTCTGTCAACGTATGGCAGCCTTAAGAATTGCTTTCTTCAACATAAAAACAATCCTTCTTTCACGCAGAGATAATATCTCCATCTTTCTATTGGGTGAATTGCAAAATTGATCCTCTAAGTGACCATCCTTTGCGATTTTGGTCCTAAGTGTCTTTTGATTTCCGAAATTGGTCCTGAGGACCGTATACGAAACCGTATAACACAAAAACGGCTGAGTTGGACAGGAAATCGGCTGATTTGGACATACATGGCAATAGCATATTTGGGAGGGAAAATTGCTGCCAATATGGAGATAATTTGACCTCGAAACTCATTTACTCCTCTCAATTACTGCTGTGTTACTCCAATCTCCATCAAACCAAAAAAAAAAACGACCACAGTTAATGCTTGGAAGGTGACAAAATTCGGAAATCAATATGTCGTTAAGGCCAGATGATGAATTGTACATGCCGAATCCATATTATGGTATGAAAAGATTCGATTTTTATTTGTTTAAATGTATATGGTACATGTATGTTCATGTTTCTTCATGCAAAAATTGAGTTCCCCTGTTTTTATAAGCTTCCCCTGTTTCAATAAGCATGTTTCATGCAAAATTGAGTTTATGTGACTTTGATTTTAGTCTGAATTTTGCATGAAGTTTTTATGATTTGTTTGGACAGATGAAACAACAAGTGATTTGACTATATGTGTGAACTATGGTGGTAATTTTGTGGTTGACACTATCACAGAGAAGAAGAAGTATGTGGGGGGCGAACTTTGAAATATGACTATTTTTCTATGGAGGATTTGGATATGAAACAGTTGAATGCATTTGCTGATTTGTCCAAGGTTGGACCTGTTAGGAGGTTTTACTTTTATTCAAGGTCTGGCTTTATAGAATTAGAGGATGATTTTGAAGCAACCAGCCATGCAATTGATCACCTTGAGAAAAGGGAATGTAGTGTGTGGATTGAGGGTGTTTTGCCTGAGAAGGGTAAGGAGAAGTTAACTTCCAAGGACAAGGGTAAGGAGAAGTTAAATGAGGAGAAGTCAATCCCAACTGGTTTTGACTATATGCAGGGCAAGGGACATGGTTTTTACAGTAATCAGAAAGCTAAAGGAGTAGTAATAGAGCCTAAGAAGTCCATCAACCTCTCTAGTAGCTCTGATGATGATATTGAATCTGAGTCTGATGTGGTAGTAGCTAGTTCTGATGATGTGAACTCTGCACTTGAATCTAATGATGAGGATGAGATAAGGCAGCCTAATAGGCCAACTAGAAGGGTGCATAAATCTGCTCATGCTTATGAACCTAAGTTTAATTTGGGGATGATTTTTAACAGCAAACTTGAGTTTAGGAGGGCTGTTGCATCACATGGAGCAATTACTTTAAGAAATGTAAAGGTGGTGAAGAATGACAAAGTGAGGATTTATGCTAAGTGTGAAGGACATGGATGCCAATGGAGAGTGCACTGTCACAAGGTTAAAGATGGTACTGGATTTGAGGTGCATACCTACTACCCTCATCATGATTGTGGATTGACACAAACTGTCCCCTATGCGAAGAGTTCTTGGCTTGCAAATAGGTTCCTTAGCAAATTCAAGATTGATCCAGATAGAAATATTAAGGCATTTGTGCATGAGGTTCTTAATGAGACAGGGCTGGTCATTTCTCCCTTTCAGGCTTATAGAGCAAGAAAGTTGGCCATGTCAATTCTGGAAGGTCCACCAGATGCTCAATATGCAAAGTTATGGGATTATGCTGAGGAACTCAGAACAAAATCCAGGCTCTACAGTTATTGTTGATGTGGACAGGGTAACAAATGAGTTTAGGCATTTCAATGTATGCTTTAGAGCACTTAAAGAAGGTTTTATAATTAGATGTAGGCCACTAATTGGTGTGGATGGTTGCCATCATAAAGGTCCACATGAGGGAGTTCTCTTAACAGCAGTTGGGATTGATCCCAACAACAAACCATTTCCTATTGCTTATGCTGTTGTATCTCATGAAACTGGAGAAAGCTGGACTTGGTTTTTGTCACTGTTGAGGGCTGACTTGAATATATTGGATCCTTCTAAGTTCACAATGATGTCTGACAAACAAAAGGGCTTGATTAAGGGAGTTGCAGATATATTCCCTGGGGCTAAACACAGATTTTGTGTTAGGAACTTGTTGAAGAACTTCTGGGGTGCAGGGTTTAGAGGTGATGCATACAAATATGCCTTATTCAGGGCTTCCAATGCAACTACAGAAGGCCAATTCAAGATTGCCATGACTGAGATGAGTAACATTAATGATAGAGCATTTGATTGGTTGTAGAACAAGCCACCTGAACAGTGGAGTAAGAGTGGATTTGATACCTATCCCAGGTGTGATCTGACCATGAACAACAACTGTGAGAGCTTCAACAAGATGATACTTAAGGCAAGATACAAACCAATCCTTACTATGCTTGAGTGGATCAGAGAAATCTTGATGCAGAGGATGCAAGAGCTTAGAGACTATGCTGCAAAGAAATGGAAAGGAGCTTGGTGTCCTAGACCAAGAGCCTTAATAGAGAAGAACATTAAAAGGGTGAGAGATTGCATTTCCAGGAAAGCTGATGCTACTAACTGGGAGATCCTTGGCTTTGATGGTTCTCAATACAATGTGGATCTAGAGGCATATTCTTGCACTTGTAGGAGGTGGCAACTAAGTGGTATCCCTTGCAAACATGCTCTTTCTGCAATTAGTCAGTGCAAACTAGACTATAATGACTTTGTCAATAATTGTTATAGTGTGGAGGTGTACAAGAGGGTGTTGGGACGTCCGGGGATCCGAACGAACTGCATGTGGAGCGGGAAGGCGACAGCGGTCGGGAGGCTGATGAAGTCGAGATGTTCGAGGCCGGGGTGGAAGACCGTGTTTTAGCGGAAACAGGTCCGTCAAACCCGAGCACGATTGGGAGACCCGAAGGTGTCGATGAGGAGGAGGAAGATGGTGAGGAAGGAGAAGACGAGGACGAGGAGGAAGGAGAAGAAGGATCTCCCGTCGCTCGTCCCCCTAGACGCTCCAGTCGGCGGATTGCACACCTGCTGCCGTTGATCCGATCTTCCATTAATTGAAGGTCGTGGCGCGAAAGCTGCCCGAATCAAGTTCTCTCGTCCTGCGTCCGCTGTTACGATAGCGGACGAATTTGGAGAGCTAAATACAGACGGACTTCTTCCTACATCTCCATCTAGGGTTAAAGCGGAGGACATTCCAGAATGGAGGCGGAAGTGGGAGATCCCCGACTCCGTAGAAATCATGGTTCCCGAGCCCGGACACGCATTTTACAACCCGCTCGCCGGGTATATGTGTGTGCACGAGGTAGCTTTTGCTTGTGGGTGGAAGATCCCCATTGCAACGGAATTGAAGCATATTCTGAATCACATTGGGGATTGGTCTGAGTCAGGTTATCCCAAAGTCCTTGGGTAATCTTATCTGCTTCGTTGTTTTTTGTAAGAAGAAAGGGCAGCCAGTAAATTTTGAGAACTTCAGGCAGCTCTTTCATGTTTCATTCAGTCCGGGGAATCCCCTCTTCTATACTTTTGTGAATAGGAAACCCTATAACTTCATTTCGGACTCCATTTCGTCGCTGGGATCGAAGTGGTGGGATAAGTACGTTTTCGTACGGATGGCTCTGAAACCTGGGGCGTCCGAGAGACAGCGAGAACAATGGGGACTGCCCACAAAGTTCCTAAGGGAGAGCATCCCGGATTGGCGCCCCCTTCCAAAGAACGTGGCTCCGTGGGTGGCGGTGATCCACAAAAAGCATAACCCACCTACTTATCCATTCCACGGATTAATCTGTCAGCCACCTCCCTACCTGTGCGAACTAACAGGCGCAGTGGAGGTTGGAGGGAAGACGGACTTTAGTAAGGATTTGTTTGACTTGAAACTTTGTGCTCTTTCGTCTTCGGGATACCCTGTTTTGATTGCGTATTTCTGCAATTCTAGTAATTCTTCTTTAACATATCTGTATCTGACGCCTTTGGTTTATTGTGCAGCTCACTGGTTCGACTGCATCATGTCGACGCTCCGTGAAAAGAAAAGGTTGCAAAGGGAGCAGCAAGCCTTGGAGGTCGCCGCTAGTCAGAGGACCAAAATCATCAACACTTTTGCGGGTCTTCCTATGTCGGATCCGAAGAATGCCGCAGTGTTCGCCGCGGAGGAAGAAAGGCGGAACAAGGCTAGAGAGGATTCTCAGGCCTTGGCGGTACCCGACAAGGGCAAAGCCCCTGCCACTCGGAGCGCCCGCTTGAAGTCCAGCTTCAGCTGCTGCGGCACCAACGGAGGTGTTGATGCAGGACGCTATTACCTCGGGACGCAAGAGAGGAGCAACCTCGGAAGCTCCCCCTGCAGCAAAGAGACAACAATTGTCCACTGTCCTGCCTGTTGACCAAGCTGCTCTTGATAAGGAGTACGAGATGGCTTGCGGACTCCCTGAGGTTGAGCGGGTCGGAGGGCTGGATGGGCTATACCAGCGGGTAAGTAATCTTTCGATGATCTCCTTGGCTTGTTCTTAGTATGATACAAATGTAACTTACATTCCTGCGGACTTCTTGCAGCTCGGATGTTTCGTCAGGGCCATGCAATGGAAGGCCGGCGAACGCGCTACCATTGAGGAGGACCTTCACAAGGCTGTAGCCACATCCGCGAATGAGGTGGAAAAGGTGAAGCAATTGGAGATGCAGCTGAAAGAGCAAGAAGTGAAGTTCCATAAGCTGAAGGCCAGCTGGGAAGAAATCAAGGCGGACCTCAATTCGCAGAACTTTGTCGACAAGTCGATGAAGGCTTTTCTGGATTCCAAGGATATACTGCTCGGAGGCCTCCAATATGCCCGTCTTCAGGCTGGTCGTGACTTCATGGAGTCTGACTCATTCAAGTTCTTGACGGCGGACAAATCCGATGCCTCCCGCCTGGATGGGTTCATGTCCTTATCGGCGGTACCGATCAAGGACTACTTCCACCGACTTATTTGGAAGGCGGAAGGGTTAATCCCTTATGCAGATGCTAATGGTGTGGAGGTCCCTATCGACAATGTCTCGGATGAACAGTTGGCCGCGTGCGAGTTTGCGGAACTAGTCACCGAGGAGGGTGAGATCGAGATTCGAAACGGCGGACCTTTCCTCCTGATGTGGGTCCCGGATGCCCTCTGAAAGGTATGCTTTGTACCTTTCGATAATTACCGGGCTTTCCTAAAGAAGTGGTTCTTCCTGCCTTGCCGGGTCATTGGCCTTCCCGCGGATTTCAACTTGTTCAATCTTGTTGAATCCCTTGCTGCGCGAGCCGTCTCCAATACGCCCCCTGTCGATCCGCCCCAAGCTGGTGAAGCTGGTCCGAGCCAAGCCGGGCCTCAGTGAGAAGTCCGGGGTATGCCCCATTGAAATTCTGTACCTGCTGAATTTTTCCGTTGGATTTGTATCTTTTGATAAGGCAGAATGTCATTATGTACTATTGCTTTGATTCGTACTTAATCCGAGGAGTTAAACCTCCTATGCTTCCGAATTATTACTTGCTCTCCTCCTTGCTTCCTTTTTATCTGTCGTTCATATGCTGAGTTATTATAAATTACACATCTCTTAAGAGCACGGATCGCTGTAGATGACGTCTGATGTAGAAATCAAATTATCATCTTTCCGATCCTCGGACCGTTCGCTCTTTGGGATGCATAATTCTTCTAGAAGAGGGAAGGTGAAACAGTGAAATAGTCATTATGACTGCGTCTTTTCATCTTCCCAGTCATCGGATGATCGACAAGTGGCGAGATCTTAAGGACCCGTCGCGACTATAAATAAGGGTGTGGTAATTCCTCCTTTTTTCACTGTTGTACCCTTCTCCACTCTGTCTTTTGTTTTATCCACTCTAGCCTTCCACAAAAGCCGGTGTTCTCCAGGATGTCGGACTCTGATGACGAGGAATATCAGCATTGGGTAAACTGTGCTTGTGGGCACATGCAACCACCAATTTACCCGGGTACGGGGACCGCGGATGACCCGATCATCCTTGATTTTGAAGGTGATCCCCCTCGATGTCCGGGAATAGCTAGGAGGTTAGCCGAGGAAGAGAGGGAGCGGACGCTGAAGTTGATCCGTAGGAGGATTCGAATGCAGCAGCAAGCTCGTCAGGGCCGAGGTGGTGGCTCGGAGTCCCAAGGCTCGACTTCCGGAATCTGGTGAAGGAACAAGGCGGGGTATGCCCCGTGGAAGTATGTACTTAGCCTTGGACCTTTTCAGATTGTACTTCTCGTATGTAAATGTTCGGATAATTTTGTCTATAAAATTCGAACTATTTTTCATCGGCTAAGACCGCCACCTTTTTCTTGTTCAAGCTTCGTCGAATTATATTGACGCGCATATCTTTGTAAGATGACCAACAAACTCGGACGTGGTTGATGGGCTTGTTTAGGCTTGATTGGATAAACCCGTCTGGCCCAACACTGTTCAACCCAAATGAATAGTTTAAGCCCATTGTCGACGTCGAAGTTCTGACGTGTCGGACGCCTATTGGTTCGTTACTTCTATAAATACTCCGGATCCCTCTTGGCCTTGGTCGTGCAAATCCAACTTCCAATTTCCATATCTACTCAATAGTAAGAAGATGATTTCTTGAATGGTTTCCCCCTCTTGACTCCCGTCCACTCTCAAGTCGGCGTTCATCCTGAGCTTGAGAGTGGCGTGGGTCTAGAGGGGAAGATTGTTGAAGATCAGTCATCGAAAAGCATAGATCTCGGTATACGTACAGACCTGTAGGTTAGCAAACGGACTATCTTATTGGTTGTACGAGTGATCCGCCCTTTAGGAGCTTTTTCTTCTCGAGGAGTTGCTGACGGGTGGATCACCGTACGACCAATGCGTCAGATCCGTGTATAGATCTGAGTTTTGACGTCGGACATGATAGATGTGTCCGTGCAAATTGCTTATAAGCATGAGGTTCCCAGTGTTTATCACTTACTCACAATTCTGATGTTTCCAGGCACATTGTGCGCGGGATCCATAGGGAATGTCGTAGAACTTCTGACTTATTAAAACATCTTGTGTTGTGCAGGGATATCAAATCTACGGTTTTCCTAGAAGTAGTGAGTGGGTGAAGAAGTGTCCTGTCGGAGGAATATTCTCGACAGAAGATGACGTATCTCCGGAGACTCTCTCTATAGATTATGTAAGTCTGTAGATCTGGATAAAGATCCAAGCTTGTAAGTTTCACAGATAGGATTATGTACAATTCGTCTTTGTATGAATAAAATCCCTTGCTTTCCTTCTTGTCGTTAAACGAACGTTAAATCTCAGATGCATAAATCGAAAAATCACAAATCGAAAGATAGAGGTTGTATTGATTTGCCGAAAATTCAATTACAACTTGCGGGCTCTATGGCCAATGACAAAAGGATAAAAAAACAGAACTGGCGGAGTTCCGTGTAATAAATAGTTGGAATCTGAGATGATCAATCGACCTGACGGAGATCCGCACAGTAATCTCTATGCGTAGAACTTCTGAAGGTTTCTAGCATTCCACGGACGCTTGAGGGGATGTCCGTTCCCATCTTCTAATTCATAACCCCCATTCACTCTTGCTCCGACAATCTTGTAGGGTCCTTCCCACTTGGGCTTGAGTTTTCCAATATTGTTCAAAATGTCGGCTCGTCGAAGCACTAGGTCTCCGATTTGCAAGTTAGTCGCTCGGACGTTCTGTCAGAAGTTCGGCGATTTGCACGATACCTATGGATATTCGCCAGTGCCTCAGACCTTTTCTGTTCGAGCATGTCTAGGTTGAATATCCGAGCTTCGCGGTTTGTAATGCCTTCGAACTCTTGGATCCTCAAAGTCTCAACGGCAATCTCGGACGGTATGACTGCCTCCGAGCCATATACCATGGAGAATGGAGTTTCTTTGGCCGCAGTCCGTGCAGTTGTGCGATGAGCCCATAGCACACCCTCCAGGTCGTCCGCCCAACTTTCTTGTGAAATTCTTAACCGCTTCTCGAGGATCTTGACTATTGTTTTGTTTGTGGACTCAGCCTGTCCATTGGCTTGCGGGTATCCAACAGATGTAAAACGTTGCTCGATTTTGAAGGACGCCAGCCATTCCTTGAGCCTATGTCCTGAGAACTGGGCACCATTATCAGAGATGAGAATCCTGGGCAGGCCAAAGCGGCAGATATTCTTCCAGATAAAGGTCCGCTCGACTCTCTGTAATGGTTGCAACAGCCTCAGCTTCTACCCATTTGGTAAAGTATTCAACAGCCACAATCAGGAACCTCCGCTGCTGGGTGCCTCTCGGGAAAGGTCCGACTATGTCAATGCCCCATTGGTCGAATGGACACGCTATGATTGACGGAATCATAGGATGCGTCGGTCGATGTGGAATGTTCGCATAGTATTGGCAGTCAGGGCACTTCTGAGCGTAGTCGGCAGAATCTTTATTAATACTAGGCGAAATTTTGTCGTATAATTTTTCGGCGAGAGTCCTTCCCCGACGACTTCCAGCCCCGCCATGTATCTCCTCTATCACAGTCTTTGATTCTTGCGGGCTCAAGCACCGCAAATGGATCCCTGCAAATGATCTCTTGTACAAATCTTCTCCCAGTATAAAGTACCTGTTTGCTCTACATTGGACGCTCCTTGATTCCTTCGGATCAACTGGAAGAGATCCGTCCTTGAGGTAATTCCAGATGTCACCATCCACCGCCTGTCGCCTACCATGACGGCGGAATTGAGACTCATGACGGATGAGTTAGTAACAGTGAGTAAAATCACTCTCCTTGTGTCCAAAGTCGCCGTATGGACGCCAGATTTTGCCAGGGCATCCGCTCTTTCGTTCCAGGCTCTGTCAAACTTTTCTAGGGTGAATTCCTTAAAGTGCTTGGCTTCCTGTTTGAGTAGCTCTAGATACTTGATCATCAAAGGACCTTTTGTGGCAAAAGTTCCCGAAAATTGAGCTTCACCGAGCTGAGAATCCGTGAAAGCTTTGAGCTTCCGAACTTGCAGGGATTTTGCCAGTCGTAGTCCAACTATCAATGCTTCATATTCAGCCTCGTTGTTTGTAACTTTGAACTCCAGGGATATCGCGTAGTCAAGTTCCGCGCCATCGGGGCTCTTACAGAAGATTCCAATCCCTCCGACTCTTCCAGTGGAGGAACCGTCCACTTCCAATATCCAGGTATCAGAAGGATGTTTTTCGGCTTGGAGATCTTCTGCTGGCTCCCGAGGTTCCCACCTCTGTGCTTCGGTTTCCCTGCTTTTGAGTCCGGAGTCGTTAGGCACAGACTCGCTTGCCATACCGTCAAGAAGGAACATCTGGTTGACTCGAGTTTCCTCATGAGATGCAGATAGAGATTGATTGATAAACTGTGCGTCTTCGAGGTTTGTTGGGTTGAACTGCGGCGGAACTAGCTTCCGGCCAACCCGCTTGGTGAGTAAACATTCGAATGCCTGTGTGTCAGGGCCCTTCTCTGAATCCGCCTCAGGATATTCCGCTAAGAAATCGGCGAGGACTTGAGCTTTCTTGGCTGACGGAGCCTGATAGCAAATGTCGTATTCACTCAACTCGATCGCCCACTTAGAGAGCCGTCCAGACTGGTCGGGCTTTCCCAGGACCTCATTGAGGGTTTTTGGTTGCGGCAGATCTAGGATTGCCTTGATCTTTTCTGGGTTCGCGCTTATCCCTCTCTCGGTAACCATGTACCAGGCTAAATTGACTAAACAAAATCTAAGCCAAATTACAAATAAGTCCAGTTGGAAATTGATTTAAATCAATTACAAATAAGTCCCTGAATTTGTGATTGCTAATTACAGACACATCCAATAGCCTGTGTCACCAAATAAAGGAGGAGAAAAGAAAAGGAAAAAGAAAAGAAAATAGGGAAACAAAATTAAAGAATCTCAAAAATCAAAATATTCAATGGCATTTTCGTTATTATTACCAACTTTGGTCGACACATCAGCAAAAAGCAATTCCATGTCATCATCAAGTTTGACTTTTGGACCCATTTGTAATATTGAAAATTGCTCAGTTCAATTTTTGGATGTAACTGTTATTGTTCGAATAGAAGGGTTGAATTTGTTATTAGATCGAATTTAAGGGGTACCATAAGAAATTTGCCCATAAACAAAGGGTGAAAAACTAGTTTCTATCTTGAAGTTGAGCTTCTAGAAGAAAATCTTGAGTGTATTTAGACAGCGTGAGTAAAAGAGGATTATCTAGGTAAGACACGACAAGTGGATTTAATTTATTTCATTAAGTGGGGGAATGAGGGCCTGAAGGTGGCATTATAACCTTAACAAGTGAGAAGGGACATGATTTAATCATGAAAAGCCATGGGAAACTTCCAATAAAGAGAAGAAAAATAAATAAAGAACACATTGTGGAGACTTTGGCAATATATATGACATGATGGCCAAGAAACCATTATTCAACAAAGGATTCGTGAAGCCCTTAAACTGGACAAGAGGAGACTATATCAACCTGTATAGAGATTTTGTTGACCAACATGTATGATCAGGAAAGTGAGCATTATCATACACTAAACGTTTCTCATTAAACATAACTTCAGTAAGACATCCATTTAAGAATAAATTCTTTAGCATATAAATAATGAAGAAAGTACATATACATTATGACAAAGTATTTTGGTGCACGATAAACATATGTGCAATAAACTTAGTATGGTAAACTTATTTTGTGCTGACGACAATATCTTCGGGCAATGGGACCACAAGTTCCAAAGTATTATTTACAGTTCAAATCAAGTTTATCCCTCAAATGTTGATACGCAAAAATAATATCACCTGAAATACTGATACTACCAATAATGTGGAACAAATACGACATTGGTCACCTAGGATTAGGCATATATTATGTCTTTCTTTCTTATGACATGCCCCCTTCCCAGTTGGTATTTCAATATGTCAGATGATCCCCTACAAGTTGAATTGATGAAACAAAAGCTTGACAATAACCTATAGTTTCTATATAATTGGACACCTAAAACGAGCTGGAACTAAGGATGATACTTTGCCATTTCTTATAATTAGAAAGAACATTTAGGAAATTGAATATCCTATGTTGGAAACATAATTTTATTTAATTTTTCTCTCATAATGATCCACACCCCCAATTTAAAGGTCGATATCGATCTGAACATGGCCTCGTTAGAGATGCCATGCAAATTGTCAATAAATGAGATTTATTGTAACTATAAATTAAAATCAACATACGGATTTATTGTAATTATACACTCATTTAGACCGGTGAATTCACCAATTACTAAGCCACACACATCTTATTGCAATGATATGTATACTTGAATCGTGGCATCATCAAGTGACTTTGTTCTCACCCAGGAGGTCTCATATCATGTGAGGAGTGTACGCCTACTAAGTATATACTAGTTAACCTCGGACGCTCTTCAACAATAAGGGATGGGGGACATCACATTGTCACACTACATTAATGCTCGAAGTCCTTGTCGAGCATGCTAGGATAGCTATGTCTTGTGACAAATCACACGTTCAGTGTATCATTTAATTAATTCAAAATGGTCACGCTTTATTACCTTTTGTTAACCACCCCCTCCCTCCCCCATTTGAAAACAGACACATTGGACCAGCATAGTTGCAATGTCTGAGGTGCACACGTCTCAGTTATATCATATAACAATCATGGATTTACTTTTGTAATTGTTGTTACGGACATGTGTCCAATCCGTTAAGGGCGCCATAGAGCGTGTCCTAGAGCGCATCACGGCTTAAATAGCCAATTCAGTATTGGTCCGACTTCACATGGTCCATCCTAAGTGAATCAACCAGTACGCTAAAGTCACTACACCCTCACAGCTAGTCCGAGCTAGCTGGGGAAAGGACTTCTAAACCTGGCTACGTCAGTACAGAGATGCCAAAAGGACCGGACGAGAGAATCTCGGACGCCATCATCACATTAAGACCAAACGTATATAACAGAACCACTGAGATACTTCCGTGAGACTCTTGGCTCGGACATCCAGAGTTACCCAAGGGCAGATCAACCAAGCAGACAGATCTGTTCGAGGGACTGACACCGACCCAACGGGCGGAACAGTATTCTCAGAGGGAAAAGGTCCAAACTACCCTCCCAGGCCCATTGATTAGTGTTGGATTACTGTTCACTAATGGGCCATGGGTGAAAGGTAGCATTGGTGTCCAAATCTGAATCGTACACTTGGCATCATCTTGTGAGCCATCTCATAAGCACATGATAACTATTAATATAGCACAAGGTCCAAGACCTTAAGGTAAGCAATATCAAGGGAAGAATCCCTAAGTCATAATCCCTCATAACTATTACATTGAGAGCTTCAAACTCTCTCTTGAGTAAAGTCTCTTACCGGATTGACATAGGCAATCCGGGTAACCCGTTCTAACCCCCCCCCCCACTTGGTCCTTTCAGGTACGCAAGTTCGGACCAGTACTACGTCGGACCTCAATTCTGAGACGGGCCTTAGACTAGGTTATTTGTAATAGTTTAGTTAGTTAGTGTTAGAGGTTTTACCCCTCAACATTTTGGCGCCGTCTGTGGGAATCTTTACAAGAAGTTTTCGTGTTTTGAATTGAGTTGATGGCAAGAACAAGACAAACAGCCCGGGCTGGCGCTGCAGGAGTAGGGACTCCACCACCACGCCCACGAGGACGTCCGCCCACCCGGGGACGCAGAGCCGCAGCAACTGGAAGGAGATACCCAAGTGAGGGACGCTCGGCCAGCCCGTCCTCGGATGAAGGGGTTGTACGAGCTTCTCCAGCAGAAGCTCAAGGCCCTGTAGCAGGCCAACAGTTCACTATGCCCGATGGTCGCATCGTCCGCACTAGTGATCTCGAACTAAGCGAGACGTAGTTCGATAGGTTGCTCACAATCATTCAAGGCTGCCTGGGGTCTAACAATGCTCCTCCTCAACACGCCACTCCGCCAGTGGTCACTCCTCCTCAGGCAGAGCCTGCATTATCGAGGAACAGGCAACGTCCGATCCAAGAGAGGTTGGGGAACCAGCCACCTCAAGAGGATTTACGGAACCTTCTCGACCGGCGGGCGTCTGCTTCTCATGCTCGAGGTGAAGGAAGCCCAAACGGAAGGAGAGAGTATCAAGAAGGAGATAATAGGCACCCAGGAGCTCCGCGACAAGCACCTCCTAGAGACAGAGATCAGGTGGTAGAAACTGTTCCGGCGGTCCGGATAGAAGAACTCCCTGCGGATGTAGCTGTGCATCCGAGGACAGGAGAGATCATGACTGTCGACGAAATCTATGCTCAACAGAAGGCTTTGGAGGCCCAGATTCTGAATCTCGGACGCCTGGTAAAAGACCACGAGCAGATAACCACTAGTGCACCAAATCTCTTGTGCGATGAAATCATGAGAGAAAAGGAAAGGAACAGAAACTCGGATCAAGCAATCCCGAGCTTGGAGTACTACTACGGGGATGCTTGTCCTGTTGGACACCTGACGAGGTACAACAACAAGATGGATTCCAAGGGAATGAGTGACAATACAAAAGCTCTCACGTTCTCATCTACTCTCTTCGGAACGGCTATGGATTGGTACACTGCTCTACCGAACAAGTCGATAAAGTCATATGCAGATCTTTCTTCAAAGTTCTTGGCGCGATTTGGAAAGACAAAGAGGAGAAAGCGAACCGTGGAGCACCTGGAAGAAGTTATACAGCGGGAGCAAGAGGATCTTAGGACCTTCTTAGATCGCTTTCACGCGAAAGTTCTTCGAGTTGAGCCGCACAGTATTAAAGAACGGGTCCGTCACCTGTACGCTAATACTTTCAACTCAGAGCTCCGCAGAAAACTATCTAGTCAGGAGGTGAGGAGTGAGAAGAATTTAGATGACATCTGTGAAGAAGTGATGTACGGAGAGGAGTACCGGAGGAATGTTCCAATAAGAGCTGGTTCCAAGAAAGGAAAGGATCCGGTGAAGCAAGAGCAAAGCCCGGGGAAGTTTGACTCGAAGAAGGATCACAGAGATAGAGGCTTCCACAGGGAAAGAAGTCCGCCGAGGAGATATGCGGATTATACCCGTCTCAACAGACCAAGATCCGACATCTTGGCGACTATCATCGAGAAAAAGCTGGACGTCCAATGGCCCAATCCCTCTCACGACAATCGGAAGAATAGGAATGCAAAAGGGTATTGCAAGTTCCACAAGTGCCGTGGTCACGAGACTGATGACTGTATCCAACTAAAAACAGAGGTGGAACACTTGGTACGAAAAGGCAAGCTCAAGGAGCACATCTACACGGATGAACCCTCTAGGCACGATAGAGCGGAGCGAAGAAGGGAGGATAATGCTACAGAACCACCTCCCCGTCCGCTATCTTTGCCACCTCCGCCGGCTCACTATCCGCCTCGCACGGATGGATATCCGTATAGATACTGCAATGGAATGGATATGGAGAACCCTCCCTACAGCGGAGTAATCAACACCATTGCCGGCGGGCCATCCGGAGGTGACAGTAGGAACACAAGAGAACGGACAGCACAAAATCTTCGGAACAACGATAGAGCGTACGATGCTCCTGCGATTCGGGGTATAAATGCTATATCTTTCGATGATAATGAGATTCCTCTTCCTACGGCAGGAGGAGAGGACATCGATGATCCAGATGTTCCGCTAGTGGTTTCCTTGACCATCGTAACTTATCGAGTGAACAAGATTTTGGTAGACACCGGGAGTTCCTCAAATATCATTTCCAAAAGAACACTGGACCAGATGGCCCTGGGGAGAATCCAATATGAGAGGGTCCACACCTCTATACTAGGATTTGGAGGGGGAACAGTTCGACCCCTGGGAAGTGTTATGTTGAACGTTTCGCTTGGTACTTTCCCGGAAAGAGTCACTCAGTTGGTCCGATTTGTAGTGGTGGACCGTACTTTCAACTACAACGCCATCTTTGGGCGTCCGAGGCTTAATCAATTCCGAGCTATCCCCTCAACCCTCCATAATAGAATGAAATTTCCAACTCCTTTTGGAGTCGGAGAAGAGGTGGGAAACGTCCGAGAAGCCTGGGAATGTTACATAATGTCCACAAGAAGAGCATCCGCCCCCATGCTGACGACAACCTTGACCCCTGGTCCGTCAGCGGTTCTTCCAGCTAAAAAGGAGAACCCGCAGATTGGAGTGGGGAGCCAAAAGGAGAAGTTTCCTAGAACATTGCGAATCGAGCCTCACGAAACTCTCAAGGAAATCGAGATTGTTGCTGGAAACCCGGATAAGAAAACAAGAATTGGGACCGAGATGACCGCAGAGGTAGAAATGAAGCTCATCGCTTGTCTCCGTGAAAACAGCGATGTGTTTGCCTGGAGTATAGATGACGTGAAGGGGATTGACCCGAGGATCACTGTTCACCGTCTGAACATGGATCCCTAGATCAAGTACATCCGACAGAAAAGGAAAGATTTCGGCCCGGTCAAGGATGCCATCATATCCGCTGAAGTGGAGCGACTCCTGAAAGCAGGGCACATTGAAGAAGTCCGTTATTCTGACTGGGTGTGCAACGTAGTCCTGGTAGAGAAATCACCGGGCAAATGGCGGATGTGCAACGACTTCACTAGGTTGAACAAGTTACGCGAAAGGATCCGCACTTTAGTGGATAGATCAATTGGTGGACTCCACGTCCGGATGTGCGTTGTTGAGTTTCATGGACGCATACCAAGGTTTTTACCAAATCCGGATGGCCAAAGAAGACATCAAGAAGACAGCTTTCTTCGCTGCTGGGGGTGTATATTGCTTCAAGGTAATGCCCTTCGGATTGAAAAATGCGGGAGCCACTTACCAGCACCTTGTGAATCAGATGTTCAAGGAAGAGATTGGGAAAACCATGGAAGTGTATGTGGACGACATGCTCGTCGAGAGCAAAACTGAAGAGCAACATGTACACCATTTGAACAAGTGCTTCGCCATCCTAAGGAAGTACGGAATGAAATTTAATCCCGAGAAATGTACATTCGGAGTAAAAGGAGGGAAGTTCTTCGGGTACATGGTTACCGAGAGAGGGATAAGCGCGAACCCAGAAAAGATCAAGGCAATCCTAGATCTGCCGCAACCAAAAACCCTCAATGAGGTACAACAACTCATAAGACGTCTGATGTCCTTAAGTCGTTTCATTTCATGATCCGCGGAGAAAAATCTCCCGTTCTTCAAATCCTCCGGAAAGGAGAGGGCTTTGAGTGGACTGCGGAATGTTTTGAGGCTTTCGAGAAATTGAAAACGTACCTTGTTAGGAAATTTGTTAGATATTTTGTTAGAAATATCTGTTTAGATTTTGATCAGCAACATGATGACTTATCTTAGTCTCAGAAAGGTGATTAGTACTCTTGGTTCACTTGAACATTGTAAAAGAGGAAACCCACTAAGTATGATAGTCTAGCTAATCTTGTATAGGATGTTAGGTCTCAAAATGTAATTTTTATTTTATGAAGAGAAGACCAAGAAGAAGACATCCAAGCAGAACAAGTTCAACGACATTGAAGATTTGAAGAAACTGCACAAGATTCTCAAATAGTTTTTCGATACCTTGGCGATTTCTTGAAGACGAATGATTGCTAAACAAATCATGTCACAAGAGATATCTGAGAAGTCAAGAGGTCCATCTGGAAAACAAGGAAAGTGTCCACAGATATCTACACTCAGATACCTTGAGCTTTAAACCACATTTCTGATAAAGAAATATATATTGCAAACAAAGTTGTTTCAATAAAGGTGGTATTTGAAGTTAAAGGTAAGGACGTGCTAAAACTCAGAGAAAACTGATAAAGTTAAGTCTCTGATACAAAGCATAGTTCCGTTGGCACTACAGGACAAAAAGTATAGTACAATGCATTTAACGCACGGACATAGATGTCTGAACAAAAGCAACGGCACCTTCTGAAGAAGAAGACAAACTCACATAAGATTATACACAGATATCAATAGTTTGAATTTGATTTAAGCCTAACGGATACTATTCAACGGCATTCAAATTCATCTATAAATATCAATACTTAGACTGCTTGAGAAGACACACTGAACACCTTAGATACAACTGAACTTACATTGAATAATCTCATACAAGCTCTCTTAAGCAAACTACTTATCCTCAAAGCTTTCTGTTGCGACCAAAGCTCTTGATCTTAAGTAGCACTAAAGTTCTAAGTGTCCTGATCCTAAACAAGCACAGCTATCTGTGAAAGAGTTGAATCAAAAGATCAAGTATCTGAGATTCATTCTCTTGAACATTTATCTGAGACTTGGGCCAGTAAAAAGAACAAGATACCATACATTGAAAAGTGTATTAAGTATACTTGATTCACAGAGCTATCTGATTAACTGAGAAGTTAATAAAGAAGCTCATATGACAACTCAAACCAAAACCATCACTGGCATGGAGTACAGGAAGTACTTAGTTTGAGAAACTAAGGAATAACTCCAAGGTTATTGAGCACAGGAAGTACTTAGCTTGGGAAGCTAGGGAATAGCTTAAAAAGGTTTCTGAGTACAGGAAGTACTTGGCTGTGAAAGCCGGGGAACAACTCAGGGGGAACATTTGGTTGGGAACCATTTGTTTAAGGAATCTTAGAATAGGATTTTTATAAGGTGACCTCAATTATCTATTCTAGTGAATTCTAGGTCTTTGGAAGACCGAAGTGGATTAGTTGGAGGATTACGCCACCTCCAGATACCACTATACTTGCTGTGTTATTTACTTTTCTGTACTTACATTTCAGCAACACACACACACTTTAACTGTTTCTGCACTTATTTATCTTAAGTCTTCCGCGCTCTGAATCTAAGTATCAGATATCTGAGAAATAGTTTTTATCGACAAAAGTTTTAAAAGACTATTCACCCCCCCCCCCTCTAGTCTTTTACTTTGCCGTTATCTGACCAACAAGTGGTATCAGAGCAGGAGGTTCACAAGCCTTCTGCACTGAACCTAGATCTCCAGATATGTGAAGGAACTTTGTCCATTTTCGAGGACTATTTAATTTGTGTGTTAAGTGTGCAGGAATGTCTCTGAGTGATGCACCCGTTCTCAAACTAGAGAACTACGAGAAATGGAAAAATAACATGATGCTCCACCTTGAAGCCATAAGTGACGAAATGATCGAAGTGATAAAGAATGGCCCAATAGTCATTCAACAACTTCAACAAGTCATGGAGGTTTCTAATGGTAGAGACAGAGATCAAAGCGAAGGATCTTCACAAACTGATGCGTCAACAAGTGGGAGATCTACTAGTCAAGTTATTTACGAACCAAAGCCCAGAGAACTCTGGACATCGGAAGATGCCAAGAGAAATCGTCTGGATGGTCAAGCTCATAATATCATCATCAGATCGACACCTGAGCACATACTGGTAAAGCGTGGGTGCTAAAACGGCGAAAGTTGCCTGGCAACGGATTGAAGAAATCTGTGTCGGAACTGAGAAAACCAAAGAAAACATGTTCGAAGTTCTCAAGTTGAAATTTCAAAATTTCAAACAAGGACCCACTGAAACTCTGGAAGAACTTGATTTCAGATTTACCACTCTCATGAGTGATATGGCGACTGGGAAAGCAACAGATACTCCCAATCAGAAAAGATTAAGACTATTGTCAGAAGTCTTAACCACAACTGGGAGCATACTAAATTCTTTTATTTTAACCAAGGAATGCCAAATATCACTCCAGTGGAACTCTTCTCACATCTTGCTACGGTTGATTATGAGACAACACAAAGAGAACAAACAACTGAAAAGTTCCAGAATATTGCTCTAGTTGCTCAAGGAACTTCTGAAAAGAAGAAAAGCAAGGAAGGGACTGAGGATGCTCTTGCTGCAAAGCAAATGAGCAAATATGTCAGTCGAGAAATTGAGAGAAGAAAATCCAAAGAGAAGCTGAAAAAGCATCTAGGCTCAAACTATCACCAGTACAAAAAATATGCAAAGCTCGCTGAACAAGCCATTCGTAAAGCATCATGTACTGAGGAAGTAGAAATTGGAAACGATATCTGTTTCTATTGTCAGAAACTTGGTCACTTCAAGAAGGATTGTCCTGCCTTCAACAAACTAAGGACAGGTGACAAGAAAGATAGAAGAATCTTCAGAAGAAGCCAGAAAGCTTTATTAACTGAAGAAAGAAAGAAAATCCAAACTCAACTGGATGCTCTAGACATTGAGACAGATTCTGAAGATGACAATTCAGATGACTCAACCTTACCATCACCAGAATTATGTGGAGTTACTCATGATATAATCGACTTCGGCCTCAAGAAGAATGAAATGTGTGGAGTTCTTTGAAATTATTGGTCCGGACATCTCTAACATAGAAATCTGTCTTATGGCTGATGAGGTAACACATACTTCTTGTTATACTTATGAAAGTGATGAAGAAGAAATAAAAGATCTAGAAAATCTCAGGAAAGAACTTGACATCTATGAAAGAGAATTTCTAATGATCCGAGCTAGAGCCGAAAATCTTGAAGAAGAAAAGAATTCTCTTGCAAAGGAAAATTCTCAAAGTCACATAAAGAAGCAATGGCTGAATTACGAAAGAAATATGAAGATCTTCTTTCTGAGAACAAGGAACTCGAAAAGAAAGAATTATCTTTTCAATCTTATGCCAAAGCTAGTGACATTCTTACTGAAGTACAATCTTACTTAAGAGACCCTTCAGAAAAGAAAGGACTTGGGCTGAATACACAGATAGATTGTTCTATCACTCTGAATAAGAGTGAGGAAAGAAGAACATTTGTAAGTACTCAGCAAGATGGTTCCCATGCAATCTATAGTATCGGTTAGAAGACGAAGATTGTTGACAAAGGAAAGGCAGTTGCGACTAAACCTTTGTGGGAAAAACAAATCAAAAACAAAACTGTTGGGCACGTCTCTGAAAAGAAACACAACACTGAAAAGTGTAAACACCCACAGTGCTATGTCTCTCAAAAGGGTAGAATTGCAGGAGCTGGCAAATTCTCCCATGTCACTTTTTCTGGAAAGAAATTGGACCAACCAGACTAGCAAAGCTGCTAAGAAAAGATCTCAGATAGCTTCAAGTGCTCGAAACGGTATTGGCTATAAAGGCATCGGGAAACAACTTGCTCATGAATACAAACAGGAGCAAGAACGATGGCTAAAGGCTAGAATTGCTCAAAGCAATTATCAGAAGTGGAAGTTGAATCAAGCCACTGAAAATCTGAATGCCAGGGCTAGAAGAAATCTGGCAAGGAAAGTTAAGTTTGCTGAAAAGCAAACTCAGAAACCTGACAGGTATCTGAAAGCACTAAATGGAGCACCTCGGAACACACCAAGGAAGAAAATAATTCTTAATAATGATAATCATTCAATTAGAATTTCTCCTTATGTTCCTATAAGACAAAAGAATGTTCCAAGGAAATTCATTCAAAAATGGATTCCTACTGGAAGATTGTTTAGTCCTAATGGTTCCAACTGTAAATTGAGAACCTAATCTCCTGTTCCCTGTTGTGTGCAGATTGCTTCCTGGACTAAAGCACAATGACTATTTGATAGTGGATGCGGAAAGCACATGACAGGAGACAAAGCAAATCTGGTCGATTACAAAGCTTGCAACACGTGACCGATATCGATTTCTTTGAGGAGAATTAAATCCCTCTCTGGGATTTGGCAACGTCAAATTGGGAACATTAACAATCACTGACGTATTACATGTTAAGGATTTGAAATATAATCTATTTAGCATGAGCCAATTTGCAAACAAAGGTTTTACTGTAAAATTCAAAGCAAAATACTGCAAACTAATTGACAATGAGTCAAAGGCATACCTTGGTTGCTTTCGGCGGAAAGGCAGTCTTTATGTTGCCGATTGGGAATCTGCCACAACTGAAGAATGTCTCATGGTGAGTCAATCTGGTCACACAGAAGAGCACTGGTTATGGCACAAAAGAATGAGTCACTTGAACTTCAAAACTCTGAACAAACTTGCCAAGAAAGAGTTAGTGGTTGGCCTTCCCAAAACATCTTTCAGAAAGGATGGTATCTGTTCTGCATGTCAGATGGGGAAACAATCCAAAATCTCTTTCAAGTCCAAAACTAGACACTCTAGTGTTAGACCACTGCAACTACTACACATGGATCTTTTTGAATCATCTGTAACTAGTTATGCAGGAAAGAAATTTGGTCTGGTTGTTGTAGATGACTTCTCAAGATTCACTTGGGTTGTCTTTTTGAAACACAAATCTGATGCCAGGGTGGAGATACCAAACTTGCTGAAAAAGCTTGAAGTCATGAAAAATGACAAGGTATCTGCAATCGTAAGCACCATGGTACTGAGTTTGTCAACCAGTACATAAAGGAGTTTTGTACCTGCAAAGGTATACAACACCAACTTTCCTCTGTAAGAACACCTCAACAAAATGGTGTTGCAGAAAGGAAAAACAGAACCCTTAAAGAAGCTGCAAGGACGATGCTAGCTGACACTGAAATAAGTGAAGTTTATTGGGTTGAAGCTGTAAACACAGCCTGCTACACTCAGAACAGATGTTTGATAAACAAACACCATGATAAGACCCCTTATGAAATCTTGGTTGGTAGACCCCCTAATATCAAACATCTGAGAGTATTTGGTTGTAGATGTTTTGTTCTAAACAATGGAAAAGATTATCTGAGAACATTTCAACCAAAGGCAGATGAAGGTGTATTTCTTGGTTATTCCACGAATAGCAAAGCCTACAGAATTTACAACAAAAGAACAAAGAAAATTGAAGAATCAGTCCATGTTGTATTCTATGAAGGAAGTAAGAAAACACCTCCTAATGATGAACTCTCAGAAAGGTTCAAAGAACTAATGTTGAGGGATTCTGAAGAAGAGTCCTCAGAAAGGAGAAACATCATTATGGAAAGTGAGGATGACTCTGACGTAGAAAAGCTTGATATGCCTAGTAACAACCAGATGACTCACAAATATGATGAAGAATTTCCTATGAAACTTCCATAAATGGAAACTGAAGATATTCATCATGAAGCTATCTCTGGAAATAATCTCTCTGAAAGACATGTTCCAGATAGCTCAAACACTGAACAAGTGTCAGACATTAATTGCCCTTCTGAGGAGCAAAATGTCTTAGATACTGAAAAAGTATCAAATCAAAATCCCAGTGATTCACATTCAAATCATTTGGATATTGATCCTACTAGCACTAAACCTATGATGAGATGGATCAAGGATCATCCTGCAAAAGATGTGATTGGACCAATTAATCAAGGTGTTAGGACTAGGAGAGCAATAGCTGAAAATGCTAATTCTCTCTTTGGATGTTTCATCTCAAATATTGAACCTAAAAATATAGAAGAAGCATTAGGAGACCAAGACTGGATCTCTGCAATGCAAGAAGATTTGGATCAATTTGAGAGAAACAAAGTCTGGAAACTAGTTCCATTTGTGGAAGGAATATCTGTGATTGGAACTAAATGGGTTTTCAAAAACAAAATGAATGAATCTGGTGAAATAACCAGAAACAAAGCAAGATTGGTTGCCAAGGGATTTACCCATACTGAAGGCTTAGATTTTGATGAGTCATATGCACCAGTTGCCAGATTGGATGCAATAAGATCTTTTTAGCCTTTGCAGCTCATAAAGATTTTAAAGTTTATCAGATGGATGTCAAAAGTGCATTCTTGAACGATGAACTTGCAGAAGAAGTTTATGTTGAGCAACCACCTGGCTTTGAAGTTTCCTCAGAAAGTAGAATGATCTATAAACTACAGAAAGCTCTGTATGAACTGAAACAGGCTCCAAGAGCATGGTATGACACTTTGGCCAAATACCTTCTGGAAAGTAGTTTCAAGAAAGGTGAAGTTGATAAAACTTTATTTACCTTAAATCATGATGGAAACTACTCTTAGTTCAAGTATATGTTGATGACATCATATTTGGATCAAAGGACAAGCAACTTTGTAATGACTTTGCAAATCTCATGAAAAGTAAGTTTGAGATGAGCATGATGGGAGAAATGAATTATTTTCTAGGATTGCAAGTCAAGCAACTCAATGATGGAATATTCATTAGTCAAACAAAGTATGCAAAAGATATGCTCACAAAATTCAATCTTAAGCCTTCTGAAAAGAATGCTAAGATACCTATGAGCATTGGAACCAAAATGACCTATACTGAATCAGATAAGAGTGTTGAAGAACATAAGTATAGGAAATTGATAGGTTCACTACTTTACCTCACTGCAAGTAGACCTGATATTCAATACGCCGTTGGAGTGTGTGTTAGATTTCAGACAAATCCGATGCAAACACACTACAACATTGCTATGAAAATTTTAAGGTATGTAAAAGGTACAGTAGATGTAGGATTGTGGTATCCTAAAGAAAGCAGATTGAGTTTAGCTGGGTACTCAGACGCTGATTATGCTGGATCACTGCTTGATAGGAAAAGCACCTCAGGAACTTGTGGTACGGGCACTAGACTTATCTCGTGGTTTAGCAAGAAGCAAAACTCAATTGCAACTTCTACCACGTAGTTGAATATATTGCTGCTGGTTGTTGTGCAACACAAATTCTGTGGATACAACAACAACTTAAAGACTATGGACTCGATGAAGAGAAAACTCCCATTTACTGTGACAACATAAGTGCTATTGCGATTACGCAGAATCCTAAATTTCATGCCAGAACAAAGCATATTGATGTTAGACATCACTTCATCAGAGACCATGTTGAAAAAGGCAATATAGAGATACTCAAGATTGGCACTGAAGACCAACTTGCAGATATCTTCACTAAGCCACTACAAGAAAGTAGGTTCTTAGCCTTAAGACATAGTCTTGGACTAATGGAACTACGAATGAACTGAAAAAGTTCAGGAATATGGAACGGGCATCCAGAGAAGAGGAATCTGGAACGGGCATCCAGAGAAGAGGTATCTGGAACGGGCATCCAGAGAAGAGAAAAGAGAAATCTGGAACGGGTATCCAGAAGTCAAAAAGGCTAAAGAGCAAAAAGACAGCTTAAGATCTCTGAGATGGGAACTCAGATATCTGAATCACTCTATAAACGGGGAACACAAAGGAGAATAGTACAACTATCTGCAGTCAACTACTCTCTTGAAATTTGCATTATTTCTATCTTGATGAAAAACTTGGAAAAATCCTAAGTATAAGACAGATTCAGATGCAAACAGTGTTCTTGGTCATACAAAAACGTGATTCAGATAGCTAATAGCCAAAATTCATTAAATGGGCACAATTACACTTGTTGATTGTGATCATTGCTGAAGAAGCAATGGTGACCCTTGATGAAATTAAGTGTTTGATCTATACGGTGGAAATTAATTCACAGTAAATAGTGGGCTGTAAAAATTCCGACAAAGCCCACTTTGCATTTAATGCCGAACTAGCTTTTGCTCATGCCTGCTTGCAAATCACAGATACGTACACACAAAATCAATTTGTATGTATTTGTCTGTTGAGATTCTATTGCTATATATATAGGATTTTGGCAAAAGAAATCACTTTCGCCTAATCCAAAATTCCGACTAACACAAAAATAGCAAAACCTTCTCTTGATTCTCTGCAAACCTTCTACAATCTCTGCAAATCAAGATTAAGTTTTTCTGCAAAGAATTACTGAATCAAATCTCTTTCAAACACCAATCCAAATTCCCTACACTATATAAAGAGATGGCCCCAAAGAATTCTTCCACACAAAAATCTCAATCCTCCACTGGTACTGCTGAAAAGCAAGCACCAGAGTTGGTTATTGTGAACAACCGACTGGTAGGAGATTTTAATCCTGGCCATTGGACTTCAAATCACAGAATGATTTGGGGTGGTGCCATGGTTGAGGAATACCTCACGGCTGCAATAGAGAACCAATGAAGTCGATTCTTGACATGCTTGAAAAGGCACAAATCAAGGGTTTTCTATCTGCTCGCCCAAGTGGAATTTCATCACTCGATGTGTTGGAATCCTACAACAACTCCAGGATAATTTCCTGTGTTTCTGAAGGCACTACAATAGTGTCTGTCAAAACCTTAGTCCAAGGAAAGGAAATCCTTCTGGACTTAACAACCTTCTGGATTTTGAAATAAACACCAAGGATGATGATCTCCTTGAAGGTGTTAAACAATTGTACAGTGACGTGTGTGATCTTGAAAAATCAGATACACCCACTGAGTTCAAGCTTGCTGACATCCGAACCAGACATCTGATGGTTCACTGGGATATATTGGCTTGCATTCTTCACAGATGCTTTGATGGTCTACAAGGAGGTGCTAACCAGGTAAGCCAAGAACGATGGATCATGATGTTCTTGCTGAATCAACAAGACAAAAGGCTGGAAAACCCTTTTAACTGGGGAAAGTACGCCTTCATGAAGTTTGTGAAGAAGATTCAAGGCTTCGAGCCTAAGATCGCCAAAGGACTAGCTGAGCCAAAGGCCACAGTAGGCTATGGTCTGAAGATATGCTACTTCCTGGAGAAGCCTGGCATTGAGCTCAGAGAGACGGCTAAAATAGCCAACAGTAACCTACTCTACAAATATGAGTATACAAACTTGATGAAAAAGGTTACTGGGTCTCAGAAAGGTTCTAAGAAGCGAAAGTCTGAAAAGGTATCTGAAGAAAAGGTTGTGACCAAGAAGCACAGAACTTCAAGAAAGAAGTCTGCTGGCAAATCAGAAGACACACCCATTGAGGTTGTCGATTCTCAAATATCTGCAGGCCTTGCCGATGAACTGATAAAGGCAGATCAACTCATCAATGCTGCAAAAGAGTCATCAACTACTGAACAAGTAGACTCAGCAAGAGAAAGTGTGTTCAGAAATGTTGCGACTAATGCAGAATGCCTTGCTGATGAACTTATTAATGCTGCCAAAACAGTTGAAAAGCACCAAGCCCCATCTGCAGAAATCGCAGGAGTAATGGACCAATCAGTTCCCAATGCTGATGAGAGCTCTGACGATGAAGATGATGAACTGGTCATCTCTCAAGTCCTAGAAAGAACAAAGAGGGCTAAGGTTACTGTAACAGTAACTGGTGATAAGGTTTCTGAAGAAGAACCTACACCTCAAGTTGCTAAATAAGCACCTATAGCAAAGGTTGTTAGTGCAAACACATCATAAGGGAACGTTTCTTACGCACAACTTCACAAAGCCCTGATGAGTGGTAATTTAGTGCTGGCAGATGCTGATGAAAATGCCACATCTAAAAATCTGGAAGATCACTCTACTGACCGATCTTCTGCTTCCAGACAAACACAACAACCACAACAGCCACAAGTGGTTGATGAATTGGTAAATGAACTCCATTTCGAATTACCAGCATTACAACACGCTGAAGAAAATCCTGCAAAAGAGCAGGTTCCCCAACTCGACAAAAGGGATCAAACTGAGACATCCACTCAGTATGATCAACCAGGGGAGGCAACTGAGTTGCACACTCAGGAAAGGTGTGAAGTACCTAAAACTTCAAACAAAGAACATCTTTGGAACAAGAAGACCAAAGTATAAAAGGGTCACAAGTTCCAGAGACCAATCAGCCTGACAATGCTCAGGTAGCTGAATGGTTTAACTCCTACCTTGTGAAAAATTTTATGCTTGTATATCTTGTTACTTATATAAAAATTCTTTGTTACAGGCTGAGTTAGAAACACAGAAATAAGAGGAAGCTGGAAAGCTTGCCTCAGAAACTGAGAAGGAGGTTACCCCAACCTCGCCTCTTAAGAAATCTGAGCCTGTACCACATGTGATAATTGATTCTTAAGATAACACTTTTCAGTCATTTGTCTATGTGCTTAATCATTTAAAGTAAATGTTTCTAACAGGCTCCAACTGAGAAAGAGGAAGATAAGGCAGAAATGCCAGAGACGAACCCAGAGACCGACAAGGTGTCTGAAGAACACATCATTGAGCCTTCTAGTATGAAGGTACATGAAAAATCAGTGATAAGTATTCTTCATCATGGGTTATCTTAAACTTCTTCTAAAATATTCAATACTTTCTACTTACAGGCTCATTCAGAAGTAGAAATGCAAAGGGAAAATGTTGCGACATCCCCTGCATCAATGGAAATTGATGAAGCTCCCAAGGCAACATCACATGAAAGAATACCAGAAACTGAGAAAGTTTCTGAGAAAAATGACTCTGAGCTTCCTATTGAGGAAGTAAGTCCAAAACTCAGAACTCATTAAAGCATCTTTGCACAAATTCTTTCAAATAATTTCCTAAGTATTGTATTAATCTTAATTCTCAGGTTCAAGAAAGAAAGGTTGATGAGGACCAGACTTCCAAGTCTCCACCTCACAACAAAATATCTGAGACACCAATTGTCTCAGTAGCACAAGTCTCTGAGCCTGAAGTACTTACTCAGGTAACTCAGAAACTAAACTACACTTCTACTGAGATATCTACAAAAGTTTTGAAGCTCACTCAAAACTCTTTCTTTCAGGCTCAAACAAGTGCAAAGCAGGCTCCCAATGATGAGAAAAGGGACCTACTTCCCTTCTTCAAAGCTCAAACCCTGCCAAAGCATATTCAATGCTTCAAGAAATGGCAAAGGTTAAGGTGCTCTGATCTCTCTGAAATATTGAGAATCACAGATCAACCAACCAGACGAGCACGAGCTCTTGACTTGGAGACGTATATCCATGCAATGTTCCCTACCGAACAGTATACAATTGCGACTCTATTGCATAAGGATTTCTCCAGAGAAGTGGCGCACAGTTTGATACAAGCCTTTGAACAGGCAGATGGTCAGACAAGATTACAGATGGCATTCAAACCAGTTCTGCCCCAGACTCTGCAATTTATACCCTCTGAACAAGAAGAGGTTAATGGGCAGAAGATCACTATTCCTGAAGTGATCAATCTTGTATCTGAAGATGATGAGGAGGAAGAAAACGACTTCGATGAACCTCCCACTGACCATCACCAAAAGGATGACACAGACAAAAAGGATGATGATGATGCCCCTGCACCAGGGACCGGAGAAATTTCACAAAGAAATCATGCCTCAACTGATGAAAAGCAAACTGAGAGGAAAGCACATAAATCTCCGTCTCCATCTCCTCAAAAGTCAACTCATCCATCTTCCCAACAAAAGGTTATTACTGAACAAGTAGTTGAGGATTACGAGAAATCGCCGAAATTGTTGAATACTCAATCCAGAACTGCTCAACTCAGACAACTGTTGGACGAAGAACAACAGCTCCATCTTCAACTGGAAGACCAGATAGCTAAATCCAGAGACAAGCTTGACCAACTACAAGATCAATATCTGCAAGAGATGATTGCTTACTCTGAGGTTAAAGAGCTACAGGATGCTGTAAATGCCATCACCAAAGAACTCGATACTGAAGAAGTATATGAAATTAATCATGATGCTAAGGCTGCATCATCTTCAAAAGAAGTACCATCCTCCTCCCAAAAAGGGAAGAAACCAATCTCTGAGATGGTTGCTGGAATCGACACAATCGATGAGAATGTCCAAGAGGATGAAGATCACTTTGATTACTCGGATGATGAAGAAGACAAGACTTTGGCGAGCACCGCAATGAACATCTAGCGGTTTCACACTTGAAAAGGAAACCGATTGCTCACGAAACTTTCAAAGAACGCCAAATGTCCACTCCCATGAATACATGAACAAATACCAAGTAATGGCTCATCGAAAAGGAGATGTCTTCCGGAACAAGTAAGTAATTGCCTCCGTCCCTCCGAAATGAAAAAGTTCACCGAGCTCATCACTCGAGAGAACTAGCATAGTCATTGCTCGAAAGATCTGGAATGATAAGGGACGATGATCGTCTTTAGTGAAAAAGCTTTCCAAGGCAAGTTACATCTTTGGAAGCAGATGCCATCCTAGGCCCATTGAGCTCAGATAAGGACAATGGACTTATCAAGCAAAATCAGGAGCTCAAAGCCGAACTTCAGAAGTTGGTCACTTTACAATTATTTACAAGGGCATTTTGCCTCTCTCTCAGATTCTTTTATGAGACTGAGTCAGCCAACAATGACTAAGGGGGAAAGAGTGTACAAATCTGGACCTCAAAGTCAGGGGGAATGGGAAGAAGGAGAAGAAAACAAGAAGAAATGGAGTAGTGCGGCTCAGAGAGGAAGAAGAAACATGAAAACTTCCCAGCCACCACTCAGAATCAATGAACCCTCCTCAAGCCAAGCTGCTTTGCAAATAGTAGCTTCCCGAAACCCTCTTGAAGGAACTACAATGATAACAAGGGCCATGGCACAGAAACCTCCAAGGAGTACCAAGGCTCCAAGGAGAAGACAGGTTAAAGGGATTAATGAATCTTCTGAAGAAAAAGAAGAAGGCCAAATCAAGTCCCTGGGCAATGAAGAAGGCTGTAAAACTCTCACAAGATTTAATCTTGATGATGAGGAAACTGATGAAGATGAAGCTCCTCTTCAAAGAAAAAGGAAAATTGAAAGCCTAACTGACCCATAGTCAAAGCCCTAGCGCCTAAAACACCCTCTGGAAATACCAAGTCTATCCGGTGGTTCTTCAAGCAACAACCCCAAAGAGAATTCAAGGCGAGAGAAAGGCAGTGAGTCGAGCAAAGACAAAGTCAACTTCCACTCGGGCGAAGAAGCCAAAATAGAGTATGTGAAGAATGACAATGATTCCTCTCTCTGAGTGCATCAATCAGAAAAATGGCTATTGGATTCTGGAACTTAAGCATCTACTGGTAAATTCAAGATTTCCAGAACCAATCCATAAACAACTTATGGCATGGAGAAAAGATAAGCCAACCTTGATCAACACCAATCACATTAAAGCCTGGTTGGATTTTGAAGTTGTCGAGAACTGAAGCCATGAGAAAGGACCTCTCGATGAATGTCCATATGGAAAGCGGATGATGTGCACGAGTCAATATCACAGAACAGCACAAGAGCAAGACTCATTGTGGAACCCTATGAGTCGTTCTATCTAGCGAAGATCAATACAAGGGTGACATCGGATATCGAGGATTATCTCTGAATACTTCAAGCTTTCGGATATCGACATAGAGCATGCCCGGAAGTGGGGAAAGTATCTGGGTCAAACATTTTGTCAAGAAAAATCCTACCAAAACCTACAAAGAGGTCCGTGGATTTGCGGAGACACTTTGAGATGCTCGTCGTAACACTTCTCTATGATTATTTGGATGACATCAAAAGGTTTGGAGATAGGAAATTTGCAGACTGATCCATAGAACTACTGTTGAAGACTTGAAGAGTTGAAGACTTGAAGACTAGTCTATTAGGATGTTTACTTGGAGCTTGGCTACTCCTGTTGTCCTAATTTACTAATTTTTCGTTGTTGTATTTTTGCTGACTGAGCTAAACTTGTTTTATGTATTGAAGTTATCTGTAATCTTTCTTTGTAACTTATCTGAAGAACTTACTCTCAGATAGTATTGTATAAAAGATAACTTGTCAGCAAAGATCACACCTTGTGATTTGGTTGATGTTTACTTTCTGCACTTAATTAAATGAATTGAAAAATCTTAAGAAATGATTAAGTGTTGGATTGTTCACTCATCCAGATTTGTAATGGGTCAGATAGTCATCGTTGACTGATCAAAAAGGGGGAAATTTGTTAGGAAATTTGTTAGATATTTTGTTAGAAATATCTGTTTAGATTTTGATCAGCAACATGATGACTTATCTTAGTCTCAGAAAGGTGATTAGTACTCTTGGTTCACTTGAACATTGTAAAAGAGGAAACCCACTAAGTATGATAGTCTAGCTAATCTTGTACAGGATGTTAGGTCTCAAAATGTAATTTTTATTTTATGAAGAGAAGACCAAGAAGAAGACATCCAAGCAGAACAAGTTCAACGACATTGAAGATTTGAAGAAACTGCACAAGATTACTGAAATAGTTTTTCAGATACCTTGGCCAGATTTCTTGAAGACGCGAATGATTGCTAAACAAATCATGTCACAAGAGATATCTGAGAAGTCAAGAGGTCCATCTGGAAAACAAGGAAAGTGTCCACAGATATCTACACTCAGATACCTTGAGCTTTAAACCACATTTCTGATAAAGAAATATATATTGCAAACAAAGTTGTTTCAATAAAGGTGGTATCTGAAGTTAAAGGTAAGGACGTGCTAAAACTCAGAGAAAACTGATAAAGTTAAGTCTCTGATACAAAGCATAGTTCCGTTGGCACTACAGGACAAAAAGTATAGTACAATGCATTTAATGTACGGACATAGATGTCTGAACAAAAGGAACGGTACCTTCTGAAGAAGAAGACAAACCTGCTACAGTACTATACACAGATATCAATAGTTTGAATTTGATTTAAGCCTAACGGATACTATTCAATGGCATTCAAATTCATCTATAAATATCAACACTTAGAGTGCTTGAGAAGACACACTGAACACCTTAGATACAACTGAACTTACATCGAATAATCTCATCCAAGCTCTCTCAAGCAAACTACTTATCCTCAAAGCTTTCTGTTGCGACCAAAGCTCTTGATCTTAAGTAGCACTAAAGTTCTAAGTGTCCTGATCCTAAACAAGCACAGCTATCTGTGAAAGAGTTGAATCAAAAGATCAAGTATCTGAGATTCATTCTCTTGAACATTTATCTGAGACTTGGGCCAGTAAAAAGAACAAGATACCATACATTGAAAAGTGTATTAAGTATACTTGATTCACAGAGCTATCTGATTAACTGAGAAGTTAATAAAGAAGCTCATCTGACAACTCAAACCAAAACCAACACCATCACTGGCGTGGAGTACAGGAAGTACTTAGTTTGAGAAACTAAGGAATAACTCCAAGGTTATTGAGCACAGGAAGTACTTAGCTTGGGAAGCTAGGGAATAGCTCAAAAAGGTTTCGCACAGAAGTACTTGGTCGTGGAAAGCCGGGGAACAACTCAGGGGGAACATTTGGTTGGGAACCATTTGTTTAAGGAATCTTAGAATAGGATTTTTGTAAGGTGACCTCAATTATCTATTCTAGTGAATTCTAGGTCTTTGGAAGACCGAAGTGGATTAGTTGGAGGATTACGCCACCTCCAGATACCACTATACTTGCTGTGTTATTTACTTTTCTGTACTTACATTTCAGCAACACACACACACACTTTAACTGTTTCTGCACTTATCTATCTTAAGTCTTCCGCACTCTGAATCTAAGTATCAGATATCTACACAGATATCTGAGAAATAGTTTTTATCGACAAAAGTTTTAAAAGACTATTCACCCCCCCCCCTCTAGTCTTTTACTTTGACGTTATCTGGACCAACATACCTCCATTCCCCTCCACTGCTCTCCAAACCCGTCGAGGGAGAACCACTCTACCTCTACCTAGCTATCACGGAAGAGGCAATGAGTTCAGTGTTAGTACGAATTCAGGCTAACGATCACCTCCCAATCTACTAGCTTAGCAAAGCCCTTGTTGGGGTGGAGACAAGATACGTGAAGATTGAGAAACTTGCATATGCTTTGGTTTACACCGCAAGACGGTTAAAACCATACTTCAGGTCTCATAAAGTTGTGGTACTGACTACGGAACCTTTGAAACAGGTCCTGGGGAAGCCCGATCAGTCTGGACGACTCTCTAAGTGGGCGATCGAGCTAAGTGAATACGACATTTGCTATCAGACTCCGTCAGCCAAGAAAGCTCAAGTCCTCGCCGATTTCTTAGCGGAATATCCTGAGGCGGATTCAGAGAAGGGCCTTGACACACAGGCATTCGAATGTCTTCTCACCAAGCAGGTTGTCCGGAAGCCAGTTCCGCTGCAGTTCAACCCAACAAACCTCGAAGACGCCCAGTTTATCAATCAGTCTCTATCTGCATCTTATGAGGAAACTCGAGTCAACCAGATGTTCCTTCTGGACGATATGGCAAGCGAGTCCGGAACTAACAACTCCGGACCAGAGAGCAAGGAAACAGAGGGGCAAAGGTGGAAACCTCGGGAGCCTGCAGGAGATCTCCAAGCCGAAAAACATCCTTCTGATACCTGGACATTGGAAGTGGATGGTTCCTCCACTGGAAGAGTCGGAGGGATTGGAATCTTCTTTTAGAGCCCCGAAGGCGCGGAACTTGACTATGCGATATCCCTGGAGTTCAAAGTTACAAACAATGAGGCTGAGTATGAAGCATTGATAGTCGGACTGCAACTGGCAAAATCCCTGCAAGTTCGGAAGCTCAAAGCTTTCACGGACTCACACCTCGTGGAAGCTCAATTTTCAGGAACTTTTGCCACAAAAGGTCCTTTGATGATCAAGTATCTCGAGCTACTCAGGCAGGAAGCCGGTCACTTTGAGGAATTCACCCTAGAAAAGTTCGACAGAGCCTGGAATGAAAGAGCATATGCCCTGGCAAAATACGCATCCGCAACGGAAGCTTTGGACACAAGGAGAGTGATTTTACTCACTGTTACTGACTCATCCGTCATGAGTCTCAATTCAGCCGTCTTGATAACTGACGCAGGCAGAAATTGGATGACTGACATCTGGAACGATCTCAAGGACGAATCCCTTCCAGCAGATCCGAAGGAATCAAGGAGCGTGCAATGTAGAGCAAACAGGTACTTTATACTGGGGGAAGATTTGTACAAGAGATCATTTGACGGGACCCATTTGCGGTGTTTGAGCCCGCAAGAATCAAAGACTGTGCTAGAGGAGATACACAGCGGGAGTTGCGGAAGTCATTCCGGGGGAAGGACTCTCACCCAGAAAATTATACGAAAAGGCTATTACTGGCCTAGTATTAATAAAGATTCCGCCGACTACGCTCGGAAGTGCCCTGATTGCCAATACTATGCGAACATTCCACATCGTCTGACGCATCCTATGATTCCGTCAACCATAGTGTGTCCATTCGACCAATAGGGCATTGACATAGTCGGACCGTTCCCGAGAGGCACCCAGCAGCGGAGGTTCCTGATTGTGGCTGTTGAATATTTTACCAAATGGGTAGAGGCTGAGGTTGTTGCAACCATTACAGAGAGTCGAGTGTGGACCTTTATCTGGAAAAATATCATCTGCCGCTTTGGCCTGCCCAGGATTCTCGTCTCGGACAATGGTGCCCAGTTCTCAGGACATAGGCTCAAGGAATGGCTGGCGTCCTTCAAAATCGAGCAACGTTTTACATCTGCTGGATACCCGCAAGCCAATGGACAGGCTGAGTCCACGAACAAAACAATAGTCAAGATCCTCGAGAAGCGGTTAAGAACTTCACAAGAAAGTTGGGCGAATGACCTGGAAGGCGTGCTATGGGCTCATCGCACCACTGCACGGACCGCGACCAAGGAAACTCCATTCGCCTTGGTATATGGCTCGGAGGCGGTCATACCATCCGAGATTACCGTTGAGACTATGAGGATCCAAGAGTTCTAAGGCATTGCAAACCGCGAAGCTCGGATATTCGACCTGGACATGCTCGAACAGAAAAGGTCTGAGGCACTGGCGAATATCCATAGGTATCAGGCAACTGCAGCCCGAACCTACAACAGGAACGTTCGAGCGACTAACTTGCAAATCGGAGACCTAGTCCTTCGACGAGCCGACATTTTGAGCAATATTGGAAAACTCAAGCCCAAGTGGGAAGAACCCTACAAGATTGTCGGAGCAAGAGTGAATGGGAGTTACGAACTGGAAGATGAGCGCGGACACCTACTCAAGCGTACATGGAATGCTAGAAACCTTCAAATGTTTTACGCATAGGAATGGTTACGCGAATCTCCGTCAGATCATTTGGTTATTTTAGATTCCAACTATCCGTTACACGGAACTCCGTCAGTTCTATTTTTTGTTAACCCATTTGTCATTGGCCATGTAGCCCGCAAGTTGTAATTGAATTTCCGGCAAATCAATACAACTTCTATCTTTCAATTCGTGCATCTGAGATTTAACGTTCAAGTGACAAGAAAAGGCAAGCAATGAGTTTTATTTATAGATGAAACAAATTATACTTAATCCTGTCTTTACAGTCTACAATCTCGGATCTTTATCCGGATCTACAGATGCAACACATAATCTATAGAGAGAGTCTCTAGAGATACGCCGTCTTCCGTCGAGACTATTCCTCCGTCAGGAAAAGCTTTCTCCATATCAATCGGAGAGTACAGTTTCCGTGGGGACCAAGAACTCGATCTACCTGTATACAGGAAAATGGTTAAACGTGAAGGAACCCCTCATGATACCACCAAGACACGACAACGCAAATCCCGTGTCCGGGGAGAACAAAGTACAGACAGAAAGAGATTTCCGCCTAACCAGCTTTAGAGACTCAAACTCTATTGAAATTAGGAAACCATTTCCAATTTAAGAGAGATTTGAACCACTAAAGTAGGGTTGGAAGAAAGCAGAGGAGACGGACAGATATACATTCAAACCGAAATAACCGAGATCTATGCTTTTCGATGACTGATCTTCAACAATCTTCCCCTCCAGACCCACGCCACTCTCAAGCTCAGGATAAACGCCGACTTGAGAGTGGACGGGAGTCTCGAGGGGGAAACTATTCAAGAAATCATCTTCCTGCGGGTACTGTGGGGCCCAAGCTATTGAGTAGATATGGAAATTCGAAGTTGGATTTGCACGACCAAGGCCAAGAGGGATCCGAAGTATTTATAGAAATAACGAACCAATAGGCGTCCGACACGTCAGAACTTCGACGTCGACAGTGGGCTTAAACTATTCATTTGGGTTGAACAGTGTTGGGCTAGAAGGGTTTATCCAATCAAGCCTAAACAAGCCCATCAACCACGTCCGAGTTTGTTGCTCATCTTACAAAGATATGCACGTCAACATAATCCGACGAAGCACGAAAGAGAAAAAGGTGGCAATCTCATCCGATGAAAAGTGGTTCGAATTTTATAGACAAAATTATCCGAACATTTACATACGAGAGGTACAATCTGAAAAGGTCCAAGGATAAGTACATACTTCTACGGGGCATACCCCGCCTTGTTCCTTCACCAGATTCCGGAAGTCGAGCCTTGGGATTCCGAGCCACCACCTCGATCCTGACGAGCTTGCTGCTGCATTCGGATCCTCCTACGGATCAACTTCAGCGTCCGCTCCCTCTCTTCCTCGGCTAACCTCCTAGCTATTCCCGGAGATCGAGGAGGATCGCCTTCAAAATCAAGGATTATTGGGTCATCAGCGGTCCCTGTACCCGGGTAAATCGGTGGATGCATGTTCCCACAAGCACACTTTACCCAATGCTGATATTCCTCGTCATCGGATTCAGACATCCTGCAAGAGTTTGCCTCTATTGGAAAATGGAGTTGGTTAAACAAAAGAAAGATTTGTGAAAAGTACAGCAGTAAGAAAGAAGCAGTTACCATGGTCTTATTTATAGTAGCGATGGATCTTTACGATCTCGCCACTTGTCGATCATCCGACGACTTGGAAGATGAAAAGACGCAGTTATAATGACTATTTCACTGTTTCACCTTCCTCCTTCTAGAAGAATTACGCATCCCAAAGAGTGAACGGTCCGAGGATCGGAAAGATGATGGTTTGATTTCTACATCAGAAGCCATCTACAGCGATCCGTGCTCTTAAGAGATGCGTAATTTATGATAACTCAGCATATGAATGACAGATAAAAAGGAAACAGAGAAGAGAGCAAGTAATAATTTGGAAGCATAGGAGGTTTAGCTCCTCGGATTAAATACGAATCAAAGCAATAGTACATAACGACGTTCCGCGTTATTAAAAGATACAAATCCAACGGAAAAATTCAGCAAGTACAGAATTTCAACGGGGCATTCCGGTATCTATAGCTTCCGCCCTCTCTTCCTTCTGTTGCAAGGTTTTCTTTATCTTTCTTCCCAGGACAGATCTGCGATGTTTTCTATCCCTGCGAAACGATAGTTCTTTCTCTGAAGGAGAGATCCAAAGGAGTAAGGTACGAGACTTCTCACTGAGGTACGGCTTGGCTTGGACCAGCTTCACCAGCTTGGGGCGGATCGACAGGGGGCGTGTTGGAGACGACTTGCACAGGAAGGGATTCAACATGATCGAACAAGTTGAAATCCGCGGGAAGGCCAACGACCCGGGAAGGCAGGAAGAACCACTTCTTTAGGAAAGCCCGGTAATTATCGAAAGGTACAAATCATACCTTTCGGAGGGAATCTGGGACCCACCTCGGGAGGAAGGGCCCGTCGTTTTGAATCTCGATCTCACCCTCCTCGGTGACTAGTTCCGCAAACTCACACCCGGCCAACTGTTCATCCGAGACAACGTCATGTGGACCTCCACACCATTAGCATCCGCAGAAGGGATTAACCCTTCCGCCTTCCAGTCGAAGTCCAGTGGAAGTAGTCCCTCGATCGCAATGCCGATAGCGGACACGAACCCATCCAGGCGGGAGGCATCGGATTTGTCCGCCATCAAGAACTTGAAGGAGTCAGATTCCATGAAGTCACGACCAGCATGAAGACGGGCATATTGGAGGCCTCTGAGCAGTATATCCTTGGAATCCAGGAAAGCCTTCATCGACTTGTCAACAAAGTTCTCATTCCAGTCGAGGTCCGCCTTCATTTCTTCCCAGCTGGCCCTCAGCTTATTGAACTTCACTTCTTGCTCTTTTAGCTGCATCTCCAACTGCTTCACCTTCTCCGCCTCATCCGTGGATGTGGCCACAGCCTTGTGCAGGTCCTCCTCAATAGTAGCGCGTTCGCCGGCCTTCCATTGCATGGCCCTGACGAAACATCCGAGCTGGGAGAGATCCGCAAGGATATAAGTTACATTTCTATCATACTAAGAACAAGCCAAGGAGACCATGGAAAGATTACTTACCCGCTGGTATAGCCTATCCAGCCCTCCTCAACTCTCGTGGAGTCCGCAAGTTCGCTCATACTCCTTATCAAGAGCTTGGTCAAGTGCAAGACAATGGACAATTGTCTCTCTTTTCTGGGCGCCTCAGTTGCTCCTCTGCGGCCCCGAGGTAATAGGCCCCTGCATCAACACCTCCGTCAGGTGCCGAGCAGCAGGCTCAGGACTTTGAAGTAGTGGCGCTTCGAGTGGCAGGGGCTTTGCCCTTGTCGGGCACCGCCAAGGCCTGCGAATCTTCTCCAGCCTTGTTCCGCCTTTCTTCCTCCGCGGCAAACACTGCGGCATTCTTCGGATCCGACATAGGAAGACCTTCGGAAGTGTTGATGATTTTGGTCCTCTGACCAGCGGCGACCTCCAAGACTTGCTGCTCCCTCTGGAACCTTTTCTTTTCACGTAGCGTCGACATGATGTAGTCGAACCAGTGAGCTGCACAATAAACCAAAGGCGTCAGATACAGATATGTTAAAGAGGGATTACCAGAATTGCGGAAATACGTAATCAAGACAGAGTATCCCGAAGAAAAAAGAGCAAAAAGTTTCAAGTCAACAAATCCTTACTAAAGTCCGTCTTCCCTCCAACCTCCACTGCGCCTGTTAGTCCGCACAGGTAGGGAAGTGGCTGACAGATTAATCCGTGGAACGGATAAGTAGGTGGGTTATTTTTTTTTGTGGATCGCTGCCACCCACGGAGCCACGTTCTTCGGAAGGGGGCGCCAATCCGGGATGCTCTCCCTTAGGAACTTTGTTGGTAGTCCCCATTGTCCCGCTGTCTCACGGGCGCCCCAGGTTTCAGAGCCATCCGTACGAAAATGTACTTATCCCACCACTTCGATCCCAACGACGAAATGGAGTCCGAAATGAAGTTATAGGGTTTCCTATTCACAAAAGTATAGAAGAGGGGATTCCCCGGACTGAACGAAACATGAAAGAGCTGCCTGAAGTTCTCAAAATTTACTGGCTGCCCTTTCTTCTTACAAAAAACGACGAAGCAGATAAGGTTACCCAAGGACTTTGGGATAACCTGACTCGGACCAATCCCAATGTGATTCAGAATATGCTTCAATTCCGTTGCAATGGGAATCTTCCACCCACAAGCAAAAGCTACCTCGTGCACACACATATACCCGGTGGGCGGGTTGTAAAATGCGTGTCCGGGCTCGGGAATCATGATTTCTACGGAGTCGGGGATCTCCCACTTCCGCCTCCATTCTGGAATGTCCTCCGCTTTAACCCTTGATGGACATGTAGGAAGAAGTCCGTCTGTGTTTAGTTCTCCAAATTCGTCCGCTATCATAACAGCGGACGCAGGACGGGGGAACTTGATTCGGGCAGCTTTCGCGCCACGTCCCTCAACTAATGGAAGATCGATCAACGGCACGAGGTGTAATGCAATCTGCCGACCGGTGCGTCTAGGGGGACGAGCGACAGGAGATCCTTCTTCCCCTTCCTCCTCCTCCTCGTCTTCCTCTTCCTCACCATCTTCCTCTTCCTCATCGACACCTTCGGGTCTCCCAGACGTGCTTGGGTTGGACGGACCTGTTTCTGCTACAACACGGTCTTCCACCCCGGCCTCGAACATCTCGACTTCATCAGCCTCCCGGCCGCTGTCGCCCTCCCGCTCTACATGCGGTTCGTTCGGATACCCGGACGTCCCAACACCACCTATAGTCCGAGATTGGACTAACGAACTAGTCCTAGCAAGATCACCCTGGCCCGCTGCAACGTCGGCTTGTGCTTCTGCCACACCACGGACTCCTTGCCCAGCATCAGAGTCCCTGGACGACCCAAGGTCCACAACTAGGAAATCTCCCACGGACAAGGTCAAATCCATGGACCCAGTCCCTAAGTCTACTGCATCATTGTAACATGGTGCCTCGTGCTGGTTCTGACTATCGCTCCCGGACATCCTAGGGCAGAAGGAAACGAGTCAGAAACGATAGTGGTGATTGTTCGAGAGTTCGTTTAGGTAACTTTTTAAGTCAAAGAAAGCCTACGGAGTTCTACTTAACTAGATATTTCTGCATGAAGTCTAGTCTCGGCACTAGTGGCACTAACCTTGGCACACCGAAATGCGCCATTGGCACTATCGTCTACCCTAGCCGGCACGCTAGCGGGGACAATTTACGGAGAACTGTGTGCCAATTGGCACCAACACATTACCCAATAAACATGCATAATCAAGTTTTGGTTACAGTGGGCATGACACACGAGATGAATCAACAGGATACTGGCAATAAAATTGGCATGCAACAGTACAAAGGAGAATTGTTTCGACTAAGAACGCTGCTAAAGCCTATCACTCGCAACAGCAGCAAATACGGACTCGACAATTTTATACTCGAGCAGGGCAAAAATATACGAGCAGGTAGTAAGCATATCACGTAAAGGAGAGAACTTAGGAGGAGTGAAGACGTACTTACTTGACAAAGTTGACTGGACAAATTTGAACGGATGACTAAGCCTTGCTGCTTCTCCGAGGGTACGGATTCGAAGAAGAAATTTCAAAATTCTGCGAGCTTACTTGCTCCGATGTGTCTTCAAATGCTCGGATTACTTTGTGATTGCTCTGAGTTTCGATATTGCTAAAAGTGTGAAAGTGATTGATGAGCTGACTATTTATAAGGGCAATTTGGGGAAAGCCAAGAGTCACATCACTTGGATTTGAATCCCAGCCGTTGATCCTCTCCAATCCAAGGGTTGCGCCGCTTCGCGAGTGGATGGCTGTCAGTACGTCGCACTTAATGCTTGACAGACGCGTCACATCAATTGGGCTTAGAACCCCAACCATTGATGTCGTTCCAATCCAACGGTCGTGTCACTTTACCCGGGATCTTTCCCCCGTGGGCCAGATGGACAACCTATGGGGCCTCTTTGGTTTACGGATCAGCGACCCGGGAGGACCAGTTCAACAATCGGTCCCACGGATAGCTTCCCATAAACTCTCCCACAGAGGGCTACGTCAGATCCTAACCGTACTCGGATCTATATATCTCGGATACAAATACCTTTTCCATCTACATTCCGAATATTACATAACTCGGACTGTAGAAGGAAAAGGGGGGAAGAGAGATATATTGAATTCCTAAGAACACGGACGACGGATCTCAACAAAAAGGATTTGTTCCTTTTTTTTTTTCAGTTAACGATACGGACATGCTCCACAACACACTTGTTCTTTTCATAGTTACCAACTATCTTCTACTAAGATACTTGGAAACTAAGGGGACATATGTTGTTACGGACATGTGTCCAATCCGTTAAGGGCGCCATAGAGCGTGTCATAGAGCGCATCACGGCTTAAATAGCCAATTCAGTATTGGTCCGACTTCACGTGGTCCGTCCTAAGTGAATCAACCAGTACGCTAAAGTCACTACACCCTCACAGCTAGTCCGAGCTAGCTGGGGAAAGGACTTCTAAACCTGGCTACGTCAGTACAGAGATGCCAAACGGACCGGACGAGAGAATCTCGGACGCCATCATCACATTAAGACCAAACATATATAACAGAACCACTGAGATACTTCCGTGAGACTCTTGGCTCGGACATCCAGAGTTACCCAAGGGCAGATCAACCGAGCAGACAAATCTGTTCGAGGGACTGACACGGACCCAACGGGCGGAACAGTATTCTCAGAGGGAAAAGGTCCAAACTACCCTCCCAGGCCCATTGATTAGTATTGGATTACTGTTCACTAATGGGCCATGGGCCAAAGGTAGCATTGGTGTCCAAATCTGAAGCGTACACTTGGCATCATCTTGTGAGCCACCTCATAAGCACATGATAACTATAAATATAGCACAAGGTCCAAGACCTTATGGTAAGCAATATCAAGGGAAGAATCCCTATGTCATAATCCCTCATAACTATTACATTGAGAGCTTCCAACTCTCTCTTGAGTAAAGTCTCTTACCGGATTGACATAGGCAATCCGGGTAACCCGTTCTAAACACCCCCCCCCCCCCCACTTGGTCCTTTCAGGTATGCAAGTTCAGACCAGTACTACTTCGGACCTCAAGTCGGAGACGGGCCTTAGACTAGGTTATTTGTAATAGTTTAGTTAGTTAGTGTTAGAGGTTTTACCCCTCAACAGTAATCACACAATATATCTCGTACCATGTTAGAATGAGAGACTACTTATATACCCGTTAACATTCAGGGGCTTAACCGGGTGGAATGTGGGATCACACATATGAAGAAATAAATCCCTACTAACGCCCATATGTTAATTATCCATTCAAATTACCTTATGAAAAATATACTATTGATTTCAATATCCAACATGTATATATAATGATTTGTAGTGTAGTTCGCAATCCACCTCTATGTGTCTCATATCTTCAAGGAACCAAGTTAGATTTGTTATAGAAAGCATTTGCATTATATGCATGGAAACACTAGTTCAACAAGTACTTATTCAGTCTAATTTTAATGGCAGAAGGTTCGTAAAAAAATGAAGTGTAATTACATTTAAAATTGTTGATTGTATTTAATTTATCTATTTATCAACTTATTGGCATATAATATACATTTTATTGTTTATTGTATTGCAGGGTCTTAAGAGTGATGTAGATGGCTCACCCTGTGGAGAAACTAGTCAACATGAAATGAAACTCGATGATGCTTCGCCAGAAGGAACAGGGAAACTGAATCATCAAACATGTCAAAATGAGGGAAATGGAGTTGAGAAGAAACAAATGAGGCCCAAGAGAAAAGTTTATAAACCAAGTTGGCTTGACAATAATGTGCTTCTATAAAACACCATAGTAAGCTTCTATATAGTAGTTTCTATTAATTGAATATGAAGTTATTACTGTTAGATGAGATTGGTCAGAAGTTACAACCAAGTGTAAACAATTGTTTAGGATATGTTATAAGATGTATGGGCAGAGTTGCAACCCTTGCAAAGTTTCTAACTCGCAAATTCAATCATTCAACCTATAAAAATTTGAGCATTTCACTCTACCCATATTTTGAAAATATCATTTATCCTCCCATGGATTTTATTCCCCATTCCTATAATTCTTATAAATATATATATTTTTTATTACTTAGTGATCATTCAATTAAGTATTTTGCAATACAAATATGATGTTACAAGTTGATCAAAATAGACAATTGAGATGTGAGATTGGTTTCCCTGTGGGCAGGTTCCCCATTAGATATTTAGGTTTGCCCAAGAAGACTTAAGGCTGTTAATTATGATCCTTTAATAAAAACCTTATTGCTAAGATTCAATCATGAACTACTAAACATCTCAGTTATGCAGGATGACTTGTCTTGTTCCAATCAGTCTTGTATAGTATTGAGAGGTTTTGGGCTTATGTGTTTATCTTCCAAATGGAGTTTTTTTTTTTTTTTTTTTGATCAACTTCCAAATGGAGTTTATAAGAAGTTATAATGCATGTATATAAATTTTCTCTGGAGTGGTATTGAGAGTGGAAGGAAAATTATTGTTGTTTGGAATGCTAGATGTCATCCAAAAGCTCAAGGTGGGTCAGCATTAAAGAAATACTAGCTTGGAATAAAAGAGTGATATGAAATTACTTTTTTGATTTAGCTAATCAGCCTAATGTTTCAATCTGGCACTCTTGGATTCATCTCTATGTGTTCAAGAATGGGATTTGGACAATAAGTATGAAGCAGGGACACAATAGTTGGATGAAAAGTCTCATTTCCTTGAGAAATTCTCTTATGCTTAAAGTCTCTACAGAGGGGTTACAAGATATGCAAGCCCTGCCTTCTTCACTAAGAATACAGAGATTGTATACATTTTTCTGGCCTCCAGTTGCTACATCTCTTGTCCCCTGGGAGCATTTAGTTTAGAACATGATTTGTCCACCAAAATTATCATTTTGTGCTTGGTTGGTTTGCCTTATAGACTACCAACTAAGGCTAGATTATATAACTAGGGATTGATATATAATAACACTTGTAGTTTTTGTCATAATACCAAGGAGACTATATACCATCTCTTTGGTTCTTGCCCTATTATCCTCTCTATTTTGAAGAAAATGCTCCAAGTAGTATCTACAAGGAAGTCTGATACTTTGTACTCTGACTATATTAAGTTGTTTATGCATTCTACTAGGAAGTCTGGTGCTTTGTACTCTATTAGGGCTTCTGTGTTTTGTGCCACTATTGACAAAATATGGTTGATGTGCACTTAAGAATTTGAATACGTTGTAGTACCTATAATTTTCAAATACAATCAAAGATTAAATTTATTTATTGTCGGAAACTCACAAACACACAACTATAGCGGTAAGTTAACTCGGGATGTCGTTCTCCACGTACACTTAGCATAGGAACTAACAAGTAACGTTTTGATTATGCGTCCAGAAAGCAGACAGATTGTATGTAAACAGAAGATTAAGTCACAATTGAACTCTAATTGTTGATGATGAAATCGATGGGTGTCTGGTGTAAAGGACCCCCGACCTATCTCGTACTATGCTACTCCCAACTTCCTAGTTAATATCCTACGCAATTACCTCTAACGACAGCAGGGCATAATAATATATACCAAGGCGCAGTCGATACCAGTACCCCTACTCAGTTCAATGAAACTACGGTGTTACTCACCAGAACATCACACCACAAAGGATGTATAGAGTTGTATAATCACGATTTACGTCTAAGAACTATTCCATCAATATAACACGGCATATAAAGAAGTAGCACAATAGAGTTTTAGTGGTTCGCCTTTACAATAGAAAGTTAGCTACTCATAGTATCAGACAGAGGACATTAATCAAAAATAAGAAAGAAAGAAGAAGAAAAGAGAAGCTTAGTCTTTGATGTCTTCGTGCTGCTTCTAGGGTTTCCTCCTTCTTGGTGCCTGACGGCCAGCGGTTTTGGGGTTTCACTTCCCCGAGGACTGGTTCTCTCTCAGGAGAGATGCCTTGAAAGCGGTGAATGATAAATGATTATGAGACCCCAAGGGTCTTATTTAACTGTTGAAAACGTCCCTTGGCCGCCCTTTATCATTAAGGAAGGTTAAATGCAGGCTCTGGCCTGTTGGACATCGAAAAAGCCTCATACTGGAACATTCCCAAGCCACTGCGGCCGCCATAAGCCCACTGCCCCCTTGCGGCCGCAGAGCTTCGTTTTCTCCAACTTTCTGTCTGTTTTCTTCGTTCTTCAATTTGGGCTTCGTAACTTCGTTTCCTTGAAAAGTGTCCTTCTTCAGCATTTCATGTTTTTTCGAGAGCTTCACAACGGTAGGTAGCATGACTTCATCAGACTTCTCTAGCTCCATGTAGAATTGTCGTATTTCCCTATTTTCCTCAATTTTGCCTAAATATGACGTTTTGGCACCGGAAATCGTGCAATTCCTCGAAAACGTTCCCTACAAAATACACAAGACGTTGGTAATTATCCATAATGTGATGTAAATATTGGATCTTGGGCAAAAAATGAGGGTCTAAATGCATGCAAAATCGCACATTTTATTGTCACATCACACCCCAAACCAGTTTCTTGCTCATCCTTGAGCAAGGTAATAACGATAAATAAGAAGTGACTATGAAATGAGTAAAGAGCATAAACCGTGACATAGATAAGCAGTTAGTCTCTAAGGTTTCATACTCCACTAACTCACTTAGTTTCAACTCAGACCTCTATGACTTCACAACAAACAGATAACAAGTAAGCATTACTCACTACAACCAACGGTCACAAGCGTAACCCATTATCCTTAAAGGTGTATTTTAAGATCATCACCTGGCGGCAATGTTATGCAATCCTGCTCCCACAAGTCAAGGCACAAATCAAAGTAGTACTCGGGTTGGCTCGGTAATTAAAGTAGGTAGGATAACATAGAGGAATAGTGGCTAAGAATCATCAAAAGATGAGTAAGATAAAGTAAAGGTGACTTCAGGGAGACTTATCCTTCGGACACCTTGTTGCTTCTTTCAACTTTGTCTTCTTTCAATGACATTTCTCCATCTTCTTCTTCATCATCATAAACACTGCACCGGTTACTTTACACATAGACTACTTGCTCCCTTTTTTTTTTCTTTTTTTTTCACATACTATTTTTTGCAGTCGTTTGTCGACTCGTATGTTTTTTGGTTGGCCATCATTGGGCTCTTTTAGTCTCTACATTTTTTGATAGTGTCTATTTCCGAATTTCGCACTTTTGTGCGTGCTGGTTTGGTATACATGCCATCAACCCTCACGGACATGTAGCTTTTTAGGGCCACGCCGGTATGTGGGTAGTGTCTGTAACATGCCCAACACGAAAATGGTGATCACAAGGACCACATATCCACTCCGAGACTTTTGTACCTTTGCTTTTTTCGGTACTTTTATTTTTTATTTTTTGGAGCAAGAGCTAGTGATTTTTAGCAATAGTAATACAAAAGTAGGGCCAACAAGGTTACCTTTCGATGATGTTCATCTTCCACTTCTCCTCCAAACCAATTTCTCGAACTAGGGTCAGGGTTTTCTTCTCTACTTTCCCTTAAACCAATTCTCAATCATGGTGAAAACATGATTCTCCTCCATTCTTTGGAACTCGTTGCTTCATTTCTTCGTTTAATCTTGGCGGTGGATAGCTGACACCGCTTATGTGAAGCATGTATGGGATATTATGGTAGAGTTTCATAAAGGCTCAAAAATCTTTCAGAGGGGTTAGTGAAAGGTATAGATTTAAGTAAAGGTTTCAGATAGGTGAGTACCACAAATCACGTTCGTGCTGATAACATATAAAGACCCAGGGGTAGCAGTGTTCACACAGTTGTACACATGACTTTTATCGGTGCATCAAGCACACTGACTCATCAAAGTAGCATGGTTCGGGGTAGGTCAGAGCCTATGTTCGATAAGTAGTGAAGCACGAAAACAAATCTACTGCCCCTAGGCCCTATCTAGTCATACTTTATACTGAGTACTCTTATTGCATATCTTTCTTCTTTTCAAAAAGGTAAATAACCCTAGACGTAGCAAGTAAAAGTAATTTTAGTTCTTAGACGTGATGTGCTCAAATTAATAATTAGAAAACAAGTAGTAAGCAGTTGTTGTAGACAGACAATGCTAACCACAGGATCGTTCGCTAAGGAATCAATTAAGCTACCACAGGTTTGAAAGCAAACAGTTACTTGTGAAAATAGATTGATTTGTAAGATGGTTGTCTCTAAAAACTAGAATAAGATAAAGCAAATAAAGATTTTTAACAATGAGAGAAGATGAACACAGTAGTAATGATCAAGTAATGCTAATTCGTTCTAGGGCAATCATTCATATTTGTCACACGGTCGGCGTACAGAAATCAATCAATCCAATCCAACCAATCGTTATTTGAATATTTCAAACTAGAGTAATCGTGGTTTGTCAATCCACGATCCTTAACCGAAAACGATTTTGAAAGTCTTGAACTAGCTTATTGGATTGAAGGTTTTACGAAGATTTTGAACTAGACGAACCTATATGAATGAATCCAAAACCCTAGAAACGAATATACAATACTATCACATAACTACCATGTTCGGAGTGGTTTAGCTACTCATGATAGAAGTAAGGATCAAAGAATTCAAGATATTGCTCATGTTAAACATAAACAGAATGATAATCGCATGCAAGCTCATACAATTCGACAAAAAGAACAAGAACGAATTGTAAAGAGATAAACAATAGAGAATTACCACAATACTCAGGAATTTGATATCAATCCTTCAATCAAAGATAAAACCAAGCTCCAATGTGTTTCAATGTCAAGAATAATGTCTAGGAGCCTCTTTTTCTATGAAAAAATCAAGTATATGAAGTTATGGCAAAAAGAAGACCTAATTCTAACCTAAAAAGGAGTTTTTTCCCTGAATCTGTGAGGTTTTATCGCAAATCTCTTGAATCTCGCCGCCAAGGCAAAATAGCTTCGCCTGAGACAAGCTTAGGCTCCCAAATTGCTCTCGCATAATCTCGCCGCGGCGAGCTTAAAACCTCTGTAACTTTTGCTGCAGAAAGAATTTGGCCATGCTTCCAAAATGAAAGTTGTAGCCCTTTGAATTATCTTTCTGTGGCCACTGAGCTCAAGTCAATCGGACATCATATGAGAGAGTTATGGCCAAAATTTCTAGACTGTTCCGTAAAACTTCACTTTTGCAAGCTTCGCTAAAACGGCTCTCAAATCTTCGTCCGAGCTCCGAATCCACTTCCGTTTTCACCCAGTTACTCTACATTCAAAGATCTAGAACCAAAGTTTCACTCCGATTTTCACATTCGGGACACAAAAATCCTACAAAACACAAACAAAGAACCAAAGTATAAAAACGTACAAAAACACTATAAAACTAAGGTCAAAGACTAACAAAAGACCGCTAAAAAGAACCAAATGAGACGTTATAATATTTTTTCATCAAGACGTAAATTAAACTGCAAGTTAATCAAGTGCGAATATTTTAAAAGTTATTACAAACCGAGTTCTCTAGCAAGTAACAGTCAAATCAAATTCCTCCCCCAAACCTACTCAAGAGCAAGTAAAGAAACTAGGAAAGTAAAGAAGAAAAAGAAAAGATACTTCCCTCTCGGTGCCGTGCTTCCATGGATATATGCATTTAGGATGGAGGATCGTCCGTCGGTGGTAGGTAAAGTTGTGGTAGTACGCTATGTGAGTATTTCACTCCACCTACCAGTTCATTTCATTCCTCCTCCGCATATCATCTTGGTTTCCGTGTTGGTTATCGTTCACGAGCTCCACAAGGAGTTCATGCATCTTGCGGTGGGTTTCTTCCCTTGTTCTTCCATGGTACCTAGGTTCAAAAGTGTGTGAGATAGCATGTTTGGAGTCAACTCTAAACTACAGCTTACACGCAAATCTCATGGGGTTTTTCCTCCCCCAAACCTGATGTTTGGTACAACATGTATGCAAAATCCCAGTCTGTGATAAAATCAATAGCTACTTCAACTCAAAGAATGAACTAGGCATGTAGTACAAGTTCTCTTATTGTGTCAAGAATCAAAGTGTAGAGTATATTGCAATGAAAATTCCATCCTATGATCATGTGACATAGCAAGTATGTTTTCTAAGCACAAATCATCAAGTAATAATCATACGAGCATATAATCGAAAGAGAAAAAGATCCAAGAGAGAGTTTGTTCTAGTGAGGCATTTTATCAAACACATGGTGAGCATGAACAATTAAAAACTCCCAATTCTCAATCAAATTGTCAGATCTCTACCAAGATAAGTGATAGTAGAGTGAATACTTAAAGTAGGCATGTATTCACATCATCATTACATAATCAAATTAATCGATTGAAGCACGTGGCGAGGAAAATTGATGTTCAAATGCTGAGAAAGTGAAAACCATAGTTAGAGGTTTAAACTGGGAATAGTCTTACACTCAAAACTTCTTATATAACCATGCAGGGATTTTTTTTCCATTTTTTTTCTTTTCAAAATTGTGGGTTGGGTACGGGTTCTAGGTCTTCCTGATTTAAAAAAAATTGCAGGTTGGGTACGGATTTTAAACCAGTTTAAAATCGTCAGGTCCCCCCGGGTTTTTCGGGCACAATCAATTTACAAGCTTATACAAGGCCACCATGGTTTAAGATTAGTACCACCCACCATAGGCGGGTCGGTCAGACTTTTGGTAAATAACCGACCGTACCCACTCGCATACATCCCTAATTATCGAACATGTGTGAGGTTCGGATCGCGTACCAACTGGGATGGAACAATAAACATACTATCAGAGCTAGCTGAAAGATTAGACCTACAGAGTACAGACCCAAATGCTCTCACATATTATTATAAACCATCAGTACTATATGGTGGATATTAATGGTAACTAATTTTTTAAAACAAAAGTATGACTATTAATAGTAAACAAAACCCTAAATTCTCACCATGTTAATAGTTCAACAACAACGAAGAAGTCAAATTTTTATTTGGTGCTTGTAAAGTACATAAAAACTAAAGTAACAAATAATGATACCTATATATATATATATAGTAAATGCACTTGAGAAAATTTGGGGTGTTGAAAAATTTGGGACCTAAAAACAAGTATATTGGATGTCTTTATATATGGTGTGTGCCAGCTCCGATTAATTACAAATGGTAAGTGTTAAATCGATGCCACCCACTACATTTGGACAATGCAAATATATAGAAGAAAGAAGATGAAGATCCATTGTATACCAATTTAGACAATTGAAAATAATGATTTTATGTATCTTTCATTTTGTTTTGTGTGTTCTTGTGCTCTTAGATTGATTCATGTTACATGCATCATGAACATTACTTGATGATGTTTGTTAATTCACAGTAAATCCAAAATTTTGTAGTGAGGTAATTGGTTCTGATCCTAGAAGATCCAAAGCTAATTTATCTAGGCTTGCATAAATATCATTGGATTTGTCATTTGACAGCATCACAAGCACAAAAGTCAAGATCAATACATTACTATTGGGAGAAAAAGATTCTGAATTTAGAGCTCGTTATGGCATGTGCAAGGAAAAATATGATGAAGCTTTGGGTGATTTGCGTATTGCTCGTCATGAGTTCAATCCTCTAAATTTAAGTGCACTACTTAATCATGCCCATCGTATATCTGTGGATGCAGAGGAATGTGAGAACTCCTTTACAAGAGACCCGAGACCCGCCAATTAAATCTACACTCACTAGTGATAATGACAAGTTGCAAAAACTTGGTCAGATCCTACAAGTCATTGCCATTGCCTAAATTTATATTCCTGTTTGTCCAAATATACGATATTGTCACTCAGCCACCTTTTTAGATGTCTTCTAAACGATTAGGTCCAATAATTCAGAATTTACGATGAAGTCCAATATGAGTATAAAGTTTTACTTTTGGCAAAAAGTCTAGTTTGCCCCTCTATTTAAACCTTTATATAAAAATACAAGTTCATCTTATTACACATGTGTCTCAAATATTTTGCGTTTTACAATATACTATGAACAAAAAAATAAAGCACACAAGACAACATTTTTTGGCACTAAAATTGGACATTGCCAAGGCTTATGACAGGTTGGAATGGTCCTTTATAGAATATGCTATGAACAAGTTTAATTTTCCCCAACACTTTATCCATCTCATCCAAACTTGTATAAACACAGTATCCTTCCAAGTAAAGGTGAATGAACTTCTCTCACCCCCTTGGACACCTACAAGAGGCATCAGACAAGGTGATCCCATATCCCCTTACATATTTATTATTTGCCAGGAACTCTTAGTTCATTTGCTTCTACTAAAATACCAGGATAAAATTTTCAGTCCTCTTAAATCGTCCAGATCTGGACCAGCTATTCCTCTGCTTTGTTTTGCAGATGATTGTATGTTGTTTGGAAACATGTGTGTTGGGATAAAAGTAGAATACTTTTTTCCCCAAATGCACCCTCTCATATAAAACAAGAGGTCACAGATCTCTTGGGAGTTATACTAAATAAGAGAACGGACAAATACATCGGCCTCCCATTTCTAATGGGTAGAAAAAAAGAGACCTCTTTGATCAAATCATACAGAGAACTATGAACAACATTAATACTTGGTACACAAAATTTCTTTCTTATGCAGCAAGGCTAACTCTGATACAGGCAGTCACCAATGCCATTCCTTCTTATTGTATGTCTATAGCAAAAGTTCCTGCAACTTGCCTGGACAAGATTGAAGAAATAAATGGGCATTTCCTATGGAACTTTGCCAAGAATGAAAAAAAGAAAGGAAGAATAAAATGGTCCAAGGTCTGTCTTCCAAAAAATCTGGGAGGACTTGGAATTCAGAATCTACATACTCTAAACAAAGCCTATCTTTTAAAAATAGTATTATTAATCACTTTAAGTTGTCTAGAACTTTAGGGCTTACATTCAACTCTCTTAACTTGCGCGACGTCCTCATCGACAACTATGTTTTATACTTCGAATATCCCGCTCCTGCTATTCCGCTACTTGGGGTCGGCCGCTTCGCGTCGCTATCCGGAATCGATAACTATGGATGGAACATTATTCTTTTTCGAACAATTTTTCGATAAGGGAAAACATTTTTTTTTTTTTTTTTTTTGGGAAGAGTATTCATTTAATTGGACTCCCAAGTCCCAACTATGGGAAAATTTCATTTTGCAAGGGGTGTTGTTGAGTGCCCAAATTTAATAGTTCTATTCTACTGTATCAAATTGTAAATCTTATCGCGTGAGAGAAGACTGCATTCGCTCAGGTGGTGTATCCGCGAATTTCCAGTGATATGAAATCAGCCACTTTCCAGGCCATCATTCTACCTCGGTCACAGAGTTGAATTTCTATCACAATATTGGCCCGATTTGGGAAATATGACACATATCTTTTCATCAAGGCATACCTATGTAAGCTTAGGCCATCTCGGCAGTTGCAATTCTCTGCAACTCACTCTCTTCGTCACGTCAGCATTCCACTCAGTGCAACTCACTTTACAACTCTTCACAATTCTCTACTCCAGCAGTGAGTCCCAAAATCTATTTTCTTTTAACATTTCTTTCAAACTTAATTATTCATTTCATTTTCTTTTCTCATTTCCTTTTAAACTTTATTCTTGAATTGATTTTAAATGTTGTTAATTAATTATAACAAAATCACACTAATGTTTTTTAAATATATTACTTGAAAATAAAAATTACATTACTTTTCTACAAGTGTGATTTTAAATATGTATAATTACATTTTATATTGCTACGGATATTATTATCATATTTGTAATAATGAAATTTGAAAACAAGATATTACTTGTAATTTTAGTTTCAATAATTAAAAAAACAAAGCAACAAAATAAAAGAAATAATTTAGTTAAACTTAGAAAAACAGAAGAGAAAAAGTTAAACAGAAGAAATTCAGCAAAAAAGCAACAAACAATTTAAACAAAAGAGAAAAGAAAAAGAAATAAAAAAAAAGGAAAAAAAGGGTGAAAACACGCTGGGCCGCAGGCCAGCGCCCCAAACTCATTTTGGGGCGTTGCTGGAGACGGACTTATGAAGTTACAATCTACCAAAGCATTGCGTCATGTCACTAAGAACCAGTAAAGGATTAGAAATAAATCCACACTTACCGTAATTTCCAAATACCGCATTTCGTGAACTTTAAGTACCAAAAAATTCTCATTTATTTAGGATCACTGGATTAAGTACCTCCATTATTGACCTTAACAAACACTATTTATACTCTCTTCTCTTAAACTGCAATTTTCTGAACTGAACTCAAACTGAAACGAACTGAACTGAACTGAACTGAAGAAATTATTTTGTAATAATAATAACAATTATATGATGGTATATATAATCACAATTAAAAAATATATATTATTTTTTTCATCTTTCTCACACTCTTCCTACTCTTTTTCTGTCACTTTACCTTTTTTTGTCATTTGAAAGACTTGTATAGTTTGGTTTGACTTTGATTTGGCTTAACTTGTTTTTTCTATTTGTTAAGTTTGAGAAAAAACTCAACGTTAGCTTCTGAGTTTAATTCTATTGTTCTGATATCTTCCAACAAAAGAACATGTAGATTTTTTGTTAGAGATGTACGTACAGAGTATGTGAACCAGATTTATGGTACTCTCAGGTTCATGGAGTTTCTTATCTTTAACTCACATTTTACGGTAGAAAAGAAGGGTAATTCAAATTGTACATATACTCTTTATTTCATTGATCTACTAAAAGTCGTATTAAAAAGAAAAAAAAAGAAAAAAAGTTGAAAATAACTCAATTGGATAAATTTTCTTATTTTTCTCGTACAAAAGATCGGGTGTGTAAATAAATGATAAAATAATAATAATAATAACAACAACAACAACAACAACAACAATATGAATTTAATGAATCGAATCGAATCAAGACGAGCTAAATCGAATCAATTGAACTAAATCGAATCAATGGAACTGAATCAATCGAATCAATGGAATCGAATCGAATCGAATGAGTTTTCAGTTGAAGAGAATGAGTTTTCATTTGTTTAGGATCATTTGTTTAGGATCACTGGATTAAGGAATGAGTTTGAACTGAATGAGTTTTCATTTATTTAGGATCACTGGATTAAGGACCTCCATTACTGAACTGAGCTGAACTAAACTAAACTGAACTAAACTAAGCTGAACTGAACCAAACTCTACAAGTCTTTCAAATGACTCTTAAAAACTCCAAAACAAGTTAAACCAAACCAAAGTTAAGCTTTTAATTATTTTATATGCCGAACATTGTCCATGCTCTTTTAAATGTTTTTAAGTTGTAATAAATTTCACCGATTCAAAAAAAAAACTAGATAAAGACAGTTTGTACGACGATTAAAATTCGGTTTTAATCGAGTTATCATTCTCATATTGTTTTCCACGCGGTTGGTTTTAAATTTTGTTATACAATAAGAAATAAAAAGGTAAAGTGACAGATTAAGAGTAGGAAGAGTGTGAGAAAGATGACAAAAATAATATGTTTTTTTTTTTAATTGTGATTATATATACCATCATATAATTGTTATTATTATTACAAAATAATTTCTTCAGTTCAGTTCAGTTCGTTTTAGTTTCAGTTCAGTTCAGTTCAGTTTTATTCAGTTCAGTTCAGAAAATTACAGTTGAATAACAGAGCCTTAGTAGTCTTTTCTATTTGATCTTTAATATTCTCCCTCTGCTCTTCTTTATCTTCACATTTATCATCGTATTTCTTCTTTTTTCTAGGAACCGACTTCGGAAAGAAATATAAAAGCCAAATTAGAAAGTTTGTACATCTTTCAGAAAGAAAAATAAAAATTAAGAAACAACACACTTTTTTTTTTTTTTTCGATCCTGATACAACATTGTTAAATGAGTGATTAGGATTAATTATCGGGTCAATGAGGTCTAACTCAATTAGTTAGGTTGAAATGTCATAAGCCCAGTTGTTATGGGTTCGATTCCCGTCGAGAACGAGTTTGTGATATAGTGTATGCTAGTTATGGTAGATTGAGTGATGATTATGTAATGTTTGATATGAATGATATGTTAGTTTAATTGATGTAATATGATTGTAATAGTGATATTCTAAAAGAAAATTATATTACAATAGTTTATTATGTAGACATTAGTTGAGCTAGTTATTTTTATTAATTCCAATATCGATCACCATCCCAAACTTCAAATTTCGAGTCCGCCAACGCATAATCCCTCCTGGCTTAGTCTCCCACTATTTGGTCTATGTCCGACACCAACTCAGGATCAAAAGCACGGGTGATCGTTTGTTATGCAGTATACTATAATATGATAGTTGCTTGACGTACAGGTTGATTTTTGTGGTTGATGAATTAGAAAACTATACAGATTCCATTTATTGTTTACGTACTGAGAATCAAGCTTTCCTAGCTGCATGTGGTTAAGCCCTAAAAGTTGTTAATTTGATGCATATGTAGGGGTCCGTGTTCTAATTTTGTCTCTCTCCAACGTTTTATGATTAATATTTATGCACAGTATAATCTGTTTATTAATCCCAATCATTGATACAGGAACCCTTGAACAATTACTACGTACTCATGATTAAGACAACGTTTTAATTTGATACACAAACGCTAACCGCTAATTAATCGTTTTTTGACGTGCAAGTATCATGTTTTCAATTTACTCAAATCCCTGTTGAAAAAATGAAAAATTGTACTGCTAGAAAAAAAAAGTCAATTTATAATTAATTGTTTTAGGACGAAGTTTGTGGCAATCCGTAATCTAAATGTTAGTAGTTCTTCCAAGGTTTCGCTATAAAATAAAGTGTAATAAACAGTGGAAGGCAGAATTTCGGGTCAAGTAAGACACTCTCGAACCAACAAAACTAATAATCCGTATGGGCAAAAAAATTTAAGACATGAAACAAAAGGAATAAATCTCCTAGAAAAACGGTGTTTATAAAAAAATTAAAAAGTATTGTGAAACATTACACCTCGAAACATTAGTTTTTACTAGAAATATTGATGTTTTACATGTGAAGAAAAATGAAAAGGAACAAGCAGAACCAAAAGTTGGAGTAGTTGGGCATCAATCAAGACTGCAAAGATTTTAATTAAAACCAAGAAGGTATAATACACATTTCCTAGCCAAAATTCGGGTAAGGCAATTGCATCACCTAGCCCCATGGAGTTCGCCCCTGAAAATAAGTATGTGGTACATCTATGGAAATGGGTAACATTTCAAAAAGTTAAAATCACGACCGAGGAAGTATTATTATGGCTCTGTTCTCTTCATCTGAAAACTTATTAATTTCAGATCAGTTCAGTTCAAATTCATTCAGTTAAGTTAAGTTCTGCTCAATTCGCCATTGTTTTTTATACTACAATTCGATTCGATTCAGTTCATTCATTCGATTGAAAAGAAAACAACCTACATCTCCTTTTAACCCTCTCGAGCACCCTTGCATATACATCTATAGTTGGGCTCAAGCTCAAAATGTCCGGATCACAAATTCTATATATGCACCAAGATAGTACTTCTCTCCTTTAACTCGTTGAGCATGTCTGGAATTACTACCATACTTATAACGTACTTAGACCACTCCCAATAGAGTGGCCTTGGTCAAGTTGGCCGTGGTGCTCCAATGGAGCACTGAGGCTCCAAATCACCTTTGTTGTCGATTTCGGGGTGACCAGCCCAACAGTTGGGAAGCCCAATGGGCCACACCCGACCTTTTTTTTAGTTTTTTTAATTTTTTTAAATTAATTTGTAAAGTAATATTAAATAAAAAATACACCAACGGCTATATTTTTTCGAGATCTATAAATACGACTCATTCACAACTCATTTCACCACACCTCAATTTCTTCTCATCTTCCTCTTCTTAAACTCAAAACGCTAAAATGTCTACTCCCAACTCCCAGAATTCGAACTCCACTCCAAGCTCCACTTCACCAAATCCATTTGAACATCCGACATACATATGGCTCACTCAACAAGGAATGTTGGATAAAATACTGGCATTTCTGAATGAGTTTTATGGTATCACTCCCAACTCCCAAATTCCCATCTCACCCAAAGGCCAACCGGAACCTTCATTCTACGATACGACCGGATGCTACAATCCATACAACCCAGACTCTTCAACTAATCCACCGGAGACTCAACCGGAACCTACGGCAAAAGGGAAAGGAAGGAAACCTCGCAAGCCTACTGGGAAAAAGGAAGCCTCAACCGCGGGGAAAGAGGAAGAAAAAGATGGGTCAAGGAGTTCGTACTCTGAAGAGAAGGATCGTGCTCTCATCCAGATTTCCATGTCGTTAAGTGAGGATCCGGTGAAAGCTACCAACCACACGTATACTTCGATGTTTGTGGAAGTTCAGGAAATCTGGGAGCAAAACATTAGAGATGGCCATCCTCTTACAGGTCTCACACCCCGAACTGCAAATTCACTACGTGGTAGGTGGACTCGGATGAAAGAAGATGTAAACCACTTTGTCTCAGCTTATGATGATGCGGAAAGATGTGTTGGAGATAAAAGCGGTTACAATGACGATGATGTTATCAACATGGCCAAAAAGCTACACAAACAGAGGCAGGGCAGTAAGTTTAATAACATGCATTGTTGGGAAGCAATGAGGCACTATCCGCAGTGGCAATCTCACATGAATTTCACCAGTGCAACCAGGGTGAGTAGGTGCGTATGCAACCTCGTGCATATGGTGGTGGATCAGCTGATGAGGCTATCAATGTTGAGGTTAGTGGTGGGAGCGGTACCAAAAGGGGTTTGGAATGCACTGATGATGGGAGCAAAATTGCATCGAAGCGCCCTATGGGTCGTGAGAAGGCAAAGGCCTTGCAAAAGCAGGGGGGTTCGAGTGGAAGCTCGATTATGGACGGTTTGAATGAATCCTTCCAATGCATGAATACAATTGAGGAGAAGAGGCTTGAGCTTAAACTGAGGAATATTGAGGAAAGGAAGCAAGCTGAGGCGCGGAGGCTTGAGTTTGAGGAGAGGAAGCTTGAAGTGATGCGAATGAAGGCGGAGAAGAAGTCTGAGGACGTGAGAGTGCTTGCTGAGAGTCAACATCAAGCTACTACGTTGGGGAAGTTCCAAATGATGATCGATCTACAAAACAGGTTCGATAACTTGTCACCGATGGAGCTTTCTATCCTGCAGAAGCTCCAGTCCGAGCTCGGAATGTGATTCCTTCTATGTTTGTTGTTGTGTGCTTTCATTTCATTTCAAGTAGGATTTGAATGTTGTATGATGTGCTGTGTGTTTTCAATTTCAATCATGTATTAGGACTGTAATGTTGTGATGTTGTATCCGTATGATTTCAATATATGAATCTGTGTGTTTTTAATACATGTTGTTCCGAACGGATATAAGTTTCAAACGGATTAAACGACTATATTTTTCAAACGGATTAAACAACGACTATATTTTTCAATCTCAATAAATTATAAAACGAGTTTTAAGAATCCAATTTGAGTAATTTCAACTTCTAGACACTCTTATAATATGTTAAGCAAGTTAAAAGAAATATAAAAAAAATACGAAAAAAATATTAAAAAACACTATTCACGACCTTAGCACGACATGTTGGACAGTTTTTTTTCTGTAGTGGTCGTTAAATCAGCCTTAGCTCACGACCGCCATTATTCACGGCCTTAGCTAAGACCCATTGGGAGTGGTCTTAGACTTTATTTAATACTCCCTCCGTCCCAGACTAAATGTCTCATTTTGACTTTTTGCAGTCAACATTTTTTATCTTTGACTATGATTTAATCTTAAACCGCAAATGTAAAATGTTCAATTAAATTATATAATTAAATTTTGGAATTAAAGTTTCATTATATGATTTAATTGAACATTTTAAATTTACGGTTTAAGATTAAATCATAGTTAAAGTTCAAAAATATTGACTGCAAAAAGTCAAAATAGGATATATGGTCTGAGACAGAGGGAGTACTAACTTACCAGTTTCATAAATTTATTTTCTAAATAGATTTGTTATGTGAATGTATAGTTAACTTATGTAGATTAATAATTAAAAAAAGTTAATGGTCTTATATTTTTATTCTATAATTATCAAGTGAATGAACTTATTAATTAATTAATTTATATACGTACCAAACACAATTCTAAAAATTATTTGGCCTCAAATATAATCAAACTACTAGGACTTGAGTTACCTTGCTCAACATTCATATTCATTTAATAGGGTGGGTGTACCCAGAAGAAAGGTGCAATTAAGCTGTAGGAGTTGTGTTCCGAATCCCTTTATCTTTTTTGAAGTTTTGGGGCGTTAAACGGTCTGGAGTATGAGACTATAGATAATAAAATTCGTCACAACTTTGCTGCGGGGTTTTTACACCATAGAACTAATCCAACAACCTCTATTGAGAGGTTTTACCGGGCTCATGTCAAGTTTCCACTCCAACATTCAGCTAGATAACTCACACACAACATTAATCTACTCCTTTTCAGCTGTTGAAATACACTATTGGAGTACCGTTCGATTCGAGAAGAAATGGGAAAAATCTATTTTGGGTACCTTAAGTTGTGACAGTTATCGTTTTGATACCTTAAGTTGTGACCGTCCAATTTTGATACCTTAAGTTATGTATTCGTCCAATTTTGGTACTCCGTTAGTCAAACTTAACGGAACCGTTAACTTTGACCGAATTAGTAAGAATTAGCGTGAATTAGTCGATTTTCCGTTAAGTCGGCGCGTAAATTAAACGCGCTCCAAATAAAATATTGATAAATTTTAATTAAAAAAATATGATCAATAAAATCGATTAATATTAATAAAAAATTAATTCATGATCAATTTAAATTCGTCTAATATAAATAAAAAATATTAATATTAATAAATTTTAATTAAAAAAATTAATTCATCATCAATGGAAAATCAACTAATATTAATAAAAAAGTTTCATGATCAATGAAAAATTGAATAATATTAATAAAAAATATTACTATGAATAGAATATTAATAATTTTTTAATTAAAATTTATTAATATTTTTTTAGGAGCGCGTGTAGTTCACGCGCCGACTTGACGGAAAATCGACTAATTCACGCTAATTCTTACTAATTCGGTCAAAGTTAACGGTTCCGTAAGTTTGACTAACGGAATACCAAAATTGGACGAATACACAACCTAAGGTATCAAAATTGAACGGTCACAACTTAAGGTACTAAAACGATAACTGTCAAAACTTAAGGTATAAAAAATGAATTTTTCCCGAAAATAAATACATTCTATTGGGCTACTTTAGTGGAGTAAAAGATTGGTCGCTTTAATCTTCCACCTACTCTAACTATCACATGTTAAACGTATTCATCAATATTGAGTGAACCTTTGTAAATCAATTAATTAATCACATTCCAAGTAGTTCTTGACTGATGTAGCATGCGGGTGATCGATACATGATCATAGATAAATTAAATATTTATATCACTAAAATTATATATTGAAAAGGAATATTTTCAAAAAATATAAATAAATAAAACAAGAAAAGAATTCATAGAGAATAATAACAAACACCATTTTCGAGAAAATTATTTCAACTAGACTCGAACCTACTCATATTTAACGAGTAATTGATGTACGCCCAAAAATGAAATTGAATCAATAAGATTTAAATTGAATTGAAATTAATTCAGACATGGCGTATAACTGTGACTTAATAAATAAGTATATATATTAGCATTTACATAACATACATTTATATATATAATTAAGAAAATAAAGAGTTTGAAATATTAAAAAAAAGTGATGAAGCACATTAAAAAGAAGTATGTGTAAATTAAGATTGGTATATAAGAAACACACTCTATGCTATAAAGTTTTTTTTAATGATTTCAGAAAGTAAAAATGTGAGGCTATGGTCCAGAACAGTCAACAACATATTAATGTTACGTGTATGGTCCAAGTCATGACTGTGTCTCAACCAAGAAGATCGGCTCTCGATCAATTAATGGCGACAGGTATCAGGACATGCTACCCCCATCCAGAGGCTCTCGATCAATTAGATTGTAATAGCATGCAGCCCACATCAGTTAAGAGCAAGATAAATAGAAGTATAATATATAAGACACGCCCTCTCAAATTAAGATGCCTTTTGGAAGATTTCAAAAAGTAAATTTGTGAGTGCGCCGATCAAAGTCGATGGTGGACAATATCATACTATATGTGTGACCCAAACATAAATAATTGTACCGGTTCAGAGAGGTGGATTTTAATAGATCAAATGTCGGGTTGTTACTGTTCATCAGATAAATGCCACCATTAATTAATAACCATTTGATACACAGGAAAATTAAACCTAGTAACAATCAAAATTGTACTCATTATCTAACCAAAAAAGCATAAGCGATTATTGTTTTCGCAAAAGAAATAAATGGAATATGAATGTGTATGTTGTAGAAGCAACAATACATGCCGGACAAAAACTATTGGATCCAAAATTAAATTTGTTCAGGTTCAGATGGTTTTGGTTGATGTTAACTCGTTAGAAATTGTGAAAATTGAAGTTTAATAGATGGGTTAGTGTAAGTGTGAGAAACATTTCCATGTATTGGTTTGGAAGTGGTTATAATTTATAACGAGCCAACCACTAATCATTAATCGATCAAAGATTCGATCTTTTGGACCGGCATGACTGGCCACACATGTTATACTAGTATGATATTGTCTACTTTGGGCCGAAATCCGTACATATTTATTTTTTGAATCACCCAAAAGCCTTATAATATGCGAGGGTGTTGGTCCACATATATACCATTCATCCATTTTGTTCCTAACCGTAACTGATGTTGGACGTATTAAATTTTGCACCTTTAAATTGCTTGACATCCTCGTTGAACCTTCGATAGTGGTATCCATGTCCTGGGCCAACCATCTGCACCCCTCGCGGGTTTGGAACTTTCCCGCTCTAATACCATTTGTAACGCCCCATTCCCTGGCTAGTCGAGGTTCGATCCTTTTAGCCGACACGGTCACTTACGGAATATGGACTGCTCTCCTGGTAATATGCAAGCCCCATAGTAACAACACGTTTTCTTTTTCACATACTTTGTGCTCACTCGTGCGCGCACCGGGTGACTACTCACTAGGTCACCATCCTAAGATTACTCAGGAGTAATTAAGCATGCTTGACTATGTTCTTATGGATGGATTACCAAAAAGAAAAGTGCACCTTGTTGATGTGAATAACATCCTCAACTCCTTTAAACTCTGGGCCCAACTCATGCGTAGACGTGCCGGTCAAAAGAGTCGGATTTCGATTGATTAGTGGACAGGTTGCTACAAATGGTATTAGAACCAAGCTAACCCAAAACCTACGTGTTAGGAATATCTGTTAGTATTTTGATCATTCATCACATGTTCTTATCTTAGCCAGAAAGGTGATTAAGTACTCTTGGTTCACTTGAACATTGTAAAAGAGGAAATCACTGAGTATATTTAGTCTAGTAAATCTTGTATTAGGATTATAGGTATCTGAGTGTAATTTTTATTTCAAGAAGACCATGAAGATCAATCCTAGCAATGGAGCTTTTCTGAAGATTACAAGACCGGAGATTGCACAAGATTTATGAAGACACCAAGGTTTAGTCTCACTCGGAAAGACTATGTCCTTAATCCTTTCTTAAGTACATTTAGTTACTTTTGAAACATGATTCTGGAACATATGACATCATGAGTATGGAGCATGCAAGCCATCAGAAAGGCTAATGTATCCGTTGAAGACTACATGACAAGAAATAGTACATATGCATTAATTGCATCGGCAGAAAAGCCGTTAAAGCACAGTCCTCTCTGAGATATGAGACAAGGACTTCTGAGTACTCATTTCAAGATAAGTATAGACTGAATTTGAATTGTGTCTAACGGATAACATCCCAACGACTCTCTAATTCATCTATAAATATCACACACTTAGATGCTGAGAAATATGACCGAAGAACGATCTAACTTGCAAACTTACAATCTAGCAAAGTATTCTCTCAAGCACTCTACTACCCTTTCTGAAAGCTTTCTGTTGCTTGAAGAATCACTAGTAGTTCTAAGTTGTCCTGAACCTTAACAAGAGATTGTTATTCGTGAAAGAGTTGAATGCCGATAACCTTTCGAAGCTCATTCTCGAGCGGACATCAATTACTTGGGTCAAGAAGATTGCCATACACCTTGAACAAGTGTATTAAGTAGTCTTGTTCTATTAGGCTCTCTGAAAACATAATCGAAAAGTTATACGAGAAGCCTCTCGACAAACCTTATAACCAACACCATCAAGGCGTGGAGTAGAGGAAGTACTTGATTTGGGAAATCGTGAATAATTCCAAGGTTATCCGAGTAGAGGAAGTACTTAGCTCTAGGAGTCGGGAATAACTTAGGGGAACATTTGGTTGGGAACCAATTGTTTAAGAATCTTAGAATAGGATTTTGTAAGGTGAACTCAATTATCTATTCTAGTGAATTCTAGGTCTCGAAAGACCAAGTGGATTAGTTGGAGGATTACGCCACCTCGGATACCACTATACTTGCGTGTTATTCACCTTTACGTATTTATCTTTCAAAGCACACACACTTACTTATTGTTTCGCACTTACCTATCTTAAAGTCTTCCGCTCTGATTTAAGTATCGAAACCCTGTGTTTCGAGAACTGTGTTTATCGACAAAAGTTTAAAAGACTGTTCACCCCCCTCTAGTCTTTTACTTTGCCGTTATCTGGACCAACAAGTGGTATCGAGCAGAGGTTCCAAGCCTTCAAGATCGAACCTAGATCCCCAGATAGGTGAAGAAACTTTGTCCCTTTCTGAGGACTATATAATTTGTGTGTTAAGTGTGCAGGTATGTCTCTGAGCGATGCACCCGTTCTAAAGCCAGAAAACTACGAGAAATGGAAGAACAACATGATGCTCCATCAGGAGGCCATTAGTGATGAGATGATCTATGTCATCAATGAAGGACCTATCAAAATCAGACAACTCAAACAAGTCACTGAGGTTTCTGATGGAAGAAAAGCCTCAGACAAGGAAGATGGAAGCGAGGACATGGCTGCTAGTGATAGTGGTTATGTTGCTCGTGGAAGCATTATATATGAAGACAAGCCAAGAGAGCTCTGGACATCTGAAGATGCCAAGAGACACAGATTGGATGGTCATGCTCGTAATATAATCATCAGATCGACACCTGAGCACATACAAGGTAAATGTGGTGCTAAAGCGAAAAGTCACTGGCAATTGATTGAAGAAATCAGGCTGAACCGAAAACCAAAGAAAACAAGTTGAAGTTCTTAAATTGAAGTTCCAAAACTTCAAGCAAGGTCCCACCAAACTGGAAGAACTTGATTTCGTGTTTACTACTCTTATGAGTGATATGGCTGTACTTGGTGAAAGCAACAGATACTCCCAGCAAAAAAAGATTAAGACTATTGTCAGAAGTCTCAATCACAACTGGGAGCACACTAAATTCTTTTATTTCAACCAAGGAATGCCAAATATTACTCCAGTAGAGCTCTTCTCTCATCTTGCTACTGTAGATTATGAGACAACTCAGAGAGAACAAGCAATTTGAGAAGTTGCAAAGTGTTGCTCTAGTCTCTCAAGGTACTTCTGAAAAGAAAGATACCAAAGACGCATCTGAAGAAAATGCTCTTGCAGTAAGACACATGAATAAATTTGTGAGTCAAGATATTGAGAGAAGAAAAGCTAAAGAAAAGCTGAAAAAGCATCTTGGCCCAAACTATCATCAGTACAAGAACATTCAACTAAACAACTCTCTGAAGACCCCCATTCAGAAAGGTGTTAGTACTGAATCAGCAGAGATAGGAAATGATATCTGCTTCTATTGTCAAAAGCCTGGTCACTTCAAGAGAGATTGCCCTGCTTTAAACAAGCTCAGAAGAAATTTCAAGAGAAATCAAAGGGCCTTACTGACTGAAGAAAGGAAGAAGATTCAAATCCAACTTGATGCTCTAGATATTGAGACAGATTCTGAAGATGGAGATTCAGATAACTCAAACCTACCATCACCAGAATTGTGTGGAATCACCCACAACGTAATCGACTTCGGCCTTAAGAAGAATGAAATGTGTGGAGTTGCTGAGATTGCTGGTCCAGACATCTCCAACATTGAAATGTGTCTTATGGCTGACGAGGTAACTAATATTTCACAATTTCTGTACTATGAGAGTGATGATGGAATTGAGGATCTGGAGTTAATCAGGAGTGAATTGGATCGTTATGAGAAAGAATTTCTGGAAGCACAATCCAAAACCAGAATTCTAGAGGAAAGCAAAGAAACTCTTGAAAAAGAGGTTTCTGAGCTAACCAGGGTATCTGAGAACAAGAGCGCTGAAATAGCCCTTCTGAAAAATCAGATATTTGAAAATGAAAATTTTCACAAACTAGCCTTGGATGAACTTAATAAGAAAATGATGAAGCTGCTTTCTGAGAATGAGGAACTCCGAAAGAAAGAGCTATCCTTCCAATCTTATGCAAAAGCTAGTGACACTCTCACTGAGGTTCAATCATATCTGAGAGATCCCTCTGAGAAAGGTGGACTTGGACTTGATGAAGCAATTCGTCTCCCCTGAAGAAGGGTGATGATAGGTTGACCTTTGTAAAAAGTCAACAGAATGGTTCTTCAACCACATATAGCATTGGTCAGAAAGCTAGGGTAGTTGACAAAGGAAAAGGAGTAGCAACTCAGCCTTTGAAAGAACAACAAGTTCACAAGAAATATGTGGATAAGGTTTCTGAAAAGAAGCACAACCCTCAGACATGCAACCATCCACAGTGCTATATTACTAAGAAGGGAAGAATTGATGGAATAGGCAAATTCTCAACTATACCATTTTATGAAAATAAAGATGGTGCAGAAACTAGTAAGGCTTGTGAAGACCGCATTCAGAAAGCCAAAGGTGTTCAAAATGGCATTGGCTATCGTGCTATTGGAAAAGTCCTTTTACAACAATATAAGGAAGGACAAGAACAATGGCGCAAGGCTGATATTGCACGTAGCAATAAACAGAAGTGGAAGAAATCTCAAACCACTGAAAAACTGAATGCCAAAGCTAGAAGGAACCTGGCCAGAAAGGCTAAGTTTGCTGAAAAGCAACCCCAGAAACCCAGGATCCAGAAAGCACCAAAGGGAACACCTAGAAACACCCCCAAGAAGGAAGATTGAGATCAAAATTACTAATTTAATTGCATCTCCTTCTGATCAAGTTAGACAAAAACAAACTCCCAAGAAATTCACTAAAATGTGGATTCCTACTGGAAGAATGTTTAGTCTAAATGGTTGTATCTCTGAAGCAAGAACCTAACTCCTGTTTCCTGTTTTGTGCAGAACGCCTCTTGGACTAAGGCTCAATGGCTATTTGATAGTGGATGCGGAAAGCACATGACAGGAGACAAAGCAAATCTGGTCAACTATAAAGCTTGCAACACTGGACCAGACATCAGATTTGCTGGAGGAGAATTAAATCCCTCTCTGGGATTTGGCAACGTCAAATTGGGATCTTTAACAATTACTGACGTATTACATGTTAAGGGTTTGAAATACAATCTATTTAGCATGAGCGGTTTTGCATAAGGGATTCACTGTGAAATTCAAAGCAAAGTTTTGCAAACTTATTGACAATGAGTCAAAGCAGACAGTCTTGGTTGCTCGGCAGAAAGGTAGTCTTTATGTTGCCGATTGGCATCTGCCACAACTGAAGAATGTCTCATGGTGAGTCAATCTGGTCACACAGAAGAGCACTGGTTATGGCACAAAAGAATGAGTCACTTGAACTTCAAAACTCTGAACAAACTTGCCAAGAAAGAGTTAGTGGTTGGCCTTCCCAAAACATCTTCGAAAGGATGGTATCTGCTCATTGCCGATGGGGAAACAATCTAAGATCTCTTTCAAGTCCAAAATCGAGACACTCTAAGTTAGACCACTGCAACTATTACACATGGATCTTTTTGAATCATCTGTAACTAGTTATGCAGGAAAGAAGTATGGTCTGGTTGTTGTAGATGACTTCTCAAGATTCACTTGGGTTGTCTTTCTGAAGCACAAATCTGAGGCAAGGGTGGAGATACCAAACTTGCTAAATAAGCTTGAAGTCATGAAAAATGACAAGGTATCTGCAATCAGAATAGACCATGGTACTGAATTTGTCAACCATTACATAAAGGAGTTTTGTACCAGCAACGGTATACAACATCAACTTTCCTCTGTAAGAACACCACAACAAAATGGTGTTGCAGAAAGGAAAAATAGAACCCTTAAAGAAGCAGCAAGGACAATGTTGGCTGACACTGAAATAAGTGAAGTTTATTGGGTTGAAGCTGTAAACACAGCATGCTACACTCGTAATGTATGTTTGATAAACAAACACCATGACAAGACCCCTTATGAGCTCTTGGTTGGTAGACCCCCTAATATTAAACATCTGAAAGTGTTTGGTTGTAGAAGTTTTGTTCTTAACAATGTAAAACAGTATCTAAGAACATTTCAACCAAAGGCAAATGAAGGAGTGTTTCTTGGTTATTCTATGAATAGCAGAGCTTATAGAGTTTACAACAAAAGAACAAAGAAGATTGAAGAATCAGTTCATGTTGTATTCTATGAAGAAAGCAAGAAATCACCCCTTGCTGATGAACTCTCAGAAAGGTTCAAGGAACTAATGTTAAAGGATTCTGAAGAAGAACCCTCAAAAAGGAAAAACATCATTATGGAAAGAGATGATGACTCTGACGAAGAAAAGCATGAAATGCCTAGTAACAACCAGATGATTCTCAGACATGATGAAGAATTTCCTATGAGATTTCCAGAAATGGAAACTGAAGATGTTCATAAGAGAGCTAATTCTGGAAATGACCTCTCTGACAGGCATGTCCTAGAAAGCCCTCACACTAAGCAAGTGTCAGACATTCATCGCCCTTCTGTGGTACAAAATGTCATAGATACTGAAGAAGTATCAAGTCATAATCATAGTGATTCACATTCAGATCACATAGATGTTGACCCTACTAGCCCCAAACCCATGATGAGATGGATCAAGGATCATCCTGCAAAGGATGTGATTGGACCAATCAATCAAGGTATTAGGACTAGGAGAGCAATAGCCGAAAATGCTAATTTTCTCTTTGGATGTTTCATCTCAAATATTGAACCTAAAACTATTGAAGAAGCATTAAGAGACCAAGACTGGATCTCTGCAATGCAAGAAGAGAGAGTTGGATCAGTTTGAAAGAAACAAAGTCTGGAAACTAGTTCCATTTGTAGAAGGAATATCTGTGATTGGAACCAAGTGGGTTTTCAGAAACAAGATGAATGAATCTGGTGAAATAACCAGAAACAAAGCAAGGTTGGTTGCCAAGGGATTCACCCAGACTGAAGGTTTAGATTTTGATGAGTCATATGCACCAGTTGCCAGATTGGATGCGATAAGACTCTTTCTGGCCTTTGCAGCTCATAAAGACTTTAAAGTTTATCAGATGGATGTCAAAAGTGCATTCTTGAATGGTGAACTTGCTGAGGAAGTCTATGTTGAACAACCACCTGGTTTTGAAGTTTCCTCAGAAAGTAGAATGGTCTACAAGCTACAGAAAGCTCTATATGGACTGAAACAGGCTCCAAGAGCATGGTATGACACTTTGGCCAAATACCTTCTGGAAAGTGGTTTCAAGAAAGGTGAAGTTGATAAAACTTTATTTACCTTAAATCATGATGGGAAACTGCTCTTAGTTCAAGTATATGTTGATGACATCATATTTGGATCTAAGGACAAGCAACTTTGTGATGACTTTGCAAATCTCATGAAAAGTAAGTTCGAGATGAGCATGATGGGAGAATTGAACTATTTCCTAGGATTGCAAGTCAAGCAACTCAATGATGGAATATTCATTAGTCAGACAAAGTATGCAAAAGACATGCTCACAAAGTTCAATCTTAAGCCTTCTGAAAAGAATGCTAAGATACCTATGAACATAGGAACCAAGATGACCTATACTGAATCAGATAAGAGTGTTGATGAACACAAGTATAGGAAATTGATAGGTTCACTACTTTACCTTACTGCAAGCAGACCTGATATCCAATATGCAGTTGGTGTGTGTGCTAGATTTCAAACAAATCCGATGCAATCACACTACAACATTGCTATGAAAATATTAAGGTATGTGAAAGGTACAGTAGATGTAGGTTTGTGCTACCCTAAAGAAAGTGGATTGAGTTTGGCTGGTTACTCAGATGCTGATTTTGCTGGATCAATGCTTGATAGGAAAAGTACCTCAGGAACTTGTCAATTTCTGGGAGCTAGACTTATCTCATGGTTTAGCAAGAAACAAAACTCAATTGCAACTTCTACCACAGAGGCTGAATATATTGCTGCTGGTTGTTGTGCAACACAAATTCTGTGGATTCAACAACAACTCAGAGATTATGGACTCAATGAAGAGAAAACTCCCATTTTCTGTGATAACACAAGTGCTATTGCAATCACACAGAACCCCAAGTTCCATGCCAGAACAAAGCACATTGATGTTAGACACCACTTCATCAGAGACCATGTTGAAAAAGGCAATATAGAGATACTCAAGATTGGCACAGAAGACCAACTTGCAGATATCTTCACCAAGCCCCTACAGGAAAGCCGGTTCTTGACCTTAAGACATAATCTTGGGTTAATGGAGTTGCCTAAGGACTGAAAAATGTCCTGAATCTCTAAAGTCTGAGTAAGCAAGGTAGAAAAGAAGTAGGCCTCTGAGAACATGCTCTCAGAAAGCCAAGTTGTTAAGAAGTGATGCAAAGGTTTCTGAGTAGCAACACTCAGAAAGGCAAAACATTTCTGGAACGGGTATCCAGAAAGGCAAAGGTTGGTACACACTCAATGAGTAAATAAGACTAGAACTTACTTACTAAGAGTGTGTCAAATACATTCAAACAACTGAAGTTTCTGATTCTTGAATTCAGGAAACTATTTAGTCATAAAGAGAAAAGACACATAAAGCCCAAAAAAGTATAAGTTCTGGGAGTCAAACATGTCCAACGTCTTGTATTTTTGTCATTTTTATGATAAATAATATAAAGATAAGGACTTAACACTCAGAATGATAAGCTCAAACGATTAAGTGTTCCTACTCTTTACTAAGTGACACAATGAATGTAGCATATTAAAAATCCATCAAGTCGGCACAATACCATTTGTTGATTGATATCATTACAAGATATTCAATATAAACCCTTGATGTATAAACGTTTGATCTCAACGGCTGAGATTAAAACAAAGCAAGTAATGTCTGTTGAGAAATGCAGACATGGCCCACTAAGCATTTAATGAAGTACAAAGGTCGTACCACGCCTATGCAGATACAAAGACACGCATTCATATTCAGCTATATGTATGTTGTATCTATGTACGTTTTGTCTGGTATATATATAGGAATTGGGCAAAAGACATGCACTTTTACCAAATCCGAAATTTCATACTTGCATCAAAATAGCAAAATCTCTCAAGATTTCTGCAAAACTTCTTCTGCAACTCAATTTCTTGTGCTTAGTCTTCTGAAAAGATAGACTAATCTCGATTATTCTTGCAAAACCCATCTGTAAAAACTCACTCAAAGACTCTATATAAGAGATGGCACCAAAGAAGATGACCACCAAGAACCCTAAGGTCAAGATCATCCGCTCCTCCCGAAAAGCAAGGAGGAAAAGAACTCAAGGTGTTGAATAAACGCCTTCTAGGAGAGTTTACCTTACATGCGGAATCCAAGTCACAAGATGAATTGGGGAGCTTTTCTTGTGAAGAAATATGTTTCTGCAGTCATTTATTCAAAAGCAGATAGAAAACTGATATTGGGAATGTTGAAAAGTTCCCATATCTACAAGTTTCTGTGTGCTGCACCCAGTGGACTTTCCACACTGGATGTGTTGGAGTTCTACAACAACTCCAAAATCTTCACAAAAGTTGTGAATGATGTAGAAGAGAAGTACATGATCAAGTTCAAGGACAAGAAATTGTCCTAGACTGCAAGACTTTCTGCAACTTATTCCAATTGAAAAATCGAGGAACAATCGACGACATCAACATCAGGGATGCCTCCATGATTCAAAGTGTTAAGGAGCTATTTGAAGCAATCCAGATTGAAAATGCAAAGGGTTGCCAAAGAACTTTGTTCGAAAGCCATCGAATCCATCTCCGTAAACACTGAGTACTTTGGCTCTCATTCGTCCGTTTCTTTGATGGCAACAAATGTGGAGTAGACCGGATAAGCATGGAGAGATGGATGATGATGCATCTTGAATAAGAAGCATGAAGGCGTGAAACCCACTTTAATTGGGGAAGTACGCCTTCAACAAATTTCTTGGGCACATTGAGGAATTTGAGCCTAAAATCATCAATGGCCTTCCGAGACAAAGGCCAATATGCATTTTGGTCTCGTGATTTGCTACATTCGAAACAATGGGAATAACTCTAAAGAGACAAGAAATCCAGTCACCAACTCTCTTTCGGACATGCCTTTGAAGAAAAGGAGAGAACTGCCGAGAAAGCTCGGAAAAGGTAGAAGAGCTTGAAGTCGCCAAAGAAGGTGAAGAGGTCTCGAGCAAGCTCTGCTCAACCTCCAGCTACTAAGAGAAAGAGGACTCAAAGCAAGAAAGCCTCTAAGTCCCAAAGTGTACAAAAAGCACAACCTTCTGGAGACAAGATCTCAGAAGATGTTGTTTGGCCAGAAAGGCAACACTAGAAAGCCCCAAGAATTCTGACACAGGCTGCTCCAGAAATCTCCAGAGATGATAGAAATATCATAGATGGGTCAGCTCCCAATCTGGACAGTGACTCTGATGATGATGTAGTACTTACACAAGTATTCAAAAGTCCAGATTGAGACCCATGGAGGAGCATCAAGCTCACCCCTCGAAAGATAGGAACCCCTCCGTCAAAGCAGGAAGAAGAAGGCTGGAAGAGGAAGATAGAGTGATGGAAGATGTTGACATTGCTTCCACATTCACAATGCCAAGACTTAATGTGGTCAAGAAAACCACATTCTTGAACAGATTCTCAACCTTCGAGAGAGCTCAACTCTAGAAGGGATCAAACTGAGATGGAGACTCAGAAAGATATTGTAGAGGAGACCAACAATGAGCAAAGAGAGGCTGTGGAAACTCCACTAGTCCAAGAGACCCAAACTCAGCCTGACTCTATTCAGGTAACAAAAGTAGTTTGTATCTAACTTGTCAACATTAAAATGTTAACTTGTTACTCATAAGTTTCATTTGTTACAGGCCAACTTGGAGACACAATTTCAGGGGGAAGAAAACTTGTCCACTCCCTTGAATCAAGAAGAGGTTCCTCCAACCTCAGAACATCAAGAAGAGCCTGTTCCACAGGTAGTAAAAGTTATCTCTGAACAAGGAATAACTAACTAAAATTGCTCTTATGTTCTAATATTCTTAATGTCTCTTCTTAGGCTACAACTGAGAAAGTAGTGGAGGTGGAACCAACACCCCAACACCAAGAGTTTCCAGAGGCTGAAAAGCACTCTGAGGAAGTAGTTACTGAGCCTTCTGTTGAGAAGGTAAGTATCAGTAAACTTTCCTTAAGAAAATTTTGGTAAAATTCACTACTTAATCAATATGTTTGTTCTATCTTACAGGCTCAATCAGAAGAACACTTGGATGGAGAGAATGTGATCTCATCTCCTCCAAGAGAAACTAAAACTGCTGAACAAGCAGTATCTGAAGAAAAGGTTCCAGAAACCCCCAAGGTTTCTGAGAAAGATGCCACTGAGCTTCCTCACTTGGAAGTAAGCGAAGTCTCAGAAAGCATTTTTCCACTTATCTTTTCTAATAACAAGTTTCTAAACATATTTGATTTTATTTCTCAGGTTCAATCAGAAAGAAAGGATGCTGAGGATCAGACTTCTCCTCACATCAAGGTATCTGAGGCCTCTATGCCCAAACAAGCAGAAGTCCAAGCAAATGAGCCTAGTGTTTCTACACAGGTATGCTCAGAAAGCTTACTTTTGCACACAGATACTAACACAAGTAGTTTGAACAAAACTAACTTGATCCCTTTCTTTCAGGCTCAAAGTCCAGTGCCACTCAACTTACTCCAAGCCTTTAAGAAGCACACTCTCAAGAAACATCTAAAGTGCTTCAGACAATGGCAGAAACTCAGAAAGGCCGATCTTTTTGAAATTGCAAGAGTAATTGACATCCCAGAGAAAAGGGCCATAGCAATCAATCTGGAAGACCATATCCATGCTATGTTTCCCACAGAATCATATTCTTTTGCCACTCTGATGGATGATAACTTCTTAAATGAAGTAGAACAAAGACTCCTAGCAGACTTTCAAGCTTCTGATGCTCAAACCCAAGAGCAGATGGTGACCCATCCTGCCTTCCCCAGCAAGCTCACAACCTACCCTTCTGAGCAAGAAGAAGTAAATGGGAGGATGATCACACTTCCTAATGTGATCAACTTGGTTTCTGAAGATGAGAAGGAAACTGATGAGAATGACTACCAAGAACCTCCTTCTGAGCATCCAAGTCAAGAAGACAAGAAAAAGGATGATGATGATGATTAGAATGATGATCCCCAACCTGGAAACGGCGGGATTCAGAAAGTTAGCAAAGGAAGTGCAGAAAAGGCTACTCCTTCCAATGCTCAGATTTAAGTTGGAAGAGGAGAAGAGAATCAACTTAGAGTGTCAAGCTCTTGTTGAAGAAAAGGAAGCCAAACTCGAAAAGCTCAAAGAAGCTAATGCTAAGGAACTGGCACTCCTAGATGAGCAAAGGTTGTTGAAAAATGCCATCGTTGTCACTGCTGTTGAGATAGATGCCATGGATGACAATGATGATGAAGAGCATTATGCTAAGGCTGCATCAGAAAGACCTTCTACTTCTCAGAAGGCCAGCATACTCAAAGGCAAACAAAAGATTGCCACTCTGCAAACAATCCAAGAAAAGGATTATGAGAATGATGCTGAAATAAACCCAAACTTGATCTCCCAAGCAGAAGATGAGAGGCTAATCACTAAGAAAAAGCTAGCCCTTCTGGGGCCTCAAATTTTCTCTGCTCCAGGTGCTTCAAGAAGTGATGAGCACAGGTCCAGAACAGCTATTTTCTTGGAACTAAGAGACAGACTTGTTGCTCAAGACAACCAAGTCCTACAGTCAGTCACAGAAGAGATGAAAGATTTGGCTGCTGCATTGCTAAATAGAGCAACCAGCATAGCACTCTCTCAGAAAGACTTAGCCCTGATCAGGGAAGAAGACTGCAACAATGCCAATCAAGCACTAGAAGATGCTACTTATGCTACTCAACAAGCTGAGGCTATTCTAAAGCCTCTTGAAGAGCTCAACAGAAAAGAGCAAGTGTTGGTTAGGCAAAACAAGGACATGAAAGAAGAAATCCAAGAATTGGTAAGGGTGCATAACAACCTCCAGAAGAACTTTGAATCACTCTCTGAAGCTTATGCTATCATGAGTTAGTCATTCATGAGTAAGGGGGAAGGAGAGATGCCTCAGAAAGGCAGAGGAAGAAAAAGAAAACAATCAAATCTCCCCTCCTCAAGTCAACTAATCATTAAGGACACCACTGGAGACACCCCTGCTGAAGAAGTTGTTCCAGATCAACCAGCCAGAAAGCTGGGAAGTATGGTCACTAGGGGAACCAAGTCCCTTAGGATCTCAGATGGGAACAACCAGAAAGCTTCTGAAGAAGAAAATCAAGAAGAAGGTGAGGTAAGAGGTCAAGAGAGCTGCAAGCCTCACAACTGGAACATCAATGATGATGATGAGGATGAATCTGATACTGATGAACATCCACTTCACAAAAGAAGAAGGCAAACAAGCCCCTTACAACCTCCTCTCGGCAAAGAAGGCCATTAGCGCATGTAACCCTTCCGAAATACCAAGTCAATTCAAGGGACTTCCACCAACACAGCCCCAAGGCAAGAAGAAAGAGTCACAGGATCTCCTGACAGAAGGCCACCTAACAGAAAGGCTAGAAGGGATATTCAGTTTGGCAGAGCAAACAAAGAAACTCATCAAGAAAAGCCAACTGATGCCCACATTGAGTATGTGAAAACCAGTAATGAAGAGTCTTCATATAGGTGCATTCTGAACAAGAAAGGGTATTGGATTCTGGAACTGCAACATCTACTTGTCAATGATGAGTTTCCAACTCCCATCTTCAACCAGATCCTAAAATGGAGTGAAGGCAAGCCAAATTTGCTAAAACATGAGCACCTTCATGCCTGGCTAAACTTTGAGGTTGAAAAGAGAAATGATGCCAGAAAGATGGACCTTTCTTTTCCTTGTCCTTACCCCAAGCTAGAAGATGTGCACAAGACAAGAAAACTGGATGGTAGCTACAGCAAGCAGAACAAGCTAGGTGTTCATCCCTATGAGTCATTCTACATGACAAAGGATGAATATCTGGATGATATTCACTATCTGGAAGAAATATACAAGTATTTCAACCTATCTGAGCTGCAAGTCTGGGGAAAATACTACTGGGTCAAACACTTTCTGAAGAAAAACTATAATCTTGGCAAGAGTTACCATGAAATTTTTATCTTATCCAGAAAGATAGAACTTTCTGTCAGAAGGATACTTTATGACTATGTCCAAGAATGCAGAAAAGTGGATGATTATGTCAACTGATCCAGAAAGGGTGCTGAAGAACTTGAGGTTTCTGAACCTAAGTTTTTTTTTTGAAGACTTGAAGACTAGTATCTTAGAATGTTTACTTGGAGCTTGGACTCTCCTATTGTTCTAATTTACTTAGTTTGTTTTGTTACCTTTTGTAATCTTGCTGACTGTTTCTAATTTTCTCTATCCGTAAAAGTTGCATCTTATTCTGTAATCTGTACCTATCTGAAGATCATACTCTCAGATACACTCTAATAGATGACAACTTATCAGCAAAGGTCACTTCTTGTGATTTGGTTGATGTTTACTTTTTGCACTTAATTCAACTAAAATTGAATATCATTTGAAATGATTAAGTGGTGGATTGTTTTCTCTTCCAGGATTACAACTTTGTAATAGAACTTTGAAAGATAGTCATGGATGACTGATCAAAAAGGGGGAAATTTGTTAGGAATATCTGTTAGTATTTTGATCATTCATCACATGTTCTTATCTTAGCCAGAAAGGTGATTAAGTACTCTTGGTTCACTTGAACATTGTAAAAGAGGAAATCACTGAGTATATTTAGTCTAGTAAATCTTGTATTAGGATTATAGGTCTCTGAGTGTAATTTTTATTTCAAGAAGACCATGAAGATCAATCCTAGCAATGGAGCTTTTCTGAAGATTACAAGACCGGAGATTGCACAAGATTTATGAAGACACCAAGGTTTAGTCTCACTCGGAAAGACTATGTCCTTAATCCTTTCTTAAGTACATTTAGTTACTTTTGAAACATGATTCTGGAACATATGACATCATGAGTATGGAGCATGCAAGCCATCGTAAAGGCTAATGTATCCGTTGAAGACTACAGACAAGAAATAGTACATATGCATTAATTGCATGAGAAAAGCCGCTAAAGCACGATCCTCTCGAGATATGAGACAAGGACTTCGAGTACTCATTTCAAGATAAGTATAGATCGAATTTGAATTGTGTCTAACGGATAACATCCCGACTCTCTAATTCATCTATAAATATCACACACTTAGATCTTTGAAATACGTAGAAGAACGATCTAACTTGCAAACTTACAATCTAGCAAAGTATTCTCTCAAGCACTCTACTACCCTTTCTGAAAGCTTTCTGTTGCTTGAAGAATCACTAGTAGTTCTAAGTTGTCCTGAACCTTAACAAGAGATTGTTATTCGTGAAAGAGTTGAACTGTCAGATAACCTTTCTGAAGCTCATTCTCCAGAACGGACATCAATTACTTGGGTCAGTAAAGAGCAGATTGCCATACACTGAACAAGTGTATTAAGTAGTCTTGTTCTATTAGGCTCTCTGAAAACATAACTGAAAAGTTATACGAGAAGCCTCTCTGACAAACCTTATAACCAACACCATCAAGGTGTGGAGTAGAGGAAGTATTTGATTTGGGAAATCAGGGAATAACTCCAAGGTTATCTGAGTAGAGGAAGTACTTAGCTCTAGGAGCTGGGGAGTAACTCAGTGAGAACATGTGGTTGGGAACCAATTGTTTAAGAATCTTAGAATAGGATTTTTGTAAGGTGAACTCAATTATCTGTTCTAGTGAATTCTAGGTCTCAGAAAGACCGAAGTGGATTAGTTGGAGGATTACGCCACCTCCAGATACCACTATACTTGCTGTGTTATTTACCTTTCTGTATTTATCTTTCAGCAAAGCACACACACTTACTTATTGTTTCTGCACTTACCTATCTTAAAGTCTTCCGCGCTCTGAATTTAAGTATCAGAAACCCCCAGGTTTCTGAGAAACTGTGTTTATCGACAAAAGTTTAAAAGACTATTCACCCCCCCCCCCCCCAGTCTTTTACTTTGCCGTTATCTGGACCAACACTACGAAGGGTGGATGGTTGGTTCGAGCAAGGTGCGGAAGAGATGTTGCACAATTTAGGGGGAATGAATGGAACGCTAAAAGTTTCAAGAGAGCTTAATGGAATTGAGAATGTGACTATGATCGACAAGGTAAATCTTTCTTTTCGTAAATTCATCCATAAGAATTCCAAAGATAAGTGTGCTTGCTTTTGAGAAATCTTAGGATAGGTGACCTACTGGGACGTATTCTGGTACGCGCACGAGTGAGAACAAAGTGTGTAGAAAAATACATGTGTACAGTGGAGCCAGCATATCACCATGGAAAGCAGTTCATGAGCAACTGCGTCGATCAAAAGAGTCTGGACTTGGCCCGCAAGGGGACAGGTGTTACAATTTATTATGCTCCTTGTAACTTTATTTCATCATTAATAAAATTGTTTGCCGATTAAAAAAAATACACCTAAGAATTCATGTTTTAGTAATACCAACATTTGATGTAATTAACGCAAGATTAGATCCTAGACGCAAGTAATGCAAATTAATATTTTTTTCCTCAGCAATATTCTACATAATGGATGAAAAAGAAATTTATTCATGTAAGAATCGCGTAAAATTAAATGGAGTGAGACACGTAAAGAAAACAAGATTTCGTCATTTCATATTGGGAAAATATTCCTCCAAGAGCCAGAACAAGAAAAACTATGTTGTCCTTTGACTGTCTCGTAGACTTTGAGAGCAATTAGCTAGAGTACCATTAAAATGAATCTCATTCACTTTCATCTTCTCATATCGCTATCCAGTGGACCACTATCAATACATTCATACTGTAGATGAGACGAGAAATCTCTTGGTAGTAAAACACAACAAAATTACACTCACAAGGAATTAATTCCCACGCGTATTTGGTTGCGTCTGGTTTTGTCTCTCACTATCACACCTCTCACTATTTAAACTCCTCATGTGCCACCACTTTTACATCTTACATCACTCCAATCCAACCAACAACATGACTCCACCAACACACACTCTTTTCTCCCTCATCTTCCTCTTTTCCCTACTCTCCGGCCACCGGAATCTCGCTGCCGCCGCCGACGGCCATTGGAATATGCTCCTCACCAACATTGGCATAGTAGCAATGCACATGCAGCTCCAACACAACGATCGTGTCGTAATCTTCGACCGGACGGATTTCGGCCTCTCCAACATTTCCTTACCCGATGGGAAATGCCGGCTCGACCCTAACGAGCGGGTGGCACAAAAAGATTGCACCGCGCATTCGGTTGAGTACGACGTCGGGGCCAATTCTATCCGCCCGCTCATGGTGCAAACCGACGTATGGTGTTCGTCCGGTTCGGTTAAACCAGACGGGACATTGGTGCAAACTGGAGGGTTTAGCGATGGTGAACGCGTCGTCCGGTCATACGAGACTTGTAGCGATGAATCTTGCGATTGGCGGGAAACTAGTAACGGCCTAGCGCAAAGAAGGTGGTATGCATCAAACCATGTCCTCCCTGATGGGAGGCAGATTATTATTGGGGGTCGGAGGCAATTTAGTTATGAGTTTTACCCGAAAAGTACAGGGGAGAAAGCCTACAGCCTGCGTTTCCTAGCAGAAACACGTGATGGAAATAACGAAAATAATTTGTACCCCTTTGTTTTTCTTAATAGAGATGGGAACTTATTCATTTTCGCCAACAATCGAGCTATATTGTTTGATTACAATAAGGGAATTGTGGTGAGAACGTACCCGACTATTCCAGGAGGTGACCCGAGAAGTTACCCTAGCACAGGTTCTGCGGTTTTGCTTCCACTACATATGAGCAGTGAGGGAGCTGAAGTTTTGGTGTGTGGCGGGGCACCAAAAGGTTCCTTTATTAGTGCCACCAATGGGAACTTTATTAAAGGGCTTGACACATGTGGTAGGATCCAAATAAACGTCCCGAACCCACAATGGGTCATGGAAACTATGCCTATGAGTCGGGTCATGGGAGACATGGTTATGTTACCAAACGGAAACATATTGATCATTAATGGTGTGGGGTCGGGTACCGCGGGATGGGAATTTGGTCGCAACCCAGTTTTATCTCCGGTACTGTACCGAACCAACAATCCAGCTGGGTCAAGGTTCGAGGTGCAAAATCCAAGTACCATTCCAAGAGTGTACCATTCGACCGCGATACTACTCCGTGACGGACGGGTGCTAGTTGCGGGTAGCAATCCGCATATATATTACAACTTTACCAATGTACTATTTCCCACTGAATTGTCAATGGAAGCATTCTCTCCATCGTACTTGGATCCAAAATTCAACAACTTGCGCCCGCAAATAGTCTTACCCGCCTCACAGTCCAAAATTGGTTACGGCGAGCAACTCACAATCCGGTTCAACATTCCAGCTCCGGGCAAGTTCGAAGCGGGTTCGGTAGTGGTTACAATGTTAGCTCCATCATTCACTACACACTCATTCGGGATGAATCAAAGGCTACTGGTTTTAGGTGGTGGGAATGTGACAACAGTTGCAAAATTGAAATACCAAGTACAAGTCGTCACACCGAATTCGGGTAATCTTGCCCCGTCTGGATACTATATTCTCTATGTGGTTTATAAGGATATTCCTAGTGGCGGCACTTGGGTCCAAATTCGATAATAATTTGGACTTATTACATTACTTACATAGAACATGTATTCCATTTTATTCAATTTGACAATTAGGTTCACATGGTTCATATAATGAAAGGATTGGATATATAGGATCAAGACAATAAATAAAGGAGTTCCTGGCTGTCCTGCCCTACTGAATAAATGAATCGCGAACGATTTTATTCTCTGTTATTACACTACTTACAGGCTGTTAAAATGTTGTTAAGGCAAAACCTGATTTTTATTGAGAGGAATTTATATATATCTACAGGTTTCAAATATATTTACATGATTCATCGACGATAAACATGTTACATTGTCACATATACTACATCTTCACACGGACAGGGTACCCGTGACTAATTTGATGAGGTAAAATGTGTCATGCAGTTCAGGTTCTCATTTTCGTGTTTTTATCTATATTTATAGGTTTATATTCGATTTACATTTGTCTCATTTCTCCAAAAGCATATATTTTTCTCAAGATATCATGTAACTTTCAATTGTACTTCATATATAAATACATAACATAATACTCGTTTCTCAATATATCAAGTAACTTCCACCATAAATTTTAAAATAACAAACGCGGCATAAGTAAATGATAAAAGATGATAATTGTATAGTCTTTTGTCATATGCATTACTTTTTCCATCTCGGTCAAAAGTTTTCACTTTGACTTTTTTCAATTAACTGTCTTCATTGTAGAACTGCTACAACAAGAGGGCAAGATCAATGATTTCAATATCTCAAGTTCTCAACCATAGGATCTAACCATCCAATTATAAACTGAAAGTTCACTGCAAAGACGCTGTAACACCCTGATTCAAAATATCATGAATTAGACAACCTCAAGTATGATTGTGCTCCCAACCAAACTATAAGATATGACCATATGAAATATTATAATGTTGACTAATGCTGTACTTCCGTGAAATTATTGTCCACCACCTTATTTCAATCAAATCATGTTTGTTTCATATTATTTTACAAGAATATCACTACAATAAAATTGTGGGAATTTATGGATTTTTTCAACTCTAAATGTCCGGTCCAGTCGTTAAACAGATTAGCAACATGAAATGGGGATTGAAAACGATATACATATCTATATCATATATTAAGTCAAAAAGGATTTGAGCCATTCTAGGCTATCCACATCATTTAATTAGTTGTCAAAATCCTATTCTCTGATTGGTCAAATCATTTGCTTGGTTGTTAAATTATTTTGTTTTGATTGGTCTAATTTTGCTGATGTGGTATGATCTGGACAAAGTCAGAGCCTTCAAACTACGTTTTATGTAGAAAACGGTTTTCTATTTTGGAAGGTAGCATTTCAACAGGTCATTTATTTGTTTAATTGTCTTAAACATGGAAAATAGATTTTTAACCATAAAGACAATATTTTGTGTTACTTCTCACGTATTAAAGGTAAGGTGATGCAATCTGATAAAAAATGAAATATTTATGCGATGTTCTAGACTTGGTTAAGGTGTCCTACATAATCATGTCAAAAAATATTACATTATATTTGAATTGTGAAATTGCAATTTCGACTTTAGAAATTCTAGGAGGGACGTCTCCTATAAATTTGTCGTGTATCATGCACTCAAATTTGCCATGTATCATAACTGAGAAGATCGAGTTGGTTTTTAAATTCACTCAAATTTGGTCATCATACATGCAGAGTTTAATTCGTGGACAACTTGAGCCATTTTAAAATGTCCACCTCAAACAATTATGTGGCAAATTCTTATATTGTGATTGGTCCATTATTTAGCTGACTGTTAGATTCTTTTGTTCTGATTGGTCAAGATTTTAAATCCTGGTGATGTGTCATGATATGCACAAAAGTGCAATTAAGCAAACATTCTAAGTACAAATTTAATTCTCTGTTTTGTGCTAAACGTGGAAATTTTAATAGACCATAATAACTCAATTCTATAAATTTAATTCTCTGTTTTGTGAGAATTTTTAAGGAAAGTTGATAAATTCAGATCTTAAAAAATATTGTATTAATGAGGATCTAAATTAGTTTAAACCATTCTAATCACCACGTCCAAAAATTCAACATTTTACATTTGAATATCTCCTAAATATCACATTCGGTAATCCCCATGTTTCATTCATTCACTCATATCTGCAGCCTGCAGGAAGAGAAGTGTAGACCGTAGAGTTCGAAAAGGCAATTGTTCACTCATATATTACAAGTCGATTGTTGACTGATGATCAATTGTTAATGATGATGAGTCCAACTTCAATTTTGGGAAAATATGAGTGGTGAAGGGTCATTCTAGATTTTGATAATTTCAATAGTAACTGGTTTAATTGAGTTGTGCAAATTTAATTGACCGGATTTTAAGTGAGTTTTAACTGATGAATAGTAATTAAATTTTAATTGAGTTGTAAAAATTTATGTTTAGTAAAGTGTCAAAACTTTATCATAAAGTTTGAAATAGACGTGTATTAATGAGAGACATGAGAGACGGATTCATATTCTTATGCATATGTATAATGTTTTATACAATATCAGTAATGTTTTATGATTGAACATTTTATATAATTTTTTATGTATATGTATATCACTGATGTTCTTAATAAATTCTCTAATATTTTTTTATATAACAGTAATGTTTGTCCGTCCCTTTTAGTTTCTCCATAAGACCGTTTCTCAGGAGACTTACTCAAACTTTATGGGTGAAAGCTATAAAAATTGTGTCTGGGAGATCATGTGGAGATTTTAATTGAGTTCGTTAAATCAAAATTGGTAAGAGTCCAACTAAAAAAATGACAATTCAAACAAGAATGAACTGAAGACTAAATTTTAGTGGACGCTAAATGGCGTGCCAAATAGCCGGTTAATTCTCCTTAAGTCCCTCACAGACAGATTTTCATAATGCCTCTATTTTATTTTAAAATTATTTTGCTGAGTAAGCTTCCTAACAGAACATCTATTCATAAGTTATCTATGGATTCACCTATGTTGTCACTAAAATTATTGATGTTATAGATAAAAACGTCTATGTTGTAAATAAAATGAATTTTTGGTATAAAATACCAATGTTGACAACATACACGTTTTTAATAATAATATTAATAATTTTATTAACAACGTAGGTCGGTCTTTAAATAAGCTATACTTTGTGCCATTTGTTTAGTTGCATTTTCTTATTCCCGTTACAGAACAAATGTCATGTCGTGTTCGTTCTGTACACCATAGATTGAGAAGAAGTTGGAAACATAGTAATAAATCTTGATTTGAGTCTATAATTGTATTTATGTTGATTATAATATTTGGGTGCTTAATTTATTAATTAGATTAATTAAATGAACTAAGTAATGATATTTAATGTAAATAAAAGTAAGTTTGAGGGATAAATTCTTGCCAGAAAATGAGACATGTCGGGGGGGGGGGGGGGTGGTTGCATAGTATATAAATGCAATACATGATATTTGTTGTGGTACGAAGGGAGTATATATTAAGTTAGAGTAATTCTCATGCAATATTGTATATAGTAAATATAAAAAAAACGAACAAACAATAACATTATTACCGATAACGTTATTAATTAGATTTATTTTATATTCAATATGTATTTTTTTCTTTCTAATTTCATGTTAAAATTATTCCAATCTGGTTTGCCATATGTCGAGAGAATTTGCTAAGTGGATATTTCATGTCAGTGACAGTGTTGATATCAAGATTCTCGATGCTATACTTATTTAAGAAATGAGTAATTCTATTTCAACCATTATGATAGCAAATATATGTCATTATTGGAGCATTTAACCGATCCATCACTTGACTCAGAATATTTCTGATCATCGGTTTTTCTCTTGCATCGACTAATGTTGTAGTTGATGAGATTAATAATTAATTTGTTATGTCGAAAATGCCCGATGAATGTGTCAAGTACTCAAGTAGGGATATCATTACAAAGGTGAATGGTGTTGAGAATTGTCACGGGGATGTTTTCACAGCAGTTCTTGAGAGCTCAAGGTTCGATGGATGCATGTATGATCATGATGATGCAAAAACATATCATTGAGGCAAAAATGATATGTAAAATTAATGTAAGGAAAAAACTTTTTATTCTTATGATGATCCAATCTCAGGAGACCAAGTCCCCATTCAATTTTGATAAATGTAACATCATAAGGTTTCAGAGAGTTTAAAAGTATTGAGAATGTTACTTATACCGTAGAGGTGCACCCTTATTCTCGGGAACCACCCAGAAGGACTCAAAGTTAGGCGTGCTTGCTCTAAAGCAATCATAGTATGGGTAGGTGATCCACTATATAAGAAGTTTATCTTTGCACGCACGAGCGACAACAGGGTGCGCGGGAAAGAATATGCACGTGTTGGTTTTTGGGCCAACATATCATGGGAAAAGCATATTAGGAGTAACAGTGTTGGGCCTGACCCACATGGAATGGGTGTTATAAATGGTATTAGGACCGAACAAATCGTTAACGTATAAGGGTAGACACTTGGTTAGGCATTGCACGACGGGGACGTTCATAATTTAAGAGGGGGTGAATGTAATGTCTCAAATTTTAAAAATAAATAAATTGATAGATCGCTAGCATACCAGTATGGTGTAGTTTTCTTTTTGAGAATTCATACATAAGAAATCCATAAAAGCATGCGTTCGTTGGAACAATATTATAAATCTTGGATGAGGCATTCATATGTTCTCCCAGTGTGCAAAAAATGAAATGTGTGGATTTATGGGGTCAGAATATCACCCGAAGAGCAGTACCTGGGTAACCGCTCTAGCCAACAATAGGATGAAGCATTACAAGACCACCCATATATTGGTCTAATTTGCTATGACAATAAAGAAGATCCAGTGACAGTATCTCACTTTCACGTCGAGATTCACCATCCTCACCTGTATTCACCCAATGTTACTTATATGTTGTATTTTCTAGATTCACTATCACGAATTGACAACTTACTGGTCATAATGGTCACCCAGACCCTATCTAGAACCTTTTAGTTGAACATGGTCCATACTAGATTCGAAAATGTAAAACCAGACTTCGACCAAGATTTTAGGAATGGGTCGAATCGAGAGTTCGAGATCCGTTGTTAGATTTTTTAATAGAATCATACTTCTTTCTTGGATGCACACATTATTATGAAACACATTACAAAATCCTAAAAAAAAACACAGTATTTCAATTGGGAGGGTTCTACTTTGTTCGTACCAACGTGCACAATCCCGTTTAAAATAATTATGTCCGGTTTAGGGTATCTGCTGGAAACTGTGTCATCCATGTAACAAGACTAAGACACTACATCGATCGGGCCGTAATAGTTTATGTTAGTTTATATAATAATTTTTTGGTGCCCTCTCAACCGCCCGAATTTTTTTTCACCAAAACATGTCAAGAATAATACTCCCTCCGTCCTGGTTTCATCTTTCTGCGGGCCCGAACACAAATTTTAAGAGAAAATTGAATAAAGTAGGAGAGATGGTGATAAAGTAAGAAAGAGAGTGGATAATGTATGACAAATAGTGAATAAAGTAGTAGATAGATTTTTCAATTTAAGGGATGAGAAGATGAAGTTGGGACAACCCAAAACGGAATGCGGGAAGATGAAACTGGGACGGAGGGAGTATTAGTGAAAAAGTTTGGGGACCACCCAAAAATATTTCTACCGAAACATGTAAAGAATCATAATACTGAAATCTATATAATACATTAATCAAAAAATATTTAGAGCCATTCTAGAGTGTTCAACTCAAACAATTATTTGGCAAAATAGAGAGCTCTTATTGGTCCATTTGTTTCCTTGATGTCCAATTCTTGAATTCTGATTGGTCAAAACATTTTTATTTTTATGATGTGTTATGAGTTGGCAGATTATTTAATCTCAGTTTGTATTTTTAGAAGACTGAATGGTTTGGATTCATACTCTACTTTCTCAGACCATACCCACCAATAAATGTTAATAACGGTCTCGGGTACTAAACGAGTTCAAAACTCAAATGCACTGGAGGTTGCATAAAAAGCTACGATACCACTACAAGAATACTGGCAAATAAAGACGGATCCGTCGCTAAATAGGGACGAATCGCTAAGGATTAGCGACGGATAGAGCGTTTCGCTATTCATCGAAACATTGCAAGCCTTTGAACCTGAATTTTTACAAATTACATTATTTTTCACCCTCGACGGGTCATTTACTAGTATATACTAATAAGAACTCAAAAAAATAAGTGTGCTTGCTTTTGGAGAAATTTAGAGTAGTGACCTACTAGGAAGTTTACTGGTGCATGATGAGTGAAAATGAGTGTGCGAGAAAGGATATTTGTTGGTAGAGTACTATATCAACATATCACCCGAAAAATAGTGCAGGAGTAACCGCCCCGCCCAAAGGAACGGGTCTCGATCAATTAATGATCGTTTCGTTACAAATGATATCATAGTTGAGCTAACCCATAACTCGAAAAGGGTGCGGTTGATTGGTCTGGGCAAGGTGCGGGTGCCGTGATGACGTCACGCAATATAAGAGGGTGGATGTAACGCCCTAAAAGTTCAGATAAATTAAAAAGGGTGAGAACGCTACCATGCATACAAGGTGCATGCACCTTTATTTTTGAGAATCAATTCATAAGAATTATGAATCTAAGAGTGCTTGCTGTGGAGTAATTTTATGATTGATGACCCACCGGAAAGTCTCTGAGTGAGGAAAATTTGTGTGGGAAAAGACACGTCTTGGTTTGTGGGGCCAGAACTCATCCTGACATATAGGAGGAATCACACCGGTGTAAAGGGTTTGGTCGTTTCAATTTTTTGGTAAATTTTATATTATTCTAGTAGTGAAAAGATGATAATTCAAAGTGAAATGACAAGACAAAACATAAATAGAGCCGTAGTAAATGAAATTGAACAATATGTTGTGGTTGTTAGTGTGACAAGCCAAGAAAAGGCAGTTCAAGTGAAGCAATTACAGTTGGAGCCTAGAAGGCAAAGATTTAGACAGCTTATGTTTGGAACGAATCAGGCCAAAATGTTAAACACGAGATGAAAACATTTAGCTTTATTATCATACGTCGAATTCATATAATTAATTAGAGTAACTTAGCCAAAAAAGGGTTGGTCCCCTTTGATACGCAACTTTTATTTCCAGTTTGGAACTTGTGGTCTGATAGCTCCATTCTGCCAACCTACGTTAGATCAGGATCATGACATTGATAACTCATAAGATATCAAATTAATCTGATTAAATTTCAACATTTACCTTTGTCAGTTTTGATTTGTTATTTCAGACATTTTGCCTAAGTAGTAGACATGCTTTGTATACATTCGGGATTGTTACAGCTTTTACAATGTCATTCCAACTCAAAACAAAACTCTACTTTACGAATATACTTCTATTTTTTTATGAAATCACTAATCTACTTTCAAAATATTATCACAAAACTATTTGTTGTACTTATTCTTGTCTATCAACTAACCATCTCTATTGATCAACTTAATAGAAAGTTAAGACTTTGTGACACAAATTTGTTACAAAAAAGTGTTTATTGTGTTGATTAACACAACATTTACATTTACTTGTAATGAATTGTCAATATAAACTTCGAACACTCAATTTCACACATTTTTTAATTGTTTTTCCCTTGAAATATATCATCAAGAATCCGATCTAATGGTGTAAAAAATTACTATGTATTTAACATGTTGTTTCATATATAAAATGTTTCTTCATAATACTTAAGCTATCACATATTCGTTTGCAATGAATTATCAAGATTTTTCGAGATAAGTTGATGAAATTTATCAAGCTGATGAGGAAGGAATGACGTTAACTTATATGCAAAAATTGGAGGGTTATTTTTGCGTTTTACTGCTATTTCATTACTTTTTCTAATGTTTTCTTTAATTTTGAGGACCTTTTTGTTATTTCCTTTTATTGATAGCAATTAGGGTTTGATATTTACTTTTTGAACACTCGTTAGCCGTTTTGTTAGGCAATTTATCATATTGAACTTAACAAAAATAGAGGTTTTTTTTCCAAATCTGTCAATTTTTAGTATTTTTATAAAATAACAAATCTTGACCTGTCTAAGAGTTGTATAAACTCGACCAAGAATAATTTAACCAAACTATAAATTGTCACTTCAATGTTCATCTCATCCTCAAGAGCTGTGGGAGCCTCCTCGGTGAGATAGCTAGCAAGACCAATTGTGATCAAGTAGAACAGCATCTTATGTTGCCAACACTTGAATTGCAATGCAGTGAACTTCTCAGGTTTATCATGATTAGGGGAGACCAACATATGGAGGGACCAATAAAAGATTGATGTTTGTTTGAATCTTTATTGGACTTCCTATATAAGATCTATCCGTAGACGTACGCATAGAAGAATCACCCATAGGCCATTACAAGTATGAGTCTCCTAAATCTAGCCGAAAACTACTAATTAACCTCATGCCAAAAGATTACCATGTTTCTTTAGTTAAGTCGTTTAATTCTCTAGATTTTGATTTCTCAGTTGTTGGTCCTATAATCCTATTTTGTCAGACATTAAATCTTTGGTTAGCTCGTTTGTTTTCTTTAGTTTAGAGTTTGTGCCGCGTGATAAAAACTCGCTAGCCCATAAGCTAGCTCGTCGTGCAGTACGGTAGTTTTTCTAGATTCGTGTACGATTTTATTCCTTATTCGGTGATATGAATCTTACTAGTTTGTTGTAAAAAAAAAAAAAAAAAAAGAGTTATCCATCTTCTACAATCTCACTCTACAAGATACAAATTCAATGTGCCAAGTCTAATCAGGCTTTTGGAAGTTGGATGTGAGGGTTAACAAATTTTATGAAAGGTTGTAACGCATGGAAATTGTTGCAAAGTGATTATAAATATGAGATGAATTAATTTCATCAAATTGTTGGGAAATTACTCCCCTATTGGTCTCTTTGCACTTGTTCATATCTACTTAATGTTCATTAGACTCGAATATTATAATCAGGGGCGAAGCCACTAAGGTGGCTGCTCCGTGCCTGGTACGGGTCGGTTTCGAAAATTTTCGTTTGCATATGTATTAAATTTTAATTTTTAACGATTGCCACGGTCTATTTTTCTAATTGAATTTAAAGAAAAATAATAGCACAACCATACAAATGCATTTTGAGTAGTTGTATTCATTATATTTGTAAAAAACGATGATATTTAAAGAATTTTTTCAAATTATATATAATTTAGTAGAAATTAGTTAAAACGCTTGATTTTTGAATAATATATATTCATAATAATGGTTTTAAAATGTAACTTTTTATAATACATAGAAAAAAAGACCAGTGTTCTCTATAAGTTTAATATATTTTACATTTACTAATTTGCAGTTTAAAATAATTATTTATTATATTTAAATTAGTTATAGTTGAGCACGGGGCAAAAAAAAATCCTGACTTCGCCCCTGGTCGTAATGCAAGCTAATCATTCAAAGGAGTTTTATCATGGGAGACTATTACCTAACAACCATAAAAAATGTAGTGGGACAATAAAATATTTAAGTAGAGACATTAAATTGTCTAGTCCTCTCACCTTTTTATTCTATTCCCTCCATTCCGAATTCAAATTTTCGCATTTCATTTTCGGACATTCCAATTTTAACTTCTCACTCATTTAATGGAAAATCTCTTCCTTACTTTATTCACTCACCCTCTCATACTTTATTTACCATCTTTTCTACTTTATTTAATCTCATTTTTACTTTATTATCAATTCTCATATTTTATTCACTATTCTCTTAGTGATAAACAATTTACATTCTCAACCTCCCTTTAACTTCATTCCTTTGTCCCACATTGGGGTCAAAGTCCATGCATACCATAACCAATCATGCTGAGTATTGCTAGAAACCAAAACATGGCGACTTATGACATCCATTTGGTTGTTTTGGCTCTACTCTAAATATTGAGCTACGCATTTAAATACGTTACTCTTGAACATGACCTATCAGGCTATCAAATTGGTATCTTGGGTTCTTGAATATTCCTGTAGTAGTAAATTTTGCCTTTTCTTCTTTTGAAACCATTAAACGTTGACCAGTGTTCGTGAGGCATTTAAACTTTGAATTACATGTTAAATGCATTTAATTCGGATAAATATGAGTACATTTGATACATAATATTTGAATCTAAACATATCGACGTTTATAGTCAAATATGTGATATTAATATAGTACCTCAAAGACACACAATCCCTCATGATATTTCATTTTGTCGATGACGACGGTAGGTAAAAGGTAAAGAAGAAGCACTACATCAAAATCTACATGCCAACATGGGGGAGTAGGCAAGTTTTATCGTAATAATCAAACGCGTTCAACATAAAGTATATGGATTAAAATCGCCAGGGTAATTGTACATAGGAATTCAAGAGATTTTTAGATTGTATGGGTGCAACTATTGATACACCATCTAATAGAATATGTGGGTTGATGTGTGGGGTCTACATCTAATAGTATAAATTTATTGCCTATTTATCAGTTGTAAGTTATCGCCCTATTTATAATTGTGAGTTGGATTAGCTTAATATCTACTGAGTAAAGGTTGGTGTTATGACAACACTTGATAATGAAGAGAGTTAGAAGACTGGTGTTACTGGAACACAGAGTGTGTTGTGTTGCGAAGACACAGATAACACAACAAGTGATGACAAGATGTGCTGACGTGTTATCATATCCTCTTGGCTCTGGTAATTTGAAGAGGGGAAGTTTGTTATTTGCGTAACTAACTTGCAGAAAAGCTCTTGGATCAAATTGGAGGCAGTTATCAATGGATTAAGTATATAAACATCTTGTAACTGTTTGTAGCCAACAACAATCATTATCTTCATTGTAATTTTTCACTTTACGGTAGAGCAATTCTCAGTTTTCATTAGAAGGCAGTTAGGAAGAAAACAGAGTAGCTTGAAACTCGTTGATTCATCCTTGTAATCTGTTCTTTGTTGGTGATGGTGGAAATCTGGTACTCTCCGTAGATGTAGGTGAAAACCGAACCACGTAAATCGTTGTGTTGTTTGTTCGATTGTTAATTATTGTGCGATTGTTTCGTTTCGTGTTCATAGTCGATCGTAGATTGTTGATTGAATTGCAGAGGTTAATCGTTACAATAATTGAAATGATGCAATAAAATAAAAAGAAAATTTTAAAGAAGGAATTTCAACTATAAAATATATGGATATGATTTAATGAGAAATGATCAAATATTTATTTTGATAGGGTATCGATTCATTTATGTGTAATAATTGTGTTGCTCTAAATACTTTCCCGCTCTCATTTTAGATTAATTTAGTAAATTCTGGATCCCGCTATTTACGTTTTTGGCGGAAGTGTAATCTTTTGGGAAGTGAAGAACACGAAGCAATTGAAGGGAGTGATAAGGGCAAGCAGTTCACGGGGCATAGCTAGCATTAGGTGCATGATCGTGTAGAAAGTAAAGTGGTCACTCACGGGTCCATTAATTAAATCTAGTACCAGACAACCAGGTCCCTAGCATGATTTGGCTCTTTCTTATACAGTAGTAGTAGCATTTTTCTTCTTTCTTTACTTATAGTTAATTAATCATACATACTACTTAGTACAGTGTTATCATCTTGTGAATTAATGCCGAACGAAAACAAGACAAGACAGGCAGACATTGGATAGCTAGCTAGTTTCAGATCAGACTCAGATTATTTATGTTGTTCTTGTTTTTCCTCCCAACAGATATGGATAGGCATAACCTGAATGTAGTAGTGTACTGCAATTCAACTCATCATCAAGATCACAATCAAATAAACTAATTTTCCGCCTTGGTAAAAATCATTTAGGCATCAGATCGCTTCCATGGCGGATATGCCATGGAGTTAACTTCATGGTGCTTCCATATGGCGGATCTGCCATGGATTAACTTCATGACATAAACGCGGAAATTTTTTATTTTTGGTACACTACAATGATACAGCACCACCTTTGATACGATAGAATGGACTTGTTTCACTATAATACAACAACCACCCTAGAAATATACTCCGATCAATTTACCGGCCAAATTGATAACGTGGCAATCGGAAGTCTAATTTTCCCGCAAAAAAAATAGTATATCAACTGCATTTTCAGCGATTTTGACCAAAACAAAAGAAGAAAAATTAAATAAAAGGACACGTGTCACGCTCTGGTTCATTATGGGAGATTTTATTTTAAAAAATAAAAAATATTTTTATAAATTTCAAAAAAAACATATAAAATTATAAAAATCAATTAATACAAATTTTAGAACTTCAAAAAATAAAAAAATTAAATTAAATTATAAAAATTCAGAAAAAATTAAAAATTTATAAGAAATAATTAATTATATATAAATATAAATATAAAAAATAAATATGAATCTTTTAAAATTGAAAAAAAATAATTTGAAAAAGAAAAATAATTTTGAGAGACGTGTATCGCAATTTTGTTCAACAGAGTACATTTTATTTAAATTAAATTTGAAATTATTTTTTTTAAATTCAGAAAATTTATCAAAATATTTAAATTATATATATTTATATTTAAAAATAAAAATAAAAAATAAAAATTTCCTTCTTCTTCCTCCTCCTCCATTGAAGCTTCCTCTTTTCACTTTTCTTCTTTTTTTTTTTTTTTTTAGTTTTTTCCATAGAAGTTCCATGGAGCTTCATGGAAGCTCCGGATTTGGAGTTACCTTATAGGAAAAATTGAAAAAATAAAAGGAAAAAAAAATGAGAAAGGAAGAAGCTTCCCTGGAGGAGTAGGAAGAAGAAGGAATTTATATTTTTAAAACAAAAATCTCCCAGATTAAAGTAGAATGTGACATGTGTCGCTTTATTTATTTATTTTTTGGCTAAAATCGCTTAAATACGGTCAATATACTATTTTTTTGGGGAAAATTGGACATCCGGTTGCCACGTCATCAATTTGGCCAGTAAATTAATCGGAGTATATAAATTTCTAGGGTGGTTGTTGTACAGTCTTTGAAATCAGACAGTCATTCTACCGTATCAAAAGCCAAGACTGTCTCATCAGAAGTGTCTCAAAATAAAATTTTCTCATAGAAACGCCATGGAAGCTCTGCCACGGAAGCTCCAAGCTTCAATGGCAAAAAATGCAATTTCTCATTTTTTAATAACTTTTTTTTATTTTCTTTAGCTTTTTAGTTAATTATGTTCTATATGTTTTAAATTTTATGGGTAATTTAAATTTTTTTCAATAAAATAGGATCAATGTGAACTTAACAAAGATCTATTGTAGTTACATTTTATTCTAACATATTATGTATTTTCAAAGTGACACGTGTCGCGTAAATAACCCGCCATGTGTCATATGGTATTTAAATTGGATAATAATGCAATATAAAATATGACATACAATTAACAATTTATAACATTTTTATGACAATTAAACATTTTATGACAATTAAAATTTTTTATAATAAGTAATCATTTTTATGAAAATTAATCATTTTTATAGAAATTAATCATTTAATAATTAATAAAAAAATATTGTACATATTAAGTATGGCATGTTTTAATAGTGGATACAATAAAAAATTACTCATTTAGTAAATTAAAATGGGAGTATTAAGAAAGAATTAGTAAGGCTTTGTTTGTTTGAATAATAAGTTACTGTAGCAAATAACTTGGTCAACTCAAAATTAATTGAAATGACCCAGATGTAATTGTTCAACTAACAATGGTTTATATGTTACTGAGGCTTCCACTGCGGCGGGGGGTGTATTATATATATAATTGATCCATTTAAATTTTTGTATAAGTTCTTATTTGCAACTATTTTTAAGTTTATATACTTGTAGTACTTACACTGTTGTTAATTTCAGGTGTTCTCTCGACAGTCGAGCTATTGCTCTGACTATTGTCAGTCGAGGTGTTGATATATTACACGTGTCATTGCACTCCATCGTCATAACCTGAAACTTGTTAATATATTTAGTAATATCAACTTTTATAATAAATTTCCTTTTATAGTAAAAAAATAATTAAAATACTTTTAAATACAATTATAATTATCATTTGTATCAATATAATTAAAAAAACTCCCAATCGTTTCGGAAAATCCAAATCTCATAAAGACATGAACCTAATCTCATCAACACCTATTCTCAATTTGCAGATACATTCAAAATCCCAGGCTCCAATTCATCGTCTTAAATTTTGAGGAGAGAAGAGAGCACTTTTGTTCTTCTTGCTCCTTGCCACTTCCTAGATCTTTCTTTTCTTACGAGATTCTCTAACTCAACAATTGATAGGAAAAGAGGGGGGAAATATGAGAGATCTTCTTTTCTCTTGCAGCAACATGGAATTTCAGGATTAAAAGCCAAGATTAGCTATTTTATCTCTTCTTGTCCCTCTTCACACGTTTTAGTCCTATATACATTCTCCGGGAAAAGACTATATAGTCAGGAGGAACAAGACCATTTGCACTTGTTTTGAACTCAGATTTGCTTTGAGATTGGAAAAAAAACTTTGTTTAGTTGCAGGGACCAAATAGTATATTTCAGAAACTTAATGGACCAACATTTGAGAATTTGAGTTTCTCCAGGGGCTCCGCTTCTGAAAGGGTCTACAATTACACAATTTATTTGCAAATTGCATTCCAAGTCCCCAGGCCCAATCAAATTCTCAAGTGGCGGTTCTTCAAAATATTAAAACCTTCAATTAAGTCCCTGCAACTACAACAATGTTTCTGAAATTTTATTTTTCAATCATTTCAACAGATCTGAGTTCGGAAGTTCAATTTTAAGCATCAATACTCATGACCCACTCGTAAATCATGATCTCAAATCATAAATCAAAGTTGTTCGGTTGCGAATCAATTTGTGATTGTTACTCCGTCTTATTCCTCCCGATTTTCGCGACTGTTCCATCTCTCCTATATTTTGTCGAGGTCGACCAGGATGAGCGGCGGATTCTGGACTTTCGACGTTCAGGAGTTAATTAGTACTCAAAGTCGCACACTGTTAATAGAGGATTATCATGATATATTTGATCGATGATATCATTAATTACTTTCCGTTTCTGAAACAATTTTGATTTGTACAATTTTTAATAAAAATATGTGATCCCTTAAAAGTATGTGGTTAAGAATGAGTTTGAGATATTAATTGAGTGAAAAAGTACACGTGGGCCCAAAAATGTGTGGTTGATAATGAATTGTAATATGAAATTAATTTTCATAAACGGAAATGTAACAATTTTAGTGAAACGTCAAAACGGAAAATTGTTTCACTTTTACATAAACGGATGGAGTATTAATTATGTAGTACTAGAAATTACGTCACACGCATAACGTGTGTGAATCATATTTCAGATTTGCACGGTATGTTTTACTCATGATATGCATTCTTTACATTTACAAATTGTGTTATATATATATCTAAATTCATAAGGTTCCTTCTCATATGCTTTATTAATAGAGTAAGTATCGTGGTTCGTTAGTAACTCGTACGTTGAAACGTTATTAATCAATTTTTCCAGTAAGTCGTGTATCTTCCCATACCGCACTACCCTTTTTTTCACTCTACTTTATTAGTCATTATCCAAATTCTTCCTTCGCTTCACGAATCTTAGTGACTCTCCTTTTACTTTTTCCTGCACCAAACTATAGAGAAATCAGCACTAAAAGCCAAACAAATATGTACCAACAGCTCCACAAAATTCAATTGCATATTCATATCAAACACAACTAATTAGTTAATATACCTTCTGGAAACTTGTATATGATCAATTTAGTACTTGACCATTAGTAATTGCCCCATTCACTCCACCAACATCACAGGTTCCATACATATTATGCTTAGTTTGGTTTAAAATTTTGTAAAATATAGCCGGTATTAAATCAATATTTAGGTCATTATGGACTCGTATGGATTAAGAAAACACAAAAAATGAAGTGGCCATATTTAACTTCGTAATATCCAAACCCAAACCTAGCAACCAATGAAATTTGGACACCTCACAAGTGTCCATAATTGTTAGCTTGCTAACTCCTAAAAATGATGGACACTTCGAAATCGTCCATAGCTTTTAGCTTGCTGAAGGCATTCTTGAAGACGAAGTGGCCATGGGCCGGGTCACCATTGTTGACTCTATTTCACAGGCTTGACTTTATCGATAAATACAAAAATGGACTGAAATATATTCTAAAATTATTAAATACGATAAATATGAAAATATATTAAAATATATCAAAAAATATAAATTAATTAAATTATTTATTAAATGGAAGATGATTTTAAAACCTTTTCATTTACAAAAGGAAATTATTAAAAATTAAAAACAATACTTCATCGTCATGCTATTCAATACATGTATTCCTTTGATATACATATATTTGATAAATATCCTTACCCAAAATAGTAAAAAGTAAATCCACTTACCAATCTTCTTCTTGTATTATCCATATCTCATACTTTTTGTATTATATTTTTCATCATTTTTCTCTTCTACTTTAATAATCATTAGACAATTTGTCATTATTTATTCTTTTTTTTTTCAATATGCATGTTCAATAATTGAATTTAATCTTTCTAACATTCACTTTCAAATTGTTTCGTTTTGAGAACATTTGGATTGAGTCGGACAAGTTTAGAATTAATCTGGAAAATTTTTGGAGAACCCAAACTGAAAACTCGAATATTTCTTTGGCTGTGGGGAATGATCAGTTTAGTAGGACAAGTTTCGAATTGGAACTTGTCTTCTTCATGATTTAAATGACCAACTCAAAATTTGGAGGGACAAACTGAAAAAAATCGAATCTGTGGTTCATACTAATCCTTTGCTTTTTGGGCCCCAAGAGCAAGAAACCCGAAAACATATTGGCAAGGAAAAATTGGTTAAAGTATGGAAGTTTTATCATGCTGTGGCCTCAAATCAAAAAAGAAGAAATTATATCCAAGGAATTAAAAATTCTGATGGTAATTGGGTCACTGATCCTTCTCAAATATGCTCAGTCTTCCGAGACTTTTTTGCTGCTCAGGCCCAATCCAAGAATCCTGATATTGGGCTTTTTCAGCATTTGAATGTTCAAAGATTGTCTTATTTGGACAATGCATGAAACTATTATGCAACATGTAACTGATAATGAAATTTGGGAAGCAGTTAAGTCCATTGGTCCAGAGAAAGCACCAGGTCCGAATGGACTTAACGCTTGTTTTTATAAAACTTATTGGGATGTAGTGGGTCCTCAAATGTGCTGTTTTGTTAAAATAAAATTTTAAAACTGGTCTGCTGGACCCCTCAATAAATAAAACGTTGATTGTTTTAATCCCAAAGAAGGAAAATTCTAAAGAACCTGCCCATTTTCGACCAATAAGCCTTTGTAATGTCAGTTACAAAATCATTACAAAATTATTGGTTCACAGATTGAGACCTTTTTTGTCTAAGTTGATCTCGCCCTTTCAAAATGCTTTTGTTCCTGGGCGTCAGATTTCGGATAATGTGATGGTTGCACATGAAATTTTGCATACCATGCAAAGGAAAAGAAAGTCAAATAATCATTTCTTTGCTTTAAAGTTGGACATTGAAAAAGCTTACGATAGGTTGATGAGACTATAATTTAGAGTCTCATTTGGTCCTTTTTAACGGTCTTTGTGACTCTTTGTCTTTAGTTTTATAGTCTTTTTAGTTCGTTTTTACGCTTTGGTGTTTTATTTACATTTTGCAGGAATCGATGTCTTTTGAGCTAAATGAGGACAAGCTGCTTAGCATGGCTCGCCACAACGAGGGATTCAAATTCCGAGGCGTAGATTTTACGAGCTTGAGCCGAAATTGTAAGAAGGTTTCGGCGAGAAAATCAGTCTGCCGCAGCGAGATTAGCGAATGTATATCTTCTGCGATTAAAGAAGGCTCGCCGCGGTGAGATTTTGCGAATGAGCCTCCTGTTTTGAAGATCGAAGCTCACCGCGGCGAGATTATGCGAAGGTTATATATATTTCGATAAAGAAGGCTCGCCGCGGCGAGCTATCTCTTCCGGCGCGGCAAGAAGCACAGGATCAGAGTTTTGCTTTCCTTATTAGATTAGATTTTTGATTCTTTCTTTCATACTTTCTTTTAACCTAATTCTTAGAAAAAAGCTCCTAGACATTATTCTGGAGATTGAACTACATTGGAGCTTGGTTTTATCTTTGATTGAAGGATTGATATCGAATTCCTGGTTATTGTGGTAATTCTCTATTGTTTATCTCTTTACAATTCGTTCTTATTCTTGTTTGTCGAATTATATGAGCTTGCATGCGATTATCATTCTGTTTATGTTTAGCATGAGCAATATCTTGAATTCTTTGATCCTTACTTCTACCATGAGTAGCTAAACCACTCCGAACATGGTAGTTATGTGACGGTTATGCATATTCGCTTCTAGGGTTTAGATTCGTTCATATAGGTTCGTCTATCTTTAAATCTTCATAAAACCTTCAATCCAATAAGCTAGATTAAGACTTTCAAAATCGTTTCCAGTTAAGGATCGTGGATTGACGACCCATGATTTCTCTATTTCAAAACATTCAAATAACGATTGGTTGAATTGGATTGACTGATTTCTGTACACCGACCGTGTGACAATATGAACGTATCCATAGAGCGAATTAGCATGGATTGATCGTAACTACTGTGTTCTTTCTATCCCATTGAAATCAACTACATTGCATTTTCTGTTTTCTAGTTATTAGAAGTACTCAAATTCAAACAAATCAAATTGTTTCTACAAGTAATTGTTTGCCTTCAATTCATGTGGTAGCCTAATTGATTCCTTAGCGAACGATCTCGTGGTTAGCATAGTCTGTTTACAACGACTGCTTCCTACTTGTTTTCCTAAGTAGTAATTTGAGCACATCAAATTTGGCGCCGCTGCCGGGGAATCAATTCCTACTGTAGCACTTGATTGCAAATCTTTACTTGTTTTCCAACTTACCTGAGGTTTAGTGCACTAACAGAAACTAAGGATATCTCGAGGTTTTCGTGTTGTGTAGCTCTAACAACAGGTTGATCAGAAAGGACATTTAAATGGCTCAGTTAATCTATGGAGCCTACATGCAGCCCGACGAGGTTAAGGCCGGGAAAGCAGCAATCGTGCTATCTAATGAGGCGAGGAATTTGGAACTCAAAGCTCACCACTTCCATAATCTCCCCAAGTTCTACGGAATGGCCAACGAGGATGTGATAAGGTTCCTCAAGGAGTTTGAAGTACTTGATTGCAGGGATTCCGTTGACAGCCGGAGGAGTAACAGTTTCAGATGGAGAGATAAGGAAGAATGTTTTTCCGTTGTGCCTGCAGGATAAAGCTAGGAACTGGCTGTTAAACTAGCCTGGGGGTTCTTTACCCACTTGGGATTCTCTCAATAAATCCTTCGTGAATAAGTTTTACCCTCCTGAGAGAACGCAACACCTTCGTACTCAGATAATGCAGTTTCAGCAGATGTACGATGAGACCTTCTATGAAGCTCGCAAATGCTTCTTACAGTTGCTATCCCAATGCCCGCACCACAGGATCGACGAGATGAATCTGTGCATCAGATTTTATGAGGTCTGAATTGGGAGTGTCAGAACATGGTTGATATGACGTGTAAAAATTCACTCCTGGAAGCATCTTCTGACGAATTAAATAGTGTTTTCGAGAGACTGGCAGCAGTGTCTCAGCTCAATGGTGTGAGAAATACATCTAGGAGAGTGGGATACCGAGCAGTTTAAGGGACTCCAGGGGCATGTACTGCTGAGTGGGACAAGCAAAGCGGGCAGACTAGACAGTAGGGTAACTGGCAGGGTAACCAAGGTGGCAACAACTTCTATGAGAATACGCCACGGGAGCAACCAGTTCAGGTTCAGATTACGAAAGTGCCTGGAAGTCCTGATCAGGCAATCAGGGACCACATGGAGCGTTCTGGGCCGAAGCGCAGGAAAATCAGCGCAGGAATGATCAGCGGTTCGACAGCATTGAGCAATCGCAAAGAAGACTGGAACAGATATTGGGTGACTTGGTTGGGAAATTACAACTCATGGAGAAAGGTAGACACCCAACAGTCCCAGAAAACATTAGAGTTCTGGCAGTTGAGATAAATTTTGAAGAACCAGGGAAGGTTACATCTGTTGTTGCCACCTGTACCAATGAGGTTGAGAACTCGCACTGCATTTAGGAACTCGGTGATGGTTCAAGTGACCCATGTAATCGACAATGAATGTACTAAAGACGTAGCCACTGTTGTATCAATGGGGGATGAAGTCGAGGAACCGAGTTTCGTGATTCCATAAGAGGAGGCGAATGCGGAGCAAGAAACTGCTGAAACCGACCCCCCCACCATTGTCATTCCTAAGGCGGAAAAGAGTATAAGCGACTCCGATAGCTTTGATTTATTGGTAGGCATTGGGTGTTCAACTCAGGTTACCGGAATAGTCGACACTGGTGCTAGTTGCAACTTGATGACTTTTGACACCTATGAAGACTTAGGCTTAAAAGGATTGGAGTTGCGCAGATGCTTTATGACTCTTGCTGGTGGAACCCGAAGCAGATGCATGGGGATTGTGGATGATGTTCCGGTTAAGCTGGATGGTATAACAGTGATGACAGATTTTGTGGTAGTGGAATCACCGAGGGTGAAGGGGAAAGAAATAGAAAAAGATATGCTACTTCTAGGGAGACCCTTCATCCACTCAACTCTCATGGTGGTGAATTTACATGCCCGAATCTGCACAATTGAGGTGCAAGGCAAGCCACGCGAACTGAAGGCCCATTCTGCTCCATTATATTCTGTTTCGCAGGTTGATAGTAGGAAATTCATAGGAGCACACACTGGACCCTTATATATACATACTTATCAACAAGGAAGAACAAGAGCTGCGCCAACCGGAAGAGCTAAGAACTTCCAGAGTACCCCTTAGCTAATGCGGAAGAGTCTTGTACATGACTTTAAAGGTACACCTGTAGGCAAGTCACTGTTGACCCCATTCTTTTTCTTCTTCTTTACTCTACGCTTGAGGACATGCTTGAGTTTAGGTTTGGGGAGGGGGAATGTGCTCTCTATTGTCTTGTATGCATTTTCTCTATTTTCTGAGTCTCTAGAGTCTTTCGTCCTTTACTTTCTGTTAGTTTTGGTCATTTTTTCTTTTCTTCTCTAGAGTCTTTCGTGAGTCATTCTTCCAAGTTACGAAAACTTCTATTGTGATTGTTAAATCTGCTTGCTGCTTACGTTTTGCACGATTCTCAGCTTAGATAGTGTAGTGGATTTAAGATCTCGTATGTTTGTTTCTCCTATAAACAACAAGTTTGTTTAACTCTTTAGTCCAAAAAGCCGGTGAGAAACTTTAAGCCGATGAAAAAATATTGTACCGGCGCTTGTGTGATCCTTTCGGGAAGTGCAAACCCTCTTGTTTCCGACTTTTCATTCTCATGTGTACTCAATTAAGTTAAGTATGACGAACGGCATGCTCTTCATGTTTCATTTTGTCGAAATCCAGTGCATTGTGAAGAACCGATTTGGGGAGAAGAAATCTGTTGCGTTATGATGTTATTGTTCAAATCTTGTAATATGTTTTTCCCCTGATTAGTTAATCGTCTCGGAGTGTATCTATGGTGCTTGTCACCACCGTAGTCGTGTTAGGCGTGTTTCAAATACTACCTATATACCAGCGTGGTCTTAAAAAGCCATATGTCCGTGAGGGTTGATGGCACATACACCAAACTGACACGCACAAAAGTGCGGACTTCGGTAAAACAAACACTACCAAAAAAGTGAGACTAAAAGAGTCCATAGTGGCCAAATTGATTAGAATTTAATTCATCTGATGCAAATATGTGGTTTACGAAAGTTGGTTGTATGTCTTGGCAAGCTGCTATATGTAAGGGAAAAGTCCCTTCTGACTTAACTGATTGAGTACATTGCATGAGGTATTTGAGGCACCTTTGTGACGAAAGTCACCTTCCTTTTCTCTTATTGTTCTTGAGTGTTTAACCCACTGGACACTTCCAGAGTGTGAGAGAGAATAGTGTAGGATTTCCTTGCGAGGGATTGGAGAGTTAGGCTTAAGTGCTATTTACTTGAGAAACCCTCTTGCAGGATTTTTTGTACACTATTTCTGTCAAGGTCGGTTGAGTGCAAACCTTTTGCATCTTGTGAATTTAACACTTACAATGGTAGAGTTCGGTCACTTGGAAGATTGACTCGTTTGTGTGTTATTATGTGTCGTAGTCTAGAGTCTAGTTTGTTTTTAATTTGCTTGTTTGCTCGGGGACGAGCAAAGGTTCGGTTTGGGGAGTTTGATGAGACTATAATTTAGAGTCTCATTTGGTCCTTTTTAGCGGTCTTTGTGAGTCTTTGTCTTTAGTTTTATAGTCTTTTTAGTTCGTTTTTACGCTTTGGTGTTTTATTTACATTTTGCAGGAATCGATGTCTTTTGAGCTAAATGAGGACAAGTCTAGCATGGTTTCGCCATGTAGATTTTACGAGCTTGGAGCTGGAAATTGCAAGAAGGCTTGCCGCGGCGAGAAAATCAGTCCGCCGCGGTGAGATTTAGCAAATGTATATCTTCTGTGATTAAAGAAGGCTCGCCGCGGCGAAGGAATTGGTCCGCCGCGGCGAGATTATGCGAAGGTTATATATATTTAGATAAAGAAGGCTCGCCGCTGATGAGACAATATTCTAACGTCTCATTTGGTCCTTTTTAATCGTCTTTTGTTAGTCTTTGACCTTAGTTTTATATTATTTTAGTGCGTTTTTTTGTTTGGTTTCTTGTTTGTGTTTTGTAGGATTTTTGTGTCCCGAAGGTGAAAATCAGAGTGAAAACTTTGGTTCTAGATCTTTGAATGTAGAGAAACTGGACGAACACGGAAGTGGATTCGGAGTTCAGACGAAGATTTGAGGGCCGTTCTAGCGAAGCATGCAAAAGTGAAGTTTTAGGTAGCAGTCTAGCCATTTTGGCCATAAATCTCTCATATAATGTCCTATTAACCTCAGCTCCATGGCCACAGAAAGATAATTGAAAGGGCTACAACTTTCGTTTTGGAAGCATGGCCAAATTCTGTCTGCAGCAAACGTTACAGAGGTTTTAAGCTCGCCGCGGCAAATGATGTTCTCGCCGCGGCGAAATTTTGCGAGAGGAATTTGGGGACCTAAACAGTCTCGCCGCGGAGAGCTATTTTCTTCGCCGCGGCAAGATTTCGCGATGGGCGATTTCTGGACGGATTTTCTTCGTTTTTTCTCCTATAAATAGATTTCTTTCACCATAACTTCAAACATAACTTATTCTAAACCCTATTTGGGATCTAAGAACCCTGGTTTATCATTGATTGATCTTTGGAGCTTGGTTTTCATCTTGTAAGAATCATCGACATCGAATTCTTGGTAATTTATTGATAACTCTCTATTGCTTATCTACAATTCTTTGTTTTATTCTGTTTATCGAATTGTATGATCTTGCATGCGATTATCACCATGTTTATGCTCTGCGTATTCAATACCATGCCTTCTTTTGTCTTCGATTCCATCATGAGTAGTTAAACCTCTCCAGAACTCGGTAGTTATGTGATGGTTATGCAGATTCGAATCTAGGGTTTATATTCGTTCATATAGGTTCGTCTAGTTTTAAATCTTCGTAAAACCTTCAATTCAATAGGCTAGTTTTAAACCTTCAAAGTTGTTTTGGTTAAGGATCGTGGAATGTCAACCCACGATTACTCTAGTTTTAAATATTCAAATTACAATCGGTTGAATTGAATTGATTGCTTTCTGTACGACGACCGTGTGACAAATATGAACGATTACCGTAGTATTGAATTAGCATAACCGGATCATCGCTACCGTGTTCGTTCTTCTCTCCATTGATTTTCACCAACTAGTTTTCTTCTGTTTCCTGTGTTAGGTTTAGTTTAGGTAAAAATACAAATTTCCAATTCTATTTTCTGCAAACATCTCTGTATTTGCTCTGCATTACTATAGTGGCTTAGTTAGCTCCTTAGCGAACGATCCTGTGGTTAGCATTGTCTGTCTACAACAACTGCTTACTACTTGTTTTCTAAGTAATAATTTGAGCACATCAAATTTGGCGCCGCTGCCGGGGAGTTAACTCCCTCTGTAGTGTTTATGAGTTTTTACGTTTTTGTTTGTTCGTTTGTTTGTTTTTCTGGTTTAGATTAGTTTTTGTTATTTTTGTGGATCTGCTCTTTAGTTTTGTTTTTCTATATGCAGTAATTCAGCAAGGGCTCAAAGATGTCTATGACGTTTGGAGATTACTATTGTTCGTATGTGATGCCTAAAAAACCATGTATAAAGATGGATGTCGTTGCCAGGAATTATTGGGCGAACACTGTTTACTACTCCATTCTTACCAAGTTCGATGGATATGGTGATGTTCGAAAATTCTTAGAGGCATTCGAGGATGGTGTGCTGAGGATTCCGCATGAGAATGAAGAGGGGATTTGGCTTTCAGAAGAGCAGCTTTGCATGAGGATGTTTGATGGAGCCTTGGAAGGGTCTGCTAGAAATTGGCTTACGTCGACACCTGAGGGATCGATTGACTCTTGGAGTGAGGTAGCTAATTCTTTTGTTGAGAGGTATTCTCCTGGTACTGGGGGGTGGAAATCTCGATACACAGTCTCTCACCCTGAGGTCTCTACTGAATCTGAAGCACCCGAGAAGTGTTCTGATGATGAGCTAGTTGTGGAGCTTGACTTGTCTTGCTCTACGACGACACCTGAATTAGACTCTTCCGCTCTTGCGGTCGACGAAGGAGGTATGGAGGAAGTATCTGATGATGATATTTTAGAGGATGCTCTTTCATTCCCTTCATTAGCTGTTACACATGCTACCATCCAGGCTCAGGATATCTTCGTCCTTGAGATCCACTGCACAGATAATTACCAAGGGAGTTTTGATCCTTTATTTTCTATTTATTTGTCCCCTATTCCCTTAGGTTATTTTTTAGTTTGTGATTCTGCTTATTTGTTTAATTCTAGTTTGTAGGGAATTAGGGACATACTGGAGAACTTGAGGAGAGGAGCTAAGGATGGCTCCCAAAATATTGTGTATACCGGGAAGGATGCAAGGGATTCATTCCCGTTTGATAATGGATAGCAGCATTCCCCGAAAGTCGAGCCAAACGACTATAATAAAAGGCGTTTCCCGGGAGGCAACCCGGGGGTAAGTTTCCTTTATTTTTTCTATTCTATTCCTTCGCTTACTTAAACTTGAAACTCGAGGACGAGCTAAAGTTTAGGTTTGGGGAGGGATTTCATGTGTTTTGTGTTGTCTACGTGGGGTGGTATGTTAGCCACTTTTATGTGTCAGTTCTAGTTCAGTTTTAGGTTGTTAGTTTTTTATTTTTTATTTTTTATTTATGGTGAGTCGGAGTTGTTCTTCCAAGTCGAACGTCTATTGTGGATGATAAATTTGCTTGCTGCTTATGTTCTGTATGATATTTAGCTGGAAGTAGTGTAGTGAATTTAAAATCCTACAAGTTCGTTTCTCTTTTAAATAATAAGTTTGTGTAGCTCTTTAATGCAAAAGCATGTGAGCAAGCCTTGAGCCGATGAAAAAATATTGTACCGGCACCTGTGTGAATTTTTTCGAGAAGTGCAAACTCCCTTGTTTGCGCCTCATCATTCTCATGTGTACTTTGTGTAAGTTAAGTATGACGAATGGCATGATTTTCATTCTTATTTGCTTGTGCTAAACCCCTTCCAAGAACAGGTTTGGGGAGGAAGTTTATGTGAGCCGTGTATATTTAATGACTGTGTCGTGGCTTTTATTCTCTCAAAAATATTGGAATAAGTCTCGGAGTGTACCTATGGCATTAATGCCACCGTTAGTCGTGTTGGGCGTGTTTCAAATACTACCTACACACCGGCGTGGTCCTAAAAAGCCATATGCCCGTGAGGGTTGATGGCATGTATACCAAACCAGCACGCACAAAAGTGCGGACTTTTGGTAAAACAGACACTACCAAAAAATTGAGACAAAATAAGCAAAAAAGGAGTATGAAAAAATGAAAAAATGAAAAGAAAAAAAAAAGAGAGAGAACGATTGCCCTTTTATAAGTCTACTGCTAATTGTTTATAGAGCTGTGAAAAAGTTCCTTCTGACTTAAATGACTGAGTACATTGCATGAGGTATTTGAGGCAACTTTGTGACACAAGTCACCTTCCTTTACTCTTTATATTCTTGAGTGTCTACCCCTACTGGATACTTCCAGGAGTGTGAGAGTTAGTTGCATATGATTCATTTGTGAGGGATTAGCGAGCTAGACTTAAGTATTATTTAATTGAGAAACATTCTTGTTTGATTTTCTGTGCACTATTCTGCCAAGGTTAGTTGAGTACAAAACTTTTGCATCTTGTGAATTTATTGTTTTCAATGGTAGATTCGGTCACTTGGAAGTTCAACTCTCTTATTTGTTTTTCTTTTTATTTTTGTCTTGAGTCTAGTTTTTGTCTAGGTTGTTTGTTTGCTCGAGGACGAGCAAAGGTTCGGTTTGGGGATTTTGATGAGACAATATTCTAACGTCTCATTTGGTCCTTTTTAATCGTCTTTTGTTAGTCTTTGACCTTAGTTTTATATTATTTTAGTGCGTTTTTATGTTTGGTTTCTTGTTTGTGTTTTGTAGGATTTTTGTGTCCCGAAGGTGAAAATCGGAGTGAAAACTTTGGTTCTGGATCTTTGAATGTAGAGTAACTGAGCGAAAACGGAAGGGATTCGGAGTTCGGACGAAGATTTCAGAGACGTTTTAGCGAAGCTTGCAAAAGTGAAGTTTTACGGAGCAGTCTATCCATTTTGGCCATAAATCTCTCATATGATGTCCGATTGACCTGAGCTCCGTGGCCACGGAGATATAATTCAAAGCGCTACAACTTTCGTTTTGAAAGTATGGCCAAATTCTGTCTGCAGCCAACGTTACAGAGGTTTTAAGCTCGCCGCGGCGAGATTTTGCGAGAGCAATTTGGGGACCTAAACAGTATCTCGCCGCGGCGAAGAAAATCGCGATGGGCGATTTCTGGACGGATTTTCTTCGTTTTTTCTCCTATAAATAGATGTCTTTTACCATAACTTCAAACATAACTTATTCTAAACCCTATTTGGGACCTCCGAACCCTAGTTTATCATTGATTGATCTTTGGAGCTTGGTTTTCATCTTGTAAGAATCATCGACATTGAATTCTTGGTAATTTATTGATAACTCTCTATTGCTTATCTACAATTCTTTGTTTTATTCTGTTTATCGAATTGTATGATCTTGCATGCGATTATCACCATGTTTATGCTCTGCGTATTCAATACCATGCCTTCTTTCGTCTTCGATTCCATCATGAGTAGTTAAACCTCTCCGGAATTCGGTATGCGATGGTTATGCAGATTCGAATCTAGGGTTTATATTCATTCATATAGGTTCGTCTAATTTTAAATCTTCGTAAAACCTTCAATTCAATAGGCTAGTTTTAAACCTTCAAAGTTGTTTTGGTTAAGGATCGTGGAATGTCAACCCAGGATTACTCTAGTTTTAAATATTCAAATTATAATCGGTTGAATTGAATTGATTGCTTTCTGTACGCCGACCGTGTGACAAATATGAACGATTACCTTAGTATTGAATTAGCATAACCGGATCATCGTTACAGTGTTTTTTCTTCTCTCCATTGATTTTCACCAACTAGTTTTCTTCTGTTTCCTGTGTTAGGCTTAGTTTAGGTAAAAATACAAAAATCCAATTCTTGTTTTCTGCAAACATCTCTGTATTTTCTCTGCATCACTATAGTGGCTTAGTTAGCTCCTTAGCGAACGATCCTGTGGTTAGCATTGTCTGTCTACAACAACTGCTTACTACTTATTTTCTAAGTAATAATTTGAGCATATCAGCCGCGGCAAGAAGCGCAGGATCAGAGTTTTGCTTTCCTTATTAGATTAGATTTTTGATTCTTTCTTTCATACTTTGTTTTAACCTAGTTCTTAGAAAAAAGCTCCTAGACATTATTCTGGAGATTGAACTACATTGGAGCTTGGTTTTATCTTTGATTGAAGGATTGATATCAAATTCCTGGTTATTGTGGTAATTCTCTATTCTATATCTCTTTACAATTCGTTCTTATTCTTGTTTGTCGAATTGTATGAGCTTGCATGCGATTATCATTCTGTTTATGTTTAGCATGAGCAATATCTTGAATTCTTTGATCCTTGCTTTATCATGAGTAGCTAAACCACTCCGAACATGGTAGTTATGTGACGGTTATGCATATTGGCTTCTAGGTTTTAGATTCCTTCATATAGGTTTGTCTATCTTAAAATCTTCGTAAAACCTTCAATCCAATAAGCTAGATTAAAACTTTCAAAATCGTTTCCGGTTAAGGATCGTGGATTGACGACCCATGATTTCTCTATTTCAAAACATTCAAATAACGATTGGTTGAATTGGATTGACTGATTTCTGTACACTGACCGTGTGACAATATAAACGTATCCATAGAACGAATTAGCATTGCTTGATCGTAACTAATGTGTTCTTTCTATCCCATTGAAATCAACTACATTGCATTTTCTGTTTTCTTGTTATTAGAAGTACTCAAATTCAAACAAATCAAACTTTTTCTACAAGTAATTGTTTGCTTTCAATCCGTGTGGTAGCCTAATTGATTCCTTAGCGAATGATCTCGTGGTTAGCATAGTCTGTTTACAACGACTGCTTCCTACTTGTTTTCCTAAGTAGTAATTTGAGCACATCATAGGTTGGAATGGGATTTCTTAATGCTTGCTCTTACAAAGTTTAATTTCCATCCTTCGATCAGAAATTTATTTTTTCAATGTCTTAAAACCAATTCTTTTCAAGTTAAGGTTAATGGGGAAATTTCACAAGAATGGTGTCCGACCAGGGGAATCAGACAGGGTGATCCTTTATCTCCCTATCTGTTTATTATGTGCCAGGACTTGTTCATTAATTATATTCTGTTTTTGTGTCAGAATAAAAATATTCTCACAATCAAGTCAGGTCAGCAAGGTTTACAAATCCCTATTTTAAGTTTTGCTGATGATTGTTTGGTGTTTTGTCGAGCTAGCTGGAACTCAGTCAATGATCTCAAACTATGTCTTAAACATTATGCTAAAGCTTCTGGTCAAGAGGTTTGTTGGGCAAAGTCTCAAATTATTTTCTCTCCGAATACTCCTGTCCAATTAAAATTTGATATTACTGCACAACTGGGAGTAACCCCTAATAGTAGATTGGACAAGTATTTAGGTATGCCTTTCCTCTTTGGTAGGAAAAAGATTGATCTTTATCATGGAATTGTGAATAGAGTAATGGCCTGAATAAACACATGGTATAATCGTTTTTTATCAATGGCAGGAAAAACTGTGCTTATTCAGTCTGTTACTTCTTCCATACCTTCTTATTGCATGTTCGTTTCCCAAATTCCTGGTTTTTGTATTGATAAGATTAACACTTTAAACTGGAATTTCTTATGGAATTCAAGTAAGGATAAGAGATCAATCCCCAAAGTGGCTTGGAAAAATGTTTGTCTTCCTAAATTTCGGGGGGGGGGGGGGGGTGTCTAGGAATACGTAACTTGTATACTCTTAATCAAGCGTATCATTTAAAACTGTTTTGGAAACTTCTATCCAAACCCAATACACTGTGGTTAAGAGTATACAAGCAAAAGTACTTTCCAGACTCAACTATTTGGGAAGCACAGGTTAAAGCTAGTCATAGTATTTTGTGGAAAAAGGTGCTTGCTTGTAAAGATACTATGGCTTCGTTTTTAGCTTGGAATGTCGGGGATGGTAACAATACTGACTTTTGGCGTGATAGATCGGTTAATGGTAAGAAACTTGTTGATTTTGTGAATTTTAACCCTGCATCTTATCCTTGTGTGGCGGATTTCATTGTTGCGGGCTGTTGGGATGAAAGAAAATTGAGGGATGTTCTTCCTCAGGACATTATGTTAGAATATCTGTTTAGATTTTGATCAGCAACCTAATGACTTATCTTAGCTCAGAAAGGTGATTAGTACTCTTAGTTCACTTGAACACTGTAAAGAGGAAACTCATTAAGTATAATAGTCTAGCAAATCTTGTATAGGATGTTAGGTCTCGAAATGTAATTTTTATTTTCTGATGAAGACCAAGAAGAAGCCATCCAGCAGGAAAAGTTCAACAGATTTGAAGATTTGAAGACTGCACAAGATTGCTGAAGACAAGGGTTTTTCAGATACCTATGTCCAGATATCTTGGAGAAACAAGTGTTTCGAAACACACTAGTTGCAAAAGATATCTGAGCATAAAAGGTTTCTGAGACAAGGAAAGTGCCCACAGATATCTACACTCAGATACCTTGGACATAAAATATGCTTCTGAAAAAGAAACATATTATAACAAGTTGTTTAAACAAGTGGTATCTGGAGTTATGATGATCTCTGGAAAAGAACATGCAAAGGTTCAGAAAACTCTGATTATACAAAAATCTCTGATACCATGCATAGTTCCGTTGGCACTACAGGACAAAATATAGTACAGTGCATTAAATGCGCAGACAGAAATGTCTGAACAAAAACGGTAGCTTCTGAAGAAGAAGACAAACTCACATAAAGATTATATTCAGATATCAATAGTTTGAATTTGATTTAAGCCTAACGAATACTATTCAAACGGCACTCAAATTCATCTATAAATATCAACACTTAGACTGCTTGAGTACACACACCTTAGAACACATTGAATACTCACACAAGCGCTCTCAAGAAAACTACTTACCTTCAAGCTTTCTGTTGCGACCAAAGCTCTTGATTCTAAGTAGCACAAAAGTTCTAAGTGTCCTGATCCTTAACGAGCATTGTTATATGTGAAAGAGTTGAACTAAGATTTCATATCTAAGTTTCATTCTCTTGAACACTTACCATAGACTTGGGTCAGTAGAGAACAAGATACCATACATTGCAAAGTGTATTAAGTATACTTGATTCACAGATCTATCTGAATAACTGAACAAGTTATTAAAGAAGCTCACCTGACAAACAAACCTAAAACCAACACCATATACGGCGTGGAGTACATGAAGTACTTAGTTTGGGAAACTAAGGAATAACTCCAAGGTTGCTGAGCATAGGAAGTACATAGCTTGGGAAGCTAAGGAACAACTCAAAAGGTTTCTGAGTACAGGAAGTACTTGGCTGTGAAAGCTGGGGAATAACTGAGGGGGAACACTTGTTGGGAACCTAGTGCATTTAGGAATCAAGAAAAGATATCTGTAAGGTTACCTCATTTATCTTAGTGGATTCTAGGTCTGAGAAAGACCGAAGTGGATTAGTTGAAGGATTACGCCACCTTCAGATACCACTATAAAAAGACTTGTGTTATTTACTTTCTGCAGTTTATTACTTGTTTTACTTATTTTGCAAAGTACTTACACTTATCTTGCTGAACACGTTCACTTATCTCAGAAGTCTTCCGCTCTCTGAAATTAAGTATCAGATATCTTCACAGGTATCTGAAAAACTGTGCTTATCGACAACAAAAGAACGCAAAAGATCGCAAAAGATCGAAGAATCTATTCATGTAGTATTCTATGAAGCAAACAAAAAAGTACTCTTGAATGATGATCTCTCAGATAGGTTCAAAGAACTAATGATTAAAGATTCTGAAAAAGGATCCTCAGAAGGAAACAATTCTATCATTCAAATAGAGGATGAGTCTGACGATGAAAAGCAACCTATGCTTAGTAACAACCAGCTGACTCTAAGACATGATGAAGAATTTCCTATGAGAATTCCAGAAATGGAACAGGCTACTGAGAACCTTCATCATGAACAGGTATCTGAGAATGAGATTGCTGAAATGCAAGATCTAGATATCTCTAACACTGAAAAAGTGTTAGATATCCATGACATTACCCATGTGTCAGATATCCCAGATACTGGACAAGTATCTCATCAAGATCATATTGATTCACATTCAAATCAAATTGATATTGATCCTACTAGTTCAAAACCCATTATGAAATGGATAAGAAATCATCCTTCAAAAGATGTGATTGGTCCCATAGACCAAGGAGTTAGAACTAGAAGAGCAATCGCTGAAAATGCAAGTTGTCTCTATGGATGTTTCATCTCAAAAATTGAACCAAAGACTATAGAAGAAGAATTAAAAGATCAAGACTGGATCTCTGCAATGCAAGAAGAGTTGGATCAATTTGAGAGAAACAAAGTCTAGAAACTGGTTCCATTTGCTGACGGAATATCTGTAATAGGAACCAAGTGGGTTTTCAGAAACAAAATGAATGAGTCTGGTGAAATAACCAGAAACAAAGCTAGGTTGGTTGCCAAGGGATTCACCTGCATCAAGGACTAGATTTTGATGAATCTTATGCACCAGTTGCAAGATTGGATGCAATAAGACTCTTTCTAGCCTTTGCAGCTCATAATGACTTTACAGTTTATCAGATGGATGTCAAGAGTGCATTTCTAAATGGTGAACTGGCTGAGGAAGTCTATGTTGAGCAACCACCAGGTTTTGAAGTTTCCTCAGAAAGTAGGATGGTCTATTCAGAAAGCTCTGTATGGGCTGAAACAAGCTCCAAGAGCATGGTATGATACATTGGCTAGATACCTACTAGAAAGTGGTTTCAAGACAGGAGATGTTGATAAAACACTCTTCACACTGAACCATGACGGGAAACTACTTTTAGTTCAAGTATATGTTGATGACATTATATTTGGATCTAAAGACAAGCAACTTTGTGAAGATTTTGCTGAACTAATGAAATGTAAATTTGAGATGAGCATGATGGGAGAATTGAATTACTTCCTAGGGCTGCAAGTCAAGCAACTCAATGATGGAATATTCATTAGTCAAACAAAGTATGCAAAGGATATGCTCAATAAGTTCAATTTAAAGCCTTCTGAAAAGAATGCTAAGATACCAATGAGCATTGGAACCAAAATGACCTATACTGAATCAGACAAGAGTGTTGAAGAACACTAGGAAATTGATTGGATCTCCACTATACCTCACTGCAAGTAGACCTGATATTCAATATGCAATTGGAGTGTGTGCTAGATTTCAGACAAATCCAATGCAGTCACACTACAACATTGCTATGAAAATATTAAGGTATGTAAAATGTACTGTAGAAGTTGGATTGTGGTATCCAAAAGAGAGTGGATTGAGTTTGGTTGGCTATTCAGATGCCGACTATGCTGGATCATTGCTTGATAGAAAAAGCATCTCAGGACTTGTCAATTTCTTGGTGCTAGATTAATATCATGGTTCAGCAATAAACAAAATTCAATTGCCACATCTACCACAGAAGCTGAATATATTGCTGCTGGATATTGTGCTTCACAGATATTGTGGATACAACAACAACTCAAAGACTTTGGACTCAATGAAGAGAAAACTCCCATTTTATGTGACAACACAAGTGCCATTGCCATAACTCAGAATCCTAAGTTTCATGCAAGAACAAAGCACATTGATGTTAGACACCACATCATTAGAGACCATGTTGAAAAAGGCAATATAGAGATACTCAAGATTGGCACTGAAGACCAACTTGCAGATATCTTCACTAAGCCACTACAAGAAAGTAGATTCTTAGCCTTAAGACACAATCTTGGACTAATGGAGCTACCAAAGAACTGAAAAAGTTCAGAGAAGAGATATCTGAAAAAGATATCAAAGGAGAGAGAAAAGACGTATCTGGAACGGGTATCCAGAAAAGAGGAATCTGGAACGTGTATCCAGAAACCAAAGGCTAAAGGGTAAAATGGCTATTCAAAGATCTCTGAGACGGGTACTCAGATATCTGGATCACTCAGTGAGGGGGAACACAAAAGAGAATAGTACAACTGTCTGCAGTCAACTACTCTCTTGAAATTTGCATTATTTCTATTTTTGTGTAAAACTTGGGCAAATACTAAGTGTGAGATAAATTCAGATGCAAACAGTGTTCTTGGTCATACAAAAACGTGATTTAGAAAGCTAATAGCCAAAAATTCATTAAATGGGCACAATTACATTTGTTGATTGTGATCATTGCTGAAGAGGCAATGGTGACCCTTGATGAATTGGGCGATTGATCTTTACGGCAGAGATTAACTCTCAGTAAATAGTGGACTGTTAAAATTCCGACAGGGCCCACTATGCATTTAATGCCGAACAAGCTTGTACTCACGCCTGCCTGCAATTCACAGATACTTACACACAAAATTAATTTGTATGTATATGTTTGAGGAGATTACATTACTATATATATGGGATTTTGGCAAAAGAAATTACTTTCGCCTAATCCAACATACAGACTTGCACAAGAATAGCAAAAACTCTTCTTCAACCTCTGCAAATCCATGTTAGTTTTTCTGCAAAGAATTACTAATCTCTCACCCAAATCTCTTTCTCGTTTTTCAAAAACTTCACTATTTAAAGAGATGGCTCCCAAACGTGCTTCTACTCAGAAATCCTGTTACTACTACCATGCTGCTGAAAAGCAAGCACCAGTGCTAGTTATTACTAACAATCGATTGATCGGAGAATTCAACCCTGATCATTGGACTTCAAATCACAGGATGATTTGGGGTGGTGCCATGATTAAGGAATACCTGGTAGCCGCAATAGAAAACCAAACTGACAGGAAGTTGGTAATTGATATGCTTGAAAAGGCAAAAATCAAGGGTTTTCTATCTGCTCTTCCCAGTGGAGTTTCTTCACTGGATGTTCTGGAGTTTTACAACAACTCCACAATTATTTCCAATATCTCTGAAGGCACTGAGATAGTGTCTATCAAGACCAAAGTCCAAGGACAAGAAATCTTGTTGGATGAAACGACTTTCATGAGTCATTTGAACTTCAAAATCTTGGAAAGGATTTTGAAATTGACACCAAGGATGAAGATCTCCTTGAAGGTGTGAAGCAACTATACAGTTATGTGTGTGATCTTGACAAACCAGACACACCCATCGACTTTAAGCTTGCTGACATAAGGACCAGACATCTTTTGGTCCACAAGGATGTGTTGGCATGTATCCTTCACAGAGGCTTTGATGGTCTACAAGGAAGTGCTGACCAGATAAGCCAAGAACGCTGGATGATGATGTTCTTGTTGAGCCAACAAGACAAAAGGCTGGAAAACCCTTTTAATTGGGGGAAGTACGCCTTCATGAAATTTGTGAAGAAGATACAAGGCTTTGAGCCTAAAATCGTTAAGGGCCTTGCTGAGCCAAAAGCCATAGTAAGCTATGGACTAAAAATTTGCTACTTACTGGAATGTCTTGGCATTGAGCTCAGAGAGACGGCAGATATTGCCAACAGTAACCTACTCTACAAATATGAGTATACAAACTTGATGAAAAAGGTTATTGGATCTCAGAAAGGTTCCAAGAAGCAAAAGACTGAAGAGGTATCTGAGGGAAAAGTTGCGACCAAGAAGCCCAGAACATCACGAAAGAAGTCTGCTGGCAAATCAGAAGGCACACCCATTGAGGTTGTCAATTCCCAGATACCTGACGTCGCTGCAGATGAACTCATCAATGCTGCAGAAGAGGCATCAGCTACTAAACAAGTAGACTCAGCAAGAGAAAGTGCTTTCAGAAATGTGAAGACTATTACAGAAAGCCTTGCTGATGAACTCATAAATGCTGAAAAACTTCTAACTCTTTCTGCAGAAGCAGCAGGGATTGTTGATAACTCTGTCCAGATTTCGATGACGAATCGGACGAGGAGAAGATCCCATCCCCCAAGGTTGCTGAAAAAGTAACCAAGGCAAAGGGAAAGAACAAAAGGTCCAAGGTTGCTGAGAAAGCAACTAGCTCAAAGGATGCTGAGCAAGCACTTATAGCAAAGGTTGTTGGTGCCAACACACCATCAGGGAAAGTCACATATAAACAACTTCAAGAAGCCCTGATGAGTGGTGACCTAGTGTTGGTAGACGCTGATGTCAACACCACACTTAAAAATCTGGAAGAGCTCTCAACTGCTCAAACTTCTGCTTCCAGACAACCACAACAACCACAACCACAACAGCCACAAGTGGTTGATGAAATGGTAAATGAACTCCATTTCGACATGCCAGCAAAGCAACATGCTGAAGAAAATCCTGCAAATGAGCAGGTTCCCTAACTCCAAGAGAGGGATCAATCTGAGACACCTACTCAGAATGATCAACCAGGGGAGGCAACTGAGTTAGCCACTCAGAAAAAGGTTGAAGTACCTCAAACTTACAACAAAGAAGCAACACTGGAACAACGATACCAACTCATGGAAGGGTCACAAGTTCCAGAGACCACTCAACCTGACATTGCTCAGGTAGCTGAATGGTTTGTACTTGTGAATTTCTTTGTGTTTTCTGTCTTGTTAACTAATGAAAATTCTTTATTACAGGCTGAATTAGAAACAAAAGAACAAGAGGAAGCTGCAAAGCTTGCCTCAGAATATGAGAAGGAGGCTTCCATAGCCTCACCAGTTAAGGAACTGGAGCCTGTCTCACAGGTAGAAAACAGTTCCTTAAGATATAACATCTCAGATATGTGCTTTATACACTTGACTAATACTAGTGTCTGTTTCTAATAGGCTTCAACTGAGAAGAAAAATGAAGAGACTGAAAAGTCTATCTCTTCAGAAAAGAATCCAGAGACTTCCAAGGTCTCTGAGGAACAAGTATCTGAACCTTCTGCAGAGAAGGTATTCCATTCAGATATCTATAATCTTCAAAGACAAATCTCTGATCATTTTTTTCAAACTAACACTTTCTCCTTAAACAGGTTCAAAAAGAAGTAGAAGTTGCTGGGGAATTGCCCGCTCAATCCCCACAACAAATGGAAATTGATGAGGCATCAAAACCTTCATCACAAGAAAAATTTCCAGAGACTGCACAAGTCTCTGAGCAACAAGTATCTGAGCCTCCAATAGTGGAGGTAATTGACTTCTCAGATATCTGATTCTGAAAATAGAACTTTTTCTTGATAAAATTTCCTAAGTGTTATGTTTCTAATCTCAGGTTCAAAAAGAAAGAGAGGATGCTGAGGATCAGACTTCCAAGTCTCCTCCTCACACCAAGATATCTGAGGCACCTGGAACCTCAGTAGTCCAACCTTCTGAGCCTGTTGTTGTTGCACAAGTAACACATATATCTGACTACTCTAAAACTCAGATATCTACACAAGTTTTGAAACTAATTCAAAACTCTCTCTTTCAGGTTCAAAGTAGTGCCAAGAAGGAGTCAAATGATGACTATGAAAACCTTCTTCCCTTCTTCAAGACTCATACCTTGCCAAAGCATATTCAATGCTTCAAGAAATGGCAAAGGTTAAGGTGCTCTGATCTCTCTGAAATACTGAGAATCACAGATCAACCAACAAGACGAGCATGAGCTCTTGACCTGGAAAACTATATCCACGCAATGTTCCCTACTGAACAATATCAAGTTGCGACCTTAATGCGTAAGGATTTTTCCAAGGAAGTGGCACATAAATTGGTGCAAGCCTTCGAACAGGCAGATGGTCAGAACAGATTGCAGATGGCATTCAAGCCAGTCCTGCCCCAGATACTACAATTTATTCCTTCTGAACAAGAAGAGGTTAATGGGCAAATGATCACTATTCCAGAAGTGATCAATCTGGTCTCTGAAGATGAAGAAGAGAAGGAAACTGACGAAAATGACTATGAAGATTTTCCTTCTGACCATCACAAGGATGAGGATGATAAAAAGGATGATGATGATGCCCCTGCACCAGGGACGGGAGGGATTCCACAAGGAAACAATGCCTCAGCTGCTGAAAAGCACACTGAGAGGACATCACAGCAATCCCCTCCTCCATCACCTCAGAAATCTACCCATCCATCTTCCCAACAACAAAAAGACGCTACTGAACAAGTAGTTGAGCACTCTGAGGAAACAACTCAGAAGATATTAAATACTCAAACCAGAACTGCTCAACTCAAACAACTGTTGGAAGTAGAGCAACAGCTCCATCTTAAACTTGAAGAAGAGCTAGTTAAATCTAGAGATAAGCTCAATCAACTACAAGATCAATACTTACAAGAGACAGTAGCTTACTCTGAGGTTAAAGAGCTCCAGGATGAAAAGCATGATGCTAAGGCTGCATCATCAGCAAAAGACATACCATTCTCCTCTCAGAAAGGAAAGAAGCCCATCTCTGAGATGGTTGCTGGACTGGAAAATCTTGAAAATGTCCAAGAGGATGAAGATCACTGGGCTGAGGACTCAGATGATGAAGAAGACAAGACTTTGGCAGAACACCGCAATGAACATTTAGCGGTTTCTCATATGAAAAGGAAGCTAATTTCTCCTGAAGTTTTCAACAAACTGCCAAATGTCCACTCCCATGAATATATGAATAGATATCAAGTTTTGGCACATCTTAAAAGGGAGACGTCTTCACAAAACAAAGAAGTAATTGCCTCCGTCCCCTCAGATATGCAGAAATTCACTGAGCTTATATCTCAGAGAACAACCAGTATGATCATTGCTCAGAAGGATCTGGGAATGGTAAGGGACGATGATGTTTCATTAGCTGAAAAAGCTTTTCATGAGGCAAGTTACACTGCTGGAAAAGCAGATGCCATACTAGGCCCATTGGCAGAGCTCACTGATAAGGAAAAGGGACTTATCAAACAAAATCAGGAGCTCAAGGCTGAACTTCAGAAGTTGGTCACTGCCTACAACTACTTGCAAAAGAATTTTGAGTCCCTCTCAGATTCTTTTGTGGTACTTAGGCAGTCAACAATGACTAAGGGGGAAGAATTTGGATCTGATCAGGGGAGAGGAAAGAAGAAATCTAGAGCTGGCGCTCAGAAAGGAAGAGGAAACAAGAAAACTTCCCAGCCCTCATCAAATCAAGCTGCTTTGCAAATAGTAGCTACTTCCCAGCAGCCAACTGAAGAAACCACAATGGTAACAAGGGCCATGGCAAGAAGACCTCCAAGGAGTACCAAGGCTCCAAGGAGAAGACAAGTAAGAGGGATTGATGAATCTTCTGAAGAAGAAGAAGGACAAATCAAATCCCTGGGCAATGAAGAAGGCTGCAAAAGTCTCACAAGAATTAATCTTGATGATGATGAAGAGACTGATGAAGATGAAGCTCCTCTTCACAGAAAAAGGAAAATTGATAGCCTAACTGAGCCCACAGCTGCAAAGCATTTAGTAGCTAATACACCCTCTGGAAATACCAAGTCTATCCAGGATGGTTCTTCAAGCAATCGCCCAAAGGAGAATTCTAGACAAAGAAGGAACAGGCTGAGAGCTGAACAAAGAGAAAGTCAACTTCCACTCAGGCCAGAAGAAGCCAAAATTGAGTATGTGAAGAATGACAACAATTCCTCTGTCTACAGGTGCATTAATCAGAAGAATGGCTACTGGATTCTGGAACTCAAGCACTTACTGGTAAATTCAAGGTTTCCAGAACCAATCCATAAACAGCTCATGGCATGGAGAAAAGATAAGCCAATCTTGATTAACACCAACCACATCAAAGCATGGTTGGATTTTGAAGTAATCAAGAGAACAGAAGCCATGAAGAAGGACCTCTCTGATGAATGTCCTTATGGAAAGCCAGTTGATGTGCACAGAATTCCCAATCTTACTGGAACAGGCACAAGAGCAAGACTTGCGGTGGAACCCTATGAGTCCTTCTACTTAACTGAAGATCAATACAAGGGTGACATCAGATATCTGAAGATCATTTATGAATACTTCAAGCTATCAGATATCAGAATCGAGCATGCCTGGAAGTGGGGAAAGTATCTGTGGGTCAAGCATTTTGTCAAGAGAAATCCCACCAAAACCTACAAGGAAGTCTGTGGATTTGCCAAAGACACAGAGATGATTATCAGAACTCTTCTCTATGACTACTCTGATGATATCAAAAGGTTTGGTGATAGGAAATTTGAAAATTGATCCCTGGAGCTGTTTTGAAGATTCGAAGACTTGTCATTTAGAATGTTCACTTGGAGCTTGGTTACTCCTGTTGTTCTATTTGACTAAGTAGTTTCTGTGATTTTGCTGATTGAACTTTTCTGTTAAATCTTGAAAAAGTTATCTGTAAGCTTTCTCTGTATCATATCTGATGAACTTACTCTCAGATATCATTTTATATAAAAGATAACTTGTCAGCAAAGATTACACCTTGTGATTTGGTTGATGTTTACTTTCTGCACTTAATTATATGAATTAAAAGATCATAAGAAATGATTAAGTGGTGGATTGTTTCCTCATCCAGATTTGTAATAGGTCAGATAGTCATCGTTGACTGATCAAAATGGGGGAAATTTGTTAGGAATATCTGTTTAGATTTTGATCAGCAACCTAATAATTTATCTTAGCTCAGAAAGGTGATTAGTACTCTTAGTTCACTTGAACACTGTAAAAGAGGAAACTCACTAAGTATGATAGTCTAGCAAAACTTGTATAGGATGTTAGGTCTCGAAATGTAATTTTTATTTTCTGATGAAGACCAAGAAGAAGGCATCCAGCAGGAAAAGTACAACAGAATTGAAGATTTGAAGACTGCACAAGATTGCTGAAGACAAGGGTTTTTCAGATACCTATGTCCAGATATCTTGGAGAAACAAGTGTTTCGAAACACACTAGTTGCAAAAGATATCTGAGCATAAAAGGTTTCTGAGACAAGGAAAGTGCCCACAGATATCTACTCTCAGATACCTTGGACATAAAATATGCTTCTGAAAAAGAAACATATTATAACAAGTTGTTTAAACAAGTGGTATCTGGAGTTATGAAGATCTCTGGAAAAGAACAGGCAATGGCTCAGAAAACTCTGATTATACAAAAATCTCTGATACCATGCATAGTTCCGTTGGCACTACAGGACAAAATATAGTACAGTGCATTAAATGCGCAGACAGAAATGTCTGAACAAAAACGGTAGCTTCTGAAGAAGAAGACAAACCTGCTACAGTACTATATTCAGATATCAATAGTTTGAATTTGATTTAAGCCTAACGGATACTATTCAAACGACACTCAAATTCATCTATAAATATCAACACTTAGACTGCTTGAGTACACACACCTTAGAACACATTGAATACTCACACAAGCGCTCTCAAGCAAACTACTTACCTTCAAGCTTTCTGTTGCGACCAAAGCTCTTGATTCTAAGTAGCACAAAAGTTCTAAGTGTCTTGATCCTTAACGAGCATTGTTATCTGTGAAAGAGTTGAACTAAGATTTCATATCTAAGTTTCATTCTCTTGGACACTTACCATAGACTTAGGTCAGTAGAGAACAAGATACCATACATTGCAAAGTGTATTAAGTATACTTGATTTATAGAGCTATCTGAATAACTGAACAAGTTATTAAAGATGCTCACCTGACAAACAAACCTAAAACCAACACCATATACGGCGTGGAGTACATGAAGTACTTAGTTTGGGAAACTAAGGAATAACTCCAAGGTTGCTGAGCACAGGAAGTACTTAGCTTGGGAAGCTAAGGAACAACTCAAAAGGTTTCTGAGTACAGGAAGTACTTGGCTGTGAAAGCCGGGGAATAACTCAGGGGGAACACTTGGTTGGGAACCTAGTGCATTTAGGAATCAAGAAAAGATATCTGTAAGGTTACCTCATTTATCTTAGTGGATTCTAGGTCTGAGAAAGACCGAAGTGGATTAGTTGAAGGATTACGCCACCTTCAGATACCACTATAAAAAGACTTGTGTTATTTACTTTCTGCAGTTTATTACTTGTTTTACTTATATTGCAAAGTATTTACACTTATCTTGCTGAACACGTGCACTTATCTCAGAAGTCTTCCGCTCTCTGAAATTAAGTATCAGATATCTTCACAGATATCTGAGAAACTGTGCTTATCGACAAAAGTTTTAAAAGACTATTCACCCCCCCCCCCTAGTCTTTTACTTTGCCGTTATCTGGACCAACACATTATTTATTAAATTAAAAGTATCCCTATTCCTCTCGACCCAACACCGGACTTGCGGATATGGCCTTTTCATAATTCGGGATCCTTTACTTTGAAATCTACTTATAATGCTCTAATCAATCATGATTACTTGGGACCTAATATTCCTTGGCAGAGGATTTGGAAAATAAGGTTCTTTTTGTGGATCGTTTTGCATAACATGTTACCAACTGCGGCTAGGCATTTCAATCTGAAAGTCGTAGACTCTGCCAGTTGCCGTTTATGTGGGTTTCAGGAAGAAACAACATCACATCTGTTTCTAGACTGTACACAAGTTGATTGGGCTAGAAAGCTTTGCTGGCTGGCTGGATGGCTTAAACAACACTTTACTTTATTGAATGTTTCATTTTCCGTTAAATAAACCTAATGCCATTACTTTTTTGCATTTCATGTGGGTTGTTTGGAAAGTTCGAAACGAAAAGGTTTTCAAAAACTTGCAAAATACAAATTGGGGCATCTATCAACAAGTTCTTAAGTTAAATTCTGAGGTACAATTTTATTTGAAAAAACCAAAAGTGAAGACGCCGATTTCTTGTAGCTGGAAACCTCCTCCTCTTAGTTTTTTTGTGTTTAAATTCTAATGGCTCTTCTTTGGGTAATCCGGGTCGGGCAGGGATAGGCTATATTTTACGAACTGATTCGGGTAGCTTTGTAGGAGCAGGTACAACTTTTGTTGGTAAGACTACGAATAATATTGCGAAGCTTATGGCTTTAAAAGTCGAACTGCTAATGGATGTTCGTGTAAATGCTTGTCGGTTAATTATTCAGTTGGATTCTCAGTTGGTTGTTAATTCCATTAACAAGGGGAAAGCAGTGGAGTGGCGCCATAGGAGACTCCTTGATGATATTCAACATCTTTAGTCTTTGATCCTGGAGTATAAGTTGTGTTTTGTCTATAGGGAAGCCAATAGTGTTGCTGATCTTTTGTCGAAAATCGGTTTAGGAGTGTTGCCGCAACAGAATGATATCCAAGTCCCAGTGTCCGTCCTTGATGCAGCTAGTGTAGGACTTTTATATTGGGATATTGAGCCAGACTGGCTTGCTGCTTTTGTAAAAAAAGACTTGTCTTTGGTAGCGACTCGTTTTGTTTCTGGTTCTCGTTTAGACGGTACTTGTAATTTGAATGTTGTTTAATGAATGTTGTTTTCTTTCAAAAAAACATTCACTTTCAAGACAAAAAAAGTCCTTAAATCGATGTTACACTATCTTTTTTGGTTCCTCACATGATGGTATCCTCTCAAAATTTTAATTCAAACAGAGACACTCTGACTTGCGACCCTTTTTATTATTCTAACTAACCCCGCTTTCTTATGTAAGTATCGCAAACGATTTCATGGTTTAGTAATATTTCTCTTTCCTATATTTACTCATGACTCGCTAATTTACAACTTATATTAACTCAATTTTCTCCGGGTTAACAACATTATATTAATTCCGTTGGGTCTTTTTTGTACTTCCTCCGTCCCGGGAATAGCTTCCCATTTGACTTTTTGCAGTCAAACTTTTCCAACTTTGACTACGAATTAATTTTAAGAGAAAATTTTGTTTTCACTTAAACCTTTTGGCTCACTTTGAGTTTGCACTAAAACCTTTATTTTTTTACACTTTGCACCAAAACGTTTCAAAAAAATTCACCATAACACAAAGGTTGTATGAAATTTGCTCAATTTAACTCTTAATTGATGGTAATATATTTCCCCTTCATTGTTTTGTGTTTTTATTATTAATTGTTAGGAATATCTGTTTAGATTTTGATCAGAAACCAAATGACTTATCTTAGCTCAGAAAGGTCGTTAGTACTCATGGTTCACTTGAACACTGTAAAAGAGGAAACACACTAAGTATGATAGTCTAGCAAATCTTGTATAGGATGTTAGGTCTCAAAATGTAATTTTTATTTTCTAAAGAAGACCAAGAAGAAGACTTCCAGCAGGAAAAGTTCAACGGGTTTGAAGATTTGAAGATTGCTAAAGACAAAGGTTTTTCAGATACCTATGTCCAGATATCTTGAAGAAACAAGTGTTTCGAAACACAAGTGTTGCAAAAGATATCTGAGAATAAAAGGTTTATGAGACGAGGAAAGTGCCCACAGATATCTACACTCAGATACCTTGGATATAAACTATGTTTCTGAAAGAGAAATATTTTATACCAAAGTTATTTCAACAAATGGTATCTGGAGTTGTGATAATCGATGGAAAAGAACATGCAAAGTTTCAGAAAACTCTGATTGTATAAAGATCTCTGATACCATGCATAGTTCCGTTGGCACTACAGGACAAAATATAGTACAGTGCATTAAATGCGCAGACAGAAATGTCTGAACAAAAACGGTAGCTTCTGAAGAAGAAGACAAACCTGCTACAGTACTATATTCAGATATCAATAGTTTGAAATTGAGTTAAGTCTAACGGATACTATTCAAACGACACTCAAATTCATCTATAAATATCAACACTTAGACTGCTTGAGAACACACCTTAGAACACACAGAACACTGAACTTACATTGAATACTCACACACAAGATCTCTCAAGCAAACTACTTACCTTCAAGCTTTCTGTTGCGACCAAAGCTCTTGATTCTAAGTAGCACAAAAGTTCTAAGTGTCCTGATCCTTAACAAGCATTGTTATCTGTGAAGGAGTTGAACTAAGATTTCATATATGAGATTCATTCTCTGGAACACTTACAATAGACTTGGGTCAGTAGAGAACAAGATACCATACATTGAAAAGTGTATTAAGTATACTTGATTCATAGAGCTATCTGAATAACTGAATAAGTTATTTAAGAAGCTCACCTGACAAACAAACCTAAAACCAACACCATATTCGGCATAGAGTATAGGAAGTACTTAGTTTGGGAAACTAAGGAATAACTCCAAGGTTGCTGAGCACAAGAAGTACTTAGCTTGGGAAGCTAAGGAATAGCTCAAAAAGGTTTCTGAGTACATGAAGTACTTGGCTGTGAAAGCCGGGGAATAACTCAGGGGGAACACTTGGTTGGGAACCTAGTGTATTTAGGAATCAAGAGAAGATATCTGTAAGGTTAACTCATTTATCTGTCTTAGTGGATTCTAGGTATGAGAAAGGCCGAAGTGGATTAGTTGAAGGATTACGCCACCTTCAGATACCACTATAAAAAGACTTGTGTTATTTACTTTCTGCAGTTTATTACTTGATTTACTTATCTTGCAAAGTACTTACACACATCTTGCTGAGCACGTGCACTTATCACATAAAAGTCTTGCGCTCTCTGAAATTAAGTATCAGATATCTAAAGACTGTTTCCTGTTTTCTGTAGAACACTCTAAAGACTAATTCAAAGTGGCATTTTGATAGTGGATGTGGGAAGCACATGCCAGGAGACAAAGCAAATCTGATTGACTACAAAAATTGCAATGATGGACCAATTATCAGGTTTGCTGGAGGAGATTAAAATTCAACCATAGGTTTTGGCAATTTGAAGTTTGGAGCCCTTACAATCTCTGAAGTACTTCATGTAAAGGGATTGAAATATAATCTTTTAAGCATGAGTCAACTAGTGGACAAAGGGTACGCTGTCAAGATCAAGTCAAAACTATGTAAAGTGATTGACAATGAGTCAAAGAAGACAGTCTTGGTTGCAAGGCGTAAAGAAAATCTTTATGTTGCTGATTGGGCATTCGCCACAACCGAAGAATGTCTCTTGGTGAGTCAATCTGACCACACTGAAGAAAATTGGCTATGGCATAAAAGAATGAGTCACTTGAATTTCAAAACTCTGAATAAGCTAGCCAAGAAAGAGTTGGTGGTTGGTTTACCCAAAATGGCATATAGAAAAGATGGTGTATGCTCAGCTTGCCAAATGGAAAAACAATCCAAAACATCTTTCAAGTCTAAAACTAGACATTCCAGTGAAAGGCCACTGCAAATATTGCATATGGATCTGTTTGAATCCTCTGTAACTAGTTATGCAGGAAAGAAGTATGGTCTGGTTATTGTTGATGATACTCAAGATTTACTTGGGTTGTCTTTCTCAAATACAAATCTGATGCAAGGGTTGAGATACCTAACTTGCTGAATAAGCTCGAAGTCATGAAAAATGACAAGGTATCATGTCGAGCAGACCGTATCGAGTTTGTGAACCAGTACATCAAAGAGTTTTGTACCTGCAAAGGTATACAATATCAACTATCTTCTGTAAGAACACCACAACAAAGTGGTGTTGCTGAAAGAAAGAATAGGACCCTGGAGGAAGCAGCAAGAACAATGCTTGCTGACACTGAAATAAGTGAAATCTATTGGGTTGAAGCTGTAAACACAACATGCTACACTCAAAATAGATGTCTGATTAACAAACACCATGACAAAACTCCTTACGAGCTTTTCATTGGTAGACCCCCTAGTATCAAACATCTAAGGGTGTTTGGTTGCAGATGTTTCGTTCTCAACAATGGAAAAGAATACTTGAGAACATTTCAACCAAAGGCAGATGAAGGAGTATTTCTTGGTTATTCTCTGAATAGCAAAGCCTACAGAATCTACAACAAAAGAACGCAAAAGATCGACGAATCTGTTCATGTAGTGTTTTATGAAGGAAACAAGAAAGTACTCTTAAATGATGATCTCTCAGATAGGTTCAAAGAACTAATGATTACAGATTCTGAAAAAGGATCCTCAGAAGAAAACAATTCTATCTTTCAAATAGAGGATGATTCTGACGATGAAAAGCAACCTATGCTTAGTAACAACCAGATGACTCTAAGACATGATGAAGAATTTCCTATGAGAATTCCAGAAATGGAACAGGTTACTGAGAACCTTCATCATGGAGAGGTATCTGAAAATGAGATTGCTGAAATGTAAGATTCAGATATCTCTAACACTGAAAAAGTGTAGATATCCATGGCATTCCCATATGTCAGATATCTTAGATACTGCACAAGTATCTCATCAAGATCATATTGATTCACATACAAATCAAAATGATATTGATCCTACTAGTTCAAAACCCATTATGAAATGGATAAGAAATCATCCTGCAAAGGATGTGATTGGTCTCATAGACCAAGGAGTTAGAACTAGAAGAGCAATTGCTGAAAAAGCAAATTGTCTCTATGGATGTTTCATCTCAAACATTGAACCAAAGACTATAGAAGAAGCATTAAAGGATCAAGATTGGATCTCTGCAATGCAAGAAGAGTTGGATCAATTTAAGAGAAACAAAGTCTAGAAACTGGTTCCATTTGATAACGGAATATTTGTAATCAGAACCAAGTGGGTTTTCAGAAACAAAATGAATGAGTCTGGTGAAATAACCAGAAACAAAGCTAGGTTGGTTGCCAAGGGATTCACCCAGACTGAAGGACTAGATTTTGATGAATCTTATGCACCAGTTGCAAGATTGGATGCAATAAGACTCTTTCTAGCCTTTGCAGCTCATAATGACTTTACAGTTTATCAAATGGATGTCAAGAGTGCATTTCTAAATGGTGAACTTGCTGAGGAAGTCTATGTTGAGCAACCACCAGGTTTTGAAGTGTCCTCAGAAAGTAGGATGGTCTATAAGCTTCAGAAAGCTCTGTATGGGCTGAAACAAGCTCCAAGAGCATGGTATGATACATTGGCCAGATACCTACTCGAAAGTGGTTTCAAGAAAGGAGATGTTGATAAAACACTCTTCACAATGAACCATGATGGGAAACTACTTTTAGTTCAAGTATACGTTGATGACATTATATTTGGATCTAAAGACAAGCAACTTTGTGAAGACTTTGCTGAACTCATGAAAAGTAAATTCGAGATGAGCATGATGGGAGAATTGAATTACTTTCTAGGACTGCAAGTCAAGCAACTCAATGATGGAATATTCATTAGTCAAACAAAGTATGCAAAAGACATGCTCAACAAGTTCAATCTAAAGCCTTCTGAAAAGAATGCTAAGATACCTATGAGCATTGGAACCAAAATGTCCTATACTGAATCTGACAAGAGTGTTGAAGAACACAAGTATAGGAAATTGATTGGGTCTCTACTATACCTCACTGCAAGTAGACCTGATATTCAATATGCAGTTGGAGTGTGTGCCAGATTTCAGACAAATCTAATGCAGTCACACTACAACATTGCTATGAAGATATTAAGGTATGTAATGGGTACTGTAGAAGTTGGATTGTGGTATCCAAAAGATAGTGGATTGAGTTTGGTTGGCTATTCAGATGCAGACTATGCTGGATTATTGCTTGATAGAAAAAGCACCTCAAGAACTTGTCAATTTCTTGGTGCTAGATTAATATCTTGGTTCAGCAAGAAACAAAACTCAATTGCCACATCTACCACAGAGGCTGAATATATTTCTGCGGGATGTTGCGCTTCACAAATATTGTGGATACAACAACAACTCAGAGACTATGGATTCAATGAAGAGAAAACTCCCATTTCCTGTGACAACACAAGTGCTATTGCCATAACTCAGAACCCTAAGTTTCATGCTAGAACAAAGCACATTGATGTTAGACACCACTTCATCAGATGCCACGTTGAAAAAGGCAATATAGAGATACTCAAGATTGGCACTGAAGACCAACTTGCAGATATCTTCACTAAGCCACTGCAAGAAAGTAGATTCTTAGCCTTAACACACAGTCTTGGACTAATGGAGCTACCAAAGAACTGAAAAAGTTCAAATATCTGAAGAAGATATCAAAGGAGAGAGAAAAGGAATCTGGAACGGGTATCCAGACAAGAGAAGAGGTATCTGGAACGGGTATCCAGAAACCAAAGGCTAAAGGGTAAAATGACTATTTGAAGATCTCTGAAACGGGTACTCAGATACTAGGTCACTCAGTGGGGGGGGGGGGGAACACAAAAGAGAATAGTACTGAAAGTGCAGTATGCACTTATATTTTGATAATCTTGTCTTTCATTAATCAGTTCCAAGTTTGTGTTTGTTGTTGTTTGTGAAGCTGCAGGATTATCAATGTTGTATAACATTGTGACAGGATAGAATTTAATGTTGGCATAACATTGAAGATATAGCATCGCATACACATCAAGACAAAGCACATCGATGTGATACTTGACCGGAAGTATTGACAAAATGAACAAGAATTGATTTAAGGAAAAGAACAATTGTGGTGAAAGCAAGAAGGAATATATTTTATGAAGAATTGAAATATGGAAATTTCCTTCTATGCGCATTTTGAAGAAAACAAGTAAAAGGAAAAATTGCCTTTGCCGAGATCCTATTGCCTTTCGACTTAGATGGAAGAGGTCGACATCTCAAGTATATATATGCAAGGATTCAGCAAAGCAATGTTTTGAGCTTTTTGAAAAGATCAATAGAGATTTTAGGCTTCTTGTTTTCTGCTAGCTTTAGAGTTTGTCTAAGAGTATTCATTGTTGGAATAACTCTTTCAAACATCGACCTAGAATAGCTTTTACTGTTGGTTCTTCTAGGGCTAGTTTTGGTTGTTTAATCAATCGTTTGTGATTGTATTAAACCTAGTTGTTTAGATCTAATTTTCTTGTCAGTAGATATTTTGCCTAAAGGCGTTGCTAATATATTTTTCTATATATTGGCTTGGTAATAGAAGTTTCATTATTCATCCGCTGCTATCTGTTTACTGTAAACATTGTTGAACAACATTGTTGGCAACATTGTCTGTTGATCTAGTTCCAAGTACCAATCCGGGATCTTAAGTTCTAACAAGTACAACTGTCTGCAGTAAACTACTATCTTGAAATTTGAATTATTTCTATCTTTGTGAAAAACTTTGAAAAGACAACAAGTATAAGATAGAATCAGATACAACAGTGTTCTCATTCACACAGAAACGTGATTCGGATAGCTAATAGCCAACATTCATTAAATGGGGACAATTACAATTGTTGATTGTGATCATTGCTGAAGAAGCAATGGTGACCCTTGATGAAATGGGCGATTGATCTTTACGGTGGAGATTAATTCTCGGTAAATAGTGGACTGTTGAAATCCCAGCATGGCCCACTATGCATTTAATGCCGAACAAGCTTTTACCCACGCCTGTCTGCAATACACATATACTTACACACAAAATTGATTTGTATGTATATGTCTGTTGAGATTTCATTGCTATATATATAGGATTTTGGCACAAGAAATCACTTTCGCCTAATCCAACATTCCGACTTGCACAAGAATAGCAAAAACATTCTATCCTCTATGCAAATCTCTGCTCCCAAATTAGTTTTTCTGCAAAGAATCACTAATCTTACACCTTAATCTCTTTCAAACTTCGAAAAACTTACGATATATAAAGAGATGGCCCCCAAACGATCAACTACCTAGAAATCCCAAAGTACTACCACTGGTACTGCTGAAAAGCAAGCACCAGAGTTGGTAGTTATCAACAATCGATTGGTAGGGAACTTCAATCCCGATCATTGGACTTCAAATCACAGAATGATTTGGGGTGGTTCCATGATCGAGGAATACCTCACACTCTTGTTGAGACTTCCGCCGTAAAAGCGATACTTGACATGCTTGAAAAGGCAAAAATCAAGGGTTTTCTATCGGCTCTACCCAAGAGAATCTCTTCCTTTGGATGTGTTAGAATTCTACAACAACTCAGGATTATATCATGTGTTTACGAAACCGCAATAGTGTCTATCAGAACTTCAGTCCAAGGAAAGGAAATCCTTCTGGACTTAACAACTTTCTGCAAGTTGTTTGACCTTCAAAATCTTGGAAAGGATTTTGAAATAGACACCAAGGATGATGATCTCCTTGAAGGTGTAAAACAACTGTATAGTGATGTGTGTGATCTTGAAAAATCAGATACACCCACTGATTTCAAGCTTGCTGACATCGTAACCGGACATCCGGCCGTTCATTTGGGATGTGTTAGCATGCATTCTTCACAAATGCTTTGATGGTCTACAAGGAGGTGGACCAAATAAGCCAAGAACGTCAGATGATGATGTTCTTGTTGCAACAAGACAAAATTTGGAAAACCCTTTCAATTGGGGAAAGTACGCCTTTATGAAATTTTTGAAAAAGATTCAAGGCTTTGAGCCTACAATCGCTAAGGGACTTGCTGAACCAAAGACCACAGTAAGTTATGGTCTAAAGATATGCTACTTGCTGGAAAAGCTTGGCATTGAGCTCAGAGAGCAGGTTGACATAGCCAACAGTAACCTACTCTACAAATATGAGTATACGAACATGATGAAAAAGGTTACTGGATCTCAGAAAGGTTCCAAGAAGCGAAAGACTGAAGAGGTATCTGAGGGAAAAGTTGCGACCAAGAAGCCCAGAACTTCACGAAAGAAGTCTGCTGGCAAATCAGAAGGCACACCCATTGAGGTTGTCGATTCCCAGATACCTGTCGTAGCTGCCGATGAACTCATAAATGCAGATGAACTCATCAATGCTGCAAAAGAGGTATCAACTACTGAACAAGTAGACTCAGCAAGAGAAAGTGCTTTCAGAAATGTTAAGACTATTGCCGAAAGCCTTGCTGATGAACTCATCAATCCTGCTAAAGAACGTAGTGACAGATACCAAGCCCTATCAGCAGAAACCGCAGGAATTATGGACTAATCAGTTCCCAATGCTGATGAGAACTCTGACGATGAAGATGATGAATTAGTCATTTCTCAAGTCCTAGAAAAATCAAAAAGGGCTAAAGTTACTGAAAAAGTAACTGGTGTAGAGGTATCTGAAGAAGAACCTACACCACAGGTTGCTGAACAAGCACCTGTTACAAAGGTTGCTGAAGAAGCAACAGTGTCCAAGGTAACTGGACAAATTACACCATCAGAGCAACAAAGACTGAAGCATATTGAAGATGCTCTGATGAGTGATAGCTTAGTGTTGGAGGATACTACCATTGCCTCAACACTCAACAGTCTGTCTCAAGCACAACAACCACAACAGCCAGATGTGAATACTGCTGAAATGGTACTTGAGCTGCAGATACCAGCATCTTTCATTGCTGAAGAAAATCCTGCAAAAGAGCAGGTTCCCCAACTCAATGAGAGGGATCAAACTGAGACATCTGCTCAGAATGATCAACCAGGGGAGGCAACTGAGTTGCATACTCAGGCAAGGTCTGAAGTACCTGAAACTTCAAACAAAGAAGATGAAATGGAACAACAAGACCAACGCATAGAAGAGTCACAAGTTCCAGAGACCAATCAGCCTGACATTACTCAGGTATCTGAATGGTTTAACTCTCTACTTGTGATATTTTGTGCCACATAATCTTTTTATTTAATAGAATTTCTTTGTTACATGCTGACTTAGAAACACGAGAACAAGAGGAAGCTGAAAAGCTTGCCTCAGAAACTGAGAAGGAGGCTTCCACACCCTCACAACTTAAGGAATCGAGCACGTACTGTGCTCCAATCGAAAGAAAAATGAAGAGACTGAAAAGTCTATCTCTTCAGAGAGGAATCCAGAGGCTTCCAAGGCCTCTGAGAAACAAGTATCTACACCTTCTATAGAGAAGGTATTTCATTCAGATATTTATACTCCTCAAAGAGCAATCTCTGATCATTTTTCTTAGACTAACACTTTCTACTTAATAGGTTAATAAAGAAGTAGAAGTTGTTGAGGAATTGCCCACTCAATCCTCACAACATATGGAAATTGATGAGGCATCAAGGCCTTCATCACAAGAAAAGATTCCAGAAACTGCACAAGTTTCTGTGAGACAAATATATGAGCCTCCAACAGAGGTAATTGACATCTCAGATATCTGATTTGTCAATAAAATTTTCTTGATAAAATTTCGTAAGTGTTATGTTTAATTCTTAGGTTCAAGCAGAAAGAAAGGTTGATGAGGACCAAACTTCCAAGTCTCCACCTCACAACAAGTTATCTGAGGCAACCCATGTCTTAGTAGTACAAGTCTCTGAGCCTGATGTACTCATTCAGGTACCTCAGAAACCTAACTACACTTGTACTTAGATATCTACACAAGTTTTGATTCCAACTCAGAACTATTTCTTGCAGGCTCAAACAAGTGCCACGAAGGTCCATGATGATGAGAAAAAGGACCTACTTCCCTTCTTCAAAGCACATACCCTGCCAAAGCACATTTAATGCTTCAAGAAATGGTAGAGGTTAAGGTGCTCAGATCTCTCTGAAATATTGAGAATCACAGATCAACCCACGAGACGAGCACGAGCTCTTAACTTGGAGAACTACATCCATGGAATGTTTCCCTCGGAACAGTATCAAGTTGCGACCTTATTGCATAAGGATTTCTCCAGAGACGTGGCACAGAAGTTGATTCAAGCCTTTAATCAGGCTGATGGTCAGACAAGATTACAGATGGCATTCAAGCCAGTCCTGCCCCAGACTCTACAATTTATTCCTTCTGAACAAGAGGAGGTTAGGGCAGAAGATCACTATTCCTGAAGTGATTAATCTTGTATCTGAAGACGATGAGGAGGAAGAAATAGATGAGAATAACTTTGATGAACCTCCCTCTGACCATCACAAAAAGGATGATGATGATGCCCCTGCACCAGGGACGGGAGGGATTTCACAAGGACACATTGCCTCAGCTGCTGAAAAGCACACTGAGAGGACTTCACAGCAATCCCCTTCTCCATCTCCTTAGAAATCTACTCATCCGACTTCCCAACACAAAGTTACTACTGAACAAGTAGTTGAGCACTCTGAGGGAACAACTCAGAAAATAACAGATGCACAAGCCAGAGTTGCTCAACTCAAACAACTGTTGGAAGAAGAACAACAACTACATCTTCAACTGGAAGAAAAGATAGCTGAATCTAGAGCAAAGCTCCAGAAGATTGAAGATCAAACAATCAAGGAAATGGAAGCTTATGCTGAAATGAAAGAACTCCAACTTTCTGTTCAAGCAATTGCTGAAGAATTAGATACTGAACAAGTATCTAATGACAAGCATGATGCTAAGGCTGCATTCCAAGAAGATGTTCCATCCTCCTCACTGAAAGGAAAGAAACCCATCTCTGAGATGGTTGCTGGACTAGAGAACATTGATGAAAATGTCCAAGAGGATGAAGATCACTGGGCTGATAACTCAGATGATGAAGAAGACAAGACTTTGGCAGAACACCGCAATGAACACTTGGCGGTTTCACATTTGAAAAGGAAGCTGATTGCTCCTGATACATTCAGCAAGCTGCCAAATGTCAACTCCAATGAATACTTGAATAGATATCAAGTACTGGCTAAATCTTGTCAAGACAAAGCCGCCATTGCATCCGTCCCTGCAGAGCTGAAGTCATTCACTGAGCTCATCACTCAGAGAACAACCAGTCTAGTGATTTCTCAGAAAGATCTAGGCATGGTTAGGGATGATGACCAACTCTTGGCTACAAAAGCTTTTGAAGAGGCTTGCTATGCTGCTGGAAAAGCAGATGCTGTTCAAGGCCCACTGGCAGAGCTTACTGATAAGGATACTGGTCTTATCAAACAAAATCAGGAGCTCAAGGCTGATCTGGAAAAGTTGGTTGCTGCTGACAACTATCTGCAAGGGAACTTTAACTCCCTTTCAGAATCATTTGTGATTTTGAGTCAGTCAACAATGACTAAGGGAGAAGAATATCAAGAGGCTTAGAGAGGAAGACGAAGAGGAAGAGGAAACAAAAGAAAATCTGAACAACCACCTCTCAGAATAAATGAGCCCTCCTCCAGTCAGATTGCTCTACAGATAGTGGCCACCACTCAACTTCCTGAACAAGGAATGACAACAAGGGCCAGAGCACAGAAACCTACAAGGAGTACCAAGGCTCCAAGGAGAAGACAAGTAAAAGGGATTGATGAATCTTCTGAAGAAGAAGAAGAAGAAGAAGAAGGCCAAATCAAATTCCTAGGCAATGAAGAAAGCTGCAAAAGTCTCACAAGAATTGATCTTGATGATGATGATGAAGAGACTGATGAAGATGAAGCTCCTCTTCACAGAAAAAGGAAAATTGAAAGCCTAACTGAGCCCATAGCTGCAAAGCCTTTTGCAGCTAAAACACCCTATGGAAATACCAAGTCTATCCAGGGTGGTTCTTCAAGCATTACCCCAAAGGAGAATTCAAGACAAAGGAGGAACAGGCTGAGAGCTTAACAAAGACAAAGTCAACTTCCACTCAGGCCAAAAGAAGCCAAAATTGAGTATGTGAAGAATGATAACAACTCCTCTGTCTACAGGTGCATAAATCAGAAAAATGGCTACTGGATTCTGGAACTCAGACATTTACTGCTAAATTCAAGGTTTCCAGAACCAATCCATAAACAGCTCATGGCATGGAGAAAAGACAAGCCAATCTTGATTAACACCAACCACATCAAAGCATGGTTAGATTTTGAAGTGATCAAGAGAATAGAAGCCATGAAAAAGGACCTCTCTGATGAATGTCCTTATGGAAAGCCAGATGATGTGCACAGAATTTCCAACATTCTTTGGAGCAGCACAAGAGCAAGACTTCTTGTGGAACCTATGAGTCCTTCTACTTGGCGAAGATCAATACAAGGGTGACATCAGATATCTGAAGATCATTTATGAATACTTCAAGCTATCAGATATCAGAATCGAGCATGCCTGGAAGTGGGGAAAGTATTTGTGGGTCAAGCACTTTGTCAAGAAAAATCCTACCAAAACCTACAAGGAAGTCTGTGGATTTGCCAAAGACACAGAGATGATTGTCAGAACTCTTCTCTATGACTACTCTGATGATATCAAAAGGTTTGGTGATAGGAAATTTGCAGATTGATCCATGGAGCTGTTTTAAAGACTTGAAGTATAGAAGACTTGAAGACTAGTTCATTAGGATGTCTACTTGGAGCTTGGTTACTCCTGTTGTCCTAATTTACTATGTATTTTTTGGTATCTTGCTGACTGAGCTAAATTGTATTATGTACTAAAGTTATCTGTAAGCTTTCTCTGTATCATATCTGATGAACTTACTCTCAGATATCATTCTTTATAAAAGATAACTTGTCAGCAAAGATCACATCTTGTGATTTGGTTGATGTTTACTTTCTGCACTTAATTATATGAACTGAAAGATCATAAGAAATGATTAAGTGATGGATTGTTTCCTCATCCAGATTTGTAATAGGCCAGATAGTCATCTTTGACTGATCAAAATGGGGTAAATTTGTTAGGAATATCTGTTTAGATTTTGATCAGCAACCTAATGACTTATCTTAGCTCAGAAAGGTGGTTAGTACTCTTGGTTCACTTGAACACTGTAAAAGAGCAAACTCACTAAGTATGATAGTCTAGCAAATCTTGTATAGGATGTTAGGTCTCAAAATATAATTTTTATTTTCTAAAGAAGACCAAGAAGAAGACTTCCAGCAGGAAAAGTTCAACGGGTTTGAAGATTTGAAGACTGCACAAGATTGCTGAAGACAAAGGTTTTTCAGATACCTATGTCCAGATATCTTGAAGAAACAAGTGTTTCGAAACACAAGTGTTGCAAAAGATATCTGAGAATAAAAGGTGTCTGAGACGAGGAAAGTGCCCACAGATATCTACACTCAGATACCTTGGATATAAACTATGTGGCAACTGGAATGGGAAGAGGTTTTTTCTCTGTGACGATAGACAGACCAGATGTTTCTGAAAGAGAAATATTTTATACCAAAGTTGTTTCAACAAATGGTATCTGGAGTTGTGATAATCGATGGAAAAGAACATGCAAAGTTTCAGAAAACTCTGATTGTATAAAGATCTCTGATACCATGCATAGTTCGGCACTACAGGACAAAATATAATGATGCATTAAATGCATGACGAAATGTATGAACAAAAACGGTAGCTTCTGAAGAAGAAGACAAACCTGCTACAGTACTATATTCAGATTTCAATAGTTTGAAATTGAGTTAAGTCTAATGGATACTATTCAAACGACACTCAAATTCATCTATAAATATCAACACTTAGACTGCTTGAGAACACACAGAACACTGAACTTACATTGAATACTCACACACAAGATCTCTCAAGCAAACTACTTACCTTCAAGCTTTCTGTTGCGACCAAAGCTCTTGATTCTAAGTAGCACAAAAGTTCTAAGTGTCCTGATCCTTACCAAGCATTGTTATCTGTGAAGGAGTTGAACTAAGATTTCATATATGAGATTCATTCTCTGGAACACTTACAATAGACTTGGGTCAGTAGAGAACAAGATACCATACATTGAAAAGTGTATTAAGTATACTTGATTCATAGAGCTATCTGAATAACTGAATAAGTTATTTAAGAAGCTCACCTAACAAACAAACCTAAAACCAACACCATATTCGGCATGGAGTATAGGAAGTACTTAGTTTGGGAAACTAAGGAATAACTCCAAGGTTGCTGAGCACAGGAAGTACTTAGCTTGGGAAGCTAAGGAATAGCTCAAAAAGGTTTCTGAGTACAGGAAGTACTTGGCTGTGAAAGCCGGGGAATAACTCAGGGGGAACACTTGGTTGGGAACCTAGTGTATTTAGGAATCAAGAGAAGATATCTGTAAGGTTAACTCATTTATCTGTCTTAGTGGATTCTATAGGTCTGAGAAAGGCCGAAGTGGATTAGTTGAAGGATTACGCCACCTTCAGATACCACTATAAAAAGACTTGTGTTATTTACTTTCTGCAGTTTATTACTTGATTTACTTATCTTGCAAAGTACTTACACACATCTTGCTGAGCACGTGCACTTATCACATAAAAGTCTTCCGCTCTCTGAAATTAAGTATCAGATATCTACACAGATATCTGAGAAACTGTGTTTATTGACAAAAGTTTTAAAAGACTATTCACCCCCCCCCCCCCTCTAGTCTTTTACTTTGCCGTTATCTGGACCAACATTAATTTCTTCAATAGCATAGCACATGGATGACAATAATGAGATTGAAGTCTCCTTTGGGGTTCATGCTTGCATTTGTACTTGTTTTCATGCTTTCTTTTTCAATCCTTACTCATGTATGATTGATCTCAGTGACGTTCACAAGAAATAGTGGCATTGAAGTATCTTCTTGGACGTTTCTTATTGTTCAATGCCACTATTTCTTGTGAACATCACTGAGATCAATCACACATGAGTAAGGATTGAAAAAGAAGGCATGATAACAAGTACAAATGCAAGCATGAACCCCAAAGGAGACTTCACTCTCATTACTGTCATCCATGTGTTATGCTATTGAAGAAATTAATAATAAAGCCACAAAACAATGAAATGGGAATATAATACCATCAATTAAGAGTAAAATTGAGCAAATGTCCATACAACCTTTGTGTTACGGTGAAAGTTTTTGAAACGTTTTGGTGCAAAGTGTAAAAAAAGAAAGGTTTTAGTGCAAACTCAAAGTGAGCCTAAAGGTTTTAGCTCTAATTTTAAACCGTAAATGTAAAATGTTCAATTTTTTTATAATGATACTTTAGTTACTAAATTTTCATTATATAATTTCATTGAACATTTTTTAAAGTGGAAATCTATTACAGTTTAAATTTAATTGGTAGCTTGTTAACATTAACCTTCTGTTCATTGCGGCTTCCTTTCCCTGGTTTTGACTTAGCTACCGAGCTTTGATCTTGGTTTTAAGTGATCCAATTGGTCTACTCGGAAAGTCCCAAGTCCAGAGAGTCACAGTTGAGAGAGAGAGAAAGCCAAAGAGCAAGTTACGATCCATTTGATTGATATAGGAATCCCTGCGTGTGTAGGCATTAAGCTCATCGTTGTGGATGCCTAATTCTACAGCATCATCATTGAATTCTGCTATCACGTCTTTGTAGTTGCGATATAAGTGCCGCTCATCCTCTACTATCATATTGTGCAAACAAATGCAACAATTCATGATCCTAGCAAGGTCTTCTCGGTTATGGGCCAATGCTGGATCCTTAATTACTTTGAAACATGCTTGGAGAACTCCGAAAGCACGTTCGACATCTTTCCTGCATGCCTCTTGCCGCATTGCGAACTTGGCCTGTTTTGGATTGATAGGACCCTTAATTGACTTCAAAAATGTTGCCCACATAGGATATATGCCGTCAGTTATATAGTACCCCATGTCGTATTGATTCCCATTCACTTCGAAGTTAACAGCAGGAGCTTTTCCCCTTAGTAATTCGTCGAATACCGGTGACCGTTCCACAATGGTTCGATCATTCAACTTCCCTGAAACACCAAAGAAAGCATGCCAAATCCAAGTATCTTGGGATGCAACCGCCTCCAAAACATGTGTGGCTCTCTTGTTTTTTCCTTGGAACTGCCCTTTCCAACCCGACGGACAGTTCTTCCATTCCCAGTGCATGCAATCGATACTTCCAAGCATGCCGGGAAAACCTCGACTAATTGACGTACATCCTCCGCATTGGCCCTCCTCATATATGTAGGACCAAAAACCGCAACAACACCATCACAAAAGGCCTTCAATGCCTCTTGACCAGTCGTTTGACTTACACGAGTGTATTCGTCCACCATGTCTGCACATACACCATATGCAAGTTGTCGGATGGCAGATGTGCATTTCTGTTTTGCCGTAAAATCCAACCTCCCTGTAGCATCCCGGCGTTGTTGAAAATATGGATCGTATTGCTCTAAAGCTTCGACGATCCGGAGAAACAATGGCCTTTGCATCTGAGCAACGTCGAACTCGACCGCTCCCCATGTTGGACGTTCAACAAAATAATCGTTATCGAGTAGAACAAGAATTGCCCTCTTCCGATCAATGTATTCACGCGTACACCCCGACCTCCTTCGTGGATTTTGTTGCTCGCAGTGGTTGATTATGTGAGGAGTGGCTTGAATAAGAAGTCTGGTAGCACGGGTATAGTAATCAGTTTGTGTGCTTGAAGAGGAAGAAGAGGAATCAACATATTGTGCAAACTCATCATCATCGGAAATAGATGATGATAAGTTGTTGATGTAGTGATTAATTGCAGACGTGTTTGGATATGTGTTTGAGTTTAGAGACGTTTTGAGTTTAAGAAATGGAAGATGAGAGGAAATTGAGGTGTGGTGAAATGAGTTGTGAATGAGTTGTATTTATAGATCTCGAAAAAATATAGCCGTTGGGGTATTTTTTATTTAATATTACTTTATAAATTAATTTTAAAAAAATAAAAAAAATAAAAAAAGGGGTGGGGCCCACTCGGTCGTCCGGTCCGTTGGGCTGGGGCCCAGACCAACGGTCGGGACGACCTACCCCGAATTTTGGGGTGGACGTGCACCACGGCCGGCCGTCCCGACGACCACTCCCAATGGGAGTGGTCTTAATATGATTGATTTCACTTCTTAGTCGTAAGTAAACCAGCAACATGCATTATTAACAAGAGGTGTATATTCCGAGGGGATCAGTTCAAGTGCAATATCATATTCCATTACAAAACTTTGCTAATGCAAATAAATCGTGTGCAAATGAAAAGTCGGCGTCTCGCAAAGCCAACTCTAAACATTTGAAATAGAGAACCCCATCTTTTCAATACAATCTAACAACTAGAAACATACTGTTAACTCCTCTCTCGATCAATCGATCATGGAGCTTCTGCCTATGTCGAAATCGGAGCAAATAACCACACCTGCACACCACCAGCCGAGCGAGCGCCTCCATGGTATCCTGGAAAGCTTCTCAGGATCAAAGAGCTCTAAAGACTCACTCACCTGTAAGATAAAATTAGTGTCAATCTCACTTAAAGGGTTTCTCCGCTATGGCGAATGCTCCGCCTTCCTTGAATTGCTTCGACTAAGAGACACCGGGTTCTGAGCCTCATTCGCCCTCGTCCGTGCAGGCGACCTAAAGCACCAGTTCTAGCTCCACCATCACCTCTGGACGGTAGAGAGATGGAGTTGAGATCGATTGCTATGGAAGAGATGGGGATCGGAGAAAACAATAATGGAGACGGGATCGATTACCAAAATTCTAACCGACCCGCCTATGGCGGTTTAGGCAAAATCACTAACCATGGCGGGTGGAGTTTTCACCAAACCGCCACGGGTCGGTTGACTATTTTATGTCGGTGGATGGCGGTCGGATTGCGGTTTTCACACATTAAAACTAGAACATATATTACAAAGTTTAAAATAGAGTAAATAAGTTTAAATACAAAATAAAACATTTCATAATACATTGTCAAACAAGGGACACGTTTCAAGTTTGATAATAACCAAAATATAAGTAAATAGATTACAAATACAAATTCATAAACTTTCAAACATGTTGGTACATGCTAGATGATGATTAGAAGACTGATTCATTTGTAGCAACTAGTATATGCTATGTTGATCAGAGAAGAGCAGATTCATTAGTACAAAAGGCTTACCATTATGATAATGCTCCAAGTCGATATTCGTTCATAAATAGAGCAAGATTACCATTATTAATTATATGGAGTATTCATTAATAAAAAATACAAAAAATATAACTAGTATTATGCACGCGGGTCGGGCGGTTAGGCGGTTGGCACACATCCACCCGCCACCCACCCGCCTAGTGGCGGGTAAACAAATAGTTAACCGTGGCGGTTTTGGGCCAAAAAGATAACCGGTGGGTACAGTTGGCCGCTGGGCGAAATGGCGGGCGGTTATTATTTTTGTACACCCCTAGGTTATATCATTACTTTGAAGAATATATACTAAAGATCTGTATATATTGTTTGATGGGTTTTTGTTTTAATTTAAACAATTCTATTAATTTGTTTTTATGTATAATTATTAGTTTTTTTACTACTACTATTTAGTAAATAAATAATTTAAAATTAATATTAGAACGATTGTGAACGACAAGAGCAACATTTGTGCAATACTTAGAGCAACAATAACAACATCAAATAACAACAATTGGTATAACAGGTAGCAGGTTAAATAATCTTAGCCGTTAAATAAAAGAAAAATAAGTGACTGACGTTAGTCAGGACGACACATCGACTGACGATATAATATATTTATTGGTTATTTTTAATTTGTTCTTAACATATTCCTGAATTTACCCTTGACCTCAACATGGTATATCTTAACCACAAAACTTAAAAACATTTTCAACTCGATAATATATAGATTATAGAGAAAATCTCATACAATATAAAGAAACAAAATAATATTATCATCATGTGAGAAACATACATTTTAAAGATGGGCAATCGCTCCCAGAATGTCACCAAGACTTTTGAAATTCTCGTTACCCTCGGTGATTGGTGATTTTGTGGCGGGATAAGGGAAAGCGTTCTCACAATCACTTGAATCATCAAAGACAATATGACCGGTAGTAGATAGTGCACGTAAATTTCGGGGATTGAATTGTTCACGAGCAATACTCAGAGCACCCAAAGCTTCATTGTATTTTCCCTTGCATGTTGTGTAACGAGCTCTATATTGAGGATCTGTTTCTTTCGACAATAATGTAGTGATCTTCTCTAGTGTGCCTCTGGCTTTGCTCAATGACAAGTCCAATGACACTTGTGCAAGCCCAGGTAGGTCAGCTTTTGCAGTTCTAGGATCAGATTTAAGAACCTCAAAACAATAATCTACTCTAGTTGTGTGTCTGCAAACGTCTTCAAGTAATGAACACGTATGTAACTTGAAGCAATTTAGGAGCACAAAAATACACAAAAGAGAATGAAAGAGAGACAAAGCCATTTTTTCAAATGTGTTAGCTAGTATTAGATATGTTTGTCTATTTTGTTTTGTTTGTTAAAAGATGATGACAAAGTGTCTATTTATAAAATCAAAAGAATGATGAAGATATTGTCATAATTAATATTTCTCGATATTTGTATTGGCCAAAAGGTGCATCAAATTAATTGCCACATTCAAACGACCGACCATAACAAGTTAATGGAAATGGCAAAATTAGATTTTTATTTATGTTTTAGCATTTCTTACTAAATGTATCAGTAATTATTTAGGAAAAAAAATCATAATTGGACCACCATCAATTCACTAGCCATTTTTTATTGTTCTTCATTTAAATATTATTAACTTTCTAATTTATCAATCTATTACCGTTTTTTATTATTTTTCCATTTAACTAATACTCAATCTTCCATTATCCTTATTTTATTGACCACAAAAGTAAACGGAAAGCTTATCCTAAAACGGAGAAGTATTGTTGTTGATACGGAAATATGTCTAATCCGTCATAGACGCCTTTGGAACGAATCCTAAGGCGCCCCAAGTTGTCTACGAGTCCGGGACCTTACAGTCCGACCCGGAGGTCCGACCCTAAGCCCCCGCAAGTCTGACTCACCCAGGAAAAAAGAGGCAGGATGGCTCAAAGGTAGTAGGTCCGACCCTGCCAAATGGTCTGTAACCATGAGGTCCGACCCGGACACCCGTCCGGACTCAACACAACAACCTCATAAGCAACCAAGTGAACTGGCACTAGAGAATAAGAAGGTCCGAGGCACAAGGTCCGAATGAGAGGTACTTGATAGACTAATGAGAGTATCCTATGGGCAACCCAGTACGGTCCGAACCACACGTCCGGACATGCCTCTTTGGACCTTAACCCGCAGCAGACTGCATCAAAGCCTCTAAAAACTCTCACATTAATGACTAAACTACCCCCGAAAGTCCAAAGTGGAATGAGGCAAGTGTCATTAATGGGCCATGGGCCTATTGAAGCCTTGGTGGTTCAATACGGACCTTACACTTGGCACGATCTGGTGGAACCCTCCCATTTTGGGTTAATCTCTATATATAGGGCACATACTTCAAGGATAAAAGGAAGGTCAAGCCATCTTTATGAACTAATCCCAAACACCATACAGAGAAGATCTTCAATCTCTCTTGAGTAAAGTCTCGGACCGGTTTGACACTTAGCAATGCAAACCGGGTCTACGGTCCTAATCCCCGCTAACCTACTTCTGCAGGTCCTCGCGTGTCGCCTCTTATCAGTACGACGGTTCTTACGGGCTCTCACTCTTTGGTTCTTACAAGCAAGGTGGTTCTTACTCAAAGGTGGTCTAGGTACTTAGCGTGAAGGAAAGCAAAGGAAGATTCATTAAGTGGTTAAGGGACTTATACCCTCAACAATTGTCATGTTTACCTCCTGGATTAGTCTAGTAACATTGATTGTTTATACTAATAAACATTTTCTTCTCCATCAATATGCAAATTCGTACCCGTGCTATCTTTATCACTATCTTAACAGTTCAATGAGCTTGTTTTCAAAATAAATATATTACGTGAAAACAACCTAGTTAGTTGCTTGTAAGCTCGTTGATATGATGATGAGCTTATTCACGTAGCTTATTTAAAAAATCAGTTAGCTTATTTATTCTTAAAAATTATATTTAACAAATCATCTAGCTTCAACTAATTACTTTATTAAACACTTCCTTAAAAATTAATTATACTATGATCTACCTAATCAACTAACAACTTGTTTTGCTAAACATCCATCCATCCATATATTATGTAAAGCACAATGGTCTAAACTCCACCATATTAATTCAGTCCTACATGGAATTTTGTGGAATTAGTTGTATTTTAGTCATTATATATTTCGCTGTTATTTTTTGTATGTTGACTGTATATATAATTTTTATTAAATCTCATATAACTTTATCTACAAAAATTTCAAAATTATTTTGAACATATATTTGAATTCGTCGTGACGAGACGAATACATAGACACCAATCTTGAATACTATATTAACTAAATAAATCATTTTATTAATTAAAGTAAAATATACATTTAATTATTAAATTAGATAAAATGAAATAATACAATTTTAAAAATAGAGCATTTATTAAATTAATTCAATCCACGTGGAATTTTGTGGAATTAGTTGCATTTTCAACCAATATGTTTATTTTTTATAAGTTGACTGCATATATAGTTTTTATTAAATCTCATATAAACTTATCTACAAACCCCGAAAAATATTTTGAACATATATTTGAATTCACCGTGACAAGATGAGTCCATAGACACCAATTTAGATTATTATTATTATTATTATTATTATTATTATTATTATTAATTAAATAAATCATTTTATTCACTAAAATAAAATATAAATTTATTAAATAATATAAAATGAAATAATGGAATTTTAAAAGTATAGCAAAGTTCGAATAGGGAGACGAGAATTTTGTTCATGAAGTTTTGTCAGGTTAAACGTGCAGCTAATGTTTTAGCGCTTAAGTTATCAGTTGGGTGTTCTTATATATAATATAATATAATGTATAAAGTTGATGGTCTAAATCCTACCAGATTCATTCAAATTCCAACCACCCTACGTGAAATTTTGATACGGTTGAGCATAGTCCGAATAGGGGGTTGCATTAGTGTTATTGCTAGGAATTATGGGGGCAAGGTTATTGCTTGGTGACAAATTTTTATGTCTTGTGGTTGATGAAAATGCGGAAGGTTGGCCAGCCAAATTTATAACTAAATTTGTTCGAGATTTTGAGTGGCAACATGTAGTAATTGAAAGGGATTGTTCTTTGGTGATTAAATCTCTTAAATCGACAAACTTTAGCGTTGCCCCTTTGTTTCACTTTTCAAAGAAATTCTGGTATTTGATGGAGAATTTTATTCCATGAAGTTTTGTCAGGTTAAATGTGAGGCAGATATTTTAGCACATAGATTATCAGTTGGATGTTCTTAACTTCTTATGATGATGTTGGTTTGGTAGATTTGTATTATCCGTACCAAGATCGTTATGTGGAGTGAGCACATACCATCTCAAGGGTTGTCTCGATTAATTTATTTTGTTCTTCCATTTCTATTTATTATCAAAAGTAAACTATATCGCGGCATCGCCACGAAAATTTTGTGGAATTAGTTGCATGTTCAGCCAATATATATTTCATTGTTTTTTTTTATATTGGTTGTATATATAGTATAAATTTATATACAAAACTCCGAAAAATATTTTGAACATATATTTAAATTTTCCGTGCCAAGACGAATTCATCTAAAACTTTTCGACTTTATGACTCGCATGTTTTCATAAAGTCAATTAACAACAATATTATCTATGTTGTACTTAAATACAACTCTACGCATATTCTTCTCGAGTTGTTATTTTTTATTCGATATGGATCAAGATAAATTTGATGCTTCTATATTTTTGACGATAGGCTCCATCATATGGGGTTGGACTGGTTGCAAAATATTATTCGGGACACATTTGACTTGTGTACGGGAGGAATACCCTTTATTTGTGATTCTTAAATTGCAGAGGTTGATGCGAAAAAATGCGGAGTCAAAGTTTACAATGACGACTGGGATAAGGAAGAATAACCTTGAGCACATGTTTGTTATCCACCATCACATAAATTAGTTGAGTTATTTTTATCATTGACGAAATGTGGCTAAAGTACCTTGCGAATTAGTAGTAAATAAAATACATGCGAGTAAGTTGATGATGTATTATGAATATGAGCTTTAATCATAATTTAAATCTTTATAGAGATCTCTCACTATTAAAAAGAAAAATATGACAATACTATATACCACTACATTATTCTATAATGATTTTTTTTATATTAAAAAATAAGGAAAACTAAAAATTCTTACTTGATTAATCAACCGTACATGCAATTAGCTAGGAACTCCAAATATGGAGGATGGTCCAAGCATAAAATAAGTAGAAAAATAATAAATAATATACTTATTTAAGTCATAGTTATCATTAGACTAAGTTTGAGTATACATCTCCTACAAAATTAAAATATTCGATATAATAGATAGATGTTGATGAAGTGGATTATATACTCTAAGGACAATACTAAGCTAATTCAAGCGTACGAGAATTAAACTCATACAACCTTATATAGTTTAACATCAGGGAACGTTTAAAAGTTGTGTTAATTTGTATTCGATGGGTGAAGTTTAATTTAGGGGATTTGCACTTTGATATATCTCCGTGTACCATCAAACCTTAGTTAGAAAAAGTCTTAGATAATAAGATATTAAATTAACCATATGTGTATAATGGATAAACAATTTCCTATATAGATTCCAGAGCATACATTTTTCTATACATGTTTACTAAGTTGTAACAATTAACAAGAGCGGGGAACACTATACACTGATATTCCGTCATTTTACTTTTAAACGGGTCGGGTTCTATCCAACCTGAATTCAAATCCGTTTGGAATAATGATGTTCAGGTTCGTTCCATAACTTTGTGACAATATACGAACTGCAACATTTCATGGTTAAGTTAGTGAAAAGTCGTCGCGAGGGGCAAGGGTATCTTAGGGGTGGGTGCAAAAAAAACCATCGTAACATTTGAAATTATGTTCGTAGAATAATAATTTTTTGTGTGGTGGCGGAGCCCATACCACCTCAGGGCTTGTTCAGCCCTGTTAACTGCATTGTAAACTTTTGTATTTTATTTTGGTTCGGATTGGAGTATAAGTTAGTAATTAACGTGTTAGGTACGGATAGAGGACCCGATATAAAACTATATATGTTACAACGCGTCGGGTCTTGAACGGGTTCAGGTTGTATCATATCCCTTCCAAAGCATATACGTTATGATGGGTCGTATTTTACATTTTCTATAGTTACCACAAACAAAGATCCAACAATATAGTATTGTATGAAGAAGGACTCGACACATACACCATGAACATTGTTTGTAAGGATTTTTTACTATCTTATTCTATCTATTAATTTATTTATCATTAAAAGCAAGCTATACCACGGGTTCGGGGCGGGGGGAGGGGGTGCGTATGTTGGGGGTGGGTGCCAAAAAAGCCACCGTAACATTTGAAATTATGTTTGTAGAATAATAATTTTTGTGTGTGGTGGGGGAGCACATTCCACTCCAGAGGGTTGTCTGTTAACTGCGTTATACACTTTTGTATTTTATTTTGGTTCGGATTGAAGTATAAGTTATTAATTAACGTGTCAGTAGAAGACCCGATATAATATACTATTATATGTTATCAATCCGTCAGGTCCTAAACATGTCTGTGTTGGGTCCTGCCCCTTTCAAAGCATATACGTCATGATGAATTGTATTTTACATTTTCTATAGTTACCATAAACAAAGACACATGCAGTGATATAGTGTTCGACAACGGACTATACACATACACCACGACTAACGTTGTTTACAAGGAATTTTGACTAACTTATTTTCTCGATTAATTTATTATTTTATCCTCACATTTCTAATTATTATTAAAAGTAAACTATATTGTGGATCGTCACGGGTTAGACTAGTACCTCAATAAACGACCAAACATGAAACACTAGAAGAAAAACTATGGGCTAATAAATGGGCTGGGTGTTGCTTCTATACAAAGCATAATATGCTAAAAAAAAAAAATACAACATTATTTGATACTCCGGACGCTTGTGCAATAAAAAAAAAACTCAATTGAAGTCAATCTTTTCTTGTAGATGCAAATTTAGAGAAGAGTTAATCCAACGTGTTAAAGAGTAATTCAAGTATTCAAGGTTAATAAAGTAGTAAATTCAAAAATACTTTATAGTTTGTCGAAGCCCTCTCTGCATACAACATTTGTAGTTGTATCATATGTGTTGCCTTTGTCATCACATACAAGTATCTTGAGATCATTAATGCTCGTGACTCCGGACAGTGCAACTTTTAGCTGGGCATGGCTAAAAATTGGTGTTGGAAAGTATAGTCCAACATAAGCAAAAGACTGGCCCATACTTTTATTTATAGTAATTGCAAAACAATATCTTATATGGAATTGTCTCTTATCAAAAGCAATGGGGAATTTTGTGTCGTTCGATGGACTCATCATCATCCTAGGTATTAATATCTTTTTCCCAGCATTCATTCCGGATAACATCTTTGACTCAATAATATGATTCCAAAATTGTTTAAAAGGCTAGAAATTGTGTTAACATACTGAGGATTCGTTTATGTCGACAGAATATAGTGATCTTTCTCTAGTGTGCCATGACACTTGCAAGCCCACGTAGGTCAGCTTTTGCATGATTACCGATTCGATCGACCCGGTTCGATTGGGTAAGTCAAACCGTTGTTGAACCAAATTGGAGCTGAAATGAAAGCTCAATGTACGTATAACCTTACTAGCCGAAGGTACCATCATTTCATTCTGCTGTGCGCCTGTAAGAAATGTTGAAGAAAGGGTACGCGTGGGCAATTTCAGCTGGACTCAATGCGGCTCTCGCTGCCATATGCGCTAAATTCTTTCTATCTCAGGTCATTATTCAATTCAATTCATTTCATTCAGTTTACACTTTTCACATACCCATTCCGACCTAAATTAGAGTGTTATTTAACCTGCTAGAATCAGTTTGAATTCAATGCGTTGATGATTTTTCTATCTAGATTCTAGAGTAGTAGTTGGGTTTCTTTATTTGGTGTAAAACTTGCATCTTTGTGATGATTGAAATTGTGGTATTGGACAACATTGCACTGTCAATAGAAGGGTATCAATTCATTTTTTTTTTCCAACTTCCAAATGATTGTCACTTGATTTGTTTCGAAATGGAGTTTGGGCTGTTAGTACTGCATGATTTGATGTTTTGATTCTTGGTCGAAGTAACTGTTATTCACTAATTTGTGTATTTTCTACTGTGATGTTTCTTGGCTGGTATTCAAAATTGGAAACTAGAGTTTCGACTTTGAACCATCAAATTGAGCAGTTGCTATTTTTTTCTGGCTGCTTTCGGTAGTATCTGGTGCCACTGGACTAATCTTGAGTCTAGTGGCCATGATTAATGCTTAAAACAGTGTGTCTACTTTTATCTACTTCGGAAAAAAAGTCCGTGGACCTAGAGTGTATGTTTAGCTCAGAGATCCTTTACCCCTCAGCTAATCTGCTGCTTTCGTGGGAAATTATAACACAGGTACTTTGGATTGTTGCATACTGTGTGGTAGTTTGATGATGCTAAATGCTTATGTGTTCCTTGTCATCTGACATCCCTTATAATATTCTGTGATATGTGTAACCGCGAGGAGATAGTTTGTATAGATGCTGTATACTGTATTAGTCTCCATTTCCTACATCTGTGTATAAGTTAAATGTGGAACGGCCCCACTGCATCGTGATATATAACGGTTTAGTACTGAAATGGAAGTATCAGATTGACCACATTATAGGCTTTACATTTTAACTCCGTTTGCCAGATTTTGTTAGTAACTCCGTTTTTAGGATTAGTTATTACTTATTACACCAAACCACACTTCCTAAATTCCTAGTATGCATGTGCTTTTTTTTGTAAATCATGTTCACAGATGGTGGGTGAGTGAAAAACTGGTAAATGAAAATGGTGGGTGAATGAAACCTTGACGGAATATGCAATTCTGAATTATAACCACTAGTAAATTAAAATTTTGATGCTTGCGTGTGTAATATATGGATAGGAATGTTGCATTTTTCACTTCTGTTTTCCTGCAAAGGAATATCCATCTTTTTATTGGTGGTTCATGTAGCAAATTCAACTTTCAGATGTCTTGTTTTGTTTTGGTGATTAATTAGTTCAAAAGTGACACACTTCTATTAATATGGCAGTTCAAATATGGACTTGTGATACTTTTCAACGTTATTATGTGGGGGTGCTATGTTAATAGCCTGAAGGCTCTGTCATCATTACAAGCTACTGCGACAAACTTCGCAATAAATTTTCTGACTTCTGGACTGGCTGGTTTCTTTATATTTCAGGAGTCACTGCCAATCAAGGTAATTTTCTTTGTTCATCATCTTCTGTGAGTTATTTAAGATACGCATTGTATACATGCTTCTAGGTAAACATGCTCTTCCTTATTCAATGTTCTTAACAGTCAGATAGATGCGTTTTCTTTTCACTCTATCCTCTTTATGTGAATAACCAATCTATTGCTTTGTTTTCTGCTGATTGTTTGCCAGAGAGCGCATTAATTATTGGTTAGGTTTTGCCAATATAGAGACCCCAAGTTGAGAGTGTCTAACCATGCCAAATGCTATATGGAAATCACTACATACAATCATTTCTTGTGACTGATTTTTTTTTTTTTTTTTTTTTTTACTTATTATTTGATTGTTCATGACACTCTCAATTTCTCAACTTTTGGTGTTATGCATTCAGGATAACACTAATTAAAATCAAAATGATTCAGAAAAAGAATATTAACCGTGGACTGGTCACAGATTAAAAGCTTGATTGCAGTATTCTTTGTTAAGCATATGCCAACTTGATTGTATATGCCACCTAAACTATATGCTTCTGGATGCACGTAGTTTCCTTTTGAATGTGAAGATACTCCAATAAATTCATGTCTTTGCTTATAATGAATTCAGCTTTCCAGTATTTGCTTCTTACTGCGGTTTTGATAGTATGCATTGTAGACGTCTACAATTCATCATGATGGTACATTATATGAGAGGAAATTTGATTTTGCTTCTGCTCTCTGGAGAGTAGAATATATAAGTTGTAAATATCAAGCTGAAAGTAGTGGAAATTAAAGGTAGGTAGCAGAGAAAATAGCCAAAAGTGAGTGAAAAAAATAACGATCTAGTTAATGTAGAAGATAGAATTTTGAAGTATAGAAATTTCCTGATCAACTCGGAAGGAATTGAAAGTGTACATCGAAAAACACAAACAGATAGCTGAAGATTGGTTGCAAAACACTACAAAAGTAGGTTAGGGCACACAACTATTTTACTTGCTCCGTATTTTAAATACACTTGCAGGTTGTACTTCAATCACGATGTTGAAATCCTGCAAATAGATGTTCTTACTTAATTTAAAGAATGTCCAGGTTGAAAATTTTCAATTTTGTTAGTTTCTTTTCTGAGTGATTCCATGCCATTGCAGTGGTTTGCAGGGGCAATGCTGATAGTGATTGGTGTTATAGTTTTAAGCAAATCAAGCATTGAGGAGAAAGAGCACGCAAATTAGATGTGTTTGTATCATCTGCTTGTATCTGTGCTGGGCATGGTGTGGCACCTTCTGCATCTGTGATCACCAATAGATTACTGAATGAGACCCTCTCTTGTAGTTCTTTGTGACCATTGAGGCACCATGATGGTCTTCTGGCCGTTTGCTCTTGTTACTTGTAAGTCGAACGATTCAATCCTCATAGGACTGTTACACATTTGTGGTGCTGTCTATTATAGCAAAGAGATCGAGAAGGTTCTCCAGTTAGTGACTGGTTTATAGTACCTGGATGATTAGATGAAAAGGTAACCGTCCCCCTTGGTTTTTACTATGCTACAGTGTGCGTGATTCGTGGTGGTTTGTACAACATTTTAAGCACCATGATGATCTAGCATAAAGGAATAACTCAAGTTCAGGTATCATGTTGGAACAAGTCAAGTTGAGAATCATCTCATAAACTGTGTGTCTCCACAAAAGAAGCGTTTTCCACAAGAAATTGCTCAAATAATCAAACTTTAAAAATAATACTAACTGCAATTGTGAACCCATAAATCCAATACAATGACAAACCTTTACTTGCAATTTACTGCCGTTTTCAGCAGTATCCGAAATCTTGAGTAAACTGAAGATTTGCAACTTGCAAAACCGATGATAAGTGGCTAGCCATGATAAGTGTATGTAGCTAAGAAACAATTTTTATTCATACCCAAATATCCAAGATCATTTGGAAGTTCAAAGAGGGGAGTCCATCAAATCAAACCACAAATAGACATATTCCGTTTTTTTTGTTATTTTCAAAAGTATAATCAAGTATTTTCCAACTCTTTTCATATTGAGCATATATTTGTAAGACCGAAAATGAGAATTAACGTCACACGTTCAACTACAAACATAACCAGGGTATTTGTTATAGCACTAATGCTAGAAAGACGAAGTAAAAAAAAAAGCATATGGCATGAAGTTTATAATCAAATGAAATAACCTTTAAAAAATCAGACTTATCACTTCATTCTTGTACATTTATATAACAACCTGTTAGAACTGTAGGACCGGAATTGGTACTTCTGAACAGTTTCGAACGATGTTGACTATTGATGTTGAGTCAACACCGTTTCTCAACAGTGAACAGTGATCGACAAGACTACGACAATAGTAAACTGTGATTGACAGAACTCTGTAAAGTGCAGTAATAAAACTGAACACGAGATTTCTCAAGCCGGTATAGAAAGATACCGACGGTGCCGAAGCAAAACTTCTACTAAAATTGAAAAGTAGAATTACAAAAAGAAGTTTAATTCAATCACAAACGATTGATTAAACTTACAAAAAACTAGACCTAGAACAGATAAGAAAAACCTATTCTAGTTCAATGATACTAGAGTAATTCTCAATCTTTAGAGAACACTCACAAGTAAACACCGAGGTAAAGGTCTAGTAAAGCAAGACGCCTAAAACATATAATCTTCGTTCTTCAAAGGAAAATCGGCAACCTTGCATGGGCTTGATCTTCTCATATATATAGATGCCAGGATCAATCTCATGGAGAAGGCTCAAGCCCAAGTCGAAACCTGTTGGGTTTCTTTCATAAGGAAACTGCATTTGATGTATTAATGGTATAAGGAGTCTTTTAGATATCAATCTCTTTCAAATCTCACTTTCCTTATAGCATCAAATTCTTCCTTGAATCATTATGGCAGCTTCCTTTTTGCATTATGCTTCTTATTTTCCTTTTTGCTACAGGTTTGCTTTTACTCAAGAATCGCTACATTGCCGCTAAATGACGTTTCTTGCTACGATCGCTACTGATGTAATCATGATCCATTAAGCATGTTGAGGCCCAACTTGATATATCCTACAAAATAACCATAGAAAAACAACTACAATTGTCGAACCGGTTAATAAATGAAGAAAGGCCGAATTAACAAAACAAGTGCAATATAAATTGCACTTTCACAACCCTATAAATTTTAATTATATCTCACTCAAACACCATCTTTTATAACTCACTCTTAACCCAGTTACTATTCATGAACTAATTTTTTTTCTTAACCGAGTGTTTTAACTCTATGCCAAATTTAGTAATGCATGTTCAGTTGTATTTATCCATTAATATTCACCCCAAATCTTATGTCCCTTTGTAATTTATCACTAAAATCAACTAGAATAAAAAAAATATAACCATTTGTAATTTTATATAGTTCCGACTTTACAATAATACGACACGTTGTCCACATACATAAGTGGGGATGTAAATTTAACGCTCCAAAGTTTCAGAGAGTTTAAAGAGATTGAAAACGATACTCATACAAACAAAGTGCACATTTTCCTTTTGAAAACTCATCCATAGACCATAATAACTGCAAAGTTAAGCATGTCTCCTCTTGAGCAATCTTAAAATGTCGATGAGTAATCGCGCCGACCCACATAAAATCCAACCGGAGATGAAAATGGATATCCGATGAAAAAGAGGGAAAGAAATGAGAAAAATACTACACACACACCCCTAAAAAGAAAAGAAAGGTTAGGTCCTCCAACAACTTCCTTACAGTCACGAAAATCGACAATCTCCATTTTAAACGGCTTTCGAAAACAAGTTTTTCGTCTCTTTCACTACTCCCTCACCATTACTCTTTGTCCACTACCCATGCCATAAAGATGAAAACAAGCACTCATGGAGTAAATTATAGTATATCTCCAGTCCGGTGAGGTAAATTATAGCTTAGCTACCCACCAAAAGATTTAGTACTGGGCTTATTGTTTTTCTTTTGTAGTAGTATTATTATTACTGTGCTTGTTTGCCATCACAGATATTTCATTTTCTACTGGACTGACTACTTCTTGCTCTCTCCCTTTTCATTTTAGGGTTTTCAGCTTCACCCTTCTTCCTCACCTCTCTCTGTCAATTTCTTGCAAGTAAGCTCTTTTTTCTCTTTTACTTCAAGATTCTCTTTTGGGTACTAAAAAAAAGCTTGCTCTTTTATGCCTTCGAGCTTTGCTGTCAATTTGATTCTTCAGTTCTTGGGATTCTGTAATTTGTTACTTAGTCAAGACCTTAATTCACTTGAATTTGGATTTTTTACTTTGTTTATTGTTTCTGTATCACTTAGACTTGGTAATCTGCTTGTGTGAATTGTGCTTTTACCAGATTTTACCAGACTATGCTGCTTAAGTTTCATCTATATCTCTCTGTGTTGTTTAATTAATGTCTTGCTGCTGTAAGCAAGTGTTTGGCAAAATCTAAATACGCATGCAGTAGTGTTCTTTTTCCTCTTTGTATTTTTTACCACTGGAAGAAAACTTCAATGCATATGCTATGGCATTGAGTTTTTGTTGCTGTGAGAATCACAAAGTTTGTAACTTTACTAGAAAATCAATGGACTTTTATTTGAACTGGTGTGGTGAGTAAGCACGGGTTTTGTATGCTTCTGCCGGTATTTCAAGGCGGTAACTAGTAAAGATAATATAGCCATAGACTATTTTGTAACTGTTGAAATAGTGTGGAATGTGATGCATTTGAACTTTAAACCATAGATTGTTGATTCTTCTGAAGGAGATGAATGTAAAACTTGTTGTGGGTGTGAGGCACATTGTTAATGTGGTGATATTGATTGTAGCTTTATTCAACCCAAGCAGCCATCCTGTTGCAGCAACTGAGCTGCTTGAGTCCTTCATAAAGCAATTTGCTGGCACTACTTCTTCCTTCGTGCCTATGTGTGATAGATAATTCTATGCGATTCTTTATATGATAAGTTTTTGGGGGAACCAAATTCTGCTGATACAGAGCAATGACCAGGCCTATAACTATCCACATTGTGATCCAAGAATAAGTAATGCGGTAGAGTGTTCCTGTAGTATGCTTGCTATACTAGTTGAGTGAAAGTTGTGTTTTATACTAGTACCGTCCCAATTATTTCTTTGTCTACGTATCATTTACACATATTGGAGTGTAGTTTACTTGATGCATGTTCATGTCTCTTTTATCCTCATGGACTATTTAACTCATGTAATGGGAAATATTTTAGACAATGTCAACTACTTGGCCCTTGCTTCAAATGTCCAATTCTTGGAAACAATTGTTTAATTATTTGACGGTTGTTGGAATTCTTATGCTGGAAAACCAGGTGAGTCAGATCTGGCTTGGGTGCTGTAGTCTTATTTTGCTCTATTTATGCCTCGTTGCTGGGAGGTTGGACGTGAATGCCCAAACTAGCTGATTGATAGACTTAGGGTTCTCAATGGATGACAGTGGGCATCGTGATAATGGACGGCATAAACTAACTCAGGGTCAGGTAGCTTCTCTAGTCTCTACTGAAACTTAAACGATGGGTGTTTTGCAGCTGTTTCTCTGTTGTATTTTCTGTTTATAGTTAGTGATAAGTTAAAGAATATAAGGATTTTTGTTCTCAGCATTGTTTGTGATCCAATCCTAGTTGTCGTGATTTTGTTTCAGTGGTTGATGCAGCATCAGCCAACTATGAAACAAATAATGACGATGATGGCTGAGAGAGATGCTGCAATCCAGGAAAGGAATTTGGCCCTATCTGAAAAGAAAACTGCCTTGGCAGAGAGAGACATTGCAATTCTGCAGAGGGATACTGCAATTGCTGAACGAAACAGTGCTGTGTTGGAACGGGACAACGCAATGGCCGCTCTCCAGTATCGAGAAAACACCATGAATAACAGTGGTGATATGTCCGCATGCCCACCTGGATGCCAAGCTGCACGTGGAGTGAAACACATACACCACCTAGACCAACATCCGCCCCACATGATTGAAACTCCAACCAACCCGAGCCCAATGTCACCAGTCCCTTCTGAGCCTGCAAAAGCCCGTAACACAAAACGCACGAAGGAGCCTAAATCAGGTTCTCCTGCAAAAAAGTTGACTACGAAAGCTACAACAAAGGTCAAACAGGAAAACGAAGAGTTTAACAACACAATCTTCGGGAAGTCCCAATTCTGGAAGGATGGGCCAGACATGGATAATGGGCAGCTCGTTGGATCAAAGCCCGATTGGAAGAATCAAGATCTGGGATTGAACCAGGTTGCGTATGATGAGACTACGATGCCTGTCCCTGTGTGCTCATGTACTGGGGTTCTGAGGCCGTGCTACAAGTGGGGCAACGGGGGTTGGCAATCTTCATGCTGTACAACTAATCTGTCGATGTATCCGCTTCCCACTATGCCTAACAAGAGACATGCTCGAGTTGGTGGCAGGAAGATGAGTGGGAGCGCATTTACAAAGCTCCTGAGCCGGCTTGCTGGGGAAGGTCACGATTTATCTAATCCGGTTGATCTTAGGAACCATTGGGCGAAACATGGGACGAACCGCTACATCACCATCAAATAAGTTCCACCAGTTGGTATCAAATGTGCGTTCTGGTATTAGTTGGTTGCTTGCCTGGACAATGTTGGCAGCCAATTATGATAAAATTGCGCGTATTGTATGTTCTTCTCCCTTTCCTGATGTGTGGAATGCAGAGCATCCGATAGAAGAGATGAAGAATCGGAAGACGAGATGAGGGAATTTGTTGGAGTAAGAAGAGTTATTTACTTGAATGTTGTTTGCTTGTAATTGTAGATAGTTGTAACTTGTAAGAGCAGAGACTGTTGTATGTCCAATGTATTAATTAACGTGCTTAAAATCAATAAACTAAAATTCACTATCAATGGTCCCTATTGCGTTTGCAACGTTACTTGGTTTAGACCTGGTTATCGGGTCATTCGTAATGGATAAGGGTCAGGTCAATTTGGATCGGATTCTTTGGGTTCATAATTTACATTTTCCATTTATCTAGTAATAAATGATGAAGGTGCTCTTGTTCCGACATTATTTTTACATTAGAACCCTTCCTTCATGTAATTTAAAATTCTTACGATATTTTTAAAACAAATATGCACATTTAAGACCAACCATAGCACCTATATTGGTTGTGGTTTATTCGACGCCATTTTTAATGACCTTATCCTGGTGTTGAGGTCTTAACCGGCTCAGTCAATTGCGCATGATATAGTTTTACAAGTCAACATATGTATTCGAAAACGGAGAAGAAAAAGACTAAAAGGGAAAACAATTGAAGTATAGAGCGTAGGGTGGAGGGGTTTATTCGACACCCTTTCCAATTCCCTTGCTTGTAATTTGATTTTATAAAGAGCATAGCATGGAGGGTGTTGGCAAATATAGAGCGTAATTTTTTGGAATTTGACTGTAAATGTTGGTGCTTTTTGTAAGCAAGTTCAGGTTTTGTGAAGCAATATGGTTTTTCATACAATTATAATGGTTGTGGTTCAAGACTTCGTACTAATTTTGGTTTGGGATAGTTTTTAACATTTCTTATTTCTTATGTGCGTGTAAATTTTTTGGTTAATTCTTGATATACTTTTACTGTTTTAAAAAAAATGCGTAGCTAACTCTGAAACTCTTATAAGTGTACTCTCAAAAGTAAATTTACACCTTATCAGTGTGAGTAATATTATGATGCATTTTAAGTTCTTATAAGTCATTATACAATCGTCTCTTTAAATGTGCGATGTCCCTATTACTCGACAATTTTATCAGAAGGAACCATTCACACTTCTTGTAGGCTGTGATTGGTTAGGTTTTGATGCCATTTGCCACACCCATAAATAAATTGATAAAAAGAGGGTGAACATTTTTCTAAGACTACCATCACCAATCTATTTAATTAAATACTTTGAATTTCGAACAACAATAGTTGTAACGATCAAGGTTAAGTATAACTTATCCTAACAAAGTGCTTTGAAAACAAAATCAATTTATAAAATTTTCATAGAATAGTGTTTGATTTGAATCAATTTTAAAATGGTAATCTTTTTTTTTAGATACAATACTTAGCATTGGATAAATTTTATTATCAATAAATCTTTAATCTTCATTTCAATCATTCTCTATACAGAGAAATAAATCACCCATTTTGGAGATCGAACTGTGACCCCTTAAATACGAGTGTCGCAGTTTGCTACTTGGGTACAAACACTTCGACTTTAAAATGGTAATCCAATAGAGATTTTCTTTTATCTATAGTAGTACTATACTACGAAGTGCGCTTGGGAAACATGGTGTGTTTGCTTAGTATATATATCATCACTTCAATATAAACTACTATGATTAACATCACTCACTCAAATAGTTGGACATTACGGCAGAACACTATGGACCTTATCCAATAGTGAATGGAGTGGGCCCCACATTTGACATTCAGTCTAAATGCAAACCAAATTCAGATGCAAAAAATGACTCATCTCTTCTCTTGTATAGTTGTATGCCCACTAGCAATGACACTTCTCTTGTATGCCGGGTAGCCACGGTAGAGAGGTGCACCCTCTTAAGATCAAGGACTAGCTAGGCACGGCTGGGTCGAAGAGATCGCAGAAACAAGAGAACCTTGAAGTAGAAAATGTATGTACTTCACAAGCAACAAAAACCCACGTCGGTCCTTTCCACAAAACTCAAAATCCAATCACTTTCACAACAATATTCCATCTATCTGTCGGAAAATTTTAACTTAACTATCGGCCTGCAACTCAGATTGCAAGAAAATGTTAAAAATCAAACTGTAATCCCAAATCAGCCAAATGTTTACGTGTTACACTCCAATATTACTACTATTCTTAATAATGACTACTACTATTTTATAAGCCATTGTAGGTGGTTAATTAATCAACATTTATTAATAATTGATTGTCACTTCTTATGCTTACTCCAAAGTTTTTGTCTCTATCTTTAAAACTAAACTGGTCTCTTCTTCTTTTATTTCAATTCAATTCAATTCAACAACACAAACATTTTTCTTCCCAATCTAACGTCAATTTTCACCGCCATTTTCAGCGGGAACTTCGCTCAAACCCCTATTCTCTCTTTCTCTCTCTACAATCCAACACTCGTTCATTTCGTGCTGGAACTTAACTCAGGTATTTACCAGCATTTCTTAGCTGATCGATTGCTTGCTTTTTTTCCTTTTTATTGTAATTCTCTGCTCTGAAAGTTGTGCCTTTTTTTTGTATTAATCGTCGAGCTTTGTGTTTTTTAATCTTAGGACTCGTTGTTCAATGTTGATGATTGGAAATTCGGTTCTTGGGGATTTCAATTGAAGGTTGTGTGAGTGTTAATCACTACTCACTAGGGTTTTTTCACTGTGATTGTTTACTGGTTTTAGGTTTGTTTCGGAAATCAGGATCATTAGAGAAAAGGGATACTTTTGCGATTTTATGAGTGATTGGAAAATTTGAAGGTGTTTAGTGAGTGTTTGCAAGTTGATTGATTTGATGGCTCACTCAAGGTCTTTATCCCAACCCACTTTCTTTGGGAACACTTGCTTGCCCCCCTTGAGCCCTTTTCCTCCTACTAGCGAGTCGTCACTAGCTTCGTCGAACTCGAACTTTAAGGACTTGTCGATTGAGGAACTAGACGTTAGTTCACGTGGTGCTCCAGTTGCTGCCCCTTTGTTTCAAAGGGAGAATTCTTTTCGGGTCAATGACAGTCTTCCGCCTCGTAAAGGGCATCGACGGTCTAGCAGTGATGTTCCGTTGGGGTTCTCTGCGATGATTCAGTCGTCTCCGCAGTTGGTTCCTATCAGTGGGCAGGGAGGTTTGGGTGGGACGAAAAGTGTGGGAAGTTACAAGCCTAATGGTGATGCGAATTCTGAGGGGGAGGTTGTGAATGACTTGTTTGGTTCGTTTATGAATGTGGATAGTGCTGGAAACAATGATAAGGATAAGGCCGGCATGGTTACTTGCAATGTTTCTGAGTTGGAGAGGGTGCCGAGGCATGATCAGCATTCAAGGGAAGGAATCAAAAGGGGTGCTGATGGAGATATTGCACCTCCAGCTCGGCACTACAGGAGTCTCTCAATGGATAGTGCTATTGGGAGTTTTAACATGGCGGAAATTTCAGCAAATTTGCAGAATCAGGTGGATCATTTCTCTCCAAGCAATTCTGCGGGTGATAATTCAGCTAAGCTGAACTTGGACTTTGGACATGGTGAATTTAACGATTTTGAGATGAAAAAGATTATGGGAGATGAGAGGCTGGCAGAAATTGCAATATCTGACCCTAAGCGAGCTAAGAGGTATGTTCAAATATGATGTGAAGTGATTAATGTTTAGTGTTTTGGAAAGCTGTTTCTCAATTTGAGTTCTTCTGCATCCATTTTGTTGTGTGCCAGGATTTTGGCAAACCGGCAGTCTGCTGCTAGGTCAAAAGAGCGGAAGCTGCGTTACATCTCAGAATTGGAACACAAGGTGCAACTGCTGCAAACAGAGGCCACCACACTATCGGCTCAAGTTACTACCTTACAGGTGTGTGGTTGTTTACTCTCAATTTTTTGCAGTTGGGTTGTTTTACAGAACGCTGTAAGTGCGACTGAACTCGATTTTCCTTTTCAGAAAGACTATGCGGAGTTGACCAATGAGAACAATGAGTTGAAATTCCGTTTTCAGGCTATGGAGCAACAGTCCAAACTCAGAGATGGTTAGTTTTCTTTACCCCAAGCATATGCTTTCTGCTACATATGTGAGCAAGAATAATCAGTCTTCCTCTTTTTACGAAACCTGAAAGACCTGTGTGGTACATTTATGAGAACTCCCTTTTACCATAGTAGTTTGTGGCTGTGTGATTCAAATTCTAAACAGTTGCACTCATTTACATTGTATACTCCTATTCCTTTCGAGGCCCATGTGATTCCATCTGGTCAAGCCTGCCGCTCAATTTGTTCTCTCACTTATCTGGCACCTTGTAGGAACATATTGCGATTACATAAATTCTTGAAGTAGCTGGTGACTACTCTCACGTATTTTATTTTAGTATCTTTTTGCGTCCTGCTGGTCACTAAATGTAAACAGGCTTGTAATATTTGCAAGTATCGAAGTATCTAACTTACAGTTTTTGTGACAACCTAAATCATATATTACACTTTCACCATCTGGTTCTGAAAAGAGCACCAGTCTCTTATTTTTATGTGCCAATATTTGTTCAACCACTCTTAAAAAAATTATCTGAGCTGTTGAGGGGGTTGGCTTATTATTATAGGAAGGTGAATCTAACTCAGATTCAAGAGTTCGAATCTCTGGTTATAAAAATTTCCTTTCACAACTGTGCATAATCATAACTGTTAAAATTGTAACAGAGAAGCCTCATTGAATTATACTGGTAAAGCAATTCAGAGAACAGCCTTGTGAAGAAAGCATCTTTTTCCATCTGCCTGCTTTCTTTGATATCATCAGATGTTTTATAATATGTGAGATATTGATCGTCCTTTAGTGCCATTGTTGTGAACTTCACAATGAAACTACTGTTTACTGCAATTTTAAAAACAACTGCACGCGGATGTGATTTATGATAGTCCCAATTCAAAAAAGACAATTGGCAGTGGTGTGTTGTAACGTACATGAATTTCTTTTCCAAGTTAGTGCTTGTAGCTTATTATAGTTGGGCTGGCCATGTGATTTGCCTTACAGCCCTTGAGTTGATGTTATATGGGGGAACTACGCCAACAGAGTGTGACTTTCTTTTCGATTCTTCCCTGGTTCTTGTAGCCTATATGACTATTCTGTTATTCTAATGCTTGAGGAATGTAAGCTTGGTCCGGAAACTAAAATTTTCCATACTACTACTATATTTCAGCACTGCACGAGGCATTGAATGCAGAAGTTCAGCGTTTAAAGCTAGCAAATATGGAGCTTAGAGAAGGACGAGCATCTAATGGTATGGGACAGCAGATGCCGATGAAGCTTCACATGTTCCCGGTGCAACATCAGCAGGCAAATCAACGGTCTTCAACATCTTCTGCCAAAACTTAAGTAGCTCCTACCTCCGGATAGCTAGCCAAGTGGATGTCCAACCATGGAATAGTGAGGTTTAAGTGTGATCTCTCTGCAGTATCTTCTGACACCAAAATTACATTTAGACTTATATACATCATTATATATTCATTATAAACAATTATTTAGAATAAGTAGTTCAAACTTCAAACAAGGGGTTTGATTTATATAGCGGTAAGAAACTACAATTTCGTGGGGATTTGTTTGTTGTATTTTCATGTATTGTATGAATCTCTTTGAATTTATTGATTCGTGTTTGAGTAGATATTTGAAAAGCCTTATGTTACATAGTCATGAGACTCATGACACAGCTATGTACTCCCTCCGTCCTGATTTCATCTTCTCGCGGGTTCAAATACAAGATTTAAGGGAAAAGTTAATAAAGTAGAAGAGATTGTGATAAAGTAGGAAATAGAAATAGAGTGAATAAAGTGTGACAAATGCTAGTAAATAAAGTAGGAGAGATATCCATTTAAGGGATCGGAAGTTGAAGTTGGAACAGACTAAAATGAAAGTTGAAGTTGGAACGGACTAAAATGGAAGATGAAATTGAGGCAGAGGGAGTATATAGTATTATGAGTGGTGTTTTTCTTATGTAACACAAATATTGAATTGTGTTACAGATACACAATTCAATGCACAAGTCATGAAAGGCCAAATTGTGAATAATGAATATGCCAAAGGTGGGGTATTGGTCCTATATGAGGCAATTTCTGAGCTTTTGTAAACATGTTCATGACAAATTACAGGAAAGCAAAACAATCCATTAAAATGTGACATTTAAAAATATAACTATGCTAGAAGGTAAAATATAATTTTATAGTATTTTTAGAATTTTACTAAATTAAATTATAATATAAAATTGTTAGATTATTTCCTAGTATAATAAATTTAAAATTAAATTATGTCACATGGTCAAGATGGAAGTAAATCATGCAAATTGAAAAATTAAATATATGGTTTAAATTAAATTTCATTCATATATGAATGGACCGACATGATTGCTCCATTTTACCCTTTAAATATATAAATAATTCTCTTATACAAGTATAAATAGTGGAGCATCCTTATTCATTTCAGCACATCACGAGTTGAAGAGCTCCCATAATTTTCTCATCCTCTCAAGATCCGCCTTGGAAGTTCAAAGAGCTATTCAAGAAGTTCATACGGGAATTGAATAAAAGTTGATGTTTGATCCAAGAAGAAGTCTATGCACCCTTTGAAAGACATTATTCGAAGATCAAGCTCCACAAAGGAAGATCAAATTCCAGAGCTCTGAAGTTCAAGCAAAGTTCTAGGAGTTCTTCGTCAGATTCAAGCCAAAGCATTCAAAATCAAGCTGAGAAGCCCTTGAATAAACGTTTCATGCATGAAGGCCAAACTTCCTCTGAAGAAGATCGAAGGCCAGATTCCAAGACGATTCAAAAGCATTCTTTATAGAGTTCATCCATTTCCCGAAAAGTTAGTCATAGTTTGTCTCAAGTACTCCCAAGGTTGCAATTGGATTCGAGATCAAGCCAGGAATCCCTCAAATCAACATTTTTCCGACCTTGAAGTCACAAAATCCTTAAGCGAAGACTTTGAAGATCCAAGTTCGACACTTTAGAAGACTATAATAAGAGGATCTATAAGAGGAAATTGTACCAAATATTTAAGATCAACTGCTACACATGCGAAATGTAACAGGGAATTATTCCGATTTGAGTATATTTATTTGCTACACATGTGAAATGCCCCAAACTTTACTATCCAGAGTTGTGATTCGTCCCTACTCTTTATATATTTGTGCAAATTACCCACAACAATTGCAAGGTCGCAGTTTGTCACTTAAAGTTTCAAAATGTGTGCAACTTAGACTCTATTCTCTTCATCTGAAAATCATTAATTTCAGTGTAGTTCAGTTATTTTCTGTTATGCTTAATTGTTTTACATACTATAAATAAACTCAGTTCAGTTCAGACGAAGATAACAAAGCGTTACGCCAATAAAAATCCTTAAAACATAAACTCCATGGGAATTGCTACACTCTTACTCTGAGGATCATTTGCATTGATAAAGAAACAAACTTTATGGGTAAATAAATTATACCTTACATAGCACTTTGCACAATTTATCGAACTTTATAAGGGAATGTGTTTTATTATTTGATTAAATGATGATGTAACTTATGCTTACCAAAATATTTGATAAGCATTGAGATTAAATATGAATAGTGGACTCATACTTAATTAACTATAGAGAATAGTCTATAACAAACTTGAGATTTAACGATAATAAAAGGTGTTGTGTTATCCATTGTTATTTTATGTGATATGTTGAACTTTAATGACATTTATCACAGAGTGTCATTTTCAAGGCGTCTGACTAATTATATAATGTCACTATTTCTATTGTCTAGTGAAATCTTTCAAAATGCCACCATAACAATTTAGAATAACATTTCAAAGTGTCAGCGTAAGAACAATTAGTGACATCAGGGAGTGACACTGCAAAAAGTTTTCGCTACATTTAATAATGTTGTAAATGTGAGTATTTTTCCAGTATTAGTGTTTTGGTGTGATGAGACCCAATATATAAAATGGAGTATAAAACACTGAATATATAGTTTCCTAGTGTGTAGCCTGTCTTTTTGGTTTTGAGTCCAGTTTCTTTTCTAGGATGTTTGTTTGCTCGAGAACGGGCAAAGGTTCAGTTTGGGGAGTTTGATAAGACCACAATTTAGAGGTTCGTCTAGTCTTTTTTTACCTTTTGCAAGTCTTTTTTAGCATTTTATAGTGTTTCTCGTTCGTTTTTATGGTTTTCGTGTTTTAGTTGTGTTTTGTAGGTTTTGTATTTAGGTGAAAAACGATATTTTTAGACTTGTACGAATTCTATTGTGAAGTTTGGAATCTCGTACGAGAGTATGTTAAGATTCAATACTTCATTTGAAGTCATTAGGTTGAATATGGAGCAAAACGGTGAAAACGGAAGTTCATTTGGAGTTCGGATGAAGATTTTAGAGTCACTTGAGTAAAAGTTGTTCTACACTGGAGCAATCTAGCCATTTTGGCCATAACCTTTTTATACAATGTCCGATTGACCTGACTTTGGCATACATGCGTAGATAATTTAGAGATCTAAAACTCTCATGAAGGAAGCAAAGACAAATTCAGTCATTTACATTCATAAAAACCGGTCGCGTCATAAATCCTTATATAGGACGCCCCAGATATCCGACTCCATATATATGTAACCTGGTGGCCGACTTTAATCATTTTTAGCTGTAATTCTTCATCCCTAACTCATTGCAAACATATCCAAAAGCTCCAAGAACCTTAGTCTTGGTATTTTTTGAACAATCGGAGGTTGATTTTGGATTTTGTAATTCATACTTTATCACGAATTCAAATTCGGGGGTTAGAAGTCCAATACTCTTTCATAATCTGATTGCAATTTGCCTTCTTGTGATTTATATGATTTCTATCAATCTTATGCTTATTCACTCTCTGACAATGATATTGCATGCTATTGCTTCGCTGGTGAATGCGGTAGTTATGTAAGGATTCACACGTATTAGGGTTTAAGCCATGGAAGTCATTTGTACGAGTTAGGCTAGTTCAAGATTTTTAAATCATTAGGTTAAGGATATATGTTTGACAAGCAGATAATTTCTCTAGTTCAAAACTTTTGAAAACGAATTGGTTAATATCGAATTAACAGTTTTTTGACAAATAACACGTGGCAATCGTACGAATGCCATGGCTATAATCTGTTTACATGTATCCCGATCATCTCTATCGTATTCATCACTTCTCCATTAATAGTTCACATCACTCTGTTCTGCTTTTGTTTGTTCAAGTTTAGTATAATTTCCACCAACAAATTGATTTTATATTTCGCAAACATTCACGTTTTCTACTCTAAAACGCTTGGCTGCCTAATTAACTTCCTGAGAATGATTATGTTGTTAAAAGTTGTGTACTCATCACTGCTTTGATTATTGTGCTTCTTTAAGTAATTAATTTTAGTATATTAAATTTGGCGCCACATGATTCTCTCCTCATCAAATTTGGTCCACGATCTACTAGAGGACATTTCTTTTTCAGATTCTGGTCATCTGTCCGTCACATGACTTTTGGCTCCACGACGATGACGGAAACCACAACCCGCTAGTCCACTACTTTATAGTCTTACTTGTCATGTAAACATTCCTACACACCAAATTACTACTAGCTCTACATACTATGAATGGCTCTATTTGGTGAATATGGTCCATGCTTCTCTCCTCATCCTCTTTGGTTCCTCCTTTTCCTTTTCAGACCCTGTTTCCAAATTCCAACTAAAAGAGAGTGAAAACCAATGAAATTTGCCTCAAATATCCATTGGACAAAACCTGCGGAAAAAGAACTCAAATACCCCACACAAGCAACTAAACCAAGATCCAAAATCTACCTGATAACGACCATATAGCAATCCTAAAGCTTTCTTGTACACCATACCCACAATCAATTTATAAGTCATATCTAATCTAACAACAAAGAAAGAAAGCCTCTTGATTCTTGAAATTTGTTCAAAAATCAAATTTTATCCCAATTCCACTCAACAAACAACCGATCGATAACAATAATAACAGTACCAACAAAGTACATATAGTCATGATTTTCTATCCCACCACCAATAATCTTTTCTCCTCTTTCCCATGATAGTAGTATTATTTTTTAAAAATTTAAATTAAATTAACTTACTTTAGCATTTACTTGGGGCAAGAAAGAAGCAAGTAGGGTTTCAAAAATCAGAATTGTTTGCTTTTAGGCTCTTCAATCTAGGGCCGTCGTTAAAACCCTCTCTTCTTATCCTTGAAACCCAATTGGATCTGAATTTTTCTTCTTTCTCTGCTTGATTTTGAGTTTGAGAGATAGGAAGAAATGGCGGCTGTAGATTCGGAGAAGCAGGCTGAAGAAGAGAAAGTGGTAAGCGGTGAGTTGCTTTTCTGTGGTACCACAGCTTGGGACACAATAGGCAAGGTTTACCAAAAGAACGACAATTTGGTATCTCCGACTAGGCTCAGGCCGCTTATTGGCGTCGATATCCGCTTCGTTGCTTCTGGTTGTGGTAAGAAGTTGAAAAAGATGAGACCTTTATGTTACTTAACTAGTGTTTTATTGGAATTTTTACTGAATTTGGGGGAATTGTAGCTTCTTGTCATTGTGTGGCGTTGGATGCTGAAGGGCGGTGTTACACTTGGGGAAGAAACGAGGCTAGTTTGGTTTTCGGTTTATGCATAAGTTTTCGTACTTCATTTGAAGTGGAAAGTTCTTAGAAAAGACGGGTTTTTCCGAAGCATTAGTGAAAAACCACATTCTGTGAACATCAGTGTTAGGGAGTAGTGGTTTTTGTCCTAATGTAGAGAAAAGACTGGTTTTTTACAAGACTTGCTCTTTATTGTATTGTCTGTGTAGGTAATTGTTTATGTATTGTAATGCCTGCAGAAGGGACAGCTTGGTCATGGAGATAGGATTCAGCGGGATAGGCCTACTGTTGTTTCGGAACTATCCAAGTGCGTGTGTTGAGTTTTCATCTTTATATTCTGGGTTGGATTTGTCTGTAAGATGTGATAACTGGACTTGAGTTAAGAACCATGTTATGTGAAATAACCTTAACCTACTTTAACAAAATTATCGTTTTCTTAATAGACTGCAGAAATAAATTCAATGTTTCTCACAAAAGATTTGGAATTGAATTGTTGTCCAACTTCTTTTCAGACATAAAATTGTTCTAGCTGCAGCTGGGAAGGGTCATACTGTAGTATTAACTGATGAGGGGATCTCTTTTGCTTTTGGATGGAACAAGCATGGGCAGCTTGGTTCAGGTTCAGCTAAAAACGGTAGGTGCTGTACACATGTTATTTGAGAAGCTCTGCGCTAGAATTTTCCAATGAAAAAGAACTATTCTATAACTTTTGACATTTAAGAAATCCAATTTTGTAATCTTGTTTTTGTCTGTTCTGTTCTATTGGAATATTTTCGTAGTTTTAGTTGTCATGTTTTTTATTTGATGGTCTCCCTTTTGTTAATTTCCTATGTCTTTTGTTTCTGCAGTAGTAAATTTTTATATCTGACAGGGAAATTAAGGTTACAATTTGAATAGGCTGTCATGCATATCATGAATTTTTTTGGATGGGAATTGTCCTGGACACTCTAAATTATTGACCATATTGCATTTTCTTTCTTAAATAACAATGTGAAGGAACAAAATTTTACACTGTTATGTTACCACCTTGGCTGATCATTATAATGCAGTAGTTAAATTTTTTGTGAAACTTTGTTCCTTCACATTGTGAAAGTGTAATTTTTACAGCTTGGTTGCCTTTTCAGACAATTTTATTGATAACTTGCAGAAATATTTATGTGTGACAATTTATGGTTGAGGTGGCTAGTTGAGGAAAATGCATAATAAGTAGTGCTAATGTACTAAAGTTCATTTGAAAAAAAAGGCATACAGAGGTTCAAAGTTCATAATAACTTGACCTTCCCTGCCACTAGATACATTAAATCCCAATCCCACTTAAAGGCAGTCTGTGGACTTTTTCTGAAGTTTTATGATATAATTTGGAAATCAAGCAAGGATTATGACTTTGGGCTTACTTAACTTCTTAATACTAAGACATCTCTCTGAGGAAAATATGCTTAACATGTGTTGGACTTGGACCGTTTATGCATTATTGAATTTTGCATTGATATTTGAATTGTGCAACTTTATTCTGCTAAAGATTATTGCTCGTCAGTGAACTCGTTTTTCCTTTTCATTTTTGTTTTGTTTAGCGGTAGTCTAATTAGATATAACCGTAGGTATATTTTGTACACAAGTCACAACTCCTTAAGTTTGTCATCCATGTAAAAGTTGTAAAAATGAAGTTACAGTTGATTATAGAGTCTTCTATTTATGCTTTTGCAGAATTTGAACTATCACCAGTTCGTTGTCAAGTAACTGATGTCAAAGCAATAGCGTGTGGGGCTGAATTTACTGTTTGGTTGACTTCGATTGAAGGATCTACTATAATGTATGGCTTCACATCTTTTTACTTTATCGGGTAATTCATATTATATTTTGTTTATACATAGAAATATGCTGATACTTCCGTCTGTTTCATCAAGGACTGCTGGTCTTCCACAGTTTGGTCAGCTCGGTCATGGCACAGATAATGAGGTACTGTTGAGGAGCAACCTTATCCCGCATTACGATTCATGCGTTTGTTGAGTGTGTGTATATATATATAGCCACTGCCCTTTCCTGTGTATTGGACGTATTCATGGTGGATAAGTTTTTGTTAAAGGAAAAGCGGAAACGTCACTGATACGTGAAATTGCATGGAAGCTGATGTTTCCATGTATATTCTATCCTATGAAGTACAGACACGTTTCCCCCCTATATATTACCCAAAAATACGTATTTAGTATGAAACAGCTGGAAATGTGTTTTTATCTTTATACTACTATTTTTCATTCACACTGACACACACACACACACATATTTCTCTTTTATTTCATATTGGGGCACACGGGTTGGTTAGAAGATTAAAAATTAAAACGCGAAACCTATCTTCAGTCCACGGTTTCAATTAGCGATTGAATCTATCTTCTTCTCCTCCTGTTCCCCTGGCATTATTATCTCCTAGGTATCACGGAGTCCAACAATTGCACAGGCTCTCCTGTATCTCGCGTCCCTGACTCCCGCCTCTCACCGCTGTCTTCTTTTTACCCTGTTTCCTGTGTATTTTAAGTTTCAATGGTGAATTTGCTTGCTATCTGGAAGGACTGAGTTGGTCCCCTTCTTCGTTTCCGTAAACAATGGGTATAGGTGCCTAATATAATGATACTGCGGGTTGAATGATAACGTAAAAAAGTTTTGCAGTGGGGTTTTAAGTCTTCGACGTATTTGTATCTTGACAATTTGGGTTTTGCCTTCTTTTTGTTTTTGTACTCGTTTTGTGTCGTAATCGTTCGGCGTATGCGTATTGGTGCTTCGTAGTTTCTATGTTTCAGCCTTTTGACTGAATTGTGAACCACTTTTGAAATCAGCTTTTTATATTTTGTTTGTTCGAGTAATCAGAATCCTTTTTACTTTCTTTGCAGTACAATACAAAAGATAGTTCTGTGAAGCTTGCATATGAAGCTCAACCTCGGCCCAGGGCTATAGCTTCTTTTGCTGGAGAGACCATAGTTAAAGTTGCTTGCGGAAATAATCATACAGGTTTTCATATACTCAGTTTTATAATCTTTTTAAGTACTCCCTCCGTCCCAGTCTCCCAGATCAAATGAAATGTCCTGTTTTGACTTTTTACGGTCAACAAACTTCAACTTTGACTACATATTGGTTTTAAACCGTAATTGTAAAATGTTCAATTATATTGTATAATGAAAATTTTGGATATAAAGTTTCATTATACAATTTAATTAGTCACTTTTCATTTACGGTTAAAGATTAATTTGAAGTCAAAGTTGAAATTTGTTGACTGTCATTTGATCTGGGACGGAGGGAGTATTTATTTCATTTTTTCACTTGCTTGTCTGTTTTGTGTCAATCGTTTAAACCTCATACCCTGCAAGTTGACAGAGTTCTAATTCTTACTCCTTTTCTTTCATTAACTTCTCAGTGGCAGTTGATAAGAATGGCTACGTTTACACGTAAGTTCTGATTTCTGGTAAAACTTGTATGTTGTAGTTCAGTTTTTAACTACGATAACTGATTTTTGCTACGTTCTTTTGGTTTATGGTGCTGAATGATTAGGTGGGGCTATGGTGGTTACGGAAGGTATTATTTATCTGCGTTAACTGGCTACGTGTTATCTTCCTTGGTGTCACAGAATTGTAACTCTTGCTACTGATCCACAGGCTTGGACATAGAGAACAGAAAGATGAATGGGCTCCACGTCGTGTTGATGTTTTTACAAGGCATAATGTTGTTCCACCTGAAGCAGTTGTTTCAGCTGGTGCTGCAAACTCTGCATGCACAGCTGGTGGGACTCCCTTACACCTGTCTTTGGTTCTGGATTATTTGTAGTCATGCTTATTTGGAATGCTTTCTTATTAAATTCACAATTCCTCATACCTTGACGAGTATATACTAGAGTATCTGGTTCAGGTCCAGCACAGAGAAGGCAGAAAACTTTTGAACTTTTTTGAATCAGTCATGTGTCTGGGACTCCGAAATTGATAGTACTTATGTTGTTTTCCCTGCTTAATTCTCTCTGCAGGAGGTGGACAGCTTTACATGTGGGGTAAGATAAAGAACAATGGGGATGATTGGATGTACCCTAAACCTCTCATGGACTTGAGGTACTTCTATGGTGCTTCATATGATATTTGGTTTGCTAAACCAACATTACTTCTAGACGTGAGAATCAGATCTTGTCAGTTAATATGTTGGGTTAAGTAGGACTTTAGTTCATTGTGTGTTGTATAAAGGTTGTAAGATGGCTTGAATATACCTTGTATTAGTTTTAAACACATTTTGCATTATTACAGAAAAGAAAACTAATACTGGTGAATAACAATGTTTGATTTATCAGTCTCTATATATGTGAATCTAAATTAGTAACATTATATATTTTGAAGTTCTATAAAGCTTTTCAAACCTAGACGAGGCCTAGACTTCCTCGTCTACTTCTATCTGAAAATAAGAATTGATTTGGCTGATTCAGACTGGTTACTTCAATATCACTATTTTTTTCATTTTTAAACTCCAAAATGCATCAGTTCTGTGATTCTAAATTACAAATGTCGAGTAGAAACTTTTCCTTTTGTAAAACTAGTTGGCTTATCTTGCAGTGGATGGAACTTACGCTGTATGGATTCGGGCTACATGCACCACTTTGTTGGAGCTGATTCTTCTTGCATAAGCTGGGGGCAAGGAAAATCTGGGGAACTCGGATATGGGCCACATGGACAAAAGTATTTAGCTGCTTTAGAAATATGTACTTTTAATTCCATGATAGTTCCACAAATATGTCTGAATTTGGAATTATATGTGCAAGTATATTCACGATGTCTGATCTGCTTTTACAGGTCTTCCGCTGCTCCTAAAAAGGTAGACATGCTTGAGGGGATGCATGTCTTAAGGTTAGTGTTGTTTGACAAATGTTGTTTTCCATAAGGTTGATGGCAAACTTATTGTGCTATTTTTATACTCTAGTGTTGCTTGTGGGTTTGCTCATTCCCTTGTGGTTGTCGATAGAACAAATATTGCTGATCAACTTGAGCAGGTAATTTCCAGAAATACCAACTATTCACTATCATTTTGTTTTTAATTTTATATTTATTTATATATATAGTATATTACTCCATCCCGATTTCAACTTCCTGTGGGTCCGGGTACAAGTTTTAAGAGATGAGTGTATAAAGTAGGGGAGATTGTGATAATGTAGGAAAGAGAGTGAATGAAGTAGGAGAGATGGTAAATAAAGTAGGTGAGGGATTTTCCATTTAAGGGATGAGAAGTTGAAATTGGGATATCCCAAAATGGAATGCGGGAAGTTGAAATCGGGACGGAGGGAGTATTATTTATTTATTTATTTAGACTTGTTGACTCCTCTTACATATTTAGCACTCCTTGGGTCTTTCGCTCAGCTTCAATCCTGCGAATCTTCTTAGTTTATGCTAACATGATTTTGAGCCTACCTAAGGCAAAACTGGCTTTTCTGTCAGGAAAATGAAATGTCTTCCTTGTTTGTATCATGTGAACACAACTTCTGCGTTGTAGTGTTCTCAAGTCAAAATTTGAAATAATTTGGAACGATACAGACAATTTTAGATTGTAGAGAAACTTGTATGAAATGAATATGAGTGTTGAATCTTTGTTGCAAACTCCTGGTGTGCCCTTGGCATTAAAATTATTAGCGAGTGTAAGATTATAGAAGTGCTTCAGGTTGTATTTACAGTGTTCTTTCACATTTTTCATGACAGCTTGAAATATATGACGGCAAAGCTGCTGGGGAAGGTAACGTATTCAAAAAACTATACAATTCTTCTTTAATTCATAAATAGTTGTGCGAAGAAACCTTGGTTTATTTTCTTAATCGAATGCCAAACCATTAAAATGCCTATTGAAAATTCATCCAGTAGTACTATAGCATAACAACTCAATTCGAAACTTCCATGCTACAGTAACTGAAGAACCTGAAAGTGAATCTGCTACTGCTGAAAAACCCGTGAAAAAAGCCCCTGCTAAAAAATCTCAAGCCTCAACAAAAAGGAAAAAGGCAGATGTTTCTTCAGAATCAGAGGAGGATGATGACGGAGGTAGTGAGTATGACAGTGATCAAAGTGACGAAGAATTGAATGGCCATGCAAAAGGTAAAGGACGAGGGAAAAATAACGGTAAATCTGCTGCGGCAAAGAAAGGGACTGGGCGTGGGAGGGGCCGCCCTCCATCAGCATCTAAAACTAGTACTGCTGGAAAATCATCAACGGGTAAGAGAGGCAGGCCTAAGAAGTCTTAACCCCGTGCTATGCGGGGCCAACACATTAACCTTTGTATTCTAATGCACTGTGCTGCTGCTGACTCTTGCCTCCTTAAAGTTAATTTTTTTTTTTTTTTTTTTGTTCTGATTTTATGGGGATGCATTTGAACCAAAATTTTGAGTAAAATGTAATCCTGAATTGACTCTGGCATTCTGAAGTAGGGTATACTTGTATGTGACTTGCTTCATTGAGTAATGGAAATGCCTTTTTCACTTTTGAAATTCTCATGTATCCGTTACAATGCTTTTACTTGCAAACATAATTCCATCAGGTTCCTAGAAAAGCTACTTACTCTATTACTCGAAGTAGTTTTTGTTTACGACAAAGCAATGCATTCCATGAAAATTGGAAATAATACTCCCATCGTCCTGGAGAACTACCTATTCGGGATAAAAGGAGTACCTTTTTGCAAAAAAAAATGCCATGTCTATCGATTTCCTTTTTGTTAACAGCTCGATACATTATGGTACAAGTTGCCAATGCAGTTATTAAACTAACTGGTACCAAAAATGGATTTTTCACCTTAAACTAACACATTGATAGAAGATTCCGAACTTCTTCAAACTTTAACTTCTGCTGTGTTGCAAGAGACCCCCCAAACTACACTCAAAATGACTGGGAACTTGATCAAGACAGAAGTTATGCTAGAAAAAGTGTAAGTTGGTGACAAGAAACAAGAAAACGTTAGTACCTCATGATCAAGCAAGCAGAAGTTTGATCAGACATAAAAGTTTCAGCACCTCTCCGATCCGAAATTTAAAGACTACGTACAACACCAGTAGAAGCTCATATCTACTCCCTTTCTATTTGAATAGTAACGTGAGAGATATTATACTCTCTCTTGATATAGTCAACGACTTTATCCAGCACTAAATCAGCATCTGCATCAGGCTGTATCTTCACATGACAAGCCAACAAAACTTTACCGACAGTTATTGCCCAGATATGCAATTCATGAATCTCAACGACTTCCTCCATCTCGCACAGCCCCTTTTCAAGTCTTGTTGCATCTATCTCTCTAGGAGTGCTCTCCATAAGAACCTCAAGAATGTTACGCAGCATCCTGATAGTCGTGAACAGTACAATTACAGAAAAAATGAGTGTACAAATCAAATCAATGATTTTCCACTCAGGTTTGTACCAAATGAGAGCTCCACCAATCATAACACCGATACTTTGGATTGAATCCCCAATCACATGGAGATAGGCCCCCTGAACATTTATATTCCTCTGCTTCTTTTGCTTAGCGTTTGACTTACTTTTATCTTCAAGCAAAGGTACACTGAGGCCTTCATCATGAGCATGATCGTGTTGATGATCATCGTGCTTCGAGTGGTCATGGTGATGGTGTCTGGTAACACTCACTCCATGACTATGTAGGTGCTCATCCTTGGGGCCATGACCATGATCCCCGTGCCCGTGACTATGGCCATGTCCATGGTCGTGACCGTGACTATGGCCATGTCCGTGATCATGTCCCAGCAAAACAGCCATGACGATATTCACCAACAAACCAAAAGCAGATACTAAAAACATCAAGAACCCTTGAACTTCCCCAGTCTCATGGATAAGGCGGTCAATGGCTTCGTAAACCAGAATACCGGCAAGTAACCATATCATCTGGATCGAAACAAGAGCTCCCAAAATCTCTATCCGGAAAAATCCATACGATTGTCGTGGATTAGCTTCCCATCCAGCAGCCCAGAGTGAAAACAAGGAAATAGCAAAAGCGGCGACGTCTGAGAGCAGATGCGCTGCATCAGTCAATATTGCAAGGCTGTTGGCTTTGATACCCCCAGCAACCTCAATGCTCATAAAGACAATGCACAGGCCCACAGCAATCAAGAGCTTCCTCATAGCAGTCACACGCTCCTGAGCATCCTTAGAACTTGTTTCCCCATCAGAGAAACCACAAGCCACACCTGCACATACTTTACTTCCAGAGCTCTCTGTAGTTGGCAACTCAGCACGAATCTCAACAATGTGCCCTTGCTCCGAACTATTGCTGTCCATCTACATTAATGTAACATGTAATTAGCTAAAAACAAAGTGTCTGCAGTAAGCATATCATCATGCAATCTGTCTTCTGCAGCTAGACAGCTTCAAAAACCAATCTTTTGGCGAAAACAAAGAATCACATAGAAACAAACTTGTAGAGGAATAAAGCAACCAATTGTACTAGCTAATGATCCTAAATATGGAATAAACTTGCTAGACAAAATGTCATCCTAAAAATGCAGCTAGCAACTATACGGTTAAGACGTTAAACAATAATAAAGTACTGACTAAACATAACTCACAGGCATAAATTAGCTGCATTGCCGTGGATATCACAAACTACACAAAGAAACCGGTTTCTTTGGATAAAATGAAAAGAATCATTCAGAAACTACAAAATTATATAAGCCACAAAGTGTCCTAACTAAAGAACCAACTTGGTATCAAAAAATGTCATCCTAACTAAGCAGCTAGCAACTAGATATTAAACAATCATAAAGTACTGTCTAAACATACATAAGAATCTACAGGTAGAGGCATAAATAAGCTGCATTGCCATGGATATCACAAACTACACAAAGAAACCGGTTTCTTTGGAGAAAACGAAACCAATCATTCAGAAACTACAGAATTATAACCCATAAAAGTGTCCTAAATAAAGAACTAACTTGCTAGCAAAAAAAAATGTCATCCTAACTAAGCAGCTAGCGATTAAACATTAAACAATCACAACCTACTAGAGCAAGAATCAACTTGTATAGACACAAAACAAACCGAATTACCTTGGATATCACAAAAAAAAAAAAAAAAACCAAAACTTTACACAGAAGAGGAGAATAGTCAATCACAAAGAGTCTCAAGAAGCAGCTTCCTCCAATACAGTGATTGAATGTATTTAAACAATGGCAGTTAAAATATCAAGCAAAAGGGCCAAAACAAGAAAACAAAAGAGAGAAGACGACAGGTATAGAAAAGAGAAAGCCACTATTTTGGTGTAGAGTCACATGGTTTACGCTTTCTTTTCCAAGAAAAGGAACCAAAAAAAGGCAACTGTAAATTTTTAGGCGAATGATTAACAGAATATTCATCAAATGCAAAATGGCCTGAGAGATAAGGATCAAAAGGGCAGTACCTTTTCCTTTATTTCCTTCTTTCCGTTGAGCAATGAATGATTCTTGTGCTTTTTCAGTCCGCAATGGGTAGCTGAAATCTTTTCTAGGGTTTATAATTCTACAAGGAAAGGAAACTGGTTCGGTTAATATACCCATTTCTGAGTGTCATCGAATTCAAGAAGAATCTCTTTCAAATAGAAATCTTTCTCAAATTAATTACTAGTCAAAATTGGTAGAATCATTTTTTATTCATTGATAATTAATAAATTTTCCACTTTAATTTTTTGCGGTCAAACTTTTTCAAATTTGACTACGAATTAATATTAAGATAATATTTTATATATGTAACGACCTGACTACTAATCAATCGATTTAATTTTGATTCTTTCATAAATAATTTCTCCGAGTGATATGATGGAACCACTATATCCACATATAACCTTTTCCACACACTTTGTCCTCACTCGTACGCGAACCGGGAGACTTAAGATTGCTCAAGAGTAAGCACGTTTAACTCTGCAGTTCTCATTGATGGATTTTCGAAAAGAAATGTGCACTTTATTGGTATGATCAGTAGCGTTTTCAATACCTTTAAGCTCTCTGAAACTTGACTTGCCTATTGAATTGTGTGACGTCCCCGCCGCACCTTGATCCGGTCAACCGTCAATGTAACGCCCCAAAGTTTCAGAGTGCTTAAAGAGATTGAGAACGCTACTCATACCAACAAGATACACCTTCCATTTCGGGAATCCATTCATAAGAACTTCAGAGTTAAGCGTGTCTGCTATGGAGCAATTTTAAGATGGGTGACCAACTGGGACAAAGTGTGCTGGGGCCAAAATATCACCCAGAGGCCACGAAGAATCATGTAAATTTAAAGTTGAAATCGATCGATTAGTGGTTGGGTCCTCACAATATATTTCGGTTTTTTCTTTATTAATTGGGACTCCTATCAAGTATTTCCTCAATTCCTTATAAACCTCGTCATTTCGATTTTGACCGGTCAACTGTTTTCGAAATTGAATTTTCATTATATGATTTTATTAATTCATGTACTAGTATAGTTTGAGATTAATTTATAGTCAAGGTCGAAGACAGTTGCCTATAAAATAGTAAAATTATACTCCCTCCGTCCCAGATAACTTCATACATTAAGATTGACGTGCAGTTTTATGCGAAAAATTAAAATAATGATAGAATATAAAAATGATGGAAAAAAGTATACTTTTAATAGCAAAATGTGTAATTTGTGTGTAAGTTGATATTGTTTATTATTTGTTGCATGTAGGGTAGCTCCTTATTTTAGTAATACATAAAGTTTTGTGAAACAGTTAAAAATGGTAAATATATAAAGTTCTACAGACGATGGGAGTAAGTTTTATAGCCGCAGTTCATAACATAGGCCTTGAGGGATTTTTCTAGGTTGGATGTGGTGTACTGCAAAAAAATAAAAATGCGGAGAGCTTACACTTGTTTGTTGGGTTTGCTTTCAACAAATTGGCTTATAGGTTAATTGGTGCCCGAATATTACAACAAAAGATCCATTATGCATTAATAAAATATTGTAATTTAGAAATTACCGAGTTAATATAATGTTGTAACTTAGTAAGTCATGAATTAATATAATATTGTAATTTATAGGGTCTTTGTTTGAAGTAAAATTTTAAGAGAGGGTATCGACTTATGAGGAACCCGAGGATGATTGCTCCGGAGCTTTTTGTCTCAACTCTAAAGTTCAATCATTAATAAGTCCATTTTTGGGCTAAAAATATTCGTGATCATGGTGTGACAAGGGGTAATGGGGTTGGCCCATAAAATGACAGTAGAAAGACCCCGGGTCCCAAAGACCCCTGTGAGTGACGTGTCTGGGTCAGGAAAATATGTGTTGTTTGACCTCAGGTACATCGTCTGGAGTAGGGCTGCTCATATTATCCGTATCCGGAGATCCGGTCCGTTTATCCACATTTACGCATCGGATCGATCCGATCCGTTATCCGCATTTACGGATCGGATCGATCCGATCCGTTAGCTAACGGATCGGATAACAGATGCGATTTTCGTCTATCCGTAGGAAACGGATATATCCGGCGGATATCCGGTATCCGTTTATTTTTTTTAATATTAAATAATTATAATTACATAATACATCAATTAGGTCACACTCAGTTTCACAATTCACAAACCCTCAGCCGTCTTCTCTTCTCCGCTGCCCATCGTTCTCCTCAGACAAATCAAATCAAATGCTGATAATATGAGCAGTCATCGTTCTCCGCCGTCTTCTCCCAGCCTCAGCCGTCTTCTCTTCTCCGCCGCTCATCGTTCTGCTTTCTTGCTCATCTCCGCATCGACACCCAGTCACCCATACACTACAAAAAAAACTGGGCTGGGGCGACGGATAGATCCGTCGCTTCAGCCCAGCGATCCGTCGCCCCAGCCCTGGCGACGGATAAAAAATCCGTCGTCCCGCTGGAGTTGGGCCGACGGATAGATAATCCGTCGTCCAATTCGCGACGGATTGGACGACGGATTATATGTTTGACCTTTTTTTTTTTTTTTTAATCGAAATATAACGACGGATAGAATCTATCCGTCGTTACCTTTAGCGACGGATAGATTCTATCCGTCGCTAAACCGGACGACGGATAGATCTATCCGTCGCTAAACCGGACGACGGATAGATCTATCCGTCGCTAAAGGTAACGACGGATAGATAACATTTTATTGGAATTAGTGACGGAATCTGAAATTCCGTCAATAATTCCGTCACTATGAATTTCCGTCACTAATTCCGTCACTGTGAATCCGTCACTAATTCCGTCACTGTGAATCCGTCACTAATTCCGTCACTATTAATCCGTCACTATTTATTTCATATTAATTCCTGTTTTTCGTAGTTCACCTATTTAATCAATATAATGTTCGATAATAAATGAATAATACGGAAAATATTTCAATAAATTTTGAATAAAAAAAGTAATATCCGGAGCTGGAGAAATTATCCACACAAGTGTAAATATGAAAAAAAATCCGAACATACAGATACATAACTAACTAACTAGCTATCAGACGGGGGTGGGTGATCGGATCGGGACATGGCTGCTCCATTCAGAATCAAGGCGCGTTCTCCTCCCTTTGTTCTCTGGCGTGTCGCTCCATCGCGTCCTTTGTTGCTCCATCTCTTGAGTTAGAAAGAGCAACTGTTCCGCGATCGCACCATTTTCGAGACTCGATTACGTGTAAACCGGACGTCTGGGCTTTGGGATGATGATGAGGAGCACCGGACTAGCAGATGCAAACCGAGGCTCCGAGTCCATATATTCGTCCTTTCTTGTCGGTTTGTTGACCTCTAGGAAGATGTTGTCAACTTGTTGATTGACAACATCACCCGTCTCGTCCTCACCTTCGCCACCGAGCATCAACCTCAGCCTGAAATCGTAAATAGCAGATATCATGATCAGTTACTGTTTTTAAAAAGTAACTTGTAATAGTGTACAAATATGAACTTTAAGCAACATAAACATACATGATAGGCGAGGCGGCAATCGGTCCATACCTCGCCCTTGGCCTTCTTGAAGATGGCATACTTGGATGTCACCTCCCGTGCCACCGAATCAAACCAGATCTAGTCAACAATTTATCATCTACAAGTAATAGAGCGGCAGAGACTTCATACATACACGTAATGCTAGATTGCAAAACACATATATACGCACCGATTGATAATAATCGCGATGAGATCGCATCCCAAGTTGGTGAACGGCCCTTCCCGTGACGATCGAGATGCCGGTTACACTTTGTTGGTGTAGGCAACGTCACGGACATCGATTCGGCGCCATGAAGCATCGAAAGGGCCCACTCATTGGATCAACGGTGGAGGATTTATACCCGATCTCGAATGGCCTTCCACGAGCAGACCATATCCTGTCGGTTTAGATCCTACGGTCCTAAACACGCCAGATCTGTGGGATCAACTCTTCAGAATGAAGTACTCCTTCTACACTCCCATTTTCATACAACATCCAAAGTCAATACATGTATAACCTCACCATGTTACATCAATTTAACAAGATACAACAACATTATAACAGATATGGTGACTAACATATCACCCAAACAAAGTGGCTAACATACCACTCACATATAGTGGCTAACATACCACTCACATTGTCCTAAATTTTATTAACACAATGGTGACTAACATATCACCCAAACAAAGTGGCTAACATACCACTCACATATAGTGGCTAACATACCACTCACATTGTCCTAAATTTTACTAACACAATGGTGACTAACATATCACCCAAATAAAGTGGCTAACATACCACTCACATACAGTGGCTAACATACCACTCATATTAAGCGATTATAATTACAAACGAAGGAATGCCATATTTTAACTTACCCTCGGCTCATCAAGTACTCGGCGCTCCGAGATGTGGCTCCAACACTCACCACCCTGCCCCGGTGGCTCTCTCCTGCTCCGGAAGATGTCACCTAGTTTGTTGTGCACCTCCCGAGGCCATAAGCTGTTGTCAATGTATAAGATACACCAAACGAATATATATTACTTTAGTACAACAATTTATACTTGTCAACTATCATTATAAGTTATGTTTTACATATTTAAGAAGAATGTATAATACTTACTTGGCAGGACCAACATGGAAAATCACTGGCAAGCCGTCCCACGTGACGTTGGGATGGTTTGGATTGAACACGAGGTAGGGACAATCGTCGTGGTCGTCCTCCAAAGATGTGTCATGTTGCTGACCGGTAGAGCTCTCTCCTCGCCGGGGGTCTCAGAATCAGACTGCTGCCGTGACCATCGGAGCCTCTCACGTCGACCTGTCCCCGACCCACCACTACTATCCTGCGGCCGGCTGCGTGGTGGGGGACGATAGGTGGACGGCCTCTGTCGCGGCATCTGCAAAAACATGTAATAAATACAATAAAATGTGTTAGTACGAGTTATAATACAGAACATATTATAATAACACATATAATTACTCAAATGTTATCAACTACTAACTAGTTATAATACACATAATATACCGTTATCGCCGTCCTCTAAGTCTACATATTGGTCCTCGTGCAGATCAAACAACTCATCATCTGCTTCTATGGGATCTTCTGCTTGTTTATCGACATCCTCTTGTTGGTACGAGTTGGTAATTGAGTCGTCTTTCTCAATGTACTCCACTTTCGAGTGAGCACGAATAGGTACCGCAACTAACCATTCCCCCTTATCGTGTTTCCTGCTTGGATATTCAAGAAACACCACTTGTCGTGCTTGAGTCGCCAGAATAAATGGTGGGAACTAGGTTTTCTTCAGGACAAAGGTCCGACATTACGTCAACCCATTCATTGAAGCTCGTTTCAGATTGCTGGCCGTTAGCCTTACAACTCATTAGCCGAGCCAACAAAGACAACTCAGTGAGCTTACACCCCGGATAAACCGGCTTCCTTGATGATTCTAACAAGTCAAAGAACAACTGATCCTCGGGATTCGGTGGTTCATCCACCTCCACCTCGGTTTCAGTGTTAGTTGTGTCCCTGAACTCTGCCCCTGCAGCATCATACACCATTTGTTAGACTCGAGCTCGAATAGCATCGCCTTCAGATGTACTTTGTTCCCCGACTTGTTCATTTTTCCTCTTCCGTCTTCAATTTTACCATAATGTTTGGTTTCATATATATATCAACTAATGATTACTACTAGTTATACAAGCCTAGAGACAAAACGGATGAAACTCCTCATTCTCATGCACGATCCTCCTCATCACTTGTGACGCTCCCTACCATAGAACTTGCATTCCAACAGATCTACATCCTCCTCCCAATACACCATGCACATGTTCCGACAAGCAGAAATGCACTCGATAGGTGGCCCCAAACCCCGCCTCTCCCTCCATTGGAGAGGTATGCCATGGACGGTGCTTCCTCACCGTGATGAATCCATACATGATACTCAGGCATGAATCCGTAACGTCGCAAGTGCTCGAATACTGCTGTAGGCGTCATAAATTGCTTGTTTCTGCAGGTTTCCAATGTGCAAGGACACTTTATCAACCCCCCAGTTGCACAAACCGAACGTCCCATGGCAAATGAGATGAAACATTTAACCCCTTCTACAAAACTCCTAGAAACTCTGCCATTTACCGCAGTACGATTGTACATCCATGAACGGTCGGAATTCATTGTATACTTTATTTTTAACCTGACACGTTCCAATTTATTAGATCGTATTTAATTTATTAGATCGATTCCAATTCGGATAAGAAGATTGTGGAGGTTAATTGTTAATTATTATATGTTCATTATAAATTAATTATTAATTAGGTGTTCGATATGTTACAAAATTGGGCATATATTTTAACCATTTCAACCTCTTAGTACATATATTATATACTTAACATACATATCAAATTAACTAATTACTCTATACATATCGAATTACTACATATATTCATATCAAATTACATACTTAACATACAAATTTATCGAATCAAAACTACATACTTTTATACTTAACAAACATATCAAATTAACTAAACTAACTATATATACTTAACACACAAATCAAACTAACTACATACATTCATACATACCAAACTTAACATACTACATCCATTCATATCATACTACATACCTAACATATATACATATCATTAACTAAACTAACTATCAAATTACATATATATATCAAATTACATATAATTAATCAAATTAACTAAACTAACTATATATACTTAACACACAAATCAAACTAACTACATACATTCATATCATACTACATACCTAACATATATACATATCATTAACTAAACTAACTATCAAATTACATATATATATATATATATATATATATATATATATATATATATATATATATATATATATATATATATATATATATATATATATATATATATATATATATATATATATAACAAATTACATATCAAATTACATATAATTAATCAAATTAACTAAACTAACTACTACATACTTATCATATATACATATAATTGCTCAAATTAATCAAAATAAACAAAATTCCCTAATTTTTAAAAACTAGAGTTTTAGCCAAAATACCTTGATTAATCGGTAGAAATCAAATTGATCGAAGAATCAAACTCCTTGTCCCACGAGCTTGATTAGGCACCAAGATTGGTAGGAATAACGAAGAATTCACCGGATCGAAGAGAGAAGAAGAAAGAGGAAGAAAATGAAGAATCGATTCCGATTCTGCGTGCTCTGTCGATAAAACCCTTCCGGTAAGCGGACACGTATCCGTCGGGAAGGGCGATCCGTCGCCAGGCTGGGCGACGGATAGATATCCGTCGCTAAGTAGCGACGGATAATCTATCCGTCGCCATTTTTTTATTTTTTTTAATTTTAATTAAAAATATTAACGACGGATAAAATTATCCGTCGTTAATAATTTCATTTTTTTTTTAAAGTCAAACTTGGGCGGATAACAGTTATGCGTCGCTTGATTCTTGAGCGGATAAGTTATCCGTCGCTACGTAGCGACGGATAACTGTTATCCGTCGCCAAAAGGGGCGACGGATAGAATCCGTCGCCCCAATTAGCGATCCGTCGCTAAAGGGGCGACGGATAAAATCCGTCGCCCCATAGTGTCGTTTTTCCAGGAATTTCTTGTAGTGACACCTTCTGCTTTCTTGCTCATCTCCGCATCGCTCATCTCCATCTCTGCTTTCTTGCTCATCTCTGCATCGCTCATCTCCATCTCTGCTTTCTTACTCAAAACGGTAATTCGATTTGATTTGTCTGATAAGATTCTATTTGGATTTGATTTGTCTCTAATTCGATTTTATCTTTGTGTTTGGAATTCGCAGACCAATGTCGACACCCACACCTTCGGAGAGTGTTGCTAATAACGATGGAAGCAATACTACGTCGGAGAATCCAGCAGCAGTTGGTGGTTCCCCAAAGAAGAGAAAGAGGTCAGTAGTTTGGGATCACTTTCATGTTTATGAAGAAGGTGGTAAGCAGAGAAGTAGATGTAATTATTGTCCTGCAAATTATGTCTATGGTCCTTCCAGTATGGGTACTACAAACTTGATAGCTCATATGAATAAGTGCAAACGTAATCCTAATAATCATAAGAACTCTCATCAGATTGAGGATTTTTGTCGAGCAGCAGAGGATAATGAGGGGGAATTGAAAAAAGAGAGATGTTTGGTTTGGCTAAATTTGATCAGAAACTTGCATTGGATGCCTTAATCAGGATGATTGTCATAGATGAGTTGCCTTTTCGATTTGTTGAAAATGAAGGGTTTAAGTATTTCGTCTCTGTTGCTTGTCCTTTATTCTGCTTGCCATCTAGAAGTAAGGTTGGAAGAGATTGTCTAGCATTGTACAAGATTGAAAAATAAGCTTTGAAAACCTTTTTCAGAAAATCCAAACAAAGAATTTCGATCACCACTGATTTATGGACATCAAATCAGTACCTTTCTTACATGTGCTTGACTGCTCACTTTATTGATGATGATTGGAAGCTTCAAAAGAGATTAATAAACTTCAAGGCATGTCCTAGTCATAAGGGGGAGGAAGTTGGTCTGTTGATAGATGAACTTTTGAATGATTGGGGGTTGATAATGTTTTCGCATTAACTGTTGATAATGCAATTGCAAATGACAAAACGGTTGCTTACTTGAAAAAAAATTTATGAATAAGGGTACTGCTGTGGCTAGTGGGAAATATCTTCATGTTAGATGTGTTGCTCATATAATAAATCTGATTGTGAGAAGTGGCTTGAAAGAATATAATGAGTCAATTGAGCGGATACGCCACTTAGTCAAGTATGTAAGAGGTTCTCCTGCTAGATTGATTAAGTTCAATGAGTTTGCTGCAAAAGAAGGTGTCGAAACAAAAAAGTCTCTAGTGGGTGATGTTTCAACAAGATGGAACTCTACTTATTTGATGTTGCATAGGGATAATCTATACAAGAATGTTTTTGAGAGATACATGGATGAAGATGCTTCAATGCGTGGGGATTTTCCACTTACCGGTGAAGATGCTTTTTCCGGAAGAGTTTGATTGGGTTGTTGGAGCTTTTATGGAGAAAGTTCTAGAACCATTTCATGATATTACCATTCGTGTATCCGGTACTTCTTATGTCACCTCTAATATTTTTATGGATGAAATTGAAACTATTTATACCCTTTTGAAGGATTGGCTAGGAAGTGATCTTGAGTATTTGCAGAATCTTGCTAAGAAAATGAAAGACAAGTTCGACAAGTATTGGGGAGTGGAAAATGAGAAGGCTAACTTGATATTTTATGTTGCTAGTATCCTTGATCCACGATATAAATTTCACTTGGTGAAGGCAGGTTTGATTCATATGTTTGGCGAGGTGTTGGGAAACCCTTTGGCTCATTTGGCATTGGATTGTTTGAAAGAGTTGTTTGAAGACTACAAGAAAACTACTCCCATTCCAAAATCAGCAGCTAGGAATTCTGGGAGTTCATCTTCTTCCGGCTTTGGTGGGTTGGGTAAGAAACCTTCTAAATTGGTGAAGCCGAATAGATCATTCTATGACAATTTGCAAGCAACTATGGGTAATACTGCATCACAGACCGAGCTTGAGAAATACCTAGCTGCTGATTTACATACACAAGATGAAGATGATTTTTGTGAGTTTCAAATTCTTGAGTGGTGGAAGGATCATAAAAGGGATTATCCTGTTTTAGCAAGATTGGCTCGGGATGTGTATGCTATCCCTGTATCTACTGTTGCATCTGAGTCGGCATTTTCCACTGGTGGTTGTGTGATTGATGACTTTAGAGCTTCAATGGCCCCTTCAACCGCAGAGGCTTTAATATGCACACAAGATTGGATTCGCAGTGGACGTATCTTGACGGATGAGGAGGAGTTTGAAATCATTCAAGAGATCGATAATGGTAACTTACTACTTTTGTATGTTTTAAACTTATTGAATTTGGCCATTTATATTGTTATATGTTTAATGTATTTCTTGTTTGTTGTTTTTATTTGTTCAGAGTTGTCTCAGATGAAGCTTACTGATGAAGAGTCGGTAAATGGTTGATTGAATTTCTACTTGTCTCACTGAGGTGAGTTTACTGCTCCTTGTTGTATTTCTACTCATTTCTTCTTTTTTTCTTCCTTTTGCTGTTCTACTCATTTCTTCTTTTTTCTTCCTTCATTACGCTCACTGTATTTATTTGCATTTCTGCATTTCTGAATTTTCTGTTATCTTCTTTTTGCCTTCTCTCTCCTGCCTCCTATTATGTTGTGCTGTGCAGATTCTGTTGTAAATTTTTTCTTAAAGCATCTATTTGTACTTTGCAGACTTTCGTGGACTTGATGAAGTTGAACAAGACTACAAGAGACTTGAAGGCTTGAAGCTGTTTTATTTACTTTTCGTATGCATTTAATTTGGACATTTGAATCATGTGTAATGTATTATGGATTTATGGTACTATGGAGTATGGAATATGGATATTTGAATCGCGTAGGTTTGTTTTTGAACTTTTGATATGTAATTCGATTATTCGAAGTTTCGAACCTATGTTGTTTGGTATTCTTCGTTTTTTCGTCATTTTATAGTCTAATAATGTTGAATTTTTTTTTTTAATTATATTTCTGGATAACGGATATCCGCCGGATTTATCCGTATCCGATCCGTTCATAACGGATGGACCTTTTCTTCATCCGTTTGACTAGATATCCGGTCAAACGGATGCGGATCGATCCGTATCCGTCCGTTGCGTAGCCCTAATCTGGAGCCACACTGAGATGAAGGCCCAAGGCCCCAAACCATCTCCTCGAATTCAGGATCAGGCAATATTAATACTACCTTGAGTTCTCTATCTTGTGTTCTCATTTCGTCAAACTCATGATCATTCATCGTTAGAACTAAATTCGAGTTTAACCAACTTCAACTAGTAACTTCACGTGTTATTTGTTACGTGAATAGCTTTTTCAGTAATATATAAAGTTCTGTGGTACTTATGAAAATGAGAAATGCATGCATAGTATAGTATATAAAATGAAGTCAAGTTCATACTCAAATTGAAAGAATTGTTTATTTTCATTTACTCTTGGTAAAATTTTGCAGATTAGATAGATGATACCCTTGCCAAACAGATAAAGTTAAGCTAAAGCTAGCTGTTCTCTATACTAACGTCTGAAATATCTTTCAATTATTATTCAATACTACTTACTCCGTCCCTAGCTTCCCATTTTGACATTTTAGATGTCCTGATCAAAACTTCTCATTTCATTTTATGACAACCACCCACCCAACTAAAACATTAAATATATTCAAAAGTAAACCCACCAACATTACTTTATCCCACTTCCAACTTTAAAAATCAATTTGAGATACCCAATAGTACTATTTTATCCAAAAGTAATATATACCTTATTTTCTCCACCAAAAAAGTAAACAGGAAGCTATTTCCGAAACAGATGAAGAGTACTATATAGATTATAGTGTATGAACAGCACACTCATCTTCTCCACTATGTCATCTTAAACCAAGTCCATTTTTGTACATTCAATTATCCAAATCAGACTATTACTCGCTGCTAAAAAGTAGGTTATCTTGTCTTAAAATCTCAAATACCCAGGTAAGAAACCTCTTTAACGCGGCTCCTGGTTTGCTGTACCATACATAATTACACACGCTGCTAGAAAACATATAGTTTATCCACACGAGAATATATATTTTATCCGTGTCCGATCAGATCATCGTTCCTCACGTCTAGCTGTATTTGGATTAGACATCATGTCCATCATCATCTTCTCAGGCGAGTCCTCCCAATTTGAAAATGTCTTCAGGTCAATCTACAAGGTTTATAAAAGAAAAATGCATCAATTTTCTGCATAATGGAATCACAAATTATCAATATCAGTGTAAATAAATTTGCTCAGCTTCGAGTACCTTTCGCCTTTGATCAGTAAAGAGTTGCTCCCGCTTCTTATAAGATTCTTGAGTTCCTCTCGCGGCTTTCCCCCCTAATCCCCACACCTCCACTTCCAAAACTGAGGCTTCAACAGGCAAGTACCCCTATATGCATGAAACAATATTCATTTTCACTCTCGCAACGTTCTCACAAAATAGAATGAAGACATCTCACATAAATTACAAGAGCAAGCTTCACTTATTCATTGTATTGTTGGCACAGACAAAAATAACATAGGCAAGAACCCCACTTTCTTTTGAGAAAGCCAAAAGGTAAAAAGCCCTTTACAAAAGCTTTTTTCTTCTTTTTTTTCACTTATTTGTATCTAAGCAGAAGACATTATTAAGATGGCTCTCAGTCTATTTCCAAAAAAAAGGTGTAACTGTATAACAAGCAACTTTTTGCAAGTCAAGCCAGAAAAAAAAGGAAAAGGAAAATAAAAGCTCTGTGATCATACCTGATTGAAGAAAAGAGGGCCAGGTTGGTATGCTTTATCCACAGCATGGTGGCGTAAAGTAACTTTGGCGAAATCCTCTTCTAAAAATATTCTCTCGTTTCCACTTGATCCACCGAATGCAATTCCAACTGGTTTTGGATGACTCTCGTACCTACCAGTTGGATGCAAATGGCTATAGACAAAATTTTTCTCCCTTCCTGCAGAATAGTAAAACTCGTTTAGTATCATCATGACAAGTACCAAACTCAAAGAACTTGCAGAAAATAAAGGAATAAGTTTCCAACTCACCAGAAGATGGTATCGCATTGAACACTGGGTGTAGAGCATACAGACTACCAGATGTTCCATAGTACGAATCCTTATTTTCAAAACCCTGATGAGTCAGTGCACCAATAACCCATCTATTTGTGCTGTTGTTCTCACATGCAGAAATAATCATCAACACCGGACCATTATAACCTTCCACATTTGACCAGAATCGATTGAGACCTTTCCCATGAACAGATGACCTGTAAATTGTCCAACATATATCCAAGATCAAGATTCATACGTAGTATGAATAAGATGAGCATGAAGCTGCTGAAATATTGTTCCTATAGCATGTAGAGTATTCTATTGTTACCCAGAATATTCTCCAAGAACTGAACATTCATAATAATTTAACTAAAAATTGAAAGTGTATTAGAAACAAACTGTTGATCCACAAGACACCAGGCAATATATAAAGAATGAATCATGAAATAGTACTACCACCAGGCATGAGTTAAAATAATCAAGGAAGATGGACACAGTCAGTCAGTCACACAGGGATTAGAACGCGAAGTACACTAACCGATAAATGAGGAAATCACTTGCTTCATCAACATCAATTGGGAAGGAAACTTTCGATATCTCTTCATGTATAAGACCTCTCACTGTGAGTGAGATGGCCCAGGCCCTTCCAGAAGTTAAAAGGCAGGTATCTGGTGGCGAAGTTTCATCGGTGGAAGAGCATGATGGTAGCTCTGACTTGTCCTGAAGTTAATTAAATGCATATAATGTGACTAGAACTCTCCCAAGTTCCAACACATAAAAGAATTCACATTCATCAAATCACTATTCCAGGGTTCAGCAATGGAAAATAGAGTAAATAAAGACTTAACTTTTTTTTTGTGAATGATATTCGATCCTGATCTCTCTTTTGGGTATATATCAGTTTAATTGTAGTTACTTGTGCGATGAAACATCTTGACACGAAATACTAATCACACCCGGTAGATCCGAGAAACCGAAAAACCACAAAAACCCATTTAGCTCATCTCCGGACCAAAAAAAAAAAAAAAAAAAAAAACACTTAACCCTCTAATTCAAGCTTATGATATAATCCCACATCAACCATAATATAAACTGCACATCCCACGACCATTCTATGTCTTATACAAGCCAAGAGTCATCCTTGTTACTGAACACAATCCAACCACAGATATCCTTTTCTACAATAAGATACAACAACTTTCTCGCCAACACATCTTTCAGAATTTCTCGAGAGAAACCCATCTTAACATGGATAACACACAAAACCAAAATTACCACCCAAAACTTTTAACATATCATGAACTCTCCAATAGACATGATACAATCCACATAACTTACTCTCCAGTCTTCAACTTTTGTACGCATATCATATCCTTTTCTCCCAATTTTTCCCACTTGTATGATTGACTGATTGTTTTTATATTTTTATATCAGATGAGTAAAAACCATTCCAACTCATATCTCAACAGGTTCAATCAGACACTAAAATTGAAAGAAGCAATACGCAACACTAGGAACAGCGAGAAATTAGTATTATCAAGTTTCTTACCTCACAAGAAGCGAGGTAGCAGAGTCTGGCATGGACAAACTGAACGAAGCAATCTGCGAGGTTCGGTACGGTATGCAAGGCCCATGAATGAAGTTTCACAGCAAGGAGTTGAACATCAAAGTCTGCAACATCAAACTCACTGAAATCCAGTTTCTCAATATCCTCGGAGCACGATGCAATAGCTGATGCTACCAAATGAGAAACATCAGGAAGATTGCATTCCACTTTTCTGTTTCCAGTATTAGGTTTATCTCTCCTAGAATCCCATGCAAAAATCCAACAAATCTGAAGAAGCATCATAACTTCATTGGGGTGCCAAAACCCACTTAATTTGTAATCACCATCGTATTGCTCAAATTGCAAGTTAACCGGCAGCTCAGCCTTCGAACAAGTAGCTGAAAAGGCTCGTAATAAGTTATTGAACGACGTTGAAGCAACAGTCCTCGCACAACATTTTGTATACCCCCTCAAGAATTCAATCCAACTAACTCCATCTTTATCAACAACAAAGTACAAATCAACTATTGCAGAACTTAAATGGCTAAAAAAACCCTTTAACTCCTTTGTCACCATACCCTGTTCCAAGTTGTCGAAATCTAACTCGAAACATTTCTGAAACAAACACAAGACATATATAAATCACACTGAAAATTCATCCAAACGTTCCAAAACATTCTACGAAGCAATGCACCATACACAACCATATTCTAATTCCATTAACATTAGTCCATCAAAATTATCTTTGATAAAGTAGCCTAATTGCAGTGGCAATAGAAAAAAAAACCAAAACCCATCTTTCCTAAGAAACAATAAATTTGAATAAGGACGCATATTTCAGCATAGTAGCACAATCTGATAAAACTTGAAATTGCAACGCAAATTGTTTTGCAATATATCCTGAAACAAGAAAAAAGCAGGAAAAAGGAAACGCGTATGAAAAAGTTAGTGTCTTTCGAATTACCTGAAGAGAAGCGAGGGGAATTGAGTGGGTTTGGGGATCGGAGAGAAGAGAGAAGGCTTTCCGGAGAGAGGAAAGAGCTCCAGTTGATGCAGCTAGTGATTGTACTTCCTGCAATTCGGGTGATACTTGTTGATCGGTTGATGACGATTGACCCATTTTGGTTGATTATCAAATTTGGGTTTTCTGATGGTTTTTGTTGATTTCATATGCCTCCTGGAACTTCCAAGAGACAAGACGAAATGCATTTTGCCGCGATCACGATCAAGCTTTACAATTTCATACCGATTATCTTTTATTTTCTTTCTTATTTTTAATTTACACGTAAGTCTCACCGTCTTATAGAAATCGAAAAATACCAACAAACATTATATCTAGAAAAATTAAATGTTTTTATTAAAAACACCACTATACATGTACATAAAAAATTATATAAAATATTGGCTCATCGAACACTACTGATATTGTTTAAACGTATAATTACAAATTAGTGTAATTTTAAAAAAATTCTTACATTTTAGTTATACATATAAAAAAAATTCCTACAAATTAGTAATTTTATTATTTTTAGTAAATTAGAAATTAAATACAACATTATTGATAAAATCAATCCCTTACTTATAGGATACTAAATCAAAGTCACTGTCAACACGTTCACAAGCCAGACGCCAGTTGAAAAAAACAAGCATCTGTTAATTGATACAATCACATGCTAATTGATACAACAATCATCATCGCAATAACCAACCTTCTAGCTTCCTACATCCTCCATTATCAGGGTTTTTTCTTGTTCATGTTTTCTTATTGACATCGTACCTCTTTAACTTAATTCTATTGCCATGTGTTCAATTAGTGGGTGTATTGAATTATTTTTGCTTTTCAGCTTTCTTAATATGATGTTTGATGCTTGTTGTAACTATTGAAAAATGATGCTTGATACTTTGATGTATATATCAATGATGCTTGATACTTTGATGTATATATCAATGGTGCATGTGTAATTAATATGATGCTTGTTTCGTTTTGGATGCTTGTATTATATGATGCTCGTAATTTAATGCTAAATGATGCTTGTTTAGTATTGGATGCTTGTATTATATGATGCTTATAATGTAATATTAAATGATGTTTGCAGTACTAATATGAAGCTTGTTTAGTATTGGATGCTTGTATTATATGATGCTTATAATGTAATGTTAAATGATGTTTGTAGTACTAATATGATACTTGTTTCGTTTTGCATGCTTGTATTATATGATACTTGTAATTTAATGCTAAATGATGCTTGCAGTACTAATATGATGCTTATTTCGTATTGGATGATGCTTGTAATATAATGCAAAATGATGCTTGCAATTAAATGCTGGTAAATAAAGGAGATCGGTGCTTGGCTAATCTTACGAAATCAAATCTAAACAAATTCTAATATATGATTAGATGATTGAAGATTAATTTTGATTATTAAATATACTATATTTAATATTTAGTTAGAGGGCATATTTGAAATTAAATATATAGACACTAAATTGTTGCAAAGATATTATGTATCACTAAATAGTAGGAAAAATTTGGGTATGACACCAATTTGTAATTGTCCCTTGTTTAAACACATGATACTTATACATTTAAGAACATTATACTGATATGATCTCTCAGGTCCCTCACTAATGCATGTCTCTTCCAAGACTTTTTGATCTATGACCCGCATACTAATCGATCGAGACTCGACCTTTTGGCTAGGAGAAATAAAAAATTGAGACAAACAAAAAATGGAAAGTGTGAGGTTAAGATTTAGTGAAAGGCTAATCGGCCAGATTAGAGCTATCGGACCTTCATTTAAGTCTTTCTCAAACCAATTCACACAAATTCAGTAGTATGAGGGGGTGATTGATTATGAGCATTTGTATGTAGTTTAAAGGTTGACCACACACGAGGATCAAATAGTTAATAAGCAATTCAGCCTAAACGTGATTCGATAGGCCCGTGTAAAATTTTGGGCCGCAATCTCAAATCCACCCTCTTTTGCGATTCGAAATGTTCATGCTATATGTTGCATTTTGAAATCACGCGTAAATGTGCAATCCAGAAAAGATTTGAATTGCTCAATAGTGCATTCAAATTGAACTACCAAATGTTGCATTTTATGATCAATGTGCGTCAATTTTAATGTATATTCTATTCACCTCAATCATGTGGCAATAGTAAGTTGCATATAAATACATGTACCATACATATTGTACAGTATACAGACTCTACATGTAATCAATCTAGACTACGAACTAGATTACAACAAATCTATCATAACTAATCACTAACAACCCCCCTCCCCCAAGCAAGACGTGGGATTAGGAAAAACGTGATGTTTGAACCGGAAAAACTCAAACAAAACACTACTAATAACTAGTAGGAGGGATATCATCGAGATGAGCAGTGATCCTACTGATCCAAAGTATGTTGGTGTGCATAACATGAAAGGTGTGATAAATAACGATTCTCTTATTACCTTGATTAGATTGACTTAGGTTGAGCGTCGTGCCAGATTGATTAAATTTATATGAAGAACCGACATGAAATGCTTAAATGTACCTATCCCAGAGGAGTCTCTACTAATATAAACGATTGCATCATAAAAATCCTATTCTAAGCCATTAAAATGCATTTAACCTTGCATATATCGGACAAACATACAATTATGAGTTTATTTTATAAGGAAGACATCCAGGCTACTCTATACTTTTCTTTTAGATCTTAGATTCTAAGCTCTTGGTAAACATATCACCGATATGGAGATGTGAGGGAACAAATTTTGTAGAAAGTCTTCCATTAGTTACAAGCTCCTGAAGAAAATGATAAGCAATATCAATATTCTTGGAACGTTTGTGGGCAACGTGATTTTGACTGAGAAAGATTGTACTCTTGTTACCATATAATAATACCGACACATCGACAATAGAAACATGAAGCTCGCGCAATAAATGGAGGACCCAGACAACTTCTGCAGCAGTATGAGCATGGGCTCGGTATTCAGATTCAAAACTTGATCGAGCAATTATAGGTTGTTTTTGGCACGCCAAGAAACCAAATTATCACCTAAAGAAAACAAAGTAACCATATGTGGAACGATGAGTGTTTAACCAACGAACCCAACCAGCATCCGAATAGCCATGTAAACCAGGAGAAGAACATCGAGTGAAGGATAATATGTAGTGAGCAGTCCCTTTAGCATGTGCGTTTAATATGTTGAAAATTCTCAATATTAGGAGACTAGAAATATTGGTTTACGGTGTTCACAACATCTATTACTATACTAAAAAGATATGAGTTTTTGTCTCACAAGTGGCGGTTGTGGTACCAAAATTTTGAGTTGCCATTAATACCCTCATTTTCAAACCACCCATACATATTTTGTAACCTCCCTCTACCATCACAAAATAACAATAACACACTCTTCCTCCATGAACAAACTACCCACTAATAATAGCAATGCCACAACATAATCAAAGTCATTAAGGTGAAAATGAGAATGGTCTCACAAGGTACAAATAATCTATTACTATACTAAAAAGATATGAGTTTTTGTCTCATAAGTGGCGGTTGTGATACCAAAATTTTGAGTTGCCATTTATACCCTCATGTTCAAACCACCCATAAATATTTTGTAACCTCCCTCTACCATCACAAAATAACAATAACACACTCTTCCTCCATGAACAAACTACCCACTAATAATAGCAATGCCACAACATAATCAAAGTCATTAAGGTGAAAATGAGAATGGTCTCACGAGGTACAAATAATCTGAATAAATGATACTAATTTCTTTTTCATTTTGTTGTGCTTATCACATATTACTAATTCATACTGACAATATATTTATGATTATATAGGAGATATATCATAGCAATATATTTAATCTTACTCATTTTATGTGATCTTAGTTGAAGTTATAGTTAGTTTTATACATGTAGAAGTACTACACGCGGGAACCCACGTGTCAACGATGCTTGTATGATAAATCAGGTCGAGTGATGGTGAGATACTGTAAAGCCCTAACAAGTGAATGATAGAGTGTAATGTTACCAAAAGGCTCGCAACCAATGGTTAATGAGACAATAACATCAAAAGGTGTCGAAACAGGCTTTGACTTGGACATCTGATCACGATGGAGAATGTCATGACCATATTTATGTTGACTCAAATGGCCATAATTGGTGTAAGTAACTTCCATGCTAAGAAGATAACTTAGGCGTCTGAAATCCTTGATAACAAAATCAGAATTCATGCGCGAAACCAACTTAGAAATAGGATCATTCCCTGTGAGAATGATGTCATCAACATAGACCAACAAGTATAACATCGAGGATCCACGAGTAAGAATATAATAGTGAGGGATTAGCCCTACTACACACGTAGCCCAAGTGAATTAACAAAGTGCTGAAACGCTGCAACCAAGCAAGAGGCGCTTGTTTAAGACCATATAATGCTCTCTTAAGTTTACACACATGACCAGGGGAACGAGGATCAAGAAAATCGGGGGGGGGGGGGGGGTGCTCCCACCATTAAAAAATGCATATTCTTAACATCTAGTTGATATAAGGGCCAACAATGCATAACACCAAAGAAAGCACAATGCATATCGTGGATGCTTTAACAATAGGACTAAAAGTATGGTGGTATCAAACCATGAAAGTTGAATAAATTCTTGGGCAATGAGGCGAGCTTTGTGACGCTCAATGGAGCCATCAGACAAGCACTTAGTGCGGAAGACTCACTTGGAGCCAACACATTTTTTATTTGGCGAGCAAGGAACGAGATCCAACATATGATTATTGTGAAGTGCATAAATATGCAGAGTATCACCATTACAATTATATTCAATTGTCATAGTGTATATTTTAATTTTTAATATAAATAATCGGATAGTATACATATATAATACAAGTGCACCACGTATTGTGCATTATACAAACTCTACATATAAATAATTCAGACTACAAACTAGATTACAATAAATCTATCATATGACTTCTTATCACTAACATCCAACTTAAAAATTTAACCAGACCGTTAACCAGGTATTTAAAAACATTTACCATGGTCATGTGAAATTGGAAACCAACCACCACACCCCATTGACGCGCAAAGTATATATCTCATGTCATGTGTAACTTCATATCCACCGCCTAAACTTCACATCTTATACATACCAAAGTTCACGTGTATACCCCCTATGCCACTTGTCCATGACTATAGATTCCTATTCCCCTTTTGGTGAAAAACTAACCAGATTCTCCATAGCAATCAAATGCAAAAACCCACCTAATCTTCTCTCCTCACTTAATCCACATACACGTGTACGGTTCACATCCTAATCCAAATCCACCGACAATTACCCGTAACACTACGTTTACTGTCTTAATTATTCCCAATTGACATTAACACATGATTAATTAACTGCCCAATCCTTTCTTCTTCCACTAGACTCTAGTCCACACTGTTCACACTTCACTGATTCTCACACTCCCATTTTAGCCACACTAGTTCTGATCTACACTACAACCAGAAGAACTAGCAAAGAAATGGGTTCCGTTTCCTTAAAGATCGGAGATGGAACTGCAAGATTCAAGCGAGCATCTTACTGTTCTTCAGCAGTAAACCTTCTGATGCTCTTCTCAGTAATCACCACAAATCTCTTCGCTCTCTACGCTTTCACATACCATCCAAACTCCAATCACTCCCACAACCACAAGAACTTGTCTCTTATCTCTGAAAAAGTGAGCCTAATCCTCAGAGAGATCGGATCTTCCCAAAAGAAGCTAGCCCAGATGGAAAAACAGCTTCTTGGCTACGAAAGCATCGATCTTTCCAAGCCCAATATCGCCACTGAGCTCAAGGAGTTCTTGAATCATCACCAGTTGCCTCTAGGGAAAGATTCAAGAACTGGGATTACTGAAATGGTTGCTTCTGTGGGTCACTCTTGTGAGAAATCTGTCGATTTGTTGTCTCAGTTTATGAGTTATAAGGTCAACGGGCTTTGTCCTGATGATTGGAGTCTTGGGCAAAAGCTGATTTTGCAGGGTTGTGAGCCTTTGCCTAGGAGGAGGTGTTTAGCCAAGATCATTGGTAAGGCTAATTTGCAGCCTATTCCTGTTTCATTTTGGAGTAATGTTAGTGAGAAGAGTTTTAGTTGGAGTGGTTTAGGGTGTAAGAGTCTTTCTTGTTTGAATAGTAAGAAATTGAATAGGGATTGTGCTGGTTGTTTTGATATCTTACATGGTAATGAGGTTCAGAAGTATGTTAAGGCAAGGAGTAAGACTGACTTTGTTATTGATGATGTGTTGGCAATGGGGAGTGGCGGTATTAGGATTGGGTTCGATATTGGGGGCGGTTCGGGGACTTTTGCAGCTAGGATGGGGGACAGGAGTGTGACTGTGGTGACTGCTGCATTGAACGTGGATGCACCGTTTAATGAGTTTATTGCGGCTAGGGGGTTGTTTCCGCTGTATTTGAGCTTGGATCATAGGTTCCCCTTTCATGACAATGCCTTTGATTTGGTTCACGCAGCGAATGGTTTGGATGTTGGAGGGAAGCCTGAGAAGTTGGAGTTCTTGATGTTTGATATAGATCGGGTGATTAGGGCTGGTGGGCTGTTGTGGTTGGATAATTTCTATTGTTCGAGTGATGACAAGAGAAGGGCTCTAACTCGGTTGATTGAGCGGTTTGGGTATAAGAAGTTGAAGTGGGTGGTAGGGGAGAAAGTCAATGGTTCGGGAAAATCAGAAGTTTATTTGTCCGCTGTTTTGCAGAAACCGGTAAGGGTATAGTGAAGATTGGATCTCAAATTGGATATATTGGAGATGGAGAATAGTGTTGCGGACATAGTCTTGTGTCTTAGTAGAATTCATCTCAGTTTGAAAGTTGATGTGCCTATGATTCATTTCTCCTCTTGAATAAGTGAAGGGCACTGTCCGAAGACAATATTACAGGTATTTGCAACCAAAAGGTGTGAATCCTATGAAAGTTGTGATAGCTTTTCTATGCATAATACATTACTCATTCGTTCATATATATTCATAGATGAACTTAGATTGGGGATTCATATTTATTTGATAATGATAATGTAATTTTAGTTTTATAATACTTAGTTGAGAAGTGCAGCTTCATAAATTTTCTGAAAATGGAGAAGGCTTCATTTTGCTTCAGCAGTTCTTTCAAACATGTTATTACACATTTAATGTATTGTCATGTCGATTCATACTTCATAAGTATTATGAGTATGTCTTGCCTGATTAATGTACTCTGTTCTTGCCATTGGTTAATATTAAGGAAGTTGATTAATTATAGAATTCTACCTTCTTTAGTTATATATTGAAACCTTTTGCTAATAGGATACTAACTATAGATTTGAATATATAGAGTATTATGTCTAACAAATAATTCAATTCACTTTCTATGAATTCATATCTTCTATATGGTATCAGAGCTCTCACAAAACATGGCACATGGGATCTTGTCTCTCCTCCTCCTGGAGCGAATGTCGTTGGATGTAAATGGATTTTTCAAGTGAAACACAAACCTGACGGCTCTATTGATAAGTTTAAAGCACGTCTTGTTGCTAAAGGCTTCTATCAACGCCCTGGAATTGATTACAATGACACTTTTAGCCCGATTATCAAACCTGTCACTATTCGTACAGTTTTTTTCCCTTGCACTCAAATTTCAGTGGCATCCCCAGCATGGTGACATCAACAATGCCTTTTTACATGGAAATCTTTCTGAGCCTGTATATATGGTGCAACCTCCTGGTTTTATTGATTCATCATTTGCCTCTGCCGTGTGTAAACTTCGTAAGTCACTCTATGGCTTGCGTCAAGCTCCTCGTGCTTGGTATCAAGCTCTTAGTTCAGCGCTTTGGATTATGGTTTTATGCAGTCAGTTGCTGATACTTCCTTATTTACTCGGTCTAAGAATGAAGTTCGCCTTATTGTTCTTGTTTATGTTGATGATCTTATTATCACCGGCTCAAACTCTGACGCTATTGCTGATGTTATTCGTCATCTTCAGAGTAGATTTGTTATTAAGGATTTGGGTCCCATCTCCTACTTCTTGGGCATTGAGGTTGCTTCTTGTAAGGAAGGTATGTTTCTTTCTTAACACAAGTATACTATGGATCTTCTTCGTCGACATCACATGGACGGTTACAAACCATTATCCACTCCTATGGCTACTAAGCGTACTACTTTGGTTGGAGATCCTACTGATGCTGCGGAGTATCGTCGTTCTCTTGGAGGTCTCCATTATCTCACCTTAACTCGTCCCGATATTGCTCTTACGGTGAACCGTCTAGCACAATCTATGGCTAATCTTTCTAATCATGATTGGGGAGCTGTCAAAAGGTTGTTTCGCTATCTTAAGGGCACTGTTTACTTTGGTCTCTTTCTTCGCCCTTCTATTGATTTGTCTCTTGCCGCGTTCTCTGACTCCGATTTTGGTGGTGATTTAAGTGACAGGCGTTCCACCTTTGCTTATGTCGTTTTCCTTGGTCCAAATCTTATTTCTTGGCCTTCTCAGAAGGAGTCAGGTGTTTTCTCAGCTGAATCTGAATATCGTGCTCTCGCCTCTGCTTCCTCTGAAGTTTGTTGGATTCAACAGTTGATTCATGAGCTTGGTATACCAGTTCGGACAAGTCCTCGTGTCCTTTGTGATAATATGAGTGCTACTCGTCTTGCTCTTCATTCAGTGATGCACTCCCGCATGAAGCATATTACGCTTGACTTGCACTTTGTCCGTGACTTGTCACAAAATGGTCTCATTTCTGTGTCTTACGTTGATACTTTGGATCAACTTGCAGATGCTCTCACCAAACCCCTCACCCGAGTTCGTTTTGAGACCTTGCGCTCCAAAATTTCCGTTGCTGATGGAACGTCTATTTTGCGGGGGCGTATTAAGGAAGTTGATTAATTATAGAATTCTACCTTTTTTAGTTATATATTGAAACCTTTTATTACTATGATACTAACTATAGATTTGTATATATAGAGACTTATGCCTAACAAATAATTCAATTCACTTTCTTGAATTCATATCTTCTATAGTTAATCTAATGCTCGGTCCTGAACAGAACATATGAAATTATGAACCGTATAGCTCCTGCATTCTTTAGGACAGCGGAAATTGATTCTTCTATCATCAATTCATCATAAAGATATGTAATAATATGATGATATTGAACATGAGCATGTAAGTGGAAAAAGATCAAGATTACCAGTAAGAAGGCACAGAGAATGCAAATGAACAAGTTAGTATTTAATATTCAGTTCTTCATCAATACTTGTTTGATATTCATTATCTTCTTGTACTTGAGCCCGAACTGGTAACTAACTACAGTGATGTATGGATATGCTCATTTGCTACCTGGCATATCTCTTACTCCTCTATTTGTTTCAAAACTAAAGACAAGTATAGTTTACTGGAAATTGCATGAATGAATCATAATTTGTTGCTTGCTTAAGAAAGCACAGAACGTGCTTTTTTGGCTGAAATTACGCCAAAGTACAGTTTACCAGAATTCGCATGAATTTTAAGGTTTTTGGTTAATAACTAATATGCTGGTTATGAGTTAAGTTAATTCCGAACCTGTATACAAGTTAGAATTCTGCCTGGTATTATCATATGGCAAAAGCCCAAGTCAGCTGAAAGTGATCAGTGTTAGGTTGGTAGAGCATGAGCATGACACTAGGATAGTAAAAGGATAATACAAGTAATGCAACTTTGTTTGAGTGGACCAGGTACCTCGGATCTCAAGTTGATTGTCCATTTTCATGTCACAAACGAGATGGGAGATCATAACTTTAAGGATACTGTACTAAAGTGATTTAGGGAGTGTTTAGAATGGTTTCAACTTATCCGTTATTTGAGTTAATTTAAAGATAAGTTTGTAAATTGGATGGCAAGTAAGTTTTTTTTGCCTCTCTAGGTTTAACTGTTTGTGCAAAGTGCTCCATAACCATTGCGGTGTTGTGATTGTGCCCCTCATGTTTATAGTTTTAATTGTGCAACCTGCCTCATGAACTTTGCACGGTTGTGATTTGCTTCCTGAACTTTGCACGGTTGTGATTTGCCTCCTGAAGTTCCAAAATGTATGCGATCTGCCCAGGTTAAAACACTAAAACCCAAAATTAATGGGTGCAAGTTGCACAAATCTGAAACTTCATGGGGCAAATTGCAACCTTGCAAAGTTAAGGGGCAATTTGCACAAATGTATTCAATTTTAGATGGCAAATCACAAGACCATGGATATTATGGGGGCAGTTAGTACAATTGGTCAAACTTCCCGGAGCAAATCACTTTTTTGCCAATTGGATACTTGGAGAATTTGGTGAGACTTGGATGTTCTAAAGTTAAAAGAAGTTGCAAAAAGGATGTTTGAAAAAAAAAAAAAAAAACATGGAAGTTGTTCATCAAGGTCCTTGCTGACATGAAAGTTGTTGCAAATGCTTGAAATATGGGAAGAGTTTACAAATTGTAATTTAAGTTGTGACATATCGTTCTATTTTTGGTACTTAAGTTATCGATGTACGATTTTGGCACTTCTAGATGTTTTCTTGTCCAAATACGATACCCCTTATTAAACATGGCAACACAATGTACCGACATGTGTCATTTTACAAATTCAAAATTTTAATAGGCAAAAGTGTAATAAAGTAACTCTAGCTACTTTCAATTGAATTATTTTTTTTCTAAAATTTATCAGCTACCTCAATTTGTCTAAAAGATTAGTAAAAATAAAAATATAAGAATAAACAAAATTTTAAAAAATTAAGTGAAAGGATATGAAGCTATGGCGATTTGCAATGCAAGTTCCATGGCATTCTAACATCCGCCATGGGAGCTCCTCCATGGAGCTCTCCGGTGGAAGTTCCTCCTTGGAGTTTACATAATTAATTGACATGTGTCATTTTGCAAGATGAAATAAGTTACACTGAAATGTAAATACTGCACACTTTCATTATATTTTAAATAGATCCAATTCTATTAAGTAATTTTCAAACTCATCCATTTCATTAAAAAATAAATTAATATAAATCTGAAAATTTCTTTTAAATACTAAATAAGGATTTATTTTTTTATTTTTAATAGCCAAACTCACGGGATATTCCATACATGTTAAAGGAAGTCTTAGCCCAATTCAAAGCTAGCAGTGTTAGTCCAATAGCCTAATACTTGGTTTGCTTTGAACTGGGCTATTGGACTACATTTCATAAGACCCAATAATACAAACCATTCTCGGCGCGAGCAAAAAGTTCGAAATTTCTTCCTCTTCTCTGTGTTTTTTTTTTCTTTTTACGATTTTTTTTTTGCATGAGTTTGAACACTTGAAAACTCCCAGACGTATTAATTAAAGAATGAATAAAAGTTACAAAAGGTAAAAAAGTAAATGTAATCCACCTCACTTCCAATACAAAAGGAGAATCACCTCATAAATGGAGAGAAATATGATCACCTTAACCCTGTTGTCTAGGCATTCATTTTGCATGCCGAGTCAAGAGTGATCAGTTGCAACCAAATTCCCAATTCGCAATGGGAGAAGAAACAACATTCATGATAATACCTTCCAAAAATATTGGATGATATACCCGTATATCCAAATAAATTTCTAACAAACAGGGGCCAAAACCACTTTACAACAAATTTTTTAAAACCTTACTAATTACAAGCCTAATCTCTCTCTGGTTCTCTTTAGAATACAAGCCTAATCTCATGACATGGAAAGCAGTTTCGCTCTACTTGACGAATGAGCTGCCCTAGGACACCTACAACATGTGAGTTCATCAAGAAAAAATACAAACTACAGAGTATACGCTTTCATACTTTGAAAGTCATCTTACTCTAAAATTTTTAGTCTTGTCTTTCATTTACTAGACTTGGTGTGTGATCTCGGTTACTTGAGATTGTCTTGAGTGTATTAAGCTAGGACAATTGATTCTATCTAAATTGTTTAGTTTTTCAGTTTAATAATCCGTTTGTGATTGATTAAAACATTATTTTTGTAAACATAATATTATTGTTACGACTCCGGCTCGGCGGATATATTTATGTACCTGAAATTTAATTTAGTCTACAATTTATATTCTTTTTTTTTATATACCTACAATTTATATTCCGATGTACTTTGCTTTGTTATGTTTACTGATGTCGATTATTTGAGTATACCGTTGATTCAACATCATTCAAATTGACTTTACTGTACCAATCTCGTCCCTCTAAGTTATTAAATTAGTAAAACTTAATGTTGTAGTTTCCAACTGCCGCAAACTTGGACATTTTTGTATTTGTGTGGATCGAACACACTGACATACATATATATATATAGTTGGCTAAAAATCTTTGATTTATGTTTTCCAGATGCTAATGTTATTATTGTTATATATCTGTTGTGAGTTTACTGGATCATGGAGATTTAGCCGTTGTTATCAGGCAATGATCCATATATACAATGTAATTACTATGATGCACTAATATACTCTCTCATCCGTTCCAAAGAAATATTTCCATTTTAACTTTGACCGATCAACTGTCTTCGACTTTGATCACGAATTACTCTTAAACTATAATAGTAAATAATTTAATAAAATCATATAATGAAAATTTAATTTGACAGTTGATCGCATAATAATAAAAATGAAAGATTTCTTTGAAACGGAAGGAGTACATTGTAATTGTAGTTGATCGAGAATAGAGATCCATGCATCTCCAATCAGCTAGCAAGCCCCTAGATTGGATTATGGATAGAAGAGTGATTCGTTTTTAGTTACAGACTTACAGTAATTAATTACTACTATTTAATTTGGTCTTCGATCATTAAAGCTAGGTAGTTTTAATTTGTAAGCAATAAAAATGGTACCTAGTGTTTTTGGTGTTGATTTCACATGGAGCAAACTGCTAAGCGGCCAGTTTACATTTGACAATCCATTCCATCCTTTAGTCAATACCTTATGATTGGCAGATATGATCGATCATGATATGATAAATTAATAAATACAGTGTAGTATATGATTTAGGTTTTATTACAGCTGATCAGATGATCTCCAAATCTGACAGAGATCATCATCAATCAATTATCATTAAAAAGGTCCCCACGAAATCAGTCTGAAAATGAAAGCTAGGTGCGAGCTAGCTAAAGATAATAGTAATACTATACTCTACTCATATCTTTTAATTTATGCGGCAGTTAATTAGTTGGGGGATTAGTGGTTGCTTAATTGCATTAGTTTTACTACAACTTGAAAGTGCATAAGAGTGCATAGACTATATCAACTCCACTAATTTCAACTCCCACAGATTACTAGGGTGTCCATAAAAAATAAGGAAGTAGTAAGCGCGTAACGAGTTACTTGATGGAGCGGTATGGAAGTTGGGATTCAGTTTACATGGACATGATTTTCTCCGAAATGAAACGCTGTCTTTTCAAATGTAGTGTTGTGTTTGTTAGTTCCGGTTAGCACTTTGCAAGCTGCAAGAAAGGTCAGTACAATATATGTAATGGAATTACAAGTGGAAAGATGATTACACTTACTACAACTGGTTACAAGTTTAGAGATTAAAGAAAATTATTCGGATTAAATCCTGGACGAGACAGCAGTGTGACCACTTCCCCTTAAGCTGAATTTGCCCGCCTTAGTAAGCTCCAGGCCTTCCTCGGACAATCAGCTCCCAAGGTTCAACGCCCAATCTCAGCAACTACTGGAAGCTCTACAGTAGAAGCTCCGTCGAACTTTAGTAGTGAAGAAACTCTCGAATTATCTATAATGTAGAAGATTGAGTGTAGAAGAGAAGAGATGATATGTTTTTTAAGATGTGTCTTTCATATGGGGAATAAACATCCTTTCATAGCCTCACAAGAGTAGCTCAACGGTTGCAATAAATAAGTATCTTCATTATACTTATTAACACATAGCATTAGTGGAGAGTTACATTACTACTACCATTAGTGAAGATTTACAAGTCACTTTATTAACGCTTTAGTATGAACTCTTAGTAATGGAGTAAAATTGAAGGCCAACAATCAATGAACTGAAGTTTCCTTCAATTTTTTTCCACGTGTGATAATTTATCAACCACACCACATTGAGCCAATTTAACTTTCACACCAAGAATTGGTTTGCTCGCATTTCTTCCACCATTACGAAGCTTGCGCAACCCACTTCGCAACGAGCTAAGAACATGACAAACCGTGCGGTGTAACCTATTTAAATTATTGCCCAATTCTCCACTTAACAACATCAATTTAAGAAATGGCTTTAACAAACCAATTCTCCAACAATGTTTCTTGGAATGAAGTATTTAATTAAGTAGTTGTTTATCATTGATTATATATGTAAAACATGCAATGTCATATTGAATTTTAAAATAAAAAAGCTCCCCGCCTTCAAATCTGAGATATATCTAAAATAAAAAATAGTCTTATTTTAACACTAGTACAAACAAAGATTCAGCTTAGTTAAATTAAGTTACAAATTGAAATGAATTGATGAGATGGGAAACTCCTACATGTTTAATTTGTACATATGCAATTACAAGAAACGTCTATGCTTGCTAGAAATCTTAGATGAAGGTTTCGGGAGTTGATCTTATATGTATTTTCTGGTGAGGTGGCCAATTATTGGATGATGTATGAGTTTGTTTGCTAGAAACGTCTAATAATCTTTTTGACTTTCAGAAAAGAAATGAATGTTTTTTTTTTTTTCTTTTTGAATCATACATTACACGGGCCATTTACATCTGCAATCAATGATAAATCCTAGCTGAATAGTATTTCATTTGAAAAAATACAGAGGAATAAATTACACAATGTGGGACTCGATGGCAACACCTCCTAATTGTACCTTCCGTTTTCTCACAAAAAGTGTTCATTGGATTAATCCATTACAAGTAATTATCTTTGTAGGTTCATAGCAGTGAGCTATTATGAATTCGAATGCAGTGCACATAGGAGGCCATTCGAGTGAAAATTTAATATGGTAGAGATTGCCAAGTGGAGATTCAAAGGGTTGGATGTGGTAATCTACGATACCATAATAATTTATCTCATCCGAAAGTTTCAAATCAGAGAGTTGTGAAATCTAATTATTTATATTAATACTCCAATAGATATATGTGAATTAATGGTGCTGATACAATATAATTATGGATCATGAATTAGTTTCACAAAGTGTTTTTAACACTGTAACATAATCATTTATAAGTTCAATGACGACCAATGAATGTTCTCTATTCTTCTAACTCATCATCACTGACAAAAGATCTCGAGATCTCATTTGAAGACAAAAGACATTAGATATATGCATGAGAACTGATTATTAAAAATGGAGAGAATACGAAGAGGAGAAGCATATTCGATGTATATATATGATGAGTTAAATTAAGGATATTCTCAATATTTTTTTAAATCATATTGTAGCATACGTTAGTCCAAAAAAAATAATTTCTCACAAACTCCTTCAATGCCCCAGCCCTACAAATGAATATAATAATATGAATTACAAACTTTTGAGATATGCTAAAAATGTTGAAAAAGAACCCGTAAAGCCTCAATCAACCATGGCAAAACAGAGCAAAGGGGAGAAGAACGTATGAAATAAGAAAATGACCGCTAACCATGTCAAATTAAGACAATATAAATATATTTTTCATAAAAAATGTTACATAATAAAATTACTTTAAGTTGGATAATTAGTTAGCTTGTGTTTGCAAATGCTTAAACAAAGTATTTTTTTGCTTTTGAAGAATCAAAAGTAATTTTTTAGTGTTTTATATTACAACTTCTGCTGCAACTTTTCTGGAAAAAAGCAGGTAACCGCCAGAAGCTAAAAAGCAACCCAATAGCTGCTTATATCTGCTTTAAGCAGGTAGTAGATTTTTTTCCAAATAAAATCAACTAATTAAATTAATTTTTGCAAACACTAAAACTTATGCTTTTACAACTTTAAGCTGTTTTTTGTATAATATATCACACACTAATGACTTTTGCTTAAAATCAACTTTAATCAACTTTTAACAAAAACAGACAAAAAAGCACTAGTACAAGCATTTGCAAACACACACTTAGAAATATTTGTCTGAGTTTCCATCTTCATAACAATTTGTTGCAATGAGATGTTATTTGATGAAGGAAGCTGGATGTACAAGTAACATGTGTTGGGATTGTGTCTTTGTAGTGTGGTTTTCTTCGAAATGAAGTGTTAATATTTCGAATGGAATATTGTATTTTTTTAATGATGTATTCAGTTAGTTCATTTGTCGTTAATTATATACGTAAATAGTGATGTCGACCTGAAAAAAGAGATGTACAAAGTCTTATAAAAGTCCTACTCATTTGTGAGAGTCCAAAAAGTACATATAGTTTCACATAAAAATTGTCTTTGTTTTATATTTGTCCATTTTAAATTTTTAATATTTTTCGCGGATCTGAATTGAGGGTGGATTTTTTAAGAATTGGATGCGAATCCAGATCCGAAAACGGTTTTAGTATAAGAGTTATTTTTTTTAGGGTTTTCTTTTACTTTCTTCATTTCCTTCTTGATGTTTCTCTCTCTATCTTCCAATCTCTTTCTCTCTCTCTAAAACCACCACCCAACCACCACTAAATCCGATGTAACTCCGTCGTCCGACCACCATACTTAATCCGATTGCATATTAGAGTAGCTCATGAGCCGATCTACCTTTCTATCTGTTTCGTTTTTCCGTTTTGTCGACTTTCAGAATTGTTGACCGGACTTCGAAGTTTTCCGGTTGTCTTCTCCGACGAATCTCCGACTACTCAACACACATAAGTCATTACCTTGTCGTTTCCTCGATTTTCAGGTCACTTATGTTTTTTTCATTTTCGTTTAATTTTTTGTATAAATGGTCTATATTTTAGTCGAAATTATCTAGTTTGTTCAGTGTTAATTTGAATGTATATATATATGATGTTTCGAATGAGTATCCATGCGTTTTATATGCTTTAATTTAGTAATTTTTTACATTTTGGTAAAAATTGTCTAGTTTTTTTGTATAAATGCCCTATGTTTTAGTAGAAATTGTCTATGTTGTTCTTTGTTATTGGTTATTGTGAAAAGATGGATGTGTTGTATATTGTCTAGTTTTTTTGTATAAATGGTCTATGTTTTAATAGAAATTGTCTATGTTTTTCGTTGTTGTTGGTTTAATTTTTTGTATAAATTGTCTAGTTTTTTGTATAAATGGTCTATGTTTTAGTAGAAATTGTCTATTTTGTTCGTTGTTGGTGGTTTAGCTTTTTGTATAAATTGTATATGTTTTAGTATAAATTGTCTAGTTTTTTGTATAAATGGTCTATGTTTTAGTAGAAATTAATTGTGTATGTTTTAGAGGAAATTGTCTATATTGTTCGTTGTTGCTGGTTTAGTTTTTTGTATAAATTGTCTATGTTTTACTATAAATTGTCTAGTTTTTTGTATAAATGGTCTATGTTGTAGTAGAAATTGTCTATGTTGTTTGTTGTTGCTAGTTTAGTTTTTTGTATAAATTGTCTATGTTTTATTATAAATTCTCTAGTTTTTTGTATAAATGGTTTATGTTTTAGTAGAAATTGTCTATGCTGCTCGTTGTTGCTGTTTAGTTTTTTGTATAAATTGTCTATGTTTTACTATAAATTGTCTAGTTTTTTGGTATAAATGGTCTATGTTTATGAATAAATTGTATATGTTTTTTGATGTTTTTGTTGTATGTATTAGGTTTTCGTAAAAAAAGGTGGTCGAACAAAGAAATTGATTGGTCAAAAAAATTGAGACGTTGTGGAAGAAGGGGTCGACGAACAAGTGAAGAGTGTGAAGAAATCTATTTTGTAGATGTATTAATTAAATGTTTTTGAAAATACATATATTTTTAAAATTTTGATTTTTTTTATTATTTTATGTATTGAAATTTATTGGTTGACGAATGAAATTGAAGTTCGTGTTTATTTTTTTAAATATTGTGTTTTGATTGGATAAATAGGTTGTTACTAATGTCTGCAGGCTAAACATAGACAATTTCACGATAAACATAGACAATTTGATGATAAACCTAGACAATTTGATGTAAAAATCAATATATGTGGATTTTGATGAACACTGATGAGCTGACTAAGTTTTTTTCAAAAAAAATTGCGGGTCGACCCGCAAAAAATCAAATTGTCTAGTTTTTAGGGTAAATTGTCTATGTTTATCTATTATAGAAGACTTTCGGGACTCTACAATATGTAAGGGTCTCTCGCAATACGTACTGAAAGAGATGTTCGTTTAAACAACTTCATCACATCCATTGGTTTGGAGCATAACGCTTTTTTCGTGATATGTTCTTACCTCACCATTGGAAAAGTAGCTAAATAATTAGATAAACGGTGTCTTTTTTATTGTAAGGTTGTTCGAGGTTGGTAAATAAAAGTAAGAGTTGCATCTTCCTGGCATGTGCTTGCTTGCTTATTAGGATACAATAATCACAACAAAACACAAAATAATGTATATAATACCTACAATTAATAAAATATATCGTTGAATGTTGAGACCATATTTCCAATTTTTGGAGGAGCTATAACATGTTTATTTATTATAAATACCCACCATTCCGAATTTAACTTGCCGTTTATCATGACACAAGTTTAAGAGAAGAGTTGATAATTTACACAGATATTGAATAAAGTGGAAGATATAGTAAATAAATTAAGAGAGATAATGAATAAAATATGAGAGACGTGAGTAAAGTAGGAGCGGTAATTTTCATTTCTTGAAAGGGAAAGTTAAGTTTGGGACATGCCAAAACGGAATATGAGAAGTTGGATTCGGGACAGAAGATTAGCATACAAAACATGATGTACTACATATTGATGCTTTAATGTATTGTATAGTACAACATGTTTTAGGGAAGAGGAGAGCGCGACGGGGGAGAGTATAATATATATTAAATATTTCCTACGGTTATAATAAGTACAACAAAAGGGAAAATTGATACTCCGTAGTAGTTTTCTAGTGAGCCCATATCTCTATTGAATTGACAGTCCATCGCGGGCTATATATGATCAAGAAAAATAGAGATGATTTTATATTTATATGTGAACGGCTACAAATATACTAATTTTAGTGGTTTTCTTGGAATATTTGTTTGGTTTACCTTACTTATTTTGACTGGCCTACTTCTTCTTCTGAAATGCAGTATACATATACTCCCTCAATTTCAGAAAAAGTGTTACATTTTATTATTCTACGGTTAACTGTCTCCGCGTTTGACCACAATTTACTCTTAAACGATATTAATAAATAAATTATTAAAATTATATAATGAAAATTAAGTAATTAAATTTTTATTATATGATTTTATTAAATTATTTACTATTATTGTTTATGAGTAATTTGTGGTCAAACTCGAAGACAGTTGATCGGTCAAAGTCAAAATGTAACACTTTCTTTGAAATGGAGGGAGTAATAGATAAAGAAACTGAAGTGATTTTCTTAAATATCATCCTATTATAAAATGTAATCGTCAATTCCTGGCTGGCTATATATGATCAGGTTTCTAGATTGATCATTTGTTTACAGGAGTTTTCCAATTTATTCAATTAATTTTTATAGTATATAGATTCAAAAGACATTGTTTTTAAAGTCCGTTTTGCGAGAGAACCCAATATATAGAAGAGTCCCGAGAGTCCCCTTCAAACGTTAAAACTAGACAATTATACATTTTTTCTCGACTTGGCTTCTGATGATTTTTCGCGAATCTTTTGACCCGGATTATTAAAAACGGGTCAAGAAAAAACTAGACAATATAATATAAATTTAATATCATGTAAAAACTAGATAATTTCTTTCATAAACTAGACAATATAATGTAAAAACTAGACAATATAGACAATTATGTTACACATGAGTAAATTTCTGGACAAGTAATAAAACTAGACAATTCATTTACAAAACTAGACAATTCGGTTACAAAACTAGACAATATGTTGTAAAAACTAGGCAATTATGCAGGTCAATTTTCAAACTTGAGAATCTTTTTCATCATCACCATTTGTGTTTTCTACCATCGATCAGGTGTCGCTCGACTAACGTCGTCCGAGTGTCAACATCCGACACGTGTTCTGCTCGTCGCCCTCAACCGTTGCTCTGTGTTGCCCTCAACCGTTGCTCTGTGTCGCAAAAGGTGTTGCTCTAACCGTTTTACGTCGCTCTAACCGTTTACGTTGCTTTAAATTATTTAAATAAAATATTTTTGATATATTAAAAAATTAACGCTATTAAAAAATAAAAAATAATTTTTTTTAAAACTATTAAATTCTTCAAAAAAAATTAATTATTAAAATTTTAACTCACCTTCCCCATCCCCACCACCACCCACTACCATCGCACCAACACCACCACCCACCACCAACACCGCACACCACCACCAAAATCACTGCCGGAGCTCAGGTGGAAGTTCCGATCTTTTTTTTTTTTTTTTTTTAATTGAGCTTCCGCTATGGAAGCTCCGGATCGGAGCTTCCATGGCGCATGGAAGCTCCAGATCGGAGCTTCCATGGCGGGCGCTCAATTAAAAAAAAAAAAAAAAGAAAGATCAGACTTCACCGAGACTCGCAGCTTCACGGAGCTCCGGTGGAAGCTCCAATATGTTTTTTTTTTCGTGACGGCTTTCGGTTAGAGCAAAAATATTATTTTTTTAAATATATTTAAATAATTTAAAGCGACGTAGGCGGTTGGAGCAACACGTAGCGCAACACCTCGTGCGACACGAGCGACACCCCATGGCAACACTTAGTGCGATAGGTAACAAATTATTCGATCTCCACCGTTAAAATTTTAATCTAATGGATCAAAATAGGTGATTGACGTTAGTCAGGGCGACACCTTGACTGACGGTAGAAAGCCCCAGCTTTCTTTGCTTATAGCTTTTTCAACTTTTCATTCTCTTTCATTTGCTTTATCACATCTTCTTTGTTAAATGATGGTCCATATGCTTCATCAGAAAAACACCACAGTCAGAAGTACTAAGATTACCAGTCCAATCAACACATATTAAAAACTATACAGTTTATAAGAAAAACTAAACAATACATACTAAAAACTAAACAGTTCAACACAATTGCACAACAGAAAGATATATCATGAAAAACTAGACAAATATTGTTAAAAACTAGACCATATGTGTTAAAAGCTAAAACATAAGGTATTTACATAAAAACTAAACAAAATATATGTTAAAAACTAGACAATTTCACACAAAAAACTGTAAAAACATTAAAAAGTAGACAATATATGTTAAAAACTAGACAATTTCACACAAAACATTCAAAAAATTCAAACAAACAACAAATTCCCACCAAAAACATATACAGTGTACACAACCACATAGCAAATCTAAAAATCATAAAAAGTAGATGATGTTAAAAACTAGACAATACATACTAAAACATAGGCAATTTATACAAAAAAAAACTAAACCAGCAACAACGAACAACATAGACAATTTCTACTAAAAACTAGACAATTGATAGTAAAACATAAACAATGTATACAAAAAACTAAACCAGCAACAACAAACAACATAGACAATTTCTACTAAAACATAGACTATTTATACAAACAAACTAGAGAATTTATAGTAAAGTAACCATTGAGCTAAAGTAACCATTGAGTGAAAGTAACATGTGTTGAATGAACTATGCTGCGTACTTCTGTAGTTAATTTCTAGTAAATTAGTTCATCAAAACATGTACTAGTACGCGCTTGGCTTGTGAAACATAGATCCTAAACAACAAGCAGTAAATCTAAACCAATGGAAAAAATCGAGATGAAATCGAAGAGATTTCGGAGAGATTACTTACTGAAACGTTGATGAATCAATTTCGTTCAGAACTTCCACGAGTTTCTCTTGCATTCCCCCAAAAACATCGATCTGACATTAACAAACACTGCGAAACACTGAAACACTCGAACGATCTACAACTTTCTGGAGTTAATTTCACTACATCCGCTACAAACTAGAGAAAAATTAGGGTTTTGATCTTCCTTTTTCAATTGCTTTGCATAAGTCAGATTGGTCAATTAGAGAAGAGTCGCTGAAGTTCGAGGCTGATTGATTGCAGAGAATAACCTGGAAGAGCGAAACCGCTCGAGATCGATCGATTGGAGAGAAAAATCTGGAAGAAAAAGACGTGAAGAAGGAGAAGAAGAGGTGTTGTAAAGGAACGTGCAGAAGAAACAAGAATAAATGAGGAAAAGAGAGTGAAAAGACCCTTTTATATTAGACCCGCTACGATCCGAACCGGATTTCAAACACCAAACTCAGTATTAGACCCGCAAAAATGTATAACGGGCAAAAGTAAAAAATTAGACAATTTATATACAAAACTAGGGGTCTTTCTGAACTTTTCAAATTTACTAGTACTTTTATAATGTTTTTATTGCTCAAAATATGTGCATTATGTCCTGCTAGAGTTCCATAAGGTATTTAAGGACGTTGACTGCTGGCTTATGAGCAGTATATGTATAATTTTTTTGGGACAAACGGGAGAAAAGAGAGGAGAGAAATAAAATAGAATAGAGTTTATTCTAGTTTCAAAATGAGAGCACATGTAAGCTATCTATTTAATACCATCTCCATCATTTGCAACTTTCTGCAATCCACTCTCTCTTCCACGTTAACATTCCACTCACTGCAACCTTTTTTTGTAACTCTATATAATTCTATACTCCAATTGAGGCCCAAATTAATTTTCTTTTCACATTTATTTTAAACTTAATTTTTCATTTCATTTTCTTTTCTCTTTTTCTTTTAAACTTTATTCTTTAATTTATTTTAAATATCGTTAATCAATTATAATAAAATCACATTAACTTTTTTAAATTCATTACTTGAAAGTAAAAATTACATTAATTAAAAAATTACAATACTTGAAATTGAAAATTACAATAATTGAAATTGAAAATTACAACAATTAAGCTACTATATGCAAACCCTTGTTATCATATCCGAAAAACTCATACGTTCCTTATACTATATAACGTATGAAAATAATCAAGAGAAAATTACAAAATGATGCTACTCGTAAAAACTTCAAACACATTAGTCATACATAAAAAAAAAACATCCTACAAATTAATCAAAACATTTCTACAAATCAGTCATCTTCTTAATTTTAGTAACTTTCATATATAATATTACCTTTTTTTTTTTAATGAAATCACATCCTTAACTATATATCTAATCAAATAATTTATTTTGGTAACCAAGATTCTTTCAAAATTATAAATAAACATTGAAGATATCTCTGACATTTCAAACTCATCTATTTATCAACCAAGTACCACAACAAATTAAAAAATCAAGCATCTTTACTAAAAAATACCAAACATCGTACTACAAAAGGCAAGCGTCAGTAATGAAAACACCAAGCATCAACATCATCAACACTAAAATTACGATGCTTGATTTCAATATAATGTGATTCTTGTCCAATACATATAAAAAATTAAGCATTTTTACTCAAAACATCAAGCATCACTACTACAAAAACAAGCATCAATAATGAAAACACCAAGCACCAATGTTCATCCTATATCAATGATACAGAGTAATTGATAAAGCTCAAAGCAGACTAATTGACAGGGACTTACAAGAACTATGGCAGTCAAGAACACGTACACACAGACCAAAACAACAAGCATCATTGTTAATAAGGTGCTTGGAACCAAAAAGGGTACATAAAATCATTAAATCACTTGAATTGGGTAAACAAAATTCAAACAACAGATGATTTGTTGCTGTTGGATGCCTGTACTGTATTAACATCCAACAGATGGATTGATATGCATGTGTATTGATAAAATCATTCAGTACACATTTTACATGAAAAATCATATGTATTGTTCTGTTGGATGTTAATACAGTACATGCCTCCTAACTCAAACAAGCATCACATATAGTATGTAATCAACAAGCATCTTATCAACACATATAAGATGCTTGGCATACAAAAAGCTTTCACAAGGCCTTACCTTCACACGTGTTTTCACTTTAGCCGAATTCCTACTTGCTTTGGTAACTGCCATTGAATGTTGATATAATCTGCATACATAATTTTATAAGTAAGATGCTTGGTTTCACACAAATTAAGGTTACCTAAATTTCAAACCAAAATACAATATGAGAATAAAGAGAAGATGAATTCAGATGCTTGGACTTCAACACAGTAACGGAATCCGGGTTCTTCCAGAAACAGGTGAATTTAGATGCTTCACAGTAACCAAAATATGATATTTACCTGATTGAAGATTGAATTGGTACTTCCGGAAACAAATTGATGAATCTATGGAGGAGACGATTCCCAAAAGTCGATTGAAGATGGAGGAGAAGGACGATTGATGATGATGGTTGAATCGATTGAAGATGCTTGGTTGTAGACGCCCTCAGTTGAATATGTAGCCCTAGGAGAACCGTCTAATTCCTATCAGTAACAAGTAACAAGTTCGATTGTAGATGCTTGGTTATCACGATAAATCAGATAAATAGTAACAAGAATCGATTCCCAAAATTTTTAAATCAGCGTGATATTGTATATATATACTAAAATTAGAGTGATAACGTATCAATTAGATTGATGCTTGTTTAGGCAAGTAACAAGTTCACTTGAGTGCATCTTCGAAAAATCAGAAGAAAACCAAGAAACAAGCATCCAGCAGGAAGAGCTCACTTTATTGAAGATCAAGAGATTGCACAACATTGCTGAAGACTAAGGAGAAAGGTCTCCTCAAATACCTTGGCTCAGAATCCTTAAAGAAATTAAGTGTCTCTGAAGACAAGTATTTCAAGAGGTTTCTGACACCCTGTTGTGACAATGAAATGTGCGATATAGCATACTTTTAGACCCTCGTTTTTTGCCCTAGATGCAATATTTGTGTAATTTTATGGTCAATTACCAACTTTGCGTATTTTATGTAGGTCATGATCGCGGTTTTGAGGATTTGCACGATTTCAGGCACCAAAACGGCATAAAATCGGGAAAAGGAAGCAAATACACCGGATCAACCATTGCACAGAGTTCGATGAGTCAAAACATGTCAAGCAACCAACTGATGCGAAGATAATTGAAGGAGGAACAACTTTGTAGAAGACCACTTTTCGAGGAAACGAAGTTACGGAGCCCGAAATTGAAGAACAGAAGAAACAGATTCGAGCCAGCAAATATCGCAGATGGCGGCCACCTAGTGGCCGTAGGGAGGGTCATTGCGGCCGCAGTGCACCGACTTTTTTTCCTTTGGACTGCTTTCTGGCCTGTCAGGCTAAGGCCTGCCTTCCTAAACCTTCCTTATTAAAGAATGGTGGTTTGGAGGTCGAAATTTCACCTATAAATAAGAACTCAGGGGTCTCAGAATCCACACAGCTCACAAAGGAGCTCTCCTTGAGAGAGAACCAGTCCTCGGGGAAGTGAAACCCCAACCTGCTGGCCATCAGGCACCCAGAAGGAGGAAACCCTAGGAGGAGCACAGCACGAAGACATCAAGATCATCAGAGACTAAGCTTCTTCTTCCTTTCTTCTTAGATTTCGATTACTGTTCTTTGATTACTATGAGTAGCTAATTTCTTTTTGTAAAGGCGAACCGCCGTAACTCTACTTTTGCTACTTCTTTACATACCGGGATATGTTAATGGAATAGTTATTTGACATAAATCGTAGTTATAAAACTCTATACATCCTACGTGGTGTGATGTTTCTGCTGAGTGACACAGTAGTTTCATTGAACTGAGTAGGGGTACTCGTGCCGACTGCGCCTTAAGCACCATAGTATCATGCCCTGCTGTCGTTAGAGGTAACTGCGTAGGATTTTAACTAGGAAGTTGGGAGTAGCATAGCCGAGGGAGGTTGGGGAACCTTTACGCATGTCAACTATTGATTTACAACAAAATCAATTTAGGGTTTACTGGGAACTGATTATTCTATCTGAGATTAAAACGGTTTACTTTTCTGCATTCAATCACAACGATATTTGCTTGTTCCTATGCTAAGTGTCCGTGGAGAACGACATCCAGAGTCAACTTTCCGCTATAAACTATGGATTTGAGGACATCCAACTTATAAATTTAATCTTGATTGTATTTGGAGATTACAGGTTCTACAACGGAAAACGAGATCTTTAAGTGCACATCAAAATTTGGCGCCGCTGTCGGGGACACTTGACCGCTCAAGCAAGTTTCGATCGACCGAGATAAGTTGTAATCTTTCTTTTGCTTTTTAATTTACGCATTGTCTTTTTAATAGATACAACATAAACCCAAAAAAATCAGAAAATCTGTGAGAATCTATCTCCACAACAAAAATCCAAAAAATATTTTCTTTCCTGTATTAGTTTACTTATCAAGAAAATCCATTAAATAAGTAATTTTAGATTTCTGTTTATTTTCTTTCTAGTATTATATATTCGTATCTGCAAAGGCTTGTCTGTTAGTGCTCTTACTAAACATGAAAAGCAATGGAAGCATGTAGCAACATGGGTGGAGAAGGAAACAACAACGACAATCCATTTGGGAATGTCGATATTTCTGAACAGCTGCTTCAGATCCGACTTGAGATTCAAGTTGAAAGGGAAGAACTGGAACTGGAAAGGCTAAGGATAGCCGGGGAAAGGATGAGGTTAGATGAGAACCGAAGAATGGATAACAACGCAAGGGTGGAATTGGTGGACGAAGACGACAGACCCATGCGCGACTATGTTATGCCGAGACTTACATCGCATACCTCAAGCATCTATCTGGAAAGGATCGCTAGAGAATATGATCTGAAGGGAACTCATCTGAACCAGCTACCACACTTCTACAGGAACCCAACTGAAGATCCTATGCACTTTATGAGAGAATTCTACGCATTGGTTGGAGGAATACCATTAAACGGGCTCACAAAATGTCAACTCAGAAGTAGAGTCTTCCCTAGCTGCCTTAAGGACAAGGCGAAGAGTTGGCTGATCTCATTACAGCCAGGTAGTTTGACTACATGGGACGAGGTCTACAACAAGTTTATGCTCAGATACTTCCCACTGAAGAAGACGTCCGACCTGAAGAGCCAAATCCAGAATTTCAACCAACTGGACGAAGAAACATTCTACGAAGCATGGGAGAGATATAAGGATCTACTTGACAGGTGCCCGATGCACTCCTATGCGATGTTTGACAAGGTCAACAACTTCTATAAGGGAATTAACCTGATCAGCCAGACGCTTATTAACTGAGCATGTCAAGGAAATCTGTTGGACGTACCCCCAAGAAGGATTTGGTAGGTATGTGAGAACCTCAGTGAAAACTCGATGCAAAAGGGGCGAGGAAGGAGTGCCCGATCTAAGAAAGTTCGTGCCATCGAAGAGGTTCCATGGAGAATGATCACGAAGAGACTGGATGATATATAAGCCGAACTATCTAGGAGGGAGTCCGAAGGAGAAGATGGACACAAGGAACCACCGGAGGAAGCAAACGACATCCAAGATGGTGAACCATCAAGCCAAACCCCTCCTTCAACCTGAACCTGGCATGAAGTTAGGCAACACCGGAGTCGACCTCTTACCCCCATAACACCAGTAAGGGAAACGCACCAGCTCGGCAGGAGTCGCCCCTTCTGGAAGGAAAGATCCACTTCATCATCAAGGAACTGAGGACAGTAAGGGAGTTTATGGAGAAACAGAAGGAAATGGACGACAAGGTGGAGGCATTTATTGAAAGAGCGGACGAAGTGCTCTGCATGATCAACGAGAAGGTAGAAGAAGTAGAAGGAAGCTTGGTAAACATAACGGAGAGGCTGATGATACTTCTAGAGCAACGTGATGAGGAGGAAGAAGAAGACGAAGAAAGCGAAGATGAGGAGGAAGCTATAAAGCGGATGGATGCAGAAGACAGACGGACTTCCGAAAAACTCCTCGATAAGCTCTCTAACTCTCTCTTTAACTTTACCTTATCTAGTGAATTGCATATAAAAGGTGACTCCTTGAGATTATGCAAGTACCTCTACGGGGAAAAGAACCAAATAGAGAATTTCAGGAGAAATAAGAGAAAGAAAACCCCTACTTCCAGACTAATATCCCCAGGAGGGAGATAAATCCCTGAGCATTTCAAATTCCAGTTAACATGGGGGGGGGGGGGGATGGTAGTAGGAACTTTAGAACTGGAATCCTATGTGAATGTTATCCCTTAGAGATGTAAAAGAGACTCAAGTTAACAGGGAAGACCGACGCTTGTGGAATGTCCTACGACGTTGGCATGAGCATAGCAAAGAACTATGGGACGGTTAGAAACGTGCTGATTAGAGTAGGTGCTCCCATAATCCCGGTGGATCTGCTAGTAGTCGACTATGAGAATAACAACAATAGAAACTTGTATCTGGGAAGGCCTTTTATGATAATGACTAACACCATTATTGATATAACTGGCAGAAAAATTTCTATGTTTATTAATGGTTTGCAGAGTAACGTAGAATTGTCCATCGGAAGGTTGGACTTCAAGAAAGGGAAGCTTGTAGCTGAAAGATCACCAAGGAGAAAGGAGGATCAACCACCTGGAGAATTTCAAGATGCACTGACGAAGATGAAGGAAATAGATAAGAACTATTTCTATTTGCATGAGATTCACTTCCAGTTTCCGGATTCGAGGAATAAGGAGAACGAGCCCTATAAGATCTATCTGGACAAGTGATGACCGGAAGATGGAAATTGGGAAACGAGGGGCTATTCTACGAGAACTACAAGGGTTTTAAAAACCGACTCAAGAATGAAGGAAGTACCCTCTACAAGTTCGAGTTTACAAGGGAAGGTGACCGATTCAACATGGGAGTGAAAGATTGGAACACCGAACCGAGCTTCAAGGAAGATTGGCTGACTACTAGCACCGATGGGGAATGGGGGTCCTACCCCAACAACTGAGTCATCAACAGCCAGGGGTCGAGCTATAAGACCATAAACAAGCGCTTCTTGAGATGCAACCAAAGATCACGTTTACTTTTACGCACTTGCATTTGCATTTTCAATTTTCGCCTTTTTCTCGTTTTCCGTGCCAAATTTATTTTCCAAAAAACTTTTCAAAATCATTTTTCAAAATTTCTTATTTGTTATGTTTGCTTTTTGAAAAAAACCTAAAAACAAAAAAGAATCGATAAGACGCGAAACGTCGCGGGGACGAGGAAGCTGGGCAGCAGCCTCACTGCGGTCCCCTAGCGACCGCAGTGAGCTGTTCTAGCCCACTTCCCCTCTTAAAAAACCCCCAAAAAAAATTTTGCCCCCCCCCCCCCCCCCTCATTTTCTTCCAAAATTCTTCACTTGTTCTTCAATTCTATCATACCCAGCATTATTAGCTTGCCCATCCATCATCAACATCAAGTAAGTGATTTCTACTCGTTATTATTCTCATTACATCTTCAATTCAATATGTTTATCATTCATCTCTTTGCTTGCACTTTCTTCTTGCTTCTTTGGTGCTTAAGCAATTGTGTGCTTCAATTGATTGATTTGTTGATGTTTGAAGATATGTGGATACATGCTTACTTCTAGTATTCACTACTTCATTACTTGCTTGTTGGAGATTTGACAAATCGTTTGAGAATTTGAAGGTTTTTGTTCTTGCCTACCAAGTGTTCGATAAAATGTCTCAATAGAACAAACTCCTTTGTCGACCCCTTTCTCCTTCGATTACTTGCTTACATGGTAGTAACTTGTTGAAGTATGCTTAGAAAACATGTTTGCATCGTCATATGCTCATAGGATGGAGATTATAATTCAATTTACCTTTCAACTTGATACTTGACACAACTTGAAAACTTGAGTTACATGCCAAGTTCTTGAATTATTTTGAAGTGGCTATTAATCTTATTACAAACTATAATTTTGCATACACCTTGTGCCACACATTAGGTTTGGGGGAAAAGAATACCCATTGGATTTGCATGTAAGCCTTAGACTTGATTTAACTCCAAACATGCTATCTCACACACTCTTTTGGCCTAGGTACAATGGAAAGAACCAAAGGAGTAAAGGAGGTGGGTGAACCAAGCACCAAGAGAGCAAAGAAAGGAAAGAAGGTGGCATCGGGGAATCTCTATAGCAAGGCTCGGAGTTGGCTCTTGGTTAATAATGACCAAGGGGTGGTCCCCGAGAGGAAAGTGGAGATCGAATGGGGCATAAACCCGACACTTAATTGGATTCACGACGTTTTGAGCATCTATGCTTGGGGAACTTTCACTTCCATTCTCCGAGGGTATGACATTGAGATAGCCCGGGAGTTCTACGCGGACTACTTCCAACTGAAGGTCAAAAAGTCGGAGGATGCACTTTTTGATCGCCCCATCATCGTTCGAGGGGTAGAGGTCATGTTTGGTCCAGGAGCTATCAACGAGTTCTTCGAAATCCCGGAGGAGCACATTCATGGCGAATACAAGGAACCGACATATGACGAAATGGAGTACGGAGAGATCCTAGAAGACATCCCACGGGTATTACTTGGAGAGAGGTTTAGAGAAGATGCAGTGGGAATGTCCATCCCGAGGGCTACACTCAACGGAAGAGCAAGATTTTGGATGCACTTTGTAGAGACCAATTTGAAGCCGACCCTGCACCACGAAGGGCTCAAGGGCGATGTAGCCACTCTTGTCTACGCAATTTTGGAGGGTCACTACATTGATTTTGGGAGAATCATTGTGAAGGAGATGCAAATGGTGAAGAACAACACGAGAAGGAACCTACCATTCCCCGGTCTCATCACCGCTATATGCTAGAAGAATGGAGTTCCTATCAATGAGATAGGATTCGCTCGACTCACAGAACCTTTTGATGGAGACAGAACTATCCACCTCCTTGAAATGCAGGAGAAGGTTGCCAAAGCCGAGCTTTGAAGAAGAGGAGTAGCGGATCAGTCGCAAGGAGCTTTTGATACGAATTTGTGAATAACTATCAGATGGAGAGTCAAGGGAGTGTACGAAGTCGAGATGAGATGAACGGAATGGGCCGTAGGTCGGAGTGGAACAACCATGTCATCTACCTGCATCGTTATGAGCAGATCTCCTTCCGGCAGGAGAACATCGACGAGTATGGTCACCACGAGTATCCACTTTATTACCTGCCACCGCAGCTCTATCCACCGCCCGACGTCGATCCGAAGCTGTACTACCAAGGCTATCAGGGATTTTATCCTCCACCGCCTCCTGGAGGATCATCATCTTGAAGCGCCATCTGGACTGGAGAAGCAGCACCGAGAGGGGAGTATCTTTTATTTTTCTCTTTACTTTCCTAGTTTTCTATATGCTCTTAGCTAGGTTTGGGGGAGGAATTTGATTTGTTTGCTACCTGCTTAACTATTCGGTCTGTAATAACCATAAATACTCGCACTTAGTAACTTGTAGTTTAATTTATGTTAGATTTTATTTTCATCTGTTAAGTCGAAGGTCTTCTACTTGCTGGACAATGTTTTGATATGTGGGAGAGTACCATGTTTGAGCCATAACTAGGATGAGGGGCGGTGGATTTTCTTTCTACTTTGCTGCTTGCTGAATATAGGCTCTGACCGAATTCGACCCATGCTACTTTGATGAGTGAGTTTGCTTGCTACTCTAATTGAAGTCCTATGTGCACCCGTGTGAACACTGCTACCCTTGAGTCTTTATTTGTCAGCATGGATATGATTAGTGGTACTCACCTTTCTGAATCTTTTTCTATACTTTTCACTAACCCCGCTGAAAGCCTTTTGAGACTCCACCATGTATCCTATACTTGCTTTACTTAAGCGGTGACAGCAACCTACCGCCAAGCTTGAACGAAGAAACAAAGCAACGAGCTCCAAAGAATGGAGGAGAATCATGTTTTGATCATGATCGAGAACAGGTTTGGGGGAAGAAGAGAAGAAAACCCATGATCCTAGTTCGAGAAATTGGCTTGGGGGAGAAGTGGAAGATGATGATCATCGAAAGGTAACCTTATTGGATCTACTGTTTATTTTCGGTGCTAAAAATCACTAGCTCTTGCTCCAGGAAAAAAAAAAGTACCGAAAAAAGCAAAGGTACAAAAGTCTCAGAGTGGATCTATGGTCCTTGTGACCACCGTTTTCGTGTTGGGCATGTTACAGATACTACCCACATACCGGCGTGGCCCTAAAAAGCTACATGTCCGTGAGGGTTGATGGCATGTATACCAAACCAGCACGCACAAAAGTGCAGAATTCGGTAAAACAGACACTACCAAAAAATGTAGAGACTAAAAGAGCCCAATGATGGCCAACCAAAAAGCATACGGGTCAGTAAAATGACTGCAAAAAATAGTAAACCAAAAAGAAAAAAAAGAGAAAAAATAAAGGGGCAAGTAGTCTATGTGTGAAGCAACCGATGGAGTGGTTACGATGATAGAAGAGAAGCTGAAGATTTATCATTACGAGAAGACGAAGTCGAAGGAAGGAGCTCGGTGTCCGAAATGATAAGTCCCCCTGAAGTACCCTTTTATTCTACCTTGTTATCTTCTAATGATACTTGGCTTTTCCCTCCTCTTTATATTATCCTACCTGATTTACTTACCTAGCCAACCTGAAGTACTACTTTGATTTGTACCTTGACTTTTGGGAGCAGGATTGCATAACATTACCACGAGGTAATGATTTTGAAGTACACCTATAAGGACATTGGGTTACACTTGTAACCGTTGGCTGTAGTGAGTGATGCTTACTTGTTACTTGTTTGATGTAGAGTCATGAAGTTGGAGCGGAAACTAAGCGAGTCAGTAGAGTTTGGAACCTTGAAACTGGCTACTTGTCTATGTGGTGGTTTATTTTTGCTGCTCATTTCATGGTCACTTCTTAATTATCGTTTTTGCCTTGCTCAAGGATGAGCAAGAAACTGGTTTGGGGGTGTGATGTGACAATGAAATGTGCGATATAGCATACTTTTAGACCCTCGTTTTTTTGCCCTAGATGCAATATTTGTGTCGTTTTATGGCCAATTACAAACTTTGCGTGTTTTACGTAGGTCATGATCGCGGTTTTGAGGATTTGCACGATTTCTGGCACCAAAACGGCATAATTGTGCCAAATCGGGAAAATGAAACAAATATGCCGGATCAACCGTTGTATGGAGTTCTAGGAGTCAAAAAATGTCATGCGACCAACCGATGCGAAGTTACGAACAACTTTGTAGAAAACCACTTTTCGAGAAAACGAAGTTACGAAGCCCGAAATTGAAGCAGAAGAAACAGATTCGAGCCAGCAGATATCGTAGATGGTGGCCACCTAGTGGCCGCAGAGAGGGTCACTATGTCCCCCAGGCGGCCGCAGTGCACCGACTATTTTGCCTTTGGACTGCTTTCTGGCCTGTCAGGCTGAGGCACGCCTTCCTAAACCTTCTTTATTGAAGAATGGCGGTTTGGAGGTAAAAATTTCACCTATAAATAAGACCTCAGGGGTCACAGAATCCACATAGATCACAAAACAGCTCTCAGAATTAGTCCTCGGGGAAGTGAAACCCCAACCCGCTGGCCGTCAGGCACCCAGAAGGAGGAAACCCTAGGAGGAGGAGCACGAAGACATCAATATCATCAGAGACTAAGCTTCTTCTTCCTTTCTTCTTAGATTTCGATTACTGTTCTTTGATTACTATGAATAGTTAATTTCTTTTTGTAAAGGCGAACCGCTGTAACTCTGCTTTTGCTACTTCTTTACATACCGGGATATGTTAATGGAATAGTTATTTGACATAAATCGTAGTTATATAACTCTATACATCCTTCGTGGTGTGATGTTTATGCTGAGTGACACAGTAGTTTCATTGAACTGAGTAGGGATACTCATGCCGACTGTGCCTTGAGCACCATAATATTATGCCCTGCTGTCGTTAGAGGTAACTGCGTAGGATTTTAACTAGGAAGTTGGGAGTAGCATAGCAAAGGGAGGTTGGGGAACATTTACGCCTGTCAACTATTGATTTACAACAAAAGTAATTTAGGGTTTACTGCGAACTGATTATTCTGTCTGAGATTAAAACTGTTTACTTTTCTGCATTCAATCACAACGATTTTTGCTTGTTCTTATGCTAAGTGTCGGTGGAGAACGACATCCAGAGTCAACTTTCCTGCTATAAACTGTGAATTTGAGGACTTCCAACTTATAAATTTAATCTTCGATTGTATTTGGAGATTACAGGTTCTACAACGGAAAACGAGATCTCTAAGTGCACATCACACCTAAAGGATATTGAGTAAGGAAGTGCAAAGCCTCAGATAGCTTACATAGTTCCGTTGAGACTACAAGATAAAATATAGTACAGTATATTTATTACGCAAACAAAGATGTCTGAGCAAAAGAGGAAATCTCTGTAAGAGACAAAGCTCAGTGCCATACTATCACAGATGTCAATAGTTTGAATTTCAATGAGCCTAACAGATACTATTCAAACGGCATGATTTTCAACTATAAATATCACCACTTAGAATGCTTGAAACACACCAAGAACTTACACTTAGCACAACTTGCGAAATGCATTCAAGCATACATGCCTTCATACCTACTTACTCTCATTAGCTTACTATTGCAACAAAAGCTCTTTGATTCTAAGTAGCACGAAAGTTCTAAGTGTCCTGATCATTAACAAGATTTGTTTACTGTGAAGGAGTTGAATCCAAGGATAAAGTTGCGACTAATATATGCGATTCATTCTCTTGAACAGCAACAAAGACTTGGGTCAGTAAAGAACAACTTTCCATACACTGAAAAGAGTAGTAAGGAAGATTGATTCTAAAGATCTCTCTAAAGATAACTGAATAAGTTATAGAGAAAGCTCACCTGACAAACTACCATAACCAACACCAACAGGCGTGTTTAGGGAAATGATTTAGTTGAGAAAACTAAAGTCCTCACCTAACTGAGCACAGGTTGTACTTAGTTTGGGAAACTAAGGAATAGCTCAAAAGGTCAATGAGTAGAGGAAGTACTTGGCTGAGAAAGCCGGGGGAATAACTCAGGGGGAACACTTGGTTGGCAACCTAGTGTAAAATGGATCCAAATATAGGATTTTGTAAGGAGAACTCATCATTTTATCTTAGTGAATTCAAGTCCTGAGAAAGGGCAAGTGGATTAGTTGAGGGATTACGCCACCTTTAGATACCACTATAAAGTTTTGTGTTATTTACTTACTGCACTTTATTTATTGCTTTATATTGCTTGCGGAATATTTACACATGTTAGAGATTATTATTCAATAGTCTTATGGTTGTCATATTGGTAGTTAGAGCTGTATTTTAGTTAGAGTCCTTGGAATACTCAAACTAGGTCGCTGTAGCAGAGTAGGAAACAGAGTGTGTCTTAGTTATAAATAAGCGTCTTCAGTCGATTGTTTAATCATTGAGTCATAGTTTTCGTCCAGCAATATTCAATAAAAATCTTTTCATATTGAATTCCAAGATCGTGAATCTAGAACTGCAAATCTGCAGTTTCTCACATGGTATCAAAGCTCAGGTGAAATCCGACCTGCTTTGCTGATCAAATTCTTCATCGACATCATCTTTTTCATCCATGACGGGTGATTCTTCCACACCAGCTGCTCAAACCGGAAATTCCACACCAGCTGCTCAAACCGGCAATTCAAGGGATGATTATTCTACATCACCTTTCTTCATTCATCCAGCCAATATTGGAATTCGCCTTGTTCCCGACGTTTTTGACGGTGTCAATTACCTCTCGTGGAGCATAACTTTTCTGATCAATCTCAAGATTAAGAACAAGGCTTGTTTCGTAGATGGCTCTTGCCTTCCTCCTACCGACTATCCTGTTAAACATTCTTCCTGGACTTGTGCCAACAGCCTCGTCCTTTCTTGGCTACATAGTAGCGTATCTGCTAATATTCGTCAAAGTCTGCTATTCTTCACATCTGCTCATGATGCTTGGGACGACTTAAAAACTCGTTATACTCGTAGTGATGGTCCACGAGTATATCATCTAAAGAAATCACTCGGTTCTTTCTCCCAAGGTAATTCTTCTATCACAGATTACTAAACCAATTTCAAGGGTCTATGGGATGAATATGTCAGTCTTCGACCCCTACCTCAATGTTCTTGCGGAAAGATGAAGGATTGTTCCTGTGATTTATACCCGCAAATGTTAGCCACACAACAAGCTGACTGTTCCATGACTTTTCTTATTGGTCTCAATGATACTTATTCCCATATTCGTAGCCAGCTGATCTTATCTTCTCCTTTACCTCCTTTAACAAAAATTTGCTCCCTCCTTCTTCAAGAAGAGAGCCAAAAATCCCTGAATATATCCTCTCTCACCATTGATTCTATGGCCATGAATTCATCTACTGCTTGTGCCATTCCTCCCGGTTCTAATAGTAAGTATGACAATAAACGCAATAGGCCTTACTGTACGCATTGTCAAGCTCATGGTCATACATCGGAGACATGTTTCATCTTACATGGTTATCCTCCCAATTGGAGAGGAAGGAGAGGTACTGGTAGAGGCAACGGACCACGCAATATGGGCTCTCGAGGTTATGGCAACGGACCACGCAATATGGGCTCTCGAGGTTATGGCAACGGCAATGGTGGCAATAACAACAATTCTTCTCGAACATATACACCTCCCACATCTGCCAATATCACTACTACTGCTAGCTCATCTCCTGCAGCTCACGAAGATCTTTCACGTTTCTTCACATAGGCCAATTATAATAAATTTATCGAATTTGCTCGTAACCAAGGAGGCCTTACTCCTTCTGATGATTTCATCCCCAATACAACCGCTGCTGCTTTTGTAAATCGCTCCTCCATTAATCCGACATCTACTATGCTCGCAGGTTCTATATTTTTCCCTCCTCACTGCTTTAATTTTGCTAAGCATACTATCTCATCCCCTCGTGCTTGGATCATGGATTCTGGTGCTAGTGATCATATTATCTCTGACATGTGCTTTTTTACTTCTACCCCAATACCTGTTCATATCAAAATCAATCTACCAACTGGAGAAACTACCATAGCCACATTCATGGGTTCCGTAAAAATTAACTCCTTTCTTACTCTCTCTAATGTTCTCTTTGCCCCTGCCTTGGGACTAAATCTACTCTCTATCTTCCGCTTATTATGCACTGGCCACTATGTCATGCTATTTTTTAAGTCCAAATGTTTCTTGCAGGTTCTCCAGCCCTGGAGGACGATTATCTCTGCTAATGCAAAACATGGGCTCTATCAATTCGAACTCCAGCCTTCTGTTGCTCACAACAGTTCTACTATTTGTACTGCTACTGTTGATTCTCAAACATGGCATAATAGATTAGGGCATACCCCTTTTTCCAAACTTAGTAAAATTTCTTTTCCTTCTATTGTAAAACACTCGGATGAACATGATACTTGTGATGTATGTCAGTTTGCTAAACAAAAGAAGCCTTCTTTTCCTATTAGTATCTCTATTTCTCATGCTCCTTTCGACTTACTTCACATTGATATTCGGGACCCTTTTAGAGTCACTTCCCATGATGGATTCAGATTCTTTCTCACCATTGTAGATGATTTCACTAGGTGTACATGGATTTTTCTTATGACTCACAAATCCGAGACTCGACAGTTACTTGTTAACTTTCATAAACTCGTCAACACGAAGTTTCACTCTTCCATTAAAATCATACGCACTGACAATGGTCAAGAATTCATTTACCCTTTTTTTTTTTATCAAACTCATGGCATCATTCATCAACGCACTTGCGTTGCTACGCCACAACAAAATGGCGTTGTTAAACGCAAACATCAACATATCTTACAGGTTGCTTGTGCTATACTTTTCCATTCTTCTCTTCCTTTATGTTTTTGGAGTGACAACATACTCACAGCGGTTCACATCATCAATCGTATTCCTTTTGCTGCTTTGGACAATAAGACACCTTATGAACTTCTATATAACAAGCCAGTGGATTACTCTTACTTTCGTACCTTTGGTTCCCTGTGTTATGTTTCAACTATTGCAGCCCATAGGCACAAGTTTGATCCTCGAGCTACTAAGTGCATCTTCCTTGGCTATCCCACCGGTACTAAAGGATATAAGTGTTATCAACTCGACACCAAGAAAATCATCATATCTAGAGATGTTGTTTTTAAAGAGCATATGTTTCCCTTCAAAGATAGTTCTCTTGGTACCGAAACCAAACCTACTCACTCCTATCATCTTGCTTATGATGATTTTGTGAAGCCTCTTTCCTCCGCATCCCACCCTATTTTCGTTGATCAGCTTCAGCCATCTTCACCTCCAACTACTACATCAACGTCCTTCGATACACCACCACCCGCTTCTCCTCAACTACTCTCTTCACCCGTTCATGTACCCCAGCATAGTCCCTCCGTTCCTACCTCTCATACAATCAATCTTCAACATCCTGACGACACCCTCCGACGTTCTAGCCGTACTAGAGATAATCCCTCTCATTTAAACATCTATAAGTGTTCTCTTCCTCCATCCATCCAACACTCCAAACCTTCTCCCACGGCTAGTTCTGCAAATTTCATCTTTAAGCCTAACTCAGGCCATCCATATCCTATCTCAAATTATCTCTCAACTGATAATCTATCCCGCCCTTATTCTTGCTACACAGCTTCTATTTCTAAACTCACTGAACCTATGACCTACACATAAGCTTCCAAACCCAAAGTATGGAGAGATGTTATGCAAGCTGAATTGCAAGCACTTGAACAAAATCACACCCGGACCTTGGTTGACTTACCTCCAGGTAAGAATTGTGTTGGCTCCAAATGGGTTTTTCGCATCAAATATCAGTCCAATGACACTATTGAACAATACAAAGCCCATCTTGTTGCAAAAGGTTACATGCAAGAGGAAGGACTCGACTATTTTGAGACATTTTCTCCTGTCACTAAATTAACAACGGTTTGTGTATTACTTGCTGTTGCTTCAGCTCGATATTGGCACCTTCACCAAATGGATGTTAACAATGCCTTTTTACACGGCGACTTACATGAAGAAGTTTACATGAAACCTCCCCCGGGACACTCTGTTCCAGGCAATAAAGTCTGTAAACTTCACAAGAGCCTTTATGGTCTCAAACAAGCTAGCAGATAGTGGTTCGATAAACTCACCGACAGCTTACTTGCTTTTGGTTATCATCAATCTAAAGCTGACTGTTCTCTTTCACATTAACTTCTTCTTCCTCCATTACTATTTTGGCTATCTATGTGGATGATATTATTAATGCGGGTAATGATCTTCAGGCAATCATCAAAATCAAGCAACATCTGGACTCTCTTTTTACTATTAAGGATTAAGGTCCTTTGAAGTATATGTTGGGTATTGAAGTCACCTCTTCACAGGATGGTTTGGTTCTTTCTCAATGCAAATACACCCTGGATTTACTCAATGATACAGGTTACTTAGGTTCCAAGCTTGTTGTCACTCCTATGGATCAAAAATTATGGCTCAAACTTGATGATGGAACTCCATTCGTAGATGCCACCTCTTATCGTCGATTGATTGGGAGACTGGTTTATCTCACAATCACTAGGCCTGATATATCTTTTGTCATCCAAAATTTGAGTCAATCCATGCATGCTCCTCGAGTTGGTCACTTACAAGCTGCACATCGCATTCTTCGTTATTTAAAAGGCACTCCTGGTCAAGGACTTCTTTTACCTCACAATTCTAACCTCCAACTTCGAGCCTATTGTGATAGTGACTGGGCTACGCGTCCTGACACTCATCGTAGTGTTACCGGTTATGCTATCTTTCTTGGTGATGCTCTTATCTATTGGAAAAGCACGAAACAAACCACTATCAGTCGATCCAGTGCATAAGCAGAGTATCGTGCTATGGCCTCTACAACTTGTGAAGTCCAATGGTTATCTTATTTACTCAATGACTTGCATATTTCAGATATCTTGCCAGTTCACATATACACCGACAGTCGGTCTGCTTTATGTATAGCTACTAATCCTGTTCAGCACGAACGTACGAAACATATTGAGCTTGATGTTCATCTTGTCCGTGATGAAGTGCACGATAAAACAATCAAGTTGTTCCAGATTCCTACACAGTCTCAGCTCGCGGATGTTTTCACTAAACCTCTCGGTGGTTCTCTTTTTCTTTCTCATATCTCCAAGTTACGCATGATTAATATCCATGCTCCACCTGCGGGGGCGTGTTAGAGATTATTATTCAATAGTCTTACGGTTGTCATATTGGTAGTTAGAGCTGTATTTTAGTTAGAGTCCTTGGACTACTCAAACTAGGTCGTTGTAGTAGAGTAGGAAACAGAGTGTGGCTTAGTTATAAATAAGCGTCTTCAGTCGATTGTTTAATCATTGAGTCATAGTTTTCTTCCAGCAATATTCAATAAAAATCTTTTCATATTGAATTCCCAGATCTTGAATCCAGAACTGCAAATCTGCAGTTTCTCACAACACACCATTTTGCTTACTGACACGTGCACTTATCACAAAAAGACTTCTGCTCTCTGAATCTAAGTATCAGATACCTGTAAAGATATCTAAGAAATTATTTTATCGACAAAACTTTGAAAAGACTATTCACACCTCCCCCCTCACCCCCTCCTAGTCTTTTACTTTGTCGTTATCTGGACCAACACATTGGCACGAACCAAGCATGGTTTGACTCATTATTTCTATCATCACATCTTATAATATTTTGCATATTACAAGAATATATTTCAAATCTTCCCAGTGCATTTGCCTTGCATTATGTAAACGGCAATACAAGAACAAATATTGTAAATAAATGGCGAAACAAGAGAATTTGGAATCAATTCTTGAAGCGATTATGTAATATTGTGTTTGGGAAACACTTGAAAACCGATGTCACGTTGTGGGGTTAAAACTAACAATTAAACAATAACCGTGAATTATATGACCCTTATTGGTCTTGATCTTAACAAGTGGGACATTTAAATGCCCCTCATGCATTTAGGGGGATGCATTTCCCCCTTGTGTTACATGCTCCTAGGGCCCTTGGCCTCCTACTAACCCCTCTTTGACCATTAAATGATCACTTCCTTTTAAATTATAGTGTTCATTAGCTACTCAATTAATGGCAATAACATGTTATTGAGGAAAAGCTGCATAGTTCATGAACACAAGCGCAAAGTCGTACGTGGAGATTATGTGGAGTCGGAAATTAAATTTAAAGCTAGAGAAACACGAACTCCTTTATGAATTTTGATGAGAAACTCTATAAAACCTAACAAACTTGAAGGATATTCATCACAACTGATGTCAAGAGTCCCTATAGTCTTCACACAATATAAATGCAACTATGGAAAGAGCCAAGACCTAACAAACTTAGTACTTAATATATGGTAGACTATACTGACATGATCAGAGTTCAGTGAGGTACAAAAAAGGATTAGAAAGTATAACAAACAAGGACCAGATAAGTACTTTTGTCACATAGTTAATGGAAAATAAAAGAAAAGGATAGATGGGGTAGAGTTGCACATGGTCAGGCACATTTAAAATGTCGAGTGTGTATGGTTTCTAATATTTTTGGGAGTGGAATTAAGTAAAGAAAGCATCTTTTTTTCCATAAAACTCCAACGCCAACTACCTCTACACAACAGAATGGATATTTGTTTTAAATCTTGCTTCTCCAACTTCGCATGTGGAAAGGTTTCTTCAGTTTTGGAGTTTTAGGGATTAATTTCCAGGTTTTATGGCCACCTCTGCGGCAGTTTTACTGCGGCCGGACGGATCGACTCCCTTCATACGAGCATACGACACGACTACACTTTACGACTTTACTTCAAGTGACGTGCGCGTATATATAGTAGGTTGTGTTTGCAAATGATGTTTGAGATTACGTATTTACGTACATGTAATGCAAGTTTGAGGCGTATTTTCTAATTTGCACATAATTTTTTTAAATATCGGTGATAATGACATGATCATTTATCTTAAATTGCACCCGTCTAACTGTTACACGACATATTCCGAAATTGCAATATATTCTTTTTTTGTGGATTTGGAGAGACAGAGAGTAGGTTCGAGGTTTGCAAATTGGACAAGTTGAGAAATGGTCTCTTTTGTCACTCATGCTACTTCACTCTAGTCCTCACAAAATTAATTGGAAAAAAATTATAAAATATGAATTTGCATGAGATAAGCTAGCGTAGTCAAATTCGGCGGAACATGTTCGTTGGTTAGTTTGTGATGTTGGCTGATCACTAGGTTAAGTGAAATGCATCTTAAGCATTAATTACCAGTAAGAGGGTCTATCTTAAGATAATGTTCTTGCTTTCACATGCACGATATAGTTATTGTAACCCCTACCAACAATCTAGAGATCCGATTCTATAAGTTGGTGCGGTTAATTATGATGGGTTCATATACGTAAGTGACGTAGCGCTTGTATGGTATTGTCCTAACGGGAGAGTTATAGTCTACTTATATAGTATATCATTTATCACACTCGCTCTTTTTTTTTTTTTTTTTTGAAACGGCAAAATTTATTAATGACGGAGTAAACAACGTTTTACACGAGTATAAGGAATGATACAATCGGAATCACACACCAACTAATTACAAATAAATTATGAGGCTCAACAGTCATCAACACTTAGCCTTCCTTGACCAGCCATGATGGCTTCATCCGCTTTTGTTTCCAGCACCACTATCAAGTGTTCCAAAATGCTTATAGGTGATATGAGATGTAGGGTATTATGGTTTGTTGGGGTTATTTGGGTTTCAGTTGTGAAATATTCTTGAAAGTTGTTAAATAGTAATAAAGTTAGTAAATGGTGAACTTAGTAACAATATCCATATATATAGTAACAAATGAAACAATCTTACATAGCTGATAAATAGATGTCAAATAATGGGACAAGTTGTATCATTTCTCAAGTACTTTGCCTTCATATAGTAGAGAAGATATTAACTACCAACTTCGGTATAGTTTCATCAAAATATGCATGTATTTTAGTGAAATTAGATAAGCCAATGTTGTAGTATAAGTTAAATAAGGAGTAGAACATTTGTTTGTCATGTCACATTCATGGCGCATGCCCTTTCACTTTCAATATGTCACATGGAATTCTATTCAATGTAACGTAAACAATTGGTATTCTTTAAAGCTTTTGATGTTATATAGACATACAAAGTGATCACATTTTTTAAACTAATTAAATACTAGCTAGTATAAGATTTAATTATGTTGGCATCGAAAAATTAAGTTCCACAACATAAATTTGTCATTATATATTATGGAATATGAGTTTGTGTTGAAAGACAAATATTATAGACTAACAAGTAACATTGTGAAGGAAAATTTCACTATGTAGTAAATTAGTATACACTCCAAATCTTTTCACTCACAATTTCCACCTACATAATCAAAAAGAGAAGGAAAAAAAACATACAGCACCAACTCCAGTCCCAATTTGGTAATTTACAACCAAATCAAATTATTAATTGACAACTCATACCCGAAACTCTATATATAAGTCCCACCTCCCTTCCATCATTCACTCCCCTCACCTTCTCATTTCAACCACAAAACAAAATTTGATTAATTTCTCCCCTTCCACAAACAATCAACAATGTCAGGGTGCAGCAAAATCCGCCACATTGTTCAACTCCGCCAGCTCCTACGCAGGTGGCGCAAGAAGGCATGTGTGGCATCTCGGATCACTCATTCCGACGTGCCATCAGGACATGTAGCAGTAACGGTTGGCTCAAGTTGCAAGAGATTTGTAATCAGGACCTCCTACTTAAACCATCCCGTGTTCAAGAAACTATTAGTCCAAGCCGAGGAAGAGTATGGGTTCAACAACTCAGGCCCATTAGCCATTCCTTGTGACGAATATGTATTCGAGGAAATTATTCGGTATTTGGGTCGAACGGACTCTAAGCTTAACAGCTCGGGCCGTTTATCGACCCTTGAGGACTTTCAAAAGTACTGCCACGTCAAACTACAAAGCAACATTGAGTTGTGGGCGGATTCACGGCCGCTTCTCAACGGCGTTTCTGATAAGTCCATTTGGTGAATCCTAGTTGACTCGTCCAAGTCAATTTAATTTGCGGTTCTTTTACGTACATTATCATTTTTAGAGGGTGACAATTTATCTCCCGGAAAGAATAAGCCAGAATGACTAAGTTACGGCAGCACCGGAGAATTTGGTGGAGATGGCAAGAAGGTAGGCAGTTGCCGCCGAGTCGTCCCGAGTTCGAATCGGAGTTGAGTCGATGGCATGATACATACATTATACACCACGTTGCAGCTAGTGGAGTTTTGATCATTGAGATGTAATGGGGAACCTTGATATATCTTTGTACATGAAATGAAATTCTTAATTCATGCATTTTGGTGAAAAATAATTGTAAAAAGATGTCATTATCAAGAAACTATGTTACGCAAAATGCAATAAAGTATGATTCTTAATTACTCCTACTTTGTTTGGTTTTGTTTTAATGAGTAACCACTTATGAGTATAAGTAATTATATTCAAAACTAATATCTTATAATTTTTATTTTAGAGCATAATTATAAGTAGTTTAGTATTAATTGTATTGCACATAATAGTTTTGAATATAATTATTGATGGTGGGAACATGGCCAGTCGTTGTGGAAGTTAGAAATGGTGCTAACAACCCATGTGAAAGCTTGCTTGTTCTGTTTCACCTGTGAATTTAATTTATAGCTGGCAATGGGCATCTTTGCATTTTTAACTTCTTCTGTATTTTCTTTTTAAAGAGTAATTATGGATAATCGACTATAATAAAGACAAAAAAGACCAACATACATGAGGCTTATTACTGAAAATTTAAAGTGTCTATTAAAAAGATTGGGATTTTTAATAAACAAAAAAAGAAATTCATATTCATCAACAACATATATCCGTCTCTTCTCAAATTAAGAAGTAAGTCTCACGGGACACCATATGTATTATAAATAAAAAACACGCGAGCAAACATTAAAGTTTTTATATAGAGCTTATGATTTATTCAAGATCATATGTGTGTTTTTCATAAATAAAAAATTTATTATATTAACACTAAAAAACATCAATTTTTTTCTTAACAACATAGGTCGGTCTATTTTTAAATTAAGTTTGGCAAACAACTAAAGTTCAAATATAATCGAATTCGCCATTTCATTCTGTTTGGTCAGTACTTTAATCGACACTGAACAGTGTAACATTTTAATCCACTTACTATTTATAACCCAATTGTTTGACCTTCAAATTGAGGTATGAATTTGAAACCATCCCTTTTCTCGAATTGAGTTTGTCGTTCGAACGGACTATCCTAGTTGGAATAATCTCGTTCTTAGAGTTGGTTTGACATTCGAATTGAGTTCGTGATAATTATCTCATTCTTAGAGTTGGTTTGTCTTTCGAATTGCATTTTCAAGTTAAAAGTATTCCGACCAGCTACACTTAGCAAATTTTTAGAGAAAGCATCTCCCAAAACAGGACAGTTTCCCATGTCTGACCCGCATAAGTCCGAGCATCATGCTTTCATACGAATGTGCCTGGCAGTGACATCCACCACTTAGATTCTATAAATAGGCTCACTTCTGAAGGTGAACATGTATGACGCACATTGACTTACTATTCACTACATCTATCCGTTGACTTAGAGCTCTACTGCTCGGACCTCCTTTTAAGTGAAGTCTCCGACCAGTCTGACCACAGGTAGACCAACGAAGAAGATTAAAATCCCCACCCCCCATCTCTCTTTAGTGTGAGGGGTCCAAGGAATACTTTCCGAGGAGCTAAATACAAGACCCATTCGAGAAGCTTTACTTAGGCTTTTCTCTTACTTCATTTATTTTGGTGAGCACAATGACGTATCAGCACATTTTTACCTAATCAGTTTGTATCATGGAGACGCAGGGAATCGATCCCCATACCCGTTGCATGCTAAGCGAGATGCGGAGTATTAAATCTAAAAATAAACATTATAATCAAAATATGTCTCTATAATGGAGATGCGGGGTATCGATCCTCGTTCCTCTCGCATGCTAAGCAAGCGCTCTACCATCTGAGCTACATCCCCTTTTTTTTTTGAAAAAACTATTGGTAATCTTATAAGTATGTTATTTTAGGAATTTGATATATTCTGCTATTTGTTGGAAACTTGGAATCTCCTTCATGTATGGCACATTCGGGAAACTCATTTTGTGAAGATAGCATTGAGAAAGTCTTTTCAAAAAATTACAACGTGATTTAGAATTTATTCTGACTGTTAGTTTAAATTTAAAAAGTAACACGGACATTTAAATTGTGTATGGAAAATTATAAGTTGGTTATGTATAAGTGTGAAAAATATTCAGCTCGGTTCGGATTAGTTAATTATGTTCAAACGATTAATTCATATGTCAACTGACATAAGTATCATTGTCCTTGTTTAGTTGTTTTCCATTAATACTAATATTATTATTATTAGTATTATTATTAATTTGCCAACGCATTGACTACTTCAAAACGGGATTCTTCTTATGATTGTTCCTATTAATTATTCATCGTACAATAGTAATCATAAGTCATTACTTGCCATAGAGGCATAGAATATAGACTGGTTCCAAATCGATCCAGACGTGAAAATGGTTGATCATTTGGTCAAGGACTTGTAGTTTTATATAACATCACATTACTAGTACTAGAAGGTAGACCAAACCAAAGTCGCAAAACGAGAATCCAATTGAAATATAACCGAAATGGCGGTGCGGGTTCCAAGCTGGAACCTACGTTGCGGTTCTAGAGTCGAAATATAATTAAGAAAAGACAAATATCAAGATCTCGCATTCGAGACCCTTGTGAAAGTAAAAGGACATCGATGGAGAACCGCCCCTAAAAAATGTTCGAACAGTGTTCGGCTGAATTAGTGGCATGAAGCGAATACAGTAAGAAATCAAAAAAAGAAAAAGAAAGATCGCTTGTTATGTAAGTTTTAACTGCAAAATTAGCAAAAGTTCTACTTCCGTCATCCACAGTAGGGGTGTTCAAAATCCGGTCCAAACCGAAAAATGGACCGTAACCGGACCGGATGATCCGGTTCGGTTTGGACTGGATACTTACCAGATCGGTTTACGGTCTATACAAATTGGTACATTCCGGTTCCGGTTGGGATCCGGTCAAAAACCTGAAAAATCCGGTCCCAAACCGAAAAGACCGGATTATTGTATTTGAGGTATAAGAAATGTATTTGAGCTACCACATTAGAGGAAGTTATTAGTTGGCTTGACCTGAAAATCTTTATAACTCTGATAAATGTCAACTAGTCTAGAGGAATTTGATTGCCAATGTTATAATAAGAAGCAAATGAGACCCACACCAGAAACTATTGGAGAAAAGAGGGAAAAAAAAATTCCCATAAACTGTCCACCTTCCACAAATTTGAAGGTACATTCCCATGGCCATAGCTGTACAAATGTATGATGGTGCATTAAAAATCTTACCCTTAATCTACCTTAGCAAAACAAAATGACACATATATGATGAAATAATTAGAGACAATTAGCATAATGAAACAAACATGGTATAAATAGTTGGCAGACAAACAGTTTGCAACAGCCAACAAGAATGCATAAACTTTAGATATCTGCAGTAAAAATTCAATTAAGGCATTTCATCAAACAATTGACAGACGACATAAACTTTAGTTAACTAATCAATTGTAGTGGGTACTTTTATTTTTCTATTTTATAATGATCGTATGAGTAATCTGCTTTTTCAAGTTTTGCTAACAATTCTTCACTTATAAAACTAAACAATGACATCCATAATATCATTTGCTAATTGCTCTTCATTAGAATTAATCAAAAGAGTGTAGTTGGGGTGATATTGTATTAGATTAATTATGTAGGAAAGTTGAAGCAGGATTAGTATTATTTACATTTTCAATATACAAACTTTATAGCTCCCTTCCCTAACATTAGTGCTAATCCGGTCTAAAACCGGAACCAAACCGGAATATATGGTTCGGTTTCGGTCTGGTCCAGATACATTCCGGATCGATTTCCGGTCCATGATATTTCATGATTCCGGTTCCGGTCCATTCCGGGCCGGTTCGATTCCGGTTGTGGACCGGTGAACACCCCTAATCCACAGAACTTCATACAACTGTCAATTTTAATCATCTCATATAACTTCATACATTATTAAATAAAAAAAAGCTACCACACAACCAAAAATAATAAACAATCTCAACTTTACACATGAATTACATATTTTGTCACTGAAAGTACACTTTTTTTCCAACCTTTTTTTATATCTTATCATTACTTTAACTTTTCACTTAAAACTGCACGTCAATCCTAACGTATGAAGTTCTCTGGAATGGGGGAGTATATGAATAAATAATTGATAAAATGGATAGAGGTTCGAGGAAATATAAACTTTCAACTTTAGGAGTTTGTTATTTCAAATAGAATGACAAAAACTAAAAGTTGTGCAATTTAGGCATGTGGGAGTGGCCATGAGGCCGGCGGCCGTAAAACGACTGATTTCAAAATTAGTCGTTTCACGGCTGGTATGAATATACAGTTGTTGGCTGGGTGAGATGCAGCCCAACGACCGGATATGTATTTTTTATTCTTATTTTTATTTTTTAGTTTAAAAGGTTAAATGTAATATAAAAATATAAAAATTATACCAACGGCCATATTTTCTCGAGATTTATAAATTGTGTCATTTGCAACCCATTTCACCACACCTCAATTTTCTCCCTTCTTCAATTCTTAAACTCAAAACTCTAATAAAAAAATCAGTCTCGTGTTTGTTCTAACACTATGGACGGGCACACTCCGTACTCCACTACAGCAGATCCCTAGAAAGATCCTACTCTTAGTGAAGAAAGTGACACTGGTTCCAAGCGTCTGATGGGTCGTAATAAGGCTAAAAGCCTTCTAAGACATGAGGGGAATGCTTCTCAGATGAGTACCCACTGATACATGGAAACTTTAAGCGAGGTTATCGTCTCATTTAACAGCAAATATAGTGGACAGACTGAAATTGAGGCGAAGAAGCTTCAATTAGAGGAGAGAAGGCTTGAGATTATGCAGAGAAAGATGAAAAAGAGATCCGAAGATACATCAAGGCTTGCAATGATACATGAGTTAGCTACAAAACAACAGGAGAAAGCTACGAGACAACAAGCAAAAGCTATAAAGATGCAGAAATGGCAAATACTTATGTAGTTGTATCAAAACTATGCAAACTTGACCCCAGAGCTCCTTCACATGGTGGAGCAATTGAAGAAGGACTTAGACATGCAGCGTGTCTTTGATGTTTGTTGTTGTGTACTTTTAATTGTTGTTGTGTGATTTACTTTATTGGAATTAGGATTTAAATGTCGTTTGTATTGTTTTTATGATTTAAATGAATGTATTTGTAGTAGTTTAATAGTACCAAAAGTCACCCCTTTAAGTAATTATAAATTACACAATACAACATAACATAATAACTAACGGTTTACTAATATTACAAACATAACTACTACAAGTACGAAATGCATAAACTTGAAGACGCAGGGGCAATTTCTCTTGCTCAAGTACATGTGAGTACCTCCATGACCGCTGGATGAGATACCTGCACCATCACACGTGGAATATAATTGAACACGGGTGGAGGTGCAGGCTTTAGATCATTTTTCGATCCACACACTTACATTTCATAAACAGAAGCTGGAGTTGAAACCATAGTGCATGGTTCATTAACAACATAGTACTAATCAGCGTGACAATACCTATGTATCTCTGTCCAAACCCTATAGGCGTATTGATTCCTACCCCTTGAGAAGTCAATCCCACGCCCAGTGTCATCCCAATTGAGGATCCTTCCGTAGCCAGTGGCGAATCCAGGAGTTTATATCAGCGGGGTCGAAGTTCAACTACGAAATATGCAATAATTTATAGTCAATGTACATTTAAAAATAAAATTATCTAATTTTCTTAATGTCTAATACTATCCGCATTTTTTAGTCCAAATATGATATTTTTTAAGAACATTCACTTTAACTTTATCAAGAATATACTATCTCCACTTATTAGTTAGGATACCTGAATTTCATATTAAATATCATAATAAATTGAACTAACAAAAATGTTACCAACGGTTGTTGGCTCAAATGGTAAGTGCCTAGAGTTTACTTAATCAAGGTCTCGAGTTCAAACACCGTTGGGAGAGTCACCCTTCAAATAGGAACCGACGGTGCACGGTTGGATTAGTATCACTTTGCGAATGTCATAGAGAAATCAAGAAAATAAATAATAATACTATTAGAAAAGAGGCTTAGATAAGAAAGGAAAGAAAAAAGGATGAGATCCTGGTTAGCTTACGATATAAAAAGAGGATGATGAGATGAGAAATGAAAGAGGAAGGAACAGGCAAATGGATAAGATAAGAAAAACTAAAAGGAAAAAAAAATGGAAGGAAAAACGAACATGATGGGTTAAGAATAAGAAAAACCCCAAAAAAGACACAACTGAGATGGGAACACACACCACAATGGATCTCAGACCGAAACCAATCCACTCGGCCACAACAAATTACTTGTTGATTTAGTACATGTATAGTACTTATAAAATATTCGGGGCAACTGACCCCTCCTCCGCCACTGTCCGTAGCATAAGTGTCTTGTCGCGAGTTTGGCCATCTTTCATATCATACAACGTATAGTTGGCACCACGACTCGTAAGCTGGCTCTGCACCACCCCAAGGGCTTTCTGGATTTTATGATCATAATACCACTTGTCGAGCTGGACACAGTTCAGTAGATTGTGAACCACGAAGATGACACTTCCCTTGGTCATCTTGCCATTGTATAACATAGAGTCTTGATAGGTACGAGCAGCCTTCTCTTGGGCTTCCCTCCATATCTGACAATGATTCCAGGAGGTGGAAGAAGACATTTATTACAATGAGTTTTATGTTGATATTTGATCTGAGAATGAGTTTGTTTGTTTGTGAATGAGTATTATCGGTCGATTTTTTCATCCAGAAGACCAAGTACTGAGGAGATTGAGGATGTTATTGGGGTTATGGAATCGAGAGTCGATGCATCAGTCAACCAGGAGCTTCGCCAAGTGTTCACGCCAGATGAGGTAAAACAAGCACTTTATGATATGTTTCCACTAAAATCTCATGGCCCTGATGGATTACCTGCTTTTTTTTATCAGCGTTATTGGAATATTGTTGGTAAAAATGTGACAGATTGTATTCTTGATTTACTGAATAACCATAATTTGAACCCTCGGTTAAATTTTACACATATTGTTCTCATTCCAAAAATCAGAACACCAGAGAAGATTACCCAATTTCGGCCTATTAGTTTGAGTAATGTTATTTTTAAAGTTGCTTCTAAAGCAATTACCAATAGACTCAAGCCTCATATGAGTAAAATTATTTCAGAGACCCAATCTGCTTTTGTACCTAATCGTCTTATTACTGATAATATGCTTGTGGCTTATGAAATAAATCATTTCTTAAAGAAAAAATTAAGGGGAAAGATGCTTATATGGCTCTAAAACTGGATATGAGTAAGGCCTATGATCGAGTGGAGTGGACCTTTTTAGAAAGAGTGTTGGAGCGATTAGGTTTGAAAGCTCTTTTATATCACTTATTATGCTTTGTGTGCGGTCTGTCTCTTATTCGGTACTTCTTAATGGAGAACCACTTGACCCTATCCAGCCAGAAAGGAGGATTCGTCAGGGAGATCCTCTTTCTCCTTATCTTTTTCTTTTCTGCACTGAGGCTTTTAGTGCACTTTGTCGAAATGCTGAGGAGAGGGAGGTGTTACGCAGAGTAGCTGTTATTCTAGTGCACCAAGGATCTCTCATCTTCTGTTTGCGGATGATACTTTATTGTTTTGTCAGGCTACACCGGAGGCTGCTTTGGAAATTTCTCATTTATAACATTGGTATAGTTTGTCTTCGGGTCAGGAAATTAATCTTGATAAGTCTACTGTGGTATTCAGTCGTAATGTGGGTAGTGAAAGGATAGATGAAATTCGTGATTTCTTACCATGCCAGTGAGGGTGGTGGAAAAGCATGATAAATATTTGGGTTTGCCTACTGAGATGGGGAGGTCGAAAAGAGAGGTTTTTAGTTGGTTAAGAGAAAGGGTTTGGAAGAAAATTGAAGGTTTTGGTAATCGTTTTCTTTCTAAAGTAGAAAAAGAGGTCCTTATAAAAGCTGTTCTTCAATCTATTCCTACTTATGTAATGAGTTGTTTCAGATTACGGGATTACTTACTGAGATTGAATCTGTAATCTCTAATTTCTGGTGGGGAGATGGTAAGAATGATAAGATTCATTGGATAAAATGGGACAAGCTTTGTGATGCTAAAAAGGATGGTGGAATGGGTTTTATGGATCTTCTTTGTTTTAATTTGGCTATGCTTGGTAAACAAATTTGGAGAATCATTTATTATCCGAAGTCTTTACTTAACCGTGTCCTTAAAGCTAAGTATTTTCTTACTTGTGATGTGTTGGATGCTTCTTCTAAAAGTAGTGCTTCGTTTACATGGAAAAGTATTTATTATGCTTTGGATATGGTTAAACAGGGTGTTCGTTGGAGAATCGGGAATGGGAGAAATGTTGATATTTGGAAAGATAAGTGGATTCCAAGAGAAAATTGTCATACTCCTTTTACACCAAATTTGCGTGGTTTGACTGACACTTCTGTTGCTTCTCTTATTGATCATGAGTCTATGTGTTGGAAAGAAGATTTAGTTAAATCAATTTTCTGGGAGGAGGATTCCCTTTCAATTTTGCAGATTCCACTAAATGGTCTTTCTTCTTGTGATGTTCGGGTGTGGAGTTGTACAAATCATGGGTTTTATTCTGTCAGGACAGCTTATTATCTTATGAGAAGAATGAAGTCACAACAAATTAGTTCACGACATGGACAGTGTAGTTCTAATATTTAGCAGAATTGGGTATGGGTGTGGAAACTTAATATTCCTAATAAAGTGAAGATTTTCATTTGGCGGGTCCTTAAGAATTCTTTACCTATTTCTTCAAATTTGCAACATAGAGGAATCGATGTAATTGATGTGTGTCATGTGTGTGGATTAGACAATGAATCTCTGGTCCATGTTTTTCGAGATTGTGCTTATGCAAGGTTATTTTGGGCGCTCTCTTCGCTGCCTAATCATATTGTTGCTGCAGATTCTTCGTCTAGGATTGAAGATTGGTTTGGTCAGGTACGAAGTAAGGCGAAGGATGAGGAGCTGGAATTATTTGTTGTTTCATGTTGGGGATTATGGAATAATAGAAACAAAAAGGTCCATGAACATGTCACATATGACCCGTCGGAATCCGCATTTTTTGTTCAAGATTTGGTGAAAAGATTCAAAACAGCCATGCTTAATTTACAGCATTGTCGGCCGCCTGAAGTCATTGTCTCATGGTCAGCACCACCTCTAGGTTGGTATAAAGTTAATTATGACGCTGCAATTTTTCTTGACCCACCACGGTCGGGATTAGGGGCTGTTATACGGGACAGCCATGGACATGTTATTGCGTGGCAACAACAATTAGTGAAATTTGTACAAAATCCTGAAGTGGCTGAGGCATGTGTTGTTCAGATGGGTGTTCTTATGGCTCAAAGATTAAATCTACAACATGTTTTGTTCGAGGGAGATTGCTTGAATTTGGTGACACAATTACGACAACCAGGCCCTTCATTATCTAATATTGGAGGCTTAGTTGATGAAACCAAAACATTAGTCGTATCTTTAAACTCTTTTTCTTTTTGTTTTGTTCGAAGGAATGGTAATAAAGTGGCACATTTGCTTGCTAAGAATTGTGAGGATGAGTGTTTTGGTTCAGATGTGTTACCTTTCTTAAACCCTGATGTATCTTGGTTGTTTGAAGAAACATATGTCAGTTATTCTGGTAAAAAAAAAAAGAAAAAAAGGATATAAGAGTATAAGTGTAGCATATTTATTAGCATCCAACAAATAGATTTATTGTTTCCAGACCATCTTAAGGTGAAATCACCTTAGATGAGTGACTAATTAATCAAATTGTGCCGTGACAAACACACACTTTATCACATAATTATATTCTTCCTGCCAAGAATCATTTGGTCTGATCGATGCAGAGAGATTACTAGTTATTGAAAGTAACGGCTATAGGAGTAAGTCTCACTATGAACATATATAGACCAGTCCTATATGGAAAGTGAATAATACGACTCAAACTGCTGTAAAGTGTCATTTATAAGTGTACTGTGCCATCAAGGTCGGATATATGAGTATTTTTATTTGCAGCAAGTGCCTCTAAGGAGGCGGTTCTTTCTGTTAAAAAAAAAAAAAAAAAAAACTACAGTAGCGCTTATGTTATAACCGATGCGAGCAATCGAATTGTCTTATAAAATATAATAAAATATAATCAATTAAGTAAAGAAGCTGAATCAAAGCTGAAATTAATAAGTTTTCAGGTAAGAGTACTGAGTCTAATTAGCCATTCCAACTTAATCGAGATTAGTTATCGCAATGGTGCAAGAATGAAGGAACATGCATATTAAGTATAAGATTCCCAATTAAGGTTTTGTACTGTGTAATTATTGCGTCACATATATCTTGTCGTCTCTTAGGTTAGCAAACAAAATCGCTTATTGAATCTAATAAAATCAAATGAGCTTAATTTAGTTCTACAAATAATCAGCGAGTCCATGAGAGATGTGGTCAATATTAAGATTGGTCAAAATTAATAGCATGACCAGAAAACACATGGAATTAATTTTTCAAACATAACATTGCAGTTAAGTTCTTGGAACAAAGATTGGAAATAGCTTAATTAATTCATTTGTACAACGATAATCTCAATCGGCTAGCATTTATGTTTAAGTTTCCGGTGCAGAATTGGGATGTGAATTGTGATGGTATCGATTACTTGGATTATTGTTAAACCGGAAACTATACATGTTATCAGTATTTGGCATGCGATTTAAAACTTAATTTGAATTGAACTGAAATTGATTCTTTAAGTTTTGTGATTTGATTGTAATTTTCGTAGAATTTGTATTATAATTGAATTTTGAAGTTTTCAATTTTGAAGTTGATAATAGTAACTCAATTCAAGTAGAGCATTGTGTACACTGGAGGAACGATAAAAAATTTGCAAAACTCAAGTCAAATTGATATTCAAACACATAGCTTATTATTTAATCTTTTTCAATAATAAAAAAAAATCATCATAGTAAATCAGCAATTACAGAGTAATGTTATATGGGAGTAAAATAAAGTACAATAAAATCATAATCTGAACAGCTGCTACGAATTTCCTCCACAAATACACCAGCTATCGACATACAAAGTGAGTCGATTGTATATGTCACAGATAACATTAATGCATGCAATCTCCCTCAATAATCACTTGCATAGCCTTGTTCGCAAGATCAACATCAAGTCGTGCCGTCAGAGCTCTCTGGTTCTTGATAATATGGTACTCGACTATGTTGGATTTGATTAGCAATATGGTTCTTTGATGAACTTTTGAATCCATGTCCTTGGCTTATTTTGTTTATGGTTATCTACTTTTTATGAATTTTGAACTTTGTTCATAAATTATTGTTACTTATGAAATTTATGGTTTATTTTTATATTTAAAAGTTTTTCCTTTTTGCATATATGTTAATCCGCCAATCCGCCATTGTTATCACCGAACACCATTGATTGTAAAAATATTCTACTCTCCTCGATTTATAATTACAATCACCCGTCATAAGTGGTTCGGTTTGATTTTTTATACATAATCGCCCACGTCCACCCCCAGTGAAAATACCATCGATCAAATTAAGGGAAGAAATGGAAATGATCATTATGTTTGTTAACCCATGACTATGTGGGCTTTACCCGCTCAATACCCTACCCTTACACATTTAAATGTAAAGGGTACAGGTCTAGACCCTACCCTGTTAACGTTAGACCCTACCCGAACCCGGACCCTTACAATAATTTTTGAGGGTCTGGGTCCATGTCCAGACCCGATACTAAACGGGTCCAAATGGTTCTAAACTAAAAACCCTTGCACCACTTTACCCTCAATCATTCTCACTCATGCACCAGATCCACCAACATATATTCAAGTGGATCTCTAAATCTCTCCTAGTTTCCCTTACTAATCTGTCGGGTAACTACATATTGGGCTCAGACTAGAGTAACGCATGAGTTGATGGTCGGGCCCAAATAGAAACGAAATGGACAGGTTCTTAATGCACTCTTTTGATGCATAACTAAAAATGCCAATCGAGAACATAACCCAACTCCTTCGTAATCTTCTTCTAACAATGGTATTAGTTGAAATGGAGATTTAAACCTATCAATGAATCCGACGTTTCAGGCTCGTTTTGCACAACAGTTGTTTATTTGATGAAGAGTTGAGACACTATCATCTTAAAGTATTTATATTAAATAGAAAATTGTTCAACTTATATATGTCGAGTTCAAGATCTTCTTACTGCCTTATGAGTTTCACATGTGGACAGCTTCAATGGAGGAATGCATATTTTTCAATATTGCAGGAAATGCCATTCTTCTCAGGCCATTTGTCATTCAATCGGTTTTCCATTAGGATATGTCTTGGGGTTACTATGATACGATTAATAATTGTGTTATCGTCCCATTAAAAGGTATTTTAAAAGGAGAAGTTTATCCAACTTACATATTGAGCCCAATATCTTGTCTCTAGCAATGTTGAATATTTCAACATTTCACAACAGCTTGTCGATTTTTCCCATTTTTGGCCAGCGCACTCGGGCAAGAAAAGTCCATTTCTGGTGCACAGATATCGTGCACTAAAATTTGGACTCAGCCCAGAGCCTGAGCTGTTGCTGAGGCCCAATTGGAAAACAAAATGTACTCTAGCTGGATGTTGCATCTGTGTCGTATTCACTAGAAGTTCTAATTAGAAACAAGGTTTGTGAAAGAAAAAAAGACGCGTAAAAGTGTGACACCGGAAAAATGTAGTCTCAAACATCAAATATGTCAAGTGTCCAGGAAATGATTTCAGTTTGACTTTTTTCAATCAACTGTATCCAACATTAATTATAAATTAATTTTAAATAGTAAATGTAAAATGTCTAACATTTCATTATATAATTTAATTCAACTTTTAAAATTTCTTATTTAAGATTAATTCGTAGTTAAAATTGAAAATAGTTAACCGATAAAAATCAAATTAGAAATAAACGGATAAAGTATAATTATAAATGAAATAAAACAAAAAACAGGATATACCGACAAAGCAAGCAGCAGACAGAGTACAGTTTACAATTTAGAAAACGGACACATGTGATGTGAGTAGAAAGAAAGAAATTGAATAGTCATTTTCCTTGTGCTCGATTACTCACTCACTCACATTACATGGGACTCAAATAAAATGCTAGCTAGCTACTTTTAGTTGTATGTATTTTAGTATTTTGGATCAAACAAGCTTAGCGTACGTGCAAATTAATTCTGACATATATATATATGGTATGGGCATGACTTTCCAGTAGTTTAGTTATTTGTTTTAATTAGGCAAGACAAATTTGCAATAGACTATACATGTCATCTAGTATATCATTTCCTATTTTAATTTGTTAAAATAAATTGAATAGTCACTAAACAACAGAAAAAAATCAAACATGTCAAACAATCTCAAAACTACGAGGTATTTTCATTAATTCGTGCACAATCGGTCACAGTCACCAATAATTTTATCGGAAGGTTAACACTTAACACATTTAGACATGTAATCAACCCAGGGTTTACACTTTAGGATTAACTGAATTTTGGGTGTGCTTCTGTGTTAAAAGTTAAAACTCGCTACAATATAGTTAGCTAAACTCTAAACCAAACATCCATTTATTATTGAAAGAGCAAGTCTAGATTTTTGCTCTAGATTTTTTAAATGATAGTAATAATTAAAGTCACATGGTATTAGATAAGGTGTATACATGTAACAAAAAATTAAACCGGACAGGATATGATTTTCGTCATTTATATTAGTATTATAAAAATTTTGATTCATAAATTACAAACAATGTTCATTTATAATAGTTTTGCTTTCCCTGTAGACTTAGATTACACAACATCTTATAAAATTCAACTAGTTAAAAGTTAGAGCTGGAAGTTGCAAGGACTAAGGAGTAAGGAGGTAAGGTGGGCAAGGTAAAGTAGAATCCAATGTAAGAACAACATAATTCTCTGCCATGAAAGTGAAAGGAAGATTTATACTCCCTCACTCACATATACTCCAATGCCATTAATTGTTGGTGTCCCATTATATATTGTCGAATCCATTAAAATCACAACACCTATAAAACATCTCACTTGTCCTTATGTTTATACCATGTCTATTTGATTTTTCACTTGTCCAACTTATTCTTTATTCACTCTCATCTTTTAACATCGACTTAAAAAAATTTCTATAATACTTTCACGTGACCTCGTAAAGCTTGTGTCAAAGATCAAGATTTGATTTTTCTACATAATAGAGAAATCTTATCACAGTCAATATAAAAGTGGGTGTGACAACGTGGGAGGGATATAATTTTTCTATTATTTAATAATCCTCATTTTACAAGAATTAATTTGGATGTGTCAAATGTGGGTCTATGGAGTATATTATTATCTCCATATTCATGGAGTAGTGAAGATTGAAGTAGTGGAGCTTTCCTTTGCTTGTGAAGTGGGGACCCCAATATACTACTATTATAGATGTACATACCATCATATATGGCTCCACAAGAATCGATCTATAGTGTCACTAATACAACTCTTTTCTAAAGAATCCGTATCTTAAAAGATGGTATGTAGATAATTTATCTAGTCACATACCTACATTGTTAACAAAAACGTTCATGTTGTTAATCAAAACATTTATATTGTTAATAAATACTATACAGTTTGGTGTGTGAAAAAACATCAATGTAATCGGAACACTTCTGGTGTTCTTCAAACGTTACATTGAATAAAGTTTTAATTCTTCAAAATAAAAAAAAAAAAAAAGATATAAACATTTTGGTTAACAATATAAATATTTTAATTAACAATATAGATATGTCTCTAAATAAGTTATTTAACCACCGTATCCTACGTATTCGTATTCTATCAAATGATATAAAGATTGATGTTTTCACTTTTCACATGATTCACCTGATTTGAGTTCCATGTTGAGATTCCACGTTTCACAATTCCTTCTTTATTCCACTTGATAAATATGGTTTATCACCTTTTTTTATCTCCCTTTTCCAAAAGCAACCCAAAGTCAATGACAAAATAGTGCAATACGTACATTATTTCTATAGATTTTCAACTTTTTATAGTGTTCCCTTACTACTGGAAATGCATATTAGCCCTTTTAATTTGCTGGCCAATCTATTGCATGGGTGATGGGTATAATTTATATATAGTATAAGATATTTGAAGTTTGTTTAGCAGGAGTTAGACTAAAGATTAAGATTTAGGCTAAAGAACTTTTGCTAGTCCCTGCACTGGTTAAGGGTTAAGTATTAAGACCGCGGGAATGTGATCTACAGTAGATAAGAGGATTAGACGAGTACATATTCTCACATGGGATAACGAATATTGGATGACTCAAATAGGGTAATTAATTAAGGGATATATATACTATCGTCAAACACAAAGTCTCATGAGATACGGTCTCTAAATAACTTATTTAAAAACGACCTATGTTATCAATAAAACAATCCATGTTATTAATCAAAACGTCTATGTTGTTAATGAAATAAATCTTGTTGTAATATGAAAAAAACACCAATATTGAGAATATATGTGTTTTGATTAATAACATGGAAGATTTTCTTGACAATATAGGTCCGTCTCTAGATAAATTATCTAGAAACTGTCTCCCAGAAGACTTGCTCATTGTCAAAATCTAATAAATTAATATGGAGATTGAGAAATTGATGACGAGATGAAAAGGTTAGGTGGTTAGAGGTGAAAAGGAATTGGAGTCCAATGATATGGAAGCATGTCGCAATCTTGTAACATCAACTCGTGTAGATATAGTATTCACTCTTAATTGAAAATGGCAATGTACGTTTGTCTAATTGCCTCTTAAATATCATTTGACAAATTAAGCTATATATTAGTGCATGATGGAGAAATGTCTCAATACATTTATTATTGATATCTATTTTGACATTTACTAACTCATTTTCTCTTCTTCGGGCTCTTTTTCTTGAAGAAGTGAAAGATCTATTTCACTAAATTGACGCACCATAAGTGCTAAAATTACAGTACTTGATAGGAGTCAATCCAAATGTGAACCTCAGACCCTGAGCAAAATAGACAAGAAACCTAGCTCAAGAAACTAAGCAGCCAAACATCACACAAGCCAGATTCAGCACTTCTTCGGGCTCTTAATAAATTGACATACAAGAAATGCAGTGGCGGATTCGAAGGGGTCAAGTGGGGTCAGCTGACCCCCTATACCCGGTAAATTTTAAATAAATAGTACAGTTAAAGAAAATGTTGGATACAAAAAGCTGGAACAAAATGCAGCGGAATGTGTTGTTTGGGGTCAATAAAATGATCGGAAATTATCATGGGATTGGCTTGAAGTCAAAAAGAAATATCAAGACTTTCCAAAAATAATATATTAGCAAGAGCAAGTTCCAAATGTGTTTACCGATAATATAGTTTGGGCTGTGTACTTTGATACTTAGAATATATTTCGACACATAGTATTAAAATATTTCAACATTTATGTACCAGGTGGTTTATACATTATTATTTATATATTAAAAAAATATTCTCAACAATTCATTCTATGTTCTTTGCAATAATATGTTCCCATCAATGGTATAAACAAAATAAAAAAATACTACATTGTTATTAACGAAATCATCTACTCCTATGTTCTCAGGAATATAGTCTATGTTTTTAACTCGGATTCGGATTGACAGTTGACCTGCATCCATATCTGAATCTGGTCGGGTAAGTTACCCGGGGTTCGGGTTTGGCCCATGCCAGAGTTGGACGGTTGATCGGATCTGCTAAAATGATGGTTTACTTGTTTTATTGGTAAGTTACAAAACAGAATTCGAGTTTATAGAATATAAACCATCTAGAGACAGTTTATGGAGAAACTATATGTGTTATAAAAGAACTATCATTTATTCAATTGGATCAAACGTGTAACATAAGCAGGAAAGTGGCAAAATCCATGCCCAAAATCCGGTCACGTTAACATTGATCGAATACATGTTACTACTTACTTCCTTCGTTCTGGGAATAACTTCCCATTTTGCCATTTTGGGTGTCCCAAACAAAACTTCTCATTTCCTTTTTTGGAAATCAATCATCCAACTTTAACATTAAATATACTCAAAAGTAAACCTACTCACATTATTTAATTCCACTTCCATCTTTAAAAATTAATTTGAGGGACCCACTAGTACTATTTTATTCAAAAGTAATATATATGTCTTTTTTTAACCCAAAAAATAAACAGAAAGTTATTGTCGGACGGAGGAAGTAGTTGTAATATAATATACGATTATTGATGTCTTTTAAAGAAGAAACTTTGAAGTGGTTACTGGTTAGGTAAGTTTAATAAAAACACAAAGGTGTGAAAAATGATGTCGCCATCAGGCTTTCGTTTTCTATTCCTTTCGTTATATTGTTAATGTCTTTGTAACTTGTAGTAGTTTACTTAGTAGTGTGTATATTTAAATAGTTGTCGTAACTATATTAAAACTTTATCTATTAAGATAACCTATTGCCTCTTTTAATCTTGCCGACAAATGCCTGTACCTAAATTCTAAGCAAGGTCCACCGTCACGCTCTTTTGGTTTGATTTTTGGTATGTGTTTTTGGAAAAAACCATACACAGCTCATTACAAAGTTTACTCTAACATGTAAATCCATCACAAAGTCTACTGGAGAAAGATAAATGTTACTCCCTCAGTTCCATTAATAACTTCCTAACTTTCTTTTTTTAAGGTTCCATTAGAATCTTACTAACCCCATAAATGAAAAGTTTTGCCCCACTAACTAATTCTTTATTATTTCTGTTTATTACTGTATCTACACTTTATTCAAATATATCTTCTACTGTATCATCCACTTACAACTTTACCAATATAATACATCTTACAAACTATTTTTTATTATAATTTTCTTAATTGAAGAGAAAGTGAGAGCTTAGCAAGCTTTTAATGGACCGGAGGGAGTAACTCAGAGTAGGGCTGGGACTGTTTGGTTAATAACCATAACCATACGAACATCCGAGACGACCAAATTATAATACCTAAATTGGGTTGGGGCCTTAATTGTGGAATTAGGCGGAAATGGTGTAGGAAAAGATTGCATGGGTTGACTATGGCTATATATTTGGAGGTGATGATCCTAGGATGTCAATCTAAATTTGTTTATTAGTGGCATATAAATCGAAATAAATGTGGCACATGCAGGTAGAATTGAACAACGCATTTACTGGACCAGCTAGGCTTCTGTTTATGGATAGGAAGGCTAGTAATAGGATGATAAGATTGAGGCGATATTAGTACTGCACCGTGGCTTGCTGTGTTGTTCTGACTTGTGATCCTCAATTTCACTGTCCTGTACGGTACCCAACCCAACAAACCAGAACACTTTCTTCCTATCGTATCATTGTTTTTACCGTAAGAATCGGGTTATTTTCCAACCCAACCGACGTTTCAATAATTTCGGCCGGACTCAATTTTATCGATACCATGTTGTTTTATTTTATGCAGTTTACTGTAACATTTAAATACTAGGTACAAATATTATAACAATTCGATTACTAATCGATTGAAATCTACAATTTGGGCCGACACGGTCACTCATTGACAGCTCTCTAAGTGATATATTGGCACACTTTACCAATACATGAACTTTTCCACACACCTTGTCCTTACTCATGTGCGAATCGGGATACTTTCCAATTGGTCACTCATCCTGAAATTGTTTCAGAACAAAAACGCTTAACTTTGGAGTTCTTATAAATAGATTCCCGAAAAAAAGCACATTGTTGGCATGACAGTATGAGTATCGTTCTCAATCCCTTTAAACTCTTTAAAACTAACTTGAAACGTTACAAATATGATACAATAAATTAAATCATATTTGGAGACTACAATGTAATGTGCGTACGTAGCATAGACAAAATCCCAAACTTGATCGTTTAAGCATGTATTCGAAGATAGTGATAATTAAGGTGTTTAAGCGTTAATAAATCAGAACAGTACTTGGTGGTTGCAAATTTTGAGTCCACTGTGATTTTCTGCAAGTGGAATTGAACTGTATTTTGGCCTATTCAGTAAGTCCAAGAGCAAAAGATTGGTAGCAGAATATGTTATAGTGTTAAGGCTGAAAAAACACTGATTTAATTCAGTGTTAGTAAATCATATAGTAGTACCTAATTAAATTATACACCCTGATCGAGGTTTTATGATATATGGACTATATAGTGGAGGGACGATGAGTGGTCTTGTATGGTCCTTCTAGTCGATCTCATTATGAACTCCCAATATTATATATTTGGAGTATAACTTACTCTCCATTGATTCTCCACATTGTTGGATCACATTCAAACACCTTTTTTTTTTGTAATTATTTACTCATCACTCAAGGAAAAACATACCAATTGGCTCAAGTGAATTAGAAAACGTAATTATCTGAAGGAATTATGAATTTCATTAAAATTTAAAAATTATACAACGAAACAAAAATTAACAAATTTAAAATGTGATAAAGTTATGTGCAATTAAAGTATACCGTAACCGAAGGTTGTTGGCTCAAGTGATAAGGGACTTGTGTTCACTTAAGCAAAATTTCGAGTTCGAGTCTTGTTGATGTAAAAAACACCGATAATGCTCGGCTGAATTCGTCGCATATAGCGGATACCAATGAGAAATTTAAAAAGAAAAGGTATACCATAAAAATAAATAAAAAGGTTATAAAGGAATTGAGAATACTTTCGACAATATGCTTATTGAACACTATTTTCAGTGAAAACTCATTAATTTTCGACAATAAGGCTCTGTTCTCTTCATCTGAAAACTTATTAATTTCAGTTAGTTCAGTTCAATTCCGTTCAGTTCAATTCAATTCTGTTTAAACGAAAAAAACAGAGCATTCGTACTAAGAGTACAATTGATTTTCATCTCTACACCGACTAATTACATGAGAGACCTCCACACGCTTTCTCGGTTAGAATTCCAGTAAGCTTCAAGTTAATTAGATTTTAGTTCTAGATGGATAAAGTAATTAAAAAAATTCCCTTGTTTAATTAGTATGTGTAGGTATTCATTTTTATCTCAATATAATGTTAATATTGAAACTAATAATAAATCCATTGTGATTGTCATTGAAAAGGAATATTGACTAGTTATAGCCCCAACACCAATAGATGCTGCATGTTTGCCACATACACTTGTAAATTGTGGTGATCGATTCGTCCTCATCTCATTCATAAATATTTCTGACCCATGCGCACTGTTGTACGGAATATATACTAAACGGAGAACATTTTTTACTAAACGCAGAACAAATTTTTACATATTACATATAATACCACTATTATTATAATTTACAAAATAGTTCAATAATTTGAAAAAAAAATACTATTTTACCTAAAAAAATATCAAACAAGTTTATTCGAATTAATTTTATCATCCGAATAAATAAATCGAAAAAACTAAAAAAGAAAAACACGAAGAACACGAAGGTGATTTTATCCAAAAACACTTTCATTTATGCATTTCAACTCTCTAACATACATCTTTGTCTTCGAATCTTCAAACAAACATAATTGAAGAACACGAAGGTGATTATGATCTTCAAACAAACATAATTAAAATTTAAGAGCAATGTTATAAATAAAAAAACAAATTTAATCAAATCATACACAGTAAAACAATATTTTTAATTACTAATTAAAAAAACCGAAAAAAACTCATGAAACGGATAAAATTTAATCTGGTAGACCTCAAGGTCGCTAAACGAAGCGATTAAACGTCAAGGTCGGTAATTTCAAGGCGACTATTCCGTTCCAGCCTTGAGGGTTACGAAACGTATTTTTTGTCCTTTTTTATTTTTATTTTTTGAAATTTTGGTGAAATATTAGTTAATTTAAATATACAAATGCAATAAAATAATTATAAACAATATAAATATCAAATGAAAAAAATTATTCTTCTTCATTATCGGCATAATATGGCTAATGATTGTACGACATTGATTTTTGTTGTGTTATAATACCGTAGTATATATACGTTTATATATTTTTGAAAATGTGATAATTTGAGAAATTTTCCGAAAAATGGGACTAGTTCTATATTTTTATCAGTTGAAGGGCCTTTTGCAATATATAAAAAAGTGTTCTACGTTTAGTAAAAAGTGTTCTGCGTTTAACATACCCCTATTCAATCGGTACACCTTGTTTTGGTGTTTAAGGAAAAAACCGGACCATTTTGTACAGAATTGTGGAGAAATTTTATTCATCAATAGAACTGTCAACTGATTTATACGTGGGGTTATATCATTGAAGGGTGAATTCTCAACACTATTAAGTTCTTACTAACTCATTGTCCTAATCCTACAAGGTCATTTTAGTTTGATAGTGAGGGTCCTAAGGTCTTCAAAGCAGCTTCAGATAAGGACATGCACAAAGGCGAGTGGGGGTTATAACGGTAGACCCGGTTTGCTGGATGTCAAACCGGATAAAGACTTTACTTGAGAGAGATTGAATGTCTGCTCTGTTTAGTGTTCGGGTATGATTACGTAATAATGGCTTACCTTGTGTTATGGGAAGCTTTCACCAAAATGAGAGTGCCTCACTAGATCGTGCCAAATGTACGTTCGAGATTGCGCCACCAATGTCTGATAGGCCCATGGCCCAATAGGTTGGCTTGACCCATGTTCCTTGTTGGGTCTTAGGGACGTTTTAGACTTCCCTTAGTCTAAGTGAGCCTTGGTGTGATCTTACATAATCTGATCCTCGGAGTCTTGTCTGAGTCGATGATCCAGATCACTTCAATTGAGTCACTTAGCTGGGATAGTTTTAGTCCTCTGCTAGTGTGAAGGTCTGAAGCAATGAACAGATCCGGACTTCTTATTGCACCTGTACACTTGGTCCTCTGTGGTGAGACGCCCGACCCTTGAGGTCGTCCGGACCTAGGCTATGTTGGATGTTTGGTGCCTTTCAGACCAATTACCTTACGAGGTCCGGACCAAAATCTGCTCTTGTGCCACAATCCTTAATCTTCATCATGTGGGGGTCGGACCTTCACAATCCATGGTGTCGGGCCAGTGAGGTCCGGACCCCTCGAGGAATTGACCTTGGAACCTTGATTCTCCTTAGGACGTACCTCTAGGTCGCTAGTAACAGATCAGACATATTTCCATATCAACATATACCCCCTAGTTTCCAAGTATCTTTGTAGAAAATAGTTGGAGGAAAAGAGGAATTTGTAAGTGAGATTGGGTCAGGTTCTTAAAGACTGGTGTTGGATTGGTTTTGCCAATCGTGTCGTCCGAAAGGAACCTCCGAATCGTTTTTTGCTTCTGAGCTGGGTTAATTTGAAAGCTTTGGTCCGCCCGGCAAGTTGTTTCGTGGAAAAGATGGGCTAATCCGGCCCATAAGTTGTCTCATGTTTTCGAGAGCCCAATGGTTGAGAGAATTTTAATCGTCATGGAATAGATATATTGGGCTAATTGGTCATTTCACCAAGTATTTTGATATGTACCGTTGGATGAATTTTGATCTATGATTGGGATTAAATCTCTAGTTGATGCGACAGTTGGGCTTCCAAATATGTCCTCCTATAAATACACCTTCCTCCACCGTCATTTTTACACTTTTAGAGAGATAAAATTGGCCAAACTTTGTGAATCCGAAGCTGTTGGCGATTGATGAGACCATAATTTAGAGGTTCATCATGTCTTTTTTGCCGTATTTTTATAAGTCTTTGTTAGTATTTTATAGTGTTTCTTGTGCTTTTTCATATTTTTCGTGTTTTAGTTGTGCTTTGCAGATTGTCATTTTTTTAGGTGAAAATCGGAGTAAAAATGATATTTTGGAAATCTTGAGAAAAATCTAGAGCTTTGAAATTTGAGCTAAATGGTGAAAACGAAAGTGGATTCGGAGTTCGGACGAAGATTTTAGAGTCACTTAAGCGAGACTGCAAAAAAGTGAAACTTATGGAGCAGTCTAGCCATTTTGTCCATAATGCTCTCATACGATGTTCGATTGACCTGATTTCGGTGGCCACGCGTAGATAATTCAAAGAGCTATAACTTTTGTCGAGGACGTGTCCCATAACTAAGCCAGGACACATCCCCACATCCCGCATTCCAGGAAGCGTCCCAGAATTGAGCCAGGACGCGTCCCAGGCCTTTTCAGCGAGATTTTTGCTTTCCTACTTAGTCGACTTTAGACGATTTTTGGAGACACCCCTACTTCATTTTTCCGAAGCACAATAGAACCCTAGTATTTTGTCTTTGGCTTGGATTTGCTTCAATTTGGTTTGTAATCTCGTATGATGACAACGAATTCTCATTGAGAGGTTAGAATCATTCAATCAAGTCATCTTTTTCTCTTGCAATTTTCTCTTGTGATTGATTTGTTTATTGTATGAATTGTTCCATCTATCGTATGCTTAATTCAATTGTGATGATTATATTGTATGTTGTTATACCAAGCATGAGTAGCTAATCGCGTAGTGAGTACGGTAGTGATGTAGGATTGTTCTTGCTAAGGTTCTAACCCTATAATTGTTCATACGTGTTAAGCTAATTCAAACTATGCGTAAAAACCTTTGAATTCGATCTTCTTGTTTAACATTTGATGTGACAATGAAATGTGTGATATAGCATGCTTTTAGACCCTCGTTTTTTACCTTAGATGCAATATTTGTATCGTTTTATGGTCAATTACCAACTTTGAGTGTTTTCTGTAGGTCATGATCACGTTTTTGAGCAATTGCACGATTTCAAGCACCAAAACGGAATAATTATGCCAAATCGAGACGAAGAAGCAAATACGCCAGATTGACCGTTGCACGGAGTTCGAGGAGTCAAAACATGTCATGCGACCAACCGATGCGAATATAATTGAAGATGCAACAACTTTGTAGAAGACCACTTTTCAAGGAAACGAAGTTAAGAAGCTCGAAATTGAAGAACGAAGAAAAGAGATTCGAAGCTGGAGGAATCAAAGACTGCGGTCCACATGGGACCACAGAGGGCCTCACTGCGGTCCACAGGCGACCGCAGTGAAGGTTCTGTTTTTCTCCTAGGCTATTTTCTGGCATGTCAGGCTAGAGCCCGCCTTCCTAAACCTTATTGAACAATGGCGGTTTGAGCACGGAATTTTCACTATAAATAAGACCTCAGGGGTCTCATAATTCTACACAGCTCAAAAGGCAGCTCTCCTGATAGAGAACCAGTTCTCGGGGAAGTGAAACCCCAAAACCGCTGGTCGTCAGGCACCCAGAAGGAGGGAACCCTAGAAGCAGCAGCACGAAGACATCAGAGACTAAGCTTCTTCTTCCTTTTTTCTCTAGTTTTTTATTTATGTTCTTAGATTACTATGAGTAGCTAACTTTCTTTTGTAAAGGCGAACCGCCGTAACTCTGCTTTTGCTACTTCTTTATATACCGTGTTATATTAATGAATTAGTTTTAAAACGTAATTCGTGCTTGTTCTTTATTCGTCCGACTCTTTATGTAGGAAATCGTTACTAACTACGACTTGGTAACGGATTATACATTATCCTGTGTCTGTGTGATTTGTCTGAAAACGTGACGAGATAGTGTGTTGAGTGACACAACACATTGTTGGTAAGTAAAGGTGTCTACGACTTAATCTTTTTGACATGTTTATTTGTTGCATGTAGACGGCTAGTACGTTGTTTGATTCTAAATAGTTGGGAATAGCATAGCAGAGGGAGGTCGGGGATCCTGTACGCTTCACACCATCGAATACATCAAAACAATCGATTTACTGTGATTTAATTAATCTGTCTGCGATCAATCTATTTACTTTTCTGCATACAATTTACAAACGTTATTTGCTTGTTCCTATGCTAAGTGTCCGTGGAGAACGACATCCCGAGTCAACTTTCCGCTATAAACTGTGAATTTGAGGACTTCCGACTTATAAATTTAATCTTGATTGTATTTAGGGATTACAGGTTCTACAGCGAAAAACGAAATCTCTGAGTGCACATCAACATTCTTCAAAGTATTTGGTTTAGGATTATTCGTCTGACAATCGAATAATTTCTCTTATACAAAACATTCAAAAATGCATTGTTTGTAGTTGAATTCAAGTATTCTGGACAAATAACTGTGACAAGTGTATGAACAATGGGTTAAATTAGTGCATGATTTATCTGAACTACTACCGTATTCATTGTTTTCCGTCGTCAAATACAAAAGAATTTTTGTGCACTTAGTCTAATTTATTTTATTTTGCAAAAATCACCAACAACTCAATTATACTTCGCAAACATTCACGTTTTTGCACTTCAAAACGCTAGGTTGCTTTGTTAACTCCTTGAGAACGATCTCGTAGTTAATGCTTGTTACGCAACACTCACTACAAAAAATCTGGGCTGTAGCGACGGATAGATCCGTCGGTACAGCCCAGCTATCCGTCGCCCCAGCTCTGGCGACGGATCGGGCGACGGATAGAAAATCCGTCGCCCTGAGCATGGCGACGGATAAAAATCCGTCGTCAATTCATGACGGATTGACGACGGATTGACCTTTAAAAAAAAAATGATTATGGGGCGGATAGATCTATCCGTCGCCCCATTTTTTTTAAAATAAAATTGTGATAATTTTTATATTAATATCTGGATTAATTCGGCGGTGGTGGTGCGGTGGTGGCGGTGGTGGTGCGGTGGGTGGTGCGGTGGTGGTGGGAGGTGGTGGTGGTGGAAGGGTGGTGGTGGTGGTGGAGGAGATGATGGTGGTGGGTGGGGGTGGTGGTGGTGGAGGAGATGGTGGTGGTGTGGGTGGTGCGGTGGTGGTGGGAGTAGAGAGGTGGTGGTGGTGGAGATGGTGGTGGAGGAGGATGGTGGAGGAAAGGAGGTGGTGGAGGAGATGGTGGTGGTGGAGGATGGTGGTGGTGGCAGGGTGGTGGTGGTGGGAGGAGAGAGGTGGTGGTGGGATGGTGGTGGAGGAAAGGAGGTGGTGGAGGAGGATGGTGGTGGTGGGAGGAGAAAGGTGGTGGAGGAGATGGTGGTGGTGGAGGATGGTGGTGGTGGGAGGAGATGGTGGTGGTGGAGGATGGTGGTGGTGGGAGGAGGAGGAGAGGAGAAGTAGTGGAGAAAAGGAGGTGGTGGAGGAGATATATTATATTTTTTTTAGGTTTTTAGCGACGGATAGATCTAGATCTATCCGTCGCTAAAATTTTTTTTTTTTTTTAATTTTGGTCAGCTACATGGCAGCGGATAATTTTATCCGTGACGGATAACCTTTTATCCAAACTATTGCTAACGCTCAGAATCCGTCATAGCGATCCGTTTCATGATCATCCGCCCTTCCGTCCGTTACGGATGGATTCTTGTAGTGACTGCTTTAGTTACTTTTTACTTTTTAAAGAGTACTAATTTGAGCACATCAGCGATCATCGGAGTCTTGTGGAAGTTTTCGAGTTTGTGAGATCTAGAGTCCGTAGGTGTGAGACAACGTTTCGTAGCCGGCCAGAGGAATTTCGTAGCCCTTAGTTTCCTTCGATCCAACCAACTTTCGTTAACAAGTAAGTGTTTCTTATTCCGGAACTCATGTATTCATTTTTTGGATCGGTTGTTCGTATTTGTAGCTCTTGTATGTGACATATTTTGTAAACTCGGAATATGTAGTTCTTAATCGCCTCGTCAGACTTAAAAGTTGAATGTGATGAATAGATCTCGGACGGTAGATGATCACTACAAGAAATTCGTCAATTAGCGACGGATAGATCTATCCGTCGCTATGTAGCGACGAATCGCTAATTTTAGTGACGGAATGGAGATGGATTGAGCGAATTCGCTCAATCCGTCTCTAATCCGTCGCTAAATTAGCGACGGATGTGTTTCCGTCGCTAAATAACGACGGATAAAAAAATTCGTCGTTATTTAGGGATGGATATTAAATCCGACCCTAAATAAGTTGACCGGATTAAAAAAACAAAAAAAAAAAGTAAAATTAATTTTAGCGACGTATCAACGGACTTTAGCGACGGATAGCGATCCGTCGCTAAAATCAATATACTATCGGGTTGTCGTCTCCAGCAGAATCATTTCTGCTTCCTTCTTCATTCTTCGTTCTTCGTTCGCCACTAACAAATTCGACCCATCTCAATGCCTCCCCAATTTTTCTTCTCTCGGCTTTGTGGGACAAGGAGCTCGTGTGGTCAACAAATTTCATCTTTTTTCAGCTAAATCGAAGGTATTTTGGCTAAAACCCTAACTTTGCCAAATTTGGGGATTTTGTTAATTTCGACTAATTTGAGCAATTGCATGTTTATTGTAAGTATGTAGTAGTTAGTTAAGCTTATATTACGTAGTGTGTTAACTTTGAGATGTTCAATTGATATATTGATTGTGAATTTGGATTTTTAGTATAATGTTAAGATGTTTGGAAATATGTAGGGTTGTTAATTTGATATTTTCGTATATGTAGTAGGATTAGAATGATTTAGTTGAGTGTTTTGGAACCCTTACTTGTTGTCAAAATTGGGAATTTTGTTAGTTTCGACTAATTAGATCAATTGTATGTTTATGGGAGCTATAGTATACTATCTAGTTAACTTTGTGCAATTGATATATTGATTGTGAATTTGTATTGTTAATTAGTATAATGTTAGGATGTTTGTAAGTACGTAGTAATTTTGATTCGATAAATTCGTATATATACACTAGATTATGAAGATTTAATTAAGTGTTTTGAGACTAGTTGGTGATTATATTAACGTAAAATGCATGCTATAAATCTAATAATTGTAGATGTGTCAGGCTAATCATATAATTATGAATCCCGACCGTTCATGGATGTACCGTCGCATAGTGAATGGCAAAATTCAGTCTAGTTTTGTGGAATGGGTTGAATCCTTCATCACTTTTGCGCTTACACAAACTACTTGTTTGAGTGGAGGAAGATGAAGTGCCCTTGCAAAGCGAACAAATGTAGGAATAAACAATTTTTGCCTCCTGAAACGGTAGTGGAGCACTTGAAACGTAAGGGGTTCGTGTCTCAGTATGAGGTATGGTGTTATCATGGTGAGACACGAGCACCGTTCATGGATTATGAGCATCTCTCAAGGCGTAAAAGGAAGGAGAAAAATGTGATCGGAAGTATTCAAAATACGTCTACATCTGATGCTAATTATGATCATGAACGGATGGAGCAAATGGTGTATGATGTTGCGGGTCTAGAGTTCATGGACACTAGGGAGCCAGTAACCGAGGGGGATGTGGAGGAGCCTCCGAATCCTGCGGATCAGGTGTTCTTTGACTTGCTGGAATCAGCACAGAAGCCGACTTATCCGGGATGTAAGCTGAGCGAGTTGTCTTTGTTGGCTCGGCTAATGAGTTGTAAGGCTAATGGCCAGAAATCTGAAGCGAGCTTCAATGAATGGGTACAAGTAATGTCGGATCTTTGTCCGGAAGAAAATCTAGTTCCCACCAACTTTTACCAGGCGAAGAAAAAGATGCGGGGGATGGGGTTGCCCATGGAAACCATAGGTTGTTGTGAGGATATGTGCATGATCTATTGGGGGGAGGATAAAGATCTACTGAAGTGCAAGTTCTGTGGTAAGGACCGGTACAAGCGTTACAAGGAGGGGGCTGCAAAGAAACGTCAGAAGAAAAATCTACCACATAAGAAAATGTGGTATTTTCCTCTAGCACCTCGTTTGAAGAGGTTGTACGCTTCAAGTGTTTGTGCCGATAAAATGCGGTGGCACAAGGAGCGAGTAATCCCGGAAGAGGGTAGAATGGAGCATCCATCAGACTCACCCGCATGGATACGACATTGGGGGGAGCAGCAGCCAGTCTCAGGTACCAGAGACTCCACCGGCCTACACGGCTTCTGCTCCTGGTGACTACCCCTCTGACGGGTGTCTGTACTTGACGTTGACGGACTGTGCTACATTTCAGGGGAAACCGGTGTTGTTCCCCAACGGCAGGAACAAGTAAGTATTATGGAGTTGTAGAACATACACTTAAGATAAATATATGTAACATGATTTTACTAATGAATATTCGTTTCTTGTTTGTCTCATTGATAACAGGTTTTGGCCTCCGGATGCCTCGGACAAACTAGGCAAAATCTTCAGGGGGAGGCGGGAGATGCCGGGACAGGGAGGCGAGAAGTGGTCAAACGTCCCGGACCGGATGAAGCACTTTTACTTCGACGAGCTGCGCGTAAGCTTAAATGTTACAATGAATGCTTTATTTGTTCTTTTAATCATTGTGTTAATGTGTGTGGTATGTTAGCCACTATATATGTGAGTGGTATGTTAGCCACTAAGCTTGTTTTGATGTGTTAGTCACCATTTATGAACTTGTTGTGTCATTTGAGTGGTATGTTAGCCACTGAACTTGGGTGATATGTTAGTCACCATTGTGTTAGTCAATTTTAGGACAATTTGAGTAGTATGTTAGCCACTGAATTGAATTGTTGTAGGACTACTACATTTGAGTTTCATTTGAGTGTTATATTTAAATTGTTATCTTTCTTTATACTTGTGTAATTTTTACTTTGAATGGAATTGTTGTAGAAGGACTATTTCATTCCCAATGCGCTGGGGTCCCAGTTGTACTCCGTTTTCGAGACTTTAGGGTCGGACATCTACAGGAAAATGGTCTACAAAATGAAGGAGACACGCAGGCAACCAACTTGGGTGGGGGATGACGAGTGGGCACTGTGGTTGACGTACTGGAATGATCCCTTCGCCCGATCAAGCGTCTGAAGAATGAATAAACCGTTTATCGAGCGCATGATGGTATGGGCACTGCCAGACATCACTATGGGTCGCGAGCTGTTGTTACAGATCACGTGATGGAGGTTAGTAAATATGTTGTTTATGACTTGGAATATGATACATAACAGTTTTTAGCTTTCATTTCAATTAACTAACTACTTGTTTGCACATATGTTTTTTTAGGCCAATAGAGGACAGCCGAAGAGTGCTCTGTACCACTTCAAGAAGGCTAAGCTGAAGAATGGCATCCGGACTGACGTGAGGGCCGAGCGTATTGCGGTACGTTTCTTTCTTAAGGTTAACATGTGTATTTGAGTATTTTAAAGTGATTCCTAAAATTGCATCTCATTTCGTATGCAACCAACAATTGCAGAGTGAGGTCGAGAGGAGGATGGACGAGAGGATGATCGACGGTCATGAGTCAATTGAAGAGCAAGACCAGAGATCTTCTTCGAGGTCAACCCAATGGATGAAGGGTCGAATGTATGGATTGGGAAGTTTGGGCCCTTCCATGAGTTCTCGTAGCTTCTCGGTGTCGAGGATCAGGATCGCGATCTAATCTCTACACACAGCAGCAGGTTAACGAGATGATGACTCCTCTCCAACAGGAAATAGCTGCGACCAAGGCAGCTTACGAGCAAGTGCTTGAGGAACAGGCTCGTGTGGCTCAGCGGATGGACGCTTTGACCCAGATGTTCAGTAGCTCTTCCCAGTCTCACCCACCGCCTCCTCCCGATTATTCTTCGTTACATCAGACTTGTTATGGATAATTTGACACTATTTCACCTTCTAATTCTTGTTTCGGATTATTTGTAGATAATTTATATTGTTTCGGATATATTAATGCAATTTAATTATTTCGGGTATATTATCTATGATTATATTATGTGAAAAAACAGGTGAAACGGAATTATTAAAAAAAAAATTTAAAACAGTGAATTTAGCGACGGAAAAAAATCAGTCGTTAAATTCACGCACTAAGGGCGAATTAGCCCGTTGACATTTAGCGACGGATTTTTTCCGTCGCTAAATGTCAACCGAACTAAGCCGGCTTAGTGGTGGGATTTAGTGACGGAACAAATCCGTCGCTAAATCCCGTCTCTAATTAGCGACGGATACGAAATCCGTCGCCAGTTCGTCGTTATTTAGCGACGGAATATCTATCCGTCGCCAATAAAAATAGTGACGACTGTTTTCGAGACGGAGGGTTATCCGTTGCTAAATCCGTCGGTAAGGATTTAGCGACGGATCGGCCCAGTTTTAGCGACAGATAATTCCGTCGCTAAAACTGATTTTTTTTGTAGTGGATGTGACAATAAAATGTGCGATATTGCATGCTTTTAGACTCTCATGTTTGCCTTAGATTCAATATTTGTATTGTTTTACAGTCAATTACCAACTCCGTGTGTATTTTGTAGGTCGTGATCGCGTTTTTCCTCTTTGAGGAATTGCACGATTTCAGGCGCCAAAACGGCATAATTGTGTGAAATCGAGAAAGTTAAGCAAATATGCCGGATTGGCCGTTGCACGAAGTTCGAGGAGTCAAAACATGTCATGCGACCAACCAATGCAAAGGTAATTGAAGATGCTACAACTTTGTAAAAGACATGTTCAAAAGTGCAAACTGGGGAAAGTAAGGGAATACGACAATTCTACATGGAGCTAGGGAAGTCCGATGAAGTCGTGCTACCTACCGTTTCAAAGATCTCGAAAAAACATGATAAGAATGACACTTTTCGAGGAAACGAAGTTACGAAGCCCGAAATTGAAGAACGAAGAAAACAGACAGAAAGCTAAAGAAATCGAGCTCTGCGGCTGCCGCATAGAGCCTTGTGCGGCCCACAGGGGACCGCAGTGGCTCGGGAATGTTCCTGAAGAGACCTTTTTACCGTCCAACAGGCCAGAGCCCGCCATTTAACCTTCCTTAATCATTAAAGGCGGCCAAAGCACGAAAATTCAACCATAAATAAGACCTCTGGGGTCTCATAATTCTACACCGCTCATAAAGCAGCTCTCTTGAGAGAGAATCAATCCTCGGGGAAGTGAAACCCCAAAATCGCTAGCCGTCAGGCACCCAGAAGGAGGAAACCCTAGAAGCAGCACGAAGACATCAGAGACTAGGCTTCCTCTTCTTCTTTTTCTTTCTGATTTCGATTTCTGTCTTAGTATTACTATGAGTAGCTAATTTTCTCTTGTAAAGGAGAACCGCCGTAACTCTGCTTTTGCTACTTCTTTATATACCATGATATTTTAATGAATTAGTTTTAAAACGTAATTTCGTACTTGTTCTTTATTCGCCCGATTCTTTACGTGGGAAATCCTTACTAACTACGACTTGGTAATGGACTTTACATTATCCTGTGTGATTTGTCAGAAAACGTGACGAGATAGTGTGTTGAGTGACACAACACATTGTTGGTATAAATGAAGGTGTCTGGATTAACTACGACTTGATCCTTTTGGCATGTTTCTTTGCTGCCTGTACACGGCCAGTACGTCGTTTGATTCTAAGTAGTTGGGAGTAGCATAGCAGAGGGAGGTCTGGGATCCTTTACGCTTTCTCACCATCAAATACACAATATCAATTAGGGTTTATTGCAATCTAATCAATCTTTTTGCATTCATTCTGTTTACTTTATGCACGCAATTTAAATATGGTATTTACTTGTTCCTATGCTAAGTGTCCGTGGAGAACAACATCCCGAGTCAGCTTTCCGCTATAAATTGTGGATTTGAGGGTCAAATAAATTTAATCTTTGATTGTATTTAGGGATTACAGGTTCTACAGCGAAATCAAAATCTCTGAGTGCACATCAGTAGACAAGTAGATTCCTCTAAGTAGTTGTCTCTGGCAGTATACAAACATAATCCGGACTTCGATAGAGATACTTGATCTTTTTGTAATTAAGGAGATGCCTCTAGATCATAGACTTCATAAATTTGATGTGTGTCTCGGGCAGCTTTGATGGTTGTTCGTGCTTGTGAAGTCCTCTATATGGTGTGTTACACCTATGGTTTATTTCCAAGGTTTTGTTACTCGGAACATTGACGCCATTTCGTCTCAAGGACTTAATAAAGTATTTAAACGGACTCTCGGACAATAAACCATCACTCATGTCCGTTCATTTTCTTTCCCTAGGATGTCCGAGAGCGATAGTTAGAACAGATCTGAGGTGGAGGATTATGCCTTAGAGCTTGAGTCTATTTTGTCGTCGGATGAGGAAGTAGATATAGTGGGAAATGCTGAAGCCGACGATGGATCATCATCCGAGGTTGAGGTAGTGGCGGAGAAGAGGAAATCTGAGTCCCCACGCCTGATAGTTCTGGGGTCTTCCTTTCCGGATCGTCAAGTAAGTCGAGAAGTTCCGGTGCAGCCAGGGCCAATGGTAGTTCATCGGACGTGGTCGCGGACCATTGGCGTTCCTCAGACGTGCCGTCGTTCGGGCGTGTCTGAATTACCGATACACATTCGCAACCTTGCCCGTGAGGGCAGTTATAATTTTAGGTGTTGTCCGGATCCCTTTCATTTTGGATCCTTAGGAACCACATATCGAGGAGGTTTATGATACGTCGGATGATCTGCTGGACGTAGGCGTGTTCGAGGCCGGGGTAGAAGAGAGGGTGATGGTTGCTAAACCTCTCCGGACGGTGGTGGAGGAGGATGAGAATGAGGATGAGAATGAGGACGAAGATGAGGAGGATGTCCCTCCACTAAAGAGGCACCAAAAGACGGATATCCGGATCAACCTAGTTCTAGTCGTGCATTATCGTTCGATCTGGGTGCAGGTCCTTCTCATCCGGTGAGCCAGAGACGTGTTCATTCCAAATTCGCCAAAAGAGGTGACGATGCAGTCCGGGTTAAGTTTCCACGGTCACCAACGAACGTTGTCTGCCCAGATCTGGATGGGGAGATGAATGCAGATGGGTTGTTGCTAACATGTCCGTCTCTTATCCCGGAAAGCGAGATTCTCGAGATCCGAAGGCGCTTCGAGATTCCACTATCCGTGGAGATTATCATCCCTGATCCGAAGCATGCATTTTTATAATCCGCCTCCCGATTAATTACTTGTGTGTTCATGAGGGGGCCTCGCAGTGTGGATGGCGAATTCCGATTGCACCCGAGTTCAAGAGCATCCTGAACACCATAAATAGAGTTAAAATTTTATAAGCTTTATATGATTGTTATATAGGGTGTAAGAAATAAGTAATGTGTTTGATGTTTTAAAGATTATTTGATTGATTTTTACTGTTGTTTGATTTGTTTAACACTTTTAGTCTAATTGAAAATGCAAATAGATAGAAATAGTAGGTTGGAAAGAGAAGGATACTTGTTTAGTTGATAAAAGATTCAGTTCAATTTTTCTTATCATAGAAACTACAAATCAAATGTATTTAAACTTTATAACGGACAACATTTTAATACTATACCTAACAATTGGCGAGTTACTTGTGTCACTGTCAAAGAGCTAAGCCAACTATCAAAATTCATCCGGAAAATCTTTACACATTGTTGTACATTGAAGTTTGGCAATTTGTGAGAACTACTCCGTAACTTTTGTCAAACTGTTTGATGTAAAGTTAGTGAGTTGGAAAATTATAACGGATTTATAGCAGATAAATAGGAACTGAATTGTAGTTGATTTGTAAAAATGAGTGTGTAGCGTACATTTTGTACATTTAATTTTTAGGTGAGTTATATATTAACACTGTAGAAGCTGACTACAACTCCATGTAGAAGTGGATTATAACTCCATGCAAACACTAAAACAAGCTACAACATATGGATGCACTATAGTCCATATAGCCTTGTGTGATTCTCATGATTTACTCCTAAATTCTAATTATACCATTATATGGAAAAGGGAAAATTACAGATACTACTCCTTAAATTGACCCTCATTTCAGATACCCCCGGATTGACTTAAATTACATCCAAACCCATTTTTAACAAAGGTCAAATTTAACAATTACATCCAGCCCCAAAAGTCAAACTCGTTGATGATGTGGCCCGCCACTTTGCTGATGTGGACGGCATAGTTGTAGATAATAACGAAAATGCCATCTTCTTTTTCTATTTTTGCTTTTCTTTAATTTCTTCTTCCATTTTTCTTTTCTTTTCCCGTTTCTTTATTCTTCCAATATTCCTTTTATTACAAACCAAGCCCCTAGTCTTAATCTAATTCACCAAAACTCACCTACAATTTTTCTGTAAAAGTTCAATTAAGTCCTTAAACTTTTATTTCCAACAATAACATGAACCAAACTCCATAATCGTCACTCTTGAATTGCCATCTTCTTCAACATCTACAAATCGAACTCCAATCGGAATTTAAGGACTCGAATTTGGAGCTTTTGAAAGCTCCTAAAAGAGGTTTGGAGCTGCAAGAACAGATCCATTGGAGCTGGATTTCCAACTCCAATGGAGCTGTGAACAGCTCGGGTGGAGCTGCAAACGGAAGAAGAATATTAAAGAAAAGAAAAATGGAAGAAGAGGGGGTGGAGATGGGGTGGATGTTGTAAAGAAGATGTAGGAGAGGAAGAAGATGAAGTGAGTTTATGATTTTTCTTTACTTTAATGTTTATTTGAAATTTGAATTTGTTTTTGCTTTTCCTTAATTCAGAGAGAGAGGAAATTCCACCCGGAGACAGAGAAAGTTGATGTTGACATCTTGGTCAACGGAAATGGGCTTCAGGGGGGAAACTGTAATTGTTGCCAATCTAAGGGGAATCTGTAATTGAACTAAATTTAAAGGGAACTGTACGTAATTCGTCCTATGGAAAATCATTACTTACATCAGGTACATTTTCTCTTCCTATTCTGAATGTCTCCCCTCTCTTAGCCTTGTAGTTGGAAATTATTTACAATACGCATCAGTAGTATCCGCACTTGTTTGCTATCTAGACATTTATAGCCACATGATCTTTGTAAATCATGTGTAGGTAAGCATTTTTCTCATTATACGAATTTATTCAACTTTACGGGGTTTGATTTTCCGCTTAATTTAAAAATGTGTGGGATTTGCCCCTTACAAAAAATACAAATTCTAGAAAAAGATCTGACTTTCTATTAGAATAGAAAAAGTCACTTTTTTAAGTTGCTCGCGGTCAACGGTCAGACCAGCGCGGTCAGCATTAATTCCTCCAATTATAAAAACTCACAGACACAACATTAATTCCCCCAGTTATAAAAACTCATAGAACAACATAAATTCCACCAGTTACAAAAATCCACAGACACAACATAAATTCCCAGTTATAAAAACTCACAGACACAACATTAATTCCCCCATTAATTCCCCCAGTTATAAAAACTCACAGACACAACATAAATTCCCTAGTTATAAAAACCCACAGACACAACATTAATTTCCCCAATTATAAAAACTCACAGACACAAAATAAATTTCACTGATGCAAAAACCCACAGACACCATATAAATCTCCCAGATAAGTCCGAACTTACAGCGCGCCAGATGCAAAACCTACAGTCACAACATAAATTCCCCCAGTTATAAAAACTCACATACATAACATTAATTTTCCATATAACTTACACTAGTCTAATGTGGCATTTACTTTGTAAAGGAAAATCAGGTCTTTTACTATACTTTCTCTAAAAAAAAAATACTAAAAACCAAAATTTAATTAACAAATTGTCCACCATAAAGAAATCGTGTGTTGGAGAAATGAAATTGTTAAAAGTGAGGCATGCTTACAAGTATGGCAACTTTATCGAGAATAGTCGACATAAAGTGGAAACTTTGAAGCAAATTTATCGATCTATTTATATTTGGGTTCACGAGCTTGCTATCTGTGTGCACGGTTCACCTCGTCGAGGAAGGATACTTTAGCTTCATATGGTCAAGGGAATTAAATACTATAGTAGTAGTAATTAACTTATTGGGATTAAATAAATAAATAAATGTTGTGCAATTTGGATAAATTAAATGTAAATTCATGAAAAGCTTCAAGTACTTTGCTCTTCAGAGTTGAATGTTCGTATCTTCAGACTCCAATGCACATGTTTTATTTGTCTCTCATTCACTATATTTCTTCCCCATTTTCAACAAAATTACGTATTACCACTAATACTCAATTTGTAACGTTCCAAAGTTTCAAGTCAAGTTAAAAGAGTTTAAAATGATTAAGAACACTATTCATACCAACAAAATGCGCCTTTCATTTTGGGAATCCATCCATAAAAACTTTAGAGTTAAGCGTGTTTGCTCTGAAACAATCTTAATATAGGTGACCAACTGGGAAGTCTCCTGGTTGGCGCACGAGTAACCGCGTCGGTCTAAGGGGAAATGACATGTCGGTATAGTGGGTCAATATATCACCATAGAGCTATCCGTGAGTAACCGCGCGCGAAGGTCCAAGGAGTCTGGGTTTTGATTGATTAGTAGTCCAGTCGTTCCACAATTCATAATGTATAAAATTTCACCTTAGAGTTTCTTAGTCATTTTAGTGTATCTTAGCCATGACATCTATATGTATACAAAAAGAAGACATTTTCAAGCCCTTTAAGTATAGCCATGTGTCATGCTGATGTGTCACTATCGAGCATTCCTATTGGTCAATTTTTTTTCCAAATCTATTTTCATTGGTTGTTAGAATTTTAAATTTGGTATGTTGATTGTGGAACATTTTAAATAGTTAAGATGTAGTGCACCATATAACTTGCATGATTTATTTTTAGTATGTTGAATTCATGTATAATTTTATTTAATCTCATATGTTTATTTATCTACAAAACTCCAAAAAATATTTTGAACGTATATATAGATTCACCGCGACAAGACGAATCCATAGACACCAAAACTTGAATATTTTATTAATTAATTAAATTATTTATATATTAAATTAAACATTATGTAGGTTTATTAAATGATATAAATTGAAATAATAAAATTTTAAAAATAGAGCATTTATTAAATACTTAATACCCTCCATTTACAACTAATTAATATTTGTTTAGGTGTCCTATTACAAATAGACACTTTAAAAATTAACAATAAAGTATTGTATTGGATTAAATAAAAACCATCATCTTATCAACATTTACGTGAATTCTCACACGTTTTCTACTTTTCACACATTATTTATTCAAATATTACCTTCTATCTTATATACTCACTATATGGAACATTTTGAATATAAATTTCAATTTATATATATTGAGTTTGTTATGATTGAAAATTTACTTTATTAATTATTAATGCATTATTTTAAGGATAAAATAAGTAGAGTCAGTAAAAGATCTTTAGGTGTTGCGTAGCCAACTGTGGCAGCAGCTTGGTTGACGCCTGATCTTGGTATCATATTATTTAGCTACAGTTGAATACGTAGAGTATACATAGGGGTGGTATTGGTGTTGTTGCTAGGGATCAACGGGGTCAATGTTATTGGTTGGCGTCAAAATTTGTGTCTTACGGTTTTTTTCTAGAAGGTGCGGAATGTTTAACTGACAAATTAGTAACTGAATTGGTTCGAAATTCTGAGTGGCAACATGTAGTAATTAATTAAAGAAGATTTCTCTTTGGTGATTAAATTTCTTAAGTCTACATATTATAGATTTGCGTCTTCTTCTTCTTCTTCTTCTTCTTCTTTTTTTTTTAACTTTATAGAAGAAACCGAGGCATTTGATGTAGACATTTGTCCATGAGTAGTCGCTATGCTCTAATTTTATTTTTGATTTTTTCATGATCAATCTTTTGAACTATTTTTTAATTACATATTTGATTTCAAATAACACCTAGATGTTGAAATTTTTCCTATATTTTCAACTGTTACTCTTAGTTGTGAAATGTGATGCATGATTGTAAGCTTTATTTATTTGATAAACATGCATAGTTCTTACTTGGAATTGGTTACATTTGAAAACTCTTGATGGATAACAAATCGTCTAAATCAAATAAGCGTTTATACGGTCTCAAGATCAGATTCCACGAGATGGAATAAATTTGAATGACAGTGGAAAGCTTCAAAACTATACTACTTTGAAACTATATTCTACATGTATTAGTTGGTTATCCAAAAGGTACTCAGTTCATATAACTGTCCTATCATCCGTGCATACAATAACATCTTTGCATTTACTTCAATGGATGGAAAATAGACAAGGACGTCAATAAACGAAAAAGGTCCTTATTTCTTTAAGATATGTGGATAAAATGATCACAAGATTGGCTCACTCTTGCCCAACGAAGGAAAAACTCCAAAAATTCGCCCAACGTTAATATATGACATTGAACAAGGAATTGACAGCATGATCAATGCTCTCGGGTGCGTTTCTTTAACCACTACACTCAATTTTATGTATCTTTCACATATTTCGTTTCAAACAAATTATTCGTTATACATCATTAGTATCCATTAGCATTATAGATACTCAACGGTAAATAGTTTATTTTATTATTATGGTAAAGCCAAACTAATGAAGCCGGTGTGAACACTACTACTGCAACATTGATCAAAACTATGATGGAAGAGTACAATCCATATGCAATAGTATACAAGATGGTCAGAGATCGCATCTCCCTTGATAATGCCCGTAAGGTAGGCCTTCAACTTATTGCAAGACACCAAGGGATGGGCGAACTTAAAATTTGCCTACTGCATCAGAAGTAACTGCTATAGTAGACGGTGATGTCGATAACTTACATGCAAAAAATCATATTATGGTTGAGACGGGGAATGGAGAGTTGAAGCACATAACTAAGTTTCTTCGATGCTACCTTATTTTTCAATATCCACTACTTTTCGTCCATGGTGAAGACGGATGGTATATCGATGTTCAGATAAGTATTGTGAGTAAGATGCCAAATTTATTCTAAGGGAGTTCTTAGCTTCCCAGATACAAGATAGGGATAATTAAGGTCATCAACTCATACTTAGCATGACGTCATCATTACAATTCATTGTTGATTCTAGAGGAGATATTATATTTGGAGGACTTTATGCTCCGTTTTGAGAGCTAGAAGAGATACAGTTTTCCCAATGGATTCCATCGGTACCATATCATTGATGCTTCCGGTCCAAACTGCTAAATCAAGATTCGATATACCATTGAAGACCCATTTAGACTCGGTATGTAGTAAGATTAAGCCTGATGATGCAACCTGCCTACTCAAGGAAACGAAGGTTATTATATGGGACGGGGCTACAGTGACAAATATGCATTGTTCTTGATAGGAGTTTGGGAGATTTTATGCATCGATCAGCCACACCATTCGGGGGTTTGGTTATTCTATTTGGCGGAGAATTTGGACATATATTGTCAGTGGTTTTGGGAGGGTCTAGATCTGACATTGTTAATGCAACAATATGCTCATCCGAAATTTGGGATTCATGTGAGGTCCTCAGACATACAAAGAACATGCGACTGCAAGTAACTAAATGTTTGTTTCACTTATGGTAATTTTGATTTTAGTAATTTGTATATTTCTTTATATTCTGTTAAGTGTATTTTGTGTTTTTTAAACTGGTACGTTAACAACTGAGATTCATAAGACGAAACAATTCGCAAAGTGGATACTATAGGTTGGTGATGGAGTTTCCGGCGGCGATAATGACAGTGAGGTTGAGATCAAGATGCCAAATGACATTCTTTTTCAAGAAGTGAATGATCATATTCCTACCATTGTCCAAAGCACACATATGTCCTTACCTGAGCAGTAAGATTATGCCTGATTCTGAAGTAACATGTCTACTCAAAGAAACGAAGCTTATTATATGGGACAAGGCTACAATGACCAATATGCATTGTTTTGAAGTGCGTGATAGGAGTTTGAGAAATGTTATGCATCGACTAGCCACACCATTCAGTGGTTTGATTATTGCAGTTGGCGGAGACTTTAGACAGATATGCTAGTGGTTCCGCGAGGGTCTAGATCTGTCATTGTTAATGCAGCAATATGCTCATCCAAAATTTGGGATCCGTGTGAGGTCCGGAGACTCACAAAGAACATGCGACCGTAGGTAACTAAATGTTTGTTTCACTTATGGTAATTTTGATTTTAGTAATTTGTATGTTCCTTTATATTTTATTAAGTGTGTTATGTGTTTTTTTTTGCGCCGGTACATTAACAACTCAGATTCAGGATACGAGATAATTCGCAGAGTGAATACTACCGGTTGGTGATGGTGACAATGACGGTGAGAGTGATATCAAGATGCCAGAGGACATTCTTATTAAAGAAGTGAGTGATCCTATTCCTAGGATGGTCCAAAGCACATATACGTCCTTACTTGAGCATATATCTAATCCATATCTTGATCCGCATTATTTCCAAAACAAATTTACATATATCTAATCCATCTCTTATCATAGACTATAATTAATTATATTATTTTATATATGTTAATTTATTTTGCATGATTTATATTTTTAGATCCTTTATTTATGTCTATTATTATTACTATTATTATTATTATTATTATTATTATTATTATTATATAATGAAATATAGATACGCATTTCCACATAACTCCTATTTGATGCTCAAATATCAAGCGCACATCAACATGAAATTATGTAATAGCCATCGGTCAATACCGCATCCCTTCAAGTATATATTCAAAGGAAGAGATAAAATTGGTTTAGTTTCATTGATTGAGAAAACGGGGATATGGTCATGAGGCATATGGGCTGTCGTTATGTGTCTCCATGCAAAGCAATGTGGAGGATATTAGAGTACACTGCATTATACAATTTATGTTGTTAAGCGATTATCGTTTCATTTGGAGAATGTGTAGTTTGTTCCTTTCAAAGATGGTGAATGCATGCCAGATGTCATAAACAAAGCCAATGTGAAACAATCGCAGTTTTTGAAAGCAAGGCCTAGAGCTGAACAAAATAGATCCTCAAGCCCGGAAGCTGACTTATGCTAAAATTCCTCGATGTCATTGTTGGAAAAACGAACATAAAATATGGTCCATGTGTAAACAAAGATACAAGGTTTTCGGTATAATGGTGTTGACTGTGTTGTGCACGAATATAACAAGGATGCATGTGAAGCGATGGGCCTCTTATTCAATGATGGAGAGTATATCAATGGTTTGAAAGGGGCAAGTCTATGGGAATTTGCGAGTTTTTTACGTCACCATGTTGTATCACGCAGCATGTCGAGGCTTGAGGAAGTGTGGAACAAAACATGAAATTTATTATCAGACGAAATTATGTACAATCAACAAAGGTTACTCAGCAATCCTGGTACAATAAATTTAAAGACTATATTACCCATTCCCACATCCAATGACAATCAGTTTAAAAAACAAATCCATCCAGATAGAGAAATCTCCATCCAAGTTTGAAACTCACTGATGAACAAATAAAAAAACATTGTTATTATGCAAAAGTAGAGAAGTTACCGAAGAAAAACTGCAACAATCTCATTTCATTTGATGATATGCCCGTGCCTGATGAGACTGTTATATAAAATGCAACAAATCTATTTATTTTGTATTGGATGTTCTATGTTAGAGTTGCACTGGAGCATAGCATGATGGTTTATGCCCACAATTGATTGATGGATAACGTGCCATATGTGAAATTATGTCTGTTGTCGATGGTCAAAATGGCAAAGTATTTTGCTTGTACAACTACGGAGGGACCACAAAAACCTTTATATGGAGAACTACGTGCTCTGGTTTGAGGTTTAGAGAAGATATTGTACTCCAGTTGCATCCAGTGGGATTGCATCATTCCTTCTTTATAAAGGTAGGACGGTAGTCTGGCATATTCGAGGTTCGGAATACCATTGCAAATCACGAGGACTTAACATGCAATAAGCTCAAGATTTAGAGGTCACATGACTGCTCAATGAGGCTCGACTTATTATTTGGGATAAGACTCTCATGACAAACCGACATTGTTTGAAGCGATCGATAGGAGCTTGAAGGATGTGATGGGCCGTTCACATGAGCCATTTGGTGGGAGTGGTGATTGTCTTCGGCAGGAATTTCTGACATATTTTGACCGTTGTTCCAGGAGGAATAGTTATAATATTGTAAATGCATGTATATGCTCCTCTAGGATATGAGATGTTGTGAGGTGCTTCGGTTGACAAAGAACATGAGATTGCAGGTAAATGGTCCGTCTTATCTATATACCACATATACTTATATCATATTTAACTTATCATTTTTTACGTCCAATTTAATTCCATACAGTTTGGTTCGCCATCTTTAAAATTTAAGAGACGAAAAAATTTGTTGAATGGATAACACAGGTCGGTGAGGGCATTCCCGCTGAACCTAATGACTGTGGGTTGATATCAAGATCCCCGAAGGTTTACTTATTTGAGAAGTAAGTCATCCAATTCCAACTATTATAGATAGTACATATCCTTCGATGTTGTATCACTTAGGCGATCCATCACTTGACCATGTATATTTCATCACCGGGATGTTCTTGCACCTACAAATGAAATATTTGATGACATAAATCAATTTTTCATGTCGAAGAAGTCCAGAGATAGCGTTGAATATTTGAGCGCATATAACATTGGTAGGGAAGATAATTTTGAGAACGGTCTCATATGTGTTTTCACTGTAGATTTTTCAACAACATTAATTTCTCTAGATTGCCTAACCATAGGATCATACTAAAGGTTGAGTGTATGATAATGCTTCTGATGAATATTGATCAGACTTTCGAGTTGTGCAATGGAACAAGACTCATAGTTACTAATCTTGAGAGCATATCATCGAGGCAAAGATGATATCTTGAATCAATGCGTGCCAAAAGATTTTCATTCCGAGGATAATGATGAGCCACCCGACGAGATGAAGTTCCCTATCAATGGATTGAAGACAATTCCCCATATTCGCCTGCTTTGCTATGACCATAAATAAGAGTAAGGAACATTCTCTCTCACACGTCGGGCTCTACCTCCCCTCACATGTATTCAACCATGGTCGGTTAAATATTGTTCTTTCTAGAGTTACGATCAGGAAGGGATTGAACGTATTAATTTGCGACGTAGAGGGTATTACATATGACAAAACAACAAATGTAATTTATAAAGAAGTGTTCAGCAAGTTATGAGTTGATTTTGTATTTTATATGTATTTTATATATGGTTGTGTTCAATTTCACCAATTTACATTATTTACATTATGCACTTTTCTATACGTAGGGGTGACTTTCGATGCAATGTTGAAGCGATTAGATCATGCATTTTGTCACCTGCAATTTTTATATATTTATCAACTTCGACATGTTATTATACAAATTTATTCATTTTTTATTTTACTTTTTTTCCTCCAAGCCTCGACGAGCTATTAACTAGTTAATTAGCAGGTTATGGAAAACTATATTGAAAGTTTTTTGGGGCATTTTAATGATAACAATTCATTAATATACTTTTCATTGGAAGTGTTCTAATGGTATGGTAATATTAAATGTCACGTGTACATAGACCATCTAGTATTTAGTACTCTTACAATGTACAAGTCTTTAATTACAACAACATTAGTACTCACGTTAGTAATGGCGTTGAGATGGAGCACTGAATATTGCAATGAAGTACAATGATTCGAAAAATGATGGGTTCTATCCTGAGTTCTGACTTTTTGCCATTTGTAAATGTTGTTGAGGAACTGAAATGATTCCCAAGTTGAAACTAGTCTTAGATCAAATGGGAAAATGTGGTTGAATCTATGGAGTTCAAGTTAACACTTAGCTGAGTGATTATAATAGTGTAAATCTGATTAAAAACACCTATTATATCCTGATTTTCTTGATTTTAATCGCTATTCAAACAGTTTGATATTATTTTTGAGTTAGGCTATTTTATTAGTAGTTCGCACTAATAAATCAATTGAGCGTGTTGAATCGTGTATCCAATGTTTTACCTTATAAAAATGGCGAGTCAAAATATAAAATAGTAGAAATTTACTTAATCAAGTATTGTACTAAATAATGTATATACATGGTCAGTGAAAATTAAACTCGTAGATGACTTCCACATTAAGTACGTCGACTACCAATTATTCGCTAAATTATGAGTATTCCATATTTTAGGAATATAAATTTAAGAAAATTTAATTATGATAAGTTTACCATTTTCTTAATCTTTAAAAATCACATGTCCACATTCAGCCTCACAATTTATCTACCAATAACTTCATGCAAGCAATGGACAAACTTATGAGTGTCCTCTAATTACATTTAATGTGAAACCCAAAAGAATAAAATTAAAATAAATAAAAATGGGAAATACTACCAGGGTAATGTCCCCTTCCCATTAGGTCCGAGGCATGAATTACTGGGCCAGCGAGGTTACTCATTAACTGATACCAACACTTGTCTTTTTTTGCACACTTTCTCTCATTCGTTTGTAAACTGGAAGATTTATCGGTTGGTCACCCATCCTAAAATTTGTCAAAGAAATCACACTTAACTCTGGTATATTTATAAATGAATTCCCAAAAAAAGTGTACGTTGTCGGTATAAAATAACTGTTTTCAACCCTTTTAAACTATCTGAAACATCGGGTGTGAAGATAAAAAAGGGAAAGGAATCAGATAGAGAGGTACACATGGGAACAAAAGTGGAGTATCAGGCTGGAAAATACAGTTAGCTGGACTGACTTATACGCGCCTAACACAAAAGTGACGGACGGACGGTGGTCCACCCCTTTCCTTCTGTCACCCACTTGTGTCCATTTCCCATTTCTCAGGGCTATTTCCGTCATTCCACTTCCCATGTACCCAAACAACACCATTATTATCAAATTTAAACACCCAAGTACACTACCACCAAACATTATAATTACCACTTATTACTATAATTAATTAACTATTATTCTCTTCCTCTATTGAATTAAAAGTACATTGCTACACTATTTCTTTTCTATTCCTAATTTAATTTTTAGAATAATTTTTATCTAAAAATACACATATAGTATCTAAATATGTTTATGTATTAATCCTAGCCACAATTTCTATAAGGCTTCTCTAACTATGCATGGTTTAAAGGATTTCGAGGGAAAATAAAAGAATTAGGAGGAAAATTAAATTCCTTGGAAAAATGTTGAAGGAAAACTAACATTTTTTCCTTTTTCTGTTGTTTGGTAATTTTTCAGTTTTCCATGAAATTGGCAGTTAATTTTGTGGCATAATTTTGTTTTTCGTGAATTTCTTCTGGCTTTTTTGAACTTTTTTCTTAATTTTTCTCTTTTCTTTTTTGATATTTTGTTTTTGGCTAAACGATGAATATTTAAATTTTTGAGTACAAAACCAAGGTCATTATTTGACCAACATATATTTTTTAATCACATACAAACAGTGGAATTATTAAAACGGAACTTTAAATTAATTATAAAAGGTGAAAAGATTGAAAAATTGTGAGTATACGTAATAAGATTGAATAGAGTAATGTAATTTAAATTGGTTCATATCAGAATAATTTATTTCTTATTTTTCAAAGTATCAATAAATAGTACATATGTGTAATTTGGACTATAATGGGGAAGTATCTATATTTATTGCTATATATCAACTATAGTTATAGAACTTGCTAATAAAGCAAAGATATTAACAAATTTAGTGAATGTGATAAATAAAATTATTTGTATAAAAATGTATAGATCAATGCTAATAAAAATCTGTTTTAGATTAAATATATTATTTTAGTAAATATTAGTTTTTGTAAAATTTTCCGACATAAAGAGATAAGAATTCGTATGATTTTTTTTTTTTTTGCCTTTTACACGTTTTCCAGGTTTTCCTACATTTTCTTTTTCACTGTTTTCATTTTTCATCGAACCAAACATGGAAAAGTACACTTTCCTTCATTTTTTTTATTTTCCCTTAAACCATGCAGAGTCTAAATGTAGTTATAATAAATTTCCAATTCAAAAGGGTCTTTACATAGTTCCCAAACATAATTTGCCACCCATCGATCGATATGCCAATTTGTCATTTTCATAGGTCAATTTCCCATCTGAGTTTTCATTGTCACATGGAAACTCCTTTATTACAAATTTAACAAAAAAGATTTGCAAAAACAACTTCTTTTCTTTTGATGGTTCCCCAATCTTAAAAATATTCAGACTTCCGATATTCATACACAGAGACTCGACAACATATCGATTTCTTAAAACATACTATTAGCGAAACTTCGTCTCATTTCGATTTCGCACCCGCAAAGGTCAATTTAGTGAATACCCAAATAGAGAATGAAAGGTAAAGAGAGGTTTATTCCAAAATTAGACATGCTAGTCTATAAAAAAAATATTCCTTGCTTGGACAGAGGGAAATTAAGGAGTGAAATTTCCATTTCCAATTCCATTTATGATTGAATAATTTCAACCATGTATGTTGTCTGTCTTTTATGCTCTGTGAAATGAAAAGACTTTGTGAGTAGAGAGTAGTGCTATGCTGTGTTTTGGAGGTTTCCAACGTCTTTGCCTTTTATGTGACACCTAACACACCTTTACCCACCACCCACCCATCACCACTCCACCTGCTGCAGCTCCACCATTTTTTCTCCAATCCTTCAAACAAGTGAAGAGAAGAAGAAAACCAAAACAAACCCAGCTTAGATCATACACACATTGTTGTCTGGTAAGTAGTTGTTGTAGCAAGCAAGCAAGTGTGTGTTTGTTTGTCTTTTATGTTTTTGTTCTGTTTTGGGATGAAATTGATGGCGTCAGTGTTTCAGTAATCGAAAGAAAGATGAGGACTGACTCACTGACTTTCTGCATTTTTCTCTTCTTGTTCCGTAAATGCTGTAACTCCTTCTTTTGTTGGTTTCTTCTATCTTTCTTTCTTTCATTCTATCCTTTTCCTTTATTTCAGCTTCCTGTCTCTCTTACTTTTTTGGGGATTTTTTTGTTTTAAATCGGTGGAAAATCAAATGCTGCTCTGAGATTTCGTCTTTCAGCTACACTTCCAATCGGTAATCGAATCAAAGATCGAGTTTTTATCACTGCACTTCCAGTAATCGAATTCAAAGATTGAGTTTTTATCACTCTTTTCTTCTATATTGGGGAAAAATCTAAGTGTTTTTACTATTTGTTTATTTTGTTTGAGGAGATGGAGTTACTAGCATTGAATTAAAGCTAAGATTTGAAGCAACAACCATATGCTTTTGGTTTATTGTGCTATGACTAAATTGTTTTGCAGTGATGATTGAGAGTTTAATATTCTTACCAGCTAAGATCAAGATTCTAGTGAACATTTCCTTTTATTAAATATTCTCTGTGTGTTAGATTGGATTAGATTATGGGTGTGTCATATTCATGCTATATTTTCATACTTTTCCGGTGGCCTTTCATTATCATCATCTAATTAATCATCTTGCTGGCATAATACTTTGGTTGTATGGGTTGTTTAATTTAATATTTTGCAATGCAGAATCTGCATTGAACAATTGACCCGATTGTTCGGTGGTGGAATGAATATCTTAGCCTCAACTATGTCTTAATTATGGACTTGCTTATAATTCTATGATCTGGCTTGTTTCTGACTCTTAGGTTTCTTTCATCTTGTTCTTGACTTTCCTTTAGCCTCTCTTATTGTATAACTTAAAGATGGTTCAGTTGTTACAATTTTCTTTTCTGTTTTGATATATTAAAAGGACATGAAAAGTTGAGTTGTCAATTTAGCTGTTACCATTGACCCTGAGTAGTCCTATTTTCTTACCAGCACTTCTCCATCTTCTTAGTTAAGAAAACTCTATTAATCCCTTCCCCTGATTTCACATTTCGGAACATTGTTCACATTCGAGAATATCTTGCCGGATTGATCCGAACTTACCCGTTTGGAGTTTTCATAGGTAAAGTGTTTTCAGTCGAGTAGCATTGTATCTTGAGCACGCATAAAACCCTGTGGAGTTATGAGCCTAGTGATACATCCACAAGCTCTACTATATGTTTCTGCCTAGAAAAAACTCTTTGAAACATGATTAGGGCAACATGCAAGCGCTGTGATTGTGGTGGTTGCTGAATTGTATGTGTATCTTATATGTCATAGGTGATATACAATCTCCGTATGTGTGCTGATATGTCTTTGTTGCATCAGTAGGTTGCAATGGATAAAAGAAGTTGGCCCTGGAAGAAAAAATCATCTGATAAACATGTAGCAGAGAAAGCTGCACCTGATGCAGCAGAGAAAGCGGCAGGTACTGAAGCAGACTCTTCTGCTGCTGCTTCAGACGCAGGTGCTACTCAGGCTGTCAAGGTTTGTCGTTGCACTATAAACAGTTCTGCATTTGAAGAACTACCTTGCTTGCACGTTAAGTCATATCTGCCCAGTTCAAAACTTTTGTGTTCCATCCATTAATCTTGCAAAAATATTTTATATCATATATTCTGTCATAGCCATAACATTTCTTACTAGAATTAATTTTTCTGAGACTTGGATTTCTTACTCACTGATCAGGTACTATAGTAAATTGAATTGTACTTTTATAACGAAGTAAAATTCTTCTTTATCTTATACATCTCTGCGCTCAGTTGTATTTGCACTCCCTAATACCCTGCCCTATGCACCCTTATAATGAGCTTGATCTTGGTCAGCTGTTCATTGACTTCATTCTTCACTTCGAAAGTGGCTCACCTTTGTTCTGGATTGACCAACTATAGAACAGAGTTTTTGCCTGGTGCCTACGTCAAGCAATATATTTAATCAATTTTGTGAAACCATGCTTTCCCAATAGACATACACACATATATTCTCAGCTCAGATTCTCTTGTAGGTGTTTGTGGCATTGCAGAAACTGATGGGAGTATAGTATTTTACATACCTAGCAAATAATGTGTTGTATTTTCTCTAACAATATCAAGTATCTTTGTTGTTTTCTCAAACAGGTCAAACTGGATAATAATAAAAAGCCAAAGTATGTTCAACTTTCGATGGAATCTTATACCCATCTTACTGGATTGGAAGAACAAGTCAAATCCTATGTGGAACAAGTCAAATCCTATGAGCAAGAAGTGAAGTCCTACGAAGAACAAGTGAAGTCCTTGGAGGATGAAGTAGAAGAGCTAAATGAAAAGTTATCTGAAGCTGATTCGGAAATGACCAACAAAGAAAACCTGGTAAAACAGCATGCCAAAGTTGCCGAAGAAGCTGTCTCAGGTTCCAAGTTTTTATAATTACCATTGTTTAATTTTTTTCTTTTTTTGTGCGTGTGGGAATTAGGATATAGTATATGGTTGATCTTAATATCCCGAACCTTTTTGTACAGGTTGGGAAAAGGCCGAAGCAGAAGCTGCAGCACTGAAGAATCATCTAGAATCTGTAACTCTGTTAAAGCTTACAGCTGAAGATCGGGCATCACATTTGGATGGTGCTCTCAAGGAATGTATGAGACAGATACGTAATTTGAAGGAAGAGCATGACCAGAACTTGCACGAAGTTGTTCTTAGCAAAACAAAGCAGTTTGACAGGATGAAGCTCGAGCTTGAATCCAAAATTGCTAACCTGGACCAAGAATTAATGATGTCTGCTGCTGAGAATACTGCACTATCAAGATCTTTGCAAGAGCGTTGTAATATGCTGATGAATCTAAGTGATGAGAAATCACAAGCCGAGGCTGAGATCCAACGTCTGAGAAGCAATGTTGAGTCTTATGAAAAAGAAGTAAGCTCACTCAAATACGAAGTCCATATTGCCAGGAAAGAGATGGAGATACGAAATGAAGAGAAGAATATGGCTGTTCGATCTGCTGAATCAGCTAACAAGCAGCACCTAGAAGGAGTGAAGAAAATCACTAAGCTTGAAGCGGAGTGCCAAAGATTGCGGGGTCTTGTTCGTAAGAAACTGCCAGGCCCTGCTGCACTAGCACAAATGAAACTTGAAGTCGACAGCTTGGGCCGAGATTATGGAGATTCACGTACACGGAGGTCTCCTGTGAAGCCTCCCTCTCCACACTACTCCCAAATGTCCGAGTTCTCACTTGACAATGCACAGAAGTATCAGAAAGAAAATGAATTGCTGACAGAACGCCTAATGGGCATGGAGGAAGAAACCAATATGCTGAAAGAAGCTTTGGCAAAGCGCAACAGTGAGTTGCAAGCCTCAAGGAGTGTATATGCACAAACAGCCAGCAAGCTCCAGAGCTTAGAAGCGCAGATGCATGTCAATGGCGAACAGCGAAGTACTCTGAGATCCAAATCTCTGGCACCACCTAGTTTCACATCCATGTCTGAAGATGGAAATGATGATAATGTAAGTTGTGCTGGATCATGGTCAACGATGTTAACGTCAGAGGCTTCTCATTTCAAGAAGGAGAAAAATGTTGACAGTCCACACAAGTCTGAGAACTCACTTCACCTGGACCTTATGGATGACTTTCTGGAGATGGAAAAATTAGCAAATTCATCTAGTGAACCGAAGGACAAGGTTTCAAGTAGCATTACTGGCCCTGATGAAACTGGAATCATAAAACATGACGTGTCACTTGAAGTCAACTCCAGTATGGACTCACAATCTGGGCCGAAAAATGCCGCTGAACTTCAAGTATCTTCTAAAGACGATGCAACACTACTAAGTCCCCAACTGCATGGAGATCCAGTTGTCTTTGCAAAAATCCAATCAAGAATATCTCTGGCCCTTGATTCCATGTCTGAGGAGAAAGACGTGGAAAGAGTCACTATGGAGATTAGAAATGTTATGCAGGAGTTGCATGATGCTTTGCAGTACCAGTCGGTGAATGGAGTTGTTGGGGATGCTCAGCCTTCTGATTCAAGTGTTAAAGCTGTGGAGATCACCAATAAAGAACTAGAAGATGCCATTTCTAAGATTTGCGACTTTGTGATGATTCTTGGTAAAGAAGCTAAGTCTGTCCTCGCAACGTCTCCCAAAGGAGATGAGCTAACTTCGAAAGTTAACACACTCTCTGCAAAATATGGTGAAGCCATAAACAGCAAGACTAATATAACTGATTTTGTTCTCGACATTTCCCATGTATTCAGTGAAGCAAGTGAGCTGCACTTCAATATACTGGGCATTAAAACATCTGAAGTGGAAACTGGTACTTCTGATTGCATAGACAAGATTGCACTACCAGAGAACAAGATCGTTGTTGATTCATCAGGGGAAAAATATTCAAATGGTTGTTCTGAGTTTTCTGATTCTGCATCTGATCCAGATGTTCCAAATGATGGTAATCTTGTTCCTACTTCTGAATCAAGAACGGCTTCATGGAAATGTTCTTTTGAGGAATTTGAACAATTAAGGGTGGACAAAGATACCCTGACTGTTGATCTTGCTCGATGCACAGAAGACTTTGAAAGCACCAAGTCCCAGTTGCTGGAAACAGAAAAACTTCTTACTGAAGTTAAGATACAGTTAACATCAGCTGAAAGATCCAATAGCTTGGCTGAGACACAACTCAAATGCATGGCAGAATCTTACAAATCACTGGAAACACGGGCAGAAACTCTGCAAACTGAAATAAATGTCCTCCAAGGGAAAATTGAAAGTTTGGATAATGAGCTACACGAAGAAAGACGAAATCATCAGGATACACTTACCAGGTGCAAAGATCTTCAAGAGCAACTGGAAAGGTAAAACCTTTTTTTCCGTAATGGATGCTTCCTAGCACTTGTGAATTTTAAATGCATTATGCAAATAGTGTTTTTTTAAAAAAATCTTGTTTGTATAACTTTAAAAAATGTTTTTCCAGCCGATCATAAATATTTAACCTACTCTTTCTTTTGTATTTCCGATCTTAATGTTTTTACAAAGTTTGATAAGCTTAATATCTGCAGTGTTGAATACATGGTTCTTGATACCAATTTAAAGAGGAAGAATTGTTAAACGCCTTGACCTGCTGGGTTTTTCTTTTGTTTCTTCATCACTTTCTGGAGCCTACTCAATCCTATAAAACAGGACATAATTAATATGCTGTTTTCCTGAATTTGAAGGACTTATTGATAGCTTCATAATTTGCTGATTTGATGAGTAGTTGCCTTATTTTGTTTGTTCTTGACATGATCCTTAATGCTTTGTGTTTAGTTTTCTGAAATGATATCTCAAGTTTTTATGCTATCTTGTTTCTTGCCAAGTATGACAAGATGATTCTATCTTTATCAATCTTGGCTGTATCTATACTATCTGACATTGGGTTTCCTAAAATTTTGTTTGCCAGGATTGGTAGTTGCAGAGTAGCCGATAAGGATGATAATACCAGCCAGGTCAGTATCATAAACTTCGTATTTATTTGCGTTAGCATAGTTTTTTTACAATGCGTCCTTTCACTCTGAGATGGAATCGACTAGGACCTATTAGCTTGTGTGAAGATAATGTTGCTAATAACTGTTCTGTCCTTTTTTTAATATACTGGTGTGCACCATTAAAATTGTCATACCTTTATACCAGCACTGTGTCATGTCAATCAGGCCAGGGGACCTAGCCTTATTGGATACCTCCTAATTCTTGATCAATTCATTCTTTAGAGAATTATTGCATTAGTCTGCCAACCATCACGTGTATTCCTCAACACCTCAAATTATCATTGCTTTCTAATCACTTGTGGTCAAACAATTGTTGTGAGTACTTCAACATTTGCTCCCTCAGAGGTATTTCGGACCAACTTGGGACCATGGTGATAGAATGTAGTGGACTGTAAATAATTTCTCACCAATGAGCTAGTGAAGGCTGTTATTTTGCCTGACCTGTTAATTTCCGTTCTTGATGCATGTGGTGATGCTCGTGTCATCAATGTAGTTTGCTGCACTCCATATGGATGTCATATTTTTTCAGAGAATCTTATCGGATTTTAAATAATTCATAAAGTAGCTGATTTTCTAGTTTCTCCCTTTTAAATCCTTTATTGGTAGATATGTACCTGCTGTGATTGACAATAATATGGTGCTGTGATCTTCTCCTTACCCAGCTAGAGGACAAATTGAAAAGCTTTTATGATACATTTGCCTAGCAGTAGTCGACTCGGCATAGTAGGACTAGAAAGAAATTTGATTGTTTATGCATCTCGTTCCGTGACAGGAAAAGGAGTTGGCAGATGCCGCTGAAAAACTGGCCTCGTGTCAGGAGACCATATTTCTTCTTGGTAAGCAATTGAAATCTCTGCGCCCTCAAACAGACGTTCAAAATTCCCAAAACAGCGAGAGGTCTCGAACAACAGAAAGCTCCATCGAGGAGGAACCAACCATAAGTGGTGGCAACATGCAAAAAATGCAAGATAATGAACTTTTCGAAATGGATACCGCCAATTCTTTCGATTTGCATAGAGCAGGCTCTGAATCTCCCTCGACTTTGTTAAATGCCTCATTTTGTCCATCCGACTCTGAAGCAAACAACATCCTGAGATCACCAGTCAGCTCACAATACCCAACACACCGCTCCACAAAGTCAGGATCTTCAACCGCTTTAACTCTCACCCCAGAAAAACAGGCTCGTGGGTTTAGCAGATTCTTTTCCACAAAGGGAAAGAACGGCTACTGATGGTTGCATTCTTTAGGCATTTTTAGCTGTCAGATCATAATATCTTCTAGCTGAAGCAGTGCATGCTATTCTGTAAATAGAGATCAAAGTTTCATCCTTGTGCAATTTGCTGTTAGATCTGAGAGGGTTACTGATAAGATGGTCTTGTTCTTCCAGTCGGACTATAAGTATACTGAAGTTGGTTTTCGCGTGGGTGTGAATCATTCGGGAAGTACTGAAGCAGGAGGCTTGCAGAGAAACATGGAACCTCTGTTGTTGACATTTGGGTGTAATATAAACCTACATTTTTGGTTTGTTGTAAAACCTCATACTTTTAGGAAATTAAATTCCTGAGTGTTGGTTGTGTTGGAGTTAAACTGGCTATGACTGTAAGATATTCATGTAATGAAACAGTAGTAGACACTTGGGTTACATAATTATTGATAATATTTACCGTAAAGTAGATAGCATGATTCGTTTTGTTTTCAGAGAAACCTAAAATGACCTTACGCGCACCAAAATGTGACATATGTGTCACGAATTACATTTGCATATGTTTCAATATAAACGTGTAATGTTCATATATTTGTCATATTACACCCATTTACACTTTACTCCTACTATTACCTTTCACATTGTGCATTACTCTTGGGCGGGGTTCACTTCAACCCAAATGTAATGCATGACACGGAGGGAGTAATACATTAGTAGTACATTATTAACTGCTATCGGGTCTCAATGCTAATGTTCTTTTTGGTTATATTTTGCATATGCTGCAATCCTATATCTGTAGATTTATGGAGAAATATAAATCCAGATTAGTAGCTTAAATGTGTGACAATGCTGTGCAGTAATGCCCTGCGATTTGTTTATGAGAATCGGACAAGTTGTAAACATCAAAGTTTAGTACACCAGTGCACAAAAACCTACCTTTATGAGATGTTTGTTTTTTGTGTAATAAATAAAATACTGGATGTACTATATAGAAATTCAGAAAATTAAAAGGGGTTTGATTGGATGTTGGGAGCCAAAATTGAGTTGACAAATCGCGTACCTTCTTAACCTGTGTCACGTGACAGAGTAAAAGCTTCTGGAACCTGGTACACTTAAAAGCCAGAAATTCAAGATATGAGTTGGATTGTTGAATCTCTGTTGGGGTAGAATATATATATCGTGCAAATGCAGCCGCTTTATGAAACAGTGAAATGTTTGTCATGTGGCGTAACCATGGTTCTGGAACCGTTGGTTTCTACTAGGACTGTAAATTGTGTCAAGATAGTCAGTGGTGGCGACAGCCACTTTTTGTTTTCTTTATTAATATAGAGTAAGTCTCTGGATACACAGTGTTACAGAAAGATTAAAAAAGACGGACAAACATTACATGTTTTACTAAAAACATCGGTGATATACATTACATCTAAAATGTTCACTTATAAAACATTACTGATATTGTTTAAAACATTACACATATACTTAAGAACATCAATCCGTCTTTTAGGTCTCTCACTAATACACGTCTCTTTTAAGACTTTGTGATTAATATATTCATATTTTTGAAAATTTTACATTCCAACACCCTTAAATCTTTTAGTTAGTCGGCTTTACAATTAAATAAGTTGAGAAACTTTATAAAATTCGATAAATTTAGAGATATTTTACTAGTTAACTAATTAATTAAGAGAGTTATATGGACAATTTTTATACTTGTAGACCATTTTATTAATAAGAAAATATTTTTTTCTAGCTACCTAGTAAATTCACTTAAACTCTTTCTAACATAATTCAACCCTTTCAAACCTCCTATTAAATGGAGGATGAATTATTGTCTATAAATTTGATAATGCATATTGACAAAGAAATTGCCAAGTTTTGACATTGATTCAATCACTGATGATTTGAGAAGATGAAGAGACGTCGAATACGATTTTTATAGAAGTGGGTCTTGTTTTATGAGATCATTTTTTAAATTCGAATCGTTCATTCATTTTTTTTTGTTTCTCTTTATCATGATATGGTTCTTTCTTTCCTTTTATTGTACTTGGATATTCATATTTAAATATTTATGATGAATTTAGTGTCTAAGATATTGATCCGACCCGGCCGTTCTAACGTGGCCAAATAAATTACATAGTCTTCGTGTTATAATCTTTCATGGCTTTCAAATCCCATTCCGCCCCTAAAGATAGTCCAATCTGAATCGACGGACCCGGTCCATCACGGATCACTGTTTTAATCTACGGGATCGAGATATCTTCTTTTATGGGTATAATGTGTCTGATCCGAGCCTGAGCAGGATAAAGTCCACAAATCAGACTCGAAAATTGACAACCAGCGTATTTATAAGTTTGACATACGGATTCAAACAATTTTGGTACCATATACGGAACTGTCAAAAAACACCTTCATGGTTCGGTTTTTGAGCGGTTCGATGTAGAACCGCCAATTCCGTGGTTCTAGAGAAATAGGAATTGGAACCATCGATTCTTGGTTTGGAAACAATTTCACTGCTGCTTGGTTTGGTTCGATTCTTCGATCACCGGGTCCCTTTGTTTGATCTAATTCACCGTTTCCACATACAATATTAACATCTTCTATACTATTATCCTAATTAAGCTCATCTAGGTATTATTTATGACTATCAATGTAGCGCCCTGATTTTTAAAAAGACGAACTATGTAAAATAAAATTCACGCTAATTCATGAGTGATGTAGGGTAAAAATGGTGAAGTCAAAGCAAAAGTAGTATTGAGGGGTGGTGAACTTTATGAGTGGTGAGGTGGGCTCGAGTGTCCTAGACGGCTTCGATGTCCTAGAGATCTTCAAGGTCCTATGCTCCGAGATTGAGCCCTTCCAGTAAATGTAGGTCCGCCACTAAGGCAATGTCCGCCACTCATCATAGGTCCTTCGTGGAAATGTGCTTAGTCAAGGTCCTTCTGGAAATATAGTCCGTCACTAAGGCAAGGTCCGCCACTCATCATAGGTCCTTCGTGGAAATGTGCTTAGTCAAGGTCCTTCTGGAAATATAGTCCATCACTAAGGAAAGGTCCGCCACTCATCATACAGTAAAACCTCCGTAAATTAATACTCTATAAATTAATAACCTCGATATAAAACTAATAATTTGTCCGGTCCCGACTTGGGACCAGTACAAATTTGGAACCCAATCGATAAAATAATAAGATAATAATTTTTTTGAAACCCAGTGTATATATATTGGTCCCAGCGAAACTATAAATTAATAATTACTAAAAAAAATCATATATGTGTGTTATTCACTTAAAAATTTCTAAGACTGTTAAGTAAAAAATAAATTTATAGTCACTTATTTTTTTGTTGAACTTCAAATATATATTGAGTTCATCTCTAATCTCCTCATTGCACTCAGAGTTGTGGTGTTGCCTTCTCGTACTGCAACAAAACATTTTGAAGAGTTTTTGCCACTTGCAATGCTTCTTTTTTAGTGACATGATTCCAAAGCTATTGAATCATCCTCAACTTCATCATCTACTGGATTTTGAATGGTATTCACCACTATTTCTTCTATGCTATGAATTTCAAAACTTTCATTGTTTTCACTGAGTAAATAAAGCAAGTGATTCACGTCATTTACTTGTATTTAAGAACATTTAACATATGCCATTCAAACTTCCAAATCCAACTAATATGTGAATATGAAATCATAGAATGTTAATTGGAACTTGTTTTTTTAAATTTATTTTTTATCTCTAACTGATATACATTGTAACTAGTATATTGGACTTGAAAATTTTATTGATCAATTATGCATATACGTAAAACCTCTTTAAATTAATAAATTATTAATTTATCGATTATATAATATCTCGCTAAATTAATAAAATATTTCGGTCCCAACATTATTATTTTATAGAGGTTTTACTGTAGGTCCTTCGTGGAAATGTGCTTAGTCAAGTGGTCCTTCTGGAAATATAGTCCGTCACTAAGGCAAGGTCCGCCACTCATCATAGGTCCTTCGTGGAAATATAGTCCGTCACTAAGCAAAGGTCCGCCACTCATCATAGGTCCTTTGTGGAAATGTGCTTAAGCGGTCATTCCCGGAAATATAAATTCTTTGTCACTTACGGAAGTGTAGTTCGTCGTTGAATACGGTCCATCTCTGGAGTACTTGGTTATCTATCTGAAATAAGAGGATAAGGGGTTAGACCATTTTGGGCCGGTTTGCCTTACTCAACTTGTTTAGGAGGTTGCTCAAACTGGGGCTCGAATCTCTAAACTTAGAGAGTGGAATATTGAGAAGTAGTTACTTAACTTATGAGGAGTAAATGAACTCCTGTTTATAGGTAAAGGCTCAGGGGACAAGACTCGGGTTAATCAGAGGTTGGTCGACCCTATCAGCTTGTGACATGTGGTGCCGGAGTGTGGTGGCGCGTTGGTCGGACCCATTGTGGCGGGAGCTCGGACCTCCTTTGGAACCCGGGGTCGGACTTTAGAGTAATAGATCACATTCCTTGTATTGTTATTCTTATTTGTGGGAACCCGGTGTAGGACCTCATTTGGAACCCGGTGTAGGACCTTCTATAGAACCCGGTGTAGGACCTGCTTTGGAACCCGGTGTAGGACCTCATTTAGAACCCGGTGTAGGACCTGCTTTGGAACCCAGGGTAGGACCTTCTTTAGAACCCGGTGTCAGACCATGTTTGGAACCCGGTGTAGGACCTCATTTGGAACCCGGGGTCGGACCTCATTGGGAACCCGGTGTAGGACCTTCTTTGGAAATCGGGGTAGGACCTCATTTGGAACCCGGGGTCGGACCTCCTTTGGAACCTGGTGTAGGACCTCATTTGGAACCCGGACCTCCTTTGGAACTCGGGGTAGGACCTCATTTGGAACCCGGGGTCGGACCTCCTTTGAAACCCGGTGTAGGACCTCATTTGGAACCTGGTGTAGACCTCCTTTGGAACTCGGGTAGGACCTCATTTGGAACCCGGGGTCGGACCTCCTTTGGAACCCCGTGTAGGACCTTCTTTGTAATAGATCTCATAACACACTAAGTCGCCTTAATCCGTCAATCCTTAGGTTGGACTTATTAGTACATATCAATGAGCTTGAAAATTCGATGAATTTGAATTATAAAAATTTAAACGTTGCTATACGCCTTGCGCGCAAAAGACTTGACATGAAATTCTTGATACTAATTCGTGAACTAGTGAAATAATATAATGCAGCGGAACTTTAAATCGTAAAAGCTTGGTTACAAAGTTCCACATGAAACTAAAAAATGGTAAATACGCTTCTGGTAAAGATCACTGCTCCGACAGCGCTTCAAAGTTCGATTCGCTCTAAAACGCCTAAATTCGAAATACAAATTTTCGAGCTGTTACAATCTATCCAACTTCTAAAAAAATGTGTCCTTAAAATTGATCAAACTTCAATAGACAACAACGCTTTAGTTACATTAACAAGTAAAGACCATGATGACTCGCAACAAGAATCATGTAAATATCATCACAATTCATAGATAAACATATTCTTTACTCAAACATAAGTATTACCGAAGTGGAGAGGTGCCTGGCCAGTGATCAATACACAAACATGACTCTTTGATGCTAGCATGATATGCAATTTTGAAAACAATGAAGTGCTAAAAATCTTGGTTCGTAAGAACGGGTTTTAAAACCTTGGGCTCTGATACCAAATTGTAGAGCCCTGATTTTTAAAAATACGAACCATGTAAAATAAAATTCGCGCTAATTCATGGGCTTGAAAATTCGACGAACTTGAATTATAAAAATTTAAAACGTTGTTAGACGTCTTGCGCGTCAAAAGACTTGACATGAAATTCTTGATACTGATTCGTGAACTAGTGAAATAATAATGCAGATGAACTTTAAATCATAAAAGCTTGATACAAAGTTCTAAATACATGAAATTAAAAAATGGTAAAGAGTTTCTGGTTAAGATTACTGCTCCAGCCGCGCTCCAAAATTCAGTTCGCTCTAAAACGCCTAAATTCGAAATACGAATTTTCGTGTTGTTACAATCAAAATGGGTGGTTTTAGAAATAATAAAAAAATAGAAAAAGAAAAGAATATACTTGGGTTAATTGAAAACTTCCTCCCCTACGATCAAATGTTACGTTGTAAATACTTGGGTTAACCGCAATTGATTTTCCTGTACATATTTTTCTCGGATAAGTTTACTCTTTTATTTTACTGTGGAACTGAAAAAGTCAAGCTTATTTAATTCTTCCTTATCTATTCCTTTTTTTTTTTTTCTCTATGACTTTGCATACGTTATTAAAACGAACACACTTTTCAGTTTACACTTGATTAAAAACTTGTCTCTACTAAAAACAACACTGTCCCGACAATCAAACATTGAGCCTAAACCCGAATTATACATAAATTTTCAGATCAAACCACCTCATGATCATCATCATGGGTGTCAATTACTAAAAAAATAGTAATCCCTCAATCTAGGATTATGAGCAGAGACACAAGATAATAAGTGAGAAAGAAAATGAAAAAAAAATTAAAAGAAAAAAAGGTACGGGGATCTTGTAACTAACTGAACTGAGATCCTCCATCTAGCTCAAAACCGAAAGGAAAAAAAAAAAGAAATGGAAAATAAACTAAACTATCATCTTAAAGGAAATTCGATACTACTGAGCATACATGAACATTAGAGACTCAAAAACCTCTTGGTCACAAGGGAGAGTGAGTCCCATTTCATGATCGAACCCGAACTCTTCCGCAGCTTGCTGCAGAAGGTTCTGGAACTCTGGGGTGCTAAGAATTGAAATTGGAACAATGTATCTGCTCCTGTTATCGCCAACATACACTACGAAATGTCCTTTTGGCACGTCCATCGCTGGTTTGCCAAAGCTCGAGCAACGCTTCATGATATGTTTGATTAGTGCTTTCTGTGACATTTTGTTCAATTTCGCGCTACCCATTTTTCAAGATTTTTTTCAGTATACAACAATTTGTAAGTGAATGAGAATGGTTGTGCGTGGTGGGAAACAAATGAAGTTGTGGGCTTGTGGCTAGCATTTATACAAAACAAAAATAATTGGCTACTGATTTTAATGTGGAGAAAAATTGGTTGAAATTTAGGAATTTATTTGTTAACGTGAAAATATAATATATAGTACAAAATGTCCCTATCTAATTTTAATAGGGAAGAAGAGCATCAAATAGAGAGGATGAGAGAGTACAACATTTTACGTACATGATAGAGAGGAAATATGTCTTGTTTACACTATAAGAAGTCACATGATAGGTTGGGAATGTGTCTAAAATACAGTTGAAATGTACACCTTGACATTTTCCTTTTATTTTCCATGTTAAATTATTAGTATAGAGTTTGAAAATTTTATACTCATGAATCATGATGCATGCATGACGTATGACACCATAGTATTTAGAAGAAGCCAAATTATTCTAAAAGTATAAATTTACATACTCTAAAATCATAATCTTCGACCCCAAATGTATATCACACAATGTAATAAAAAAAATACCATTGATTTTATGTTGGAATCCGGTTGAAAATATTAGAGTTAATTGTTAACCCCAACAAAAAATTCCAAAAAAAAAAAACAATTCGTTGGTGTTTGTCAAGTAGTTACAACAAAATAGCAACTCTAAATTTGCACGATGAGTAAAATATCACCAATTCACAAATACACTTAGTTTCGAAAATAGTTGAGTTGGATTGTTCCATATAAAACTTGTTTGTTTAATTGTTTCTCTTATTTACAGACGTCAACTAAAACACTTTTATGTTTTATCCAATTGTGGAAGCAGCATCCGTTGATGAATGGTTATACATTAATGGCGGTCCATATGAACTAAATCGTTTCTACACTTCTTACTTGGTGTAGCTTGTTACATGGGTCGTGAGTGGGAACTTAGTTTCCGTCTGGGTATGCGACCTTGGATTGTTGTTGCATATTCAGCTCCTGTTGCAGCTGCTACTGCAGTTTTCTTGATTTACACAACTGGTCAAGGAAGCTTTTCAGATGGTAACAACATGCATGCATTCTATAATAAACAGTTAAATCCAAACTGATAGCAACAAAATGAGTTTGCCGGAAGAGGAGATTTGAGAGAAATCGAGATTTGTGTGTATAGATTATGTGTTTCGTCGGGGACAGTAAATTGTGAGCAACATGCAAACGAGTTAGGATAACATTAATTGTTATGTGAGGATAAGTGTTACTTGGATATATATATATATATATATATATATATATATATATATATATATATATATATAGATATATATATATATATATATATATATATATATAGTACAAGCGTTACTAAAACAATTATTACATGCATGATAATGATATTCCACCATCACGCTGAACTTCATACATTTGCCATTTTTAACCGTTCCACGTAACTTCATAAGTACATTATTAAAAACAAATGTATTCCACACCCAACAAATAATAAACAATTTTTATTTACACCTTTCTACACATTTCCCACTAAAAAGTACTACACATTTTGCCCACCGAATCATGTTTTATTATGTATTTTAATTTTTCACCTAAAACTATACGCCAACCCTAATGTGTGAAGTTCTCCAGGACGGAGGGAGTATAGTTTAGTTTGGTGCGGTCGGAAGAAACAAGTTACTAATCTATGAGACACGGGTCCAAGTCCCGCAACAAAAATTGGGTAATTTTTTTAAATACACTAATATGAGACGGTGTCAATTTGGATACGCTAGAATGATATTGACCGATTTTGGTACACAACAACAACATCACATTTAATTTATATACTCCATTCAATTTTTTATCAAAATTGATGACGTGTCCACCAGAGAGCTGTAATTCGTCCTAATTCGATTTTGACCGAATTAGTCTGCCACGTGTCGCGTCATGGTTTATTCTGGACTTTGAATTTCTAAAGAAATGTTTAAATGAGTTTTAAAGTTTATAAAATCAATTTTAGAATAGAAAAAAATTATAAAATTATTTTTTTAAAAATAATTTAAATTAAAAATTAATTAATAAATAAATAAAATAAAATAAAAAGTAAAAACAAGAAAAAGTTACAAGAAGAATAAGAATTGTCCACTAAGATGAAAATCAGCTCCAGACCTGCACAATTATAAGGATGTGTCTCCCACACCTACATAATAACTCGGCTCGTTTAACTATATACCAAACGGCCCGTCTAATTTGCAAAACAGTGGGGCATTATAATTTCCTTAAAAAGACATTTACATGTGAGTTTGTGGGGGCAAAAAAGAAAGAGAATGTGAAGAGGCGTTTGAATGGTACGTAAAATGAGTTGATGAAAGTTGAAACAGAGGACAGTGGTAGGCCAATTAATTGCCCCCGTCATCGCAATTTATAACAGCTGCCTGCCCTGACCAATTCCAAAATATCAATTTTTAAATTAATACTCGATAAAATTATTAATCTTAATAAAACATACTCCTCCTTAGAATATTTAACATTTTGAGCTTTAATCGTTTTGTTTCGATTTTATTAAATTACTCATAAACTGTAATAGTTAATGATTTAACAAAATCATATAATGAAAATTTAAGAATTAAATTTTGAATATATAATTTTATTAAATTATTTTTATTATAGTTTAAGAGTAATTCATGGTCAAAGTCGAAGACAATTGACCGGTCAAAGTCAAAATGGAAAGAAATCTTTAGAATTGAGGGAGTACATGAGTACTGTTTAGGATGGAACTTAATTTCAACTAAAGTTGAACTACACTTATTTGTATTTAGCATTTTACTTTAATCGAGTTGAAACATTACGCGTTTTAGTCAACCTATTATTCACAAATTAATTAACTTTTTTTTCAACTAAAAAATATAACTACCTAAAACCAATCAAATAACATTAAAAATCTTACAATATCTCTTCTCTCTTACAAGCCCTCTATAAACCCTATAAGATTTCAAATTCATATCCCAAACACAATTTTATACAACAATTAAAGTTGAGTTATTATTCATCTATTAAAGGTATGTTAGAGTTCGTCAATTAAAGTCGTATGCCAGACAGCCTAATATTTTGTCTGGTTTTAATTTTTGAGCAGATCAAATTTAGACCTCAATCAATTAAATAATGAAATAACAACTTTAGAATATCTACTGTTAATCTATTGGCCCCAACGAAATTATAAATTAATAATCACTCACTCACATGTATGCATGCATGTGTGTATATTTTTGATTTTAAAATTCTAAGACAATTTAGTAAACAAATGTATCTATTGCCACTCACTTTTTTATTGTTCTTCAAATCAATACTTAATTTATCTTCAGATCTTCTCTCTGCACTCAAGAGCAGCATCTATTGTCTACTTGCACTACAAAAAAACAGGCTATAAATATAGTGAATGAGCTATTGATCATCTTTTAAGTGATTGCGATGCTTTTTTCTAGTAACCGGATCTAATCTTATTAATCATTTTTAACTTCATCATCTACCGGATTTTAAATAATACTAAACCACTATTTTCGTAAGGTATAAACTTCGTAAAATTCATTACTTTTACATGAAAAATTTAACAAGTGGTTCACATTCACTTTATGTCCATAGCTTATACAAGTGATTAAATTACTTAAGTCTGTTTGATTTGTATCATGAGTGACACTCATATTCATGTTTGTTGTAAACTCCCTAATTAATACTACTTATTAATTTATCGCTTATATAATGTCTCTCTATTAACAAAATCTAATGGCCTCGATATAATGAATAATTTATAGTGCGTTACTGCAATAGTGCTCACTCCGTACCCTGTAACTTCTCACATTTTCATTTTTTTTTCTGTCCAACTAAACTTCATAAATTATTAAAAATGAAAACTATATAAATACATATAAATCATTTAAATGTCACTTTTACACTGGGAGTAGTTTTAAAATCTCTATGGTCAAATGTGTCATTGTCCCTTTGGATTTTTTTTTTCTTTTTTTTTTTTTTTGAGAAAGAAAAATTTCATTAGGAAATCAGGAAAAATGAGCCATAGCTCAATACAAAGAATACTAGTACTGTAGCTGAAACACTCAAAAATAACAAATTACAGGAATTCATGAAACTCAAAAGGTAAAGAGAGATAGCCATGTGAATCCGTTGCAAAGTGGTGGCAGAGTTGATGAGCGAGACGATTTGCTTCACACCGTATATGACATACACGAAATTCAGCAAGTTTGTAGAGCATTTGGAGAACAACAGAATATACATGTCCATTGGTAGCTCGAGGCTCGGCATAGGATTGTAAATTATTTATAACCAACAATGCGTCACCTTCCAGAATAATTTTATTGTAGCCCATTTCCTTTGCCAACGAAACAGCAAGGCGAGCTGCTAGAAGTTCAGCAACCTCAACATCAAAGTGACCGTGAAGTTTCTTGCGACTCCAAGCTAAAACCAATCCAGTACTATCTCTAGCAACAACGGCCATACCACCCAAGCCATTACGTGGCACAGAGGCATCAAAATTCATTTTTATCCATCCATCAGGTGGTGCAGACCAAGGCCCATGAACAATAGGCTGTTGCACATTAAGAATTCTTTCTACCGGCTTGAACATGTTCAACTTATAGAAGTTGGAGAAATTCACAACAAAGTTGAAAGTATCCAAGGGAGTGTACCTTTTGTTAGGAAAATCTGTTTAGATTTTGATTAGCAACCTATTGACTTATCTTAGCTCAGAAAGGTGGTTAGTACTCTTGGTTCACTTGAACACTGTAAAAGAGGAAACTCACTAAGTATGATAGTCTAGCAAATCTTGTATAGGATGTTAGGTCTCTGAATGTAATTTTTATTCTCTGAAGAAGACCAAGAAGAAGGCATCCAGCAGGAAAATTTCAACAAATTTTGAAGATTTGAAGACTGCACAAGATTGCTGAAGACAAAGGTTTTTCAGATACCTATGACCAGATATCTTGAAGACACAAGCATTTTTAAATAAACGGTGTTGCAAAAGATATCTGAGAAATAAAAGGTTTATGAAACGAGGAAAAGTGCCCACAGATATCTACACTCAGATACCTTGGATAAAGATTATGTTTCCAGGAAACAATATATTTTTAACAAGTGGTATATGGAGTTGTGATAGTCTCTGGAAAAGGACGTGCAAAGCTTCAGAAAGCATGCATAGTTCCGTTGGCACTACAGGACAAAGTATAGTACAGTGCATTAAATGCGCGGACAGAAATGTCTGAACAAAAATGGTAGCTTCTGAAGAAGAAGACAAACCTACTACAGTACTATACTCAGATATCAATAGTTTGAATTTGATTTAAGCCTAACGGATACTATTCAAACGGCACTCAAATTCATCTATAAATATCAACACTTAGACTGCTTGAGAACACACACAAAACTTACACCTTAGATCACTGAACTTATATTGAATACTCTCACAAGCTCTCTCAAGCACACTACTTACCTTCAAGCTTTCTGTTGCGACCAAAGCTCTTGATTCTAAGTAGCACAAAAGTTCTAAGTGTCCTGATCCTTAACAAGCATTGTTATTTGTGAAAGAGTTGAACTAAGATTTCATATCTGAGATTCATTCTCTTGAACACTTATCATAGACTTGGGTCAGTAAAGAACAAGATACCATACATTGCAAAGTGTATTAAGTATACTTGATTCATAGAGCTATCTGAATAACTGAACAAGTTATTAAAGAAGCTCTCCTGACAAACTACCTTAACCAACACCTTAATCGACGTGGAGTACATGAAGTACTTAGTTTGGGAAACTAAGGAATAACTCCAAGGTTACTGAGCATAGGAAGTACTTAGTTTGGGAAACTAAGGAATAGCTAAAAAGGTTTTTGAGTACATGAAGTACTTGGCTGTGAAAGCCGGGGAATAACTCAGGGGGAACACTTGGTTGGGAACCTAGTGTATTTAGGAATATAGAGAAGATACTTGTAAAGTTACCTCAATTATCTGTCTTAGTGGATTCTAGGTCTGAGAAAGGCCGAAGTGGATTAGTTGAAGGATTACGCCACCTGCAGATACCACTATAAAAAGACTTGTGTTATTTACTTTCTGCAGTTTATTACTTGCTTTATTTATCTTGCAAAGTATTTACACTTATCTTGCTGAGCACGTGCACTTATCACAGAAAAGTCTTCCGCTCTCTGAAATTAAGTATCAGATATCTTCACAGATATCTGAGAAACTGTGTTTATCGACAAAAGTTTTAAAAGACTATTCAACCCCCCCTAGTCTTTTACTTTTCCGTTATCTGGACCAACAAGTGGTATCAGAGCGAGAGGTTCCCAAGCCTTCTGCACTGAACCTAGATCCCAGATAAGTGCCCACTAACTGCTTTTCACCTACACTTGATTTGTTTGTTTAGTGTGTTTGCTGCAGGATGTCTTTAAGTGACGCCCCAATTCTCAAGCCAGAGAATTATGAGAAATGGAAGAACAACATGATGCTCCACCTAGAAGCCATCGTGATTTAAAATGATCGACGTGATAAAGAATGGCCCAATAGTCATTCAACAACTCAAGCAAGTCATAGAGGTTTCTAATGGTAGAGACAGAGAACAAAGCGATGGGTCTTCACAGACAGATGCGTCAACCAGTGGGAGATCTGTCAGTCAAGTTATTTACGAACCAAAGCCCAGAGAGCTCTGGACATCGGAAGATGACAAGAGAAATCGATTGGATGGTCAGGCTCGTAATTTCATCATACGTTCTACTCCAGAGCACATACATCGTAAACTGTGGGGTGCAAAAACGGCGAAAGTGGCCTGGCAACTGATTGAAGAAATCTGTGCCGGCACTGAGAAAACAAAGGAAAATAAGTTCGAAGTTTTGAAGCTCAAATTCCAAAACTTTAAACAAGGTCCCATAGAGACTCTTGAAGAACTAGATTTCCGGTTTACAACACTTATGAGTGACATGGCTGCACTTGGTGAAAGTAATAGATATACCCAGTCAGAAAAGATTAAGACTATTGTGAGAAGTCTAAATCATAACTGGGAGCACACAAAGTTTTTCTACTTTAACCAAGGAATGCCAGATATCACTCCAGTGGAACTTTTCTCTCACCTTCCACCGTTGACTATGAGACAACTCAAAGAGAACAAACAATTGAGAAGTTGCAGAATGTTGCTCTAGTTGCTCAAGGAACTTCTGTAAAGAAGAAAGGCAAGGAGGTGACTGAGTATGCTCTTGCTGTAAAGCAAATGGGAAAATATGTCAGTCGAGAAATTGAGAGAAGAAAAGCCAAAGAGAAGCTGAAAAAGCATCTAGGCTCAAACTATCACAAGATAAAATATGCAAAGCTCATTGAACAAGCATTTCGAGAAGCATCAAAATCTTGAGGAAGCAGAAATCGGAAATGATATCTGTTTCTATTGTCAGAAACCTGGTCATTTCAAGAAGGATTGTCCAGCCTTCAACAAACTTAAGACAGGTGACAAGAAAGATAAAAGAATCTTCAAAAGAAGTCAAAGAGCTATGCTCACTGAAGAAAGGAAAAAGATCCAACTCCAACTGGATGCTCTAGACATTGAGTCTGATTCTGAGGATGAACACTCAGATGATTCCACATTGCCTTCTCTAGAAATGTGCAGTGTTTCTCATGAAGTAATTGACTTGGGACAAAAGAAGAAAGAAGTGTGTGGAATGGCTGAAGAGATCTTTCCAGATATCTCCAACATTGAACCTTGTCTAATGGCTGATGAGGTAACACATACTTTCTGTTATACTTATGAAAGTGATGAAGAAGGAATCAAAGATCTGAAAAATCTCAGAAGAGAACTTGATCTCTACAAAAGAGAATTTCTAATGGCCCGAGCTAGTCGAAATTCTTGAAGAAGAAAAGAATTTCTTGTAAAGGAAAATTCACAAATGCTCAAGATATCTGAGAAAAAGGATGCTGAAAATGCATTTCTCAAGACTCAGATATCTGAGACCGAAAAGTCACATAAAGAAGCATTGGCCAGTCTTCAAAAGAAATGTGAAGATCTTCTTTCTGAGAATGAAGAACTCAAAAAGAAAGAATTATCTTTTCAATCTTATGCCAAAGCTAGTGACACTCTTACTGAAGTACAATCTTATTTAAGAGATCCTTCAGAAAAGAGAGGACTTGGGCTGGACACACACATAGATAGTTTTACCACTCTGAATAAGAGTGATGAAAGACGAACATTTGTCAGTGCCTAGCAAGGTGATTCCCAAACAATCTACAGTATCGGTCAGAAAGCTAAGGTTGTTGACAAAGGAAAGGCAGTTGCGACCAAGCCTTTGTGGGAAAAACAAGTCCCAAGGAAAACTGTTGGGAATGTTTCTGAAAAGAAACATAACACTGAAAAGTGCAATCACCCACAGTGCTATGTCTCTCAGAAAGGAAAAATTGCAGGAGCTGACAAATTCTCCTATGTCACGTTTTCTAGAAAGAAAATAGATTATCCAGAGACTAGCAAAGCTGCTGAGAAAAGATCTCAGATAGCACCAGGTGCTCGGAATGGTATTGGCTATAAAGCCATCGGGAAACAACTTGCTCGTGAGTACCAACAAGAGCAAGAACGATGGTTAAAGGCTAGAATTGCTCACAGCAATTATAAGAAGTGGAAGATGAATCAAGCCACTGAAAATCTGAATGCCAGGGCTAGAAGAAATCTGGCTAGGAAAGCTAAGTTTGCTGAGAAGCAGACTCAGAAACTTGACAGGTTTCTGAAAGCACCAAATGGAGCACCAAGGAACACACCAAGAAAGAAAATAGTTCTTATTAACAATGATACTAATCATTTAACTAAAATTCCTCCTTATGTTCCTGTTAGACAAAAGAATGTTCCTAAGAAATTCATTCAAAAATGGATTCCTATTGGAAGATTCTTTAGTCCAGATGGTTCCATTGTTGGCATGAGAACCTAATCTCCTGTTTCCTGTTTTGTGCAGAACACTCTAAAGACTAATTCAAAGTGGCATTTTGATAGTGGATGTGGGAAGCACATGACAGTAGACAAAGCAAATCTGATTGACTATAGAAAGTGCAATGATGGATCAATTATCAGGTTTGCTGGAGGAGATGAAAATTCAACCATACGTTTTGGCAATTTGAAGTTTGGAGCCCTTACAATCTCTGAAGTACTTCATGTAAAGGGATTGAAATATAATCTCCTAAGCATGAGTCAACTAGTAGACAAATGATACACTGTCAAGATCAAGTCCAAACTATGCAAAGTGATTGATAATGATTCAAAGCAGACAGTCTTGGTTGCAAGGCGTAAAGGAAATCTTTATGTTGCTGATTGGGCATCCGCCACAACTGAAAAATGTCTCATGGTGAGTCAATCTGGCCACACTGAAGAAAATTGGCTATGGCATAAAAGAATGAGTCACTTGAATTTCAAAACTCTGAATAAGCTAGCCAAGAAAGAGATGGTGGTTGGTTTACCCAAAATGGCATATAGAAAAGAAGGTGTATTCGCAGCTTGCCAAATGGGAAAACAATCCAAAACATCTTTCAAGTATAAAACTTGACATTCCAGTGAAAGGCCACTGCAAATGTTACATATGGATCTTTTTTGTTCCTCTGTAACTAGTTATGCAGGAAAGAAGTATGGTCTGGTTGTTGTTGATGATTACTCAAATCTGATGCAAGGGTTGAGTAACCCAACTTGCTGAATAAGCTCGAAGTCATAAAAATGACAAGGTATCTGTAATCAGAACAGACCATGGTACTGAGTTTTTGAACCAGTACATAAAAGAGTTTTGTACTTGCAAAGGTATACAACATCAACTATCTTCTGTAAGGACACCACAACAAAATGGTGTTGCTGAAAGAAAGAATATGACCCTGAAAGAAGCAGCAAGAACAATGCTTGCTGACACTGAAATAAGTGAAATCTATTGGGTTGAAGCTCTAAACACAACATGCTACACTCAAAATAGATGTCTGATTAACAAACACCATGACAAAACTCCTTACGAGCTTTTCATTGGTAGACCCCCTAGTATCAAACATATAAGGGTGTTTGGTTGCAGATGTTTCGTTCTTAACAATGGAAAAGAATACTTGAGAACATTTCAACCAAAGGCAGATGAAGGATTATTTCTTGGTTATTCTCTGAATAGCAAAGCCTATAGAATCTACAACAAAAGAACGCAAAAGATTGAGGAATCTGTTCATGTAGTATTCTATGAAGAAAACAAGAAAGTACTCTTGAATGATGATCTCTCAGATAGGTTCAAAGAACTGATGATTAAAGATTCTGAAAAATGATCCTCAGAAGGAAACAATTCTATCATTCAAATAGAGGATGAGTCTGACAATGAAAAGCAACCTATGCTTAGTAACAACCAGATGACTCTAAGACATGATGAAGAATTTCCTATGAGAATTCCAGAAATGGAACAGGTTACTGAGAACCTTCATCATGAAAAGGTATCTGAAAATGAGATTGCTGAAATGCAAGATTCAGATATCTCTAACACTGAAAGAGTGTCAGATATCCATGGCATTTCCCATGTATCAGATATCTCAGATACTGCACAAGTATCTCATCAAGATCATATTGATTCACATTCAAATCAAAATGATATTGATCCTACTAGTTCAAAACCCACTATGAAATGGATAAGAAATCATCCTGCAAAGGATGTGATTAGTCCCATAGACCAAGGAGTTAGAACTAGAAGAGCAATCGCTGAAAATGCAAATTGTCTCTATGGATGTTTCATCTCAAACATTGAACCAAAAACTATTGAAGAAGCATTAAAGGATCAAGATTGGATCTCTGCAATGCAAGAAGAGTTGGATCAATTTGAGAGAAACAAAGTCTGGAAACTGGTTCCATTTGTGACGGAATATCTGTAATCGGTACCAAGTGGGTTTTCAGAAACAAAATGAATGAGTCTGGTGAAATAACCAGAAACAAAGCTAGGTTGGTTGCCAAGGGATTCACCCAGACTGAAGGACTAGATTTTGATGAATCTTATGCACCAGTTGCAAGATTGAATGTCAAGAGTGCATTTCTAAATGGTGAACTTGCTGAGGAAGTCTATGTTGAGCAACCACCAGGTTTTGAAGTTTCCTCAGAAAGTAGGATGGTCTATAAGCTTGTAAAGCTCAGATAATTTGAAACAAGCTCCAAGAGCATGGTATGATACATTGGCCGGATACCTGCTAGAAAGTGGTTTCAAGAAAGGAGATGTTGATAAAACACTCTTCACATTGAACCATGATGGGAAACTACTTTTAGTTCAAGTATATGTTGATGACATTATATTTGGATCTAAAGACAAGCAACTTTTTGAGACTTTGCTGAACTCATGAAATGTAAATTTGAGATGAGCATGATGGGAGTATTGAATTACTTCCTAGGGCTGCAAGTCAAGCAACTCAATGATGGAATATTCATTAGTCAAACAAAGTATGCAAAGGACATGCTCAATAAGTTTAATCTAAAGCCTTCTGAAAAGAATGCTAAGATACCAATGAGCATTGGAACCAAAATGACCTATACTGAATCTGACAAGAGTGTTGAAGAACACAAGTATAGGAAATTGATTGGATCTCTACTGTACCTCACTGCAAGTAGACCTGATATTCAATATGCAGTTGGAGTGTGTGCTAGATTTTAGACAAATCCAATGCAATCACACTACAACATTGCTATGAAAATATTGAGGTATGTAAAAGTTACTGTAGAAGTTGGATTGTGGTATCCAAAAGATAGTGGATTGAGTTTGGTTGGCTATTCAGATGCCGACTATGCTGGATCATTGGTTGATAGAAAAAAGCACCTCAGGAACTTGTCAATTTCTTGGTGCTAGATTAATATCTTGGTTCAGCAAGAAATAAAATTCAATTGCCACATCTACCACAGAGGCTGAATATATTGCTGCTGGGTGTTGTGCTTCACAGATATTGTGGATACAACAACAACTCAAAGACTATGGACTCAATGAAGAGAAAACTCCCATTTTCTGTGACAACACAAGTGCCATTGCCATAACTCAGAATCCTAAGTTTCATGCAAGAACAAAGCACATTGATGTTAGACACCACTTCATCAGAGACCATGTTGAAAAAGGCAATATAGAGATACTCAAGATTGGCACTGAAGACCAACTTGCAGATATCTTCACTAAGCCACTACAAGAAAGTAGATTCTTAGCCTTAAGACACAGTCCTGGACTAATGGAGCTACCAAAGAACTAAAAAAGTTCAGATATCTGAAGAAGATATCAAAGGAGAGAGAAAAGGAATCTAGAACGGGTATCCAGAGAAGAGGTATCTAGAACGAGTATCCAGAAAAGAGGAATCTGGAACGGGTATCTAGAAACCAAAGGCTAAAGGGTAAAATGGCTATTTGAAGATTCTGAGACGGGTACTCAGATATCTAGATCACTCAGTGAGGGGGAACAGAAAAGAGAATAGTACAACTGTCTACAATTATCTACTATCTTAAAATTTGTATTATTTCTATCTTTGTGAAAAACTTTGAAAAGACAACAAGTATAAGATAGAATCAGATACAAACAGTGTTCTCATTCACACAGAAACGTGATGTAGATAGCTAATAGCCAACATTCATTAAATGGGCACAATTACAATTGTTGACTGTGATCATTGCTGAAGAAGCAATGGTGACCCTTGATGAAATGGGCGATTGATCTTTACGGCAGAGATTAATTCTCGGTAAATAGTGGACTGTTGAAATTCCAACATGGCCCACTATGCATTTAATGCCGAACAAACTTTTACCCACGCCTGTCTGCAATTCATAGATACGTATATACAAAACCAATTTGTATGTATATGTTTGTCTGAATTACGTTGCTATATATATAGAATTTTGGCAAAAGAAATTACTTTCGCCTAATCCAACATTCAGACTTGCACAAGTATAGCAAAAATCATTCTTCAACCTCTGAAAATTTCTGTTAGTCTTTCTGCAAAGAATCACTAATCTCTCATCCAAATCTCTTTCAAACTTTCAAAACACTTGCACTATATAAAGAGATGGCTCCTAAGCGTTCGTCTACCCAGAAACCCCAATCTTCTACCACTGGCACTGCTGAAAAGCAAGCACTAGAGTTGGTTATAGTAAACAATCGATTGGTAGGAGACTTTAATCCCGATCATTGGACTTCAAATCACAGAATGATTTGGGGTGGTGCCATGATTGAGGAATACCTCACGGTTGTTGTTGAAAATCAAGCCGATAGGAAGCTAATTCTTGACATGCTTGAAAAGGCACAAATCAAGGGTTTTCTATCTGCTCTTCCCAGAAGAATTTCGTCACTGGATGTGTTAGAATTCTACAATAACTCCAGGATTATATCCTGTGTTTCTGAAGGCACTGCAATAGTGTCTATAAAAACTAAGGTCCAAGGAAAGGAAATCCTTTTGGACTTAACAACTTTCTGTAAGTTGTTTGATCTTCAAAATCTTGGAAAGGATTTTGAAATAGACACCAAGGATGATGATCTCCTTGAAGGTGTAAAGCAATTTGTCTGATGTGTGTGATCTTGTAAAACCAGATACACCCACTGATTTCAAGCTTGCTGACATCAGAACCAGACATCTGCTGGTTCAATGGGATGTGTTGGCATGCATTCTTCACAGATGCTTTGATGGTCTACAAGGAGGTGCTGACCAGATAAGCCAAGAACGCTGGATGATGATGTCCTTGTTGCAACAACAAGACAAAAGGCTGGAAAACCCTTTCAATTGGGGAAAGTACGCCTTTATGAAGTTTGTGAAGAAGATTCAAGGCTTTGAGCCTAAAATCGCTAAGGGACTTGCTGAGCCAAAGGCCACAGTAAGCTATGGTCTAAAGATATGCTACTTCTTCGGAGAAGCTTGGCATTGAGCTCGAGAGAAGGTGATATAGCGGTAACCTACTCTACAAATATGAGTATACGAACTTGATGAAAAAGGTTACTGGATCTCAGAAAGGTTCCAAGAAGCGAAAGACTGAAGAGGTATATGAGGGAAAGGTTGCGACCAAGAAGCCCAGAACTTCACGAAAGAAGTCTGCTGGCAAATTAGTAGACACACCCATTGAGGTTGTCGATTCCCAAATACCTGCCGCCGCTGCAGATGAACTCATCAATGCTGCAAAAGAGGTATCGGCTACTGAACAAGTAGACTCAGCAAGAGAAAGTGCTTTTAGAAATGTTAAGACTACTGCCGAAAGCTTTGCTGATGAACTCATCAATGCTGCTAAAGAAAGTATTGATAGATACCAAGCCCTATCTACAGAAACCGCAGGGATTATGGACCAATCAGTTCCTAATGCTGATGAGAGCTCTGACGATGAAGATGATGAATAAGTCATCTCTCAAGTCCTAGAAAAATAAAAAGGGGCTAAGGTTACTGAAAAAGTAACTGGTGTAGAGGTATCTGAAGAAGAACCTACACCACAGGTTGCTGAACAAGCACCTGTTTCAAAGGTTGCTGAAGAAGCAACTGTGTCCAAGGTCACTGGACAAATTACACCATCAGAGCAAGAAAGACTGAAACTTATTGAAGATGCTCTGATGAGTGATAGCTTAGTGTTGAAGGATACTGCCATTGCCTCAACACTCAACAGTCTGTCTCTAGCACAACAATCACCACAGCCATATGTGGATACTGCTGAAATGGTACTTGAGTTACAGAAACCAGCATCTTTCATTGCTGAAGAAAATCCTGCAAAAGAGCAGGTTCCCCAACTCAATGAGAGGGATCAAACTGAGGCATCTGCTCAGAATGATCAACCAGGGGAGGCAAGTGAGTTGCATACTCAGGAAAGGTCTGAAGTACCTGAAACTTCAAACAAAGAAGCTGAAATGGAACCACAAGACCAAAACATAGAAGGGTCACAAGTTCCAGAAACCAATCAGCCTGACACTGCTCAGGTAGCTGAATGGTTTAACTCTCTACTTGTGATAATTTGTGTTTATTAATCTTGTTATTCAATAAAATTTCTTTGTTACAGGCTGAATTAGAAACACAAGAACAAGAGGAAGCTGGAAAGCTTGCCTCAGAGACTGAGAAGGAGGCTACTACAACCTCACCTCTTAAGGAATCTGAGCCTGTGCTACGGGTGATAGAGAGTTTCTTAAGATATTACTTCTCAGATATATGTTAATACACTTAACTAATTAAGTGGATGTTTCTAATAGGCTCAAACTGAGAAAGAAGAAGATAAGGCAGACATGCCAGAAAAGGACCCATAAACCGTCAATGTTTCTGAAGAAAATGTCATTGAGCCCTCTAGTATGAAGGTATATGAAAATCAGTGATAAACATTCTTCATTATGGGTTAATATAAATTCTTCTCTAATTACTCAATACTTTATACTTACAGGCTCATTCAGAAGTAGAAGTGCAAGGGGAAAGAGTTGCGACATCCCCTGCACCCATGGAAATTGATGAAGCCCCCAAGGAAACATCACCAGAAAGAACACCAGAAACTGAGAACGTTTCTGTGAAAAATGATTCTGAGCCTCCTGTTGAGGAAGTAAGTGGAAAACTCAGAAATCATTGAAGCTTAATTGCATAAATTCTTTCATGATAATTTCCTAAGTATTGTGATAATTTTAATTCTCAGGATCAAGCAGAAAGAAAGGTTGATGAGGACCAGACATCCAAGTCTCCACCTCACAACAAGATATCTGAGGCACCCCCTGCCTCAGTAGTACAAGTCTCTGAGCCTGATGTACTCATTCAGGTAACTCAGAAACCTAACTACACTCGTACTCAGATATCTACACAAGTTTTGAATCTACCTCAAAACTCTTTCTTTCAGGCTCAAACAAGTGCCACTAAGGTTCCTGTTGATGAGAAAGAGGGCCTGCTTCCTTTCTTCAAGGAACACACTTTGCCAAAGCATCTGATATGCTTCAAGAAATGGCAAAAGCTCCGATGCTCCGACCTATCTGAAATCTTAAAGGTGACTGATCACCACACAAGGAGAGCACGAGCCCTTGACTTGGAAAACTACGTCCATGCAGTGTTCCCCACTGAACAATATTCTTTCGGAACATTGATGGATAAGGATTTTGTCAAGGAAGTGGCCAGAAAGCTGATCCAAGCTTTCAAACAAGCGGATGGTCAGACCAGACTACAGATGGCATTCAAGCCTACTTTGCCCCAGTCTCTACAATACATACCATCTGAACATGAGGAAGTTAATGGGCAAACGGTCACTATTCCAGAAGTGATCAACCTGGTCTCTGAAGATGAAGAAGAGAAGGAAACTAATGAGAACAATTATGAAGATCCTCCTTCTGACCATCACAAGGATGAGGATAAGAAGGATGATGATGATGCCCCTGCACCAGGGACATGAGGGATTCCACAAGGAAACAATGCTTCAGCTGCTGAAAAGCACACTGAGAGGACATCACAGCAATCCCCTCCTCCATCTCCTCAGAAATCTACTCATCTAACTCCCCAACACAAAGATACTACTGAACAAGTAGTTGAGCACTCTGAGGAAACAACTCAGAAAATATCAGATGCACAAGTCTGAGTTGCTCAACTCAAACAACTGTTGGAGGAAGAACAACATCTACATCTTCAACTGGAAGAAAAGATAGCTGAATCCAGAGTCAAGCTAGACAAACTTGAAAAACGAACACAAGCTTACTCTGAGATTAAAGAGCTCGGGGAAGCTGTTGACTATATTACTAAGGAGCTAGATGCTGAACAAGCATCTGAAGCAAAGCATGATGCTAACGCTGCATCTTCACCAAAGAAACCATCCTCCAAAGGCAAGAAACCCATATCTGAGATGGTTGCCGCTATCAGAAACCTTGATGAAGAAGTACAAGAGGATGAAGATCACTGGGCTGATGACTCAGATGATGAAGAAGATAGAACCTTGGCAGAACATGCAAATGTTCACTTGGGAGTTTCTCACTTAAAGAGAAAACTGATAGCTCCTCAAAGCTTCAGTAAGAAACCAAATCTCAACTCCCATGATTACATGGCCAGATACCAGGTTCTGGCAACTCTAAGAAAGGAGTTGTCTCAACAAAATGAAGAAGTAATTGCATCAGTCCCTGCTGAAATGAAAAAGTTCACTGAGCTAATCACTCAAAGAACAACAAGCTTGGTCATTGCTCAGAGAGACCTAGGCATGGTAAGGGATGATGACAATAATCTTGCTGAAGAAGCCCTCAATGAGGCTAGCTATGCTGCTGGAAAAGCATATGCTACTCAAGGTCCACTGGCAGAGCTCACTGATAAGAATACTGGTCTTATCAAACAAAATCAGGAGCTCAAGGCCACTCTGGAACAGTTGGTTGCTACTTACAACTATCTGCAAGGCAACTTTAACTCCCTTTCAGAATCCTTTGTGATTCTTAGTCAGTCAACAATGACTAAGGGGGAAGGATTTCAAGATGCTCAGTGAGGAAGAGGAAACAAAAGAAAATCTGAACAACCACCTCTCAGAATTAATGAGCCCTCCTTCAGTCAGACTGCTCTACAGATAGTGGCCACCACTGAGCAACTTCCTGAAAAAGGAATGACAACAAGGGCCAGAGCACAGAAACCTCCAAGGAGAAGACAAGTAAGAGGGATTGATGAGTCTTCTTCTTCTTCTTCTTCTGAAGAAGAAGAAGAAGAAGAAGAAGAAGAGAAGAAGAAGGCCAAATCAAATCCCTGGGCAATGAAGAAGGCTGCAAAAGTCTCACAAGAATTGATATTGATGATGATGAAGAGACTGATGAAGATGAAGCTCCTCTTCACAGAAAAAGAAAAATTGATAGCCTTCGAGCCCATAGCTGCAAAGCCTTTGGCAGCTAAAACACCCTCTGGAAATACCAAGTCTATCCAGGGTGGTTCTTCAAGCAATACCCCAAGGGAAAATTCAAGACAAAGGAGGAACAGGCTGAGAGCTGAACAAAGAAAACTTCAACTACCACTCAGGCCTGAAGAAGCCAAGATTGAGTATGTGAAGACCAACAATGACTCCTCTGTCTACAGGTGCATTAATCAAAAGAATGGCTACTGGATTCTGGAACTCAAGTGCTTATTGGTAAATGAAAAATTTTCAGAACCAATCCATAAACAGCTCATGGCATGGAGAAAAGACAAGCCAATCTTGATTATCACCAACCACATCAAAGCCTGGTTGGATTTTGAAGTAATCAAGAGAATATAAGCCATGAAAAAGGACCTCTCTGATGAATGTCCTTATGGAAAGCCAGATGATGTGCACAGAATTCCCAACATCACTGGAACAGGCACAAGAGCAAGACTTGCTGTGGAACCCTATGAGTCCTTCTACTTGACTGAAGATCAATACAAGGCTGACATCAGATATCTGAAGATCATATATGAATACTTCAAGCTATCAGATATCAGAATCGAGCATGCCTGGAAGTGGAGAAAGTATCTGTGGGTCAAGCACTTTGCCAAGAAGAATCCTACCAAAACCTACAAGGAAGTCTATGGATTTGCCAGAGACACAGAGATGATTGTCAGAACACTTCTCTATGACTACTCTGATGATATCAAAATGTTTGGTGATAGGAAATTTGCAGATTGATCCATGGAACTTCTTTTGAAGACTTGAAGTGTTGAAGACTAGTTTATTAGGATGTCTACTTGGAGCTTGGTTACTCCTGTTGTCCTAATTTAAACTATGTATTTTGTATCTTGTTGACTGAGCAGAAATGTTGTTTTATCTTGTATTAAAGTTATCTCTGAACTTTCTTTGTAACATATCTGATGAACCTACTCTCAGATACCAATTTCTATAAAAGATAACTTGTCAGCAAAGATCACACCTTGTGATTTGGTTGATGTTTACTTTCTGCACTTAATTATACGAATTAAAAAATCATAAGAAATGATTAAGTGATGGATTGTTTCCTCATCCAGATTTGTAATAGGTCAGATAGTCATCGTTGACTGATCAAAATGGGGGAAATTTGTTAGGAATATCTGTTTAGATTTTGATCAGCAACCTAATGACTTATCTTAGCTCAGAAAGGTGGTTAGTACTCTTGGTTCACTTGAACACTGTAAAAGAGGAAACTCACTAAGTATGATAGTCTAGCAAATCTTGTATAGGATGTTAGGTCTCTTAATGTAATTTTTATTCTCTGAAGAAGACCAAGAAGAAGGCATCCAGCAGGAAAAGTTCAACAAATTTTGAAGATCTGAAAGATCACAAGATTGCTGAAGACAAAGGTTTTTCAGATACCTATGACCAGATATCTTGAAGACACAAGCATTTTTAAATAAACGGTGTTGCAAAAGATATCTGAGAAATAAAAGGTTTCTGAAACGAGGAAAAGTGCCCACAGATATCTACACTCAGATACATTGGATAAAGATTATGTTTCCGGGAAACAATATATTTTTAACAAGTGGTATATGGAGTTGTGATAGTCTCTGGAAAAGGACGTGCAAAGCTTCAGAAAGCATGCATAGTTCCGTTGGCACTACAGGAAAAAGTATAGTACAGTGCATTAAATGCGCGGACAGAAATGTCTGAACAAAAATGGTAGCTTCTGAAGAAGAATCCATCCTGATTCTAACGCCATAAATCCAGCTCCAAATGTTTTCTGACTCAAAATAAATCGACGAGACGGGGCAGTGGGAGATGGCCCAATATTGTCTCGCTAAATGGCAATCACGCAAGAGATGTAAAATAGATTCATTGTCATGTCCACACATTGCACAGCTTGAACAAGTACTAATATGACGTCGGTCCAATTCAGCGCCAGTGGGCAAGGAATTGTGTAGCACTCGCCAGAAAAAATGTTTCACCTTGTTCGGGACTTTGAGTTGCCAAATAAAATTCGAGTTATGTTGAAGAGGCCGAGAGGAAGAGCCTTGTTGGTTATCCAACTTGCGTTGCTTCAAAGTCATAGCTAAATGATAGCCTGACTTAACCATATAGCAGCCATGTCTATATAATGCCAGACTTGAACATCAAAAGACTCTGTGCCAGCCAAGGGAATCTTTAATATTTCCTGAATATCATCATTCCAAAACAAATAATTGATGATTGGAAAATCCCAATCAGAAAGCGTAGGGTGAATTAGAAAATAAACTTTTAAAGGGCATTCACGATAAAGATCCGGGGTTTTTGGTTTGAAAGAAAGATTTCCCGTAATCCATTTATCTTGCCAAGATGTTTTCCCCGTTTCCTTCCCTCCATCTAATCCCTTCATTGACTAATTCTATAGCAGCGCAGATACTTTTCCAAGTAAAAGAAGAATCAGCCTTAGGGACAACATTGAGGATATGGGAGTTGGGGAAATATTTTGCTTTAAAAACTCGACTCAAGAGAGAATTAGAAAATTCAATAATGCGCCGAATTTGTTTGCCAAGTAAAGCCAGATTAAAAGCATGCAAGTTTCTAAAGCCTAAACCACCATCACGCTTACTTTTTGTCATGGTTTGCCAATTCACCCAATGCAATTTGTTTTTTCCATCCTCATTCCACCAAAAGTTAACAATTAAATATTCAAGACCGCGAATGAGGTAATTAGGCAACTTAAAACAACTCATCACATAGCTAGGAATAGCTTGTAAAACAGATTTAATAAGAATCTCTTTGCCAGCTTTAGATAAAAAATTTCCATCAAAAGAATTGTCTTTTTTCCAAAGTTTATCCCGTAACCACCTAAAAACTTCTTTTTTTTATTTTTACCCATGGTGGTAGGAAAACCCAAATACTTCTCATGTTTATCAACAATTTGGACATTAAGATTGCGCTGGATATCAAGCTTCTTGCTTTCATCAGTATTTCTACTAAAAATAGCAATGGACTTTTCCGAATTGATTTCTTGACCAGAGGCTAGACTGTAAATATGAAGAACGTCCATTATAGAATTAGCAGCCTCAACAGTAGCTTGGCAGAACATCATGGTGTCATCGGCGAATAAGAGGTGAGAATAGCAGGAGCACGAGGTTGGATTCGATAGAGATAAAACTTAAGTCAAAATTTTCAAATTGAATTGGTTATAATCATATATAAACATAAGTTGCTTGTGGTTATAATCATAAACATTAAACATTTTTCTTAATAATATAAGTATTTTACAAATGGACATAAAAGATACTCCATCCATTTTAGAGAAAGTGTTATATTTTGACTTTGACTGGTCAACTGTCTTCGATTTTGACCACAAATTACTCATAAACGATAATAGTAAATAATTTAATAAAATCATATAATAATAAAAATTTAATTACTAAATTTTCATTATATAATTTTAATAATTTATTTATTAATATCGTTTAAGAGTAAATTGTGGTCAAACGCGGAGACAGTTGACCGCAGAATAGTAAAATGTAACACTTTTTCTGAAATGGAGGGAGTATAATATAGTCAATATTTTTTGAAAATACACCGATCTACACATGTAAAATAGTTGATAATTTAAAACAGTATTTAATAATAAGACATAAATGTTTACTCATAAAATATTATTAATATTGTTTAGAACATTATAATTCCAGTTAAGTACATTAGTCGATCCCCGAAATGGGTTATTAATTTCTCTGCATGGAGAATGATTGGTGATTAGTGATTTATTGATGATAAAATTTGTCCAATACTATATATTGTAATTGTAATGTTGTATCTCAAAAAATTTATATCTTACCTCATTTTACATGTTACTTTTAAAACTTTGAGATATAATTATAAGATGATATTCATTAAGAATCCAACCTGAGTTTGTTATGATAATGATGGAAGAAAACTTTGATTAACATGATGAGAGAGTTAAGGGACAACTTGGTACATGGGTACCACGGCTTAGTTTCATTTATGCATTTGCATGTTCTGTGAATCAGATTTGTTAGATATCGATCTCGTGACACTTCAACTGATGAACAGGAGAAGCGACACTCCTAAATACGAACGAGCCCACTATTTATACCAATGTCACATATCGTCAATGTTGTTGTTCAAGATGGAAAACGTACTACGAAGATGGCCGAGTAGATGATGACACGATCACTATAAGAACATCAGTTACTAGAAGGCCCTTGTTTACCACTGAGGGGATATCACGTACAGGGCTCTTCGAGGAAGTCTTTTCGAATAGAGGATGACACTTGTTTAGATTTTGATGAGCAATTCACATGTCTATAGTTTATCAGCATACTAGTACTACGTTTAGTCCTTATAACTTTCAGAAGGACACATATAAAAGATGAACCTTAATGACTGATTAGTTTATTCAAAGTTGTATAGCTGTTAGATTTTCAAAGGTGTAATTTTCGTTCACAAAGATGAAGATGACCTATACTTGAGATCAAACCAGCAGGATGGCTACAAGAAAGGAGTAGTCAAACTGCACAAGTTTACTGAACAAGGGTAATGTCTTCATACCACATAGTAACGTTTAACATGATGAATGAGTTAAGTGAAAATATGAGAGACAGGGTCGATTAACAAAAAATGGGAAAAAAAAACTCTCGTCCCCGTTTGGAGCTCCGACAAAGTCACTAGAGTCAGAATTGCGGCTCTTGATGAAATTCGCTCCATTGAGCTCAATTGCAGCTCGATGGCGACTTGCCGCTAATATGGCAACTTCAGGAGCCGCTATCATTGTAGCTCTGATGAGTTGATTTATAGCTTACCGGAGCTATTAAAGGAGAAGAATTTTTTGTTTTTTGGGGGGAGCGAGGAGGAAAAGGGCCCGGTTGTTGGAGGTGGTGGTTTGGTGGGGAAGAAGGGAATTGGAGGTGGTGGTTTGATGGGGAAGAAGTGAATTAGAGGTGGTGGTGTGGTGGAGAAGAAGGATGGTAGAATTTTAATAAGTAACAGTTTTGGGGATTTATTTATAAAAAAAGTATAACTGTTGTGGCTTATTTTGCAATGAACAAAAACTAATTTAATTATGGAATTATAAAGAAAAGATAAAATAGGAGAAAAAAGTTGACTTTTGGGTTTGGATGTAATTTTTAAATTCCGTTTTTGTAAAATTTGGGCTAATCTGTAATAGTCGCCAATCTAGGTACCAAAGTGAAAAGGGGGCAAATTTAAGGGGTAGTATTTGTAATTTTCCCTACCTTTTAACTTTATTAGGAGTAGAGTGATATATAAAATTATATAATTGTTCCTAAAATGGCAAAGAAATGAAAGTGGACAACTTTAACGGGACGTCTAAAATGGCAAAAGTGGACAACTTCGATGGGACGGAGGGAGTATGTTTCTATTTCGTTCTAAGTTTTCGCCAAGGTCACCAAGAGACCCAACTTCCTTTTACTCTACAAGACTCGAGCTTTGTAAAGCTACCAGTGAAGAAAGAACTTGAACTGTTGTGACTTCATTAATTCTCATTCACTGGAGAAAGTCTTACTTACTGGATTGAATCTCTAGAACTTTGAAATATAAGAACCAAAGATCTAATCTCAGTATAAGATTAGCAACCGAACAAGTTGCTAAGCACTGCCTTGATTCTTCTTTACACCATCGAGGAGTCAACCACACAACCAGAATGACGTGAAGGAAATGTAGGAAGTACTTAGTATGGGAGACTGATGAAAAACCCTACAGAGGAAGTACTCAGTTTGGGAGACTGGCGAAAAACCAGGTTAGAGCCGTGATGTGACAATAAAATGTGCGATATAGCATGATTTTAGACCCTCATTATTGCCTTAGGTGCAATATTTGTATCGTTTTATGGTCAATTACCAACTTCGCATGTTTTCTGTAGGTCATGATCGCGTTTTTTAGGAATTGCATGATTTCAGGCGCCAAAATGACATAATTGTGCGAAATCGAGAAAGTTAAGCGAATACGCCGGATTGACCGTTGCATGGAGTTCGAGGAGTCAAAACATGTAATGCGACCAATCAATGCAAAGATAATTGAAGATGCAACAACTTTTTAGAAGACCACTTTTCGAGGAAACGAAGTTACGAAGCCCAAAATTGAAGAATGAAGAAAAAAAATTCGAATCTGCAGCAATCGCACTTGGCGATCCAGAGGTGGCCGTAAAAGGCATCACTGCGGTCCACATGCAACCGCAGTCAAGGTTTCTTTTGGGTCTGTTTCCTGGCCTGTCAGGCTAAGGCCCGCCTTCCTAAACCTTCCTTAATGATTAGTGGCGGCCAGAGCACGAAATTTCAACTATAAATAAGACCTCAGGGGTCTCATAATTCTACACCGCTCATAAAACAGCTCTCCTAAGAGAGAACCAGTCCACGGGGAAGTGAAACCCCAAAACCGCTGGCTGTCAGGCACCCAGAAAAAAGGAAACCCTATAAGCAGGACGAAGACATCAAAGACTAAGCTTCCTTTTATTCTTCTTTCTTCTTCCTAATCGATTTATGTCTGTGTTTATTGCCATGAGTAACTAGCTTTCTCTTGTAAAGGCGAACCGCCGAAACTCTGCTTTTGCTACTTCTTTATATACCGTGATATATTAATGAATTAGTTTTAAAACGTAATTTTGTACTTGTTCTTTATTCGCCTGACTCTCTACGTGGGAAATCCTTACTAACTGCGACTTGGTAATGGACTTTATATTATCTTATATGGTTTGTCTGAAAACGTGACGAGATAGTGTGTTGAGTGACACGACACATTATTGGTATAAGTGAAGGTGTCTGGATTAACTACGACTTAATCCTTTTGGCAAGTTTCTTTGCTGCCTGTAGACGGCTAGTACGTTGTTTGATTCTAAGTAGTTGGGAGTAGCATAGCAGGGGGAGGTCGGGGATCCTTTACACCTTCTCCCCCATCGATTTTATCTCATCAATTTAGGGTTTACTGTGATTCAATCAATCTGTTTGCAATCATTCTGTTTACTTTCTGCATACAATTTACATACATTATTTGCTTGTTCCTATGCTAAGTGTCCGTGGAGAACGACATCCCGAGTCAACTTTCCGCTATAAACTGTGGATTTGAGGACTTTCGACTTATAAATTTAATCTTGATTGTATTTAGGGATTACAGGTTCTACAACGAAAAACGAAATCTCTGAGTGCACATCAAAATTTGGCGCCGCTGCCAAGGACACTTGACCGCTCAAGCAAGTTTCGACCAGATAAGATGAATTATTTCTTTCGCTTTACTTTACGCATTGTCTTTCAATTTGCACAACATAAACCCAAATATGTGTGTGTGTGTATATATATATATATATATATATATATATATATATATATATAACCTGTGGGAATCGATTTCCACAGCAAAAATCCCAAAAATATTTTCTTTTCTGTATTGGTTTATTTTCTTATCAAAAACCTAAAAATATTTATCTGCTTTATTATTATATTATTATATATCTCTGCGTAAGTTCGTTTGTTAAGGAAGATGGAGTTTGAAAACGAAAGAACTATCAGAGAGATCAGTATTCCGAAACCAAGAAGGAGTGGAATTCGGATCCAGCCGCATGTAAGGGAGTACGGGTTTGATCCAACTCTGATTATCTCATTACCAAAGTTCGGAGGAAGAGAAGGAGAAAATGAATGCAAGTTCATGTACGCATTCGAGTCTATCGTCGAACAGTTCCCGACGAAGGGGTTAACTGATGATGAGTTGAAATTCTGGTTCTTCATCAAAACACTGGAGGGAGCAGCAAAAAGATGGATAGATTCAATTAAAGAAGAGTTTAGTGAGTGGGATGAGCTGAGGAGTCTGTTCTTGAAGAGGTTTATGGGACTTGCAAGGGTTATGAGAGAAAGGAGAATGATATCCACTTTCACTCAAAAACTGAAGGAATCTTTTCATGACGCATGGGAAAGGTTTGAGGAGATGCAATACAACTGCCCCCACCATCAGTTCACTTCACGACAGCTATGTGAGTATTTCTACTTAGGAGTAAGAGAAGAATTTAGAGATCTTGTAGACATAGCTCTGAAGAGATCATTTATGGGGAGCTCTGCTAAGCACGTGCTAGGAGCTTGTGCAAGTGTTGCTGAGAACTCGAGGTATAGGAGTGAGCAGCTGAAGGAGAATGAGATTCTCGACAAAATGGAGGCCGTGGAAGAAGTAAGGACAATATCTGTGAAGGTATCCGATACTTATATTCATAGAGCGGAAGACTTCAACGATAAGTGCACGTGCTCAGCAAGCTATAATGTGTGTAAATACTCAGCAAGCAATAAATACGCAATAAGTAAAGTGCAGAAAGTAAATAACACAAAGCTTCATAGTGGTATCTGAGGGTGGCGTAATCCCTCAACTAATCCACTTGCCCTTTCTCAGGACTTGAATCCACTAAGATAAGATAATGAGTTCCCCTTACAAAATCCTATCTCTTAATCCCTTTAATACTAGGTTCCCAACCAAGTGTTCCCCCTGAGTTGTTCCCTGGTTTTCCCAAACAAGTACTTCCTCTACTCAGTAACCTTTGAGCTATTCCTCAGCTTCCAAAGCCAAGTACTTCCTATGCTTAACGCCTGTGTGGTGTTGGTAATGGTAGTTTGTCAGATGAGCAGGGCCTTAAGAACATATTCAGTTATCTAGGAGTGCTCTGTAGAAACAATCTTACTTAATACACTTTTCAATATATGGTAAGTTGTTCTTTACTGACCCAAGTCTTGATGTTGTTCAAGAGAATGAATCAAAGATATGAGTCGCAACTATATCTTCTGGATTCAACTCATTCACAATATGCAATTCTTGTTAAGGATCAGGACACTTAGAACTTTCGTGCTACTTAGAATTTAAAAGTTTTAGTCGCAACAGTAAGCTAGAGAGTAAGTAGGCAGAAGGCTTGTATGCTTGAAAGTATATCGCAAATGATGTTCAGTCTAAGGTGTAAGTGTGTATTTCAAGCATTCTAAGTGGTGATATTTATAGTTGAAAATCATGTCGTTTGAATAGTATTCGTTAGGCTCAATGAAATTCAAACTATTGATATCTGAAGTTAGTACGGCAGTGAGCTTTGTCTCTTTACAGAGATTTCCTCTTTTGCTCAGACATCTCTGTTAGCATAATTAATGCAATGTACTAACTTTTGTCCTGTAGTGTCAACGGAACAATGCAAGCTTTCTGAGGCTTTGCAAGTCCTTTCTCAGTGACCTATTGTGCATCAGAGACCTATTGAAATACTTGTCTTCCAAAGACACTTAATTTCTTCAAGGTATCTGAGCCAAGGTTTCTAAGGAGACACTTCTCCTTAGTCTTCAGCAATCTTGTGCAGTTTTCTGATCTTCAATAAAGGCTTCCTTCTGCTGGATGCTTGCTTCTTGGTCTTCTTCAAAGATATAAAAATTACACTCAGAGACCTAACATCCTATACAAGATTTGCTAGATTAACATACTCAGTAAACTTCCTCTTTTACAATGTCCAAGTGAACTAAGAGTACTAGTTACCTTTCTGAGCTAAGATAAGTCATTAGGGTTATTGATCAAAATCTAAACAGATATTCCTAACAGTTGTCCCCGGGTTTAGCTTTACAATCAAGAATCGAAGAGTGTTTTAAATATTTTGCTTGGATCAAGTTCTGCCATACAGTATTCTCCCTGCGCAAAATTTTCCAAACCATCTTGGAAAGCAGAGTTGCGTTAGTAATCCTTGCAACTCTTACCCCTAATCCACCAAACTCTTTCGGTTGAGATACTTTTTGCCATCCCACTAGATGTAATTTCTTCTTTGATGGATCACTCGACCAAAGAAAATCTCGATTCATCTTGTCTAACTTATCACATACATTTTCTGGTAGCCATGTTGCTTGCATAGAATGTATAGGGATAGCAGTAGTCACGACCTGTACTAATGGAGTCCTCCCTGCATTGATAAACACTTTTCCATCCACTTAGTCGACCGAGGATTTTATCAAACAAATCACTATAGGTTGCCCTGTTCACCCTTCTGTGATTTAGATGAACTCCTTGATATTTTCCCAGGTTGTGCGTTTGACCAAATCCCATTATCTCACAGATGATGTTCTTTAACAATTGACCCCCTTGTTTTGAAAAGAAAATCTTCGACTTTTGTGGGTTGTAGAAACTGTTGCCTTACCCATAAATATCAGATCATCTACAAAGAAAAGATGTGACAAGCTTGGTCCATCTCTACACGGTGTAATAGGACTCCACTTATTCTTTGTTACCTCTTCCTGTATCACATTATAAGATAATCTCTCCACACAAAGAACAAAAAGATACGACGACTAAGGGTCTCCTTGTCGTAAACCACAAGAGTGTGGGGATGATTCTAAAGGCTCTCCATTCCACAAAAGTCTTGTTGCCGCATTCTTAACACAAAACATGTTTAGATGAACTAGATCAATCGGAAACTTAAAGGTCAATCAAGTCTCTTCCAGATAATCCCAACTTACTTTATCGTAAGCTTTTTCCAGATCTAACTTCATCACCATTCTGCCAGTTTTATTTTTCCTCTTAGGTCTAAGTGAATGTAACACCTCTGGAAGGAGAAAAATATTATCCTGAGTGCTTCTTCCCTTAATAAAACTTGATTGCATAGGCGAAATCAATCTCGGCATAATATCCTTAAGTCTAAGTGTAATACATTTAGTAATGAATTTGTAAATGACATTACACAAAGAAATGGGTCGAAATTGGGAAATTATTGAGGGATTCGGTACCTTGGGTATGAGGCAGATGAAAGCCTCACACAGCTTGGGATCAAAGAATCCGTTGGCAAAAGCTTGTTGAATGAACTCCAAGAGAGAAGGAGCTATCCATGACCATCCTTTCTGATAGAAAATTGCTTGTAAGCCATCCGACCCAGGGGCTTTGTAAGCACTTGTAGCCCACACGATTTTCTTTAATTCTAACCTGGTGACTTCTTTATATAACTCTATGGCTTGCTCATGCTAAGACTTTGTTGAAGTGCAGAGATTGGGAGTAACAGATTTTCATTGGCGGCAAAGTGCTGAGGCGGAGCAGTAAAGAGGCTAGAAAAATAGTTTATGGCATATTGTTGTAGCAATTCGGGATCAACAGTCCAATCAATCTCGACTTTCAAGGTTAGGATTTTATTTCTTTGCCTTCTAGTAATTGTGGAGCGATGGAAAAACATGGTATTCTTCTCCCCCTCCGAAATCCATTTAACTCGTGATTTTTGGAACCAAAAAACTTCCTCTTGTTCTAGTATCTCATTATACTCTTTAATTAATTTCTTTTATAGTTCCCTAAGATAAGCATTTTGTTGTATCGAGAAAGTTGTTTGGATTCCTTCAAGTCTTGCCAGAACTTTTCGTTTTCTCTTGAAAGTGTTCTCTATTCCATGGAATCATAACGTCCGGGACTTTTGCAATAGCTTGTAGTATTCCAGTACTTTCTTTCCAGATTCCTTATAAAATTGCATCACAATCTTTACGAAGGAACCAAGCTGCTTCGAATCGAAACGGCTTATTCTCTAGATGTGTATCTGCTAAAAAACAACATGTCATAACGGGATTGTGGTCCACGTGAGTATGAGGGAGATTCAACACTGCGTTGTCAGGATATTTATTTATCCATTTATCATTCGCCAATGCTCTATCGATTCTTTCTCTGATAGTAGCCCCTTCTTCTCTTTTATTTACCCAGGTATACTTTGGGCCATTAAATCCCAAATCTTGTAGTCCATAAACCGCCAGCCTCGCATGGAAATTGAAGATGTTCTGCCCCCTGTTTCTCATGAGCGAAGTCGATCTCATTAAAATCCCCGGTAACCAGCCATGGTAACTCAATATTAGTGCTAATCGCTTCCAACTTGTTGAACATGCATATTTTATCTTGTTTCCTGGGTTGAGCATAAATTCCTGACATCAACCATCTATCAGGATTCAAAGGGTCAATAATTGTGTGGATTCCTTGATCATCTTTCTCCACAGCTTCTATATGAACTTCATGTTCATTCCAACATTCGAACTCCCCCCCCCCCATCATACCTTCTGTGGGAGCTAATTCATAATTAGAAAATCCCATAAATGGAGCAATTTCCAAAGCGTGCTGTTCAGAAACACGAGTTTCCAAAATAAATATTACAGTAGGCCTATGTCTCAAGACCAAATCCCGAAAGGTCCTACGAAAACCTTCACTTGTTGCTCCTTGGCAGTTCCATGATACAATCTTCATTGATGATTGATAAAGATGGAAATTATCACCAGAAGTTATCTCATTATTGTCATCATTAGACAAGTCTGACGCATATCCTCCCAATTGGTCCATCGTAGAATCTACTACCATATCCGAATCTCCTCTCCCTTGTGAACGTGATGTAAATCCACCTCGAGCTGCCATACTAAGGGTGAGATTTCTACGACGTTGATTATTTGTTCCTCTGCTCCTATCTGAAATATCATTAGCGGAGGTTGAAACTGATGTGTTATTGTTTCTGGCTCCAGGTTGATATCCAAATTTCACATTAGCATTCCATTGAGGAGTATCAGTCCATGTCCTTCCTTCATCGGCTGGGTTCACTTCAATATCAATAATCTCCTTATTTAGTTCTTGCGAAGGCACCCATTCTATATCTGCTAAGACTGCAAAAGCGTTACTACTGCTCTGCTTATATATATCCACTGGCATCTACGAATTACCAGTACCAATTTGGTTAGGAATTTCTTTGCTTGTATCATTCTTACTATGTTGGATTATCACCCTTTTGGTCCCAGATCCACTAATACTTTTTGATAATATTCTACCTCCAGGTTTCTAAGTATTGGGCTCAGGAATACCATCGCTCACCTTGCTTTTTCCTTTGTCCCGATTTTTCTGTTGGGCTGATGTTTAGGTTTGAGCAGGACCCATTTGTCTTGGTACATTAGGGTACCGCCTTTTCCCCGGAGTCAAAGTCTTTTTCCGGCGAGCAACCACCATCCAATCCCTATATTCCTTATTTTTTTGCTTTTTCCTTTAACCACACAGGTGCTGGTTCTTCCTCCTCCTCATTCATTATACCATATGTATCCATATCAATGGACGGAATTTTAGTACCTTCCTTCGAGCTTTTGCTGATTTTACAATCATTCATGTAATGTCCTACTCTTCCACACGAATGACATATGCATGGTAGGTTTTCGTACACCACTTGATAGATTTTTCCACTAATACATAAACCTAGTTCAAGAGGTACATCCGTCTTTACTTCCACACAAAATCGTGCAAATTTGCCTCGACTAGCATGGAAGGTATTTCCATCAATTTTAATGGGATCTCTAATGCAGGTTGCCAATGCCTTGATAATAGATTCACGAAGCATCTCCACTAGTAGGTTTAGAATACGGACCCAAGTGATAGCACTGTCTATCTTATCATTGTCTGCTCTAAAATTTAGCCTCCACTTCCTAATTGAAAGGAAGCTTCCGGCCAATTGCTAAGGGCCTTCTGTCAATATCATGTCTTTTTGTTTTTCAGTAATACCTCTAGCAAAGTAGAAACCATGTCCAAGATCAACCAAGTCAAAATTACCATTGAGATTCCACATGATGTCCAACTTGTTCACTAGAGTTGGATAAAACCAAGAATTTCCCAAGACTTTGATCAATACACTGTCCATCCACTGTGCTTCCATTAATTCTTGCAAACCTTCATCAAAATCCACTTGCTTGAACGAGATATCCTCAGACCATCTCCAGTAGTTGCAACTCTCTGCAACCCACTTTCCCTGCCACGTCAGCATTCCACTAACTCCAACCCACTTTGCAACTTTTTTCAATTCTCTACTCCAACAATTGAGGCCCAAATTTATTTTCTTTTCACATTTCTTTCAAACATAAATTTTCATTTAATTTTCTTTTCTCATTTCCTTTTAAACTTTATTCTTGAATTTATTTTAAATGTCGTTTATTAATTATAATAAAATCATATTAATTTTTTAAAAAATATATTACTTGAAAATAAAAATTACATTACTTAAAAACAAATTACAATACTTAAAATTGGAAATTACAATACTTGAAATTGAAAATTACAATACTTGAACAACAATTAAACTACTACATTCAAATCCTAGTTATCATACCCGAGAAACTCACACGCTTCCTTGTAGAGCTTATTCTCACCGTCTTTCAATTCTACTCCCATATCTATTTTGGCGGAAAGCATTAAATACATGTCCTTCATCTTTTGCGTGCTAAGCTTTTGGAACATATCCAACCATTCATCGTCCTTGGTTTTTGAAGATTGGGCTTCCTTAGCCTTCCTTTTTGCCTTGTCTCTTCCTATAGGGCGCTGAAGTGTTACTTTTGGTGTGTCGCTAGGGCTTTCTTCCGTGTTTGCACCGGAAGATGTGTACTCCCCCACTTTATTCACTTTCGTATGTTTCGGCATTTGGGAGTTTTTTGAGGATTCCGCATACGCTCTCCACTTAGGTGCATCCTTCAAGATTTGGTAACAATGGTCGTACTTCCACACCGGATCTTTGGCATCTGGATCCTCTTGGTTTCTGGATTTCTGGACCCAAAGGATGGTTGCCATGTTCTTGATGTCTTCCGGTGAAGTCCCGCTTCTATTTGCTCTTTCAACTTCGTTGAGCGCCCCCAACATATCTTGCTACGGCCGCGCTAATTGTAAGGAACTTGTGCTTGCAAGAACCCCATTCCCTTGCGTGGGGTTGGTGCGGAGCACGATTACGATTGTAAAAGTTAGTAATACGCTCCCAATACCTATTGTTAGTTTGACCGGTGCCAACGATAGCATCTTCGCTTGTGTTTAACCATGAGTTACACAAAGGACTTCGTCGTCGGCTTTCCAAGGAATAATCACCCTTGTTTTCCCTTTCGCTTTCGCTTTCCCTTTCCCTTCAACCGGCGGATCGTCGTCTTCAATAGTGTGGACATTGGATGGTTGTGTCACTTCATCAACTTTCGTAACATAGGGACCAATGTTGTAATTCATAGATAGTGGCGGACAATTGGTTTGGTATGTTGGAGTTTTTTGGGAGTAGTCGGGTTCTTCGCCGGAACTTAGAAAATTAAAATTGTTGAAGTTTAAATCACTTACAAAAGACCTCGGACCATAATTTGTGGGTGGTGTGGGGTTAGATCAAACTGCGGCATTTGGCTAGATGAATGAGACGATGTAGGTGTTGTAAGATTGATCTCCCCGGACCTTATTTTTTCTTGCAACATTGCAAGTTGTTGGGGGGTCAAGTTGTTTAAGTTGAAGTTGGACATTTTGTTAATATGTGGAGTAGAGATAGTATGATGAGATGAGAAGAAAGAAAGGATGGTTGGTATGAATAAATGAGAAGTGGGAGAGGTTATTTATAGATTGAAAAATCGAAATTGATTAATTAATTTAAAAAATAATAAAGTATGAGCCAAACGGCTAGTTGCAACTAGCCGTTTGGCTCATTGGTACATGCTGCAAATATTGGTATTTGCAGCATGTACCAATGTACCAACCAACTAGCCGTTACATGCTGCAAATGCAGCATGTAATTGGACCTAGTAGCAACAGCTAGTTGGTCTAATTACATGCTGCAAATGCACCTGGGCCAACTAGCCAAACGACTAGTTGTTTCTTTTTTTAAAAATTTAAAATTTTATTTTTTAAATGTATTTTGTTTGGTTTAATTTTTTTCCTATAAATACACCATTCCATCTCCAAACACTTCAAATTCCAAACACTTCAAACACCTACACTTCCAAACACTTCACCTAAAATTCCAAACACTTCAACACTTTTCAAAATTTCTAACACTTCCAAATGTCTTGGTACAAACCCCCTAAGGAAATCGAGAAACAACTCGAAGAAAAGATGAGAGAACGTTGGGAAGAAGAAGAAAAAGGGGAGTCAAGCCGACGTAGACATGCCGGGAAAAAAAGATACATTCCGAGAGACAACGCAAAGGGTCATGATAATCTTATGCATGATTATTTTGGCCCTGGACATGTATATCCGGATGACTTCTTTCGACGACAGTTTAGGATGCGCAAGTCGTTGTTCTTAAGGATTGCAAACAAGCTTGAGGAGACCGATCATTATTTCACCCGCCGACGTAATGCTGCCGGAAAATTAGGCGCTAGTGACATTCAAAAGTGCACCGGTTCCATTCACATGCTCGCATATGGTTGTTGTGCAGATACCCTAGACGAGTACACATGCCTCGTTGAATCTACACAACTAGAGTGTCTCGAACATTTCACGGATGGTGTCCTTGCTAATTTCTTGGAAGTAATTTCTTGGATGAATACTTGAGGGAGCCAAATTCCCTAGACATGGCTCGCTTAATGCACGTTGCTGAAAAATGAGGACTTCCAGGTATGCTTGGAAGCATTGACTGCATGCATTGGCAATGGAAGAATTGTCCAAAGGCATGGGCTGGACAATTTACCGGAAGAAGTGGACATCCTTCAATCGTTCTTGAAGCAGTTGCATCTTACGTCACTTGGATTTTGCACGCATTCGTCGGTGTTCCAGGTAGTAACAATGATATTAATGTTCTTGATCGTTCCCCACTTTCCGATAAACTTTATTCTGGCAAATCCATATCGACTAAATACACTATAAATGGGCACGAATATAACATCGGATACTATTTGGCTTATGGCATCTATCCCAACTATCCAACTTTCGTGAAGTGGGCACGGGAACCGGTGGAGGAAAGGGACCAGGTATTTTGTAAGATCCAAGAGGGTTACATAAAGGATGTTAAACGTGCATTTGGCATTATTCAAGAGCGTTTTTCTATCCTTAAAGGCCCGGCACGCTTTTGGGAAGCATAGTTGCTTTCGAAAATTATTAGATGTTGCATTGTTATGCATAATATGATTGTGGAGGATGAAGGCCACAAGTATGTTCGAAAGTATGTAAAGGGCGACTACGAACAGTTGGAGGAAAATTACGTTGTACCTGATCACAACATTCCATACACATGGAGGAATTATGTCGAAACGAGAGCGCGAAACACTGATCATGCTAGAGCGAACTTATTGCAGAAAGACCTGATCGAGCACGTATGGCAAAACCGTAAGGATGGGTCATTAATCTAGTTTACATTTTTCAAGTGCGTTTTTACATTTTTTAGTATCTGTATTTTTTTTACAAGTGTGATTTAAATTCAAATAATATGTAGTTTAAATTTTAGAAGTAATGTTTTGTATATAAGTATATTTCTATTGCTACAAATATTATTATCATATGAATTTTTTTTTCAATACTTAGAAAAATAAAAGTAAACAAATAGTAATAAGAAATGAAAAACAATAGAACAAAACACAAAGAAGTAGAAACAAAAAATAAATAAATAGAAACAAAAAACAAAAGAAAACACAAGAAAACCATAAAATAAAAAAATTAAGAAAATGTAATAAAGATGCTATTTTGGGCCGCGCCCCAGCGTCTCAAGTTTCAGCCTTGCTTTGAGACTCTGCTGGAGTCTCAAAGCAAGGTCCATCAGAGTCCCAAATGGATTTTGGGACTCATATTGAGTTGGTCTCAGTAGGGTCAGAAAAGATAATCATTGCACTTTCATCAATGATTTTGTTTTTTGTCAATTAGGACATCTTCATGCTCATGTGATTTTACTCTGCTAGCTAGGTCAAAGGAACTTGATCTGGATTTTCCAAGTCCTTCCGGGACTTCAAAGGATCTGCCATGACAACAGAATTCCTTGGGCATTTTTGATTACGAGGTTCAGAAGTCGAAAGGTTTTGTAGTGAAGACATCGAGTTTCACAGGAGATTTGAGAGTCAGGGCGGCGGGGGGCATTAGGTTGCATAGCGTCTTTTTTCTCTTTTTTGTCAAGATACAATCTAGAACTTTGAAAATGGAGCAAAAATGTGAGAATGGAAGTGGATCAGAGTTCAGACGAAGATTTTAGAATCACTCAAGTGAGACGGGCAAAAAGTGAAACTTACAGAGCAGCCTAGCCATTTTGGACATAACTCTCCCATACGATGTCCGATTAACCTGATTTCGATGGCCATACGTAGATAATTCAAAGGGCTACAACTTTACATATGGAAGCGTAGCCAAATTCGTCCTCAATCGTGCTATACAGTCCGATGAAACTGTTCGCAATTGGTTTTAAAAACCAGTCGCGACTGGTTCGACAGATAGTTACAATGAGTTCTGGACCAAAAGACAGTAACGACTGTTTTTCAAAATTAGTCGTGACCGGTCGATATTTTGGCGATTTCTTGCTCGTTTTCTTCATTTTTTCTCCATTAAATATATTTCTTTCATCGTAACTTCGAATATTCTTTGTTCTAAATAGATTTTTGGGGTCTAAGAACCCTAGGTTTCATCTTATACACTGGGGGATTTAGTTATTGACTTGTAATCGTGTGTTTGATTCAGGAATTCACGTTTGAAGGTTAGAATTCGATTTTCTATTGCGTATCTTCTTTCAATTTGACAACTTGATTGATTATTTATGCTTGATTCTTCGTATTCTATCAATCTTATGGGTATTTATGTGACAATGGATTTGATGTTTTTATTATGTAATTAGCTAATTCTTGTATGAATGCAGTAGTGATGGTTTTTTGTATGTTTAGGTTTGTTGCTATGGATTTGATTCACACGAGAGTTAACCTACATAAACATCTTCGTATAAATTGTGAAATTAGATTCGCTAAAATCTTCTAATCGTTTGTGTTCAAGGATTATATGTCTGACAATCAGATAATTATGCTAATCTAAACTTTCAAAAACGAATTGGTTAAGATAATTTTTTTTATTGGACATCCTAACTGTGACAACATGTGAATCACCATAAGCAGGTGGTGAGTACATTCCCGTAAACATATTTATCCTGAGCATAGCTACTGTGTTCATACTTTCCATTAACTGTGCTAGAGTTACCTATGTTTTATGCTTTTTGTTAGCTAGAATAAGTAGAACAAATATTCCTGATCACATTGCTTCAGAAACTTGTTTATCTGTACTCCATAACTTGACAATTGCTTAATAGTTCCTTGAGAGAATGATCTTGTGGTTTAGCCGTGTCTATCTATAACACAGCTTTACTACTTGTTTTATAAGTAATAATTTGAGCATATTAGTGAGCTTGAGTGTGTTGGTCAAGGTGTATTTTCTTAGCTACGAATTGCCTCTATTTATAGTGCAAATCAGTCTTATTTTGATTTGAATCCGCTAGACACAAATTCAAATTAGGTGTTTAAATGTCACTTTCAGTTGTACTTGGTTTTTGTTCGTACCCTCGGCATGAATGCTTTATGTAAGGTTAAGACTTTGTCTTTTAATATTACCATAGTACAAATTCAAATCTCCTTTAAATTTGTGACGGATTTATCACTTTGTTATTTGTGAAACTAAATGACCGTTTTTATGTCTCTGAGAGACAATAATAAGCAGGTAATACTCTGCAACAGATAGTTTGGACAACCTACTCTATCATATAGATTTTCACTTGACCAAGTAACTTCTTAGGCATTTGCTTGCTGAAAGTTTGTCCTCTGTATCTTAAATAACTTATTCAACTATACTAAGGCTTTAGTGACTTGTCTTCTCAGCCTCTTCTGGTCACAACGTTGATGCGTAGATTTTCAGCAGATTCAAATAAAATTGGAAATTACATGCTCTTGAAAAACCTAACACTTATACAAGTCACTAACTATCAACCAAGTATGTCCCTCTTTTACAATGTCCAAAATAAAAATTCCTAAGGACTAAGAGTACTAATCACTTTCTGAGAATAAAGATGTCATGTGTTTTTGCTCATCAAAATCTAAATTTGACATAACATATTTGAACAATTTTAATAAAACTGACATTGATCCTTCCAAAAACATGCAAATTATAATAAAATTCCTTGTAAAATCAAGTTGCAGTTGAACTTGAGTCTGACTCGTATGTTTTGACATATATGAGCAATCTTAGTAAAACTTATTTAGATCCTTGATCTTCCACAAATACTCAAATTAGAAAGTTCAAAATTTCTAATAAACTAGACTTGTTTATCTTCAAACTTGTATAGGAAACAAGTCCTTTTCAAGTGCAAGTGAAATCATATTTGCGTTTGAACTTGAGTCTGACTTTTGTGTTTTGACATATTTGAGCAGTTTTAGTAAAACATATGTAAATCCTTCCACAAATATGCAAATAAGAAAATTGAAAAAAACTAATACACTAGTCTTGTGCATCATCAAATCGATATATGCATGACACAATCAAGGCCTATTCATGTGCGAGTAAAGTCAGATTTGCATTTTAACTTGAGTCTGCCCTGTGTGTTTTGACATATTTACGTAGATCCTTATACATATATGCAAATCCTAAAATTCAAAATTAATAGTAAATTAGACTCGTATATAATTGAAATGGTATAGGACACAAGGAATATTCATGTGTAAGTGAAATCAAATTTTTGCACTTGAACTTGAGTCTAATTTGTTTGTTTTGACAGATTTGAGCAATTTTCATAAAATTGATGCATATCCTTCAATAGATATGCAAATTAAAAACATAAAATATTCTAGAAAACTAGACCGGTATATCTTCGAAAACTTTGATAGTGGATATTTTTCCTAAGGCACGACAGGTATATTTAAATTATTTACGTCTTGCAAGTTTGAATTCTGCTACATTCTGATTATTCTATTTATTTGCGAGTCAGTATTGTTGCACCAACTGTTGACTCATCACCGATATCAACAGTGTGGTTACAACAAGTTAAAATACCAGTCCCGGTCCTTAAGTTCTAACAAAGTCTCTTATTTCTAATTTTTTGTGGGGGAATGGGGACAAGTATATAATAAATTGGGTTAATGGGATATTTTGTGTGATAGTAAAAGAGATGGGGTTTGGGTTTTCGTGATCTTCATTCTTTTGATCTTGCTATGTTAGGGAAATAAATTTGGCGTACTATTTATTTTCCTAACTCTCTCCTTAGTAGTTAGTAGAGTTCTTAAAGCCAAAAATTTTCATATCCGTGATGTTTTGGATGCTATTGCTAAGCCTAATTATTCGTATACATGGAAGAATATTTGTGCATCTCTTGAGATTGTTCGAAAAGGTATAAGATGGAGTATTGGTAATGGTGAAAGTGTTGATGTTTGGCAAGATAGTTGGATCCCCGTGATTAGGGGTGCACATTCGGATCAATTCGATCCGAAGTTCGGATTGATCCGAAGTTTCGGACCACTTCCAGGTCAATCCGAAATCCGATCCGAAGTTTCAGATCGGTTTTTTTCGGATTTAGTTCGAAAAATCCAAAAATTTAAAAAACATTAAGAGAAGAAAAAGAAGAGTGTGAATCGATGGTAATGAATTGATGATGGTGAATAGAATAGGCTGAATCCCACAGGAAAAAGAAAATAGAGAGGCAGAGAGGATGGTGAATCGGAACGGAGATGATGGCGGACTGGAGCGGTGGAGCGGTGGTCGTCGATGGTGGATCGGATCGGATCGGTGGAGTGATGGTGGACTGGAGTGACGCGGTGGAGCGGTAGCGTGGTGGGCTGGAGTAGTGGCCATGGTGAAGATGGGTGGCTGTTTGGTTGGATCTAGAAGGAGTAAATGGGAGGAGTAAATGTTTGGGTTTTTTTGGTTTCTATATGGTAGGTAGGGTTTGGATAAATTGTTACATGCAACATTTTTAACTAAGGTAAAGTAATTTTCTTTTTCTTTTTTTAATATTTCGGATTGAATCAGATTAATCCGAAAATTCATGGATTTAATCCGATCCGATCCAAAATCCGAAAATCTCAAATATGCTAATCCGAAATCCTATCCGGGCACAACGATCGGATCGGATCGGATTTTCGGATTTTGGATTTTCTGTGCACCCTTACACGTGATAGTTTATTTAAGCCTCTTACTCCCGATATCCCGAATGTAGGCTCTATTCCTGTTTATGCACTTATTATTGATGGTGTTTGGAATGTTGAATTTCTAGATTGGATGTTTTCGGGATGATGATGTGCAAGCTATCCTAAAAATTTCTCTAGCCAATGCTTTGACTGCGGATGTACATGTTTGGCATTATGCTAAACGTGGCTTTTATACGGTGAGGCTGCTTATTATTTATCAAGATTTTTGCGTAGGTATGTTGATCGTAATATTGCTGGTAGCAGTAGTTCCCTAGTGTTGCATAATTGGGATTTTCTTTGGAAGCTTGCCTACAAAACTACAAAAGTTAAATATTTTATGTGGCGACTGTTACATAATGCTTTACCTACTCTTTATGTTCTAAAAGGGCGTACTATTGTTCAACATGAGGGATGTCCGGTATGTGATTGTGGTGCAAAATCTGCTCTTCATATCATTCTATGATACCAGTGAGAAATCAAAAAAAAAAAAAAAAAAAAAATTTATCTACATATTATGATAACTCATGGGATTGGATCACGTTCGTCAAATATAGGCTACCCATGAAGATTTTTTTTTTTTTTGGTGAAAACACGATTTAAATTAGGCTTAAGTGCCAATATCAGTGCCCAAAAATGGGAGTACAGAATTTGGGGGAGAGTGCCATAGCATCCCTTCACCATTCAAAACATAACCAAGCTTAGCTACTTTGTCAGCACAAGAATTAGCTGCTCTATCAATCTTCCTCAAGTTAATATCCCACGGATTATGCAACAAAACTTTGCATTGCTGAAGAGTTCAGAATATTTATTTACAACTGTTGGAGTATCTGGCATAGTCGTAATAAGGTCGTTCATGAAGGAAGACGGAAAGATCCTAAAAATACAGCCTCTTCTGCTGCCAATTATGCTGTCCTGTACAAGGAACCGCATATCCAGTACCATTCAAGACCATTGATTCCTTCTTCCTGCTGGAAACCTCTTGATGATGGGATAATTAAAATAAATTTTGATGCGTTTGTCTATCGTTTGCCACAGTCAGTTGGGTTAATAGCTGTTGCGAGTAATAATAGAGGTGGGATACTTGGTTGAAGTCGTCGGCGAATAATGCATTATTAGGAGCCGAAATTAGGGGAAGCTTTAGCAGCTCAACTTGCTGTTCGACTTGCTTCAAGAATCCAGGCTAGACATGTAATTGTTGACGGTGATTGCATTAATCTTATTTGAGATATCCAGTCGATGTTGCCTTGTCTGTCCGTTGCATGGCTGTTTGTGGAGGAGATTCGTACCGGCGGTTCCGGTTTTGATTCTATTGTTTTTTCGTATACTCCTAAACTTCGTAATGTTTTTAGCTCATTTAGGCTATGTTCTCTTCAACTGAAAACTCATTCGATTCGATTCTTGAATTATATTTTATACTACTGATTCGATTAATTCAATTCAATTGATTGAAAATTGCGGTTGAGCGAGCGCCTTACTTTCACGTAATTTTAGTGATAATGATGATGGTGATTTTGTTTTACGAGTCTTCCATTGCTAATGAAACAGTCTATGTTTTGAAAAAAAAAAAAGCCGATACCGAACGCGATAAGGTAATATTTCGGATCGGGTGGTACCCAAACTTCTTTGTAAAAAAAGACCCACCGACTGAGGCGGGCCGGATACCTGAAAACCGACCTGACCCGAACGCCCAGCCCTAGCCTAGTTCCATCTATTCAAAAAAAAAAAAAAAAAAAAAAAAAAAAAAAAGTCCTGCCCTAATCTTCCTTCCCGATTCAGCATATTCTCCCGCCTGTCCTATCCTATTCCCTGCAAATCTGTACTGCTCTACTTAGATACACCGTCATTCAATCAATCATTCTCTTTTGCCTTTCATCACCTTATTCAGTCATTGCTCAATTTCTTTCAGTTTATTTGTGCTTTCAATTTTGCCCAATAAATTCATTTATTTGAGTCGGTGAGATGGGTGTACCGGCGTTTTACCGGTGGCTGGCCGAGAAGTATCCGATGGTGGTGGTCGATGTGGTAGAAGAAGAGGCTGTGGTTATTGAAGGAGTCAAAATTCCCTTGGATACGAGTAAAGCTAACCCTAACAATATCGAGTATGATAATTTGTACCTCGATATGAATGGCATTATTCACCCATGTTTTCACCCTGAAGATCGCGTAAGTTTCTTCTACGCTTTGGTTATTGTGGTGTTTGCTGATTTGGATTCGTTCCTGAAATTACTGTTTGTTGTGAATTGTGTTGAGCTCCGTTACTGGAACTTAGTTTGTTATGCTTTTGCTTATTGCACTCAAGTGTTTGCTCCTGATTTCATTGATGAATATGGTTTATAGGTTAGCTTACTTCAATTTTGAGCTCGTAAACAGAGATAAAGAGCATAGGCTCTATTCTCTTCATATGAAAAACCATTAATTTCAGTTATGATTAGTTGTTTTTTATACTGCAAATAAATTCAGTTCAGTTCAGACGAAGAGAACAGAGCCTAAGCTAAACATTTAGACATCGCCATGAAGAACAGTGATCAAATCGAGGTTGCTTGGGTTGTATTTGCAAACAATTGTTAAAAGTACTTTTGGCTCTCGTTTGCGCAGTTAAAAAAAGGGATGACAAGCGAATACATGATGAGCTGTTTGACATTGTTGTGAGTAGTTTGGAGGATACTCGGCTTCTGTTTGTCTAATGTCTATAATAAATAAAATGAACTGCTGCACTTAGAAATTAGAATCCCGTAAAGTGTCTTGAACATTTCCTGGCTACTTGCAAACTAGTTGCTCCTTTTTGCTTGACACGCACCTAGTCTAGCTAGTTTGTAATTGTTGCAGGCATAGTTTGCGGGGTGTGGTTATAGTTTGTATAGGTTGAATGCTGGAAGTTTCTGATTTTGTTATTCTTAAATAATTGTACTTTCGAGATTACATTGAATTTGAACCCCCCTCACAACACAACACACAGACACACACACACCCCATCCCTACAGTTGCAGTGCATAAGAATTTTAGACATCACGTGACTGTTTGGTATCGACTAAAGAAAGTGAGTTAGGGAGATGGATTAACTCCTGAATAGTACTTGATTCCTAGGAGTTGTGATTTTTGGTGTTTGGCATTGGGTTAAGGATTATAAGTTTTATAGGGTTGTTACTTGTTATACAGGGTGTGTAAGAGTGAAGTGATGTGTGTAAGAAAGACACGATGAGTTGAGTGAATTGTGTAAGAAAGAAGTGATGAGTTTTCTTAAGGCTAGTTGATCGTTTTTAAGGTTTTTATATTGATGTGATTGATATGGAGAAAGAAAAGTAGACTAGAGAGGGAATGGTCTTTGTTTAAGGGAGTTGGAAGTGAGTCAAATAAAATACTGCTGAGGATGAGCTTTAACTCCAAGCCAAACATCAAACTTTTGTTGAACTCACAGGAGTTGAGTTTTAATGCTACTATAAACAGCCGGCACATTACTGAACAGTAGTTCTTTTAATACTAGACTGACACTATATCATCATGTGTCACGCCTTCCAGTTAGAAACTGTTGTGATTCTGAGATAAGCTGTTAGCCGTGTTATTCCATGCCTAGAGGCTAAATCATAGCTGACACACACTCGCATAGTGACACATGTGTGCGTGTCTTTGTTGCAAATAATAAATGGCAGTGGATACTGGATAGACAATATAACACGAGACTTTTCATTCAAGGGGTGCGCACTAAATAGTATAGTATGCATGTCTTTTTTGTAATCTTGTTATGTTTTCTGTTGATACTTATACTACGAAAGCTATTAAGGCACTCTTAACTCAGAGCAGAACAGTTTCGGAGCTGTAGGCTGTGGCCTGTGCTGTCCATTTTATCCTGCTTATATTACTAAGTAGATGATACATTGATTTTGCACCTCACCCTTGATAGTGATTTTATCTTGCAACTTCTTCACATTATAACAGACGAGTCTAATTTTGAACTTACTTTTTTTATGCAGCCTTCTCCAACTACCTTTGATGAAGTTTTCCAGTGCATATTTGATTATATAGATAGGCTTTTTGCGATGGTACGGCCACGGAAACTGCTTTATATGGCCATCGGTGAGTAAAAAGGTCAACTGATTGAGTGGTAAGTTTAAACTCAATGTAACTAATAACATATCTTATGTAGATGGTGTGGCACCAAGGGCTAAAATGAATCAACAACGGTCAAGGCGTTTCAGGGCAGCCAAAGATGCGGCAGAAGCGGTTTGCTTCCTCATAATGTTTCCTTGTGTGTACAAGTGGTGATAGACATGTATGTTTCATCTGATTTGCAATTCTTTTTGTAGGCTGCTGAAGAGGAGCGGTTACGTGAGGAGTTTGAGCGTGAGGGCAGGAAGCTTCCTCCTAAACAGGAGTCACAACTCGTTGATTCCAATGTTATTACTCCTGGAACACCATTTATGGATGTTCTGTCAGTTGCCCTGCAATACTATGTTCACCTCAAAATAAACAATGATCCTGGATGGAAGAACGTGAAGGTATTGTTGTTGTTGCCTTGCTGCAAGTCTGCAACTCAGATTTTGCCTTTAATATATAATTAATTTGCAAATGGCAGAGTCTGTTCCGTATGATACCAATTACAATCAACAGTTGTATTTACGTTGGCTAATGCATACCATTTTTGCAATGTGTTTTACTCAAATTACTTTTCTTCCATGAAGGTTATACTCTCTGATGCAAATGTTCCTGGTGAAGGGGAACACAAAATCATGTCATACATTCGTCTCCAGAGAAACCTTCCTGGTTTTGATCCAAACACGCGCCATTGTCTCTATGGTTTGGTATATGTTACTGTTGCTTCTTTCCGTTTTGAAAGTTTCACAACAACTAAGGAGTTGGCTGATTTGAAAACTACTACCTACCCCCAAAACCCTGACTCTGGATTCTGGAACTGCAGTGCTTTAATTACAGACACTATTTTTTTAACAGGATGCTGACTTGATCATGTTAGCGTTGGCGACTCATGAAGTTCATTTTTCGATACTTCGAGAGGTAACAATTAGAACATCATGAATGTCAACTTTTTATGTTTAGTTGTTACTTACTTCTGAAACACTTCTGCCTGGTGATGATTTAGAATATCTAGATATAGTTAGTTTCAGTATCGTAAATGTATATACTTGGATGAAACATGACCATTTGGACTTGAGCCTATTATGTGTCAATGCATAGGTACTATACGATTAACACGTAAAGATTATTGTGCTGCTCTGATATTTGATATTGATGATGGTTATTTTCCTTCCCTTTTTGGTTCTGAAGGTTGTGTTTACACCGGGACAACAAGAAAAATGCTTTCTTTGTGGGCAGATGGGCCACTTTGCTTCAGACTGTGAAGGTAAAGCGAAGAGAAAGGCAGGTGAATTTGATGAGAAAGGTGAAGTCGTTGTACCTAAAAAGCCATTTCAGGTTTGTCTGTGATTCATTAGAAGTAACAGAGTATTTAGAATTCTAGAATTCTGTTCTTAAATTTTTTTGGCTGATCCATCATTATGTTGTAGTTTCTAAACATCTGGACGCTCCGCGAATATCTGGAATATGAGATGAGAATCCCTAATCTCCCATTTGAGATGGACTTTGAGTGCATAATTGATGATTTTATCTTCATGTGCTTCTTTGTCGGTAATGATTTTTTGCCACATATGCCCACACTGGAGATTCGCGAGGTTTGTTTTATTGATGCTTTACTTCCAAGTTCTCTGGTTATTATTGTATTTGTCCTGTGAGCTTTTGATTTCAACGTCAGTGGTAAATTTTCATCATGAATAAGCACATGGCAACCTGGACCGATGCTAAGACTGGCTGAATATAACTTGGGAGGAAGAAATGTTAATTCTTCTTGATTTAATTTCTGTGTGAAACCATCTTTAAATCTGTAAATTGAAGGTTATGGATAAGAGATAAACTAAAATGTGAACTGGCCTGCGATCTTGAAAGCTGAGAATTACTTCCATTCTTCCAAGAAGATCGTGGTATGAGACAAACTGCACTTAAAAGATTGACTAGTTGTCAGGAAAAGTTACTAGTTGAATAGATTAGTAAAGATTCTAAAGATAAAATTTTGTTGGGAAATTAAGAAATAAAGAATTATGATCTGTAATTATAAGTAACCAAATGATAATTATTTATTCGGGAACTGCACACTCCATGTTTTCTATGCCACATTAGCACATCGATACATCTGCATCATTGTTTTTTCTACACAGGATGAGACTGGCTCTTTTGCTTCCTTTTTTTTCTGGATGTACAAAGAAACCAATTTGCATAGAGGATAGCTGAATTTAATGCATTTATTTCTATTTTGGATGTTATAGGGTGCCATCAACCTGCTTATGGCTGTTTATAAAAAGGAGCTCAGGTCCTTCGGCGGCTTCTTGACCAATGGAAGCAAGGTGTGTTAATTTTGTTCTATAAATAATGATTGTCGATCCTGATGTTAATGCGTTGTCATAGCTACATTGATGATTGAGCTTTATATATATTCTGCTACCTTTCCTACCCTCTTCAGCCGAATCTCCGGAGAGTGGAACGCTTTATTCAAGCTGTAGGAGCGTTTGAAGATAAAATATTTCAGAAAAGAGCCAGGTTGCATCAGGTTGGTTCTACTTACCCCCAAAAAAAAAAAAAAAAAAAGTTATCACCACTTCTCTGACCTCTGTTTTTAGTAACATGATGCAGTAGGTACTAGGTATGCACGCCAGAGCTTCAAATTATGCATTAGCAGTGTATTCTTTAGTACACCATATTGGCCACTAGATCCACTGTGCAAGAAATGTGAATGGTTTATCCCACCATTGTTGAGTCAGGAGTAAGTGTCAAACCAAAACAAAACACATACTTTCTGGAGATAAAACATGTGAATATGTATGTTTTATATCTATCAACAGTAAGCGGAAACATATAGGATGATGCAGTAACATGACGAAGTAGGTATGCACACCAGAGCTTAGATATGTGTTAGCCAAGTATTCTCCAGTACCACATGTACTTGGCCTCTAGATTCACTGAGCGAGAAATTTGAATGGTTTATCCCACCGTAGTTGAGTCAGCAGTGTGTCAATACCAAGCCAAAACACATTCTTTCTGGAGGTAAAGCGTGTCAATATGCATGTTTTATATGTATCAGCAATAAAGGGAAACATATAGGAGCCATGTCATCAAGTTTTGGAAATAAAAAAGCAGCTAAGTTTGTTGAGTACATGATAGATAATTTGTTTTTTAGCTCTAACATAGAGACGGCCATTTGTGAAGTACAGAGAGTCAGAGACTTGCCATGTATATTTGAACAAAAACTTGCACTAGTCAGAGAAGATTTTTTTTCAAGCTGATCTAAAGAAAGAAAATCAATGTTACAAGTCATGCAGGATGCTTCTGCGAAGACATTGACATGTATATAAAACAATAAACGAATTAGCACTAGATAAAACTTATCTCTAATGATACGGTACGAGATTACAAGAAAACAGGAAACGAGATGCCTGGGCTACTCGAGCCACATCTGGATTAATATACAACTATTGTTATTCTGTGTGATTCATTGTCTACTCTGCAACTCTCATTATTATTGATCTATCGAAGGACTTGATATGTCTGCTAGTTTCTCGTTTCATGTTTTCTTCTGATCTTATTTGTTTCACTTGAACTGGCAAAAGGCTCTCTGGGTGGTGCAATGCTCGACTTAACATAAAACCCTGGGTCATGGCAAGCAATAAGTTTTTTTTCTTCATCCTTTTTCATTGCTAAATAGAGTTTATTACTTGTCTATCTATGATAGGATTAGTTGGTTATGAATGGCCTGGCGTAGTTGTGAAGCTGACTATCATCCCATGACTTCTACTTCTTTGACAATGTCGTGTTGTCCTGGTAACCAGCAGATAATTTTCACCCATTGTAGACAATGAAAGGCCCTGAGATATGTTAAATAACTAGAGTGTCCTTTAGTTTTTCAGTTTTTTCTTGCTTAGGCTCAACAATACAGGTTTATAGTTTATTTATTTATTTCACGATAAAAGAGAACTTAATTGAAAAGCACAAGGTGTGCTTTGCTATCTACATGATTCAGACAAGGGTTCAATTACGAGGTGAACTTTATCCCAAACAAAAAATAGAACTGGACTTTCTATGACAATTGTGAAGAATTTATCTATGGTGTCCTAACCAGTCATTGAGTGTAAACACATGAAGGGCTGTGCTGCAATTCTCCAGCTTTTCCATATCCAAATTATGATTGTCAAAGATGATCTCATTCTTTCTTCCCACATACTCCTTGTAACAAGTGCACACGTGCACCCCGTAGATGTCATTTCTTGCTTTTAAGATGAAAAAGTCCGTTACTTTACTGTACCCGACTGAGGCGATGTTAAACCATGCTTTTAATTTCATCCAAAGAGGTTTATAGTACAGAGTGTGCATCTCTCCTGGAAGTAGGATGCTTTATACTCTCTTCCAATCATTTTATATGGAAGCTACTCTGATGTTACCTATCCACCATTTTGTTGGACCTTAACCTAATATGCTGTGTCTTTGGATTTCTGTATTTCGGATTTGGGAGGTGCTGTCACTACATGTACATTGCAAAAAAGCTGTGTTCTTTCTATAGTTTTGTGATTTTCAAATTATGTATGGTTGATTAACCTATATTAAATTGCTTACTTTATTATAATCATCTTGTAATGTTCGCAGAGACAATCTGAAAGAGTTAAGCGTGATAAACTAGCCAAGAGAGGGGATGATATGGAACCTAGTAACCAACCGGAACTAGTTCCAGTTAATCGGTTTCATGGTTCTCGCCTTGCTTCTGGTTATTCACCTTCCCCGTTTCAACAGAAGGATTCTTCTAGTTCTCGTAGGCATGATCAAGTTGGCCATGCTACCTCAAGTATGTCTGATCTTAATATACAGTGCGAACAATCTGAATTGTTGGAGGGCAAGAACACTCATGGCCGGGCCCAGAAAGTTGCACGCTTCGACTCTGGGGCCACCATAGGTGCAGCAATTGTTGAAGCTGAGAGTAATCTTGAAAGTGATGTATGTATTCTTTCTTCAGAGTAAATTTATTACGATTTTTGTGTCGTCATTTCTGTATTTTAAAATTATGTAAGATCAATTTTTTTGTAGCTGCGGTTTGATTTTTGGGTGAGGTGCATTTGCCTTTCTCACCCGGATTGTCATAGGATCATAGCTATTATTTCAAATATTTTGTTTGAGATGTAGTAAACTTATTAAGTTCATTCGTATATGTTTCTTTCAGGTAAATGATAACAAAGAAGAGCTGAAAATAAAGCTTAAGGAGAAACTTCGTGAGAAGTCTGATGTATTTAATATGGATAACGCCGAGGAAGACAAGGTCTAAGCATTATTCTCATTATGTGTATGCATTATTGTTTGCACATTCATATACCTGGTTAATTTATTGAAGTTTCCCTTGGCTGTGAAGTTCAAGATTAGTACCTTTTAGGATAGTTAGAGCTTCGTTTTGACTTATTTTATTTTTTTTAATATCTTTTGTTTGGTGCGACTGTTGTAAGCTTTTGTTTATTGTGTTGTCCGTTTACTTTGAGTAAGTATCCTCGAGTCTCATATTGGATATAGCTTCATATTGTTAGGAATAATAAGATCTCATATTGGATAAATTATGAACATGATTTTTTGCTAAGAGAGTAGACAACATTTGTGATTGCTGTTTTCCTAGATAGTGCTTCAAATCAATGCACAACATAGATAACTTGTGAATTTGTACCTCTGAAATTGTAGCAGGAATTCTAGTTTAAGCTGCACATTTTCATACATCATTTGGAATTGGATTTATTTAGTGCTTATCTGGCACTGATTAGCTGTAGTAATACTTAATCTGTAGTTAATACATTAATGTCACTCAGTTTTTTGTGTCAGTATTTGTGTTCTAGATGTTGATTTAACATGTTCACATAAAAACCTGAGATGTACCCCTGTTCTATACGATTTTGTTTACCTTTTGTTTTGTTTTTTCTACATTCAGATAAAACTGGGAGCACCGGGTTGGAGAGAGAGATATTATGAAGAGAAGTTTTCTGCAACGACTCCTGAGGAACTTGATGAAGTTCGGAGAGATGTAGTAAGTTTAACTTAATTCATGTCTTCTCATGTTTTCGAGTACAAGTTACAGTTTGCTGGAGAGTTTGAGAAAAATTGTGAATGACCTCATAAATGCATTTTACAATTTTATGTTCTTGCATCTGGCTGATAAGATAAATAAATCATATCAGTTACAGATACCCGTTGTGTTGGTTCTTAATTTTGATTTCTGGCAGGTCCTGAAATACACTGAAGGTTTATGTTGGGTTATGCATTACTACTATGAAGGGGTCTGTTCCTGGAAATGGTAAGTTTTAGTTCTTTTTACTTCCTTACTGCATATTTGTTGAATTTATGTAGATCATCACTGACGCAAAGAAAGTTATAAAAGTGAACACTGAATGTTATGCACTTATAGCCTTATACTATCACTTACTGACTTGTAAATCAGTACTGTTTTCCTGTGACTTGGGATTGATTGTGTATTTCAGTAACCAGTAAATTATTTGAACAGTTTCCTTGCTCAGTTGCTCGAAGTGTTGGGTGACACTTGTGCAAAACAAGAAACTTTTTCAATAATGCAAAGTGTTACAAAAGTACACATCATAAACTATTTCCGTGATAGCGAAGATGTTTAAAGCACTTTCCAGTCCGACCGTGTTGGAGTTCTAAACCTTCGTTAATAAAAAATGGCTGACCGGAAAAAGTCAAATTGAAAAGCTTTTAGTGAGACGGAGGGAGTAATATTTAATTTTTTTTTTTTGGTGAATCTTGGTGGATATTGTTACATCTGAGAGCCATTATTCTGTTTACATTGATAATACATGTCTGATGCATAAAACTTCAATTCAGGTTTTATCCGTACCATTATGCGCCATTTGCTTCAGACCTCAAGGATCTGGGGAAGTTGAACATAAAGTTTGAATTGGGGTCACCATTTAGACCTTTCAATCAGTTACTGGGTGTTTTCCCTGCTGCAAGGTTGGATAAGTTTTTTATATTAGTTCGTCAGGCCTTTCTGTTAAAATACGTTTAGTTATTTATTTTATTTATAATATAAATACATTCGGCTTTTTTTGTCGTCTGACTGGGGGTGCATTGCAGTTCTCATGCTTTGCCTGAGCAGTACAGAAAGTTGATGACTGATCCAAATTCACCCATTATTGATTTCTATCCTACTGGTACGATCATGTCTTTCTTGCTGCCTTGAGATGAAATAATTTCTCATGGTTAATATGAAAAAGTAGTTCTTATCTCTCTTATATGTGATTTTGATTGCTAGATTTTGAAGTGGACATGGCTGGTAAACGGTTCTCTTGGCAGGTGCGTTTTGCTCTTTTTATGTTTTCGTTACTGGAACATGATCATGTTTTGAGGCTTTGTTCTATCGATCACCTATTCTCATTTAGTAAAAACACTATGTTGGCCATTTTCTGTCAGGGTATTGCCAAATTGCCATTTATTGATGAATCCCGTCTGCTGGCAGAAGTGGCAAAAATTGAACATACGCTTACGGTAATATGATTAGTCTATTTCTGCATCTTGTACTTTAGTTAGTCTTTTATGAAGGATAGGGTACTAATTTCGACCGCTTGTTGGTTTATCTTTATTCAGGAAGAAGAAGCACGAAGAAACAGTATCATGTTTGACATGCTTTTTGTATCAGTATCTCACACATTGTCCCCGTACATATTTTCTCTTGATGATCGCTGCAAGCAGCTCACAGAGAAAGAACGAATTGAGATCAAAGAGAAGCTTGATCCAGCCGCAAGGTTTGTCCTTCTGAAATTGTTTTCTACAATCTTAGGCCATGCCTGTGAACTTTTTGTGATAACATGATTGGAGTCTTATCTTGTTTTTGTCGACCAGATGTTTATGTTTACAAATCTTCAATCTCGTTTCTTTGCTGTATGTGATTGGCACGATTTTTCTACTGATGCCATGTTTTATGTGCACTCTTTTTTTCTATGTTACTTAGAGTTGAATGATTCTAGTAAAAGATAATTGCCCTCACTACTTTTCCCTTTCTGCTTGTTAACCATTGAAGTTCAAACTGCGTTCTTTAGGGATTACTGATTAAGGTTTCATTTTGGAAAGATCTAATTTGAAAACTGTTAACAGGGATGGGGGCAGTGCTCCCGATGCCTTGTTCTTTAGTTTGAGTTGAGAAGGTAGTAGAAACTCTTGTAGTTCCATCACTTACACTTTCTTAACACAATGCCCCACCAGTTCCTTAAAAGCAGGCAGAGGCTCCTGTTTGCTATCCGACTTCTGTGAACACTAGCCTCTTATCATTTCTAAATGTTCCTTGCCTCCGTCTTATAATGTTGTTTCACCTGTTGGAATGTAAGTTATGATCCTCTGTTGGAGATCAATTACTACCTTTAGCTCACATCAGTTATCTTCTGTCTTCTGCTCTCTTTTAATGACCCTTTAACCATCTGCAGTTTGGCCCAACTTAATTTTTGAGCTTGTTATTGTATCATATGCTTTGGCCATAACCAAATTGGAGATTTTTTCTAATTGAAATCCCTGACCTGAGGAATAATAGTTAGTTTCTTGTAATTATTTAGGGAAGTTTATTTAGAAATCCCTGAATAATGAACGTTTTACTGATATAATTTAAAATTGTCAACTGTTTCTTACTTCGATGCCCGATATGACTAATTTCTATAACAAAATGCATATGATGAAAATGGGGGGGGGGGGGGGGGGGAACTCAAAATTAGTTAGTATGCAACCCAAGCTTTACCTTAACCTAAAAAATCTCAAGTATTTTAGGCCAAATTTGCTTTACCTATTACTCTCACTGAGAAAGATTTAAGATTACCATTCATTCGGTTTCAGTTGGTTCCAAGTTCCCTGTCTCAGGATGTAGCTGATTAGCACGAGCCATCTTGGCCCATTATTAATGAAGGGATTTGAATCCCATCTCTGTTCATGCAAATGCCTCCATGCTCCTGTAAAAAGTGCACAAAATGTGACACTCTCCCATAATTAATATTATCAGGGCTTCAAAAAAGTATCTTTGTTAGCCCTAGAGGATCTGTTTGAATTTGATTTGGTTTGTTATATAGGACATGGAACTTTTCTCTTGTTCTGGGTTTTTTGTAATATTGGGTAAGTTAAGCACATATTTCGTTTTTCCAGTTTGAATTGTTGCTGAAGTTGCATTTAATTTTGGTTGGGTTTGTTGATATGTTGAAAGATAAAACCTCTATGAATTATGTGTTGGGAGTTGCAAACTCCCTCCTATGTTTAATAGATGAGGTTTTAGCTACTTGCACACTCATTAGGGTGCCTTTTTCCTTTTATTTCCTTTCCATGTTTGTGCTGGCTTGGATGCATTTTTATTATCATCCGACGCTCTGTTTAGCAAAACTAGCTGATAAGCTATTTGGTTTGCGTTTCGTAAATCAATTAGCTGATTTGTTAAATATGGTATGTAAAAACAAATCAGCTAGCTTATTTTTTTGATAAGCTTCCTGAACAAGCTTATCAGATCAGCTAGCTTATCAGCTACAAGCTAGGTGTTCACGTAACAAGCTTATTGCGAAAATAAGCTCATTGAGCTGATAAGCTCGTGCTAAACAGAGACTGAGTTGACAGATTTTTTTTTTTTTGTACATATTGCTGATTGCTTGTGATCATGGGTTTTTAACCTACAATAAGTTGATGTCCTATATTGCTCGATCTGATGATATTTAGGTCTACATGCAGTGGTGGAATGAATGGCTATATTTCCCTATGTACTGGGGATCCCTGCCCTCCTGTCTTTAGATCACCAATTCAAGGGATGGAAGACGTAATGGACAATCAAGTCATGTAAGCTTCTAGGACATTACATACACTTAGAAACCATATGCAATCTCAGATTATTAGTTTTCATTGTCATAGCTGACTTGAATTTGTTACATGTCCAGATGTGCAATATATAGACTTCCCGACGCTCATGAGCACATCACTAAACCTCCAGCAGGTGTTATTATCCCAGAGAAGGTGATTGTAGTTTCATTTTCATCTTGTCTTTTGTGCTCTCTGTTTTTTTAGTTAATGCTTTTCATTTACATGTTGGAGGAGCTACTTTTTTTTTTTTTTCACATGTCAATCCCCCATCCCTGCCCTTCCCAAATAAAGAAAAAACCTCCCTAGCTGGAACTGGGGGGGGGGGGGGGGGGGGGGCGATTGATTAGTGTGCATGCCTTTTGTGATTGTGCAAAAATTGGTACTGAGTTCACTTTATCTTGATTTATCAAACTATCAATAACCTTTCTTTGCTATTGACTTGCAGATAGTTTCGATGGGTGACTTAAAACCTGATCCTGTGCTCTGGCACGAGGATTCTGGGAGGAGGCCATTTGATAATGGAAGGAGGCCATATGACAATGGGAATCGGTCCTTTGACAATGGAAGGAAGCCATCTGATAATAGGTATGCCTTTGAATATGGTCGGTTGCAATTATCATATTTTTGATCTATAGAGGATTGTCATCTCAGTGATTTTGACTATTTGCAGACCCAACATCGTAAATGGAGCCATATCTGGCCGACAACTTGGAGAAGCTGCACACCGCCTTGTGGTTAATAGTTTAAATCTGCCAAAGAGTGGCAATCCCAGTCAAATGTATCCTCCACGTCCTGTAGTATATGCACCACTCTACCCGTCTTATCCGAATCATGCATACCTCGGTGGCGAACCAGTAATACTACCATCCGATCCTCGTTATGCTACTCCTACAGACATTAGAAGTCACCATAGACCGCCAAGTTACCCGACTCACATACCGCCACACCCTCAGCCAACTCATAGTAATTATTCACATAATAGGTTCCCTAATCCTCGTGATGAATGGAATAATAGGCCTTCTCAAGCTCGGGATTATTCTGGGCGTGGTGGATACTATGCTCAACCCCCGCCACAACATGGTGGAAATATTTACCCCCCACAGAACCGAAATGTAGGCCCAGGTCCAGTTGACCGTGGTGATCATTTTTATAATGGTCACAATAATTCAGGAGGTTATAGACCATACGGAGGTGGCAGGGGAGCTCCAGGCACATCTGGTGGTGGCAGGGGGGCTCCAGGCACATCTGGTGGTGGCAGGGGGTATGATCGTTCACGGCAATCAGTTAACCATTACGCGGCTCTGAGTAGGGGAGGAAGCAGGCATTCAGATACTCGCAGATAGAGGTGTTAATTGTGCCTAGTTGTGGAAGGGTTAGCTATAGGAGTTGTATCATAGGTTGGTCTTTTATCATAAGTTGTAGATTTAGGACAAAATGCTGATACGTAGGATATAGCTCGCTCGACCCAGTGTTCTCTCCTTGATTCTTTGTATTGTTTTTTCCAATACGAATAGTGTTGTACTGATATTGATAGGCAGTTGCATAATTGACCCGGAGTGTCAGATAACTTGCCTATTCTACTGTATTCTCAAAGTTTTACCATACAGTTAATTTGTTTTCATACACGCTTCTAAAGATGTAAACTAGTTGTTTTTTTGTGGATTTATTTAGTAAAGTAATTAGTGGATAAATTAGCTGATTTGATAGACTACTCTCTCCGTTATGAATACCTTCATACTTTTCCAGTAATTGTAGAAAGAACTTAACTGTTTATGCTTCTACTCACTTTTGAGAAGTACTTTGTTGTCACGATCAAATATTTTTTCCGTCCAAACGTCAGTTAGGATTTGCCTTGCCATATCTTGCCTCCATTGGTAAGTGGCTAGGGATGGCTTGAATCCAATTCCTACAGTGATGAATATGAGCTCAATTGAAATTCTTAGGGAGTTATACATTTGGCAAAACAAAAATATTTGCAAAATTCTAGGTGAATTCTGCCCCTATAGGTGCTTTCCAAGTATTTTCTGAGGATGCTTTTTTACAGACAAAATAAAATGAGTATTAATCTCTCCATCCCGGAGAACTTCATAATTAGTGTTAGCGCACAGTTTTATGCGAAAAGTTAAAAGTAATGATCGAATATAAAAAATGTGGTAAAAAGTGTACTTTTAGTGGCAAAATGTGTAATTTGAGTGAAAATTGAGATTGTTTATTATTTGTTGGGACGACTAAAAATTTTAGTAGCTTACTTTTTTGGTAATATATGAAGTTTTATGGGACGGTTAAAAATGACAAATGTATAAAGTTATGCGGGACGAAGTGAAGTGAGTATAAAACATTAATGTGTGCACACTACATTAAAATTAATATTGATACTTATAAGAGACTTACATATAGAGATACTAGGAACTACTCAAAGAAACTACGTAAGTAACCCAGTCTCCATTATTACGCGGGATTAATTATTTTGACCCATAATTAAATGCGTGAGATGGGAGAATAATATGTAATCCGATTGAAATTTAGTCACATTAATCGCTTATTATACTATTTTGAATACACAAAGTCTTATGGGAGACAATCTCTACAAAACTTATCTAGAGATGACCTATAGTTTTAGGAAAATGATCCATGTTATTAATCAAAATGTCTATGTTACGAAATTCATTTCTCTTGTAATATGAAAAACACTAATGTTGGTAACATAGTCGTTTTGATTAATAATATTAATAATTGTTTTGACACATAAGTCCGTCTAATAAATTATATTAGAGACCGTATCTGAGGTTACTTTCTCCATTAAATATTACACACGTGATACAACACGCTTATAGCAAGTCGGCAGGCAACGACATCAAATGAAATGAGCAAGCAAATTATTAATTGTGCACAAGTTATAAGCTAAGCTTAATAACTTTAATTAATTACTGGTTACATCATTTTCTGTCTCTAATCCTAATGATCATTATTGGATGGTGGTAACTAGTATTTCACATTGAGTCAATACGTATCAAGTGACGCATCTTAGTATTTACTAAGCAGTAAGCACTACAAAAAAGAAGTTATTTACCATTCAAAGTTAGCAAATAAACTTATGAAATGAGAGTGTTCGGTGAGCTTATGACAATTTAATGCTAATGACTCAAGCAACGTAATGAGTGGAAGTTTCAAGTGGATATTCTTTTCTCTTATTAGAAGCCAATAAGAATTGGTTTCTTCCAGCAAAGTCTCTCATGTGACGATATTATAGGAGGCGGCTAGTAGCCTTGCCTTTAGCATGTCCAAGTTTATTACAAACCAATAAGACTCGCGACCATTGTCACTCAAATGTCAACCTCCTACTTAGGGACGAGATCTCAAATTTAATAGCATGTTTGGTATACAACTAAAAACTAGGGTATTTATTTTATATTTTCTATAATAACAAATTTAACTTGATTTTTTCTCCACTAAACAATCATCATTCTTTTTCTACCCTACTCTTACTTCCTCTTTACTTTTTCAATCAAACTATCAATCACAAACCAATCAAATACTAACATTTAAATCAATCAAATAACCTTAAAAAAAATCAAGCACATCACTTCATTCTTACACACATTACTTTATTCTTACACACGCTATATAACAGCCCTATAAGTTTTTAACTCTATTCCAAACACCATTTTTATAACTCACATTTGACTCAGTTACTATTCACCAACTAAAATAAAATTTAACTCACTTTTTTAACTCTATACCAAACAGTCAGTGAAATTTAAGGATCAAATTATATTTATATGATCAGATATAATTCTATCTCATCTAAAATTTACTAACTAGACACTTAGACAGTAGACACTTCCCTCTTGGGCCTAAGTTTGGAGACTAGTGTGTTATTTTTGAATTGAAGGGACTAATTTGTTATTAAGGAATTTAGTCAGCAGAGTATATGTAATTTGCCTATCCTGATTAACAGTAGTACATAGGTGTCTATTTCGAACCGAACGAACTGAATATTGATCTTAAAGAATGTTTGTTCATTAAGGATTTTCCATGTTCAGTTCGTGTTCGTGTTCGCCGAACATCTCATCCCACTTGTTCATGTTCAATTCGTTAAGGTTTTGAAATGTTCATGTTTGTTCGTTAGTGTTCGTTAAGATCGTATTCGCGGACTGTTTAGTTTGTCAAGGTTTTGAGATGTTCATGTCTGTTCGTTAGTGTTCGTTAAGATCGTGTTCGTGAACAATTCAGTTCGTTTGTCCGTGTTCGAAAATAGAAGGAAACCCAAAAATCAAGCAAAAATATTACAAAAATCACAAAAAATCTAGCAAAGGTCTCTAAAAACCATTTTGCATGGCAAAATATCATGATCCTATAAGTTTAGAGTGTGGAGGCGATAGCGGCAACCTGGAGTGGGAGAGGAGAGGCGTGAAATGAAGAATGAAAGTAGGGAATTAGGGTTATGCTGTGTGAAATGTGAATTTGTATTTACTACGTATATAAAATAAAATATATAGTTATTATAAATATAATTTGTTTACGAACAGTTCGCGAACTACCGAACAATAAATTATGTGTTCGTGTTCGTGAACTGTTCGGCAATATCAAACTCGAACACGAACTGAGCGCTAACTGAAATTTTTTTGTGAAATTTTCACGAACTATAGTTTTATTTACACCCCTAATACATATACATATGGTATGATACTTTTAGCATATTCGTGGATAGTGACAAATCTGGGTCTTTCTGTTCCGATTAGTAAAATAAAGTTTGTAATTAGTGATCAGCCCACTTTTGTTGGAATAGGTCGTCAATCCCTACAGATGTATGTTGGCATATATGTTTTCTTTTTTGATTTGCGTTAATTATCAGTTCTATTAGTTTATTTAGAAAAAAATAAATATGTTACGTGAATTCTTAGCTGGTAGTTAATAAACTAAATCACATGATATAATTTTATTTAGGAAGCTTATAAAAAAGAACTACCTAATTGATTTTTACATAATCATATTTAACAAATCAGTTAACTTATAAACTAATTAATTTATTAAACACTTTCATAAAATCAATTAACTTATTAACTGCTCATTCAATTACCAAACTAACTTATCCAATCTTTACTAAACAGAACCTTAGTAAACTTTATGATGAGTAACAGTAACACAATTGCGATTAGTTAATTATGCCATGACTAACATCACTACGTGCATCACTTTGCGGCCACAATCAAGCACTTGTGATGTAGACGATTTCCAAACCACCTAATGAAGAGAAATTAATATGAATGTAGTATTGCACAATAGCGGATCTAATTTTATACTCCTTCATTTCAAAGAAATTGTTACATTTTGACTTTGACCGGTGAACTGTCTTCGAGTTTAACCACAAATTACTCATAAACAACAATAGTAAATAATTTAATAAAATTACTAAAAGGCGGAAAAGTTAAAGATAATATATATACCTGCATGTAACCGGGTTTCTAGGCCATTTGTTATGGTCCCTGATGTTGTCAGGGAGGAGCTGGAGGAAGTAATCAGCTAATCTTAGCAAAAAGGTCCCATTCACGCACACAGCTCCCATTCACACAGTTCACTTCGCTTCTTCTTTCCTGGTTAGAGGCGGTCTGCCATAGTTCGATTTTGAGGCTGCCGATCCGGATCTTCTTGCTCTTTTCCAGTCCGGATCGCACGGAGCTTTTTCGGGACATCAAGCTCGGAGCTTATGCTGCCCGGATCAGCTCTACCTGAGCCCGTGAGTTTTTGTTTAATCCGGCTCTCATGTCCAGATCCGCTCCTTGTTTCCGTCCGAAGCGGATTGGCTCCGGATCTGTTCAAGTTCGAGATTCCCATTCTCAGCTGCAGTTCCGGTTGCTCCATTGTTCTGTTCGAGTTTTGTTGAGTTCCGAGGCGAGTTCGAAAACCGCCGCCTCCACGTCCCGGATTGATTGGCTTGACGGAGAGGGAGGTGGGAGCTGAGACTGGAGGTGTAGCAGGAGGTGGGAGGCAGAGAAGGAGATAAGCTTTCAGCGATTTAACTCCGGTCCGGATTTGTTCCGTTCCGAGGTGGGTCTTAGTCCGAGGTTGCAACTTGGAGTTCCGAATTCGATTTCTGTTCCGGTGAAGTAATTTCCGTCGATATGAGGTTGACGGTGGTTCCGTATTGATATTTTCATAGCCATTTGTGCAGTCCGAAGTGCCTACTGTAAGTCCGAAAATATTCGTTGTTTGCTCTGCGATTGCTTTGTATAATTTCTGTGATAAGTGTTTACTTATTGCCCGTCCAGTTTGCTTATCGTCTGGAGCGCCTTTCTTTTCTGGTTTTACTGTTCCAAAATGCTTTTAATCCGAAATGGAAGCTATTCGTCTCTTCTTGTTCAAGCTCTCCGGTCCGAAGTCGCCCGTTTGAATCACTGTTGTCTATTGCTCGAGGCTACTGTTCCGGATCTATTTAGTTTAATTGCTGCTCCGCCTCCTGAGCTTCAGTCCGCCGTGATGTCAACTTTTATTAATGCACTCAATTCTTTATTTTCGAATTGGACAAGCAGTCGACTTCGTGAGTTGCCTGGTGGATCGGAAGCTTGATTCTAGAAGCAGTTTTGTGGAACTCGGAGCGATCAAGCGTGAGTGAGTTGGTCCGGAGCTTAGGAGTTCTTGAGTTTTGCTCCGGTGTGTGTCTACTTCTCCTTCTTTTCTGTTCCGAATCTAGTTGGGGCAGATCGGTTCGGATCTCTTATTATTGCCAGTCCGGAGTTGAGTTAACTTGTTTGCTTTTTATCCAACACTTGTAATTCTCAAGAATGTTGTTGTTGTTTGAAGCGTCTTCATGTTCGATGTCGGAGTTTGTTCTTGCTGTTGTTCTTGTCCGAAGTGCGCTGTCCGAACTTGCAGCTTCTTGTCCGAGTCTCACAGTCCGAAGCTAATTTTCAGTTCGGATTCATGTGCTTTGGTTTGGATCTGAGACGTATAATACTCCTTTCTGGTCCGAGTCTCGCTCTAAGTTTGCTATAGTTCGGACCTCCTTTGTTTGCTACAGTTCGGATATGCTTCTACGGATTGCCACTTCGGATTGCTACAGTAAGTCCGTAGCTACAGTAACTTTTTTTTTTTTTTGGACTTTGCAGATCTTGTCCGAAGCTAGGATACGGATCTACTGTTCCGTTTATGTTCAATCCGAGCCTCTTCTCTGTTTGTAGTTCGGAACTGTTGCTCTGTCAACTCCAGTCAGAAGCAGCACTTTGATGTTTGTGTTGTTCCGAGTTTAGCTAACTATTTTGCTCCGAAGATAACTTGTTGTTCAACACATGTAATTTTCAAGAGTGTTGATGTTGTTGTATTGTCCTTCGGATATGTGTAGAACTCAAAGTGATGCTTGAATTCCGCCTTTACTTCATACACAAAGAGTGAAGCTGTCTGAAGCTTTGTTTGAAAATATCTTCTTTTTGTCTATCTTTGTAGCTCCTGTAAACTTTTATTTTGAAGCTTTGGACTTGGTGTCCGCAAAAATTATCAACATTCACATATGATGTCTTTGGACAACTTATCCATCAGTAAGAACGATGGCTTGTGATCTCCAAAACGACGTGTTGATGGATGGTCCAATAGAGGTCGTCCAAACGGTTGAGAGTTCATGTGAGTGGATAACTCATCCATCCGTAAGAGGGATGGAGTGTTTATCTTTTCATGACAACCGGTTTTTCAGGATGGTCCTAAGGAGGACATCCGAACAGACGATAGTCCGTGTTATGCCGAGACGGTCGGGCTTATATAAGTTCGTGGGTGTCGGACCCCCTTATCAATCGGAAAAAATGTCCTTGACGAATCATGCACGCTTGTAGTAAATGAAGCATTGATAAATGATGTGTGCGTGCATGCATGATGAATGAATGGATGAATGAATGAATGAATGAATGAATGATGCAAATGATGATTTCAAGTCAAGTCAGAATACTTACTTTTTCATCGAAAACTGTAGAGCATTGTTTTCGGTTCTCCGTTTTTAAGAGAAGCCAGCGAAAATGGAGATCGGGATTTGAAATAAACAAATCCCAACCTATGAAAGTATCTCTTAGCTCTTAAGCTTATGGAGTTGGTGAGGATCTGCTCCGAGGAGATGGTGAGGACCGACTCCGAGGAGATGGTGAGGACCTGCTCCGAGGAGATGGTAAGAACCAACTCCGAGGCGACGGTGAGGACCGACTTCGAGGAGATGGTAAGGACCGACTCCGAGGAGATGGTGAGGACCAACTTTGAGACGGCAGTGAGGACCGGGTCCGAGGTGACGGTGAGGACCGAGTCCGAAGCGACGGTGAGGACCAACTCTGAGGAGATGGTGAGAACCAACTCCGAGGTGACGGTGAGGACCAACTTCGAGGAGATGGTGAGAACCATGTCCGAAGCGACGTTGAGGACCAACTTCGAGGAGATGGTGAGGACCAACTCCGAGGAGATGGTAAGAACCAGGTCCGAAGCGACGGTGAAGACCGACTCCGAGGAGATGGTGAGAACCAGGTCCGAAGCGACGGTGAGGACCAACTCTGAGGAGATGGTGAGGACCGGCTCCGAGGAGATGGTAAGAACCATGTCCGAAGCGACGTTGAGGACCAACTTCGAGGAGATGGTGAGGACCAACTCCGAGGAGATGGTAAGAACCAGGTCCGAAGCGACGGTGAGGACCGACTCCGAGGAGATGGTGAGGACCGGGTCCGAAGCGACGGTGAGGACCGACTTCGAGGAGATGGTAAGGACCGACTCCGAGGAGATGGTGAGAACCAAGTCCGAGGCGACGGTGAGGACCGACTTCGAGGAGATGGTGAGAACCAAGTCCGAAGCGACGGTGAGGACCAACTCTGAGGAGATGGTGAGAACCAACTCCGAGGTGACGGTGAGGACCGACTTCGAGGAGATGGTGAGAACCAAGTCCGACGCGACGGTGAGGACCGACTTCGAGGAGATGGTGGGAACCAAGTCCGAAGCGACGGTGAGGACCGACTTCGAGGAGATGGTGGGAACCAAGTCCGAAAGCGACGGTGAGGACCGTCTTCGAGGAGCTGGTGAGAACTAGGTCCGAAGTGACGGTGAGGACCGGGTCCGAGGATTGTCCCTTGGGCGTGGTCCTATCTTGCCATCCTTGGATAATTTTTGCTAAGTGCTCCACTGACCTCACTTCTTTTGCCTTCTCAAGCCTTCGTGATGATGTCCACCTAAGACTTGATGGAGTCATCGGGTAAGAGTGGTTGAGAAGGTAAGAGCCTTCATGTTATAATTCAGACCATTGGACTCCAGCCGACTCTCATACTTAGTCAGATGACCCTCGGGACAAGTATCATTGTAGTATTTCTCATGAGCCTTTACCATTTTTTACCAAAATGGTTCTCGCTCATCCCTAACTCACTTGGGCGAATGACATGCCCATTTGGAAGAGTGAAGTTTCTTTCGGGAGGAGGACCATGTGTTCCTGACGGAGGAACTTGTCCTTCAACTCCAAATGCTTGAGTTCTTATTGAAGGATTAGCGGCTCTTTCCTCTTCTAAAGAAAGACTAGCAGTGCCACCATCACTTGGATAGTCCACCATGTTTCTTGAAGTGGCTCTTGCCACTCTTCCCCTCCGAGTGGGAGGTCTGCCTCTTTGCCTTGGGGCGGGCATCCCAACCGCAGTAGCGTTGGTTCTTACGGACCTTCTTGTTCTTGCCATTACTGAAGAGAACGGAACTTTTTGTAAAGGTTCCCACAGACGGCGCCAAAATGTTGAGGGGAAATGTCCCCCAACCACTTAATGAATTATCCTTACTTTCCTTCACTCTAAGTATCTAGACCACCATTGAGTAAGAACCACCTTGCTTGTAAGAACCAAAGAGTAAGAGCCCGTAAGAACCGTCGTACTGGTAAGAGGCGATGCATAAGGACCTGCACAAGTGACTTGGAGGGGGGGGGGGGGGTTAGGACCCGGTTTGCTAAGTGTCAAACCGGACTGAGACTTTACTCAAGAGAGATTGAAGATCTACTCTGTATAATAGTTGAGAAGGTAAGAGTCTAGGAAGAAGACTTCACTTGCTTTGCATTGTGAGGATATGTGCATATTTATAGGTTTCCCTTGAGAAAGGGAGGACTCACAAGATCGCGCCAAGTGTCCGTCCCAGATTGTGCCAACAATGCCTAGGCCCATGGCCCAATGTCTTGATAGGCCTGTGGCCCAATAGGTTGGTTGGGCTAGGACATCCCGCTTAGGTCTGTAGTCCGTGATAGAGCGGTTAGGACGTCACGCTTAGGACTGTAGTCCGATAGAGCGGTTAGGACGTCATGGACATATTTCTGTATCAACACACGTACTTCTCAACGAGATTGAATCATGTTGATTCTTCTCCGAATAACCATGTTCAACACTATGAAGCACTATATGCAAGAGGAGGAGAGAATCTTCCCTAGGCTCTAAAAGGTAAAGTTACACAAACACCTACACTTAATGACCTAAATATACATCCAGTTTAATTTCCCATAAATCCATCTAACGTTATATGTCTAACATATGAAAAATTCTTGTAAAAGGCAAGAATTCTGATACAATATAAAATCAGATATCTTTCACTCTATGTCACACTCATTTAATTATACTACTGTGATTGTAAATTTTCTACTATTATTTAGTACAAACAAAATAAAATTTTACAACACTTCCTCTAAACATACAACCCCCTTTAGATTAAAATCCCCCTCATTAGAATTCTTTTATTGGAAAAATGCTAAAAAAAGAAGAAGAAATTTAAAGTATCAGAAATTAATAATGCCCTAAAAAACATTAAAGTTAAAAAAAAAACTTTGTAGCCAAAATTGAAGTATAATCATAAAATATTTAATAAAATTAAATAATAAAAATTTAGCAAGTAAAGTTTTGTAATAAAATTGCGATTAAACATTTTGTCATTATAGCTTAAAAATAATTCGTAGTTATACATATTTATGTATTATTTCTTTTTTAATTTATAATTACGATTTATAGTTCAAAAATAATACTCCGCATATCTCTTGGAAGGAGAATTTTGGTAAGTTTTTGGGGTCGTTAACGGTTCCGGGTTTATTTTTGAATACTAAGTCTCATAAAAGTCCTACTACGTTTGGAGAGTCCAGAGAGATCCCTACATTTGTGTTCAAATTATCTATGTTTTACAATGACCCGTTTTCAATTTTTTCGCGGATCTTCTCGTATCTTGTTAGGTGTTAGTTATCGAATCTGGATCGCAGACCCATTTATTCAGGATTCACTATAAAAGGACATTTTTCAGATTTTCTTTTTCATATTCTTCATTCGTGGCTCTTTCTTTTCCATTCCATCTACTCCTCTCCAAAATTTTGCAGGAAACTCTAACATCCATTTCTCCCATTTCGCAATCTAGGTTTATGTTGGGTGTTTGATTTCTCCATATTGCAAACTCAGTGGTAAGTAGATCTATGGATTAGCTTAGAAATCGGATCCTCTTGAAACCCTAACTTCATATTTTGGGGGTCATTGATGCTTCTGTTGTTGCTCGGGTAGATTCCAATTTGAAGTCTCCTCTGCGTAGCTGCGAGAAGGCATCTCCGCTTCTGGCGAGGTGGTGCAACCCCGGGAGGAGAAGCTCGACAAATACAGGAGAGGCGTGTTGCTGCTCGGTTGTGAGGTCAACCATGGCGTTGTGGTCTGAGGAGGAGGAGACGCCGATAGATTCCCGGGGAGTCCGGCCGAAACAAGCGAAGAGACGGCGCTCCATGGATGTATGCCGACAGATTTTGTGTTGCTTCAATTTTGAATCGGTCTGTGTTGCTGATTCCAGTATTTTAACCTTCTCTTACAGTAATCCTGATTGTTCAACTCGTGATTCTTCAGGTATTATTGTTTTTCCATGTTTGATCTTAGTTTTTGAAGTTGTTTCAGTTGTTTTTATACTTTTTTTGAGTTTTCGGTTGTTGTTGTGCTCTGTTAGGGTTTTCCAATGGTTGGATCGGTCTTGAAAGAGATTGTTGCTGGAGATCGGAGATCAAATTGAGGGATTGAGATCGGAGATCGAACAGACGAGTTGAGATCGGAGATCAATCCGAGGAGTTGAGATCGAGATCGATCGGAGTGAATTACCACCATATTCCTCCCTATTTGCTTGTTCCAGATTAATTTCAGGTATGATTTCTACCTTCTATTTCGCCTGAACTCATAATCGCCTATCATTTTGTATTAGCAATCTTCCAAATTGACTGTTCTGATTGCTTCACGTGCTTAAATTTGATGAAAAATGTGTTGGTTAGATCAAGCGTGGTGATAGTGATTTATGGACAGTAGAGGCAATATCATGAGTTTGGTGTTTTCGTTGTGTACTTGTGTATGAGTAAGAATAATGTTGAGTGGATCCAAAATTCTTTTCTTCGTTGGATGGAGAAAGTCTTTCATAAATACTTGCATAAATTGTCTAGTTTCTTGCATATATTGTCTAGTTTTTCATGGTATAGATTCATCTGAATTTTTTGTGTGAAACTGTCTAGTTGTTACATTATATTGTCTAGTTTTTACATCATATTGTCTAGTTTATGTGAGGAATTCTCTAGTTTTTACATTATATTGTCTAGGAATTCTCTAGTTTTTACATTTTCACCTTCACCTTCAACTATCAAATTTACTAACTGATCTCAACATATTTGTCTAGTTTTTAGAGGATATTGTCTAGTTTTTAAGAAATATTGTCTAGTTTTATTATCAAACATGAACATAATTGTCTATATTGTCTAGTTTTTACACTATATTGTTTAGTTTATGAAAGGAATTCTCTAGTTTTTACATGATATTAAATTTACATTATATTGTCTAGTTTTTTACATTATATTATCTAGTTTATGAGAGGAATTCTATAGTTTTTACAATATATGTCTAGTTTATGAGAGGAATTCTCTAGTTTTTACATTATATTGTCTAGTTTATGAGAGAAATTCTCTAGTTTTTACATTATATGTCTAATTTATGAGAGGGATTCTCTAGTGTTTGTATAAATGTTCTATTTTTTTTTTGTATAAATTGTCAAGCTTGATTGGACTGGTAAACTTGGAACTTCTGACTGTGGTGTTTTTCTGATGAAGCATATGGAGCTGTTTCAAGGAACTTCTTTTCCATGCAAGGATCTATGAGACCTTCTGTTGATGATTACTTTGAAGAGGATGTATTGGATGATTTGACGAAGAATGCTCTGAAGAAACTTAAACAATCGAAGAAAAATTATTGTTTTTAAACTGATGATAATATTGTCTAATTTTGTAAATGAATTTTCTTGTTTTATTACTTATCCAGAAATTTACTTAGTGAAACATAATTGTCTATATTGTCTAGTTTTTACACTATATTGTTTAGTTTATGAAAGGAATTCTCTAGTTTTTACATGATACTAGTACTAACCCGTGGCGATGCCACGATATAGTTTACTTTTAATAATAAATTGAAATGTGAGGATTAAATAAATTAATCGGAAAAAAAGATAGTCAAAATTCCTTGTAGACAATGTTGGTCGTGGTGTCGGTCGGTAGTCATTCTTCATCCAATATTATATCATTGAGTGTTTATTTATGTTAACTATAGAAAACGTAAAAATAGGATCCTACCATACCCGAGTTGTTAATTAGTCACAGGTACATGTTTTTTTACAAAAAAATCTATCCCTAAAACGGAACCAAAATAAAATACAAAAGTATACAACACAATCAATAGGGTTGTTCCCAAACAATCTCGCGGTGATATGTGCTCACCCCACCACACACACAAATATTATACAAACGTAATTTCACATGTCACGGTTGTTTTTCCAACCTAACGGTTCCCAACAACCCCGCGGTAGTATGCGTAACCCCCACCAAAGACACAAAAATTATTATTCTACAAACATAATTTCACATGGTATGGTTGTCCCCCCCCCCCACCGGGGCCCGTTATGGATGAAGAAAGTAAAGAGAAGATAGAAGAGAATTTTCCCGCCTAAGAGTATACCGGACCCCCCCTCCCGGCCCGTCATGGAGATCAATAAAGTACAAAGAAGATCGAAGACCCGCCTAGAGAGTATAAGATGATCCCGGCCCTCCCCTGGCTCTTTATGGAGATCAGGAAAGTAGAAAGAAAATCTAAGAGAGTTTCCCCACCTAGTATCAGATCACCCAGGCTCGTTATGGTGATCATGAAAGTAGAGAGAAGATCTAAGAGAGTTTTCCCACCTAGAGAGTATCAGATCCCCCAGGTCCATTATGTATCAAGAAAGTAGAGAGAAGATCTGATGTGTCAAATCAAAGTTCTAAATTTGTTTTAAGCCAAGAGTTAATCCTCAACACTACGAAAACCTGTAGTGTAGTGGAGTTAACCCCGAGGTCGGTCTCGAAGGACTTAACTAGGCTGAGTCTTGTTTACGAATAGTAATTACAGTGAAGAAAGCAGTAAAAGGGTTGTTTTCTTCGGCAGCGAATTTGTTCTGTATTATCTATCTACTTATGCAATCTAACTAGAAAACAGATTAATCTAAACGACAATGATATGAATAAGGAGAATTATGGAGCGGTAACGTGAAACAAGCTAGCTAGCAGGATACATACGATTCACAGGATAGATTACGCAAGTTGTCACAATCTTGAGTTAAAAAACGAATAGCACTAGTGGAGGCGTCAATTCCACTAGGCTACAATCAATCTAGCTAATCCTACTATTACTGTTTGCAACTAACTGTTAGATTGAAGCAAGACGAAAAACATTTGGGTGTATTGATTAAATGCTTAATCTAATAGTGATTTTGACGGATTGCACATCAAACGTAATAGCAAGATATGTGATTAATCTAAAAAGCACGAGTAATCGAATCCCGATGCACTTCGAATCACATAAACCCTAGCTAGCATGCATTGAATCAGTCACCACCCCATAATCGGGGTGTTTATCTACTCAAATTATGCAAATCATAATCAATATTGTAACAAACAGGCTCCAAACATAATCTAAAGCAAGAAACAAAGATTCGAACGGATTGATACAGTTTACCCTTCGCTGTCACAAGCCCTAAGTAGAATGGAAGAACTGAAACGAATCGATGTGAAAAGCTATGTAGATAATCTCCCAATCAATGTCAATCGTCGGATTACAAGATAAACGGTTCAATTACCCCCAATAATGGGTAGGTAATTGTCTTGGAAAGGTTCTAGGTTGAAAAGCAAAAAGAAAAGAAGAATAATAATGAATATATGTCTAAAAGATCAAGAAAATAGGTTATATAGTAAAAAAACACATCATGGGCTGAAAACGAGCCAAAAACGGCCCAAAAAGGCAACTGGCGTTGCCAGTTAGTAAATTGACGTTGCCAGTCACTTACAGATTCTGACTGGCGGACGCCAGTCTGCCAGTTTCCTCCTGCACTGGTTTTTTTGCCTTTTTCGTCCTATAAAAGTCAGAATCTGGAGATGGTTCCTCTTCAAAGTTGTATCTCTTGGTCTTATCTACGCGTGGACACCAAGCTCAAGTAAATCGGAGTTCATATGAAAATGTTATGGCCAAAATGCCAAAGCTGCTCCATCGTAGTTCGAATTTTGCGCGATTTCACTTAAACGGCTCTAAAATCTTCGTCCGAACTTCGAATCCATCATAGTCTTTATCAACACATACAATACGCATAAACCTCCTCCCCAAACCTGTTCTTGGAACGGGTTTTGGCATAAGCAAATAAGAATGGGAAACATGTCATTCATCATACTTAACTTACACAGAGTACACATGAGAATGATGAGGCGCAAACAAGGGAGTTTGCACTTCCCGAATTGAATCACACAGGTGCCGGTACAATATTTTTTCATCGGCTAAGGTTTACTCACTGGATTTTGGACTACAGAATTAGAACAAACTTTCTATTTACAGGAGAAACGAACTTAACGAATTTATACATGCCAACTGCTAGTAGTCAGAAATCAATAAAAAACTCAAGCATTAAACAGGTTTATTACATGCAATAGACGTTCGACTTGGGAGATGGACTTAGACTCAACAGAAATCACACACACAGAGAGACTAATGTAAGAAAAGAAAAACACACACATAGACACGACACACACATATAAGGATAAGTACATGAAAGCTACCTCCCTCCCCAAACCTAGACTAGAGATGGTCCCCAGCGAATAGTCTAGAAAGAAAGAAAGCTGAAAGTGTACTTCCCCGAAACGCGTAGCTGCTGCTATCCATTATCAAACGGGAATGAATCCCTTGCATCCTTTCTGCCAAGATGGACGATTTGGTGCCCATGTTTAGCTCCTCTCCTCCTGTTTCCTATGACTCTCTGCAGACTAACATTAGATAAATCAACAACTAAAATAAAGCAAGGAAAATCAAAGGGAAAATAAAAGCGGTAAATAGGGTCGAAACTCCCGGGCCTCATGTGTATGGGCTAGTGTCTTGAATTGTTATAGGTGGGGGAATTTGTGAATCCAATGGTAACATCTGGGTGGTATCAGGTGTCTACTCCATCTCCAAATAGTTGGAAATGGGTGGTTCAGTCTCCTCGTCGGTCGCTTCGGTGGATGTCTTATCCTCCATGACTGACTGATCGTCTAAACCCTCACATACTCTTTCAACTGTGACTGGATTTTCTTCTTCAATTGCAGTAGAGGCGGTGGTAGTGGGCTCATCTTCTGCCATCTCTTCAGCATCTTCTCGTGCACAACAAGCTAGTAGCTCGTTGCATATCCACTCAATTTCAGAAGAATTGATGTCGCAAACCAGGCTTCGGATCGTTTCCTCTAAGTCTGTAGGCATCAAATCCCAGATCGACCCTCCTGCTTCTTTATCCACATCCCTTGGCATTCGCTAGTTAAATTTTTGTAGAAAATCCACATCAGTGTACATAGTTCCATACCATGGTTCGGATGCGCCTCCCGCAGATCTTGAAATCTATACCATGCATCTCTCCAGGTTCCAATTGAAAATCTCGGATATGTTCGTAGTCTATGCAGTTTGCTGCAACATGACCATCCATCCCACATCTATAGCAAATCAAGAGATACATAACACAAAGAAACCCAATTAGTTCCGCAAAACAAACTAAACTAAAAAAGAAAAGACAAACTAACTAATATATACAACAGAAAAATTACAATTCGTAAACTTAACAAAGGAGTTAAGTCCCCGGTAGCGGCACCAAAAACTTGATGTGTGTTGGTCCAGATAACGGCAAATTAAAAGACTAGAGGGGGGGGGGGGTGAATAGTCTTTTAAAACTTTTGTCGATAAACACAGTTTCTCAGATATCTGTGATGATATCTGATACTTAAATTCAGAGAGCGGAAGACTTTTTTGTGATAAGTGCACGTGCTCAACAAGATAAGTGTAAATACTTTGCAAGATAAATAAAGCAAGTAATAGACTGCAGAAAGTAAATAACACAAGTCTTTTTATAGTGGTATCTGAAAGTGGTGTAATCTTTCAACTAATCCACTTCGGCCTTTCTCAGACCTAGAATCCACTAAGACAGATAAATCAGGTAACTTTACAGATATCTTCTCTTGAATTCTAAATACACTAGGTTCCCAACCAAGTGTTCCCCCTGAATTATTCCCCGGCTTTCACAACCAAGTACTTCATGTACTCAAAAACCATTATTAGCTATTCCTTATCTTCCCAAGCTAAGTACTTCATGTGCTCAGTAACCTTGGAGTTATTCCTTAGTTTCCCAAACTAAGTACTTCCTGTACTCCACGCCAAATATGGTGTTTGTTAAGGTTTGTTTGTTAGGTGAGCTTCTTTAATAACTTATTCAGTTATCCAGATAGCTCTATGAATCAAGTATACTTAATACACTTTGCAATGTATGGTATCTTGTTCTTTACTGACCCAAGTCTATGATAAGTGTTCAAGAGAATGAATCTCAGATACTTGATCTTTTGATTCAACTCCTTCACAGATAGCAATGCTTGTTAAGGATCAGGACACTTAGAACTTTTGTGCTACTTAGAATCAAGAACTTTGGTCGCAACAGAAAGCTTGAAGGTAAGTAGTGTGCTTGAGAGAGCTTGTGTGAGAGTATTCAATGCAAGTTCAAGGTGTGTTCAGAGTTCTAAGGTGTATTCTCAAGCAATCTAAGTGTTGATATTTATAGATGAATTTGAGTGCCGTTTGAATAGTATCCGTTAGGCTTAAATCAAATTCAAACTATTGATATCTGTGTATAGTACTGTAGCAGGTTTGTCTTCTTCTTCAGAAGCTACCGTTTTTGTTTAGACATCTCTGTCCGCGCATTTAATGCATTGTACTATACTTTGTCCTGTAGTGCCAACGAAACTATGCATTGTATCAGAGACCTTTATATTGTCAGATTTCTCTGAAGTTTTGCATGTCCTTTTCCAGAGATTATCACAACTCCAGATACCACTTGTTGAAACAACTTTGTTACAATATATTTCTTTTCAGAAACATAGTTTATGTCCAAGGTTTCTGAGTGTAGATATATGTGGGCACTTTCCTCTTTCCAGAAACTACTTATTCTCAGATATCTCTTGTAACACTGTTTATTTAAAAACGCTTGTGTCTTCAAGATATCTAGTCATAGGTATCTGAAAAACCTTTGTCTTCAGCAATCTTGTGCAATCTTCAAGTCTTCAAAAATTGTTGAACTTTTTCCTGCTGGATGTCTTCTTCTTGGTCTTCTTCAGAAAATAAAAATTACATTTCGAGACCTAACATCCTATACAAGATTTGCTAGACTATCATACTTAGTGAGTTTTCCCTTTTACAGTGTTCAAGTGAACTAAGAGTACTAATCACCTTTCTGAGCTAAGATAGGTCATTAGGTTGCTGATCAAAATCTAAACATATATTCCTAACAAATTTTCCCAATTTTGATCAGTCAACGATGACTATCTGACCTATTACAAATCTGGATGAGGAAACAATCCACCACTTAATCATTTCTTATGATCTCTCAATTCATATAATTAAGTGCAGAAAGTAAACATCAACCAAATCACAAGGTGTGATCTTTGCTGGCAAGCTATCTTTTATAGAAAATGATATCTGAGAGTAAGTTCATCAGATATATTACAACGAAAGTTCAGAGATAACTTTAATACATAAAGTACACTTCAGCTCAGTCAGCAAGATACAAAATACATAGTAAATTAGGACAACAGGAGTAACCAAGCTCCAAGTAAACATCATAATAAACTAGTCTTCAAGTCTTCAACACATCAAGTCTTCAAAAGTAGTTCCATGGATCAATTTGCAAATTTTCTATCACCAAACCTTTTGATGTCATCAGAGTAGTCATAGAGAAGTGTTCTGACAATCATCTCTGTGTCTCTGGCAAATCCACAGACTTCCTTGTAGGTTTTGGTAGGATTTTTCTTGACAAAATGTTTGACCCACAGATACTTTCCCTATTTCAAGGCATGCTCGATTCTGATATCTGATAGCTTGAAATATTCATAGATGATCTTCAGATATCTGATGTCACCCTTGTATTGATCTTCAGTCAAGTAGAAGGACTCATAGGGTTCCACAACAAGTCTTGCTCTTGTGCCTGTTCCGGTGATGTTGAGAATTCTGTGCACATCATCTGGCTTTCCATAAGGACATTCATCAGAGAGGTCCTTTTTCATGGCTTCTATTCTCTTGATTACTTCAAAATCCAACCAAGCTTTGATGTGATTGGTGTTGATCAAGATTGGCTTGTCTTTTCTCCAAGCCATGATTTGTTTATGGATTGGTTCTGGAAATTTTGAGTTTACTAGTAGATGCTTAAGTTCCAGAATCCAGTAGCCATTTTTATGATTAATGCACCTGTAGACAGAGGAGTCACTGTTGGTCTTCACATACTCAATCTTGGCTTCTTCAGGCCTGAGTGGTAGTTGAAGTTGTCTTTGTTCAACTCTCAGTCTGTTTCTCCTTTGTCTAGAATTCTCCTTTGGGGTACTGCTTGAAGAACCACCCTGGATAGACTTGGTATTTCCAGAGGGTGTTTTAGCTGCCAAAGGCTTTGCATCTATGGGCTCAGTTAGGCTTTCAATTTTTCTTTTTCTGTGAAGAGGAGCTTCATCTTCATCAGTCTCTTCATCATCATCAAGATCAATTCTTGTGAGATCTTTGCAGCCTTCTTCATTGTCCAGGGATTTGATTTGGCCTTCTTCTTCTTCTTCTTCTTCTTCAGAAGATTCATCAATCCCTCTTACTTGTCTTCTCCTTGGAGCCTTGGTACTCTTTGGAGATTTCTGTGCCATGGCCCTTGTTACCATTGAAGTTCCTTCAGTTGGTTTCTGGGAAGTAGCTACTATTTGCAAAGCAGCTTGACTTGAGGAGGGCTCATTGATTCTGAGTGGTGGCTGGGAAGTTTTCTTGTTTCTTTTTCCTCTCTGAGCAGCACCAGCTCCAGATTTCTTCTTATGTCCTTCTCCTTCTTCCCATTCCCCCTGACTTTGAGGTCCAGATTTGTAAAATCCTTCCCCCTTAGTCATTGTTGGCTGACTAAGTCTCATAAAGGATTCTGAGAGAGACTCAAAATGTCCTTGTAAGTAGTTATAGGCAGTGACCAACTTCTGAAGTTCAGCTTTGAGCTCCTGATTTTGTTTGATAAGTCCATTTTCCTTATCAGTGAGCTCTGCCAATGGGCCTAGTATGGCATATGCTTTTCCAATAGTGTAACTTTCCTCATGAAAAGCTTTTTCAGCTAATGACATATCATCGTCCCTTATCATTCCCAGATCCTTCTGAGCAATGACCATGCTAGTTTTTCTCTGAGTGATGAGCTCAGTGTATTTTTTCATATTTGAGGGGACGGAGTCAATTACTTCTTTGTTTTGTGAAGACAACTCCTTTCTAAGATGTGCCAAAACTTGGTATCTATTCATGTATTCTTGGGAGTGGACATTTGGCAGTTTGTTGAAAACTTCAGGAGCAATTAGCTTCCTTTTCAGATGAGAAACCGCTAAGTGTTCATTGCGGTGTTCTGCCAAAGTCTTGTCTTCTTCATCATCTGAGTCATCAGCTCAGTGATCTTCATCCGCTTGGACATTTTCAAGATTTTCTAGTCCAGCAACCATCTCAGAGATGAGCTTCTTTCCTTTATGAGAGGAGGATGGTACATCTTTTGATGGTGATGCAGCCTTAGCATCATGCTTTGCTTCAGATACTTCTTCAGTATCGAGTTCCTTAGTAATAGCATTTACAGCATCCTGAAGCTCTTTAACCTCAGAGTAAGCTACCATTTCTTCTAAGTATTGATCTTGTAGTTGATTGAGCTTATCTCTGGATATAGCTAGCTCTTCTTCTAGTTGAAGATGGAGCTGTTGTTCTTCTTCCAATAGTTGTTTGAGTTGAGCAGCTCTGGTTTGTGTATTCAATATCTTCTGAGTTGTTTCATCAGAGTGCTCAACTACTTGTTCATTAGTGTCCTTTTGTTGTTGGGAAGATGGATGGGTAGATCTTTTAGGAGATGGAGGAGGAGATTGATGTGATGTCCTCTCAGTGTGCTTTTCAGCAGCTGAGGCAATGTTTCCTTGTGGAATCCCTCCTGTCCCTGGTGCAGGGGCATCATCATCATCCTTCTTATCATTATCATCCTTTTTGTGATGGTCAGAGGGAGGTTCATCAAAGTTATTCTCGTCTATTTCTTCCTCCTCATCGTCTTCAGATACAAGATTAATCACTTCAGGAATAGTGATCTTCTACCCATTAACCTCTTGTTCAGAAGGAATAAATTGTAGAGTCTGGGGCAGGACTGACTTGAATGTCATCTGTAATCTTGTGTGACCATCAGCCTGATTGAAGGCTTGAATCAACTTGTGTGCCAATTCTTTGGAGAAATCCTTATGCAATAAAGTCGTAACTGGATACTGTTCCGTGGAGAACATTGCATGGATGTAGTTTTCCAAATCAAGAGCTCGTGCTCGTCTCGTAGGTTGATCTGTGATTCTCAATATTTCAGAGAGATCAGAGCACCTTAACCTCTGCCATTTCTTGAACCATTGAATGTGCTTTAGCAGGGTATGAGCCTTGAAGAAGGGAAGTAGGTCCTTTTTCTCATTATCAGGAACCTTCGTGGCACTTGTTTGAGCCTGAAAGAAAGAGTTTTAAGTTAGATTCAAAAGTTGTGTAGATATCCGAGTACAAGTGTAGTTTGGTTTCTGAGTTACCTAAATGAGTAAATCAGGCTCAGAAACTTGTACTATTGAGGCAGGGGGTGCCTCAGATATCTTGTTGTAAGGTGGAGACTTGGATGTCTGGTCCTCATCAAACTTTCTTTCTGCTTGAACCTGAGAATTAAAAACATAACTGTTGGTCCAGATAACGGCAAAGTAAAAGACTAGAGGGGGGGGGGGGGGTGAATAGTCTTTTAAAACTTTTGTCGATAAAAACTATTTCTCAAATATTTGAGTAGATATCTGATACTTAGATTCAGAGCGCGGAAGACTTAAGATAGATAAGTGCAGAAACAGTTAAATTGTGTGTGTGTGTTGCTGAAATGTAAGTACAGAAATGTAAATAACACAGCAAGTATAGTGGTATCTGGAGGTGGCGTAATCCTCCAACTAATCCACTTCGGTCTTCCAAAGACCTAGAATTCACTAGAATAGATATTTGAGGTCACCTTACAAAGATCCTATTCTAAGACTTCTAAACAAATGGTTCCCAACCAAATGTTCCCCCTGAGTTGTTCCCCGGCTTTCTCAGCCAAGTACTTCCTATACTCAGAAACCTTTTTGAGCTATTCCCTAGCTTCCCAAGCTAAGTACTTCAATAACCTTGGAGTTATTCCCTAGCTTCCCAAGCTAAGTACTTCCTGTACTCCACGCCAGTTATGGTGTTGGTTTTGGTTTGAGTTGTCAGATGAGCTTCTTATATTAACTTTTCAGTTAATCAGATAGCTCTGTGAATCAAGTATACTTAATACACTTTTCAATGTATGGTATCTTTTTCTTTTACTGACCCAAGTCTTATGATAACTGTTCAAGAGAATGAATCTCAGATATTTGATCTTTCGATTCAACTCTTTCACAGATAGCTTTACTTGTTTAGGATCAGGACACTTAGAACTTCAGTGCTACTTAAGATCAAAAGCTATGGTCGCAACGGTAAGCTTAAGGATAAGTAGTTTGCTTTGAGAGAGTAAGATATGTGTTCAGAGTAAGTTCGTGTGTCTAAAGTTCTAAGGTCTCTTCTCAAGCAGTCTAAGTGTTGATATTTATAGATGAATTTGAGTGCCGTTTGAATAGTATCCGTTAGGCTCAAATTCAAACTATTGATATCTGTGTATAGTACAGTAGCAGGTTTGTCTTCTTCTTCAGAAGCTACCGTTGCTTTTGTTAAGACATCTCTGTCCGTGCAATTAATGCATTGTACTATACTTTTTGTCCTGTAGTGCCAACGGAACTATGCTTTATATCAGAGACTTAACTAGTTTTCTCTGAGTTTTCAGCACGTCCTTATCTTCAACTTTAGATACCACTTAAATTGAAACAACTTTGTTTGCAATATATATTTCTCTTTTTCAGAGATGTGGTTAAAGCTCGAGGTATCTGTAAGAAGATATCTGTGGACACTTTCCTTGTTTTCCAGATAGACCCTTTTGCTTCTCAGATATCTCTTGTGACTCAGTTTGTCCAAAACTATTCGTGTCTTCAAGATATCTGGTCAAGGTATCTGTAAAACCATTTCAGTAATCTTGTGCAGTTCTTTAAGTCTTCAATGTCGTTGAACTTGTTCTGCTTGAATGTCTTCTTCTTGGTCTTCTCTTCATAAAATAAAAATTACATTTTGAGACCTAACATCCTATACAAGATTAACTAGACTATCATACTAAGTGGGTTTCCTCTTTTACAATGTTCAAGTGAACCAAGAGTACTAGTCACCTTTCTGAGACTAAGATAGGTCATCATGTTGCTGATCAAAACTAAACAGATATTTCTAACAAAATATCTAACAAGTTTCCTAACAAATTTCCTAACAATAACACTTAGGAAATTTTATCAAGAAAATTTTTGTTGACAAATAAGATATCTGAGAAGTCAATTACCTCCGTTGGAGGCTCAGATACTTGTCTCTCAGAGACTTGTGTAGTCTCTGGAATCTTTTCTTGTGATGAAGGCCTTGATGCCTCATCAATTTCCATATGTTGTGAGGATTGAGTGGGCAATTCCTCAACAACTTCTACTTCTTTTTGAACCTGTTAAGTAGAATGTGTTAGTCTAAGAAAAATGATCAGAGAGTATTCTTTGAGGAGTAGAAATATCTGATTGAAATACCTTCTCTACAGAAGGTTCAGGTGCTTGTTCCTCAGAGGCCTTGGAAGCCTCTGGATTCTTCTCTGAAGAGATAGACTTTTCAGTCTCTTCATTTTTCTTCTCAGTTGGAGCCTATTAGAAACAAACACTTTATTAGTCAAGTGAATAAAGCACATATCTGAGTTATATATTAAGGAAGTATTTTCTACCTGTGAGACAGGCTCATGTTCCTTAAGTGATGAGGCTGTGGAAGCCTCCTTCTCAGATTCTGAGGTAAGCTTTGCAGCTTCCTCTTGTTGTTGTGTTTCTAAATCAGCCTGTAACAAAGAAATTTCATTAATTAACAAGATTTATCAGACACAAAAATATCACAAGTAAAGAGTTAAACCATTCAGCTACCTGAGCAGTGTCAGGCTGATTGGTCTCTGGAACTTGTGACCCTTCCATGCATTGGTCTTGTTGTTCCATTTCAACTTCTTTGTTTGAAGTTTCAGGTACTTCAGACCTTTCCTGAGTATGCAACTCAGTTGCCTCCCCTGGTTGATCATTCTGAGTAGAGGCCTCAGTTTGATCCCTCTCATTGAGTTGGGGAACCTGCTCTTTTGCAGGATTTTCTTCAGCATATTGCATTGCTGGTATGTCGAAATGGAGTTCATTTACCATTTCATCAACTACTTGTGGCTGTTGTGGTTGTGGTTGTTGTGGTTTTCTGGAAGTAGAAGATTGATCATTTGAGAGCTCTTCCATATTTTTAAGTGTGGTGTTGACATCAGCGTTTGCCAACACTAGGTCACCACTCATCAGGGCTTCTTGAAGTTGTTTATACGTGACTTTCCCTGATGGTGTGTTGGCACCAACAACCTTTGCTATAGGTGCTTGTTCAGCAACCGGTGGTGTAGGTTCTTCTTCAGATACCTCTACACCAGTTACTTTTTCAGTAACTTTAGCCCTTTTCGATTTTTCTAGGACTTGAGAGATGACTAATTCACCATCTTCATCATCAGAGCTCTCATCAGCATTAGGAACTGATTGGTCCATAATTCATGCGGTTTCTGCAGATAGGGCTTGGTATCTTTCACTACTTTTGGCAGCATTTATGAGTTCATCAGCAAGGCTTTCTGTAATAGTCTTGACATTTCTGAAAGCACTTTCTCTTGCTGAGTCTACTTGTTCAGTAATCGATACCTCTTTTGCAGCATTGATGAGTTCATCTGCATCTATGATCGACAACCTCGGGAATCTGGGAATCGACAACCTCAATGGGTGTGCCTTCTGATTTGCCAGCAGACTTCTTTCGTGAAGTTCTGGGCTTCTTGGTCGCAACCTTTCCCTCAGATACCTCTTTAGTCTTTCTCTTCTTGAAACCTTTATGAGATCCAGTAAGCATTTTCATCATGTTCGTATACTCATATTTGTAGAGTAGGTTACTGTTGGCTATGCCAGCCTTCTCTCTGAGCTCAATGCCAAGCTTTTCCATCAAGTAGCATATCTTTAGACCATATCTTACTGTGGCCTTTGGCTCAGCAAGTCCCTTAGCGATTTTAGGCTCAAAGCCTTGAATCTTCTTCACAAACTTCATAAATGCGTACTTTCCCCAATTGAAAGGGTTTTCCAGCCTTTTGTCTTGTTGTTGTAACAAGAACATCATCATCCAACGTTCTTGGCTTATCTGGTCAGCACCTCTTTGTAGACCATCAAAGCATCTGTGAAGAATGCATGCCAACACATCCCAGTGAACCAACAGATGTCTGGTTCTGATGTCAGCAAGCTTGAAATCAGTGGGTGTATTTGATTTTTCAAGATCACACACATCACAGTACAGCTGTTTTACACCTTCAATGAGATCATTATCCTTGGTGTTTATTTCAAAATCCTTTCCAAGATTTTGAAGGTCAAACAACTTGCAGAAAGTTGTTAAGTCCAGAAGGATTTCCTTTCCTTGGACTGAAGTTTTTATAGACACTATTGCAGTGCCTTCAGAAACACAGGATATAATCCTGGAATTATTGTAGAATTCTAACACATCTAGTGAAGAAATTCCACTTGGAAGAGCAGATAGAAAACCCTTGATTTGTGCCTTTTCAAGCATGTCAAGAATCAGTTTCCTATCGGCTTGGTTTTCAACGGCAGCCGTGAGGTGTTCCTCAATCATGGCACCACCCCAAATCATCCTGTGATTTGAAGTCCAATGATCAGGATTAAATTCTCCTACCAATCGATTGTTCACTATAACCTACTCTGGTGCTTGCTTTTCAGCAGTACCAGTAGAAGATTGGGATTTCTGGGTAGACGAACGCTTAGGAGCCATCTCTTTATATAGTGCAAGTGTCTGAAAGTCTGAAATAGATTTGGGTGAGAGATTAGTGATTCTTTGCAGAAAAACTAACAGAGATTTGCAGAGGTTTAAGAATGGTTTTTGCTATTCTTGTGCAAGTCTGTATGTTGGATTAGGCGAAAGTAATTTCTTTTGCCAAAACCCTATATATATAGCAATGTAATTTCAACAGACATATACATACAAATTAATTTTCTGTGCAAGTATCTGTGAATTGCAGGCAGGCGTGGGTAAAAGCTTGTTTGGCATTAAATGCATAGTGGGTCCTGTCGGAATTTCAACAGTCCACTATTTACTGAGAGTTAATCTCTGCCGTAAAGATCAATCGCCCAATTCATCAAGGGTCAGCATTACTTCTTCAGCAATGATCACAATCAACAAATGTAATTGTGCCCATTTAATGAATTTTGGCTATTAGCTATCTGAATCACGTTTCTCTGCGTGACTAAGAACACTGTTTGCATCTGAGTCTATCTCACACTTAGTATTTGTTCAAGTTTTACACAAATATAGAACTAATACAAATTTCAAGAGAGTAGTTGACTGCAGACAGTTGTACAATTCTCTTTTGTGTTTCTCCTCACTGAGTGATCTAGATATCTGAGTACCCGTCTCAGAGATCTTCAAATAGCCATTTTACCCTTTAGCCTTTTGGTTTCTGGATACCCATTCCAGATTCCTCTTCTCTGGAACCCGTTCCAGATTTCTCTTCTCTGGATACCCGTTCCAGATTCCTCTTCTCTGGATATCCGTTCCAGATCCCTTTTCTCTCTCCTTTGATATCTTCTTCAGATATCTGAACTTTTTCAGTTCTTTGGTAGCTCCATTAGTCCAAGACTATGTCTTAAGGCTAAGAATCTACTTTCTTGTAGTGGCTTAGTGAAGATATCTGCAAGTTGGTCTTCAGTGTCAATCTTGAGTATCTCTATATTACCTTTTTCAACATGGTCTCTGATGAAGTGGTGTCTAACATCAATGTGCTTTGTTCTTGCATGAAACTTAGGATTCTGAGTTATGGCAATAGCACTTGTGTTGTCACAGAAACTGAGAGTTTTCTCTTCATTGAGTCCATAGTCTCTGAGTTGTTATTGTATCCATAGTATCTGTGAAGCACAACACCCAACAGCAATATATTCAGCCTCTGTGGTAGATGTGGCAATTGAATTTTGTTTCTTGCTGAACCATGATATCAATCTAGCACCAAGAAATTGACAAGTTCTTGAGGTGCTTTTTCTATCAAGCAATGATCCAGCATAGTCGGCATCTGAATAGCCAACCAAACTCAATCCACTTTCTTTTGGATACCACAATCCAACTTCTACAGTACCTTTTACATATCTCAATATTTTCATAGCAATGTTGTAGTGTGATTGCGTTGGATTTTTCTGAAATCTAGCACACACTCCAACTGCATATTGAATATCAGGTCTACTTGCAGTGAGGTACAGTAGAGATCCAATCAATTTCCTATACTTGTGTTCTTCAACACTCTTGTCAGATTCAGTATAGGTCATTTTGGTTCCAATGCTCATTAGTATCTTAGCATTCTTTTCAGAAGGCTTTAGATTAAACTTATTGAGCATATCCTTTGCATACTTTGTTTGACTAATGAATATTCCATCATTGAGTTGCTTGACTTGCAGCCCTAGGAAGTAATTCAATTCTCCCATCATGCTCATCTCGAATTTACATTTCATGAGTTCAGCAAAGTCTTCACAAAGTTGCTTGTCTTTAGATCCAAATATAATGTCATCAACATATACTTGAACTAAAAGTAGTTTCCCATCATGGTTCAGTGTGAAGAGTGTTTTATCAACATCTCCTTTCTTGAAACCACTGTCTAGTAGGTATCTGGCCAATGTATCATACCACGCTCTGGAGCTTGTTTCAGCCCATACAGAGCTTTCTGAAGCTTATAGACCATCCTACTTTTTGAGGAAACTTCAAAACCTGGTGGTTGCTCAACATAGACTTCCTCAGCAAGTTCACCATTTAGGAATGCACTCTTGACATCCATTTGATAAACTGTAAAGTCATTATGAGCTGCAAAATCTAGAAAGAGTCTAATTGCATCCAATCTTGCAACTGGTGCATAAGATTCATCAAAATCTAGTCCTTCAGTCTGGGTGAATCCCTTGGCAACCAACCTAGCCTTGTTTCTGGTTATTTCACCAGACTCATTCATTTTGTTTCTGAAAACCAACTTGGTTTCGATTATAGATATTCCGTTAACAAATGGAACCAGTTTCCAGACTTTGTTTCTCTCAAATTGATCCAACTCTTCTTGCATTGCAGAGATCCAGTCTTGATCCTTCAATGCTTCTTCTATAGTTTTTGGTTCAATGTTTGAGATGAAACATCCATAGAGACAATTTGCATTTTCAGCGATTTCTCTTCTAGTTCTAACTCCTTGGTCTATGGGACCAATCACATCCTTTGCAGGATGATTTCTTATCCATTTCATAATGGGTTTTGAACTAGTAGGATCAATATCATTTTGATTTGAATGTGAATCAATATGATCTTGATGAGATACTTGTGCATTATCAGAGATATCTGACACATGGGAAATGCCATGGATATCTGACACTTTTTCAGTGTTAGAGATATCTGGAACTTGCATTTCAGCAGTCTCATTTTCATATACCTTTTCATGATGAAGGTTCTTAGTAACCTGTTCAATTTCTGGAATTCTCATAGGAAATTCTTCATCATGTCTTAGAGTCATCTGGTTGTTACTAAGCATAGGTTGCTTTTCATCGTCAGACCCATCCTCTATTTGAATGATAGAATTGTTTCCTTTTGAGGATCCTTTTTCAGAATCTTTAATCAATAGTTCTTTGAATTTATCTGAGAAATCATCGTTCAAGAGTACTTTCTTGTTTCCTTCATAGAACACTACATGAACAGATTCTTCGATCTTTTGCGTTCTTTTGTTGTAGATTTTGTAGGCTTTGCTATTCAGAGAATAACCAAGAAATACTCCTTCATCTGCCTTTGGTTGAACTGTTCTCAAGTATTCTTTTCCATTGTTAAGAACGAAACATTTGCAACCAAACACCCTTAGATGTTTGATACTAGGGGATCTACCAATGAAAAGCTCGTAGGGAGTTTTGTCATGGTGTTTGTTAATCAGACATCTATTTTGAGTGTAGCATGCTGTGTTTACAGCTTCAACCCAATAGATTACACTTATTTCAGTGTCAGCAAGCATTGTTCTTGCTGCTTCTTTCAGGGTCCTATTCTTTCTTTCGGCAACACCATTTTGTTGTGGTGTCCTTACAGAAGATAGTTGATGTTATATACCTTTGCAGGTACAAAACTCTTTGATGTACTGGTTCACAAACTCAGTACCATGGTCTGTTCTGATTACAAATACCTTGTCATTTTTCATGACTTCGAGCTTATTCAGCAAGTTAGGTATCTCAACCCTTGCATCAGATTTGTGTTTGAGAAAGACAACCCAAGTGAATCTTGAGTAGTCATCAACAACAACCAGACCATACTTATTTCCTGCATAACTAGTTACTGAGGATTCAAACAAATCCATATGTAACATTTGCAGTGGCCTTTCACTGGAATGTCTAGTTTTAGACTTGAAAGATGTTTTGGATTGTTTTCCCATTTGGCAAGCTGAGCATACACCTTCTTTTCTATATGCCATTTTGGGTAAACCAACCACCAACTCTTTCTTGGCTAGCTTGTTTAGAGTTTTGAAATTCAAGTGACTCGTTCTTTTATGCCATAGTCAATTTTCTTCAGTGTGGCCAGATTGACTCACCATGAGACATTCTTCAGTTGTGGCGGATGCCCAATCAGCAACATAAAGATTTCCTTTACGCCTTGCAACCAAGACTGTCTGCTTTGACTCATTGTCCATCACTTTACATAGTTTTGACTTGATCTTGACAGTGTACCCTTTGTCTACTAATTGACTCATGCTTAGGAGATTATATTTCAATCCCTTTACATGTAGTACTTCTGAGATTGTAAGGGTTCCAAACTTCAGATTGCCAAATCCTATGGTTGGATTTTCATCTCCTCCAGCAAACCTGATAATTGGTCCATCATTGCACTTTTTGTAGTCAATCAGATTTTCTTTGTATCCTGTCATGTGCTTCCCACATCCACTATCAAAATGCCACTTTGAATTAGTCTTTAGAGTGTTCTGCACAAAACAGGAAACAGGAGATTAGGTTCTCATGCCAACAATGGAACCGTCTGGACTAAAAAATCTTCCAGTAGGAATCCATTATTGAATGAATTTCTTAGGAACATTCTTTTGTCTAACAGGAACATAAGGAGGAATTCTAATTAAATGATTAGTATCATTGTCGTTAAGAACTAATTTCTTTCTTGGTGTGTTCCTTGGTGCTCCACTTGGTGCTTTCAGATACCTGTCAGGTTTCTGAGTCTGCTTCTCAGCAAACTTAGCTTTCCTTGCCAGATTTCTTCTAGCCCTGGCATTCAGATTTTCAGTGGCTTGATTCATCTTCCACTTCTGATAATTACTTTGAGCAATTCTAGCCTTTAACCATCGTTCTTGCTCCTGTTTGTATACATGAGCAAGTTGTTTCCCTATGGCTTTATAGCCAATACCATTCCGAGCACCTGATGCCATCTGAGATCTCTTCTCATCAGCTTTTCTAGTCTCTGGATAGTCTATTTTCTTTCCAGAAAACGTGACATAGGAGAATTTGTCAGCTCCTGCAATTTTTCCTTTTTGAGAGACATAGCACTGTGGGTGATTACACTTTTCAGTGTCATGTTTCTTTTCAGAGACATGCCCAACAGTTTTTCTTTGGACTTGTTTTTCCCACAAAGGCTTAGTCGCAACTGCCTTTTCTTTGTCAACAACCTTAGCTTTCTGACCGATATTGTAGGTTGTTTGGGAACCGCCTTGCTGAGCACTGACAAATGTTCTTCTTTCATCACTCTTATTCAGAGTGGTAGAACTATTTGTCTGTGTTTCCAGCCCAAGTCCTCTCTTTTCTAAAGGATCTCTTAAATAAGATTGTACTTAAGTAAGAGTATCACTAGCTTTGGCATAAGATTGAAAAGATAATTCTTTCTTTTTGAGTTCCTTGTTTTCAGAAATAAGATCTTCACATTTCTTTTGAAGATTAGTCATTGCTTCCTTATGTGACCTTTCAGTCTCAGATATTTGAGCCTTTAGAAATGCATTTTCAGCATCCTTTTTCTCAGATATCTTGATTAATTGAGAATTTTCCTTTACAAGAAAATTCTTTCCTTCTTCAAGGTTTTCGGCTCTAGCTCGGACCATTAGAAATTCTCTTTCGTAGAGATCAAGTTCTTTTCTGAGATTTTCCAGATCTTTGATTCCTTCTTCATCACTTTAATAAGTATAACAGGAAGTATGTGTTACCTCATCAGCCATTAGACAAGGTTCAATGTTGGAGATATCTGGAAAGATTTATTCAGCCATTCCACACACTTCTTTCTTCTTTTGACCAAAGTCAATTGCTTCATGAGAAACACCACACATTTCTGGGGAAGGCAGTGTGGAATCATCTGAATCTTCATCCTCAGAATCAGACTCAATGTCTAGAGCATCCAGTTGGAGTTGAATCTTTTTCCGTTCTTCAGTGAGCATAGCTCTCTGACTTCTCTTGAAGTTTCTTTTATCTTTCTTGTCACCTGTCAAGAGTTTCTTCTATCTTTCTTGTCACCTGTCATTAGTTTGTTGAAGGCAGGGCAATCCTTTTTGAAATGACCAGGTTTCTGACAATAGAAACAGATATCGTTTCCGATTTCTGCTTCCTCAGTACTTGATGCTTTCTGAGCTGGCTTGTTCAGCGAGTTTTGCATATTTTTGTACTGGTGATAGTTTGAGCCTAGATGCCTTTTCAGCTTCTCTTTGGATTTTCTTCTCTCAATTTCTCGACTGACATATTTACCCATTTGCTTTACAGCAAGCGCATCCTCAGTCACTTCCTTGCTTTTCTTCTTTTCAGAAGTTCCTTGAGCAACCAGAGCAACATTCTGCAACTTTTCAGTTGTTTGTTCTCTTTGAGTTGTCTCATAGTCAACAGTGGCAAGGTGAGAGAAAAGTTCCACTGTAGTGATATCTAGCATTCCTTGGTTAAAGTAGAAAAACTTTGTGTGCTCCTAGTTATGATTTAGACTCCTCACAATAGTCTTAATCTTTTCTTACTGGGTATATCTATTACTTTCACCAAGTGCAGCCATGTCACTCATAAGTGTTGTAAACCGGAAATCTAGTTCTTCATGAGTCTCTGTGGGACCTTGTTTAAAGTTTTGGAATTTGAGCTTCAAAACTTCGAACTTATTTTCCTTTATTTTCTCAGTGCCGGCACATATTTCTTCAATCGATTTGAGCCACTTTCATTGCTTTTTGCACCCCACAGTTTACACTGTATGTGCTCTGGAGTAGAACGTATGATGATATTACGAGTCTGACCATCCAGTCGATTTCTCTTGGCATCTTCCAATGTCCAGAGCTCTATGGGCTTTGGTTCGTAAATAACTTGACTGGCAGGTCTCCCACTGGTTGACGCATCTATTTGTGAAGACCCATCGCTTTGATCTCTATCTCTACCATTAGAAACCTCTATGACTTGCTTGGGTTGTTGAATGACTATTGGGCCATTCTTTATCACGTCGATCATTTCGTCACTTATGGCTTCTAGGTGGAGCATCATGTTGTTCTTCCATTTCTCATAATTCTCTGGCTTGAGAATTGGGGCGTCACTTAAAGACATCCTGCAGCAAACACACTAAATAAACAAATCAAGTATAGGTGAAAAGCAGTTAGTGGGCACTTATCTGGGATCTAGGTTCAGTGCAGAAGGCTTGGGAACCTCCTGCTCTGATACCACTTGTTGGTCCAGATAACAGCAAAGTAAAAGACTAGAGGGGGTGAATAGTCTTTTAAAACTTTTGTCGATAAACACAATTTCTCAGATATCTGTGAAGATATCTGATACTTAAATTCAGAGAGCGGAAGACTTTTATGTGATAAGTGCACGTGCTCAGCAAGATAAGTGTAAATACTTTGCAAGATAAATAAAGCAAGTAATAGACTGCAGAAAGTAAATAACACAAGTCTTTTTATAGTGGTATTTGAAGGTGGCGTAATCCTTCAACTAATCCATTTCGGCCTTTCTCAGACCTAGAATCCACTAAGACAGATAAATGAGGTAACCTTACAGATATCTTCTCTTGAATCCTAAATACACTGGGTTCCCAACCAAGTGTTCCCCCTGAGTTATTCCCCGGCTTTCACAGCCAAGTACTTCCTGTACTCAGAAACCTTTTTGAACTATTCCTTAGCTTCCCAAGCTAAGTACTTCCTGTGCTCAGTAACCTTGGAGTTATTCCTTAGTTTCCCAAACTAAGTACTTCATGTACTCCACGCCAAATATGGTGTTGGTTAAGGTTTGTTTGTCAGGTGAGCTTCTTTAATAACTTATTCAGTTATCCAGATAGCTCTATGAATCAAGTATACTTAATACACTTTGCAATGTATGGTATCTTGTTCTTTACTGACCCAAGTCTATGATAAGTGTTCAAAAGAATGAATCTCAGATACTTGATCTTTTGATTCAACTCCTTCACAGATAGCAATGCTTGTTAAGAATCAGGACACTTAGAACTTTTGTGCTACTTAGAATCAAGAACTTTGGTCGCAACAGAAAGCTTGAAGGTAAGTAGTGTGCTTGAGAGAGCTTGTGTGAGAGTATTCAATGCAAGTTCAAGGTGTGTTCAGAGTTCTAAGGTGTATTCTCAAGCAGTCTAAGTGTTGATATTTATAGATGAATTTGAGTGCCGTTTAAATAGTATCCGTTAGGCTTAAATCAAATTCAAACTATTGATATATGTGTATAGTACTCTAGCAGGTTTGTCTTCTTCTTCAGAAGCTACCGTTTTTGTTCAGACATCTCTGTTCACGCATTTAATGCATTGTACTATACTTTGTCCTGTAGTGCCAACGGAACTATGCATTGTATCAGAGACCTTTATATTATCAGATTTCTCTGAAGTTTTGCATGTCCTTTTCCAGAGATTATCACAACTCCAGATACCACTTGTTGAAACAACTTTGTTACAATATATTTCTTTTCAGAAACATAGTTTATGTCGAAGGTATCTGAGTAGATATCTGTGGGCACTTTCCTCTTTCGAGAAACTACTTATTCTCAGATATCTCTTGTAACACTGTTTATTTAAAAACGCTTGTGTCTTCAAGATATCTGGTCATATGTATCTGAAAAACCTTTGTCTTCAGCAATCTTGTGCAATCTTTAAGTCTTCAAAAATTGTTGAACTTTTCATGTTGGATGACTTCTTCTTGGTCTTCTTAAGAAAATAAAAATTACATTTCGAGACCTAACATCCTATACAAGATTTGCTAGACTATCATACTTAGTGAGTTTCCTCTTTTACAGTGTTCTAGTAAATTAAGAGTACTAATCACCTTTCTGAGCTAAGATAAGTCATTAGGTTGCTGATCAAAATCTAAACAGATATTCCTAACAATGTGTCAAATCAAAGTTCTAAATTTGTTTTAAGCCAAGAGTTAATCCTCAACACTACGAAAACCTGTAGTGTAGTGGAGTTAACCCCGAGGTCGGTCTCGAAGGACTTAACTAGGCTGAGTCTTGTTTATGAATAGTAATTACAGTGAAGAAAGCAGCAAAAGGGTTGTTTGCTTCGGCAGCGAATTTGTTCTATAATATTTATCTACTTATGCAATCTAACTAGAAAACAGATTAATCTAAACGACAATGATATGAATAAGGAAAATTTTGGAGCGGTAACGTGAAACAAGCTAGCTAGCAGGATAGATTACGCAAGTTGTCACAATCTTGAGTTAAAAAACGAATATAACTAGTGGAGGCGTCAATTCCACTAGGCTACAATCAATCTAGGTAATCCTACTATTATTGTTTGCAACTAACTGTTAGATTGAAGCAAGACGAAAAACATTTGGGTGTATTGATTAATTGCTTAATCTAACAGTGATATTGATGGATTGCGCATCAAACGTAATAGCAAGATATGCGATTAATCTAAAAAGCACGAGTAATCGAATCCCGATGTACTTCGAATCACATAAACCCTAGCTAGCATGCATTGAATCAGTCACCACCCCATAATCGGGGTGTTTAGCTACTCAAATTGTTCAAATCATAATCAATATTGTAACACACAGGCTCCAAACATAATCTAAAGCAAGAAACAAAGATTCGAATGGATTGATACAATTTACCCTTCGTTGTCACAAGCCCTAGGTAGAATTGAAGAACTGAAACGAATCGATGCGAAAAGCTATGTAGATAATCTCCCAATCAATGTCAATCGTCGGATTACAAGATAAACGGTTCAATTACCCCCAATAATGGGTAGGTAATTGTCTTGAAAGGTTCTAGGTTGAAAAGCAAAAAGAAGAGAAGAATAATAATGAATATATGTCTAAAAGATTAAGAAAATAGGTTATATAGTGAAAAAACACGTCCTGGGCTGAAAACAAGCCAAAAACGGCCCAAAAAGGCAACTGGCGTCGCCAGTCACTTACAGATAATTTCTGCCGGACGCCAGTCTTACTTCTGGCGTCGCCAGTTTCTTCATGCACTTATTGTTTGCCTTTTTGGTCCTCTAGACGTCGGAATATGGAGATGGTTCCTTCTTCAAAGTTGTAGATCTTGGTCTTATCTACGCGTGGACACTAAGATCAGGTCAATCGGAGTTCATATGCAAAAGTTATGGCCAAAATTCCAAAGCTGCTCCATCGCAGTTCGAATTTCGCGCGCTTTCACTTAAATGGCTCTAAAATCTTCGTCCAAACTCCGAATCCACTTCCGTTTCGACCGATCAACTCCTTTCTCAACGAACTTTCAAGTCCATAAACTTCCATGCTTCCATTAATTCATTAAATGCACTGGTTTACCCTTGTTTTAATGCGTTTTCACCAAACACCTACAAAACACAAAAAACACGTAAACATAACAAAACACTAATAAAACACATAAGAACTATACTTGAGAATGACAATAAGACGGTAAAAAAGACCGAATGAGACAATGTTCATCAAAATCGAAGAGAGTTTCCCGGCATAGAGAATATATGTAGACTCCCCCCCCCCACCCCCCTCCGCCGGGAAAAAATGTAGTTTTTACTAACTTAATCATAAAATGTTGTGGTCGGGTATTGTAACAAAGGTATGGAACGGGTTCGAGTATATACCAGACCGGACCTGAACATCATTATTTCGACGGGGTTGGAATTCGGGTTGGATAGAACCAGTCCTTCCAGCCAGAGATCGTAGAGAAGAGAAACCGTATCCCTCATCCTACCAATCGAATTATATACATAAAGAAAAGGAAATTGAAAGTCTTCACGTGTAAAAAGTTGTTGATAGACATGTAAGATCAACACACCAACAATTAGCTCACGTGTGTCTCTTCTATCTTCTGGAACTGAAAATAGTACGTCTAGTACACGAATCATAGAACATTCTTAGAAGATTAGTTGAAGGAACTATGTCAAGCATAGATCCAAAGGTCCTCCAATCTGAATTCATGCTCATTAAGAAAATTTGTGTGTGTGTGGTGATTTTGATGGAATTATGGGATTTAGAATATTTGATTGATCACATTTATAAATAGTTGCAAAGGTTGAATATCATTGGCAGAATTATGTAACCAAAATTAGATTAAAATTGTAAAGATAATAGAACCAAATACGCATTAACTTGGCTTCAAAAATAAATTTACCCTGATTATAAATGTTTTGCAATTTTTTAATCCAAAAAAGTGAAAGAATTTCTCACATTGATTTGAGACCAAAGTACCACAGCTAGAATTGATAATAAAAACTAGTCTTTATAATATATGGATAGATCTCATCTTCACATGGCTAAAAATTGAAAATTAATTTATTACTTTATTATTTACCTTCTCACATCTTCTACTTTATTCACTATCTCCTACGACTATCATCATTATTTTTCATACATAAGTATTTACAGAAAAGTCGAAACCTAAATTCAAAAATAAAAAAAAAAACGTAGAGAGTTAATACAACTTAAAATGAATTTCTTTTTACTTTAATTTTGTATTAGAAAATTTCCAAGTAATTAGAAAGCGCTCCAAGTATCATTTATGCACATGTGGATCATGTGTGCTTCAAAGTAAACCATCAACTTTAGAATATAGTAGAAAAATATACAAAAGTGCCAGAATAACCGAAAGTGCGCAAATGGTATGGTCATATATATATATATATATGTATATATATGTATATATATATATATAATACACATACATATATCTATATATATATAATACACATATATATCTATATATATATAATACACATATATATCTATATATATATAATACACACATATATATATATATATATATATATATATATATATATATATATATATATATATATATATGAAGCTAATCAAAATAATCGTATATATATTTTAGTTTGTCTAGAATGTTTGATGCTAAACTATTTAAAATGAGTATCTTTTTGAATGCTTGATGCTACGTTAATTATTTATAATGTGTTTTAATGAGTCATTTTTAATTTTTAAAATTTCATTATTTCATTTTATCTTATTCAATAAATTTATGTTTTATTTTTAATGAATAAAATAATTTATTTAATTAATAATAGTATTCAAAATTGGTGTCTATAGATTCGTCTTGTCACGACGAATTCAAATATATTGTAAAAATATTTTTTGGATTTTTGTAGATAAAGTTATATGAGATTAATATTTTATTTTAGTGAATGAAATGATTTATTTAATCAATAATAATAATAGTAATAATAATCAACTATTAAAAAATACTATTCATGGCCTTCCGCATTTTCAGCAACCATAAGACATAAAATTTTATCACCAAGCAATAACATTGCCCACATGATCTCAGCAACAACGCTACTACGTTCCCCTATTCAGACTCTACTTAACCGTAAAATCAAAATTTCACGTAGGATGGATGGAATTTAATTGAATGAATCTGGTGGGTTTAATTAGCTCATCAACTTTATATATTATATTATATTATATTGTATTATATTATATTATATTATATTATATTATATTATATTATATTATATTATATTATATTATATTATATTATATTATATTATATTATATTATATTATATTATATTATATTATATTATATTATATTATATTATATTATATTATATTATATCACCCAACTGATAATCTAAGTGTTAAAATATTAGCCTTAGTTCCTCACGTTTAACCTGGCCAAACTTTATGCAACAAAATTCTCCCCCCCCCCCCCACCCCCACATAGAATTTGCTCAACCGTAGAATCAAAATGTATAATTGAAAATATAAATATCTATTATATATTAATTAAAAATATAAATATCTATTAATATAAACATAAATATTTTTCGGAGTTTTGTAGATAAATTTATATGAGACTTAATAAAAACTATATATGCAACCAACATACAAAAAATAAACAGGAAATATATACTTGTTGAAAATGCAACTAATTTCACAAAATTCCACATAGGATTGAATTAATTTAATAAATGCTCTATTTTTTAAATTTAATTATTTCATTTTATCTTATTTAATAAATTTATATTTTATTTTAATAAATAATATAATTTATTTAATGAATAATAGTATTTTAAGATTAGTGTCTATGGATTCGTCTTGTCACGGAAAATTCAAATATATGTTCAATATATTTTTCAGATTTTTTTAGATAAAGTTATATGAGATTTAATAAAATTTATATATGCAACGAACATACCAAAAATAAAATGTGAAATATGTATATACCGGTTGAAAATGCAACTAATTCCACGTAGGAATGAATAAATTTAATAAATACTCTATTTTCAAAATTTCAGTATTTCATTTTATCTTATTTAATAAATTTATATTTTATTTTAATATATAAAATAATTTATTTAATTAATAATAGTATTCAAGTTGGTGTCTATGGATTCGTCTTGTCACGACGAATTCAAATATATGTTCCATATATTTTTCAGATTTTTTAGATAAAGTTATATGAGATTTAATAAAGATTATATATGCAGTCAACATACCAAAAATAACATTGAAATATATACTGACTAAAATGTAACTAATTTCACAAAATTCCACGTAGGACTGAATGATTTTGGTGAGGTTTAAACCATTGTGATTTACATAATATATGGATGGATGGATAGATGGATTAAATTTACATTATATTGTCTAGTTTATGCGAGAAATTCTCTAGTTTTTATATTATATTGTCTAGGAATATGGTAAATTTATTATTTATACTTGACCCGTTTTTAATGAATCCGGGTCAAAGATCCGCAAAAAACCATCAAAAACCAAGTCGAAAAAAAAAGGTATAATTGTCTAGTTTTAACATTTGAAGCGGGTTTTCGGAACTCTCCTATATATAGGGATCTCTCGCAAGACGGACTCTTCTCTTGAAAGACTTGACTAACGGCATATGATAGTAAGATTATTTATAGCTTCATTTACAATATAACATGAGTAAAGGGTGCTTGTGTAAATTTCCAAATAAAAATTGATGGTTTTGTTGCGAGCTGGACGAAATTGAAGCCAAGTAATTTCATTGTCACAACATATATACCCATTTACATCACAGACAAATTAAAAAAGAGCAACTGTCCCCGATACCACATCAAACATCTAGTCACGAACACCATATTTAGATACAAACATCACATATTTAAAATTGCAGATAACACAATTATAATACAGGTTTATTACACATAATGTTTGACGTTGATATGATGTTGATGTATTATCTTTTAAAGATGTTCACTCTGAAAAGTTTGAATATAAAAAATGAATAACTTGCTTGACTTTTAAATGTTCTTCTTCTTCGTGCTGTTCCGTTGTAAAGGGGGTAGTCACTTAGTCCCAAATCCAAACCACATGACCGCAAGTAGACTTCTCAACGCAAAACACAAACCAAAGAAGCAAGTCTTCGCCTAAGTCATCCTTACCCCACCCACACTACTTTGCATCACCATAACTTCATAACTATAATCATTACTAATCATGGTCTTAATTACACAATTAATCCCATACTATATCCTTAGTACCATATCATGTTAGGCATATATTTTCTTGGGCCTAACTTGTTAAACTAGCCGCCACTTTCAAGAACTAGCCATGAACCTTCTTCTACATGCCTAGGAAGCCTCCCATCACAAACAACCAAAATCCCACAACACTACTCGTTACTACTAACTACTTGGTTAAATACCTATGTACTACTACACCAATGTGAAACAAACAATCTCACTTCACCATCATCAGTTCAATATCCATGGCTGATCATCATATCTATTCCAACACTAACATGTCCCAGAACTCGTCTGCCAGCACGTATAGCAGCGGGGAGATGAACTTTGAAGTCACCGATTACTTTGAGCTTGGTGACTGGATTGAGGATGCTTCCGGGTTTACTTCCTTTATGGGAGGTTATAACAGCCATATGCAGAATCAGGGTTATGGGAGTGGTGAACTGGTTGTTGACTCGAACGGGATAGGGGGCAGTGGTGATGTTGACTTCCGTGAACGCTCTACTGTGAATAGTAAGCTAGCTAGCCATCTTACTTAGCATAGTAATGTTACTCGAAGATCAATGGTACAATGGCCAAAGGCCCAAAGCTCATGAGCAGCAGCTTCGACCAAATCTTTTTGTTCAAATGGTCACCTGAAGGCTGAAACTAGAAGGAAAAAAGACCCCGGACGAATCTTGAACGCAAAACAAATCAATAACAAGGATAAAGGGAAGAAAGAAAAAAGTAAAATCATAGCATATGTATGCATGCTGAATATAAGCAGTTGAATTTCTAAACTGAAGCTCGAAGCACTAGTAAGATAAATCTGTATCCATAAGTTCATAAAAAAGGTTATCTATGTCATCATCTAATGGCCAAGATACAAAATCTCCACTTTACAACAGGCCAGGATAGAGATGATAAGTCCAATCAATTTTTCTGCACTTTTTAGTAGTAATACTTTTGGGGTCAACCTGACGACTCACTCGAGAAAATAATATCAGGATTCCTTACATGGACACCAAGAGAAACTGGTTCATCCCAAGTAGCCCCTTTACCTCGGGTGTGAGAAGATATGCTCCACAATACATCTTCTGTTGATGATTCTGCATATGCATTTGAACTGGAAACAGCATGCTTGTTGGTCTTAGCCATGCCACTCGAAAGCAACCATTGGAATCCAGATTGCTGGTGGCTGCTGCTACCCCAAAAATGTTGCTTGCCAGACAAAACATTCAGACCAACAAGAGCTCCTCCTATTACCTTAAACTTAGGAAACTTTGCCATCGTACTCTGTCTTTCCTCGAAACAAATCCCTTCTTGAGGTAATCGATCATGAAGATTATCCTTGTCTAGCTCATGAAAGTTATCTGATGTATTCTGTTGTTCAGCACAGATGGGCGAATAGATCCTCTCTACTTGAATCAGAGCGACCATCAGGGAACCAATACTTCCGAAATCACTCAGTGGATCTCTAAGCTGTACCTTTAGAGCCATCGTAAAGTTGTCATTGAGAATACCATATCGTCTGGTCAAAGATTTGATGCTCTCATCTTCCTTCATCTGTCGGACTCTGTTCATGTCTATGTTTTTGGCACAATGTGCTGAAAAAACTTTCACCATGTGATCATCTACTTCGTCTTCGACATCAAAATCTCCAGAATCCAGCCTGATCCATTCCTCCAATGGAAGAAGATATGTAACTAATTCATCAACATCTTGGACTAGTCCAGGAGCTCTAATGCCTGATGCTGCTTCATGATCTGGCATTCCTGACTGAATCTTTAGCCCTTCGATTAAAAGTCCTTCAATATATGTTATTGCAGTTGGAATAAGGTTTTCAAAAGACACATACTCAGATTCTGTCTCCTCGGATGTTGGGCACGAATAGAGGACATGAAAAGCCCGTCTGCAAAGTAACAACCACAAATTATCAAATTAATTAGTACCCAAGTCAGGAGCAGAATTAACACAAAACAATATGCTCTACTATTGATTGATGCATTGACAGACCTCTCAGAAGTATCTAACCAACATATAGCTTCAGACTCCACTTCTGGTATTGTCTTTCCAGTCACATCTTCCAAGTGCAGAAAATCCTCTAACTGTGCAGACATATTTTTTACTCCTCCAGCTGCCCAATGCTGTAGTACTTCCATGGTAGTAGATCCCATAAATGCCGGTAACACAAGTGGGGCAGAGACTTGCACAACTAACCTGGCACCATGATTTGCATTTACAAAGAGCGAAGGATTCATTGACCGCAATAAACCACCACCCCTTGTCTGAATTATCGGTCCGATGCCATCACCAAGAGAAGGTAATTTTAGAGGTTCTTCCGGAGGAGGATAAACTGGACTTCCAAAACCACCAGAGCTCACAAGCGGATAATCCAGATTTTCATTTAAACCCCATTCATGCATTAAGGATTGGGTTTCCAAGCTTTCAAGCATTCTAACATTTCTTTTTCTCCTCATTGATGGGGTTAGACAACCTTGATTTCTTTGACAAGTTTGAACAGCTAATGACAGATCAAAATCATCTGAAGGTTCCAATTCTTCATGGTCACTGGTACTAAAACAGAATGACTCCTGCTCAGCCACTAAATCAGCATCAAAGACGTGGCTTTCCAATTTTATTATTTCATGTTTAAATGGCGTTATAAGGCCACTATCATAAACTTGTCTAGCTGGACTGTGTTCCATGCTCAGCATGTCGAGAAAGTCCTTTTCTATCGATTCTGCAATCTCCTCCAAGTTCTGTGATTTTAACAGCCCATTGTTACGGTAATTAGACTCTGTGATTCCTCCTTGATCATCACACTTGCTTACTTCTGGCAATGTATCCAACTCCGATGTTAAATCATCACCGAATACCGAGTTTTGGACTTCCACGGTTGCCTCATTAACAAATCCACTATTAACTTTCACATCGGAGTTACCTAGTGCACTTTCATCCTCGTCGTGCTCGATTTTATTGGGTTCTGATATCTGCTCAACATTCTCATTAAAAGTTGTGTCCTCATCCCCAAAGATATCGGCAACATCAATTATTTCAATTAGATAACTGTTAAACCTTTGACTACCATGCCTATCTATCCCAACCTGTTCCTCGATGAATTCTACACCCTGATCGACAATCTCCATAGCATTACACTCAGGCTCAGTGTTTTCACCATCCACTTCGGCTATGGAGCCATTGTTTATTTTTCTCGACTCTGTGGATTCATAAAAGAGATCACCTGTTACAACACCGTCCATCTTTCCTTCATCGAGTTTCTGATACAGCATAGCGATCAATGGGTCAAGCATCGGTTGCTGATTAGGAAAATATCTGCCATCGCCCTTTCCTTTTATAGACTGGGGCAGATAACGTGACTCCTGCTTCGAAGTTTCGGAGGAACTACCATGTTTGTTTAGACGACTTCCTGTACCAAAATCAGCAAAACAGTCTTCACCCATTAATTTACCTACCCTCACGATATCAGGAACTTTGATAAAATAATCGGGATCATATAAATTACCATCCAATATGGAAAAACCAAAACTAACATTCAGCACAGCACCATTGGCCCTCCCAGTGAGCTTGAAGCTTGTAGTCCACTTCCCTAAGCTTCGGTGCTCACCCTCTAAGTCCTCCAAAGTAAGTGGTAGCAGCCTTGTTAGATCAATCCAGTGCTGTCCTATGTTGAGCATCGGTGCCTCAATGACAGACGTCTGAAGCGAGAAGAGTTTGGGTTCATACTTCGCTACACCATGGGGTCCAGTTTTACTAGCATAGAGTGTACACCTGTGCATGAGGGTCTCCTCAATCTCGGATGTTCCTGCAGAAACAGGGGCCGGACTAGTCCTCAACATATCACTCTTCCTCTTCCAAGTAACACATAGCTTGAGGTTGTTAAAAGTGGAAGGCATCCCTTCAATCGAATGGACGTGCAGGAAGAAACAACAGTTGAATCGCTGGTGACGGATGTGCGTAAGAGCTCTTAATGGCCTCCAACTCCAAATTGATGACTTTTTGTCCTTACGCGACGAATCCCGGAGAACAATTTCAGATTCGGATCCCGAAATGCCTGGTGCAGAAGCCATGCTGAGCCGGCGATCATGAGATGCATTTAATGCTTTAGGTGCGCTACTATGCAAATAAAGAGCTTTCCCGATTTCTTTAATATCACGCAATAAAAGCCCAGTGCTAGGGTCTCCATCATCAACCATCATGGATTCAATCTTGCTGGTCAACTGCCTCTTAAGTCTCGAATCAAAACCCTTGAGAACGTAACACAAGCTCCTATCAGATATCGAAATAATTTGCACTAATAAGATAAGAAAAATACTTAGAACACCAACAGGATAGGAAAAAGGGAAATGGTTATAGTAAGGGAGTCCACATATCAGGTCAAAATAGAAGTGCATTCTCTATAAGATGGATTATTTAACTTCTTGAGTCATCAAATGAAATCGAATTTAGTCTTTTATGTCAGAAGTTCCAAGAAATGTTGTAATTGTCTTGGCAAGATACACCCTTTCAAAGAAACCAACAGCAATTAATCACATGAAAAATGTTCACACGAATTTTTTACCTCATTCCCTTCTCATCTAATCAGTTCAATCAGTAAAAATAATTCCTCGACAAAATGATCCAATTACAACACTGGTAGATTAGCACACAAGAGCTGCTAATAAAAGGCGAAATTCAATCAATCAGCCCAGAAGCGAAGCAATTGGCAAGAGAATTCAAGTCGAAAAAACACAAGGCAATCAATTAATTACTAAACAGCAAATATAAGCAGGAATTTGATTGGCAATAACTGGTACAGAATTTCACCATATGCATTAATTAATAACAAGTATAGCATTTGAAGAGCAAGATCAAGAAAAAGACACGAGTTTTGATGAAACTCACAGATGGAAGCTGAATTGAGGGTTGGCTGTTGATCTAGTGGGAGTGTTGAGTAGAAGGGTTTCTCTCTATCTTTAACAGTTGGTGAGTTCTTGGCTGAAAAGGAAGGAATTTAATGGAGCTATTTGATTCGTATAGCTTGGACGATAATACTGGAGTAGTACCATGTATTTTCTTGTAAATTGGAATTTGCCCATTAAAGCAACTTTGTTTGTCATTATAATTTCAAAATGGAGAGGTACCCTGTTTTTTCCTATTATTTTCTTGTTTCGTACAATTGATACGAAAGTGAGTGTTTACATTTTGTCTCTTCTATGTCTCGGAGGGAGCTTTAGGAGTAGGGTCACCCACCTACACCTATCATTTGGTTCTTTCTCACTTTTTATGTTCTATTTTCTGTTTTCTCACTATTACGCCACCATTTTTTTATTATTTCTCACATTTTATATTTGGCATAAAACATGTACTATAACCTTATACATGTAGAATTCGAAAGACAAGAATGAATTTAGGCGAGAATTCGTCAAATTCAAAAATATTTGGGAGCGGAAGCATATATAGAGCACGGTTGTTTCAGTATATAATTAAATTTAATTATAATTTTATACCTATATTGTTCTAAAGAAAACTTATTAATTTTTTTTGTAGATATTCTAGTTCTATATTCAAACATAATATGATATTTACTCCTCAAATTATATCAGAATTTTTTATAGCTGAAATTTCTACTTTTATTTTTCGTATTTTTTCATTGTTTTCGACCCCTTATGCGATACTAAATAAGAAATCTCAAGTTCATTATGCTCAAATCATTTTAAAAATCTCTTGTAAAAAATAAGACGCATAAAATTGACATTATATTCCTAAAATTCTTCGACGAAGAACTAAGAAAACTTAATTCAAGAACTAAGAAAGCATAAGTCGAGAATTAGTGAAGCTCCCAAGCTCAGAACGTGGATTCGCGCTCGGAACGTGAAAAAAGCTCCGGGGATGAAGAATTATGTTACTACCTCCGTCTCGATTTTAACTTTTCGCAAATCCAACATAAGTTTTAAGGGAAGAGCGAATAAAGTATGAGAGACAGGTGAATAATTTAAGGGATGAAAAGTTGAAAGTTAGACGTCCAAAAATGGAATGCGGGAAGTTGAAATCGAAACGAATAAGGTATTTTAATTGTATGTCAAACATAAAAACTGATGAACACTGACATAAGAGAATTGATAGTTGATTTTCAAAAGTATAATACGGATACAGACTACAAAGTGTATTAATACCATACTATACTTGGATCAAACTCAAAATAGACTGGAAAATCGATCAAAATAGACAATCAATGATCAAAGATACTCCTCCATTATTAATCACTCTAGGACGATAATATTGTAACTAAAGTTTCCTTCAAATATATGTAGTTCTTTTTTTTTTTTTCTTTAATTGCACTAGACCCAACCGTTGCAAAAGCGTGAAAAATCTAATTTGACAAGTGTTTTTATTTCAAAAATAAAACATTTGCCACTAGAATTTCAAAATCATATCTTATAGGTACTGCTTCGAAGTTTATAAAGTTTCAGATGTCATTTTGCAGTTTCTGAAACTGTTAGGGCTTCTTTGGAGATTTGATTGTTAGGGACCGATGCAATAAGAAAAGACAGTTTCTCTCAAATTAGGAAGTCGAGACCATATCAAATTCTCCAAATCATAGCCCACGATTTTTAGAAACCTCAAAGCAACACAAACTTTCATCAAAACCCAACCAACCACAATGAATGAGCTTAAATACCAATCCACCGGAAAGGGGTCAATTTTACGACCACAAGCACCCGAGGTATCCGTGAAGATTTGCATCCTTCAATCACATGGGTACGGGGATAATATTTTACGCATAAATACTTAAATTACATGCCTCTTACCTAGAGGTAAACAAATCTGTATGTATGACATTTCAAGAATTTAATCTATACTAAATCGTGTGGTCAGTGCAGTATTAATCTATACTAAATCGTGTGGTGACATTTACAATGTTCATCGTGCCAAAGTCGATTGGCAGTGCATCAAAATTAGAGAGCAATACATAGCACCAATATTAAATAAACAATGATTGTACTGATATTGATGCTCAAACACGAGTTTTCAAAGTCAAATACTAAAATAAACAATAATATGCATTCATAGTTTGTAGCAGATTTCTAGTTCTTAAACAGTGATATTGCTCATATTAAAAAAGGATAGGGTTTTACTTTAAAATGTTGAGTCAAGCATAATCACTCACAGATAAACATTCACTGCACTTCTCCCCCACTCAGAGACACTCCTGCTTATTCATTGGTCCTTCAATAATTCTCTGAATATGACCTATATCAAAACAAAAACAAGGACAGAATAGGAATTTTTCACACATTTCCTTTTTCAATCCAACATGGGTTTGAGATTCAAAAATAAAAACTTACCCTCATCCTCTTCACGCAACTGGATAGGCGACATTCGCCTCGGAAAACCCTCTCTCTTCTCCTCTTCGGGTTTTGATCTTCCAATACTTATTGATTCTGGTTTCTTTGATTTTCCAAGATTTCTTGATTACGGTTTCCAACGTGCCTTAAAGGAGTGATTCACCCAAGAATTGACAATATCCGAAGACATAGACTCGCTTTCTCAACATACGGAACTTTTCTCCTTGGTGATTGACCAACCACAAATACATGGAGACTACTTGGTGCTTACTCTCAAGATCCGGAAGCTCATCGCGCCGTCGAAAATCTTGGTACACCCATGGCAATATTAACAGGTGTGCTGTGCATATGAAGAAGCGAACCTCATCGGATGGTACATCGCTTTTGGATCCCCGATGTTGGCCGAGCAAAGCAAAAGTTGAAACGGTCTTGTAAAGATAAGCCCGAATCCTCTCCAACATGTTAGCTACTCTCTTTATCTGCAGATGATCTTTGGCAGAAAATACCAACCATCCAACCGGCGATTCGCACTAAATCTATCGAGAAGGGGAAATTTAAATTTGGGAGTTGCCACGCAAATAGTTCAAATTGCTCGAAGAATGGAAAGAGCCCTACTTTTTAACTTCATCAAAAGGTTTCTTTAAGCAATCAATCAAGTAATCTAAATCTTGATTTAATGTGGTGGTGAGTCCATCCGGATAGCGACTTCCTCACGTCCGGCTCTCCCAAGAATCTGTTTCACCCGTGATCTTTGTACAGAACTATCTTATCACCATTCCCACAAAGATCACTTGCTACCAAGATGTCAAAGTCATCATCGTGATTATTGAAAAGAGCCGCTTGGTGTCTCCGAGTCTCTGTGGCAAGCCATATATAACACAACACCGATGCTTGGTGAACTTCTCAATTGCCAATTTAGCCTCAAATATTTCTTTTCTTGAGAAGGCAACAATACGATCTCCGGACCTCACATGTTTTAGGTCTCCTAAGAGGGTTTGGCCTGCCTCAACCACAAGAGGCTTAAATCATCATAATCGCTCAACCAGTTCATCCCGATGAATCGAGCAAAGTTTCCTAATTACATTCAAAACACTTGGATCCCCACACAAATGTATCTCATCGACTTGCAAACCAAGAAATGCTCTAGTCAAGCGTAACCTCCGCAGATCACCATCATCCGAATTTCATCGATCACGGCTACATCAAACAATTCTTGTGTTGATACCATCTCAACAAAGACATGCGGTATGATTAGAGAAAGAAACACTTTCCTCTCTGTCCGATAACTAGACTACAATAAACCCCCAAAGCGTTAACCTTATCAAAAACCTCCATTGCTAACAACCTAAGAGGACTACTGAGACACCTTTTTGGCTTCCATATACCTCTGCAAGGCATTATCGCTTTCCCACTATTAGTTGGACCACGGTGATAAATTACCTTCCGCTTCATAGCTCGCAAAAGGGAACCAAGTATGAGGCTTTGTCATGTCATTTGAGTACACCATTTCCCTAAACTTTCTAATTTCTTCCGGTACTCTTCAATGCGAACTCCACAAATATAGGGAACAAAACTTATCACTTCCGCACTGTGCCCAAGGGACACCAAATGCTTAACTAGCTCGGTTGTTACATTTATCCAAGAAAAGGTCTTGAACTCTCGAACCATGGGGAAAAACGAAGCACCAATATACACCCAAGAGCACGATTTACAAGGCACCAATAAACTCGTGAATATCTCATCCAAAGCATCCGATTCGCTTGGGGATCGACTTTCACACCGGATATCGATTCTTAAGCGCTTTATATATTTCCACAGGATCACTAATTCCCTTATCATGAATTTCGGACTGCCTAAACATACTTGTACATCACTACCGTTCTACTACTAAATTGATCCGCTTTATGAACTACGTAAGATTCTCGAGAGGGTACAAATGAAAAATTAATGCCGAAAAGCTAAAACGGCCATATTGCATCACGAGGGAAAGCAAAATGGATTGTTTGGAATTTGGTAAAGGAGGCAAATTTGAAAAACCACGAGTGGAAATATAACTGGAAGTGTTCTTCTTGCAGCAGGAATAGAGATAAAGAAGGCGTTTTGAGGAGCCGCCTCTATTCATTTTTACGAATCAAGAATGAATGGAACAACAACAATAGCACAAAAGAAATAGCTTACAATAAAATTTGAGCTTGGGTATTTTACCAACCTTGATGCCGTAGAAGAAAACCCATCATGGAGAACTCCAAAAGGGACCCTTTTCTTGCAGGGTTATGGAGGAAAGATTGTAATTTGAAGCGTTGGCATGGTATGTTCTACCAGGAAGAAGGAACTGATTAATGGGCGGCTGATACAAAGGCAAATGCTAGGGCAGGCTTGGTAATGCTAAACCGCTCATTTATGACTTTTGGCCCAATTATAAATAAATATCCTTAAAATAAATATGCTACGTAAACGCATATCTGATAATAATTTATAAACGGTTGATTTGGTAAGCTATAAATAATCTTTCACATTTCATATTTAACAAGTCAGCTGATTAATTAATCACCTTCACAAAAATTAAATAGTTTATCATTTATTGAAATTGTTAAAAAAAAATCTTAAAAGACCTAGTATATAATTGAATGGAGCCATGTGGGTTGTAATTGATCATTTAACATTATAATATTATTAATCTTTCTGGATAAAAAGTATATATAATTAGTAAGTGGATAAATTAATTACATCTACATGGTCCATAAGTCGATTGTAGACTAGGTTTACCTAAATATTTTCAAGTCAGCTACTCAAAGGTCCTGATCAGCTGTCGAACATCCTGCATAAATCCATGATGCGATGTCGTTAAGGTTTGTGTTCACACAAGAAATTAGGTAATTGGAGTATAAGATAAACAATAATTTTTTATAGGTATTGAAGTTCATGCAAGGGTCAGTCCTCTTCTAAGTATCAAAATCTTGTTGTGTTGTTCTTTACGACTCCTATAATTTGCCATCGATGAACGCTCCCATCGAGTTCCTAAGAACCAAACCTATCCCTACATTACCTAGACTGACTCTCCAACCCATCTATATTAAGGCTGAAAATCCCCATCGGAGGTGATGTCCAACAACATTCTAATTGTGTTTGAAGGTCTGGTTGTAGTTGTAGATGAGTTCTGTACACAATTTTAATTGGTGGTCTCTCAATTTCCAGTTGATTAATTAGCTTGTCTCTAAAAATAGTTCATTACGATTCTCTGCCATACGAACAAGATTGTAAGAGCAAGTAATCAACGCTATTATTACGAGGCATGTTCAAGAGACAATTTGTGGGGTAGATTAGGGCGTTGAAGGTTCAGAGAGATGAAGTGGCGTGTAACATCAAATGGTTTGCGGCATTGCGCATTCAAAAACTGGTGACGAAGAGTTGTTTCATCTTCGAGGACCGAGGTTACATATAATGGGCAGCCCAGATTGTCCACTTGTTTCTGGAACCAAAGCCTTTTGTCTTGTGGGCAGACATGCAGTATGTCATACAGAGACACCCAATGGAACCAACGCCTTTTGTCTTCAAGAAGCTATCTTCTAAATTTATGACATAACAAGGAGGGTGGTTCTCTGGGAATCATCCCCAAAAATTTACTTCACAGAAACCGACTAATCAGTTCGTTAAAACACGAATGCACATTTAGTAACTAGCAGTTGGCACGCGGGGTGCCCGTGATTGGTAATTTTTACAATATTATCCTCATACAAGACATAAAAATGTTTGCTGAGAAAAAAGTAAATGAAGGGTTGAGTTTGATCCAACCAGCAGTTTTAGAACTGTTAGACGTATATGCAGCTAGCTTGAAATTCTCTCATTAGCAGGCAGAAAAGTCCCAATCCTATCGAAGGACAGAAGAACAGTTTAGTAAACATATCATTAAGCTTGACGAGATGGCAAAAATTGGTAAAACGACACCCAAATAGCACTTCAAGTCTTCAAGAAGAACAATTATCATCCCCGTGCAGATTGTTTTGCCTCTTCTATTTATAAAAATAAAAAACAAAGCAACTGCTTCATGTATATTGTTTATAAGCAACTGCCTTTTTTTATTTCCCATTTTTGTACAACTATGTCGTTTCATGCTAAAACCAGTGACCATCAGTAGAGGAACTAAGTGTTGTGTCAAGGCCCTGGATAAAAAACAATTATGAAGTGTACATTCTATTAACTACCCCGCATGTTCATAACACAAGCTGATGAACATGGAAATAAGGGTCATAGGACGTATTAAGTAAGATGGCACTCCACCAGGCAAGACATCACTTCATTCCATCAATCTTTGTTTAGCCCTTGCATTCTACTGGCACAAGGATTTGTGCACTCAAAACATAATTTTTATTTACCAACTAAGAATGTGATAAGGGCCATAAGGCTGCTAAAGTTCATACTCTAGACCATTATCAAGGATTCAGGACTATCCTAATGTATCTCTGTACTGTATGAACCATGAACTCAACATCTCAATACCAGGACAAAATTAAAGGCAAAAATCTTGTAACGACAAGTATGATTGACGAATGTAAGTGTGCATAATAATGAATTAACAAAGCACAACGACAAAAACAAATCCCGCAGGTACCATTAAGATAGTCCGCATTCAGTCTGTGACATACTAATCCTTACATACCTAATATGATAAAACCACAAAGTTCATGTGGAGATTTACCTCACGGAACACACATCGCCTCATCACAGAAACACTAAATATTCCAGCCCTAACAAGTCACTTTTGATTCCATCATACCCCATTACTTGCACAAACCGTGAAATGGTATCATAAACTATCACAATTTGTGGTTGCCATGTCCCCGATCAAGAGTAATGTTACGTGGAGGTGGTTATAACTATAGATATGAGATCAAAGTATATGGATCATGCTGATATTTTGCTAACCAATGCATCATTATTGAACTTCGTTTCTGATTGTTACGAGTACATAATATCTTAAACAGCATTCCATCAGAGACATCCAGCAGACTTTTTATTATGATTTTATGTGCTTCATGTGCATGGCTTTACATGATATCACTGTCAACTCACCATATTTTCATTTTTACTAATGATTTCACCTTTTCCCTCTGCAACTGTTGGAAATCTAATTCTTTTTTCTCTTGCAATTCCTTCAGAGGGGGCTTGCAAAATACATTAAAATATATGCTTGCTCAAATGCAAAGACAGAAGACTTGTGGTCAGTGCTTGAAGAAGAATCTGGTGAACCGGTGAATAAGCTAATGAACTCTTGGACAAAACAGCAAGATTATCCTCTTGTCTCAGTGAAAGTTAAAGATCAGACTTTGGAGTTTGAGCAGGTAACTTAACCTATCTTTTACTTGGGTGCTCATTTAGGCTGTTAGTGGACTCTTTCATAATGATACTTTTAAATAAATGGTGAAAATTCTGATAGCTACATTGTCTCTGTGTTTTAACAGTCACAATTCTTATTGAGTGGTTCTGGTGGTGAAGGGCAATGGGTTGTTCCGATAACTCTATGTTGTGGCTCTTACAATGCTCGCAATAGGTTCTTCCGCAAACAAAAAGTGAGACCCTTGACGTTAACGAATTCTCGGGAGCCCCAAGGTCATCGGCTCCCTTGGATCAAAGTTAATTTGGAGCAATTTGGTTTCTTTAGAGTGAAGTATGATGCGGACCTATCGCAAAGGCTTAGAAATGCAATAGAGAAAAGTCCTTGTCAACTGTGATAGATATGGTAATCATGACATAAATTTCAGAATCGCCTAATATGTGCATGTGTGTGATTTGTACTAACCTTTTCGAAGGTGAATCTTGGATGACTATAATGCTCGTGCATGGCATGCCAACAAGACTTGACCTCTCCGCTTGCCACGATGGTCGCTACATGGGAGGAGCTCGAATACACGATCTATCTAATTTGATCGATGTAATGTTTTCTATTTCGCTTTTATTTGATTTACATTCAAGATTGCATTTATATCCCCTTCATTTTATTTTTTCATTTGCTTTTGCAGATAGCTTCAAGTGGCCCGAATTGTGGGCGATCTCGCACTGAATTGCTCGATGAGATCAAATTGTTCTTCATCAACCTTTTCCAATTCTTCAGAGTGAGTAATTGACTTTCTATTCTCCTTATGCAATAGGCTTTAATTTTCATTCGCATAGGCGGAAACATGGAACCCTAGGTTTTGTAACATGGTCTCTTCTTGGATTTAATGTATATAAATATGGCTAGTTTTTTGTTGGCTCCAATGTGCATTTTTGTTGTAATTCGCAATGAAACCACAAGGCATTTATATTTTTCTATTTGGTTGCTCATAAAAGTGAAATTTATGTACCACATTAATGAGCTGATTCATGTAGACTGACAGAGAAGGCTACCATGGTGTTTATGGAACCTAACTATCATAACTCATGCTCTGAAGATATTTTGATTATATTATTATTCATCACATCTGGGTGCTCTATATTACTTTGCCAGGAGGCTTGGCTGGGATCCTAAACAGGGGGAGAGCCATCTTGATGCCATGTTAAGAGGCGAACTCTTGACAGCATTGGCTTTGTTTGGCCATGACTTGACACTAGATGAAGCAAACAGGCGCTTCCAGATATATTTGAATGATCCGATCCGTTAGCTAACGGATCGGATCGATCCGATCCGTAAAAGCGGATAAACGGACCGGATCTACGGATCCGGATCATATGAGCAGCCCTAATTTTCTCACTATTGCGCCATCATTTTTTTTATTATTTCTCACATTTTATATTTGGCATAAAACATGTACTATAACCTTAGTCACATAGAGCGAATTCGAGCACAAGAGCGGGAACGGGAGCGAGAGCGAGAATTCGTCAAATTCAAAAATATTTGGGAGCGGGAGCATATATAGAGCACGGTGGTTTCAGTATATAATTAAATTTAATTATAATTTTATACCTATATTGTTCTAAAGAAAACTTATTAATTTTTTTTTGTAGATATTCTAGTTCTATATTCAAACATAATATGATATTTACTCCTCAAATTATATCAGAATTTTTTATAGCTGAAATTTCTACTTTGATTTTTCGTATTTTTTTCATTGTTTTCGACCCCCTATGCGATACTAAATAAGAAATCTCAAGTTCATTATGCTCTAATCATTTTAACAATCTCTTGTAAAAAATAAGACGCATAAAATTGACATTATATTCCTAAAATTCTTCGACGATGAACTAAGAAAACTTAATTCGAAAACTAAGAAAGCATAAGTCGAGAATTAGTGAAGCTCCCAAGCTCGGAACTCGGAACGTGGATTCACGCTCGGAACGTGAAAAAAGCACCGGGATGAAGAATTATGTTACTACCTCCGTCTCGATTTTAACTTTTCGCAAATCCAACATAAGTTTTAAGGGAAGAGCGAATAAAGTAGGAGAGACAGGTGAATAATTTAAGGGATGAAAAGTTGAAAGTTAGACGTCAAAAAATGGAATGCGGGAAGTTGAAATCGAAACGAATAAGGTATTTTAATTGTATGTCAAACATAAAAACTAATGAACACTGACATAAGAGAATTGATAGTTGATTTTCAAAAGTATAATATGGATACAGACTACAAAGTGTATTAATACCATACTATACTTGGATCAAACTCAAAATAGACTGAAAAATCGATCAAAATAGACAATCAATGATCAAAGATACTCCTCCATTATTAATCACTCTAGCACGATAATATTGTAACTAAAGTTTCCTTCAAATATATGTAGTTCTTTTTTTTTTAATTGCACTGCACCAACCGGTAAAAGCGTGAAAAATCTAATTTGACAAGTGTTTTTATTTCAAAAATAAAACATTTGCCACTAGAATTTCAAAATCATATCTTATAGGTACTGCTTCGTAGTTTATAAAGTTTCAGATGTCATTTTGCAGTTTCTGAAACTGTTAGGGCTTCTTTGGAGATTTCGGACTGTTTAGGGACTGACTGTGCAATAAGAAAAAGACAGGTTTCTCTCAAATTAGGGAAGTCGCCAGACCATATCAAATTCTCCAAATCATAGCCCACGATTTTCGTAAAACCTCAAAGCAACACAAAACTTTCATCAAAACCCAACCAACCACAATGAATGAGTAAAAGCAAATAATCCAATCGGAAAGGGGTCAATTTTACGACCACAAGCACCCGAGGTATCCGTGAAGATTTGCATCCTTCAATCACATGGGTACGGGGATAATATTTTACGCATAAATACTTAAATTACATGCCTATTACCTAGAGGTAAACAAATCTGTATGTATGACATTTCAAGAATTTAATGTTGCATAAACATTCTATAATGAAGACAAAAATCAAAATTTCACCAATGATGCTTAAATGAATTTGCAGCAAACATACTATACCAGAGCAAAATGGAACACATACTTGATCTAGACATAAAGGAGTTCAAGAGCGATACGTAAAACTGAAAATGGAATCGGTATCAATCCTACTCTTGTACTAGATAATACGATATGGATGTCTATATCCATTACTAGAATCAGTAAACCATCCTACCAAGATCGTAAATGCAGCAACTCGAGTATCACTCGAAATGACAAAATATACTGCAATTTTCTCGAGAACAAGACATAAGTTACCACCGAAAGACACTTTGTTTATCGCTTGAAAAGCCAAGCACTTCACAACGCATGGATACATTAGCCCTTTAAATTGATTAAGGAACTAGTTTATGGGGCAATGGAGATGGCACTACCAAGTTGCTTCAGGATCATGCACCTCGTAAATGTAACAAATACAATTATAAATATTCTATAAAAACTTCTCGGACAAAAAGAAAACGATAATTCTAAAATAACCATTGTATACTATGCGTGTTCGACTTACGATACTAGGATCACCAATCTTTATCAAGAGGACAAAACTCATCACCTGATCAAGGCAAGATTAATCTATACTAAATCGTGTGGTTTGCATTTACAATGTTTATCAAGAGGACACAAACTCATCACCTGGTCGGTCAAGATTAATCTATACTAAATCGTGTGGTGACATTTACAATGTTCATCGTACAAAGTCGATTAGCGGTGCATCAAAATTAGAGAGCAATACATAGCACCAATATTAAATAAACCATGATTGTCTTGATATTGATGCTCAAACTCGAGTTTTCAAAGTCAAATACTAAAATTAACAATAATATGCATTCATAGTTTGTAGTGATTTCTAGTTCTTAAACAAAGGATATTGCTCATATTAAAAAGGATAGGGTTTTACTTTAAAATGTTGAGTCAAGCATAATCACTCACAGATAAACATTCACCGCACTTCTCCCCACTCGAGACACTCACGCTATTCATTGGCCCTTCAATAATTCTCTGAATATGACCTATATCAAAACAAAAACAAGGATGAATAGGAATTTTTCACACATTTCCTTTTCAATCCAACATGGGTTTGAGATTGAAAATAAAACTTACCCTCATCCTCTTCACGCGAATCGGATAGGCGACATTCCTCGGAAAACCCTCTCTCTTCTCCTCTCCGGTTTTGATCTTCCAAGATTTATTGATTCTGGTTTCTTTGATTTTCCAAGATTCTTGATTACGGTTTCCAACGTGCCTTAAGGAGTGATTCACCGAATTTGACAATATCCAAGACATAGACTCGCTTTCTCAACATACGGAAACTTTTCTCCTTGGTGATCACAACCACAAATACATGGAGACTACTTGGTGCTTACTCTCAAGATCCGAAGCTACGCATCGCTTCGGCGAAAATCTTGGTACACCCATGGCAATATTAATAGGGTGTGCTGTGCATATGAAGAAGCGAACCTCATCGGATGGTACATCGCTTTTGGATCCTCGATGTTGACCGAGCAAAGCAAAAGTTGAAACGGTCTTGTAAAGATAAGCCACGAATCCTCTCCAACATGTTAGCTACTCTCTTTATCGGCAGATGGCAAGAGAAAATACCAACCATCCAACCGCGTTCGCACTAAATCTATCGAGAAGTCGGGGAAATTTAAATTTGGGAGTTGCCGCAAATAGTTCAAATTGCTCAAGAATGGAAAGAGCCCCACTTTTTAACTTCATCAAAAGGTTTCTTTAAGCAATCAATCAAGTAATCTAAATCTTGAGGATTTAATGTGGTGATGAGTCCATCCGGATAGCGACTTCCTCTACGCCCAACTCTCCCAAAGAATCTGTTTCACCGTGATGTCGTACAGAACTATCTTATCACCATTGTACTTGGAAAGGCTATAAAACACAACCTTCAGATATTTAAATTTAAACCCATTCCCACAAAGATCACTTGCTACCAAGATGTCAAAGTCATCATCGTGATTATTGAAAAGAGCGCTTGGTCTCCGAGTCTCGTGGCAAGCCGCCATATATAACACAACACCGATGCTTGGTGAACTTCTCAATTGCCAATTTAGCCTCAAATATTTCTTTTCTTGAGAAGGCAACAATACAATCTCCGGACCTCACATGTTTTAGGTCTCCTAAGAGGGTTTTGGCCTCAACCACAAGAGGCTTAAATCTGTCATAATCTCGCTCAACCAGTTCATCCCAAAGAATCGAGCAAAGTTTCCTAATTACATTCAAAACACTTGGATGCCCACACAAATGTATCTCATCACTTGCAAACCAAGAAATGCTCTAGTCCAAGCGTAACCTCCGGCAGGATCACCATCATCCGAATTTCATCGATCACGGCTACATCAAACAATTCTTGTGTTGATACCATCTCAACAAGACATGCAAGATGATTAGAGAAAGGAAACACTTTCCTCTCCGTCAAAGAACTAGACTACAATAAACCCCAAAGCGTTAACCTTATCAAAAACCTCCATTGCTAACAACCTAAGAGGACTACAGACACCTTTTTGGCTTCCATATACCTCTGCAAGTCATTATACGTTTTCCCACTATTAGTTGGACCACGGTGATAAATTACCTTCCGCTTCATAGCTCGCAAAAGGGAACCAAGTATGAGGCTTTGTCATGTCACCGAGTACACCATTTCCCTAAACTTTCTAATTTCTTCCGGGTACTCTTCAATGCGAACTCCACAAATATAGGGAACAAAAACTTATCGCCTTCCACACGTGCCCAAGGGACACCAAATGCTTAACTAGCTCGGTGTTGTTACATTTATCCAAAAAAGGTCTTTGAACTCTCGAGTACCATGGGAAAACGAAGCACCAATATACACTCCAAGAGCACGATTTACAGCCAAGACCAATAAACTCGTGAATATCTCATCCAAAGCATCCGATTCGGGGATCGACTTTCACACCGGATATCGATTCTTAAGCGCTTTATATATTTCCACAGGATCACTAATTCCCTTATCATGAATTTCGGACCGCCTAAACATACTTGTACATCACTACCGTTTCTACTACTAAATTGATCGCTTTATGAACTACGTAAGATTCGAGAGGGTACAAAATGAAAAATTAATGAAAAAATACGAAAATGGCCATATTGCATCAGCGAGGGAAAGCAAAATGGATTGTTTGGAATTTGGTAAAGGAGGCAAATTTGAAAACCACAGTGGAAATATAATCGGAAGTGTTCTTCTTGCAGAATAGAGATAAAGAAGGCGTTTTGAGGAGCCTCTATTCATTTTACGAATCAAGAATGAATGGAACAACAACAATAGCACAATGAAATAGCTTACAATAAAATTTGAGCTTGGGTATTTTACCAACCTTGATGCCGTAGAAGAAAACCCATCATGGAGAACTCCAAAAGGGACCCTTTTCTTGCAGGGTTATGGAGGAAAGATTGTAATTTGAAGCGTTGGCATGGTATGTTCTACGGGAAGAAGGAACCGATTAATGGGCGTGATACAAAGGCAAATGCTAGTTGGCCTGGTAATGCTAAACCGCTCATTTATGACTTTTGGCCCAATTATAAATAAATATCCTTAAAAATAAATGTGCTACGTAAACGCATATCTGGTAATAATTTATAAACGGTTGATTTGGTAAGCTATAAACATTTCATATTTAACAAGTCAGGTGATTAATTAATCACCTTCACAAAAATTAAATAGTTTATCATTTATTGAAATTGTTAAAAAAAATCTTAAAAGACCTAGTATATAATTGAATGGAGCCATGTGGGTTGTAATTGATCATTTCACATTATAATATTATTAATCTTTCCGGATAAAAAGTATATATAATTAGTAAGTGGATAAATTAATTACATCTACATGGTCCATAAGTCGATTGTAGACTAGGTTTACCTAAATATTTTCAAGTCAGCTACTCAAAGGTCCTGATCAGCTGTCGAACATCCTGCATAAATCCATGATGCGATGTCGTTAAGGTTTGTGTTCACACAAGAAATTAGGTAATTGGAGTATAAGATAAACAATAATTTTTTATAGGTATTGAAGTTCATGCAAGGGTCAGTCCTCTTCTAAGTATCAAAATCTTGTTGTGTTGTTCTTTACGACTCCTATAATTTGCCATCGATGAACGCTCCCATCGAGTTCCTAAGAACCAAACCTATCCCTACATTACCTAGACTGACTCTCCAACCCATCTATATTAAGGCTGAAAATCCCCATCGGAGGTGATGTCCAACAACATTCTAATTGTGTTTGAAGGTCTGGTTGTAGTTGTAGATGAGTTCTGTACACAATTTTAATTGGTGGTCTCTCAATTTCCAGTTGATTAATTAGCTTGTCTCTAAAAATAGTTCATTACGATTCTTTGCCGTACGAACAAGATTGTAAGAGCAAGTAATCAACGCTATTATTACGAGGCATGTTCAAGAGGCAATTTGTGGGGTAGATTAGGGCGTTGAAGGTTCAGAGCGATGAAGTGGCGTGTAACATCAAATGGTTTGCGGCATTGCGCATTCAAAAACTGGTGACGAAGAGTTGTTTCATCTTCGAGGACCGAGGTTACATATAATGGGCAGCCCAGATTGTCCACTTGTTTCTGGAACCAAAGCCTTTTGTCTTGTGGGCAGACATGCAGTATGTCATACAGAGACACCCAATGGAACCAACGCCTTTTGTCTTCAAGAAGCTATCTTCTAAATTTATGACATAACAAGGAGGGTGGTTCTCTGGGAATCATCCCCAAAAATTTACTTCACAGAAACCGACTAATCAGTTCGTTAAAACACGAATGCACATTTAGTAACTAGCAGTTGGCACGCGGGGTGCCCGTGATTGGTAATTTTTACAATATTATCCTCATACAAGACATAAAAATGTTTCTTTGAGAAAAAAGTAAATGAAGGGTTGAGTTTGATCCAACCGTAGCTTTTAGAACCGTTAGACGTATATGCAGCTAGCTTGAAAATTCTCTCATTAGCAGGCAGAAAAGTCCCAATCCTATCGAAGGACAGAAGAACAGTTTAGTAAACATATCATTAAGCTTGACGAGATGGCAAAAATTGGTAAAACGACACCCAAATAGCACTTCAAGTCTTCAAGAAGAACAATTATCATCCCCGTGCAGATTGTTTTGCCTCTTCTATTTGCAAAAATAAAAAACAAAGCAACTGCTTCATGTATATTGTTTATAAGCAACTGCCTTTTTTTATTTCCCATTTTTGTACAACTATGTCGTTTCATGCTAAAACCAGTGACCATCAGTAGAGGAACTAAGTGTTGTGTCAAGGCCCTGGATAGAAAACAATTATGAAGTGTACATTCTATTAACTACCCCGCATGTTCATAACACAAGCTGATGAACATGGAAATAAGGGTCATAGGACATATTAAGTAAGATGGCACTCCACCAGGCAAGACATCACTTCATTCCATCAATCTTTGTTCAAATTTCATTGCATTCTACTGGCACAAGGATTTGTGCACTCAAAACATAATTTTTATTTACCAACTAAGAATGTGATAAGGGCCATAAGGCTGCTAAAGTTCATACTCTAGACCATTATCAAGGATTCAGGACTATCCTAATGTATCTCTGTACTGTATGAACCATGAACTCAACATCTCAATACCAGGACAAAATTAAAGGCAAAAATCTTGTAACGACAAGTATGATTGACGAATGTAAGTGTGCATAATAATGAATTAACAAAGCACAACGACAAAAACAAATCCCGCAGGTACCATTAAGATAGTCCGCATTGCTGTCCGTGACATACTAATCCTTACATACCTAATATGATAAAACCACAAAGTTCATGTGGAGATTTCTGTCTCACGGAACACACATCGCCTCATCACAGAAACACTAAATATTCCAGCCCTAACAAGTCACTTTTGATTCCATCATACCCCATTACTTGCACAAACCGTGAAATGCTATCATAAACTATCACAATTTGTGGTTGCCATGTCCCCCCCCCCCCCCCGACTGAAGAGTAATGTTCTGTGGAGGTGGTTATAGCCTATAGATATGAGATCAAAGTATATGGATCATGCTGATATTTTGCTAACCAATGCATCATTATTGAACTTCGTTTCTGATTGTTACGAGTACATAATATCTTAATCAGCATTCCATCAGAGACATCCAGCAGACTTTTTATTATGATTTTATGTGCTTCTTGTGCATGGCTTTACATGATATCACTGTCAACTCACCATATTTTCATTTTTACTAATGATTTCACCTTTTCCCTCTGCAACTGTTGGAAATCTAATTCTTTTTTCTCTTGCAATTCCTTCAGAGGGGGCTTGCAAAATACATTAAAATATATGCTTGCTCAAATGCAAAGATGTAAGACTTGTGGTCATGCTTGAAGAAGAATCGGTGAACCGTGAATAAGCTAATGAACTCTTGGACAAACAAAGAAGGTTATCCTCTTGTCTCAATGAAAGTTAAAGATCGGACTTTGGAGTTTGACGGGTAACTTAACCTATCTTTTACTTGGGTGCTCGTTAGTCATTAGTGGACTCTTTCATGATGATACTTTTAAATAAATGGTGAAAATTCGATAGCTACATTGTCTACGTGGTTTAACAAATACAATTCTTATTGAGTGGTTACGGTGGTGAAGGGCAATGGGTTGTTCCGATAACTCTATGTTGTGGCTCTTAGAATGCTCATAATAGGTTCTTCCGCAAACAAAAGGTGAGACCCTTGACGTTAACTAATTCTTGGGAGCCCCAGGTCATCTGCCCCCTTGGATCAAAGTTAATTTGGAGCAATGGTTTCTTTAGAGTGAAGTATGATGCACCTATCGAAGGCTTAGAAATGCAATAGAGAAAAGTCCTTGTCAACTGTGATAGATATGGTAATCATGACATCAATTTCAGAATCGCCTAATATGTGCATGTGTGTGATTTGTACTAACCTTTTCGAAAGGAATCTTGGATGACTATAATGCTCGTGCATGGCATGCCAACAAGACTTGACCTCTCGCTTGCCTGATGGTCGCCAGGGAGGAGCTCGAATACGATCTATCTAATTTGATCGGTAATGTTTTCTATTTCTGTTTTTATTTGATTTACATTCAAGATTGCATTTATATGCCCCTTCATTTTATTTTTTCATTTGCTTTTGCAGATAGCTTCAAGTGGCCGAATTGTGGCGATGTCAGACTTTGAATTGCTCGATGAGATCAAATTGTTCTTCATCAACCTTTTCGTAATTCTTCAGAGTGAGTAATTGACTTTCTATTCTCCTTATGCAATAGGCTTTAATTTTCATTTGGCATAGGCGGAAACATGGAACCCTGGGTTTTGTAACATGGTCTCTTCTTGGATTTAATGTATATAAATATGGCTAGTTTTTTGTTGGCTCCAATGTGCATTTTTGTTGTAATTCGCAATGAAACCACAAGGCATTTATATTTTTCTATTTGGTTGCTCATAAAAGTGAAATTTATGTACCACATTAATGAGCTGATTCATGTAGACTGACAGAGAAGGCTACCATGGTGTTTATGGAACCTAACTATCATAACTCATGCTCTGAAGATATTTTGATTATATTATTATTCATCACATCTGGGTGCTCTATATTACTTTGCCAGGAGGCTTGGCTGGGATCCTAAACAGGGGGAGAGCCATCTTGATGCCATGTTAAGAGGCGAACTCTTGACAGCATTGGCTTTGTTTGGCCATGACTTGACACTAGATGAAGCAAACAGGCGCTTCCAGATATATTTGATCGATCCGATCCGTTAGCTAACGGATCGGATCGATCCGATCCATAAAAGCGGATAAACGGACCGGATCTACGGATCCGGATCATATGAGCAACCCTAATTTTCTCACTATTGCGCCACCATTTTTTTATTATTTCTCACATTTTATATTTGGCATAAAACATGTACTATAACCTTAGTCACATAGAGCGAATTCGAGCACAAGAGCGGGAACGGGAGCGAGAGCGAGAATTCGTCAAATTCAAAAATATTTGGGAGCGGGAGCATATATAGAGCGCGGTTGTTTCAGTATATAATTAAATTTAATTATAATTTTATACCTATATTGTTCTAAAGAAAACTTATTAATTTTTTTTGTAGATATTCTAGTTCTATATTCAAACATAATATGATATTTACTCCTCAAATTATATCAGAATTTTTTATAGCCGAAATTTCTACTTTGATTTTTCGTATTTTTTTCATTGTTTTCGACCCCTTATGCGATACTAAATAAGAAATCTCAAGTTCATTATGCTCAAATCATTTTAACAATCTCTTGTAAAAAATAAGACGCATAAAATTGACATTATATTCCTAAAATTCTTCGACGATGAACTAAGAAAACTTAATTCGAGAACTAAGAAAGCATAAGTCGAGAATTAGTGAAGCTCCCAAGCTCAGAACGTGGATTCGCGCTCGGAACGTGAAAAAAGCTCCGGGGATGAAGAATTATGTTACTACCTCCGTCTCGATTTTAACTTTTCGCAAATCCAACATAAGTTTTAAGGGAAGAGCGAATAAAGTACGAGAGACAGGTGAATAATTTAAGGGATGAAAAGTTGAAAGTTAGACGTCCAAAAATGGAATGCAGGAAGTTGAAATCGAAACGAATAAGGTATTTTAATTGTATGTCAAACATAAAAACTGATGAACACTGACATAAGAGAATTGATAGTTGATTTTCAAAAGTATAATATGGAGACAGACTACAAAGTGTATTAATACCATACTATACTTGGATCAAACTCAAAATAGACTGAAAAATCGATCAAAATAGACAATCAATGATCAAAGATACTCCTCCATTATTCATCACTCTAGGACGATAATATTGTAACTAAAGTTTCGTTCAAATATATGTAGTTCTTTTTTTTTTTTTTTAATTGCACCAGACCCAACCGATGCAAAAGCGTGAAAAATCTAATTTGACAAGTGTTTTTATTTCAAAAATAAAACATTTGCCATTAGAATTTCAAAATCATATCTTATAGGTACTGCTTCGAAGTTTATAAAGTTTCAGATGTCATTTTGCAGTTTCTGAAACTGTTAGGGCTTCTTTGGAGATTTCGGACTGTTTACTTGATCGACTGCAATAAGAAAAAGGTGTTTCTCTCAAATTAGGAAGTCGCTGCACCATATCAAATTCTCCAAATCATAGCCCACGTACTTTTTAGAAACCTCAAAGCAACACAAAACTTTCATCAAAACCCAACCAACCACAATGAATGAGCCGGAAACAGTCAATCCACCGGAAAGGGGTCAATTTTACGACCACAAGCACCCGAGGTATCCGTGAAGATTTGCATCCTTCAATCACATGGGTACGGGGATAATATTTTACGCATAAATACTTAAATTACATGCCTCTTACCTAGAGGTAAACAAATCTGTATGTATGACATTTCAAGAATTTAATGTTGCATAAACATTCTATAATGAAGACAGTAAATCAAAATTTCACCAATGACAGCTTAAATGAATTTGCAAAGAAACATACTATACGTAGCAAAAAATGGAACACATACTTGATCTAGACATAAAGGAGTTCAAGAGCGATACGTAAAAGCGAAAATGGAATCGGTATCAATCCTACTCTTGTACTAGATAATACGATATGGATGTCTATATCCATTACTAGAATCTTGTAAACCATCCTACCGATTTAAATGCAAAGACTCGAGTATCACTCGAAATGACAAAATATCTGCAATTTTCTAGAACAAGACATAAGTTACCACCGAAGACACTTTGTTTATCGCTTGAAAAGCCAAGCACTTCACAACGCATGGATACATTAGCCCTTTAAATTGATTAAGGAACTAGTTTATCTGGGGCAATGGAGATGGCACTACCAAGTTGCTTCAGATCATGCACCGTAAATGTAACAAATACAATTATAAATATTCTATAAAAACTTCTCCGGACAAAAAGAAAACGATAATTCTAAAATAACCATTGTATACTATCGTGTTACGACTTACGATACTAGGATCAGCCAATCTTTATCGAGGGACACAAACTCATCACTGATCGGCAGATTAATCTATACTAAATCGTGGTTTGCATTTACAATGTTTATCAAGAGGACACAAACTCATCAATTGGTCGGTCAAGATTAATCTATACTAAATCGTGGTGACATTTACAATGTTCATCGTACAAAGTCGATTAGCGGTGCATCAAAATTAGAGAGCAATACATAGCACCAATATTAAATAAACCATGATCAGACTGATATTGATGCTCAAACACGAGTTTTCAAAGTCAAATACTAAAATAAACAATAATATGCATTCATAGTTTGTAGCGATTTCTAGTTCTTAAAAAGTGATATTGCTCATATTAAAAAGGATAGGTTTTACTTTAAAATGTTGAGTCAAGCATAATCACTCACAGATAAACATTCACCGCACTTCTCCCCACTCAGAGACACTCGCTTATTCATTGGTCCTTCAATAATTCTCTGAATATGACCTATATCAAAACAAAAACAAGGATGAATAGGAATTTTTCACATTTCCTTTTCAATCCAACATGGGTTTGAGATTCGAAAATAAAACTTACCTCATCCTCTTCACAAGAATCGGATAGGCGACATTCGCCTCGGAAAACCCTCTCTTCTCCTCTCCGGGTTTTGATCTTCCAAGACTTATTGATTCTGGTTTCTTTGATTTTCCAAGATTTCTTGATTACGGTTTCCAACGTGCCTTAAGGAGTGATTCACCCAGAATTTGACAATATCCGAAGACATAGACTCGCTTTCTCAACATACGGAAACTTTTCTCCTTCAAGGTGATCACAACCACAAATACATGGAGACTACTTGGTGCTTACTCTCAAGATCCGAAGCTCGCATCGCTTCTGGCGAAAATCTTGGTACACCCATGGCAATATTAACGGTGTGCTGTGCATATGAAGAAGCGAACCTCATCGATGGTACATCGCTTTTGGATCCTCGATGTTGACCGGAAAGCAAAAGTTGAAACGGTCTTGTAAAGATAAGCCCGAATCCTCTCCAACATGTTAGCTACTCTCTTTATCTGCAGATCTTTGGAGAAAATACCAACCATCCAACCGGCATTCGCACTAAATCTATCGAGAAGTCGGGGAAATTTAAATTGGGAGTTGCTCGCAAATAGTTCAAATTGCTCAAGAATGGAAAGAGCCCCACTTTTTAACTTCATCAAAAGGTTTCTTTAAGCAATCAATCAAGTAATCTAAATCTTGAGGATTTAATGTGGTGGTGAGTCCATCCGGATAGCGACTTCCTCACGTCCAGCTCTCCAAAGAATCTGTTTCACTGTGATCTTTGCACAGAACTATCTTATCACCATTGTACTTGGAAAGGCTATAAAACACAACCCTTCAGATATTTAAATTTAAACCCATTCCCACAAGCATCACTTGCTACCAAGATGTCAAAGTCATCATCGTGATTATTGAAAAGAGCTTGGTGTCTCCGAGTCTCGGTGGCAAGCCATATATAACACAACACCGATGCTTGGTGAACTTCTCAATTGCCAATTTAGCCTCAAATATTTCTTTTCTTGAGAAGGCAACAATACAATCTCGGACCTCACATGTTTTAGGTCTCCTAAGAGGGTTTTGGCCTCAACCACAAGAGGCTTAAATCTTATAATCGCTCAACGGTTCATCCCGATGAATCGAGCAAAGTTTCCTAATTACATTCAAAACACTTGGATCCCCACACAAATGTATCTCATCACTTGAAACCAAGAAATGCTCTAGTCCAAGCGTAACCTCTGGCAGATCACCATCATCGAATTTCATCGATCACGCCTACATCAAACAATTCTTGTGTTGATACCATCTCAACAAGACATGCGGTATGATTAGAGAAAGGAAACACTTTCCTCTCCGTCCAAAGAACTAGACTACAATAAACCCCAAAGCGTTAACCTTATCAAAACCTCCATTGCTAACAACCTAAGAGGACTACAAGAGACACCTTTTTGGCTTCCATATACCTCTGCAAGGCATTATCGTTTTCCACTATTAGTTGGACCACGGTGATAAATTACCTTCCGCTTCATAGCTCGGCAAAAGGGAACCAAGTATGAGGCTTTGTCATGTCACCGAGTACACCATTTCCCTAAACTTTCTAATTTCTTCCGGTACTCTTCAATGCGAACTCCACAAATATAGGGAACAAAACTTATCACTTCCACACCAGGCCCAAGGGACACCAAATGCTTAACTAGCTCGGTTGTTACATTTATCCAAGAAAAGGTCTTTGAACTCTCGGCGACCATGGGGAAAAACGAAACCAATATACACTCCAAGAGCACGATTTACAGCCCAAGGACCAATGAAACTCGTGAATATCTCATCCAAAGCATCCGATTCGCAGGGATCGACTTTCACCGGATATCGGCATTCTTAAGCGCTTTATATATTTCCACAGGATCACTAATTCCCTTATCATGAATTTCGGACCGTCTAAACATACTTGTACATCACTAATTTCTACTACTAAATTGATCTCGCTTTATGAACTACGAAGATTACGAGAGGTACAAAATGAAAAATTAATGCAAAAACAAATAAAATGGCCATATTGCATCGGTAGGGGAAAGCAAAATGGATTGTTTGGAATTTGGTAAAGGAGGCAAATTTGAAAAACCACGAGTGGAAATATAATCGGAAGTGTTCTTCTTGCAGCAGAATAGAGATAAAGAAGGCGTTTTGAGGAGCCGCCTATTCATTTTACGAATCAAGAATGAATGGAACAACAACAATAGCACAATGTAAATAGCTTACAATAAAATTTGAGCTTGGGTATTTTACCAACCTTGATGCCGTAGAAGAAAACCCATCATGGAGAACTCCAAAGGACCCTTTTCTTGCAGGTTATGGAGGAAAGATTGTAATTTGAGCGTTGGCATGGTATGTTCTACCGGAAGAAGGAACGATTAATGGGCGGTGATACAAAGGCAAATGCTAGGGCTCGTAATGCTAAACTGCTCATTTATGACTTTTGGCCCAATTATAAATAAATATCCTTAAAATAAATATGCTACGTAAACGCATATCTGATAATAATTTATAAACGGTTGATTTGGTAAGCTATAAATAATCTTTCACATTTCATATTTAACAAGTCGGTGATTAATTAATCACCTTCACAAAAATTAAATAGTTTATCATTTATTGAAATTGTTAAAAAAAATCTTAAAAGACCTAGTATATAATTGAATGGAGCCATGTGGGTTGTAATTGATCATTTCACATTATAATATTATTAATCTTTCCGGATAAAAAGTATATATAATTAGTAAGTGGATAATTTAATTACATCTACATGGTCCATAAGTCGATTGTAGACTAGGTTTACCTAAATATTTTCAAGTCAGCTACTCAAAGGTCCTGATCAGCTGTCGAACATCCTGCATAAATCCATGATGCGATGTCGTTAAGGTTTGTGTTCACACAAGAAATTAGGTAATTGGAGTATAAGATAAACAATAATTTTTTATAGGTATTGAAGTTCATGCAAGGGTCAGTCCTCTTCTAAGTATCAAAATCTTGTTGTGTTGTTCTTTACGACTCCTATAATTTGCCATCGATGAACGCTCCCATCGAGTTCCTAAGAACCAAACCTATCCCTACATTACCTAGACTGACAATCCAACCCATCTATATTAAGGCTGAAAATCCCCATCGGAGGTGATGTCCAACAACATTCTAATTGTGTTTGAAGGTCTGGTTGTAGTTGTAGATGAATTCTGTACACAATTTTAATTGGTGTTCTCTCAATTTCCAGTTGATTAATTAGCTTGTCTCTAAAAATAGTTCATTACGATTCTCTGCCGTACGAACAAGATTGTAAGAGCAAGTAATCAACGCTATTATTACGAGGCATGTTCAAGAGACAATTTGTGGGGTAGATTAGGGCGTTGAAGGTTCAGAGAGATGAAGTGGCGTGTAACATCAAATGGTTTATGCATTGCATTCAAAAACTGGTGACGAAGAGTTGTTTCATCTTCGAGGACCGAGGTTACATATAATGGGCAGCCCAGATTGTCCACTTGTTTCTGGAACCAAAGCCTTTTGTCTTGTGGGCAGACATGCAGTATGTCATACAGAGATACCCAATGGAACCAACGCCTTTTGTCTTCAAGAAGCTATCTTCTAAATTTATGACATAACAAGGAGGGTGGTTCTCTGGGAATCATCCCCAAAAATTTACTTCACAGAAACCGACTAATCAGTTCGTTAAAACACGAATGCACATTTAGTAACTAGCAGTTGTACCTTGGGTGCCCGTGATTGGTAATTTTTACAATATTATCCTCATACAAGACATAAAAATGTTTGCTGAGAAAAAAGTAAATGAAGGGTTGAGTTTGATCCAACCAGCAGTTTTAGAACCGTTAGACGTATATGCAGCTAGCTTGAAATTCTCTCATTAGCAGGCAGAAAAGTCCCAATCCTATCGAAGGACAGAAGAACAGTTTAGTAAACATATCATTAAGCTTGACGAGATGGCAAAAATTGGTAAAACGACACCCAAATAGCACTTCAAGTCTTCAAGAAGAACAATTATCATCCCCGTGCAGATTGTTTTGCCTCTTCTATTTGCAAAAATAAAAAAACAAAGCAACTGCTTCATGTATATTGTTTATAAGCAACTGCCTTTTTTTATTTCCCATTTTTGTACAACTATGTCGTTTCATGCTAAAACCAGTGACCATCAGTAGAGGAACTAAGTGTTGTGTCAAGGCCCTGGATAAAAAACAATTATGAAGTGTACATTCTATTAACTACCCCGCATGTTCATAACACAAGCTGATGAACATGGAAATAAGGGTCATAGGACGTATTAAGTAAGATGGCACTCCACCAGGCAAGACATCACTTCATTCCATCAATCTTTGTTCAGCCCTTGCATTCTACTGGCACAAGGATTTGTGCACTCAAAACATAATTTTTATTTACCAACTAAGAATGTGATAAGGGCCATAAGGCTGCTAAAGTTCATACTCTAGACCATTATCAAGGATTCAGGACTATCCTAATGTATCTCTGTACTGTATGAACCATGAACTCAACATCTCAATACCAGGACAAAATTAAAGGCAAAAATCTTGTAACGACAAGTATGATTGACGAATGTAAGTGTGCATAATAATGAATTAACAAAGCACAACGACAAAAACAAATCCTGAGGTACCATTAAGATAGTCCGCATTGTCATCCGTGACATACTAATCCTTACATACCTAATATGATAAAACCACAAAGTTCATGTGGAGATTTCTGTCTCACGGAACACACATCGCCTCATCACAGAAACACTAAATATTCCAGCCCTAACAAGTCACTTTTGATTCCATCATACCCCATTACTTGCACAAACCGTGAAATGCTATCATAAACTATCACAATTTGTGGTTGCCATGTCCCCCCCCCCCCCCCCCGACTGAAGAGTAATGTTCTGTGGAGGTGGTTATAGCCTATAGATATGAGATCAAAGTATATGGATCATGCTTATATTTTGCTAACCAATGCATCATTATTGAACTGCTTCGATTGTTACGAGTACATAATATCTTAATCAGCATTCCATAAGAGACATCCAGCAGACTTTTTATTATGATTTTATGTGCTTCTTGTGCATGGCTTTACATGATATCACTGTCAACTCACCATATTTTCATTTTTACTAATGATTTCACCTTTTCCTCCTCGAATCGTTGGAAATCTAATTCTTTTTCTCTGCAATTCCTTCAGAGGGCTTGCAAAATACATTAACATATATGCTTGCTCAAATGCAAAGATGTAAGACTTGTGGTCGGTGCTTGAAGAAGAATCGGTGAACCGTGAATAAGCTAATGAACTCTTGGACAAAACAAGGTTATCCTCTTGTCTCGGAAAGTTAAAGATCGGACTTTGGAGTTTGAGCGGTAACTTAACCTATCTTTTACTTGGGTGCTCAGTTAATGTTAGTGGACTCTTTCATGATGATACTTTTAAATAAATGGTGAAAATTCTGATAGCTACATTGTCTCTGTGTTTTAACAGTCACAATTCTTATTGAGTGGTTCTGGTGGTGAAGGGCAATGGGTTGTTCCGATAACTCTATGTTGTGGCTCTTACAATGCTCGCAATAGGTTCTTACTGCAAACAAAAAGTGAGACCCTTGACGTTAACGAATTCTTGGGAGCCCCAGTGTCATCTGGCTCCCCTTGGATCAAAGTTAATTTGAAATGATTTGGTTTCTTTAGAGTGAAGTATGATGCGGACCTATCCAAGGCTTAGAAATGCAATAGAGAAAAGTCCTTGTCAACCTGTGATAGATATGGTAATCATGACATCAATTTCAGAATCGCCTAATATGTGCATGTGTGTGATTTGTACTAACCTTTTCGAAAGGTGAATCTTGGATGACTATAATGCTCTGTGCATGGCATGCCAACAAGACTTGACCTCTCTGCTTGCCCTGATGGGTGCTTACAGGGAGGAGCTCGAATACACAGTCCTATCTAATTTGATCAGTGTAATGTTTTCTATTTCTGTTTTTATTTGATTTACATTCAAGATTGCATTTATATCCCCCCTTCATTTTATTTTTTTCATTTGCTTTTGCAGATAGCTTCTGAAGTGGCCCGAATTGTGGCTGATGCTGCACCTGAATTGCTCGATGAGATCAAATTGTTCTTCATCAACCTTTTCCAGAATTCTTCAGAGTGAGTAATTGACTTTCTATTCTCCTTATGCAATAGGCTTTAATTTTCATTTGGCATAGGCGGAAACATGGAACCCTGGGTTTTGTAGCATGGTCTCTTCTTGGATTTAATGTATATAAATATGGCTAGTTTTTTGTTGGCTCCAATGTGCATTTTTGTTGTAATTCGCAATGAAACCACAAGGCATTTATATTTTTCTATTTGGTTGCTCATAAAAGTGAAATTTATGTACCACATCAATGAGCTGATTCATGTAGACTGACAGAGAAGGCTACCATGGTGTTTATGGAACCTAACTATCATAACTCATGCTCTGAAGATATTTTGATTATATTATTATTCATCACATCTGGGTGCTCTATATTACTTTGCCAGGAGGCTTGGCTGGGATCCTAAACAGGGGGAGAGCCATCTTGATGCCATGTTAAGAGGCGAACTCTTGACAGCATTGGCTTTGTTTGGCCATGACTTGACACTAGATGAAGCAAACAGGCGCTTCCAGATATATTTGAATGATCCGATCCGTTAGCTAACGGATCGGATCGATCCGATCCGATCCGTAAAAGCGGATAAACGGACCGGATCTACGGATCCGGATCATATGAGCAGCCCTAATTTTCTAACTATTGCGCCACCATTTTTTTATTATTTCTCACATTTTATATTTGGCATAAAACATGTACTATAACCTTAGTCACATAGAGCGAATTCGAGCACAAGAGCGGGAACGGGAGCGAGAGCGAGAATTCGTCAAATTCAAAAATATTTGGGAGCGGGAGCATATATAGAGCACGGTGGTTTCAGTATATAATTAAATTTAATTATAATTTTATACCTATATTGTTCTAAAGAAAACTTATTAATTTTTTTTTGTAGATATTCTAGTTCTATATTCAAACATAATATGATATTTACTCCTCAAATTATATCATAATTTTTTATAGCTGAAATTTCTACTTTGATTTTTCGTATTTTTTTCATTGTTTTCGACCCCTTATGCGATACTAAATAAGAAATCTCAAGTTCATTATGCTCTAATCATTTTAACAATCTCTTGTAAAAAATAAGACGCATAAAATTGACATTATATTCCTAAAATTCTTCGACGATGAACTAAGAAAACTTAATTCGAGAACTAAGAAAGCATAAGTCGAGAATTAGTGAAGCTCCCAAGCTCAGAACGTGGATTCGCGCTCGGAACGTGAAAAAAGCTCTGGGGATGAAGAATTATGTTACTACCTCCGTCTCGATTTTAACTTTTCGCAAATCCAACATAAGTTTTAAGGGAAGAGCGAATAAAGTAGGAGAGACAGGTGAATAATTTAAGGGATGAAAAGTTGAAAGTTAGACGTCCAAAAATGGAATGTGGGAAGTTGAAATCGAAACGAATAAGGTATTTTAATTGTATGTCAAACATAAAAACTGATGAACACTGACATAAGAGAATTGATAGTTGATTTTCAAAAGTATAATATGGATACAGACTACAAAGTGTATTAATACCATACTATACTTGGATCAAACTCAAAATAGACTGAAAAATCGATCAAAATAGACAATCAATGATCAAAGATACTCCTCCATTATTAATCACTCTAGCACGATAATATTGTAACTAAAGTTTCCTTCAAATATATGTAGTTCTTTTTTTTTTTTTTAATTGCACCAGACCCAACCGTTGCAAAAGCATGAAAAATCTAATTTGACAAGTGTTTTTATTTCAAAAATAAAACACTTGCCACTAGAATTTCAAAATCATATCTTATAGGTACTGCTTCGAAGTTTATAAATTTTCAGATGTCATTTTGCAGTTTCTGAAACTGTTAGGTCTTCTTTGGAGATTTCGGACTGTTTAGGGACTGACTGTGCAATAAGAAAAAGGCAGGTTTCTCTCAAATTAGGGAAGTCGCCAGACCATATCAAATTCTCCAAATCATAGCCCACGTACTTTTTAGAAACCTCAAAGCAACACAAAACTTTCATCAAAACCCAACCAACCACAATGAATGAGCCGGAAACAAATAATCCAAGGAAAGGGGTCAATTTTACGACCACAAGCACCCGAGGTATCCGTGAAGATTTGCATCCTTCAATCACATGGGTACGGGGATAATATTTTACGCATAAATACTTAAATTACATGCCTCTTACCTAGAGGTAAACAAATCTGTATGTATGACATTTCAAGAATTTAATGTTGCATAAACATTCTATAATGAAGACAGTAAATCAAAATTTACCAATGACAAGTTAAATGAATTTGCACAAACATACTATACACGTAGCAAAATGGAACACATACTTGATCTAGACATAAAGGAGTTCAAGAGCAACGTAAAGCGAAAATGGAATCGGTATCAATCCTACTCTTGTACTAGATAATACGATATGGATGTCTATATCCATTACTAGAATCTTGTAAACCATCCTACCGATGCAATGCAATTTCGAGTATCACTCGAAATGACAAAATATCTGCAATTTTCTCGAGAACAAGACATAAGTTACCACCGCAAGACACTTTGTTTATCGCTTGAAAAGCCAAGCACTTCACAACGCATGGATACATTAGCCCTTTAAATTGATTAAGGAACTAGTTTATCGGGGCAATGGAGATGGCACTACCAAGTTGCTTCAGATCATGCACCCGTAAATGTAACAAATACAATTATAAATATTCTATAAAAACTTCTCCGACAAAAAGAAAACGATAATTCTAAAATAACCATTGTATACTATCGTGTTCGACTTCGATACTAGGATCACCAATCTTTATCGATGGGACACAAACTCATCACCTGATCGGCAAGATTAATCTATACTAAATCGTGTGGTTTGCATTTACAATGTTTATCAAGAGGACACAAACTCATCACCGGTCAAGGCAAGATTAATCTATACTAAATCGTGTGGTGACATTTACAATGTTCATCGTACAAAGTCGATTAGCGTGCATCAAAATTAGAGAGCAATACATAGCACCAATATTAAATAAACCATGATTGTGCGATATTGATGCTCAAACACGAGTTTTCAAAGTCAAATACTAAAATAAACAATAATATGCATTCATAGTTTGTAGCATTTCTAGTTCTTAAGCAGGATATTGCTCATATTAAAAAGGATAGGGTTTTACTTTAAAATGTTGAGTCAAGCATAATCACTCACGGATAAACATTCACGCACTTCTCCCCACTCGAGACACTCGCTTATTCATTGGTCCTTCAATAATTCTCTGAATATGACCTATATCAAAACAAAAACAAGGACAGAATAAGAATTTTTCACACATTTCCTTTTTCAATCCAACATGGGTTTGAGATTCGAAAATAAAAACTTACCCTCATCCTCTTCACGCAACTGGATAGGCGACATTCGCCTCGGAAAACCCTCTCTCTTCTCCTCTCCGGGTTTTGATCTTCCAGTACTTATTGATTCGGTTTCTTTGATTTTCCAAGATCTTGATTACGGTTTCCAACGTGCCTTAAGGAGTGATTCACCCGATAATTTGACAATATCCAAGACATAGACTCGCTTTCTCAACATACGGAAACTTTTCTCCTTGGTGATTGTGACCACAAATACATGGAGACTACTTGGTGCTTACTCTCAAGATCCAGAAGCTCTGCATCGTTTCTGGCAGAAAATCTTGGTACACCCATGGCAATATTAATAGGGTGTGCCTGTGCATATGAAGAAGCGAACCTCATCAGATGGTACATCGCTTTTGGATCCTCGATGTTGGCCGAGCAAAGCAAAAGTTGAAACGGTCTTGTAAAGATAAGCCCAATCCTCTCCAACATGTTAGCTACTCTCTTTATCTGCAGATCTTTGCGGAGAAAATACCAACCATCCAACCGGCGATTCGCACTAAATCTATCGAGAAGCGGGGAAATTTAAATTTGGAGTTGCCACGCAAATAGTTCAAATTGCTCAAGAATGGAAAGAGCCCCACTTTTTAACTTCATCAAAAGGTTTCTTTAAGCAATCAATCAAGTAATCTAAATCTTGAGGATTTAATGTGGTGGTGAGTCCATCGGATAGCGACTTCCTCTACGTCCACTCTCCCAATCTGTTTCACTGTGATCTTTGATGCAGAACTATCTTATCACCATTGTACTTGGAAAGGCTATAAAACACAACCCTTCAGTATATTTAAATTTAAACCCATTCCCACAAAGATCACTTGCTACCAAGATGTCAAAGTCATCATCGTGATTATTGAAAAGAGTCGCTTGGTGTCTCCGAGTCTCGGTGGCAAGCCGCCATATATAACACAACACCGATGCTTGGTGAACTTCTCAATTGCCAATTTAGCCTCAAATATTTCTTTTCTTGAGAAGGCAACAATACAATCTCCGGACCTCACATGTTTTAGGTCTCCTAAGAGGGTTTTGGCCTCAACCACAAGAGGCTTAAATCATCATATCTTGCTCAACAGTTCATCCCGATGGCGAGCAAAGTTTCCTAATTACATTCAAAACATTGGATCCCCACACAAATGTATCTCATCACTTGCAAACCAAGAAATGCTCTAGTCCAAGCGTAACCTCTGCAAGGATCAGCCATCATCCGAATTTCATCGATCACGGCTACATCAAACAATTCTTGTGTTGATACCATCTCAACAAGTACATGCGGTATGATTAGAGAAAGGAAACACTTTCCTCTCTGTCCAAAGAACTAGACTACAATAAACCCCAAAGCGTTAACCTTATCAAAAACCTCCATTGCTAACAACCTAAGAGGACTACATAGACACCTTTTTGGCTTCCATATACCTCTGCAAGGCATTATACGTTTTCCCACTATTAGTTGGACCACGTGATAAATTACCTTCCGCTTCATAGCTCGCAAAAGGGAACCAAGTATGAGGCTTTGTCATGTCATTTGAGTACACCATTTCCTAAACTTTCTAATTTCTTCGGGTACTCTTCAATGCAGAACTCCACAAATATAGGGAACAAAACTTATACTTCCACACCAGCCCAAGGGACACCAAATGCTTAACTAGCTCGGTGTTGTTACATTTATCCAAGAAAAGGTCTTGAACTCTCGGTACCATGGGGAAAAAGCAAGCACCAATATACACTCCAAGAGCCGATTTACAGCCCAAGGCAGACCAACTTCGTGAATATCTCATCCAAAGCATCCGATTCGCAGGGGATCGACTTTCACACCGGATATCGGCATTCTTAAGCGCTTTATATATTTCCACAGGATCACTAATTCCCTTATCATGAATTTCGGACCGTCTAAACATACTTGTACATCACTACCGTTCTACTACTAAATTGATCTGCTTTATGAACTACTGAAGACTCGAGAGGGTACAAAATGAAAAATTAATGCCGAAAAAATCGAAAATGGCCATATTGCATCGGTGAGGGAAAGCAAAATGGATTGTTTGGAATTTGGTAAAGGAGGCAAATTTGAAAAACCACGAGTGGAAATATAACTGGAAGTGTTCTTCTTGCAGCAGGAATAGAGATAAAGAAGGCGTTTTGAGGAGCCGCCTCTATTCATTTTTACGAATCAAGAATGAATGGAACAACAACAATAGCACAACAGAAATAGCTTACAATAAAATTTGAGCTTGGGTATTTTACCAACCTTGATGCCGTAGAAGAAAACCCATCATGGAGAACTCCAAAAGGGACCCTTTTCTTGCAGGGTTATGGAGGAAAGATTGTAATTTGAAGCGTTGGCATGGTATGTTCTACCAGGAAGAAGGAACTGATTAATGGGCGGCTGATACAAAGGCAAATGCTAGGGCTGGCCTGGTAATGCTAAACCGCTCATTTATGACTTTTGGCCCAATTATAAATAAATATCCTTAAAATAAATATGCTACGTAAACGCATATCTGATAATAATTTATAAACGGTTGATTTGGTAAGCTATAAATAATCTTTCACATTTCATATTTAACAAGTCAGCTGATTAATTAATCACCTTCACAAAAATTAAATAGTTTATCATTTATTGAAATTGTTAAAAAAAATCTTAAAAGACCTAGTATATAATTGAATGGAGCCATGTGGGTTGTAATTGATCATTTCACATTATAATATTATTAATCTTTCCGGATAAAAAGTATATATAATTAGTAAGTGGATAAATTAATTACATCTACATGGTCCATAAGTCGATTGTAGACTAGGTTTACCTAAATATTTTCAAGTCAGCTACTCAAAGGTCCTGATCAGCTGTCGAACATCCTGCATAAATCCATGATGCGATGTCGTTAAGGTTTGTGTTCACACAAGAAATTAGGTAATTGGAGTATAAGATAAATAATAATTTTTTATAGGTATTGAAGTTCATGCAAGGGTCAGTCCTCTTCTAAGTATCAAAATCTTGTTGTGTTGTTCTTTACGACTCCTATAATTTGCCATCGATGAACGCTCCCATCGAGTTCCTGAGAACCAAACCTATCCCTACATTACCTAGACTGACTCTCCAACCCATCTGTATTAAGGCTGAAAATCCCCATCGGAGGTGATGTCCAACAACATTCTAATTGTGTTTGAAGGTCTGGTTGTAGTTGTAGATGAGTTCTGTACACAATTTTAATTGGTGTTCTCTCAATTTCCAGTTGATTAATTAGCTTGTCTCTAAAAATAGTTCATTACGATTCTCTTGCATTTAACAAGATTGTAAGAGCAAGTAATCAGCGGTATTATTACGAGGCAAGTTCAAGAGACAATTTGTGGGGTAGATTAGGGCGTTGAAGGTTCTGAGAGATGAAGTTGCGTGTAACATCAAATGGTTTGCGGCATTACTAATCATGGCTTACCGCGGAAACAAAAGTACATCATAGAAGGTTGACATTTATTTTTAAGTATTCTCGCCCATGTATATTTTTGGTGAGGCAGGGTATATAATAATTTGTATAAGAAGATTATCAGGTATTGCGCATTCAAAAACTGGTGACGAAGAGTTGTTTCATCTTCGAGGACCGAGGTTACATAATGGGCAGCCCAGATTGTCCACTTGTTTCTGGAACCAAAGCCTTTTGTCTTGTGGGCAGACATGCAGTATGTCATACAGAGACACCCAATGGAACCAATGCCTTTTGTCTTCAAGAAGCTATCTTCTAAATTTATGACATAACAAGGAGGGTGGTTCTCTGGGAATCATCCGCAAAAATTTACTTCACATAAACTGACTAATCAGTTCGTTAAAACACGAATGCACATTTAGTAACTAGCAGTTGGCACGCGGGGCGCCCGTGATTGGTAATTTTTACAATATTATCCTCATACAAGACATAAAAATGTTTGTTGAGAAAAAAGTAAATGAAGGGTTGAGTTTGATCCAACCAACAGTTTTAGAACTGTTAGACGTATATGCTGTTGATACGGAAATATGTCCAATCCGTCATAAAGGACCTAGGAGCGAATCCTAAGGCATCCCAAGTCATCCAATGGATCCGAGGCACTTTGGTCCGAGTCAACGGTCCGATCCGGGCAGACTAACCATGGTCCGACCCACCCTAAAAGAAAGGGACAAAGGATTTGGACCTACAAGGCCCGACCCGAAACCATAGGTCCGACCCACCTTGGTCCGGGCCTCTCTGGGAAAGGAGCACAGTGCTAAGTCAATACCCTCTCCGACCCAAGGACTCCGATACGGATGTCGACTCGGATCCAGCATGACCATCTCTTAAAGCAACCAAGCAAATGAGCACCAAAGAGTGAGGTGTCCGAACCCAGGAGCTCCGAACCGGAAGAGTTGGACAGGCAGGAGAACTTCTCATCTGACAATCAGGTACAGTCTGGATCAGGCATCCGGACCGACCTCTCCGAACCTGGGAACTCGGCAGAACTAGTCACAGCCTCAAGAACTCTCCCAATAATGACCAAACTACCCCTAAAGCCCAATATGGCATGGGCTAAAGCTTCATTGTTGGGCTATGGGCCTCATGTTAGCATTGGTGGCTCTATCCTGGCCGTACACATGGCGCAATCCTAGCAAGGCCTTCCATTTTGATGATAGCCTATAAATAAGGCACACATCCCAACAAGTAAGTAACTTCGGACTTCGAACAAGTCATCTCGCTAGTCACATCACGACCCTAATCCTAAGTACTATACAGAGTCGATCCTCAGTCACTCTCGAGTAAAGTCTCATCCCGGTTTGACACTTAGCAAACCGGGCACTAACGCCCCCCCCCCTCAAGTGTGCAGGTCCTTACCGGAGTAGTTGGTCGCTGGTTCTTACGCCTCGGTCCTCACCTAGCAAGGAGCCTCTTACCTTGGCACCCATTAGAAGAGTTAAATAAATCTAAGTAGTTGAGTTATACCTCAACATTTTGGCGCCCGTCAGGAATCTTTACAAAAAGTCCCGTTCTCTTCAGTAATGGCAAGAACAAGAAGGTCCACAAGAACCAACGCCACTGCCATTGGTACACCTGCTCCAAGACAAAGGGGGAGACCTCCCACTAGAAGAGGTGGAGTAACAAGAGTCTCAACAAGAGAAGTAGTAGATGATCCAAGTGATGGCCATACCGCTAGTCTTTCTTCTGGCGAGGAAAGAGCCACTAATCCACCAGTAAGGATCCAGACACTTGGGGATGAAGGACAGGTTCCTCCGTCAGGAACACATGGTCCTCCCCCAGGAAGAAACTTTACCCTCCCAAATGGACAGATCATCCGTCCTAGTGAGTTCGGGATGAATGAGAATCAGTTTGGCCTCTTACTTACCACTATTCAAGGGTGCTTTGGATCAAACAACCTCCAGCCTCCTCAGCCCACCCCGCCTACGCCGATCCCAAGGCAAGCTGAACCCGCTCAATCAAGAAATGAGCACCGTCCGATCCAACAAAGGCTGGGGGAACAAGCCCAACCAGAAGATCTGAGACATCTTCTCAATAGAAGAGCCGCTGCCTCTCATGAACAACGAGGGAGAAGTCCAGAAGTGCCACGAGTAGACGAAGTGGGAACCAATCGGCGAGAAGCTCAACAACAAGCGCCCAGAGATCAAATGGCGGAAAGCACTCCGATAGTTCCAATCGGTGATCTTCCTCCAGATGTAGCCATCAACCCCAGAACTGGTGAAAGACTGACAGCCGAGCAGATCTATCTCCAACAGAAGGCCTTGGAAACACAAATTGCCACCTTGAGCAGGATGGTCAAAGCACATGAGAAGGTGGTAGTTAAAACTCCCAACCCTCTGTGCGATGAGATCAGAAGAGAAAGAAAGCACCCCGACTGTGTTATCCCAAACCTTGAGCATTACTATGGAGATACTTGCCCTGTAGGGCATCTTACTAGATACGAAAGTAAGATGGAAAGCAATGGACTCAACGATAACATGAAAGCTCTCAACTTTTCCACCACACTCTTTGGAGAGGCAATGGATTGGTGGACCTCACTACCTAATGGTTCCATCAAATCCTATGCGGATGTTGCCTCCCTTTTCCTGAAAAGGTTTGAGAAAGCAAAAAGAAGGAAGAGGTCAGTTGAGCACCTGGCAGGCATAATCCAGAAAGAGCATGAGGACCTCAGAACCTTCCTTGACCGCTTCAACGATGAAGTACGACAGGTAGAGCCTCATAGCACCAAAGAGCGGGTCCGACACCTATATGCCAACACTTATAATGATGAGCTTAGAAGGAAGCTTTCCAACGAAGAAATCACCACTGAAAAGTATCTGGAAGATATCTGCGAAGGAGTCTTGTATGGAGAAGATTACCGAAGAAATGTCCCGATAAGGGCAGGGATAAAGAAGGGCAAGGAACAAGTACGACAAGAACTTCCTCCCCGTCAAGGGAAGTTCGAGCAAAAAAGAGATCTCAGGGACAGAAAAGAACTCCATAGAGAAAGAACTCCACCCAGGAGATACGCCGAGTATACTCGCCTCAACAGACCAAGATCCGACATCTTGGCTTCTATTGTTGAGAAGGACTTAGATATACAATGGCCTAAACCTGTCAAGAGCAGCAAGAAGAGTAAATTCTCTAAAGACTACTGTAGGTTCCACAAGCAGAAAGGTCATCCGACTGAGGATTGCATCCAATTAAAGACAGAAATTGAAAGACTAGTGAGAAGTGGGAAGTTGAAAGAACCAACAGGCGAAGAAGAGCCCTCCAGGCATAGAAGGAATGAGCAAAGAAGAGAGGAGCGTGGTTCTGAACCTCCGACAGGATCTTTACCACCACCTCCAGCGGAAATCCCACCTCGGCAGGCCCAAAGATATCAAGGGTACCACGAAGAGACAGAAATGGAGAACCTCCCTTATAGTGGAGTTATCAACGCCATTGCAGGAGGACCAACAGGAGGAGATAGCAGAAATGCAAGGGAAAGGACCGCGCAACACTTAAGAAACAACGACAGGGCCTACGGTCCACCAGCCTTGAAAGGCACAAATGCAATCACCTTTGACGATAGCGAGATCCCCCCACCAACGTCTGGCGGAGGAGATCTCAAGGACCCCGACGTCCCTTTGGTCGTTTCTCTAGTGATTGCCACTTACAAGGTCAACAAGGTACTAATCAACACAGGAAGCTCCTCCAATGTCCTATCCAAAAGGACTGTTGAGCAAATGCATCTGGGGCAAATACAGTATGGACGAGTATACACCTCATTAGTAGGCTTTGGAGGGTCTGTAGTATGCCCCGTTGGAAGTATACTACTGCAAGTCTCCATGGGCACTTTTCCGACAAGAGTGACCCAGACTATCCTCTTTGTGGTAGTAGATAGCACCTTTGACTATAACGTGATTTTGGGCCGCCCGGGACTTAACCAATTTAGAGCAATTGCTTCTCCCCTACACAACAGGGTGAAGTTTCCAACCCCGAACGGCGTAGGGGAAGAAATGGGCAACGTTAGAGAAGCCTGGGAGTGCTACATCATGTCAACGGAGGGCCACGTAACACATCTGTCACTAAGGGCCCTCTTAGCCATTCTCCCAGTACTCTAACGCCACCGAAGGAAGAAATCGGTATTGGATCGCTCAGAGAAAAGTTCCCCAAGACAGCTAGAATAGAATCCCATGAAGCCTTGAAAGAGGTCCAACTGGTCGAAGGAAATCCGGAAAGAACAATTCGAATTGGAACGGAGATGAGTACAGAAGTAGAACTGAAGCTCATCACTTGCCTTCGTGACAATCGCGACATCTTTGCTTGGAGCACAGATGATCTCAAGGGGATAGACCCGAGGATCGCGGTTCACCGTCTGAACATGGATCCTACGGTTAAGCACATCCGGCGAAAGAGGAAAGACTTCGGACCAGTTGAGGATGCTATCATAGTAGGGGAGGTTGACAAGTTGATGAAAGCAGGTCATATCGAAGAAGTCAGATACTCCAATTGGGTCTGCAACGTGGTCCTCGTCGAAAAAGCTCCAGGAAAGTGGAGAATGTGCAATGACTTCACTAGGCTCAACAAGTTTTGTCCAAAGGATCCCTATCCATTACCACGCATAGACCAGCTGGTTGATTCCACTGCAGGATGTGCACTTCTAAGCTTCATGGATGCATACCAAGGCTTCTACCAAATCAGGATGGCTCAAGAAGACATCAAGAAAACGGCATTCTTTGCGGCCGGGGGAGTCTATTGCTTCAAGGTCATGCCCTTTGGCCTCAAGAATGCAGGAGCTACTTACCAACGGCTGGTAAACAAGATGTTCAAGGAAGAATTGGGAAAAACCATGGAAGTCTATGTGGACGACATGCTTGTGAAAAGCAAGACTGAAGAGGAGCACATCGAACACCTCAACAATTGCTTTTCTATTCTCCGAAAATATGGAATGAAGCTGAACCCTGAAAAGTGCACTTTCGGGGTGAAAGGAGGAAAATTCCTCGGCTACATGGTCACAGAAAGAGGCATCAGTGCTAACCCAGAGAAAATAAAGGCAATCATAGATCTGCCACAGCCCAAGACCGTCAATGAAGTTCAGAAGCTTCTAGGAAAGGTGATGGCGTTGAGCCGTTTTATCTCAAGGTCCGCCGAGAAGAACCTTCCCTTCTTTAAGATCTTACGAAAAGGAAATAAGTTCGAGTGGACAAAGGAGTGCGAAGAGGCCCTGGAAAACTTGAAAAAGTATCTCCTCTCGCCGCCCCTTCTGTCTAAACCCATGGAGGATGAAACTCTTTACCTCTATTTGGCCACCACTGATGAAGCAATGAGTTCTGTACTGGTACGGCTACAAGACAACGAGCATTTACCAATTTACTACTTGAGCAAAGCTCTTGTAGGCTCTGAGGCCAGATATGTCAAGGTTGAGAAGCTCGCCTTCGCACTGGTTTACACTGCACGACGACTAAAGCCTTACTTCAAGTCGCATCGGATTGTGGTCCTTACAAATGAGCCACTCAAACATGTCTTGGAAAAACCGGATCAGTCAGGACGCCTGTCCAAATGGGCTATTGAGCTAAGTGAATATGATATTGGGTATCAAGCCCCATCTGCCAAGAAAGCGCAAGTTCTGGCCGACTTCCTGGTAGACTATCCAGAGAAAGCAGAAGAAGAGAACGAAAATTCCCAGGAAAAGGCTAGTCATGTGGTGATTGCCCAGATCAAGGAATCAAGTGAAGAGAAAGAAGCAGAAGAGACGCAAAGAGGTAGCATCCAAATTTATGACCGTAGTACTACCAACCTATGGATGATTCACTGAGAGTGAGGCACATGTTTCTCTTGGATGAAGAACTCGATACCTCGACAACTGCATCTTCCGACAAGAAGCAGGAGGTTGAGAAAGCACTCACTCCCACTTTAGGAGGAAAGGAAGGAAACAAAGAATGGTGGACATTACAAGTGGACGGATCATCAACTGGACGATTGGGAGGAATAGGAATTTTCCTTGAAAGCCCCGAAGGAGCCAAGCTAGAGTACGCCATCACCCTCAATTTTATGGTGACAAACAACGAGGCCGAGTACGAAGCACTTATCACCGGCCTAAGAATGGCGAAAGCCCTTCAGGTAAAAAGGATCAAAGCTACCATGGACTCTTCAACGTACAATCCCAGTTCTCCGGGTCTTTCACCACCAAAGGACCTAACATGATCAAATACTTGGAACTCCTCAAGAAAGAAGTTGAGCAATTTGAAGAATTTACTCTTGACCAATTTTACAGAGAATGGAATGAAAAGGCCGATGCCCTCTCCAAGTACGCCTCGGCTGTAGGAGCTTTGGACACAAGAAGTGTCATCCTAATGACCCGCGCGGAATCCTCCCTGGCAAACCCCAACGGAAAGATGTTCCTTTTGAGCACAGAAAGGAATTGGATGACTGATATATTCCGTTACCTCAAGGATGGCACTCTACCTATGGATCCTAGAGAGGCCAGGAAGATTCAATGTCGAGCTAATGACATTTTATTCGGAGAAGATCTCTACAAGAGATCTTACAATGAACTCACTTGAGGTGCCTAGATCCTCAAGAGGCAAATAACCGCGATGGAAGAGATCCACGGAAGCATGGAAGTCATTCTGGGGGAAGAACTTTGGCGCAAAAGATCATAAGGCAAGGATACTATTGGCCAACTATCGACATGGATGCTGCCAACATCGCCCGCGCCTGTGAAGACTGCCAATACTATGCCAACATACCACACCGCCCGACCAACCCTATGATTCCGTCAATCATAGCATGCCCATTTGATCAATGGGGCATAGACATAGTTGGTCCCTTTCCGCGAGGAACACATCAGAAGAAGTTCTTGATAGTGGCAGTAGAGTACTTCACTAAGTGGGTCGAAGTCAAGCAGTGTCAACCATCACAGAAAGCAGGGTGAGGACATTCATCTGGAAAAACATCATCTGCCGGTTTGGACTCCCACGAGTGCTAGTTTCAGACAATGGAGCACAATTTTCGGGGTCAAGACTGAAGGAGTGGCTTCAGTCCTTCAAAATAGAACAACGCTTTACTTCCGTTGGCCACCCCCAAGCCAATGGTCAGGTGGAAGCCACCAACAAGACCATAGTCAAAATTTTGGAGAAAAGGTTAAGAACTTCCCAAGACAGTTGGGCGGATGATCTCGACGCAGTCCTTTGGGCCCATCGAACGACAGCCCGAACCGCCACACAAGAAACACCTTTCTCCTTGGTCTATAGATCCGAGGCGGTCATCCCTTCGGAGACGGTGGTGGCAACCCAGAGAATCCAGCAATACAACCCAGTTGATAATGAGCTCGCAAGGATCTATGACCTCGAGCTCCTTGAAGACAAGCGCGATAAGGCATTGGCCAACATCCTTCGGTACCAAGCCATGACCGCTCGGGCCTACAATAAACGTGTCCTTCCCAAGGACATACAAGTTGGAGACTTAGTCCTCAGAAGTGCCGATATACTAAGTCATGTGCGGAAACTTAAGCCCAAGTGGGAAGGACCGTACAAGGTTATTGGGGCAAGAGTTAATGGAAGCTTTGAACTGGAAGATGAACAAGGGCGGGCCTTGAAGAGAACTTGGAATGCCAAGAATCTCCAAAAGTTTTACACTTAGAGAAGTATGGCAACGACTGTCACCTTCCTCTGTCTGGTCGACCTGTTTTTTGTGTTTGTTTTTTGAAAAAGGCCTCGAAGCCCTCAAGTTGTAATCCGATTTCCGTCAAATCAATACAACTGTGATTTCATAAACATTGTTGATAATCATGTCCTCCGAATTTCATGATTCGGACGAGCCATGAAGATATTTAAACTACTTAATCCGAACCTCGATCATACACTGATCCGGATCGGATTAACACAATCAAACAGTGTCCGACCTTCACAAAGGCAAATACGCTTTTATTAAAACAGGGGTACAAATTTACAAAGTCAGGGTCCGAAGAGCCCTAATCAGGCTTACAAAAACAAGCTCCTACTCTATCTCTTTTCTACTTCTACAGCGAAGCTTCCTAATTAACCCCGGTCTACCGAACCAAACCCCGTCCGAACACTGTTAGCTGCATCTGTAGGCGCTCCGGAGGAAGAGGGAACTCCACTATCCCAACTTTGATTGCTCACTGACAAAGGTTTCGAAGCCCCTTCGGGCGATACAAAGTCTAACAGCAGCCGGACGATATAACTAAGGCCATTCAATGCTTCCAGAAAGGATACTTCATCACTTCTGAGAGAAAGAAAACTCCGAAGCAAGCAAGAAGCACACTGACAATCCGGATCGCCTCATATCAAATACTATAAATACACCCCAGATTCAGAGTATTTGGAAAGCGATCAACCCGGATAGTCGGATCAACCCAAGTCACTCCGGAGGCTCCCGTTGGTCCGAGTCCCAACAAGACCGGCATTGTCAGGGACTCCGTTCCAGAATTGTAAGCCGCTCCCTCGAGCCTTCAATTCTGGAACGTAGCCACAAACAAAACCGAGCTGCTCGGACGAAAGACCTTAGGTGCAAGACAAACGAGTCACCAGAAAGGTTACTTCCGGAAGTCCCCAATGATCCGACTCCAAACAAGCTCAGCACTGTTGGGGACTCCTTTCCAAAAATTGCGAGTAGCTCCCTCGAGCCTTCAATCCTGGAGACAAAGTCACCAACAGAACCAAACTGCTCGAATACATATCTTCAAGGACGAGCTGGAAGACCTACTAAAAAGGATACATCCGGAGCTCCCTCAATCCGAGAAACGAACAACTAGACACCACAGGATTGGTAGAAAGCCTTCCAACATCTCGGGCGGTTTTTTTACGACCGAACCACAAAATACTGGAAGGGATTCTATCAAACCAATTCTGCCAACTTGTCGTCCCCCGGGTGCATACTCAGAAGCGGATTGCCTCGGATGCATGGAGGTTCACAAACAACTATTTGAAGATCCCCGAACCATCCAGCTAATCTACCTCTCCGGGGCTAAAAGTCACGAATATAGACCACAGCGCCGGAGAAAGAAGATTAGCCTGACGATCAGAGGAATTGATTGGCACAAATTTCGGGCCTCACTCGGCACGGACCGTATCCTCGAAGATCCGAGGCTGGCTTTCCGAGCAATCTAATTTCCAAAACTCTCGCCGAGAACCAACCCGGGTAGACTTCCGAAGCATCGGAGAAACCCTTGGGAGGAGATCACGGACAAGAGTGATGGTATAAACATGCTCCCCAGCCGTTCGGACTCGAGCTCCGGACCTTTGATAACTATAAAAGGGCGAGATGTCCTAATGAGAAGCCGTACAAAGCAGGAGTATATATAGAAAGAGAAGATCAATTAGAAGCGGACACGTGTCCCATATTCACCAAAAATGGGCTTGGGCCAAACATGGGCCTGGCTCTTCGCCTTCCATTGGCCCAACCTAACAATCCATCCACATGGTCGAGCATGTCGACTAAGCTACTCACTCGGACATATCAAGCTCGGGGCTGACATAACGACATCCGAAGCAACTGTGATTCGTATAGAGTCACCCTGTACTTGATGCTGATCATCTTTTCACTATCTCACAAGTCTGCATGACTCGGGATAACACACCAAGCCAACGTCCGAATTGCCACTACTGATCACGATACAAGGAGATTCTCTTTCTCGCAAGTCTGATCACTCTAAGACGTGGCTCCGAACCGTTCGTGATTCGGTTTATTTCTATTAAAGATTCCGATTCGGATGGGAACAATGGTTGATCATCCCCCAAGACCCGCAAAGGAGAATTTGCACCAGGCAAATTAATGTCCTGGCGGTATGAATCACAAGGGTCCGAACCCACTATCCGAGTCTGCGAGAGTTGATGAGTTACTACGCAAATACGAAATTAAAACGCGCAAGGATGAACACAGCAACATTAGCATTCTTGTGACAAAAATAGTTCCGAGCCACCAAGGGGCCGAACCAACAAACGTTCATCAAAACCAAGTATATATTTATCCAACAAAAGATGATGAGCAAAAGAAAAAACAACATTGTTTTTAGGCCCGGAGGCACCCTACTACAAAAAACCCGGGGCATACCCCGTCTTCACTGCCTACGTCGCTCGGACGAACTAGGTTGAGACCGAGAGGGGCCCCCCGTATCCTTCTCCGGAGGCGCTTGACCTTGCTGTTGGGCTGCTTGGGCTAACCTCCGTTCTCTCCGAGCCTCAACCTCTTTCAGGAAGGCCGGACACTCCTCCATCAAGTCAAGGTTGCGATCAAAGCCTTGGACAGGCCCGGGCAGAGTCAGCCAGTCTCGGTTGTGCTCTAAGTGATCCTCCAAAGGAACGAAAACACTGGACATAAGCACCCGAGGGACGAAGGATGGGAGGTACGGACCGCCATGGTTGTACTTCTTGCCCTCCGACTCGTCGCAGACCAGCTCCACAAATTCACATTTAAGCAGGTCTTCGTCCAAGACACCCTCCGGAGCAAAGACCGAGCCATCTCCATTTTTAAAGGCAGATACCCCCTCAGCCTCCAAGTCGCAGTCATTCGGTATCCAACCCTTCCTCCGGCACTGCTCCACAGCTGCATCAAACCCATCTTGACGGGCCTCATCATATTTCGACTCGAGCAAAAACTTGTAGGAGTCCGAATCAAGGAAATCTTGGACAGCCCTTGTCCGGACTCCCCGAAGCTCCTTCAGCATCTTATCCTTGAAAGTCCTAGAGACGGCCACGAAATCGTCCAAACTATCTTGGTGCACTTTCAAGTCAGCCTCCAAAGATCGAATGGCACTTTTCATCTTGGCCGTCTCCGACTCGGCCTCTTGTTTAGCAGCTATGGCCTTCTTCAGGCGCTCCGAAGTGCTGTTCAACCGGGACGCTTCAATCGCCCGGGCAGCCTCAGCCTTGGCTAAATCCTCTTCCAGGGTAGCCCTCCGAGCAGCTACCAAGGAGCATGCTTCAACAGCAGCAGCAAGCTACAAACAAAAACGAAACATTGAGAGTGTTAGATACCTCCGAACCACAAGAAGATGTAAAACCAACGGAAAACTTAAACTCACTTTGCGCTGAGCGGCAGTTAACTCCGAAATCCGCTCCAACTCCGAAGCAGCAACCAACCGAGCAACTTCAGCATCCGAATCCAGCTCGGGCGCCTCGCTCACCTTTCCCTTGCCTTTCTTGGCGGGAGGATTCGGACCTTCGGAGGAGCGCTTTTTCGCAGCCGCAGCGCTCGACCCGCTTGCAGGAGGATCTCGGGACACGGATCTTGGAGGCTTTTTCGAGCCCTTAGAGCCGACCACCTTACCCTTGTCCGGAGTAGGGATAGTTTGGGCCTCTTCGCCCGCAGCAGCTCTCCGAGACTCCTCCACACGGAACACAGCAGCATTTCTTGGCTCGTTCATCGGGAGTACGGTGGAAGTCTTGATAATCTGGGTCCGAGAACCCTCTGCCAACTCCTTCCGCTGCGCAGCGTTTTGCTGACGCTTCAACTCCCGCATGGTCGACATCGTATACTCGAACCAAAAAGCTGCACATCCGAACCACAATGAGTTGCAAGATACAAAAGAATCTACAAATGATAATCATATAGTCGACAAACAGACAACCGACTCGGACAACCAACCAGAGGAAGAGAGAAACCACTTACTCAGATCCTCCATGTTGTCACAAAAACTTGGCTCGGACAAGCCGGCCAAGAAAGGCAGAGGTTGACATATCAGACCTCGGAAGAAGTACTTCTCCGGCTCTTGACTCCGATGGAACGCTTGCATCGACAAGGGGATGTTCCGTGCCGGTGGCTTCCAATCTGGCAGTTTGCCTCGGAAGATCTTCTTCTCGAAATGCCACATGGGCCTCTCCGCTTCGGATTGCCCGGGCTTCAGAGCCCGACGGACAAAAATGTACCTCTTGAACCATTGGATTCCCAACGAGGACAAGGGATCAACAAAAAATGTGTACGCCTGGCGACATACGAACGTATAGAACCATGTGTTCCTATTACTTACACTAATGTTGAATAATTTACGGAAATTATCGAAGGTGAGCGGGATGCCTTTATATTTACATAGCACTCCGAAGCACATCAAATTTTCGAGGGAGTTGGGGATGATCTGGTGCGGACTCAAAGCCATGCTGTTCAAAATCTCCAGAAACTCGGACGATACTGGTAGCCGCCACCCGCAATGGAGACTTATCTCATAGACAGACATGTAGCCCGGAGGCGGATTATAAAAAGCATGAGATTCGTCCGGGATGAGAATCTCCACACACTCCGGGATCTCATATCTTCTCCGGAGCTCATCCACTTCATCGGCTCGGATGGTTGAGGCACAAGTAGGCAGAGTACCATCTTCATTCAACTCGCCCTCCGGATCGGGGTGAGTGACTGTCTCTAGACCGAGGGAACTTCACTTGAAAACGTCCTCACCCTTCCTCGGCCTCTCCGGACGCTCTTCCTCACCACCGCCGACTCGCCTTGCCTGTAAGTTTCCACACGGAGCACATTAGCGGATGGCTCGCACCTTCTTCCTCCTCAAAATGTAATCTTCGCCAAGACACTTTCTTTCGCCTCATCTTCCTCGGATGAGGACGCTTAACTCTACAACGTCAAGAGGCGCAATGACACACGGTCTTCTTCACCTTCTTCAAATGCACCTAAGCTAGGAAGTGCCTCCGAAGTATCATGCACTTCCTCAATAGTTGGCGCCTGCGGATCCGGAACGAACGGGACTCGATTAGGATTACTCCTAAAATTATAACCAAGGTTGCGAATTAAAGATCGGATCTCTACCGGAAGTTCGGATTCTTGGCCAGCCCGACCCGGGCGACGAGTTCCTACAACTCGCGAACTTGTTTCTTGAGCCGCTACAATAACCTGCACATGGGACACTCGCAGGTAATCCTGACGACTCGGAGGACCTGGATCCGGAACAACTAACCGAAGTAAGGAACTTACCTCGGGCTCTTCCCGACTCGGATGGGACGCTTGCTCCACCTCCAGTACTTCGTCGTCATCCATGATCTCAATCTCCTCGGAGCTATCGGTTAAGGATATCGCCTCGGAGTCATATCCCTCAGCCTCGGATCGATTTTGGCTATCACTCTCGGATATCCTAGGGAAAGGAGAAAGCAATTTCGTAAGCTTTAAGATGGCAGTCCGAGAGGTCGTTTATGTATATTAAAGTGGTCAGTTCAAAGCCAAAACTAGCGGCTTTACTTGACGAAGTTAGTCCCGAGTCAGTACTACGCTTATACGGGGTTAGTCAACATCAAAGTACGTAAAGGTTACCAACTATACTACACATCATGAGCATGCATCCGAGTAACTTGAAGACAAAAGACAACAGAGATAATTTAATCATAAGACGAGACAAGTAAACTTACTTGGACTCGGATGATTAGATAGAAGTGATTTGACTTTGCACAGGATCACGCGCTTCGAACCGCTCGTTGCTCGCTTCGGATTGCTGGTAGTTGCTTCGGATATACTTAGAATGCAAAAATTCTCTCTCTAAACGGTGAGAAATGAACCGGCCAACCCCTCTATTTATAGAGGGCCATATTGGGAACTCCAACCGTCGCGATTTTTCTGGATTAAATCTCAATCGTAGATCAGAAATCATCCAACGGCATAGTACAATTATACCAAGTGAAATGACGAATTGGTACAACGAATTTATCTCACGGATAGACGAATACAACAACTATCCCACTCTCGGGCAGCAGACAGCACGAGAGCTCCGGATTATCATCTTCTCGGACGCCTAGCGGCTTATCAGTCCAGGATAACTGGTCCACACAAGGAACCTCGTATTCTCGAGCAATTATCCTTCGGACCTTCCCGCGACCACAGAGGCTGGTTCGGACGGGACACGCACCTACGGTCCGCCACCGTAGCTCATCAAAGGTACACTACCGATGTTCGGAGCCTACACTTAGTCTCCATTACAAATACCCTTTTTCTTTTTTCTTCACTTCGTTGCCCTTCGGACCCAGTCCCTCGGATGGCGACGATGTTTTAGGAAAAGAAAAAAGGGGGGGGGGAGAGACTAAGTCAATGGCCACACGAAGTACGGAGTACACCTTTTTTCAACAAAATCGAAACGGATTGGACCGAAGAACGGATTCTTTCCTCAAAACAGCTTCCCAAACCCATAGTTCCACAACTATCTTCTACTAAGATACTTGGAAACTAGGGGGACATATGTTGATACGGAAATATGTCCAATCCGTCATAAAGGACCTAGGAGCGAATCCTAAGTCATCCCAAGTCATCCAATGGATCCGAGGCACTTTGGTCCGAGTCAACGGTCCGATCCGGGCAGACTAACCATGGTCCGACCCACCCTAAAAGAAAGGGACAAAGGATTTGGACCTACAAGGCCCGACCCGGAACCATAGGTCCGACCCACCTTGGTCCGGGCCTCTCTGGGAAAGGAGCACAGTGCTAAGTCAGTACCCTCTCCGACCCAAGGACTCCGATACGGATGTCGACTCGGATCCAGCATGACCATCTCTTAAAGCAACCAAGCAAATGAGCACCAAAGAGTGAGGTGTCCGAACCCAGGAGCTCCGAACTGGAAGAGTTGGACAGGCAGGAGAACTTCCTCATCTGACAATCAGGTACAGTCTGGATCAGGCATCCGGACCGACCTCTCCGAACCTGGGAACTCAGAAGAACTAGTCACAGCCTCAAGAACTCTCCCAATAATGACCAAACTACCCCTAAAGCCCAATATGGCATGGGCTAAAGCTTCATTGTTGGGCTATGGGCCTCATGTTAGCATTGGTGGCTCTATCCTGGCCGTACACATGGCGCAATCCTAGCAAGGCCTTCCATTTTGATGATAGCCTATAAATAAGGCATACATCCCAACAAGTAAGTAACTTCGGACTTCGAACAAGTCATCTCGCTAGTCACATCACGACCCCAATCCCAAGTACTATACAGAGTCGATCCTCAGTCACTCTCGAGTAAAGTCTCATCCCGGTTTGACACTTAGCAAACCGGGCACTAACCCCCCCCCCCTGCTCAAGTGTGCAGGTCCTTACCGGAGTAGTTGGTCGCTGGTTCTTATGCCTCGGTCCTCACCTAGCAAGGAGCCTCTTACCTTGGCACCCATTAGAAGAGTTAAATAAATCTAAGTAGTTGGGGAGTTATACCCTCAACATATGTAGCTAGCTTGAAATTCTCTCATTAGCAGGCAGAAAAGTCCCAATCCTATCGAAGGACAGAAGAACAGTTTAGTAAACATATCATTAAGCTTGTCGAGATGGCAAAAATTGGTAAAACGACACCCAAATAGCACTTCAAGTTTTCAAGAAGAACAATTATCATCTCCGTGCAGATTGTTTTGCCTCTTCTATTTGCAAAAATAAAAAACAAAGCAACTGCTTCATGTATATTGTTTATAAGCAACTGCCTTTTTTTATTTCCCATTTTTGTACAACTATGTCGTTTCATGCTAAAACCAGTGACCATCAGTAGAGGAACTAAGTGTTGTGTCAAGGCCCTGGATAGAAAACAATTATGAATTGTACATTCTATTAACTACCCCGCATGTTCATAACACAAGCTGATGAACATGGAAATAAGGGTCATAGGACGTATTAAGTAAGATGGCACTCCACCAGGCAAGACATCACTTCATTCCATCAATCTTTGTTCAGCCCTTGCATTCTACTGGCACAAGGATTTGTGCACTCAAAACATAATTTTTATTTACCAACTAAGAATGTGATAAGGGCCATAAGGCTGCTAAAGTTCATACTCTAGACCATTATCAAGGATTCAGGACTATCCTAATGTATCTCTGTACTGTATGAACCATGAACTCAACATCTCAATACCAGGACAAAATTAAAGGCAAAAATCTTGTAACGACAAGTATGATTGACGAATGTAAGTGTGCATAATAATGAATTAACAAAGCACAACGACAAAAACAAATCCCGCAGGTACCATTAAGATAGTCCGCATTGCTGTCCGTGACATACTAATCCTTACATACCTAATATGATAAAACCACAAAGTTCATGTGGAGATTTCTGTCTCACGGAACACACATCGCCTCATCACAGAAACACTAAATATTCCAGCCCTAACAAGTTACTTTTGATTCCATCATACCCCATTACTTGCACAAACCGTTAAATGCTATCATAAACTATCACAATTTGTGGTTGCCATGTCCCCCCCCCCCCCTGACTGAAGAGTAATGTTCTGTGGAGGTGGTTATAGCCTATAGATATGAGATCAAAGTATATGGATCATGCTGATATTTTGCTAACCAATGCATCATTATTGAACTTCGTTTCCGATTGTTACGAGTACATAATATCTTAATCAGCATTCCATCAGAGACATCCAGCAGACTTTTTATTATGATTTTATGTGCTTCCTGTGCATGGCTTTACATGATATCACTGTCAACTCACCATATTTTCATTTTTACTAATGATTTCACCTTTTCCCTCTGCAACTGTTGGAAATCTAATTCTTTTTTCTCTTGCAATTCCTTCAGAGGGGGCTTGCAAAATACATTAAAATATATGCTTGCTCAAATGCAAAGACAGAAGACTTGTGGTCAGTGCTTGAAGAAGAATCAGTGAACCGTGAATAAGCTAATGAACTCTTGGACAAAAGCAAGGTTATCCTGTTGTCTCGGTGAAAGTTAAAGATCGACTTTGGAGTTTGAGCGGTAACTTGACCTATCTTTTACTTGGGTGCTCGGTTAGAACATTAGTGGACTCTTTCATGATGATACTTTTAAATAAATGGTGAAAATTCGATAGCTACATTGTCTCGTGTTTTAACATCCACAATTCTTATTGAGTGGTTACGTGGTGAAGGGCAATGGGTTGTTCCGATAACTCTATGGTGTGGCTCTTACAATGCTCGCATAGGTTCTTACCGCAAACAAAAAGTGAGACCCTTGACGTTAACGAATTCTTGGGAGCCCAAAGTGTCATCCTGCTCCCCTTGGATCAAAGTTAATTTGGAGCAATTTGGTTTCTTTAGAGTGAAGTATGATGCGCACCTATCGCCAAAGCTTAGAAATGCAATAGAGAAAAGTCCTTGTCAACTGTGATAGATATGGTAATCATGACATAAATTTCGTGAATCGCCTAATATGTGCATGTGTGTGATTTGTACTAACCTTTTCGGCAGAATCTTGGATGACTATAATGCTCTGTGCATGGCATGCCAACAAGACTTGACCTCTCTTGCCACGATGGGTGCTTACAGGAGGAGCTCGAATACACATCTATCTAATTTGATCGTGTAATGTTTTCTATTTCTGTTTTTATTTGATTTACATTCAAGATTGCATTTATATCCCCCCTTCATTTTAGTTTTTTCATTTGCTTTTGCAGATAGCTTCTGAAGTGGCCGGAATTGTGGGCGTCTTTTGAATTGCTCGATGAGATCAAATTGTTCTTCATCAACCTTTTCCAGAATTCTTCAGAGTGAGTAATTGACTTTCTATTCTCCTTATGCAATAGGCTTTAATTTTCATTTGGCATAGGCGGAAACATGGAACCCTGGGTTTTGTAACATGGTCTCTTCTTGGATTTAATGTATATAAATATGGCTAGTTTTTTGTTGGCTCCAATGTGCATTTTTGTTGTAATTCGCAATGAAACCACAAGGCATTTATATTTTTCTATTTGGTTGCTCATAAAAGTGAAATTTATGTACCACATTAATGAGCTGATTCATGTAGACTGACAGAGAAGGCTACCATGGTGTTTATGGAACCTAACTATCATAACTCATGCTCTGAAGATATTTTGATTATATTATTATTCATCACATCTGGGTGCTCTATATTACTTTGCTGGGAGGATCCTAAACAGGGGGAGAGCCATCTTGATGCCATGTTAAGAGGCGAACTCTTGACAGCATTGGCTTTGTTTGGCCATGACTTGACACTAGATGAAGCAAACAGGCGCTTCCAGATATATTTGAATGATCCGATCCGTTAGCTAACGGATCGGATCGATCCGATCCGTAAAAGAGGATAAACGGACCGGATCTACGGATCCGGATCATATGAGCAGCCCTAATTTTCTCACTATTGCGCCACCATTTTTTTATTATTTCTCAAATTTTATATTTGGCATAAAACATGTACTATAACCTTAGTCACATAGAGCGAATTCGAGCACAAGAGCGGGAACGGGAGCGAGCGAGGCGAATCAAATTCAAAAATATTTGGGAGCGGGAGCATATATAGAGCGCGGTTGTTTCAGTATATAATTAAATTTAATTATAATTTTATACCTATATTATTCTAAAGATAACTTATTAATTTTTTTTGTAGATATTCTAGTTCTATATTCAAACATAATATGATATTTACTCCTCAAATTATATCAGAATTTTTTATAGCTGAAATTTCTACTTTGATTTTTCGTATTTTTTTCATTGTTTTCGACCCTTTATGCGATACTAAATAAGAAATCTCAAGTTCATTATGCTCAAATCATTTTAACAATCTCTTGTAAAAAATAAGACGCATAAAATTGACATTATATTCCTAAAATTCTTCGACGATGAACTAAGAAAACTTAATTCGAGAACTAAGAAAGCATAAGTCGAGAATTAGTGAAGCTCCCAAGCTCAGAACGTGGATTCGCGCTCGGAACGTGAAAAAAGCTCCGGGGATGAAGAATTATGTTACTACCTCCGTCTCGATTTTAACTTTTCGCAAATCCAACATAAGTTTTAAGGGAAGAGCGAATAAAGTATGAGAGACAGGTGAATAATTTAAGGGATGAAAAGTTGAAAGTTAGACGTCCAAAAATGGAATGCGGGAAGTTGAAATCGAAACGAATAAGGTATTTTAATTGTATGTCAAACATAAAAACTGATGAACACTGACATAAGAGAATTGATAGTTGATTTTCAAAAGTATAATATGGATACAGACTACAAAGTGTATTAATACCATACTATACTTGGACCAAACTCAAAATAGACTGAAAAATCGATGAAAATAGACAATCAATGATCAAAGATACTCCTCCATTATTAATCACTCTAGGACGATAATATTGTAACTAAAGTTTCCTTCAAATATATGTAGTTCTTTTTTTTTTTTTAATTGCACCAGACCCAACCGTTGCAAAAGCGTGAAAAATCTAATTTGACAAGTGTTTTTATTTCAAAAATAAAACATTTGCCACTAGAATTTCAAAATCATATCTTATAGGTACTGCTTCGAAGTTTATAAAGTTTCAGATGTCATTTTGCAGTTTCTGAAACTGTTAGGGCTTCTTTGGAGATTTCGGACTGTTTAGGGACTGACTGTGCAATAAGAAAAAGACAGGTTTCTCTCAAATTAGGGAAGTCGCCAGACCATATCAAATTCTCCAAATCATAGCCCACGTACTTTTTAGAAACCTCAAAGCAACACAAAACTTTCATCAAAACCCAACCAACCACAATGAATGAGCCGGAAACAGTCAATCCACCGGAAAGGGGTCAATTTTACGACCACAAGCACCCGAGGTATCCGTGAAGATTTGCATCCTTCAATCACATGGGTACGGGGATAATATTTTACGCATAAATACTTAAATTACATGCCTCTTACCTAGAGGTAAACAAATCTGTATGTATGACATTTCAAGAATTTAATGTTGCATAAACATTCTATAATGGAGACAAATCAAAATTTCACCAATGACAGTTAAATGAATTTGCAGCAAACTTACTATACCAGTAGCAAAATGGAACACATACTTGATCTAGACATAAAGGAGTTCAAGAGCGGACATAGAAAACCGAAAATGGAATCGGTATCAATCCTACTCTTGTACTAGATAATACGATATGGATGTCTATATCCATTACTAGAATCACGTAAACCATCCTACCAAAGTAAATGCAGACTGAGTATCACTCGAAATGACAAAATATCGCAATTTTCTCGAGAACAAGACATAAGTTACCACCAAGACACACTTTGTTTATCGCTTGAAAAGCCAAGCACTTCACAACGCATGGATACATTAGCCCTTTAAATTGATTAAGGAACTAGTTTATCGGGGCAATGGAGATGGCACTACCAAGTTGCTTCAGATCATGCACCACGTAAATGTAACAAATACAATTATAAATATTCTATAAAAACTTCTCCGCATAAAAGAAAACGATAATTCTAAAATAACCATTGTATACTATCGTGTTCGACTTCGATACTAGGATCACCAATCTTTATCAAGAGGACACAAACTCATCACCTGATCAAGGCAAGATTAATCTATACTAAATCGTGTGGTTTGCATTTACAATGTTTATCAAGAGGACACAAACTCATCACCTGGTCAAAGATTAATCTATACTAAATCGTGTGGTGACATTTACAATGTTCATCGTACAAAGTCGATTAGCGATTGCATCAAAATTAGAGAGCAATACATAGCACCAATATTAAATAAACCATGATTGTCTGATATTGATGCTCAAACACGAGTTTTCAAAGTCAAATACTAAAATAAACAATAATATGCATTCGTAGTTTGTAGCATTTCTAGTTCTTAAACAGTGATATTGCTCATATTAAAAAGGATAGGGTTTTACTTTAAAATGTTGAGTCAAGCATAATCACTCACAGATAAACATTCACCGCACTTCTCCCCACTCAGAGACACTCGCTTATTCATTGGTCCTTCAATAATTCTCTGAATATGACCTATATCAAAACAAAACAAGGATGTAATAGGAATTTTTCACACATTTCCTTTTCAATCCAACATGGGTTTGAGATTCAAAATAAAACTTACCTCATCCTCTTCACAAGAATCGGATAGGCGACATTCGCCTCGGAAAACCCTCTCTCTTCTCCTCTCCGGTTTTGATCTTCCAAGATTATTGATTCTGGTTTCTTTGATTTTCCAGACTTCTTGATTATGGTTTCCAACGTGCCTTAAGGAGTGATTCACCCAGAATTTGACAATATCCAAGACATAGACTCGCTTTCTCAACATACGAAACTTTTCTCCTTCAAGTGATCACAACCACAAATACATGGAGACTACTTGTTGCTTACTCTCAAGATCCGGAAGCTCTGATCGTTTCGGCCGAAAATCTTGGTACACCCATGGCAATAATGTGGTGCTGTGCATATGAAGAAGCGAACCTCATCGATGGTACATCGCTTTTGGATCCCCGATGTTGGCCGACAAGCAAAAGTTGAAACGGTCTTGTAAAGATAAGCCCTAAATCCTCTCCAACATGTTAGCTACTCTCTTTATCTGCAGATGCTGGCAGAGAAAATACCAACCATCCAACCGGCAGTTCGCACTAAATCTATCGAGAAGCTGGGGGAAATTTAAATTTAGGAGTTGCCCTGCAAATAGTTCAAATAGCTCAAAGAATGGAAAGAGCCCCACTTTTTTAACTTCATCAAAAGGTTTCTTTAAGCAATCAATCAAGTAATCTAAATCTTCAGGATTTAAAGTGGTGGTGAGTCCATCTGGATAGCGACTTCCTCTACGTCCGACTCTCCCAAAGAATCTGCTTCACCCGTGATCTCGGTACAGGAACTATCTTATCACCATTGTACTTGGAAAGGCTATAAAACACAACCCTTCGTATATTTAAATTTAAACCCATTCCCACAACATCACTTGCTACCAAGATGTCAAAGTCATCATCGTGATTATTGAAAAGAGCAACTTGGTGTCTCCGATTCTCAGGTGGCAAGCCGCCATATATAACACAACACCGATGCTTGGTGAACTTCTCAATTGCCAATTTAGCCACAAATATTTCTTTTCTTGAGAAGGCAACAATACAGTCTCCAGACCTCACATGTTTTAGGTCTCCTAAGGGGTTTTGGCCTCAACCACAAGAGGCTTAAATCTGTCATAATACTGCTCAACCAGTTCATCCCCAGTAACTGAGCAAAAGTTTCCTAATTACATTCAAAACACTTGGATCCCCACACAAATGTATCTCATCAGCTTGCAAACCAAGAAATGCTCTAGTCCAAGCGTAACCTCCGCAGATCACCATCATCCGAATTTCATCGATCACAGCTACATCAAACAATTCTTGTGTTGATACCATCTCAACAAAGACATGCAGATGATTAGAGAAAGGAAACACTTTCCTCTCCGTCCAAAGAACTAGACTACAATAAACCCCAAAGCGTTAACCTTATCAAAAACCTCCATTGCTAACAACCTAAGAGGACTACAGTAGACACCTTTTTTGGCTTCCATATACCTCTGCAAGGCATTATACGTTTTCCCACTATTAGTTGGACCACAGTGATAAATTACCTTCCGCTTCATTGCTCTGGCAAAAGGGAACCAAGTATGAGGCTTTGTCATGTCAGATGAGTACACCATTTCCCTAAACTTTCTAATTTCTTCCGGGTACTCTTCAATGCAGAACTCCACAAATATAGGGAACAAAAACTTATCAGCTTCCACACTAGGCCCAAGGGACACCAAATGCTTAACTAGCTCGGTGTTGTTACATTTATCCAAGAAAAGGTGTCGAACTCTCGAGCACCATGGGGAAAACGAAGCACCAATATACACTCCAAGAGCCTGATTTACAGCCCAAGGCACCAAAGGAAAAACTCGTGAATATCTCATCCAAAGCATCCGATTCGGGGATCGACTTTCACACCGGATATCAAGATTCTTAAGCGCTTTATATATTTCCATAGGATCACTAATTCCCTTATCATGAATTTGACCCATCTAAACATACTTGTACATCACTACCTGTTCTACTACTAAATTGATCTCTTTATGAACTATGTAAGATTACGAGAGGGTACAAATGAAAAATGAATGCGTAAAAGCTAAAACGGCCATATTGCATCAGCCGAGGGGAAAGCAAAATGGATTGTTTGGAATTTGGTAAAGGAGGCAAATTTGAAAAAACCACGAGTGGAAATATAACTGGAAGTGTTCTTCTTGCAGCAGGAATAGAGATAAAGAAGGCGTTTTGAGGAGCCGCCTCTATTCATTTTTACGAATCAAGAATGAATGGAACAACAACAATAGCACAACAGAAATAGCTTACAATAAAATTTGAGCTTAGGTATTTTACCAACCTTGATGCCGTAGAAGAAAACCCATCATGGAGAACTCCAAAAGGGACCCTTTTCTTGCAGGGTTATGGAGGAAAGATTGTAATTTGAAGCGTTGGCATGGTATGTTCTACCAAGAAGAAGGAACTGATTAATGGGCGGCTGATACAAAGGCAAATGCTAGGGCTGGCCTGGTAATGCTAAACCGCTCATTTATGACTTTTGGCCCAATTATAAATAAATATCCTTAAAATAAATATGCTACGTAAACGCATATCTGATAAATAGGTATTGAAGTTCATGCAAGGGTCAGTCCTCTTCTAAGTATCAAAATCTTGTTGTGTTGTTCTTTACGACTCCTATAATTTGCCATCGATGAACGCTCCCATTGAGTTCCTAAGAACCAAACCTATCCCTACATTACCTAGACTGACTCTCCAACCCATCTATATTAAGGCTGAAAATCCCCATCGGAGGTGATGTCCAACAACATTCTAATTGTGTTTGAAGGTCTGGTTGTAGTTGTAGATGAGTTCTGTACACAATTTTAATTGTTGTTCTCTCAATTTCCAGTTGATTAATTAGCTTGTCTCTAAAAATAGTTCATTACGATTCTCTGCCGTACGAACAAGATTGTAAGAGCAAGTAATCAACGCTTTTATTACGAGGCATGTTCAAGAGACAATTTGTGGGGTAGATTAGGGCGTTGAAGGTTCAGAGAGATGAAGTGGCGTGTAACATCAAATGGTTTGCAGCATTGCGCATTCAAAAACTGGTGACGAAGAGTTGTTTCATCTTCGAGGACCGAGGTTACATAATGGGCAGCCCAGATTGTCCACTTGTTTCTGGAACCAAAGCCTTTTGTCTTGTGGGCAGACATGCAGTATGTCATACAGAGACACCCAATGGAACCAACGCCTTTTGTCTTCAAGAAGCTATCTTCTAAATTTATGACATAACAAGGAGGGTGGTTCTTCGAATCATCCCCAAAAATTTACTTCACAGAAACCGACTAATCAGTTCGTTAAAACACGAATGCACATTTAGTAACTAGCAGTTGGCACGCGGGGTGCCCGTGATTGGTAATTTTTACAATATTATCCTCATACAAGACATAAAAATGTTTGCTGAGAAAAAAGTAAATGAAGGGTTGAGTTTGATCCAACCAGCAGTTTTAGAACTGTTAGACGTATATGCAGCTAGCTTGAAATTCTCTCATTAGCAGGCAGAAAAGTCCCAATCCTATCGAAGGACAGAAGAACAGTTTAGTAAACATATCATTAAGCTTGTCGAGATGGCAAAAATTGGTAAAACGACACCCAAATAGCACTTCAAGTTTTCAAGAAGAACAATTATCATCTCTGTGCAGATTGTTTTGCCTCTTCTATTTGCAAAAATAAAAAACAAAGCAACTGCTTCATGTATATTTTTTATAAGCAACTGCCTTTTTTTATTTCCCATTTTTGTACAACTATGTCGTTTCATGCTAAAACCAGTGACCATCAGTAGAGGAACTAAGTGTTGTGTCAAGGCCCTGGATAGAAAACAATTATGAATTGTACATTCTATTAACTACCCCGCATGTTCATAACACAAGCTGATGAACATGGAAATAAGGGTCATAGGACGATATAAGATGGCACTCCACCGTGCAAGACATCACTTCATTCCATCAATCTTTGTTCAGCCCTTGCATTCTACTGGCACAAGGATTTGTGCACTCAAAACATAATTTTTATTTACCAACTAAGAATGTGATAAGGGCCATAAGGCTGCTAAAGTTCATACTCTAGACCATTATCAAGGATTAAGGACTATCCTAATGTATCTCTGTATCCTAAAGTTCATACATTAAAATATATGCTTGCTCAAATGCAAAGACAAAAGACTTGTGGTCAAGGCTTGAAGAAGAATCGTGAACCGTGAATAAGCTAATGAACTCTTGGACAAAACAAACAAGGTTATCCGTTGTCTCAAAGGAAAGTTAAAGATCAGACTTTGGAGTTTGAGCAGGTAACTTAACCTATCTTTTACTTGGGTGCTCAGTTAGGCTGTTAGTGGACTCTTTCATGATGATACTTTTAAATAAATGGTGAAAATTCTGATAGCTACATTGTCTCTGTTTTAACATCCACAATTCTTATTGAGTGGTTACGTGGTGAAGGGCAATGGGTTGTTCCGATAACTCTATGTTGTGGCTTTTATAATGCTCGCAATAGGTTCTTACCGCAAACAAAAAGTGAGACCCTCGACGTTAACGAATTCTCGGGAGCCCAGTGTCATCCGCCCTTGGATCAAAGTTAATTTGGAACAGAATCGGTTTCTTTAGAGTGAAGTATGATGCGCACTATCGCAAGGCTTAGAAATGCAATAGAGAAAAGTCCTTGTCAACTCGTGATAGATATGGTAATCATGACATAAATTTCAGAATCGCCTAATATGTGCATGTGTGTGATTTGTACTAACCTTTTCGAGGAGGAATCTTTGGATGACTATAATGCTCTGTGCATGGCATGCCAACAAGACTTGACCTCTCTGCTTTCGATGAGTGCTTACAGGAGGAGCTCGAATACAAATTCTATCTAATTTGATCAGTGTAATGTTCTCTATTTCTGTTTTTATTTGATTTACATTCAAGATTGCATTTATATCCCCCCTTCAGTTTATTTTTTTCATTTGCTTTTGCAGATAGCTTCTGAAGTGGCCCGAATTGTCGATGTCAAGACTGAATTGCTTCGATGAGATCAAATTGTTCTTCATCAACCTTTTCCGCACTCTGCAGAGTGAGTAATTGACTTTCTATTCTCCTTATGCAATAGGCTTTAATTTTCATTTGGCATAGGCGGAAACATGGAACCCTGGGTTTTGTAACATGGTCTCTTCTTGGATTTAATGTATATAAATATGGCTAGTTTTTTGTTGGCTCCAATGTGCATTTTTGTTGTAATTCGCAATGAAACCACAAGGCATTTATATTTTTCTATTTGGTTGCTCATAAAAGTGAAATTTATGTACCACATTAATGAGCTGATTCATGTAGACTGACAGAGAAGGCTACCATGGTGTTTATGGAACCTGTTGTTATGGACATACGTCCAATCCGTTAAGGGCGCCATAGAGCGTGTCCTAAAGCGCATCGCGGGTTAACTAGCCAATTCAGTACTGGTCCGACCTCACATGGTCCTACCAAAGTGAATCGACCAGTACGTTGAAGTCACTACATCTCCACGGCTAGTCCGAGCTGGCTAAGGAAAGGACTTCCAAACCTGACCATGTCAGTGCAGAGATGCCTAACGGACCGGACGAGAGAATCTCGGACGCCACCATCGCGATAAGCCCAAACGTATATAATGTAACCACGAGATACCGTGGAACTCAGGCTCGGACATCCAGAGTTACCCAAGGCGATCAACCAGTGCGAGATCTATCCGAGGGACTAACACGACGTTAACGCGTAACAAGATTCTCAGAGGGAAAGGACCAAACTACCCTCCCGGCCCATTAATCAGTATTAGATTACTATTCACTAATGGGCTATGGGCCAAAGGTGGCATTGGTGTCCCAATCTGAGACATACACTTGGCATCATCTTATGAGCTACTTCATAAGTATATGATAACTATAAATATAGCACAAGGTCCAAGACCTTAGAGGGAGATCAAGTAAGAATTCCATACTAGCAAGTATATCTAGATATCGTAACCTTTCCCGCTACTATTGCATTGAGAGCTTCCATCTCTCCTTTGAGTAAAGCCTCCTTCCGGATTGACTCTGGCAATCCGGGTAACCCATTCTAACCCCCCCCCCCCCCACTTAGTCCTTTCAGGTACTCTAGCTCGGACAGGCCTTCTCTCGGACTTCAAGTTGGAGGTGGATCTTAGATTAGGTTACTTGTAGTAGTAGTGTTGGTGTTCGAGGTCCATCCCTCAACATTTTGGCGCCGTATGTGGGAATCCTTTACAAAAGATCTGTGTTTGTGTTGTGTTGATGGCTAGAACGAGGCAAACCGCTCGGACTAGTGCTGCAGGCGTGGGAACACCACCGCCACGCCCGCGAGGACGTCCGCCTACCCGGAGATAAAGGGCCGTTGTGGCAGGAAGGAACGCTGGGATAAGATATCCGAGCGACGGGCGGACCGCTAGCCCATCCTCGGATGAGGGAAGAGACGCCCCGCTTAGAGGAGGCCAAAGCGTCCCTGTGAATATCGTGCCTACGGACCATGGAGAAGGGGGAGCACGAGTTTCTCCGGTAGGAGCTCGAGGCCCTACCACAGGTCAACAGTTTACGATGCCAGATGGTCACGTTGTCCGCACAAGCGACCTCGGACTAAGCGAAACCCAGTTTGATAGGTTGCTCACGATTATCCAAGGATGCCTAGGGTCTAACAACGCCCACCCTCAGCAAGCCACTCCGCCAGTGGTTACTCCGGTCCAAGCGGAGCCCGCCTTGTCAAGAAACAGATAGTGTCCGATCCAACAGAGGTTGGGAGATCAGCAGCCCCATGAGGATTTGCGAAACCTTCTAGACCGACAGGCTTCTGCTTCGCAAGTTCGGGGTGAGGGAAGCCCGAATGGGAGGAGAGAGTACCAAGAAGGAGGTAACAGGCATCCAGTAGGTCCGCTACAGGCCCCCATAAGGGACAGAGACCATGTAGCAGAGTCCATTCCAGCTGTCCGGCTAAACGAACTCCCCGCGGATGTCGCAGTCCATCCACGGACAGGAGAGGTCATGACAGCGGACGAAATCTACGTCCAACAAAAAGCTTTAGAAACCCAGATCCTGAACCTCGGACGCCTGGTAAAAGACCACGAGCAAATTACTACAAGTGCACCAAACCCTCTGTGTGATGATATCATGAAGGAAAAGGAAAGGAATAGGAACTCGGACCAAGTGATTCCGAACTTGGAATACTACTACGGGGATTCTTGTCCCGTGGGTCACCTGACAAGGTACAACAGCAAGATGGATTCCAAGGGGGTGAGTGACAATACTAAAGCCCTTACGTTCTCATCCACCCTCTTCGGCACGGCAATGGATTGGTACACCGCTTTGCCAAACAAGTCAATAAGATCGTATGCAGATCTATATTCTAAGTTCTTAGCACGGTTCGGAAAAGCGAAAAGAAGAAAACGTACTGTAGAGCACCTGGCCGAAGTCATCCAAAGGGAACAGGAAGATCTTCGAACTTTCCTAGATCGCTTCAATACGGAGGTACTCCGAGTTGAGCCCCATAGTATTACAGAACGGGTCCGTCACCTGTACGCTAATACTTACAACTCCGAGCTGCGGAAGAAGCTCTCCATCCAGGAAGTGAGGAGCGAAAAGCACTTGGATGACATCTGTGAAGAGGTGATGTACGGAGAAGAATACCGAAAGAACGTACCCGTCTGAGCAGGATCGAAGAAGGGAAAGGAACCGCAAAGGCAAGAGCAACGCCAGGGGAAGTTGGACACGAAGAAAGATCACAGAGACAAGGGCGTTTACAGGGAAAGGAGTCCGCCCAGGAGATTCGCGGACTACACGCGCCTCAATAAGCCGAGATCCGACATCTTGGCCACTATTGTTGAGAAAAAATTGGACATCCAATGGCCAAAGCCATCCCATAATCGGAGAAACAGAAATGCGAAGGGATACTGCAAATTTCACAAGAGCAGAGGCCATGATACTGACGACTGTATCCAGTTAAAAAACAGAGGTCAAACACCTGGTGAGAGAAGGCAAGTTGAAGGAGCACATGTTTGCGGACGTGCCCTCCAGGCACGATAAAACGGAGCGGAGGAGGGAGCATAACACTGCTGACCCACCACCTCACCAATTATCTTTACCACCTCCGCCGGTAGGCTATCCACCACGCACGGAAGGGCGTTTATACAGATATGGCGATGAGGCGGAAATGGAGAACCTTCCGTACAGCGGAGTGATCAACACTATCCCAGGCGGACCCTCTGGAGGAGATAGCAGGAACGCAAGAGAACGGACCGCACAAAACCTTCGGAACAATGATAGGGCGTACGGTGCCCCCGCGATTCGAGGAACAAATGCAATATCTTTCGACGATAGCAAAATCCCCCCTCCTACGGCAGGAGGCGAGGAGATTGACAACCCGGACGTTCCTCTTGTTGTTTCATTGACCATCGCGACTTATCGAGTGAACAAAATTCTGGTGGATACTGGGAGTTCTTCGAATATCCTCTCAAAGAAGACACTAGATCAGATGGAGCTGGGTAGAATCCGCTACGACAGAGTGCACACCTCTATACTAGGGTTTGGAGGAGGAACTGTTCGACCACTGGGAAGTGTTACGTTGCACGTTTCACTCGGAACCTTCCCGGCTAGGGTAACCCAGTCGGTCCGATTTGTCGTGGTTGATCGGACCTTCGACTATAACGCCATCTTTGGGCGCCCAGGTCTCAATCAATTCCGAGCTATTTCATCCACCTTACACAACAGAATGAAATTTCCAACTCCCTTCGGAGTAGGAGAAGAGGTAGGAAACATCCGAGAAGCTTGGGAGTGTTACATCATGTCCACGAGAAGGGCATCTGCCCCCATCTTGGCGGTCACAATGACCTCGGATCCGAGAGATGTTCTCCCGCCAAAACAGGAGAATCCGCAGATAGGGGTAGGAAGTCAGAAGGAGAAGTTCCCTAGAACTGCGCGGATCGAGCCTCACGAAACTCTTAAGGAAATCGAGATTGTTGTTGGGAGCCCGGATAAGAAGACTAGAATCGGAACAGAGATGAGCGCAGAAGTGGAGATGAAATTTATTGCTTGTCTCCGAGACAACAGGGATATATTTGCTTGGAGCACTGATGATTTGAAGGGAATAGATCCGTGAATCACTGTTCACCGTCTGAACATGGATCCCTCGGTCAAATATATCCGACAGAAGAGGAAAGATTTTGGTCCAGTTAAGGATGCAATCATTTCTATGGAAGTTGACCGGCTCTTGAAAGCCGGGCACATTGAAGAGGTTAGATACTCGGACTGGGTCTGCAACGTGGTACTCGTCGAGAAGGCCCCAGGAAAGTGGAGGATGTGCAATGACTTCACAAGGCTCAACAAGTTTTGTCCGAAGGATCCTTATCCGCTGCCTCGCATAGACCAGTTGGTAGATTCTACCGCGGGATGTGCGCTCCTAAGCTTTATGGACGCATATCAGGGCTTCTATCAGATCCGGATGGCCAAGGACGACATCAAGAAAACAGCCTTCTTCGCGGCAGGAGGAGTATACTGCTTCAAGGTGATGCCGTTCGGATTGAAAAATGCCGGAGCTACATACCAGCGGTTGGTGAATAAAATGTTCAAGGAGGAGCTGGGCAAGACTATGGAAGTCTACGTAGATGATATGCTTGTTAAGAGTAAGACTGAAGAAGGACATATTGAGCATCTCAACAATTGCTTTTCCATTCTTCGGAAATATGGAATGAAGTTGAACCCCGAAAAATGTACGTTCGGGGTAAAAGGAGGAAAATTTCTGGGATACATGGTCACAGAAAGAGGGATAAGTGCAAATCCTGAGAAGATCAAGGCAATCCTAGATTTGCCCCATCCGAAGAACCTCAACGAGGTACAACAGCTTATTGGACGTCTAATGTCCTTAAGTCGTTTCATTTCCCGATTTGCAGAAAAGAACCTTCCGTTCTTCAAAATCCTCCGGAAAGGAGAGAACTTTGAGTGGACCGCGGAATGTTCTGAGGCTTTTGAAAATTTGAAAAAGTACCTCCATTCCCCTCCGCTGCTCTCCAAACCCGTGGAAGGAGAACCACTCTACCTCTACCTAGCGATCACGGAAGAGGCAATGAGTTCCGTACTAGTACGGATTCAAGCTAATGATCATTTGCCAATCTACTATCTTAGTAAAGCCCTTGCTGGGGCGGAGACAAGATATGTGAAGATTGAGAAATTTGTGTATGCTCTGGTTTACACCGCCCGACGGTTGAAACCATATTTTAAGTCTCACAAAATAGTGGTACTAACCGCGGAACCTTTGAAACAGGTCCTAGGAAAACCCGACCAGTCAGGACGACTCTCTAAGTGGGCAATCGAGCTGAGCGAATACGACATTTGCTACCAGGCCCCGTCAGCCAAAAAAGCTCAAGTCCTCGCCGACTTCTTAGCGGATTATCCCAAGAAGGATTCAGAGAAAGTTCTTGACAAGCAGGTGTTCGAGTGCTTAATCACCAAGCGCATTGCCCGAAAGCCAGTTCCGCCAAAGTTAAACCCGGAAAATCTCGAGGAGGCCCAGTTCATCAATCGCCCCTTTCCTTTGTCAGATGGGGAAACTCGGGTCGACCAAATGTTTCTACTTGAAGGTATTCCCAGAAACTCCAATGCTGACAACATCAGGACAGAAATCCCGGCAGAAGATGAACAAAGAGCGGAACCTCATCAGCTCGCAGGAGATCTCCAAACCCAAAAACATCCTTCCGATATCTGGACATTGGAAGTGGATGGTTCTTCCACTGGAAGAGTGGGAGGAATTGGAATCTACCTTAAAAGCCCGGATGGCGCGGAACTCGACTATGCGATTTCCTTGGAATTCAAAGTTACCAATAATGAGGTTGAGTATGAGGCACTTTTAATGGGGCTGCGTCTAGCCAAGTTACTCCAAGCCCGGAAGGTCAAAGCTTACACGGACTCACAGCTCGTTGAGGCCCAATTTTCAGGAACTTTTGCCACAAAGGTCCTTCAATGATAAAGTATCTCGAGCTACTCAAGAACGAGGCCAGCCACTTCGAGGAATTCACCTTGGAAAAATTTGATAGAGCTTGGAACGAAAGAGCTGATGCCTTGGCAAAATACGCTTCTGCTACAGCAGCCCTAGACACAAGAAGAGTAGTCCTACTCACCATTACTGACTCATCCGTCATGATTCCCAGTCCAGCGGTCATGATACTTGACACAGGAAGAAACTGGATGACTGACATTTTTAACTACCTCAAGGACGGATCTTTGCCAGTCGATCCGAAAGAATCAAGGAGTGTGCAATGCAGAGCAAACAGATACTTTATAATGGGTGACGATTTGTACAAGAGATCTTTTTCCGGGACTCACCTGAGATGTCTGAACCCACAAGAAGCACAAACCGTGCTGAAGGAAATACACAACGGAAGCTGTGGAAGTCATTCCGGAGGGAGGACTCTCGCCCAGAAAATCATACGACAGGGTTACTATTGGCCTACCATCGGTAGAGATTCCGCCGACCACGCCCGTAGGTGTCAAGATTGCCAATATTACGCAAATATCCCACACCGCCCGACGAACCCTATGATTCCGTCAATCATAGCGTGTCCGTTCGATCAGTGGGGTATCGACATTGTCGGACCATTTCCGAGAAGTACCCAACAAAGAAAGTTTCTCATTGTGGCTGTGGAGTACTTTACCAAATGGGTAGAAGCTGAGGTCAAAACCATTAACCATTAGAGTCGAGCGGACCTTTATCCGGAAGAATATCATTCGCTTGGCTCGCCAGGATTCTCGTCTCGGACAATGGTGCCCAGTTCTCAGGACATAGGCTCAGAGAATGGCTGGCGTCCTTCAAAATCGAGCAACGTTTTACATCAGTGGGATACCCGCAAGCCAATGGACAGGCTGAGTCCACAAACAAAACAATAGTCAAGATCCTCGAGAAGCGGTTAAGAACTTCGCAAGAAAGCTGGGCAGACGACCTGGAAGGCGTGCTATGGGCGCATCGCACCACTGCACGGACTGTGACCAAAGAAACCCCATTCTCCTTGGTATATGGTTCGGAGGCAGTTATACCATCCGAGATTGCCATTGAGACTTTGAGAATCCAGGAGTTCGAAGACAGTGCAAACCGAGAAGCACGGATATTCGACCTGGACATGCTTGAACAAAAAAGGTCTGAGGCACTGGCGAATATCCATAGGTATCAGGCAATTGCTGCCCGAACCTACAACAGGAACGTTCGTGCGGCTAATCTGCAAGTCGGAGACCTGGTGCTTCGACGGGCCGACATTTTGAACAATATTGGAAAACTCAAGCCCAAGTGGGAAGGACCCTACAAGATTGTCGGGGCGATAGTCAATGGAAGTTATGAATTAGAAGATGAGAACGGACATCTCCTCAAACGTCCGTGGAATGCTAGAAACCTTCAGAAGTTCTATGCATAGAAATAACTGTGCGGATCTCCATCATGTCGATTGATCATCTCAGTTTCAACTAATTGTTACACGGAACTCCGTCAGTTCTGTTTCTTTTTGGTCCTTTTGCCATTGGCCATAGAGCCCGCAAGTTGTAATTGAATTTCCGTCAAATCAATACAACCTCTATCTTTCAAATTTGTGATTTTTCGATTTACGCATTAAAATTTACCGTTTGTTTAACGACAAGGAAAACAAGAGATTTCATTCATACAAGGACGAATTATACATAATCTTGTCTGTACAATTTACAATCCCGGATCGACTATCCGGACTCACGGACACAATATGAAAAAGGCAGAAAACGTCTGTGGAGATACGTCATCTCCCAGCAAAGATCGTTCCCTCGTCGGAAAAAGCTTCTTCCATGACGAGCGGCAAGTCTGGTTTCCGCGGAGGCCAGGAACTCAATCTACCTGCACACAGGAAAATGTTTAAACGTGGTGGAATTCCTCATGATACCACCAAAATGTGGCATTGCAAATCCTGTGCCCGGGGAAAACAAAGTACGGACAGGAAGAGATTTCCGCCTCACCGGCTTTAGAGACTCAAACTCTCTTGAAATTCGGAAACCATTTCCAATATAAGAGAGATTTGAACCACTAAAGTGGGGTTGGAAGAAAGTAGAGGAGATAGACAGAAATACATTCAAACCGATCGAGATCTATGCTTTTCTATGACTGATCTTCAACAATCTTCCCCTCTAGACCCACGCCACTCTCAAGCTCAGGATGAACGCCGACTTGAGAGTGGACGGGAGTCTCAAGGGGGAAACTATTCAAGAAATCTTCTGATTGAGTAGATATGGAAATTGGAAGTTGGATTTGCACGACCGAGGCCAAGAGGGATCCGGAGTATTTATAGAAGTAACGAACCAGTAGGCGCCCGACACGTCAGAACTTCGACGTCGACAATGGGCTTAAACTATTCATTTGGGTTGAATAGTGTTGGGCCAGACAGGTTTATCCAATCAAGCCTAAACAGGCCCATCAACCACGTCCGAGTTTCTTAGTCATTTTACAAAATATGGCTGCACAAGAAAAAGATGGCGATCTCATCCGGACAAAAGTAGTTCGAATTTTATAGACAAAATTATCCGAACATTTACATAACAGGAGTACAATCTGAAAAGGCCCAAGGATAAGTACATATTTCCACGGGGCATACCCCGCCTTGTTCCTTTACCAGATTCCGGAAGTCGATCCTTGGGACTCCGATCCACCACCTCGGCCCTGACGACTTTCTCACAGACTCGGATCCTCAGACGGATCAACCTCAGTCCGCTCCTCTCGTCCCTGGCCACTCCGCTATTCCTGGACATTGAGGGGGTTCGCCTTCAAAATCCAGGACGATCGGGTCATCCACGGTTCCTCTACCTGGGTAAAGAGGAGGATGCATGTGCCCGCACGCACAATTCACCCAATGACTATATTCGTCATCATCTGAATTCGACATTCTAACGCGTACTTACTTTCATAGAAGGTTAAAGAGAATAAGACACGAGAAAGAAGGAGGGAGAGCACAGCAGTGAAAAACGAGAGATTTACCACACCCTTATTTATAGTGGCAACGAGTCTTTTAGATCTCGCCATCTGTCGATCATCCGACGACAAAGAAGATGAAAAGACGTAGTCATAATGACTATCTCACTGTTTCATCTTCCTTCTTCTAGAAGAATTACGCTTCCCGAAGAGTGAATGGCCCGAAGATCGGAAAGAGGTTGATTTGATTTATATATCATACGCCATCTACAGCAATCCGAGCACTCAAAAGATGTCATTCGCGAAGTGACTCAGCAAATGAACGACAGAAAATACGGAAATAAGTAAGCAAGCAATCATTCGGAAGCAGGGGAGGATTTACTCCTAGGAATAATTAAGAAATCAGCAAAAGTACATAACAATGTGTTCCGAATTGAGCAAATATCCAAAAGTTACAGAACTTTCACGGGGCATACCCCGGACTTTTTACTCAGGACCGATTTGGCTCGGACCACTTGGCCGATTGACAGAGGCTTGGAGGTGGCTTCAAGCAAGAGCCTCGGCGTGATCAAACAAGTTAAAATCAGCAGGGAGGCCAAGAACGCGAGCAGGCAGGGAAAACCACTTCTGTAGGAAAGCTCGGTATTCATTGAAGGGTACAAGGCCCACTTTCAGGAGAGCTTCCGGGATGAACCTAGGAAGGAAGGGTCCGCCGTTTTGGATCTCAATCTCGCCTTCCTCAGTGACCAGTTCCGCAAACTCACATGCAGCCAACTGCTCGTCCGAGACACTGTTGACGGGCACTTCCGCACCGTTCGCATCCGCAGAGGGGATTAACCCCTCCGCCTTCCAGTCAAAGTTCGGAGGAAGAAGCCCCTTGGCCTGAAGCTGCCCAATTGCGGACACGAACCCATCCAGACGGGAAGCATCCGACTTGTCCGCTATTAGGAACTTAAAAGAGTCGGACCTCAGGAAGTCGCGGCCAGCATAAAGACGAGCATATTGGAGGCTCCCGGCCAGGAAATCCTTGAAATCCAGTAAAGCCCTCATCGCCTTATCAACGAATCTTTCCTGATAGTCAAGATCCGCCTTGATTTTCTCCCAGCTGGTCTTCAACTTGTGGAATTTCACCTCCTCCTCTTTCAACTTCATCTCCAGCTGCTTCACCTTTTCGGCCTTGTCCGCAGACCTGGCCGTAGCCTTGAACAACTCGTGCTCAAGAGTAGCCCGCTCACTCGCCTTCCACTGCATAGCTCGGACGAAGCTCCCAAGCTGCAAAACATCCGTATAGACATAAGTTGTACGTTTGTCATAAGGACATAATGCAAAAACCATTAGAAGATCACGAACCTGCTGATATAGCACGTTGAGGCCACCGACCCGCTCAACCTCGGGAAGTCCGCAGGCACGCTCATACTCCTTATCGAGAGCGGCCTAGTCAGACGGTAAGACGGCGGCCAGCTGCTGCCTCTTGCTTGTTTGGGAGGCCTCCGCGGGAGCTGTCCTCTTCCGCCCGGACGTTATGGCATCCCGCATCAACACTTCTCGTTGAGGCCCGGATCCAGCAGCGGATGGTGGTCTGGAAGCAGCGGCACTCCGCGTAACAGGTGCTTTGCCTTTATCGGGCACACCCATGACTTGCGGGTCTTCTCCCGCCTTGTTCCGCCTTTCCTCCTCTGCGGCGAACACTGCCGCATTCTTGGGATCTCCCATAGGAAGACCAGTGGAAGTGTTAATGATCTTGGTCCTCTGACCAGCGGCGACCTCCAGAGATTGTTGCTCCCTCTGCTGCCTCTTCTTTTCAGCGAGCGTCGACATGATATAGTCGAACCAGTAAGCTACATAGCAATGCAAACATTTCAGAACACGGACGAATAACAGAGAAACAACAGGAATATCGGAGATGAGAAAATTCATAACGAGACAATTCAAAACACGGAGTCACGCAAATCATAAGTTAGACTCCTTACTGAAATCTCTCTTCCCTCCGACTTCCACGACATCGGTCAGTCCGCATAGATATGGGAGCGGCTGACAAATTAGTCCGTGAAACGGGTAGGTAGGCGGATCATTCTTCTTGTGGATATCCGCCACCCAGGGAGCAACGTTCTTCGGAAGCGGACGCCAATCAGGGATACTCTCTCTGAGGAATTTTGTGGGCAGCCCCCATTGTTCCCTCTGGCTCTCGGACGTCCCTGGCTTCAAAGCCATCCGTACAAAAATGTACCTATCCCACCACTTCGATCCCAGCGACGAAATGGAGTCCGAGATAAAATTGTAGGGTTTGCTATTCATGAAAGTATAGAATAGTGGATTCCCCGGACTGAACGAGACATGGAAGAGCTGCCTGAAGTTCTCGAAATTTACGGCTTGCCCCTTCTTCTTGCAAAAAACAACAAAGCAGATGAGGTTGCCCAAGGACTTAGGGATCACCTGACTCGGACCTATCCCAATGTGGTTTAAGATACTCTTCAGCTCCGTGGCAATGGGGATCCTCCATCCACATGCAAAAGCAACCTCGTGCACACACATATATCCGCCTGGAGGATTATAGAATGCATGCCCAGGTTCAGGGATCATTATCTCTACGGAGTCGGGGATCTCCCATTTCCGCCTCCACTCGGGAATATCTTCTGCACTCACTCTGGACGGACATGTGGGAAGAAGTCCGTCGGCATTAAGTTCTCCAAATTCATCTGCTATCACCACTGCGGATGCAGGACGAGGAAATTTGATCCTCGCCGCCTTGGCACCACGATCTGCCCCTTATGGTGCAACAATAAAAGAAACAATTTACAGGCGAGCACCACAACCGATACCATTTTAACATCAAGTATGCATTGTCAAAGACGGGTTGTGTCGGACGCAACGCACCGAATAAAAGTACAAGGCATCAATGAGGAAAGTTGGCATATTATAAGCATGCGGCAGAAACATTACAACTAGCACCTCAACCAAAGACATCGCAAGAGCCAATTATTGAACAAGCACAATTACGGAAGCAGCAGGGGAAGCTATACAAGACATGCAGTGGGCGCATAGCAATTACAGGCAACTTTAACAAAGCAAAAAATGAGGAGTACTTACTTGCTAATATTAAAACAGGGAAATTCCACGGACGATCGAACTTGGATAATGTTCCGAGGTTACAGATCTCAGCTTGAAAGCCTAAAGTCTTACCAGTCCCAGTTGCTCGGATCAATCTTGCGTTGTTTGAATCGCTTAAAGATTGCTCAGCGTTTCAATTTAGCTAAAGTGTGAAAGTGACTGATGGGCTGACTATTTATAAGGACAATCTGGGAAGTCCAAGCGTCATATCACTTAGGATTAAACCATGACCGTTGATCTCTTCTAATCCAACGGTCATGACGATTCACGAATAGATGGCCAACAACGCATTACGTTTGTTGCCTGACAGAGGAGTCGCATCACCTGGATTTGAATCCCAACCGTCAGATCATTCTAATCCCAACCGTCCAAGGGCCGCGCCGTTCCACGAATGGGTTGCTGTCAGTATGTCGCACCTAACGTGTAACAGGCGCGTCACATCAATCGGGCCTTTAACCTCAACCGTTGATGTCCTCCCGATCCAACAGTCATGTCGCTTTACTCGGGATCTTTCCTGTGAGGGCCGAACGCACAACCTATTGGACCTCTTGGGCTTACGGATCAGTGACCCAGACGGATCAGCTTAACAAAGTTGTCTAACGGACAGTCTCCAGAGGGCTACATTACATCCTAACCGTACTCGGAACTATATATCTCGACATAAATATTTTTTCATCTACATCCAACACTTCATTAACCCGGACTGTAGGAGGAAGGGGGGGGGAGAGATATATTCAATTCCTGAACAACGGAACACGGATGACGGATCTCAATGTAAGGGCTCTTTCTTCGCTTCTTGATTAACGGACAAGCTCCACAACACACTCGTTCTTTTCATAGTTACCAACTATCTTCTACTAAGATACCTGGAAACTAGGGGGACATATGTTGTTACGGACATACGTCCAATCCGTTAAGGGCGCCATAGAGCGTGTCCTAAAGCACATCGCGGCTTAACTAGCCAATTCAGTACTGGTCCGACCTCACATGGTCCTACCAAAGTGAATCGACCAGTACGTTGAAGTCACTACATCTCCACGGCTAGTCCGAGCTGGCTAAGGAAAGGACTTCCAAACCTGACCATGTCAGTGCAGAGATGCCTAACGGACCGGACGAGAGAATCTCGGACGCCACCATCGCGATAAGCCCAATTATAAATAAATATCCTTAAAATAAATATGCTACGTAAACGCATATCTGATAAATAGGTATTGAAGTTCATGCAAGGGTCAGTCCTCTTCTAAGTATCAAAATCTTGTTGTGTTGTTCTTTACGACTCCTATAATTTGCCATCGATGAACGCTCCCATTGAGTTCCTAAGAACCAAACCTATCCCTACATTACCTAGACTGACTCTCCAACCCATCTATATTAAGGCTGAAAATCCCCATCGGAGGTGATGTCCAACAACATTCTAATTGTGTTTGAAGGTCTGGTTGTAGTTGTAGATGAGTTCTGTACACAATTTTAATTGGTGTTCTCTCAATTTCCAGTTGATTAATTAGCTTGTCTCTAAAAATAGTTCATTACGATTCTCTGCCGTACGAACAAGATTGTAAGAGCAAGTAATCAACGCTTTTATTACGAGGCATGTTCAAGAGACAATTTGTGGGGTAGATTAGGGCGTTGAAGGTTCAGAGAGATGAAGTGGCGTGTAACATCAAATGGTTTGCAGCATTGCGCATTCAAAAACTGGTGACGAAGAGTTGTTTCATCTTCGAGGACCGAGGTTACATAATGGGCAGCCCAGATTGTCCACTTGTTTCTGGAACCAAAGCCTTTTATCTTGTGGGCAGACATGCAGTATGTCGTACAGAGACACCCAATGGAACCAACGCCTTTTGTCTTCAAGAAGCTATCTTCTAAATTTATGACATAACAAGGAGGGTGGTTCTCTGGGAATCATCCCCAAAAATTTACTTCACAGAAACCGACTAATCAGTTCGTTAAAACACGAATGCACATTTAGTAACTAGCAGTTGGTGCCCGTGATTGGTAATTTTACAATATTATCCTCATACAAGACATAAAAATGTTTCTCGAGAAAAAAGTAAATGAAGGTTGAGTTTGATCCAACCAGCGGTTTAGAACTCATAGACGATATGCATTAGCTTGAAATTCTCTCATTAGCGCGTAAAAGTCCCAATCCTATCGAAGCGACGTAAGAATGTTTAGTAAACATATCATTAAGCTTGTCGAGATGGCAAAAATTGGTAAAACGACACCCAAATAGCACTTCAAGTTTTCAAGAAGAACAATTATCATCTCCGTGCAGATTGTTTTGCCTCTTCTATTCGCAAAAATAAAAAACAAAGCAACTGCTTCATGTATATTTTTTATAAGCAACTGCCTTTTTTTATTTCCCATTTTTGTACAACTATGTCGTTTCATGCTAAAACCAGTGACCATCAGTAGAGGAACTAAGTGTTGTGTCAAGGCCCTGGATAGAAAACAATTATGAATTGTACATTCTATTAACTACCCCGCATGTTCATAACACAAGCTGATGAACATGGAAATAAGGGTCATAGGACGTATTAAGTAAGATGGCACTCCACCAGGCAAGACATCACTTCATTCCATCAATCTTTGTTCAGCCCTTGCATTCTACTGGCACAAGGATTTGTGCACTCAAAACATAATTTTTATTTACCAACTAAGAATGTGATAAGGGCCATAAGGCTGCTAAAGTTCATACTCTAGACCATTATCAAGGATTAAGGACTATCCTAATGTATCTCTGTATCCTAAAGTTCATACATTAAAATATATGCTTGCTCAAATGCAAAGACAAAAGACTTGTGGTCAGTGCTTGAAGAAGAATCTGGTGAACCGGTGAATAAGCTAATGAACTCTTGGACAAAACAGCAAGGTTATCCTGTTGTCTCAGTGAAAGTTAAAGATCAGACTTTGGAGTTTGAGCAGGTAACTTAACCTATCTTTTACTTGGGTGCTCAGTTAGGCTGTTAGTGGACTCTTTCATGATGATACTTTTAAATAAATGGTGAAAATTCTGATAGCTACATTGTCTTTGTGTTTTAACAGTCACAATTCTTATTGAGTGGTTCTGGTGGTGAAGGGCAATGGGTTGTTCCGATAACTCTATGTTGTGGCTCTTATAATGCTCGCAATAGGTTCTTACTGCAAACAAAAAGTGAGACCCTTGACGTTAACAAATTCTTGGGAGCCCCAGTGTCATCTGGCTCCCCTTGGATCAAAGTTAATTTGGAACAGACTGGTTTCTTTAGAGTGAAGTATGATGCAGACCTATCAGCAAGGCTTAGAAATGCAATAGAGAAAAAGTCCTTGTCAACCTGTGATAGATATGGTAATCATGACATAAATTTCGTAATCGCCTAATATGTGCATGTGTGTGATTTGTACTAACCTTTTCGAGGAGGAATCTTTGGATGACTATAATGCTCTGCATGGCATGCCAACAAGACTTGACCTCTCTTGCCTCGATGAGTGCTTACAGGAGGAGCTCGAATACACGATCTATCTAATTTGATCAGTGTAATGTTCTCTATTTCTGTTTTTATTTGATTTACATTCAAGATTGCATTTATATCCCCCCTTCATTTTATTTTTTTCATTTGCTTTTGCAGATAGCTTCTGAAGTGGCCCGAATTGTGGCTGATGCTACACCTGAATTGCTCGATGAGATCAAATTGTTCTTCATCAACCTTTTCCGCACTCGCAGTGAGTAATTGACTTTCTATTCTCCTTATGCAATAGGCTTTAATTTTCATTTGGCATAGGCGGAAACATGGAACCCTGGGTTTTGTAACATGGTCTCTTCTTGGATTTAATGTATATAAATATGGCTAGTTTTTTGTTGGCTCCAATGTGCATTTTTGTTGTAATTCGCAATGAAACCATAAGGCATTTATATTTTTCTATTTGGTTGCTCATAAAAGTGAAATTTATGTACCACATTAATGAGCTGATTCATGTAGACTGACAGAGAAGGCTACCATGGTGTTTATGGAACCTGTTGTTATGGACATACGTCCAATCCATTAAGGGCGCCATAGAGCGTGTCCTAAAGCGCATCGCGGCTTAACTAGCCAATTCAGTACTGGTCCGACCTCACATGGTCCTACCAAAGTGAATCGACCAGTACGTTGAAGTCACTACATCTCCACGGCTAGTCCGAGCTGGCTAAGGAAAGGACTTCCAAACCTGACCATGTCAGTGCAGAGATGCCTAACGGACCGGACGAGAGAATCTCGGACGCCACCATCGCGATAAGCCCAAACGTATATAACAGAACCACTGAGATACTTCCGTGGAACTCTAGGCTCGGACATCCAGAGTTACCCAAGGGCAGATCAACCAGGCAGACAGATCTATCCGAGGGACTAACACGGACGCAACGGGCGGAACAGTATTCTCAGAGGGAAAGGACCAAACTACCCTCCCGGCCCATTAATCAGTATTGGATTACTATTCACTAATGGGCTATGGGCCAAAGGTGGCATTGGTGTCCCAATCTGAGACATACACTTGGCATCATCTTATGAGCTACTTCATAAGTATATGATAACTATAAATATAGCACAAGGTCCAAGACCTTAGAGGGAGATCAAGTAAGAATTCCATACTAGCAAGTATATCTAGATATCATAACCTTTCCCGCTACTATTGCATTGAGAGCTTCCATCTCTCCTTTGAGTAAAGCCTCCTTCCGGATTGACTCTGGCAATCCGGGTAACCCATTCTAACCCCCCCCCCCCCCACTTAGTCCTTTCAGGTACTCTAGCTCGGACAGGCCTTCTCTCGGACTTCAAGTTGGAGGTGGATCTTAGATTAGGTTACTTGTAGTAGTAGTGTTGGTGTTCGAGGTCCATCCCTCAACAGAACCTAACTATCATAACTCATGCTCTGAAGATATTTTGATTATATTATTATTCATCACATCTGGGTGCTCTATATTACTTTGCCAGGAGGCTTGGCTGGGATCCTAAACAGGGGGAGAGCCATCTTGATGCCATGTTAAGAGGCGAACTCTTGATAGCATTGGCTTTGTTTGGCCATGACTTGACACTAGATGAAGCAAACAGGTGCTTCCAGATATATTTGAATGATCCGATTCGTTAGCTAACGGATCGGATCGATCCGATCCGTAAAAGCGGATAAACGGACCGGATCTACGGATCCGGATCATATGAGCAGCCCTAATTTTCTCACTATTGCACCACCATTTTTTTATTATTTCTCACATTTTATATTGGGCATAAAACATGTACTATACCCTTAGTCACATAGAGCGAATTCGAGCACAAGAGTGGAAACGGGAGCGAGAGCGAGAATTCGTCAAATTCAAAAATATTTGGGAGCGGGAGCATATATAGAGCGTGGTTGTTTCAGTATATAATTAAATTTAATTATAATTTTATACCTATATTGTTCTAAAGAAAACTTATTAATTTTTTTTTGTAGATATTCTAGTTCTATATTCAAACATAATATGATATTTACTCCTCAAATTATATCAGAATTTTTTATAGCTGAAATTTCTACTTTGATTTTTCGTATTTTTTTCATTGTTTTCGACCCCTTATGCGATACTAAATAAGAAATCTCAAGTTCATTATGCTCAAATCATTAATTTTAACAATATCTTGTAAAAAATAAGACGCATAAAATTGACATTATATTCCTAAAATTCTTCGACGATGAACTAAGAAAACTTAATTTGAGAACTAAGAAAGCATAAGTCGAGAATTAGTGAAGCTCCCAAGCTCAGAACGTGGATTCGCGCTCGGAACGTGAAAAAAGCTCCGGTGATGAAGAATTATGTTACTACCTCCGTCTCAATTTTAACTTTTCGCAAATCCAACATAAGTTTTAAGGGAAGAGCGAATAAAGTATGAGAGACAGGTGAATAATTTAAGGGATGAAAAGTTGAAAGTTAGACGTCCAAAAATGGAATTGGGGAAGTTGAAATCGAAACGAATAAGGTATTTTAATTGTATGTCAAACATAAAAACTGATGAACACTGACATAAGAGATTTGATAATTGATTTTCAAAAGTATAATATGGATACAGACTACAAAGTGTATTAATACCATACTATACTTGGATCAAACTCAAAATAGACTGAAAAATCGATCAAAATAGACAATCAATGATCAAAGATACTCCTCCATTATTAATCACTCTAGGACGATAATATTGTAACTAAAGTTTCCTTCAAATATATTTAGTTCTTTTTTTTTTTTTTTAATTGCACCAGACCCAACCGTTGCAAAAGCGTGAAAAATCTAATTTGACAAGTGTTTTTATTTCAAAAATAAAACATTTGCCACTAGAATTTCAAAATCATATCTTATAGGTACTGCTTCGAAGTTTATAAAGTTTCAGATGTCATTTTGCAGTTTCTGAAACTGTTAGGCTTCTTTGAAGATTTTGGACTGTTTAGGGACTGACTGTGCAATAAGAAAAAGACAGGTTTCTCTCAAATTAGGGAAGTCGCCAGACCATATCAAATTCTCCAAATCATAGCCCACGTACTTTTTAGAAACCTCAAAGCAACACAAAACTTTCATCAAAACCCAACCAACCACAATGAATGAATGAGGAAGCAATCAATCCATAGGAAGGGTCAATTTTACGACCACAAGCACCCGAGGTATCCGTGAAGATTTGCATCCTTCAATCACATGGGTACGGGGATAATATTTTACGCATAAATACTTAAATTACATGCCTCTTACCTAGAGGTAAACAAATCTGTATGTATGACATTTCAAGAATTTAATGTTGCATAAACATTCTATAATGAAGACAGGCAAATCAAAATTTCAACCAATGACAGTTAAATGAATTTGCAGCAAACTTACTATACCTGTAGCAAAAATGGAACACATACTTGATCTAGACATAAAGGAGTTCAAGATGTGACACGTAAACCTGAAAATGGAATCGGTATCAATCCTACTCTTGTACTAGATAATACGATATGGATGTCTATATCCATTACTAGAATATCGTAAACCATCCTACCAAGATGCAATGCAAATGAATGAGTATCACTCGAAATGACAAAATATACTGCAATTTTCTAGAACAAGACATAAGTTACCACCGCAGAACACTTTGTTTATCGCTTGAAAAGCCAAGCACTTCACAACGCATGGATACATTAGCCCTTTAAATTGATTAAGGAACTAGTTTATCGGGGCAATGGAGATGGCACTACCAAGTTGCTTCAGATCATGCACCACGTAAGTAACAAATACAATTATAAATATTCTATAAAAACTTCTCCGCATAAAAAAAACGATAATTCTAAAATAACCATTGTATACTATGCGTGTTCGACTTCCGATACTAGGATCAGCCAATCTTTATCGATGGGACACAAACTCATCACTGATCGGTCAGATTAATCTATACTAAATCGTGGTTTGCATTTACAATGTTTATCAAGAGGACACAAACTCATCACTGGTCAAGCAAGATTAATCTATACTAAATCGTGGTGACATTTACAATGTTCATCGTACAAAGTCGATTGGCGATTGCATCAAAATTAGAGAGCAATACATAGCACCAATATTAAATAAACCATGATTGTCTGATATTGATGCTCAAACACGAGTTTTCAAAGTCAAATACTAAAATAAACAATAATATGCATTCATAGTTTGTAGCGATTTCTAGTTCTTAAACAATGATATTGCTCATATTAAAAAGGATAGGTTTTACTTTAAAATGTTGAGTCAAGCATAATCACTCACGGATAAACATTCACCACTTCTCCCCACTTAGAGACACTCCGCTTATTCATTGGTCCTTCAATAATTCTCCGAATATGACCTATATCAAAACAAAAACAAGGATGAATAGGAATTTTTCACACATTTCCTTTTCAATCCAACATGGGTTTGAGATTCGAAATAAAACTTACCTCATCCTCTTCACGAATCGGATAGGCGACATTCGCCTCGGAAAACCTCTCTTCTCCTCTCCGGTTTTGATCTTCCACATTTATTGATTCTGGTTTCTTTGATTTTCCGACTTTTCTTGATTCTGGTTTCCAACGTGCCTTAAGGAGTGATTCACCCAAGAATTCGACAATATCCAAGACATAGACTCGCTTTCTCAATATACGGAAACTTTTCTCCTTCGTCGATTGGCACAACCACAAATACATGGAGACTACTTGGTGCTTACTCTCAAGATCCGGAAGCTCGATCGTTTCGGCGAAAATCTCGGTACACCCATGGCAATATTAACAGGTGTGCTGTGCATATGAAGAAGTGAACCTCATCGGATGGTACATCGGTTTTGGATCCTGATGTTGACCAGAGCAAAGCAAAAGTTGAAACGGTCTTGTAAAGATAAGCCCTGAATCCTCTCCAACATGTTAGCTACTCTCTTTATCTGCAGATCTTTGGGAGAAAATACCAACCATCCAACCGGCGGTTCACACTAAATCTATCGAGAAGTCGGGGAAATTTAAATTTGGGAGTTGCCAGTAAATAGTTCAAATTGCTCAAGAATGAAAGAGCCCCACTTTTTAACTTCATCAAAAGGTTTCTTTAAGCAATCAATCAAGTAATCTAAATCTTGATTTAATTTAGTGGTGAGTCCATCCGGATAGCGACTTCCTCTACGTCCAGCTCTCCCAACAATCTGTTTCACTGTGATCTTTGTACAGAACTATCTTATCACCATTGTACTTGGAAAGGCTATAAAACACAACCCTTCAGATATTTAAATTTAAACCCATTCCCACAAAGATCACTTGCTACCAAGATGTCAAAGTCATCATCGTGATTATTGAAAAGAGTCGCTTGGTGTCTCCGAGTCTCGTGTGGCAAGCCGCCATATATAACACAACACCGATGCTTGGTGAACTTTTCAATTGCCAATTTAGCCTCAAATATTTCTTTTCTTGAGAAGGCAACAATACAATCTCCGGACCTCACATGTTTTAGGTCTCCTAAGAGGGTTTTTTGGCCTCAACCATAAGAGGCTTAAATCACATCTTTGCTCAACCGTTCATCCCGATGGCGAGCAAAGTTTCCTAATTACATTCAAAACACTTGGATCCCCACACAAATGTATCTCATCACTTGCAAACCAAGAAATGCTCTAGTCCAAGCGTAACCTCTGGCGGATCACCATCATCCGAATTTCATCGATCACGGCTACATCAAACAATTCTTGTGTTGATACCATCTCAACAAGACATGCAGATGATTAGAGAAAGGAAACACTTTCCTCTCTGTCCAAGAACTAGACTACAATAAACCCCCAAAGCGTTAACCTTATCAAAACCTCCATTGCTAACAACCTAAGAGGACTACTGAGACACCTTTTTGGCTTCCATATACCTCTGCAAGGCATTATACGTTTTCCCACTATTAGTTGGACCACGGTGATAAATTACCTTCCGCTTCATAGCTCGCAAAAGGAACCAAGTATGAGGCTTTGTCATGTCACCGAGTACACAATTTCCCTAAACTTTATAATTTCTTCCGGTACTCTTCAATGCGTAACTCCACAAATATAGGGAACAAAACTTATTAGCTTCCACACAGGCCCAAGGGACACCCAATGCTTAACTAGCTCGGTGTTGTTACATTTATCCAAGAAAAAGGTCTTTGAACTCTCGTACCATGGGGAAAAATGAAGCACCAATATACACTCCAAGAGCCTGATTTACAAGCAGACCAGTGAAACTCGTGAATATCTCATCCAAAGCATCCGATTCATGGGGATCGACTTTCACATCGGATATCAGCATTCTTAAGCGCTTTATATATTTCCACAGGATCACTAATTTCCTTATCATGAATTTCAGACCGTCTAAACATACTTGTACATCACTACCGTTCTACTACTAAATTGATCGCTTTATGAACTACGAAGATTACGAGAGGGTACAAAATGAAAAATTAATGCCGAAAACAGCCCGAAAATGGCCATATTGCATCAGCCGAGGGGAAAGCAAAATGGATTGTTTGGAATTTGGTAAAGGAGGCAAATTTGAAAAACCACAAGTGGAAATATAACTGGAAGTGTTCTTCTTGCAGCAGGAATAGAGATAAAGAAGGCGTTTTGAGGAGCCGCCTCTATTCATTTTTACGAATCAAGAATGAATGGAACAACAACAATAGCACAACAGAAATAGCTTACAATAAAATTTGAGCTTGGGTATTTTACCAACCTTGATGCCGTAGAAGAAAACCCATCATGGAGAACTCCAAAAGGGACCCTTTTCTTGCAGGGTTATGGAGGAAAGATTGTAATTTGAAGCGTTGGCATTGTTGGTCCAGATAACGGCAAAGTAAAAGACTAGAGGGGGGGGGGGTGAATAGTCTTTTAAAACTTTTGTCGATAACAAATGTTTCTCAGATATCTCAATGGATATCTGATACTTAGAATCAGAGTGCGGAAGACTTAATGTAGATAAGTGTAGAAACAGTTAATAAGTGTGTGTGTGTGTGTTGCTGAAGTATAAATACAGAAATGTAGATGACACAGCAAGTATAGTGGTATCTGGAGGTGGCGTAATCCTCCAACTAATCCACTTCGGTCTATCAGAGACCTAGAATTCACTAGAACAGATAATTGAGATAACCTTACAAAAATCCTATTCTAAAATTCTGAGCAATTGGTTCCCAACCAAATGTTCCCCCTGAGTTGTTCCCTAGCTTCTTCAGCCAAGTACTTCCTATACTCAGAAACCTTTGAGTTGTTCCCTAGCTTCCCAAGCTAAGTACTTCCTATACTCAAAAACTTTGGAGTTATTCCTTAGTTTCCCAAATCAAGTACTTCCTATACTCCGGTAACCTTGGAGTTATTCCCTGATTTTATAAACTAAGTACTTCTTGTACTCCACGCCGGTTTCGGTGTTGGTTTCGGTTTGAGTTGTCAGATGAGCGTCTTAATAACTTTTTAGTTATTCAGATAGCTCTGTGAACTTAGTTACTTAATACACTTTACAGCGTATGGTATCTAGTTCGATTTTACTGACCCAAGTCTTATGAAATCTGTTCAAGAGAATGAATCTCAGATAGTTGATCTTTTGATTCAACTCCTTCACAGATAGCTTTGCTTGTTTAGGATCAGGACACTTAGAACTTCAGTGTTTACTCAAGATCACAAGCTTTAGTCGCAACAGAAAGCTTTGATAATAAGTAAGTTGCTTTGAGAGAGTAGGATGTTCAGAGTTCTATGTTTCAGCGTATGCAATGTGTCGTGTGTGTCTCTCAAGCTGTCTAAGTGTTGATATTTATAGATGGATTTGAGTGCCGTTTGAATAGTATCCGTTAGGCTCAAATTCAAACTATCGATATCTGTTGTATAATCTTTATGTTTTGTCCTCTTCTCGAAGTTGCCGTTGCTTTTACTCGACATCTCTCCGTCCGTGCATTAAATGCATTGTACTATATTTTTTGTCCTGTAGTGTCAACGGAACTATGCATTGTATCAGAGACTAGACTTGTTGTCCTTATCTTCATTCTTCAGATACCACTTGTATTGATTGAAACAACCTTGTTTCTTTTCAGAAACGTGTTTAACGCTCAAGGTATCTGAGAACAGATATCTGTGGACACTTTCCTTGTCTTCAGATATGTATCTCATTTCTCAGATATCTCTTGTGACACAGTTTGTTTGAAGCATTCGTGTCTAAGATATCCGCTAAGATATCGAACAATGATTCAGTAATCTTGTGCAGTTTTCTTCAAGTCTTCAATTCTTGTTGAGCTTTCTGCTTGGATGTCTTCTTCTTGGTCTTCTCTTCATAAAATAAAAATTACATTTTGAGACCTAACATCCTATACAAGATTAGCTAGACTATCATACTTAGTGGGTTTCCTCTTTTACAATGTTCAAGTGAACCAAGAGTACTAATCACCTTTCTGAGACTAAGATAAGTCATCATGTTCTTTGAACAAAATCTAACAGATATTCTAACAAAATATCTAACAAATTTCCCCCATTTTGATCAGTCAACGATGACTATCTTCCCTATTACAAATCTGGATGAGGAAACAATCCACCACTTAATCATTTCTTATGATCTTTCAATTCATATAATTAAGTGCAGAAAGTAGACATCAACCAAATCACAAGGTGTGATCTTTGCTGACAAGTTACCTTTTATAAAATACTATCTGAGAGTAAGTTCTTCAGATAAGTCGCAACTATATATTACAGATAACTTTAATACATAACACAATTAAGCTCAGTCAGCAAAAATACAAAAAAAAAACTACATAGCAAATTAGGACAACAGGAGTAACCAAGCTCCAAGTAAACATCCTAATAGACTAGTCTTCAAGTCTTCAATCTTCAAGTCTTCAACAAAATTTCTATGGATCAGTTTGCAAATTTCCTATCTCCAAACCTTTTGATGTCATCAGAATAATCATAAAGAAGAGTTCTGACGAGCATCTCTGTGTCTCTGGCAAATCCACAGACCTCTTTATAGGTTTTGGTAGGATTTTTCTTGGCAAAATGCTTGACCCATAGGTACTTTCCCCACTTCTAGGCATGCTCTATTCTGATATCTGAAAGCTTGAAGTATTCATAGATAATCTTCAGATATCTGATGTCACCCTTGTATTGATCTTCTGACAGATAGAACGACTCATAGGGTTCCACAGCAAGTCTTGGTCTTGTGCCTATTCCTGTGATATTCAGAATCTTGTGCACATCATCTGGCTTTCCATATGGACAATCATCAGAGAGGTCCTTCTTCATGGCTTCAGTTCTCTTGACAACTTCAAAATCCAACCATGCTTTGATGTGATTGGTGTTGATCAAGGTAGGTTTATTCTTTCTCCATGCCATGAGTTGTTTATGGATTGGTTATGGAAATCTTGAATTTACCAATAGATGCTTAAGTTCCAGAATCCAATAGCCATTTTTCTGATGGATGCACCTGTAGACAGAGGAATCATTGTCATACTTCACATACTCAATTTTGTCTTCTTCTGGCCTGAGTGGAAGTTGACTTTGTCTTTGCTCAGCTCTCAGTCTGTTCCTTTTCTGTCTTGAATTCTCTTTGGGGTTGTTGCTTGAAGAACTACCACCCTGGATAGACTTGGTATTTCCAGAGGGTGTTTTAGCTGCTAGTGGCTTTGCAGCTATGGGCTCAGTTAGGCTTTCAATTTTCCTTTTTCTGTGAAGAGGAGCTTCATCTTCATCAGTCTCTTCATCATCATCAAGATCAATTCTTGTGAGATCTTTGCAGCCTTCTTCATTGCCCAGGGACTTGATTTGACCTTCTTCTTCTTCTTCAGAAGATTCATCAATCCCTCTAACTTGTCTTCTCCTTGGAGCCTTGGTACTCCTTGGAGGTTTCTGTGCCATGGCCCTTGTTATCATTTTGGTTCCTTGATGAGGTCTCGGGAAGCGACTTGGCTTGAGGAGGATTCATAGATTACGAGTGGTGGTGGGAAGTTTTCTTCTTCCTTTCCGAAAGCACTGACTCAGATTTCTTCTTGTTTTCATCTCCTTCTTCCCATTCCCCGACTTTGAGGTCCAGTTGTACTTTCTTTCCCCTTAGTCATTGTTGGCTGACTCAGTCTCATAAAGGAATCTGAGAGAGAGTCAAAATGCCCTTGTAAATAGTTGTAGGCAGTGACCAACTTCTGAAGTTCGGCTTTGAGCTCCTGATTTTGCTTGATAAGTCCATTGTCCTTATCAGTGAGCTCTGCCAATGGGCCTAGGATGGCATCTGCTTCGGTGTAACTTGCCTCTTGAAAAGCTTTTTCAGCTAAAGACACATCATCGTCCCTTGTCATTCCTAGATCTTTCTGAGCAATGATCATGCTAGTTGTTCTCTGAGTGATGAGCTCAGTGAACTTTCTCATTTCAGAGGGGACTGAGGCAATTACTTCCTTGTTTTGTGAAGACATCTCCTTATTCAGAGTAGCTAGTACTTGGTACCTGCTCATGTACTCTTGAGAGTGGACGTTTGGCAGTTTGTTGAAGATTGTAGGAGCAATCAACTTTCTTTTTAAGTGAGAAACCGCTAGATGTTCATGGCGGTGTCCTGCCAAAGTCTTGTCTTCTTCATCATCTGAGGGATTAGCCCAGTGATCTTCATCCTCTTGGACATTTTCATCAATTGTATCAAGTCCAGCAACCATCTCAGAGATTGGTTTCTTTCCTTTCTGGGAGGAGGATGGTACTTCTTTCGAAGATGATGCGACCTTAGCATCATGCTTGACTTGAATACTTCTTGATGTCGAGTTCTTTGGCGATCTCGCACTGACATCCCGTAGCTCGTTAACCGCAGAGTAAGCATTCATTTCTTTGAGGTATTGATCTTCTAGTTGATCAAGCCTTTCTCTGGATTGAGCTATTTGATCTTCCAGTTGAAGATGGAGCTGTTGTTCATCTTCCAACAGTTGTCTGAGTTGAGCACTTCTGGTCTGAGTGTTTAATATTTTCTGATTGGTTTCTTCAGAAAGCTCAACTACTTGTTCGTGTTGGTGAGAAGATGGATGAGTAGATTTCTGAGGTGATGAAGACGGAGATTTCTGTGAAGTCTTCTCAGTTTGCTTTTCAACAGCTGAGGCATTGTTTCTCTGTGAAATTCCTCCGGTTCCTGGTGCAGGAGCATCATTGTCATCCTTTTTGTCATTATCATCCTTTTGGTGATGATCAGTGGGAGGTTCATCAAAGAAATTTTCATTCATTTCTTCCTCCTCATCATCTTCAGATACAAGATTGATCACTTCTGGGATAGTGATCTTCTGCCCATTAACTTCTTCTTGTTCAGAAGGTATGAATTGCAGAGTCTGGGGCAGAACTGGCTTGAATGCCATCTGTAATCTTGTCTGACCATCTGCTTGTTTAAAGGCATGTATCAAACTATGCGCCACTTCTCTGGAAAAGTCCTTGTGTAGTAGAGTCGCAACTGTATGTTGTTCTGTAGCAAACATTGCTTGGACATATGTTTCCAGGTCAAGAGCTCGTGCCCGTCTGGTTGGTTGATCAGTTATTCTCAATATTTTAGAGAGATCAGAGCACCTTAACTTCTGCCATTTCTTGAAGCATTGAATGTGCTTTGGCAAAGTGTGAGCTTTGAAGAAGTGAAGTAGGTCCCTTGTTTCTTCAATGGGAACCTGCTTTGCATCTGTTTGAGCCTGAAAGAAAGAGTTTTGAGTGAGTTTCAAAACTTTGGTAGATATCTGAGTAGAAATGTAGTTTAGTTTCTGAGTTACCTGAGTATGAACATCAGGCTCAGATACTTGTTCTACTGGGACAATTGGTGTCTCAGATATCTTGTGGTGAGGTGAAGACTTGGAAGTCTGGTCCTCATCAACCTTTCTTTCTTGAACCTGAGAATTAACATTATCACAATACTTAGGAAATTTTATCAAGAAGAACTTTAAGTGACAAGTCAGATATCTGAGAGGTCAATTACCTCCATGGGAGGCTCAGATACTTGTCTCTCAGAGACTTGTGCAGTCTCTGGAATCTTTTCTTGTGATGAAGGCCTTGATGCCTCATCAATTTCCATAGGTGCAGGGGATGTCGCAACTTTTTCCCTTTGCACTTCTACTTCTGATTGAGCCTGTAAGTAGATAGTATTGAATAATTTAGAAGAAGTTTTAAGATAACCCAGGATGAAGAGTACTTATCACTGATTTTTATATACCTTCAAGTTTGAAAGCTCAGTGATGTGTGCTTCAGAAACCTTGTTGGTTTCTGGGTTTGTCTCTGGCATTTCTGCCTTATCTTCTTCCATCTCAGTTGGAGCCTGTTAGAAACATTTATCATTAATGAGCATTCAAACATTTTTACTGAAAAATTAGTTCTCTTTAAGAATTATTTACCTGTGGCACAGGCTCAGATTTCTCAAGAGCTGAGGTTGAAGGAACCGCTTTTTCAGTATCTGAGGTAAGCTTTTCAGCTTCCTCTTGTTTTTCCGTTTCTAACTCAGCCTGTAACAAAGAGATTCTTGTAAGGTAACAAGATAAGTATAAAATTTTTCACAAGGTAAGAGTTAAACCAGTCATTTACCCGAGCAGTTTCAGGCTGATTGGTCTCTGGAACTTGTGACCTTTCTATACATTGGTCGTCTTGTCCCAGTTCAGTTTCTTTGTTTGAAGTTTCTGGTACTTCACACCTTCCCTGAGTATGCAACTCAGTTGCCTCCCCTGGTTGATCATTCTGAGTAGATGTCTCAGTTTGATCCCTCTCATTGAGTTGGGGAACCTGCTCAATTACAGGATTTTCTTCAGCATACTGTACTGCTGGTATTTCAAAATGGAGTTCATTTACCATTTCATCAACCACTTGTGGCTGTTGTGGTTGTTGTGTTTGTGGTTGTTGTGGTTGTCTGGAAGCAGAAGATTGATCAGTAGAATGTTCTTCCAGATTCTTAGATGTGGCATTTCCATCAGCATCTGCCAATACTAAGATACCACTCATCAGGGCTTTGTGAAGTTGTGCAAGAGAGTCATTCCCTGATGATGTGTTTGCACCAACAACCTTTGCTATAGGTTCAGCAACCTGTGGTGTAAGTTCTTCTTCAGATACCTTATCACCAGTTACTTGTTCAGTAACCTTAGCCCTCTTTGATTTTTCTAGGACTTGAGAGATGACTAGTTCATCATTTTCATCGTCAGAGCTCTCATCAGCATTGGGAACTGATTGGTCCATTATTCCTGCGGTTTCTGCAGATGGGGCTTGGTGTTTTTCACCACTTTTGGCAGCATTCATGAGTTCATCAGCAAGGCTTTCTGCATTAGTCGCAACATTTCTGAAAGCACTTTCTCTTGCTGAGTCTACTTGTTCAGTAGGTGATAACTCTTTTGCAGCATTGATGAGTTCATCTGCCATGTCTGTAGATTTCTGAGAATTGACAACCTCTTTGGGTGTGTCTTCTGATTTGCCAGTAGACTTCTTTCTTGAAGTTCTGGGCTTCTTGTCGCAACCTTTTCTTGGATATCTTTTGATTTTCTCTTCTTAGGACCTTTCTGAGACCCAGTAACCTTTTTCATCAGATTTGTATACTCATACTTGTAGAGTAAGTTACTGTTGGCTATTTCAGCCGTCTCTCTGAGCTCAATGCCAAGCTTTTCCAGCAAGTAGCATATCTTCAGACCATATCCTCATGGCCTTTGGCTCGCTAGTCCTTTAACAATCTTAGGCTCAAGCCTTGAATTTTATTCACAAATTTCATGAAGGCGTACTTTCCCAGTTGAAAGGGTTTTCGACCTTTTATCTTGTTGATTCGGCAAGAACATCATGATCCATCGTTCTTGGCTTATCCGGTCACACCTCCTTGTAGACCATCAAAGCATCTGTGAAGAATGCAAGCGGTACATCCCGGTGAACCAACGGATGTCCGGTTCGGATGTCGAAGTTTGAACTTCGTGGTGTATCGATTTCTCAAGATCACACATCATTTGTAAAGTTCTTTAACACCTTCAAGGAGTTCCTCATCCTTGGTGTTTATTTCAAAATCATTTCCAAGATTTTGAACCTCAAACAACTTCTGAAGTTGTTAAGTCCGGATTTCCTTTCCTTGGTGAGGTTTTGATAGACACTATTTCAGGTGCCTTGGATACACAGAAATAATCCTGAGTTGTTGTAAAATTCCAACATCAAGTGATGAAATTCCACTAGGGCGAGCAGATACAAAGCCCTTGATATGTGCCTTTTCAAGCATGTCCAGAATTAGCTTTCTGTCGGCTTGGTTCTCTATTCCAGCCGTGAGGTATTCCTCAACCATGGCACCACCCCAAATCATTCTGTGACTTGAAGTCCAATGGTCAGGATTGAAAGCTCCTACCAGTCGATTGTTAACAATAACCAACTCTGGTGCTTGCTTTTCAGCAGTACCAGTGGAGGATTGGGATTTCTGTGTAGAAGTGTTCTTGGAGGCCATCTCTTTATATAGTAAGGATTTGAAGCTAGTGTTTGAAAGAGATTCGATTGAGTGATTCTTTTCAGAAAAACTTAATCAAGAGATGCAGAGATTTTAGAGAAGTTGCAGAGGATTAGGAGAAGGTTTTTGCTGTTTTGATGCAAGTTGAAATTTCGGATTAGGCAAAAGTGATTTCATTTGCCAAAATCCTATATATATAGCAAGTGAATCTCAACAGACAAATACATACAAATTGATTTTGTGTATACGTATCTGTGATTTGCAAACAGGCGTGAGCAAAAGCTAGTTCGGCATTAAATGCTTAGTGGGCCATGTCTGAATGTCAACAGTCCACTACTTACTGTGAATTAATTTCCACCGTACAGATCAATCGCTTGAATTCATCAAGGGTCACCATTGCTTCTCCAGCAATGATCACTATCAACAAATGTAATTGTGCCCGTTTAATGAATTTTGGCTAATATCTATCTGAATCACAATTCTGTTGGAGCAAGGACACTGTTCGCATCTGAATTTGTCTTATACTTAGGATTTTCCCAAGTTTTTCATCAAAATAGAAATAGTGCGAGATTCAAGAGAGTAGTTGACTGCAGATAGTTATACTATTCTCTTTTGTGTTCCCCGTTCATAGAATGATTCAGATATCTGAGTTCCCGTCTCAGAGATCTTAAGCTATCTTTTTGCTCTTTAGCCTTTTTGACTTCTGGGTTCCCGTTCCAGATACCTCTTCTCTCTTTTCTGGATACCCGTTCCAGATACCTCTTCTCTGGATGCCCGTTCCAGATACCTCTTTTCTGGATGCCCGTTCCAGATACCTGAACTCTTTCAGTTCATTGGTAGTTCCATTAGTCCAAGACTATGTCTTAAGGCTAAGAATCTACTTTCTTGTAGTGGCTTAGTGAAGATATCTGCAAGTTGGTCTTCAGTCCCAATCTTGAGTATCTCTATATTGCCTTTTTCAACATGGTCTCTGATGAAGTGATGTCTAACATCAATGTGCTTTGTTCTGGCATGAAATTTAGGATTCTGTGTAATCGCAATAGCACTTGTGTTGTCACAGAAAATGGGAGTTTTCTTCTCGAGTCCATAGTCGTAAGTTGTTGTTGTATCCACGAATTTGTGTTGCACAACAACGTGACAATATATTCAGCCTCTGTGGTAGAAGTTGCAATTGAGTTTTGCTTCTTGCTAAACCATGAGATAAGTCTAGTGCCCAGAAACTGACAAGTTCCTGAGGTGCTTTTCCTATCAAGCAATGATCCAGCATAATCAGCATCTGAGTACCCAGCTAAACTCAATTCACTTTCTTTAGGATACCACAGTCCTACATCTACTGTACCCTTCACATACCTTGATATTTTCATAGCAATGTTGTAGTGTGTTTGCATTGGATTTGTCTGAAATCTAGCACATACTCCAACAGCATATTGAATATCAGGTCTACTTTGATGAGGTAAAGTAGTGAACCTATCAACTTCCTATACTTATGTTCTTCAACGCTCTTATCTGATTCAGTATAGGTCATTTTGGTTCCAATGCTCATAGGTATCTTAGCATTCTTTTCAGAAGGCTTAAGATTGAATTTTGTGAGAATGTCTTTTGCATACTTTGTTTGACTAATGAATATTCCATCATTGAGTTGCTTGACTTGCAATCCTAGGAAATAATTCATTTATCCCATCATGCTCATCTCAAACTTGCTTTTCATGAGATTTGCAAAGTCATTACAAAGTTGCTTGTCCTTAGATCCAAATATAATGTCATCAACATATACTTGAACTAAGAGTAGTTTCCCATCATGATTCAAGGTAAATAAAGTTTTATCAACTTCACCTTTCTTGAAACCACTTTCCAGAAGGTATTTGGCCAAAGTGTCATACCATGCTCTTGGAGCCTGTTTGATCCATCTGAGCTTTCTGTAATTTATAGACCATTCTACTTTCTGAGGAAACTTCAAAGCCAGGAGGTTGCTCAACATAAACTTCTTCTGCAAGTTCACCGTTTAGGAATGCGCTTTTGACATCCATCTGATAAACTTTGAAATTTTTATGAGCTGCAAAGGCTAGAAAGAGTCTTATTGCATCCAATCTGGCAACTGGTGCATATGACTCATCAAAATCTAAGCCTTCAGTCTGAGTGAATCCCTTGGCAACCAATCTTGCTTTGTTTCTGGTTATTTCACCAGTTTCATTCATTTTGTTTCTGAAAACCCACTTAGTTCCAATCACAGATGTTCCTTCTATAAATGGAACTAGTTTCCAGACTCTGTTTCTCTCAAATTGATCCAACTCTTCTTGCATTGCAGAGATCCAGTCTTGGTCTCCTAATGCTTCTTCTATACTTTTATGTTCAATATTCGAGATGAAACATCCAAAGAGAGAATCAGCATTTTCAGCTATTGCTCTCCTAGTCCTAACACCCTGATTAATTGGTCCAATTATATCCTTTGTAGGATGATCTTTGATCCATTTCATCAAAGGTTTAGTGCTAGTAGGATCAATATCCAGGTGATCTGAATGTGAATCACTAAGATTTTGATTTGATACTTTTTCAGTATCTAAGATATCTGACATGTGAGAAATGTCATGGATATCTGACACTTTTTCAGTGTTAGAGATATCTGAGACATGCATTTCAGCATTCTTATTTTCAGATACCTCTACATGATGAAGGTTCTCAGTAACCTGTTCCATTTCTGGAAAACTCATAGGAAATTTCTCATCATGTTTGTGAGTCATCTTGTTGTTACTAGGCTTTTCAAGCTTTTCTACGTCAGAGTCATCCTCACTTTCCATAACGATGTTTTTTCTTTCTGAGGATTCTTCTTTAGTATCCCTCAGTAATAGTTCTTTGAACTTTTCTGAGAGTTCATCAGTAGGAGGTGTTCTCTTACTTCCTTCATAGAATACAACATGAACTGATTCCTCAATTTTCTTTGTTCTTTTGTTGTAAACTTTGTAAGCTTTGCTGTTTGTGGAATAGCCAAGAAAAACACCTTCATCTGCCTTTGGTTGAAATGTTCTCAGATAATCTTTCCCATTGTTTAGAACAAAACATCTACAACCAAATACTCTCAGATGTTTGATATTAGGAGGTCTTCCAACCAACATTTCATAGGGGGTCCTGTCATGGTGTTTGTTTATCAAGCATACAGTATACGAGTATAAGTGTTTTCTGACTTCAACCCAATATATTTCACTTATCTCGATGTCGCTAGCATTGTCCTTGCGGCTTCTTTAAGGGTTCTGTTTTCCTTTCGCAACACCATTTTGTTGAGGTGTTCTTACAGAGGAAAGTTGGTGTTGTATACCTTTGCAGTACAAAACTCCTTTATGTCTTGATTGACAAACTCGATTACCATGATCATTCGATTGCAGATACCTTTTCATTTTCATGATTTCAAGCTTTTTGACAAGTTTGGTATCTCCACCACGGCATCGATTTGTGTTTCAGAAAAACCCAAGTGAATCTTGAGAAGTCACCTACAACAGACCATATTTCTTTCTGCATAACTAGTTACGATGATTCAAAAGATCCATATGTAAAAGTTGCGATTGGTCTAACACTAGAGTGTACGATTTTGGACTTGAAAGAGATCTTAGATTGTTTCCCCATCCGACAGTGAGCAGATACCATCCTTTACGAAAGATGTTTTGGGAAGACCAACCACTAACTCTTTCTTGGCAAGTCTATTGAGTTTTGAAATTCAAGTGACTCATTCTTTTGTGCCATAACCGGCTCTTGTGTGACCAGATTGACTCACCATGAGACATTCTTGATTGTGGCGAGATGCCGATCGGCAACATAAAGCGCCTTTCCGCCGACCAACTAAGGTATGCGCATTGACTCATTGTCAATTAGTTTGCAGATGTTATCTTTGAATTTTATAGTAAAGCCCTTATGCAAAGCTGCTCATGCTAAATAGATTGTATTTCAAATCCTTAACATGTAATACGTCAGTGATTGTTAAAGTTCCCAATTTGACGTTGCCAAATCCAGAGAGGATTTAATTCTCCTCCAAATCGTCGATCTACGGTCCCGTGTTGCAAGCTTTGTAGTCAACCAGTTGCTTTGTCTCTGTCATGTGCTTTCCGCATCCACTATCAAATAGCCATTGTGCTTTAGTCCAGAAGCATTCGCACACAACAGAAGCAGAGATTAGGTTCTCATATCTTTGATGGAACCGTCGAATCAAAAGTTCTTCAAGAGGGAATCCATTTTGAATGAATTTCTTTGAAATATGCTTTTGTCTGACAGGAACGTAAGGAGGAATTCTGTTTGAATGAATGTTATCATTAGTAAGAATTATTTTCTTCCTTGGTGTGTTCCTAGGTGCTCCATATGATGCTTTCAGATACCTGTCAGGTTTCTGAGTTTGCTTTTGACAAAGAACTTAGCCTTCCTTGCCGATTTCTTCTAGCCCGGCATTGATTTTCGGTGGCTTGATTTAACTTCCACTTCGATAATTGCTTTGAGCAATTCTAGCTTTCGACCATCGTTCTTGCTCCTGCTTGTACTCATGAGCAAGTTGTTTTCCGATGCCTTTGTAGCCATACCGTTTGAGCACTTGAAGCTATCTCGAGATCTTTTCTCGGCAGACTTTGCTAGTCTCTGGTTGATCCAATTTCTTTCGAAAAAGTGACATGGGAGAATTTGCGACTCTGCAATTTTACCTTTTGAGAGACATAGCTTGGGTGTTTACACTTTTCGGTGTTGTGTTTCTTTTCGAAGACGTACCATCAATTTTGTTTTGACTTGTTTTTCCCACAAAGGTCTAGTCGAATCGCCTTTCCTTTGTCAACAATCTTTGTCTTTTCACCAATACTATAGATTGCATGGAACCGTCTTCTTTGAGTACTTACAAATGTTCTCTTCTCCTTACTCTTATTCGGAGTAATAGAACAATCTGTCTGAGTATTCCCCAAGTCCTTTCTTTTCCGAAGGATCTCTTAAGTAAGATTGTACTTGATAAGAGTGTCACTAGCTTTGGCATAAGATTGAAAAGATAGTTCTTTCTTCTTGAGTTCCTTGTTTTCGAAAGAAGATTTTCATAATTCTTTCGTAACTTTCAACGCTTCTTCATGTGACTTTTAGCCTCGGATATCTCGAGCTTTGAGAAATCGTTTTGACATCCTTTCTCTCAGAATCTTTAACTAATTGAGAATTTTCCTTTTCAAGAGAATTCTTTTCTTCTTCAAGGTTTTTGGCTCTAGCTCGAATCATTAGAAATTCTCTTTCATAGATGTCAAGTTCTTTCCTGAGATTTTCTAGATTTTTATTTCCTCTTCATCACTTTCATAAGTGTAGCAAGTATGTGTTACCTCATCACCATAAGACATTTTTCTCTGTTGGAGATGTCCGTCGTCAATTTCAACTCCACATTTCATTCTTCTTGAGGCCGAAGTTGATTATGTCATGAGTAACTCCACATAATTCTGGTGATGGTAGGGTTGGGTCATCTGAATTGTCATCTTCAGAATCTGTCTCAACGTCTAGAGCATCCGGTTGAATCTGGATTTTCTTTCTTTCTTCAGTTAACAAAGCTTTCTGGCTTCTTCTGAAGATTCTTCTTTCTTTCTTGTCTGTCCTTCTTAGTTTGTTGAGGCGGACAATCCTTCTTGAAGTGGCGGGTTTACGACAATAGAAGCAGATATCGTTTCAATTTACGCTTCCTCAAGACATGATGCTTTACGAATTTGGCTTGTTCAATGAGCTCGCATATTTTTGTCTTGGTGATAGTTTGAGCTAGATGCTTTTGACTTCTCTTTGGCTTTTCTTCTCTCAATTTCTCGTGACAAATTTACTCATTTGCTTTTGCAAGAGCATCCTCATCTCCTCCTTGCTTTTCTTCTTTTGAAGTTTCTTGATTAACTAGAGCAACATTCGCAACTTTTGATTGTTTGTTCTCTCTGAGTTGTCTCATAGTCATTGATAGCAAGATGAGAGAAAGTTCCTTTGGAGTGATATTTGGCATACCTTGGTTGAAATAAAAGAATTTAGTATGCTCCAGTTGTGGTTAAGACTTGACAATAGTCTTAATCTTCTCATCGAGAGTATCTATTGCTTTCCCAGTCGCCATATCACTCATAAGAGTGGTAAATCTGAAATCAAGTTCTTTCGAGTTTCGGTGGGACCTTGTTTGAAATTTTGAAATTTCAACTTTAGAACTTCGAACTTGTTTTCCTTGGTTTTCTCGGTTCGACAGATTTCTTCAATCGGTTGCCGTGACTTTCGCGTTTAGCACCCACGGTTTACTGTATGTGCTGCAGTGTTGATCGATGATGATGTTCTGAGCTTGACCATCCAGACGATTCCTCTTGGCATCTTCGATGTCCGAGTTCTCTGGGCTTTGGTTCGTAAATAACGTGACCAGTAGATCTTCCACTAGTTGACGCATCTGTTTGTGAAGATCCTTCGCTTTGATCTCTGTCACTTCCACTTGAAACCTCCATGACTTGCTTAAGTTGTTGAATGACTATTGGGCCATTCTTTATTACTTCGATCATCTCGTCACTTATGGCTTCAGGTGGAGCATCATGTTATTTTTCCATTTCTCGTAGTTCTCTGGTTTGAGAACGGTGCATCACTCAGAGACATACGCACTTAACACACAAATTAAATAGTCCTCAAAATGGACAAAGTTCCTTCACCTATCTGGGATCTAGGTTCGGTCTGGAAGGTGGTGAACCTCCTGCTCTGATACCACTTGTTGGTCCAGATAACGGCAAAGTAAAAGACTAGAAGGGGGGTGAATAGTCTTTTAAAACTTTTGTCGATAACAAATGTTTCTCAGATATCTCAATGGATATCTGATACTTAGAATCAGAGTGCGGAAGACTTAATGTAGATAAGTGTAGAAACAGTTAATAAGTGTGTGTGTGTTGCTGAAGTATAAATACAGAAATGTAGATGACACAGCAAGTATAGTGGTATCTGGAGGTGGTGTAATCCTCCAACTAATCCACTTCGGTCTATCAGAGACCTAGAATTCACTAGAACAGATAATTGAGATAACCTTACAAAAATCCTATTCTAAAATTCTGAACAATTGGTTCCCAACCAAATGTTCCCCCTAAGTTGTTCCCTAGCTTCTTCAGCCAAGTACTTCCTATACTTAGAAACCTTTGAGTTGTTCCCTAGCTTCCCAAGCTAAGTACTTCCTATACTCAAAAACTTTGGAGTTATTCCTTAGTTTTCCAAATCAAGTACTTCCTATACTCCGGTAACCTTGGAGTTATTCCCTGATTTTATAAACTAAGTACTTCCTGTACTCCACGCCGGTTTCGGTGTTGGTTTCGGTTTGAGTTGCCAGATGAGCGTCTTAATAACTTTTCAGTTATTCAGATAGCTCTGTGAACTTAGTTACTTAATACACTTTACAGCGTATGGTATCTAGTTCGATTTTACTGACCCAAGTCTTATGAAATCTGTTCAAGAGAATGAATCTCAGATAGTTGATCTTTTGATTCAACTCCTTCACAGATAGCTTTGCTTGTTTAGGATCAGGACACTTAGAACTTCAGTGTTTACTCAAGATCACAAGCTTTAGTCGCAACAGAAAGCTTTGATAATAAGTAAGTTGCTTTGAGAGAGTAGGATGTTCAGAGTTCTATGTTTCAGGTATGCAATGTGTCTCTTCTCAAGCTGTCTAAGTGTTGATATTTATAGATGGATTTGAGTGCCGTTTGAATAGTATCCGTTAGGCTCAAATTCAAACTATCGATATCTGTGTATAGTACTGTAGCAGATTTTGTCTTCTTCTCAGAAGTTGCCGTTGCTTTTACTCAGACATCTCTGTCCGTGCATTAAATGCATTGTACTATACTTTTTGTCCTGTAGTGTCAACGGAACTATGCATTATCGAGACTAGACTTGTTGTGCGATTCTTTGCGTCCTTATCTTCATTCTTGAGATACCACTTGTATTGATTGAAACAACCTTGTTTCTTTTCGTAAAGCGTGTTTAACGCTCAAGGTATCTGAGAACAGATATCTGTGGACACTTTCCTTGTCTTCAGATATGTATCTCATTTCTCAGATATCTCTTGTGACACAGTTTGTTTGAAACTGTTCGTGTCTACAAGATATCTGGCTAAGATATCTGAACAATGATTCGATAATCTTGTGCGCTTTCTTCAAGTCTTCAATTCTTGTTGAGCTTTCTGCTTGGATGTCTTCTTCTTGGTCTTCTCTTCATAAAATAAAAATTACATTTTGAGACCTAACATCCTATACAAGATTAGCTAGACTATCATACTTAGTGGGTTTCCTCTTTTACAATGTTCAAGTGAACCAAGAGTACTAATCACCTTTCTGAGACTAAGATAAGTCATCATGTTGCTGAACAAAATCTAAACAGATATTCTAACAAAATATCTAACAGACATGGTATGTTCTACCAGGAAGAAGGAACTGATTAATCTTGGTATCGAAAGGCAAATGCTAGGCTTTGGTAATGCTAAACCGCTCATTTATGACTTTTGGCCCAATTATAAATAAATATCCTTAAAATAAATATGCTAAATAACGCATATCGATAATAATTTATAAACGGTTGATTTGGTAAGCTATAAATAATCTTTCACATTTCATATTTAACAAGTCAGCTGATTAATTAATCACCTTCACAAAAATTAAATAGTTTATCATTTATTGAAATTGTTAAAAAAAATCTTAAAAGACCTAGGATATAATTGAATGGAGCCATGTGGGTTGTAATTGATCATTTCACATTATAATATTATTAATCTTTCCGGATAAAAAGTATATATAATTAGTAAGTGGATAAATTAATTACATCTACATGGTCCATAAGTCGATTGTAGACTATGTTTACCTAAATATTTTCAAGTCAGCTACTCAAAGGTCACGATCTCATCGAACATCCTGCATAAATCCATGATGCGATGTCGTTAAGGTTTGTGTTTACACAAGAAATTAGGTAATTGGAGTATAAGATAAACAATAATTTTTTATAGATATTGAAGTTCATGCAAGGGTCAGTCCTCTTCTAAGTATCAAAATCTTGTTGTGTTGTTCTTTACGACTCCTATAATTTGCCATCGATGAACGCTCCCATCGAGTTCCTAAGAACCAAACCTATCCCTACATTACTTAGACTGACTCTCCAACCCATCTATATTAAGGCTGAAAATCCCCATCGGAGGTGATGTCCAACAACATTCTAATTGTGTTTGAAGGTCTGGTTGTAGTTGTAGATGAGTTCTGTACACAATTTTAATTGGTGTTCTCTCAATTTCCAGTTGATTAATTAGCTTGTCTCTAAAAATAGTTCATTACGATTCTCTGCCGTACGAACAAGATTGTAAGAGCAAGTAATCAGCGCTATTATTACGAGGCAAGTTCAAGAGACAATTTGTGGGGTAGATTAGGGCGTTGAAGGTTCAGAGAGATGAAGTGGCGTGTAACATCAAATGGTTTGCGGCATTGCGCATACAAAAACTGGTGACGAAGAGTTGTTTCATCTTCGAGGACCGAGGTTACATAATGGGCAGCCCAGATTGTCCACTTGTTTCTGGAACCAAAGCCTTTTGTCTTGTGGGCAGACATGCAGTATGTCATCTGAGAGACACCCAATGGAACCAACGCCTTTTGTCTTCAAGAAGCTTCTAAATTTATGACATAACAAGGAGGGTGGTTCTCAGGAATCATCCCCAAAAATTTACTTCACGTAAACCGACTAATCGATTCGTTAAAACACGAATGCACATTTAGTAACTAGCGATTGTACACGGGTGCCCGTGATTGGTAATTTTACAATATTATCCTCATACAAGACATAAAATGTTTCTTTGAGAAAAAAGTAAATGAAGGGTTGAGTTTGATCCAACCCGGTTTAGAAGCATTAGGTATATGCGACTAGCTTGAAAATTCTCTCATTAGCAGGCAGAAAAGTCCCAATCCTATCGAAGGACAGAAGAACAGTTTACTAAACATATCATTAAGCTTGACGAGATGGCAAAAATTGGTAAAACGACACCCAAATAGCACTTCAAGTCTTCAAGAAGAACAATTATCATCTCCGTGCAGATTGTTTTGCCTCTTCTATTTGCAAAATAAAAAACAAAGCAAGCCTTCATGTATATTGTTTATAAGCAACGCCTTTTTTATTTCCCATTTTTGTACAACTATGTCGTTTCATGCTAAAACCAGTGACCATCAGTAGAGGAACTAAGTGTTGTGTCAAGGCCCTGGATAGAAAACAATTATGAAGTGTACATTCTATTAACTACCCCGCATGTTCATAACACAAGCTGATGAACATGGAAATAAGGGTCATCGGACGTATTAAGTAAGATGGCACTCCACCAGGCAAGACATCACTTCATTCCATCAATCTTTGTTCAAACTTGCATTCTCTTGGCACAAGGATTTGTGCACTCAAACATAATTTTATTTACCAAATAAGAATGTGATAAGGGCCATAAGGCTGCTAAAGTTCATACTCTAGACCATTATCAAGGATTCAGGACTATCCTAATGTATCTCTGTACTGTATGAACCATGAACTCAACATCTCAATACCAGGACAAAATTAAAGGCAAAAATCTTGTAACGACAAGTATGATTGACGAATGTAAGTGTGCATAATAATGAATTAACAAAGCACAACGACAAAAACAAATCCCGCAGGTACCATTAAGATAGTCCGCATTCATCCGTGACATACTAATCCTTACATACCTAATATGATAAAACCACAAAGTTCATGTGGAGATTTCTGTCTCACGGAACACACATCGCCTCATCACAGAAACACTAAATATTCCAGCCCTAACAAGTCACTTTTGATTCCATCATACCCCATTACTTGCACAAACCGTGAAATGCTATCATAAACTATCACAATTTGTGGTTGCCATGTCCCCCCCCCCCCCCCGGACTGAAGAGTAATGTTCTGTGGAGGTGGTTATGGCCTATAGATATGAGATCAAAGTATATGGATCATGCTGATATTTTGCTAACCAATGCATCATTATTGAACTTCGTTTCTGATTGTTACGAGTACATAATATCTTAATCAGCATTCCATCAGAGACATCCAGTAGACTTTTTATTATGATTTTATGTGCTTCCTGTGCATGGCTTTGCATGATATCACTGTCAACTCACCATATTTTCATTTTTACTAATGATTTCACATTTTCCCTCGAATCTTGTTGGAAATCTAATTCTTTTTCTCTTGCAATTCCTTGGAGGGGCTTGCAAAATACATTAAAATATATGCTTGCTCAAATGCAAAGACAGAAGACTTGTGGTCGGTGCTTGAAGAAGAATCGGTGAACGTGAATAAGCTAATGAACTCTTGGACAAAAGCGACAAGGTTATCCTGTTGTCTCGGTGAAAGTTAAAGATCGGACTTTGGAGTTTGAGCGGGTAACTTGACCTATCTTTTACTTGGGTGCTCGGTTAGTTGTTAGTGGACTCTTTCATGATGATACTTTTAAATAAATGGTGAAAATTTCGATAGCTACATTGTCTACGTGTTTTAACAGTCACAATTCTTATTGAGTGGTTACGGTGGTGAAGGGCAATGGGTTGTTCGATAACTCTATGTTGTGGCTCTTACAATGCTCGCAATAGGTTCTTCTGCAAACAAAAAGTGAGACCCTTGGCGTTAACGAATTCTTGGGAGCCCAGGTGTCATCTGCTCCCCTTGGATCAAAGTTAATTTGGAGCAATTTGGTTTCTTTAGAGTGAAGTATGATGCGGACCTATCGGCAAGGCTTAGAAATGCAATAGAGAAAAGTCCTTGTCAACCTGTGATAGATATGGTAATCATGACATAAATTTCGTAATCGCCTAATATGTGCATGTGTGATTTGTACTAACCTTTTCAAGCGGGAATCTTGGATGACTATAATGCTCTGTGCATGGCATGCCAACAAGACTTGACCTCTCTTGCTTACGATGAGTGCTTACATGGAGGAGCTCGAATACACAGTCCTATCTAATTTGATCAGTGTAATGTTTTCTATTTCTGTTTTTATTTGATTTACATTCAAGATTGCATTTATATCCCCCCTTCATTTTATTTTTTTCATTTGCTTTTGCAGATAGCTCCTGAAGTGGCCCGAATTGTGGCTGATGCTACACCTGAATTGCTCGATGAGATCAAATTGTTCTTCATCAACCTTTTCGAATTCGCAGTGAGTAATTGGCTTTCTATTCTCCTTATGCAATAGGCTTTAATTTTCATTTGGCATAGGCGGAAACATGGAACCCTAGGTTTTGTAACATGGTCTCTTCTTGGATTTAATGTATATAAATATGGCTAGTTTTTTGTTGGCTCCAATGTGCATTTTTGTTGTAATTCGCAATGAAACCACAAGGCATTTATATTTTTCTATTTGGTTGCTCATAAAAGTGAAATTTATGTACCACATTAATGAGCTGATTCATGTAGTGACAAATAAGGCTACCATGGTGTTTATGGAACCTAACTATCATAACTCATGCTCGAAGATATTTTGATTATATTATTATTCATCACATCGGGTGCTCTATATTACTTTGCCGGAGGCTTGTGGGATCCTAAGCAGGAGAGCCATCTTGATGCCATGTTAAGAGGCGAACTCTTGGCGGATTGGCTTTGTTTGGCCATGACTTGACACTAGATGAAGCAAACAGCGCTTCGGATATATTTGAATGATCCGATCCGTTAGCTAACGGATCGGATCGATCCGATCCGTAAGCGGATAAGCGGACCGGATCTACGGATCCGGATCATATGAGCGACCTAATTTTCTCACTATTAGCCACCATTTTTTATTATTTCTCACATTTTATATTTGGCATAAAACATGTACTATACCCTTAGTCACATAGATGAATTCGAGCACAAGAGGCGGGAGCAGGGCGAGAATTCGTCAAATTCAAAAATATTTGGGCGGGAGCATATATAGAGCGCGGTTGTTTCAGTATATAATTAAATTTAATTATAATTTTATACCTATATTGTTCTAAAGAAAACTTATTAATTTTTTTTGTAGATATTCTAGTTCTATATTCAAACATAATATGATATTTACTCCTCAAATTATATCAGAATTTTTCATAGCTGAAATTTCTACTTTGAGTGTTCGTATTTTTTCATTGTTTCGACCCCTTATGCGATACTAAATAAGAAATCTCAAGTTCATTATGCTCAAATCATTTTAACAATCCCTTGTAAAAAAAAAAATAAGACCCATAAAATTGACATTATATTCTTAAAATTCTTCGACGATGAACTAAGAAAACTTAATTCGAGAACTAAGAAAGCATAAGTCGAGAATTAGTGAAGCTCTCAAGCTCGAAACGTGGATTCACGCTCGGAACGTGAAAAAAGCTCCGGGGATGAAGAATTATGTTACTACCTCCGTCTCGATTTTAACTTTTCGCAAATCCAACATAAGTTTTAAGGGAAGAGCGAATAAAGTATGAGAGACAGGTGAATAATTTAAGGGATGAAAAGTTGAAAGTTAGACGTCCAAAAATGGAATGCGGGAAGTTGAAATCGAAACGAATAAGGTATTTTAATTGTATGTCAAACATAAAAACTGATGAACACTGACATAAGAGAATTGATAGTTGATTTTCAAAAGTATAATATGGATACAGACTACAAAGTGTATTAATACCATACTATACTTGGATCAAACTCAAAATAGACTGAAAAATCGATCAAAATAGACAATCAATGATCAAAGATACTCCTCCATTATTAATCACTCTAGGACGATAATATTGCAACTAAAGTTTCCTTCAAATATATGTAGTTCTTTTTTTTTTAATTGCACTGACCCGTTGCAAAAGCGTGAAAAATCTAATTTGACAAGTGTTTTTATTTCAAAAATAAAACATTTGCCACTAGAATTTCTGAATCATATCTTATAGGTACTGCTTCGAAGTTTATAAAGTTTTAGATGTCATTTTGCGCTTCAAAGCTATTAGGGCTTCTTTGGAGATTTGATTTGTTTAGGACCGTACTGCAATAAGAAAAAGACAGGTTTCTCTCAAATTAGGGAAGTCGCCAGACCATATCAAATTCTCCAAATCATAGCCCACGTACTTTTCAGAAACCTCAAAGCAACACAAAACTTTCATCAAAACCCAACCAACCACAATGAATGAGCCGGAAACAGTCAATCCACCGGAAAGGGGTCAATTTTACGACCACAAGCACCCGAGGTATCCGTGAAGATTTGCATCCTTCAATCACATGGGTACGGGGATAATATTTTACGCATAAATACTTAAATTACATGCCTCTTACCTAGAGGTAAACAAAACTGTATGTATGACATTTCAAGAATTTAATGTTGCATAAACATTCTACAATGAAGACAGCAAATCAAAATTTGATGATGAGCGGTTAAATGAATTTGCAAAAACTTACTATACTGTAGCAAAATGGAACACATACTTGATCTAGACATAAAGGAGTTGATGGCGATACGTAAAGCGAAAATGGAATCGGTATCAATCCTACTCTTGTACTAGATAATACGATATGGATGTCTATATCCATTACTAGAATCTTGTAAACCATCCTACCGATTGCCGAAATGCGGCAATGAGTATCACTCGAAATGACAAAATATCTTGCAATTTTCTCGAGAACAAGACATAAGTTACCACCGCAAAGACACTTTGATTCTTGAAAAGCCAAGCACTTCACAACGCATGGATACATTAGCCCTTTAAATTGATTAAGGAACTAGTTTATCGGGGCAATGGAGATGGCACTACCAAGTTGCTTCAGATCATGCACCACGTAAGCAGAACAAATACAATTATAAATATTCTATAAAAACTTCTCCGGACAAAAAGAAAACGATAATTCTAAAATAACCATTGTATACTATCGTGTTCGACTTACGATACTAGGATCACCAATCTTTATCGATGGGACACAAACTCATCAATTGATCGATGCGGTATTAATCTATACTAAATCGTGTGGTTTGCATTTACAATGTTTATCAAGAGGACACAAACTCATCAATTTGGTCGATTATTAATCTATACTAAATCATGTGGTGACATTTACAATGTTCATCGTGCCAAAGTCGATTGGCAGTGCATCAAAATTAGAGAGCAATACATAGCACCAATATTAAATAAACCATGATTGTACTGATATATTGATGCTCAAACACGAGTTTTCAAAGTCAAATACTAAAATAAACAATAATATGCATTCATAGTTTGTAGCGATTTCTAGTTCTTAACGGTGATATTGCTCATATTAAAAAGGATAGGGTTTTACTTTAAAATGTTGAGTCAAGCATAATCACTCGGATAAACATTCACGCACTTCTCCCCCACTCGAGACACTCGCTTATTCATTGGTCCTTCAATAATTCTCTGAATATGACCTATATCAAAACAAAAACAAGGATGAATAGGAATTTTTCACACATTTCCTTTTTCAATCCAACATGGGTTTGAGATTCGAAAATAAAAACTTACCCTCATCCTCTTCACGCAACTGGATAGGCGACATTCGCCTCGGAAAACCCTCTCTCTTCTCCTCTCCGGGTTTTGATCTTCCGGATTTATTGATTACGGTTTCTTTGATTTTCCGGTACTTCTTGATTACGGTTTCCAACGTGCCTTAAGGAGTGATTCACCCGATAATTCGACAATATCCGAGACATAGACTCGCTTTCTCAACATACGGAAACTTTTCTCCTTGGTGATTGGCGACCACAAATACATGGAGACTACTTGGTGCTTACTCAAGATCCGGAAGCTCGCATCGTTTACGGCGAAAATCTTGGTACACCCATGGCAATATTAACAGGTGTGCTGTGCATATGAAGAAGCGAACCTCATCGGATGGTACATCGCTTTTGGATCCCCGATGTTGGCCGAGCAAGCAAAAGTTGAAACGGTCTTGTAAAGATAAGCCACGAATCCTCTCCAACATGTTAGCTACTCTCTTTATCTGCAGATCTTTGGCGGAGAAAATACCAACCATCCAACCGCGATTCGCACTAAATCTATCGAGAAGCTGGGGGAAATTTAAATTTGGGAGTTGCCCTGCAAATAGTTCAAATTGCTCGAAGAATGGAAAGAGCCCCACTTTTTTAACTTCATCAAAAGGCTTCTTTAAGCAATCAATCAAGTAATCTAAATCTTGATTTAATGTGGTGGTGAGTCCATCCGGATAGCGACTTCCTCTACGTCCGGCTCTCGACAATCTGTTTCACCCGTGATCTTTGATGCAGAACTATCTTATCACCATTGTACTTGGAAAGGCTATAAAACACAACCCTTCGTATATTTAAATTTAAACCCATTCCCACAAGATCACTTGCTACCAAGATGTCAAAGTCATCATCGTGATTATTGAAAAGAGCGCTTGGTGTCTCCGAGTCTCGGTGTGACGCCGTATATATGTAACACCAATGCTTGGTGAACTTCTCAATTGCCAATTTAGCCTCAAATATTTCTTTTCTTGAGAAGCGACAATACAATCTCAGACCTCACATGTTTTAGGTCTCCTAAGAGGGTTTGGCCTCAACCACAAGAGGCTTAAATCATCATATCTTGCTCAACGGTTCATCCCGATGAATCGAGCAAAGTTTCCTAATTACATTCAAAACACTTGGATCCCCACAAATGTATCTCATCGACTTGCAAACCAAGAAATGCTCTAGTCCAAGCGTACCCTCTGGCGGATCACCATCATCCGAATTTCATCGATCACGGCTACATCAAACAATTCTTGTGTTGATACCATCTCAACAAGACATGCGGTATGATTAGAGAAAGGAACACTTTCTCTCTGTCCGATAACTAGACTACAATAAACCCCAAGCGTTAACCTTATCAAAACCTCCATTGCTAACAACCTAAGAGGACTACTGAGACACCTTTTTGGCTTCCATATACCTCTGCAAGGCATTATCGTTTTCCCACTATTAGTTGGACCACGGTGATAAATTACCTTCCTTCATAGCTCTGGCAAAGGGAACCAAGTATGAGGCTTTGTCATGTCGGTGAGTACACCATTTCCTAAACTTTCTAATTTCTTCCGTACTCTTCAATGCAGAACTCCACAAATATAGGAACAAAAACTTATCACTTCACCGGGCCCAAGGGACACCAAATGCTTAACTAGCTCGGTGTTGTTACATTTATCCAAGAAAAAGGTCTTTGAACTCTCGGCGACCATGGGGAAAAATGAAGCACCAATATACACTCAAGAGCACGATTTACATGGCGGACCAGTGAAACTCGTGAATATCTCATCCAAAGCATCCGATTAAGCAGGGATCGACTTTCACCGGATATCGCATTCTTAAGCGCTTTATATATTTCCACAGGATCACTAATTCCCTTATCATGAATTTGGACCCGTCTAAACATACTTGTACATCACTACATTCTACTACTAAATTGATCGCTTTATGAACTACGAGAAGATTAGAGGGTACAAAATGAAAAATTAATGCAAAAGCAATGAAAATGGCCATATTGCATCGGTAGAGGGAAAGCAAAATGGATTGTTTGGAATTTGGTAAAGGCAAATTTGAAAACCACGAGTGGAAATATAATGGAAGTGTTCTTCTTGCGGCAGAATAGAGATAAAGAAGGCGTTTTGAGGAGCCGCCTCTATTCATTTTACGAATCAAGAATGAATGGAACAACAACAATAGCACAATGTAAATAGCTTACAATAAAATTTGAGCTTGGGTATTTTACCAACCTTGATGCCGTAGAAGAAAACCCATCATGGAGAACTCCAAAGGGACCCTTTTCTTGCAGGTTATGGAGGAAAGATTGTAATTTGAAGCGTTGGCATGGTATGTTCTACCGGGAAGAAGGAACTGATTAATGGTAGTGATAAAAGGCAAATGCTAGTATTGGCCTGGTAATGCTAAACCGCTCATTTATGACTTTTGGCCCAATTATAAATAAATATCCTTAAAATAAATATGCTACGTAAACGCATATCTGATAATAATTTATAAACGGTTGATTTGGTAAGCTATAAATAATCTTTCACATTTCATATTTAACAAGTCAGCTGATTAATTAATCACCTTCACAAAAATTAAATAATTTATCATTTATTGAAATTGTTAAAAAAAATCTTAAAAGACCTAGGATATAATTGAATGGAGCCATGTGGGTTGTAATTGATCATTTCACATTATAATATTATTAATCTTTCCGGATAAAAAGTATATATAATTAGTAAGTGGATAAATTAATTACATCTACATGGTCCATAAGTCGATTGTAGACTAGGTTTACCTAAATATTTTCAAGTCAACTGCTCAAAGGTCCTGATCAGCTGTCGAACATCCTGCATAAATCCATGATGCGATGTCGTTAAGGTTTGTGTTCACACAAGAAATTAGGTAATTGGAGTATAAGATAAACAATAATTTTTTATAGGTATTGAAGTTCATGCAAGGGTCAGTCCTCTTCTAATTATCAAAATCTTGTTGTTTTGTTCTTTACGACTCCTATAATTTGCCATCGATGAACGCTCCCATCGAGTTCCTAAGAACCAAACCTATCCCTACATTACCTGCACTGACTCTCCAACCCATCTATATTAAGGCTGAAAATCCCCATCGGAGGTGATGTCCAACAACATTCTAATTGTGTTTGAAGGTCTGGTTGTAGTTGTAGATGAGTTCTGTACACAATTTTAATTGGTGTTCTCTCAATTTCCAGTTGATTAATTAGCTTGTCTCTAAAAATAGTTCATTACGATTCTCTGCCGTACAAACAAGATTGTAAGAGCAAGTAATCAGCGCTATTATTACGAGGCAAGTTCAAGAGACAATTTGTGGGGTAGATTAGGGTGTTGAAGGTTCAGAGAGATGAAGTGGCGTGTAACATCAAATGGTTTGCGGCATTGCGCATTCAAAAACTGGTGACGAAGAGTTGTTTCATCTTCAAGGACCGAGGTTACATAATGGGCAGCCCAGATTGTCCACTTGTTTCTGGAACCAAAGCCTTTTGTCTTGTGGGCAGACATGCAGTATGTCATACAGAGACACCCAATGGAACCAACGCCTTTTGTCTTCAAGAAGCTATCTTCTAAATTTATGACATAACAAGGAGGGTGGTTCTCCGAATCATCCCCAAAATTTACTTCTAAGAAACCGACTAATCGATTCGTTAAAACACGAATGCACATTTAGTAACTAGCGGTTACTTGGGTGCCGTGATTGGTAATTTTTACAATATTATCCTCATACAAGACATAAAAATGTTTGCTGAGAAAAAAGTAAATGAAGGGTTGAGTTTGATCCAACCAGCAGTTTTAGAACTGTTAGACGTATATGCAGCTAGCTTGAAAATTCTCTCATTAGCAGGCAGAAAAGTCCCAATCCTATCGAAGAAGACGGTTTAGTAAACATATCATTAAGCAGCGAGATGGCAAAAATTGGTAAACGACACCCAAATAGCACTTCAAGTCTTCAAGAAGAACAATTATCATCTCAAATGCAGATTGTTTTGCCTCTTCTATTTGCAAAAATAAAAAACAAAGCAACTGCTTCATGTATATTGTTTATAAGCAACTGCCTTTTTTTATTTCCCATTTTTGTACAACTATGTCGTTTCATGCTAAAACCAGTGACCATCAGTAGAGGAACTAAGTGTTGTGTCAAGGCCCTGGATAGAAAACAATTATGAAGTGTACATTCTATTAACTACCCCGCATGTTCATAACACAAGCTGATGAACATGGAAATAAGGGTCATAGGACGTATTAAGTAAGATGGCACTCCACCAGGCAAGACATCACTTCATTCCATCAATCTTTGTTCAGCCCTTGCATTCTACTGGCACAAGGATTTGTGCACTCAAAACATAATTTTTATTTACCAACTAAGAATGTGATAAGGGCCATAAGGCTGCTAAAGTTCATACTCTAGACCATTATCAAGGATTCAGGACTATCCTAATGTATCTCTGTACTGTATGAACCATGAACTCAACATCTCAATACCAGGACAAAATTAAAGGCAAAAATCTTGTAACGACAAGTATGATTGACGAATGTAAGTGTGCATAATAATGAATTAACAAAGCACAACGACAAAAACAAATCCCGCAGGTACCATTAAGATAGTCCGCATTGCTGTCCGTGACATACTAATCCTTACATACCTAATATGATAAAACCACAAAGTTCATGTGGAGATTTCTGTCTCACGGAACACACATCGCCTCATCACAGAAACACTAAATATTCCAGCCCTAACAAGTCACTTTTGATTCCATCATACCCCATTACTTGCACAAACCGTGAAATGCTATCATAAACTATCAGCCGCCCAAAAAGATAGTATTCTATTAGCAGACCCCCAATCAACAAGTCGCAATTATTATAGATTCATAACCAAAGAGTCACTAAAGAAAGTACTCAAACAATCATTCACCTTTGACAAAAATGATTAGGAAACATTAGCATTAGTGTTGAAATCCACAATGCCTTCAGCATCCAAGAACCGGCTGAGATGCCTATCATCCAAATGTTGCTGTAAAAATAGTACAGGGAAACAAAATTTACTTCAGTGATCAGTGCATAGCTCTGAACTGCAAAAGGACATAGGGTTTTACTTTCAAATAATAAATCAAGAATTAGTACTCACAGATAAACACTCTCTGTATTTCTCCCACTCAGAAACACACTCTTGCTTATCCCATTGACCCTTCAGGAATTTCTCTGAGTACCACCTATATATTTATGAATTTAAAAAAATCAAAATTTTAACAGTAAAATTGTGCAACAGAGGAAGCAAAAGCATTTTACAGCTGAAAAAGGAAAAGCCCAGAAAGTGAATATAAGAAAGATCAAATCTTTACTTGTTGAAGCAGTTGTGGTAAGCAGTTCTGAGATTAGCACAAGGTGAAGTTGCTGAAGATGATTGCCGATTTTTCTCTCCCATAATTCCCATTTCTACAGGGTCTTATGATGATTAAACGAACAAAGTTTAGATGGTTTTGCACAGATTATTCATTGCAAAAACCGCTTCCATAATTCTTGTTTGATGAGCGTTCAACTTTCTTGCACAGTCATTGTGATTTGTGACCTTGCAGCAAGAAATTGGGCTCGGCTGATAAATTGGGCTCACCTGAATGGAACCATGGACCCAGCTGATTAACGTTTGTTTGGTTGGTGAGCTTGGGCAGGCCCATCACAGAAGTTTCATTTATTTATTTACATTTACTATTTTACAAACTTTACCTTGTAGAGACCATATAGTACTACATTTAACTACGAACATATTTTTAACTTCAAATATTGTGTGTATAATAACATGCATTATATGCAATTTTAAACATATTTTTGTATTTAAACATACGATGTTTATACCTAAACATATGATATTTGATTTGATCTCTCCGATAGATATCTCTCGCAAAAGTTGGTATTACAATTTTACATAAATAGTTAAATATGGTATGGGTTTGGATTCTTGGTAGATGTTAGGGCCTAGGGGTATCCACGGTATATATCCATTCTTAAGTTGACGTTTATCAGCATGACTTCAATCTTAATGGGTGAATATATAAATGCATATTGATATAAATATAAACCTATATAAATCATGTTTAGCAGATGTTAGAATTCGTATCATGGATGAAAATACGTAATGAGGAGTATAGGGAAACAAATCATATTCATAATATGGAATTATATGCTGGTCCAGTGTATAAGTATTGATTGATCCGAATTTTATTGTACAATGGTAGACACATAAATTAATAACTACACGAAGTCTCATCTCATGACAGTGTCTATATAGTTTATCAAAATACGACCTATGTTTTTAGAAAAATCATCCATGCTACTAATCATATGTCAACAAAATTCATGTTTTTATAATTTAAAAAAAAAACACCAATACTGAGAACATAGACGTGTTGATTAATAATATTTATAATTTTCTTAACATTACATATTCGTATCTATATAAATTATCAATAAACTATCTCTCAAGAGACTTTCTATTTTGCCTCATATCAACAAAAATATTAGCACCAATTAATTTTTGACAATATTGCTTCCCTTTTCTATCATATATATAAAACAAAATCTTCCCCAAATTGAATGCAAGTTTCCGAAACTTGTAATTTATTTTATTCCATAGAAAAAACCCTCAGATTTTAATTATTATGAGAAGATAAACTCTTAAAAATACGTTTAGTATGCCTTAATAGACTGAATAAATCAATATAAGATCATATATATTAGTCATTAGAGTAAGTCTCGAAATAAACAATTTATAGATAACGTATTTAAAGAGAGACATACGTTGTTAATAAAAAGAGTAGTAATATTTTTAATCATAACATACACATTATGTTATTAAAAAATGTATTTCATTAAAAATGTAGTCACTTCAATTAACAGGATAGATCCGTGTTGATAAAATTATCCATAGACCAATTCTAAATACTCTTATCCTTGAAGTATCTATCTATCTATCTATTTATCTATGTCAAAATTCTTATCCATCGTTGTTCAAATTTATTAATTTTTTTTTGAGAATACGATGTTCAAAATTTGAAAACCCAAAAATACGAATTTATCTAGTCTAGCGTTAAATTTGTATAGTATATTGAAAACATCACCAGGAGTCAGAAAGAAACAGGAACGTGTAAGTCGACTACTCTTCCAACTGACACAATAATATAGTATGTTTGAATCTCACTAACTACCTCACTTTATTTTTAATATAAAGGGCTCATATAAATGCGGGTTCGCCCAGGTGGTGTTCCTGGTGGGCTTAAATTTCTGACTGGGTCGAGCCGGGCTAAAAATACCGGGCTGGGCCGGTGACTGACTGGGCTAAAAATACTGGGCCGGGTCGTGGGAGCCCTATTACAATGGCCCGGCCCATCCTAAAAGTAATTTATTTTCTAAATCTATTATTTAATGGGCATTTCAGGCTTTTTACATTTAATGAAAATAATAAAATTTGAAAAATTAAATTATCCTTGGGGATGTCTGTTGTCAGGCAGGGCGGTAACCTGCCTGACGATAGAAAAGCCCATAAAAGTAAAACATTAATAATATTGTTTAAAATATTATACATATACTTAAGAATATCAATTCGTTTATCAGATCTCTCACTAATACACGTCTCTTCCAAAACTTTAATTGTACATAAATATTAAGAATTTATTAAATATATTAGTATTATACTTGAACGTAACACAAAATATTAGCGCGTAAAATAGTATTGATATTGTTTAAAATATTATACTTGAATATAAAGTTTAATCATACATATAAAGGTTAATCATATATCTCAATAATATGCCGTTAATACAAGACTTTGTGCACACGAATTCTTGAAAGATAAACACAAAGTCTCATGAGAGACGGTTTCTAGATAACTTATGTAGAGAAGAACTTTTTATTAATAAAACCATACATATTATTAATCAAAAAGTCAATGTTGCAAATGATATAAGTTCTGTTGTAATATAAAAAATTACAATCTTGACAATATAGATCCGTCTGTAAATAAATTATTTACAGACTGTCTCTGAGAAAACTTAATCATTTTAAAAATAAGAAAATCACTATTACAAAGTACTGAAATAGTCAAACAAACTACTCATTTATTATCCAACCGGAAAATAAAACTTCTATTTTTGATCAAGTCCTAAAATCCAAAACCTTCTTTTTTTTAATAACGCGTCAAGACTCAGAATCAAGTCCTGTCCTGAAGCAAATTTCCGAATTTACCCTTCCCACCTTAGCCTCGCTATCAATTTCTATTTTAATTAAATACCTTTATATAAAGGCCAACATTCTTATTCAAACTAGCTAGCGTAGCTTACATTTGCACTGTTCATATTCTATAATCTTCAAGAAAAAAGGATTCAAAAGTAAGTTGAGAGCAAGTGGCCGAGGTAGCTCACAATGGCCGGAGCTACCGGAGGAAGATCACTAGAGCAAACGCCGACATGGGCGTGGTAGCTGCTTCGTCTTAGTAGCGGTTTCCATCGCTATCGAGTACATAATTCACTTAATCGGAAAGGTAATATATTTATATGGATTAAAATCTTCATTTCAGAATATGCTTTGGTTTTTTAATTAAAGAACTAGATAGACGCTTTAGAATATTGCATGCTTGGTGTTTCGAATTTCATATTGATCTCATTTCGTTGAGGTGGAAAACTGAGACCTGTCAATGCTTTTGGTTCCGTTTCCCTCACAATTAGTTTATTTCCGATACATTGGTAACATTTTGAAAAGTTGGCTTAATTTATCCTGGCAGTGGCTGAAATCAAAGCACAAAGGAGCTCTATATGAAGCACTGGAGAAAGTTAAATCAGGTGATAATCAAACTAAATTATTCATTTACTTGGACTAAAGTTTTCTGATATTATGAATTTGTTGGTGTGAAGAGCTTATGCTGCTGGGGTTTATATCACTGCTGCTAACGGTAGGACAAGGTCCGATTTCGAATATTTGTATATCGAAAGGAGCAGGCGCCACGTGGCACCTGTGCGGAAAGAAGCAAGAGCAGAATTTTGATAACCGCCGGAAACTTCTTGCAGTCGACGGTGGCCTTCGGCGGTTGTTGGCCGGCGGTGCCGGAGCTGATAAATGCGGTGCTGAGGTATTCGATCATTTCTTCATATGGTGTTATTAATTCGAGTATTAATGATCAATTTTAAGCATGAATATCATGTTACGTTAATGATCGAATCTAGCTTCTAGAAGTTATGCTTTTGCCTTACATTAATCGGCTCGTACAAAACCTTATGCAGCTTTTACTAAGTTTTGAAATCATTTCTCCTCTACCAATTGAAGTTTGTTCCCCCCAATTAGTTAAGTACGTACATTGATGAAATACATGTCATATTCTTCTACACACCTAGTCCTTAAGCTGCGGTAACTTTGAAAATAATTATTCGTTATAAAAATAACTTACTATTTAACTTTTGAACAATTTTTAAAAAGTTCAAGTAAACAAATGATTTATATAAATAAAGTAGTAAGTGGATGGTAAAAATGTAAAAAAGAAATGATAAAATATGAAATATAGTGATTAATAAATTAATAATGAGATAATGAATTTTCATTTAAAGGAAAAATGGTAGGAGTAATTATAGCTCAACCATAGGTCAGTTACATTTTATAACAAATGGCCATGGTCTATATAAAAAAATGTACAATTACAAATTGATTTCATCCTCAAATCTTTTCTACTAATTAGTGATACATAATATCTTTACTACAATTTAGTGTCTATATATCTAATTTCAAAGATGTCCTCTAAATAAATACTAAATATAGTATATTTAATAATCAAAATTAATATTCAATCATCTAATCATCTATTAGAATCTGTTTAGATTTGGTTTCGTAAGATTAGTCAAGCACCATCAAAATAAACGATCGTTCTCATTTACCAGCATTTAATTGCAAGCATCATTTAGCATCATCCAATACGAAACAAGTATCATATTATACTGCAAGCATCATCCAATACGAAACAAACATCATATTATACTTCAAGCATTATATTATACTGCAAGCATCATTTAGCATTACATTACAAGCATCATATTAGTATTCGCAAGCATCATTTAGTATTAAATTACAAGCATCATATAATACAAGCATCCAATACGAAACAATCATCATATTAGTACTGCAAGCATCATTTAGCATTAAATTACAAGCATCATATAATACAAATCCCCAAAACGAAACAAATATTATATTAGTTACACACGCACCATTGATACATCAAAGTATCAAGCATCATTCTTCAATAGTTACAACAAGCATCAAGCATCATTAAGAAAACATCCAAATTTGAATGAGGAAAAACAAAAATAACTCAATGCAACTCACTAATTGAACACATGCCAATAGAATTTAGTAAAGGAGGTACGATGTCAATAAGAAAACATGAAAAAAAATGATAATGGAGGATATAGGAAGATAGAAGGTTGATTATTGTGATGATGATGCTTGTATCAATTAGCAGATACTTGTATCAATTAGCAGATGCTTGCTTGTTTCAACTGGCATTTTAAAGTACTGTTAAAAATCCTAGAAAACTGAACAACTTGGACTTATTGGAAAATTTCATATGGACTTCCTGCAAAAGTGCCCTATTACATATTAATCCCTGCAATTAAAACAATAACACATTAGTCCCTGTAATGCTCGATGTATTATTTAAATGGTCCAAAAGTCAAAGGCAATATGTTGGCATGGTTTTACTGACGTGTAAAAGGAAGAAAATCATTTTCTTCTTTTTCCGAATTATTTTTCCTTTTTCTTTTATGGGTGGCAGTTGGACTGTTATCACTACAAGAAAGCCTGTTTCTAGCCACGGTTAGCTAGCGACGGATTCTATCCGTCGCTAGCTAGCGACGAATTGCTAGCTCTAGCGACGGATAAAATCCGTCGCTAGTTCTAACGACGGATAAGCATTTCCGTCGTTATGTTTAACGACGGATAGGCTTATCCGTCCTTATTTAACGACGGATAGTCGTATCCGTCGTTAGCACTAGCGACGGATAATCTATCCGTCGCTAGATTCGTTGACTATAATGGGGAAAGAAATAAAAAATGGAAAAAGAAATTTAAAAAAAAATAGAAAACTGAAACTCTAGCGACGGATAGGACTATCCGTCGCTAATAGCGACGGATAGTCCTATCCGTCGCTAGAGTTTCAGGTTTTTACGGGAAGCAGAATGCTTCCCTCCCCATTTTTTCTTCTTCTTCCTTTCTTCTCCCCATTTCGGCCAAAGCCATTCCGGTCCAAATCTCAACCATTTTGTCCATTCTTTGTGTCCATTCGAAGCTCGTGAATCAAGGAGGTCAATTCTGCCGTCAATCTCAAATTCCATCCGCTCATTTCTCCGGATTCGAAGGTAAACCCTAATTTTTTATATTTGGGGATTTTGTTACTTTGGACTAATTTGAGCAATTGAATGTAAATGGAGAGTATATAGTACTTAGTTTAGATGTAATTAGGTAATGTTTTACTTTTGAGATGTGCAATTGATATATATTGATTGTGAATTTGAATTTTTAGTATAATGTTAGTATGTTTGTAAGTATGTTGGACTTTTAATTAATTTGATATTGGTGTATATTTAGTAAAATTATGAAGATTTAGTACCTCGTTTTGAAACCCTAACTTTGACATATTTGGAAAATTTAGTTAATTTAGACTAATTTAAGCAATTGTATGTTTACTAGCTAGTTAATTAACTTTGAGATGTGCAATTGTTTGAATTGTTAATTAGTATAATTTTAAGTATGTCGTAGTTTTGATTTAAGTATGTTAATTAAGATTTGCAATTGTTTCATTTGATAAATTTATACATGTACTAGATCATAAATTATGAGAATTTAATTAATGAAGTGTGTTGATATAATTTGGTGATTACATTCGTAAAATGCATGTAATTTATAATTTATAAATTCGTATTAAAGGGTTGGAATGCTTTATTTGTAATTGGAATTTTGGTAAGAGACAAAAACTTTATAACATGCAAGAAAAGGGGAAATGGGAATCGAGTTGAAAAAATACGATCTAATCAATTCAAACGTGTCAGGTTATATAATCATCCAATGAACACCGATCGTTCATGGATGTACCAAAGGATAGTTAATGGCAGAGTTTTACCTAGTTTTGTGGAAGGGGTTGATGCCTTCGTTACATTTGCACTGACACAGACTAATTGTTTGAGTGGGGGATGATGAAGTGCCCTTGCACCCAGTATAAATGTAGAAATAAGCAATTTTTACCTCCAGAAACGGTAGTGGAACACTTGAAACGTAAGGTTGTCGATGAAACAACGAGAAATCCTGTAGACGCTCGTGATGAGTACATTGACCTGCACGAAGACATATATGTAGACTTAACCATTGGTGACGAGGATCAGAGTATGTGTGTAGTGTAGAGTAGTATATGTATCTTAATTGTTATATGCTTACTTTTCCCATTACATGCCAATTCATGTCTTCATTTATATTAATACAATTTGTTTGTGTTTGTCATGTGCTTTTTGCAGATGCCCCGGCAAAGAAAGTGTATTTACCAGATTCCCAGATTTAGTGGGACCCAGGGTTCACCACTGACTGCTGAGAGTAGCCCTGGTGGATCGGGCAACTACTCTCATGTTAGTCAGACTCCCAGTGGATCGAGCATGGGGACGTCTGGTGGTGGTTATGGGCCAGGACAGTACCCGCCTGACGGGTGTCCATATACCGAGATCGTCGATGGTGCTACGTGGGAGGGGAAGTTGGTGTTGTTCCCTAATGGCAGGAGGAAGTAAGTATTATATATACATTTGTAGAACATAACTTAAGATAAGTGTTTATATATATGTCACATGAATTGTCTAATAAATATATGTACTCTTCTATATGTCATTCATAATGCAGTTGTGGCCTCAAAGAATCTTGACGACTCGCATGAGATATTCAAGCTTAGGAGGGAGTTGCCGGGCGAAAAGTGGAGCACACTTAAAGGTGAGAAGCACTTCTACTTTGATGAGCTTGGTAGCTTAAATGTTACAATTTGTTGTGGTAAATGTTACAATGCTTTATTTGTAGAGAGAATCGATTAATGAACTAGTTTACTAATTTGTGTGGTATGTTAGCCACTTAATTGGGTGATATGTTAGTCACCATTGTGTTAGTAAATTCTAAGACAATTTGTGTGGTATGTTAGCCACTTAATTGGGTGATATGTTAGTCACCATTGTGTTAGTAAATTCTAGGACAATTTGTGTGGTATGTTAGCCACTTACTTGGGTGATATGTTAGTCACCATTGTGTTAGTAAATTCTAGGACAATTTGTGTGGTATGTTAGCCACTTACTTGGGTATTATGTTAGTCACCATTGTGTTAGTAAATTCTAGGACAATTTGTGTGGTATGTTAGCCACTTGGGTGAAATGCACCATTGTTTATCTTGAAATTGTGACCTTGAGGCATTAATTTTTACTTTGAATGGAATTGGAATGTAGAAAAAATACTACATTCCGACTGGCCTTATTCCCCAGATGTGGCCTGTTTTCGAGAGTTTGGGCTCTGACCTGTATAGGCATATGGTGGCTGACATGAAAAAATACCGAGACAAAGGAAAGCCGCCACAGTATAGGCATATTGGGGACGAAGAGTGGGCTATGTGGCATGAGTATTGGAGCATTAATCACGTCGAGGATCAGTCCTTCAAGAATAACGAGCCGATCGAGCCATGAGATGGTAAGGCTCGCCAGCATCACTTGGGTCACGAGTATCCGATCGCGGATGTCGGTAAGTATATATATGTGTGTTCTGATTACAACATGATTTGTACACATGTGTATTGCTTTCATTTATACCAATTTACCACTTGTTTGCATTCCTACCAACTTACTAACTACTTGTTGCAATATATAATGTTCTTTAGCTGAACCTGAACCAACCCAAGACTTGCCTAGAGCAAATGAAGATGGGGAAGTTCAAGAACGGCGTTTGGGTGGACCAGAAGTCCGAGCTTATTGCGGTATGTGTATTTGCTAAGTGTTACAGTTGTATATGCATGTGTATTATAAATTAAATATGAAATTGTAGCTCATTTCGTATACACTTGACTATTACAGAGTGAGGTGGAGCGGATCATTGCGGAGAGGCTACTCGAGGGTGAGGAGTTGTCCGTGGAAGAACAAGACCGGATCTTTCTGAAGTCAACCCACCCGACAACAAGTGGTCGGGTTTATGGTCTTGGTAGTTATGGTGAGACAACGACTTGAGCTTCTCCATGTCCCAACAGCAATCTCAGGGACATGGTGGTGTTTACACACAGGGGCAGGTCGAGCAGATGGTGAATGAAGCAGTGACTCCTCTCCAGACTGAGATTGGAAATCTCAGGGATGAGCAGGCTCGTATGAATCAGAGGATGGAAGAGCTCTGTCGCTTGTATATGAGCCAGAATACCCCCGACCCCTCGTCTTAGTGATGTTGTGATGTTTTGGATACTATGCTACTTTTTACTTTGTTGGATATTTGGATTTATATTCGGATATGTAGACTTTATTTTGGATAATTTGTTTTTTGGACGAATCGTTGTTGTTAATTAATGCAATTTTCCCTTTGTGACATACCACTATTATATTTGTTGAAAAAACAGGTGAAAATTATAAAATAATTAAAAAAAAAAACAGTAGTTTAGCGACGGATAATTATCCGTCGCTAAACTACGAATTAGGGCGTTCTAGCCCTAATTAGATTAGAGACGGATAATTATCCGTCTCTAATGGCGACGGAGGGTCAACGACCTATCCGTCGCCAATTCCGTGGCTATTAGCGACGGATAAAAATCCGTCGCTAATTCGCCTTAGAGACGCCCGTCATAAGACGGGCGTCTATCTGTCGCTAAGGCCGTCGCTAAGGCCTTAGCGACGGATTGGCAGTGGCTTAGCGACGGATAATTCCGTCGCTAAACCACTGTTTTCTTGTAGTGTATGTAATTGATATTCGAGGGGACCAAATTGTAATTAAAACGTTTTGCCTGAGATTGAAAAACTAGTCGTTGGGGGTCTTTTATGTAATAGATTTTAGGAGGTCTAAAATGTAATTAAAAAATCAGACGAAAGTTTAAAAAACTAGCCGCTGGAATGGCTTTATAAATAGGTTTTGGGCCTTTTTTCCACCAAATTTCTATCTCAAATCTGATATTTGTGGTTTTACTTTATAATGGCTTCATCTAGTCAGAGTTCTGGAGCATTCACTAATGGAAGAGACGAGTTTTGTGTTAAGTGTGGAAAGAAGACACAAATATGGAAGTCTCGATCCGATGTCAATCCCGGGATAATGTACAATAGGTGTCATGTCCATGTATTTTCTCATTGGGCTGAACAAGATGAAGCAGAAGCAGAATCAAAGGAGGTGGAAGACAACACCACAAATATGCTGCTGAGAAGGTTGCTTGAATCAAACCAAGCATTGCAAGAAGAACAAGTGAATATATATTAATAGGCTTCTAAGAGAGCTGATTGAAGGAAACCAGCAAAATGCAAGGCAAACTGCAGAGGAGAACAACATGAACAAGCTATTGGTAGCCCTTAGTTGTATGGCACTTGCTAGGCAGAATATTTAGAACATGTAATGTAATGCTATGTATTAGGGCATTCTCCAAGTATGAAATAAACTACTTCCCATTACTATGAATTTAGTAGCATTACATGACAAGAGTTGATCATAAACATGACAAAATATCCAAAATATAAGTACCATAGCTGAACAAAAACAGAGTAATTGCAGTTTCATACACAAATCCACCATAAGAGAGTTAACATTGACTTAAACATCTACTGAACAACCCCTAAACATCTAGTGAACAACCTTTTGATTTATTGTTCTTCTTCCTGCCATCTCCTGCCTTTCTTTTGAATGCATTCTTGGTACTAGTTTGTGAACAATAAATAACAAACAAGTAAGATACTTGCTAAAGGACAGAGGACAACTGACATTGAAATTCATTGATGCAAAACCACTTACATTTCCAGTTGAAGGATCTGCTTGAGTAGATAGCTGCTGAGACTGTGATGCTTGAGGTTGAGGTTGTGATGCTTGAGGCTGTGATGCTTGAGGCTGTGATGCTTGAGATTGTGATGCTTGAGGCTGTGATGTTCCTGCTACCTATGATATATAACAAGTAAACATGAATATAACAACAAATTATACCAAGTACCAAGTTATAACAAATACTCATACATATACCTGTCTAGAAGAGCCTGCATCTTTCAACGATGGACATTTAGCTTTACTATGTCCAGCTTGCCTACACAATGCACACTTGTATTGCTTCTTCAGATTAGTACCAAGGCTGGACTTCTTCTTGCTACTCTTGGCACCTGGCTCAGAAGGATGTCTTATCCTAGTTACATGTGGCCTGCCTCTCTTTCTCTTAACCTCAGGAGGTCCACACTAATCATCATTCAAGTCTGAAGGCCAGAAGTTGTACTGAGGAATTGGTTGAATCATCACCTCATAAGCTCTAACATAGGTTGCCTTAGTGTGGTTGGGAGACAAGAAATTTTCACCTTGTAACCTCATATGGTTTATTGCCACCCAAGCATGTCTACAAGGTATGCCTGATATATCCCATCTCCTACAGTCACAACTACTAGTGGCAAGATTCACCACAAACCTAAAGCTAATGTCTTGTACTTCAAACCTCATGTCAGCCTCAGAAACAAGAGAACATATTCTTGATTGTTGTAGTGATTCATTCATCTTAAACAGTACTCTAGGCATCACAATGGCTTTGTTCCTGACACCCTTTTGTCTCCTCACAGTAATTCTTTGTATTATCTGTGTTCTAAGCCCCTCAAGTATGTTAAGGATGGAATAACTCCTAACTGGTTCAACCTAAGAGTTAAATGACTCACTACAATTATTCGTACAGTGCTCTATCTTAGTAGATGGGTCATATGCATGTCTAGCCCACAACCTAGTCTCAACTGCCATCAAATAGTCATATGCAACAGTATTTCATGTAAGTTATTGTGAAATTATAACTAGTTATATGCATGACAGTAGTAGCATAAAGATATTTAAATTGACAAGCATTAAGGTGTAGATTTTACCATCCTTGATCTTCTTCAAGGCCTTGTTGAACCCAGAAGGAGTAAATGCTGTAACAGCTTACCAGAAGTATCTTCTCAAATCACCACTTGGCCACTTGGTCTTGAAGTTATCATAGATGTGTTTAGCACACTTTCTATTAGTAACTTCTGGAGCTATGTCCTTAACCACTTCAATCAAGCCCTTATGCACACAAAAGAAAACATAATGAATTAGTAAAGATGAGTATATACAACTTAAATGTAAACATAAGTAATTATACCTTATCTCTATCTGCCATGAAAACCAACTTTGGTCCCAAGGTCCTAACATGTTCTTCAAGCAAGTAAGAAAAAATCCCCAACTTTCTTTACATTCACTCTCCACAACATCATAAGCTACAGGGAATATACCACCATCAACATCTGTCCCAACAACACTCAATAGAATACCACCAAATCTTCCTCTTAAATGACTCCTATCAAAAAGAAAGAATGGGCGCATCCACTAAGAAATCCCCTCTTGAGTGCTTCAAGGCAAACAAAAAACCTTTTGAATTGTGGAGGCTTGTCAACAAATGTAGTTTTCATGCTATCTGGATTTGTTCTTAAAATCATCTCCTCATACTTGTGCATTAGCTTATATGCCTTAACTGGATCCCCTCCAAGTATTTCTCACTACAAGAAATCCGTCAAATAGCGATGGGGGATAGCGACGGATTTTATCCGTCGCTACCTAGCGACGAATCGCTAGGTTTAACGACGGATTTGAGACGGATTGAGCGAATCGCTCAATCCGTCTCAAATCCGTCGATATTTGACGACGGATATTTTCCCGTTGCTATTTGGCGACGGATACAAAATATCCGTCGTTATTTAGGGACGGATATTATATCCGTCCCTAAATAAGTTGACCAAAATTAAAAAAAATCGATTTTAGCGACGGATAGAATTATCCGTTGTTAAATAGCGACGGATATCAATATCCGTCGCTAAAGAAATCCCAAAATTTCGGCAGCCACCATTCTTCCACCACAATCTTCTTCTTCCATCTTCCATCTCCACCACAATCTTCTTCTTCCATCTCCTTCCACAACCACCACCACCACTTCCACCACGCCACCTCCACCACCATCCTCCACCGCACCACCACCCTCCTTCCACTGCACCACTGCCTCCACCCTCCTTCCACTGCGCACCACTGCCTCCACCACCATCCTCCTCCTTCCACCACTGCCTCCACCACCACTCCGCCACCCTCCTTCCACCACCATCCAGGCTGCACCGCCTTCCACTGTCCTTCCACCACCACGCCACACACTGCCCAGATCCACTACCTTCACCATCGGCCCAGATCCACCACCACCATCAAGATCCGATCAAGATCTTGCAAGCTCGGTCAAGATCCGTATTGTATATCCGTATTGTATTGTATTGTATTGTATTGTATTATATTATATATCCATATTATTAAATATTGTATTGTATATTCGTATTATTAAATATTGTATTGTATATTCGTATTATTAAATATTGTATTGTATTGTATATCCGTATTATTAAATTTAGTCCAGATCCGATTTATTGTATCATTGTCGATTTAATCGTGTTTAATAAAATTGTCGATTTATCAGTATTGAATATTTGTATAAAATTGTCGATTAATTGTATCATCATCGGTTTATCCGATTCGTCTGCAAATTAATTAAAAAAAAACCCACATATTTAGCGACGGTCGTCGCTAAAGACAACCAGAATTTGGATTTAAAAAAAAAAAGAGAAAAATCAGGTTTTTAGCGACGGATAGTTATCCGTCGCTAAAAAGTCAACACTCTATCCGTCGCTAAATCCGTCATTATTTAGCGACGGATAGGTTATCCGTCGTTAGAAGATTTGTGACGCCAAAAATGACGACGGCATTTTTATCCATCACTAAACCCTTAGCGACGGATCGACCACTGTTTAGCGACGGATAAATCCGTCGCTAAACAACGAATTTTTTGTAGTGTCTATTGCCTTCTGTCTAGCCCTATACACCCTCATGTATGTGACTGTGAACCCCAACTCATCTTAAACCCATTTCACCGGCCCTGTACCCTCAATCTTGGGATTCTTCACTAACTCTGCAGTGATCTTACTAGCCAACCAGTTAGAATCAGCCTCTCTGTTATTCACCTTCCTTATACATCTGTGACCACCATTGTAGGTTTTGATTGCAAATGTATCATCCAAGACAGATGCATGTAGCCTCCACTTACATTCTTTAGCTCCACAGTAAATAGTATACCTAACTGCACCATTCTATTTTTTGCAATTATAAACGAAGGTAAGAGAATATATTTTCTAAAAATAGATTGAATTAGCAACTATCTTTTCATTTCAAAACCTATCTTAAGTGCATACTCTTTACACCTTTTCATCAGTTCTTTCTCATAATGAACATGTCACCTACATTGAACTCCATGTCCCACTGCTCCTCACCCACATCAAACTCATCTTGAACACCGTGATCACTCTCAGCAGTCTCATCATATGCGTAGTCATCATCAGAATTATGATTTACATTCTCATGTACATCCTCATCACCACCTTGAGTCTCATGATCAGACTCTTCATCAACACACAACTCATCACCAGACTTATTATATACTGGAAGCCTCTTAAACCCGATGGCCTCATCCTCTAAATCATGCAAGTATTCAGTTTTGGGACAATGCATCCTCACAGTCATCAATATCAGAATCAGTGTCACTATGTGTTTCATGGTTTAATGAAGTAGTAGTAGTCTCAGTCATAGTCTCATTTGGAGGAGGCTCAGTAGTAGTCTCAGTTGGAGTTGGAGGTTCATTGTTAGCATTTGGGGTTTCAAGGTTCAATGAAGTGTACATCAAGTTGTCGAACTCATTATCATTCATAAACTGAGATAAATCAACATCATTTACAACAGTTTCATTTATCACAGGAGAAGCAATGGGAGTGTGTGGAATGTATGGAGATTGATCTTACTTAGGAGACTGGGCTTGATTCTCAATAAGTGAGGTGGTTTGATCTTGGACAGGGGAGGGGGGTGTCAAGGTTTCAGGAGATGGAACTTTCTCAGGAGATTCAACTTGATTCTCAATAGGTGAGGGGGGTTTCTCTTGGGGGGGGGGGGGGGGGGGGTTCATTTCCATCTTCATCACTACAATCCTCAGTTAAATCAACATATCTGGGTGGACCTGTGTACATAGGTACAGTGGCACTTCCTTTAGCTCTCCTAAACCTAAATGGTCTTGTTCTCTCATCAGATGTTTCAGTGAAATCATTAGTAGGGGGTAATAACACTCATCAATGTATGCAGACTTAATATTCTTTGACCTCATATCAACAACTAAAGGAGCAATGTCATCAGTTTCTACATACAAGTCAAGTTCTTTCCTATTCCAGATTCTCTTGAACATCATCTCAACATCCCTATCAGTTAAAGCTTCAAATAGCTCCATTGAATCCTCAACATCAAATTTCATTGTGAAGAACAAGGTATTTTTTGTAGGGACATTATCTAAAACTTCACTCATAACAGTACTCAACAGTTTAGAGTAGTTATTATACCTGTGACTAGCTATGTTCGTCACCATGTATTCTTCCCTACCAAACTTTATCCTTATGTTGAATAGATCACCTGTCAAACAAAAATAGCTAGGGAGTACGAAGCTCAGGTTAAACCAATAACAAAAAAAATGGACATTATACACTTGACTATATTATACTTCCCCAATACTCAACTTATCTTCATGGATTATAACACTGATTTTGACATTATAACATCAACAATATCATTTCGAAACTGGAAATTGAAAAAAATAAAAAAAAAAGGTCACAGAGCTAGGGTCTTTTAGCCCAGATTCAATAAATCGATGAATTCCATGGATAATTTCCATCACAACGATCAATACCATCACTAACCATGCAATCTAAAACCCATGCAAAGTTCGAAATTACTGTTACTTACCATCCGCCATTGTCGAGTTTCTTGACGGAATAAGGAACTCCGACAACCACCAACCCTCGCGATTCAGAAATGGAAGATGTGCGTAGCTTTTACGGTGGTTAAGAGGCGGAATTTTGGTTATTCCGGTGAAGTCGAGCAGAGGATGATGAGATGGTGAAGATGAGTGATGGTAGATGTGAATGTCAATTGTGAATCCCCAATTTCACATTAACCCTTTTACCCTAATTGCCAATTCCTTTCCGTCAAGTCTCACAATTTCCATCTCATCAGCTCATTATCCACGTGGATAATCAAAGAAATGTTGGTCAACTCAAATAATTAAAAAAGGACTAATGTGTTATTGTTTTAATTTCAGGGATTTATTTGAAATAGGGGTGTATTGTGGGGAGAGGAGATGTAATTTTCCCGAAATTAATTAAAGAGGAAAAGAGAAAATTAAGAAAGCAATAGCTAATTAAGTTGGTGAGGTGTTGTTAGTCAATTATGAAAACCAAACGGACGTGTTTCTTCCATTGGCACGTCTTCCATTGAAACCATGTAAATTACTACTCGTAAGATTCCGGATAACTTGATATATTCAAAACACTTGTATTTGTAAAACTTGATAATATGATTAAAAAATATGCAATTTTAGTGATAAAATGTGTAATTATTTAACGATGTTTCATCATTTATTGGATATTGGTAGCTTCTTCTTTTGATAATGGATGAAGTTTGGGTTCGATTATTGTTGAAAGCGGGTTGTAATCTAGCTAGTTGTGATAGATTTGAGTGATAATTATATAACGATTGATATGAATGATATATTAGTTCAATGTAATATGATTGTTATAGTGATATTAAAAAAAAAAAACAAGAAGAAAGTGTCAATTATGCGGGAAGAAACTCCGGCTAATATAAAAACAACTAGACAAGTTGCATTACATAGTATGTAAAATCAGAATGCTTTTTGTGCAGTTTATTTCTTAAATTTCAGCACTCAATATATTGCACTTAAATATCGCCGTACATAACATGGACTATAGATTACATACGAATGCATTGATAAATAAAAAAATGTATGCGCGCATAATGCACGATTAGACTAGTATTTCTTTTCCATACAATTTTGCAACTACTACTATATTAATATATATATTGGTCGGTTTTTACCATGGCTAAGGTAAAAAAATTGGGATGACATGAGTAATTGAGTACATAAGATCAAAAGTTTTGATATCAATCTGCAAATCAACACGAAATGAAAATTTGCCAATTCTACGCTCTATAATCCTAAAACTCCAATAGACAAAATCAACACAACCGGACAATTAACACATCTATTTACGTGGTTCAAGTATTCCATGTTGTCAACATTAGGCTGGACATGGATATTGGACACGGCTGCAACTCGGCGAGACAGATGACAGTTCCACAAATAAATAATAATAATCCCACGTGCATCTGAATTTTATTTTCCCTTTCTTTTTTCTATTTATTTTGTATATGCTTCTTAATTCGGATCACCTATATTGGAAAATATCCCATCATTCCGCAGGCATTTTTATAATTGCTAAAACGAATCAGCTGATACCTTAGATAGATAGAAACAGACAACACAAAAATACTCCCTCCGTTTCGTTTCTGTATGAGTGTAACAATTTTTCGTTTTGTGCGTTTCACTAAAATTGTTACATTTCCTTTTATAAAAATTACTTTAATAATACAATTCATTTTTAACCACATATTTTTTAGCCCACGTGTACTTTTCCACTCAATTAATATCTGAAACTCATTCTTAACCACATACTTATGGACCTACACATTTTTCTTAAAAATTGTGTAAATGAAAATTGTTTCACTCTTATAGAAAGGGAATGAGTAGTATGCTAAGCTAATGGTTATCCCTATATTCTTAAAACAATTTTGCCCCGCTACAATGTATATATTTTGATTTAACTTAGTGTCTCGTAAAATAAAGAAAAGCATTAGCACTTGAAATCACCAAATGTGGATGAACTATTGAACTACTTAAACTTTTATCCTCATTACACATCGAATATCACAAATAATTCACATCCAACGTCATCAAAATTTATTGGCACAACATTATCACTACTGACTCTCAACACTTATTATGTAACTAGCATAAAAATCTAAACAACCTACTCGGTAAGTCATGACCAACCGGTCTAAAAATGACTAACTTTTGTGTGCGTGGGTGTGTTAGCTTTCAGGTTTTTCTAAGCATCACAAACAGTCTCCAATGATGTCATTAATGGATTTCCATGCCCAGAAACTCTCAGAGGTATGTACATAAGCTCCACATATATACTACTCCCTCCGCCCCAAATAATTTTATACAATTGACACTTCTAGTTGTTACACATAACTTCATATACTAAAAAAAAAAAAAAAGCTATTCCACACGCAACAAATAATAAACAATCTCATTTTACACACAAATTACACATTTCTCATTCAAAATACACTTATGTCCACTTTTACTTTATCATTACTTTAATTTTTCATATAAAACTACGGGACAAAATATAAGAGATATATTGTATAGTATTTTTTTTCTAGATAGTTTGATTGAATAACCAACTTTGTTACGTCTTTAATTCTTTATTATTTTAAATTTAAATGAGCAAGTATTATAAAATGTCTGGCTCCTCTGAATCCAAGAGATCACAATTGGAGTTAAAGGACTAAAGGCGCAAACTCTGATATAGTGGCACAAAATTTGGCCGTATGAGAAAATGATGTTCATGTTTGGCTACAAATTTGAGTTGAATTTTTGTACAGAAACAAGCTGGATGTTTTGTGTTAAGGATTAAAGGTGTCGGCTCTTTCATTGCAATATACTATAAGAAAGTGGAGTAATATATAAGGGTTCACCCAATAGATAATGATGGTAAAACCAGTGTTACTTAATGTAAAGTCCCTATCAACTTCTTAGCTTTTGTTATTCTTTTGACCAGCCAGACACAATTTTGTTACCACAAGAAAGTGAGGAAGAAACAAAAAGACTTGGAAACGTGTGGTATAGCATAGTGGTCGATTCCGGCATGTTTAATCAATCAATTACTATATCTAATTACCCCGAAAATTAGATAAGATTAAATTAATTCATTAACTAATCCGATGATCACTAAAGCAGAACCAGTATTGTCTGAAAGCCGCAGTCAAACATAGCGGAACATATATCTTTCAAATTAATTTGGTCTTTTGGCTGATCAAAAGTTGGGATTTTTGCAATTCCAAATGAAACACAATGTTCTTATACTTTATGTAGTAGTACTTGTATATATACGTTTATACTTCAAGCATATGATAGTAAAATGATCTTTTCCTACGTGCGTGTTGAGGGTAGTGCAAATTACTGACTTGCGTGTATGCAAGTCAAGCCAATTACGTTTGAAGTTAAAGTAGTTTTTCCGACACTTTTGGGCGTGTGTACAACTTTTCCGGAAACTCAGGTGGTGGTTTGCAATTAGACTGAAGAAAAGTCCTTCAAGGAAACATGATGCCTTGACGGTAAGCACACCCATCCCCTAGGCCATTTCTTAATGACTTTCTTCCTATTAGCCTTTCGATTGAAAATGACACACAATTGAGCCTAATAATATAGTACTGCTACTAAGTGAAATTTAAAAAGAAAATAGTAAATGTGGAAAGACAAAATAAAAAAAAATTGCCAAGTGTAGAGAAATAATTGGAAGATACCATGGGGTATTTGGATATAAAAGGGGACCAACTTATATTCAGTAAACCAAACCATCATCATTCAACTCAACTCATTCCTTTCCACTCAGATTCCAATTCTTTCCTTGAAATCCTAAATACCACACCAAAACTAGTACTAGTACAAATTAAGAAACATTTGCCGATCTTTTTCAACACATACACACACAAAAATACCTTTTCTCTAATTCTTTCCACACAAGAAACCTCACCAATATTAAGATATTAGGATAAGAAAGTAACAAAAGAAAAAACCCTGTATTTGATTTGTGTTGAAGTTGATATGGAAAGTAGCTTGATGAAACAGTCCTCAAGATTCAAGAGAGTATGTGTGTTCTGTGGAAGTAGTGCAGGAAAGAATCCAAGTTACCAACTTGCAGCACTACATCTTGCCAAAGAACTGGTAATTCATTATATATTTCTCTCCTTTCCTTTTGAATTTGGAAATCGATATTGTATTTCATACGAAAATCACGCTATAGAATTCGATCCCTGATGCTCTTGCGAACGCTTGTATACAAGTTACGTGTTTGTCATTTCTCCATTCATTCTATTAATAATTCTCTTCAATTAAGTGTTTCTTCCTCTCCTTTTAGTCATTCTTATCAAGTCAAACACACTATATGTGTATTTCATTTTAATAAATATGGGTGAGATGAGATGTTAATTAAGATGCATGCAAGATAGATTAGACAGGGTTGTTTTATCAATTCATCATGATAACTAAAAGGGGTGAAATTAAGTTTAAAGACTTGCTAATTTGGCTTAGAGAACAATATTATATATTTGTGTGAATCACCTGATAATTAATATAATTATAATCATGAGCCGAGGGATAGATAGTTGTTGAAACTTGAAACCAACAACATCAGTGAAATTAATAATTTCTTAAGCGGATCGGAGCTAATTAAGTGAATATACACCATTGTTTTGCGTTGAAATAGTATTACAAGACATTTTAGGGTTTTATACGTAAAGTGATCAATATAGTAACTATTTTTTTTTTGAGAATAATATAGTAGTAACTACTACGTACTAGTAGTATTATTAATTTTTAATTTGTAATAAAATATTAAAATAATGGGTGCAGGTGGAAAGGAACATAGACCTTGTCTATGGAGGTGGGAGCATTGGATTAATGGGTCTGGTTTCTCAAGCTGTGTACAATGGTGGTCGCCACGTGTTAGGGTAACTAATTAACTAGTCTACATATCCTATATATCCTATTTTAATTCATATATTTAATTTCTTTTTCACCTAACCTTTTGCTTTTACTTTTCAATGAAGGATTTATCTGATATATTTGTCTTTAATTTTTTTTTTTTTTTTGTAATTTGCAGGGTAATTCCCACAACTCTAATGCCAAGAGAGGTAATGACATTTGTTACTTTGTATTTGGGATCCATTCCTAATTCATTTTTGACTTTTTTAAAATCATTTTTAGTAAAAAAATATGTTTTAATTGTTAACGATATCCTAATTTTGTTGGATGTTCCCTGATCGCACTACACTTATAGTTAAACAAGCCAAATGTAATCATTCAAGTTCATTAGATTCCTACCAAACGTATATAAGTTGAAAAAACTCTTGTGAAACACTGGATTTTCACAAGTATAGAAAATACGACTTTATGTTAGTATCAACTGATGTGGCTAATATTGATATATGATTTTTCATTAGCTTCGTAAACAACATAAGTTTACATATATCTTACCCTAACTAGTAGTACTTTATATTTAATTACATCTGTTTGTGAACTAACTAGTAGTTTAGTTTAACAAAAGGTTTATAACTAGTAGTTTGGTTTAACAAAAGGTATAAAAGTTTATTCTGGTCACAATCACTTGGATACTACTTCTATACCACCTCCAATTTATTAGAATGGGACTAAGAGTAATAACTAATTTGACACTTGAAAAGACAATTATGCGAATTATATTTTAGTAATGCTAATTATGTGATAGGTTTAAGAAGACACGTAGAGAGACCAAAGAGTGTATGTGGCTCATTCTTGACTAATGACTATCGTGGCAACTTGTAAACCTTGCGTGGAGTCACTAAACTTGTATTATTAATAATTCCATTGAGATAAAAGTTAGTAGTAGTTAATATTGAAATTTTATGAATACCGTATCACGTAGAGACCAGATCAAACATCACATATTTAAATACAATTATAATAGTACATGTTTATTATACACACACAATGTTTGAAGTTAATACTATGATATTTATTATAATAGTATTAGTATATGTTTATCAGGTTTCGCAAAAGTTTCTAATCAATAATTAGAGTAAGATTAGTGGGTAATTGAAGAGCCCAACCCAATAATAATGTTGTGATTTCACATTCAGATAACAGGGGAACCTGTTGGAGAAGTGAAAGCAGTGTCTGGTATGCACCAAAGGAAGGCTGAAATGGCTAAGCAAGCTGATGCGTTCATAGCTTTGCCTGGTACTAACTAGCAACTTCTTTATTTTTGTTTTGACTTCAAAAATATTCTCTATGTGTTGAATTGACATTTTGTATGTATGATTAAAAATAAACTTTTGACTGAAAATTGTAAGTCAGAACAGAATGAGTCTACAAAATTATGTTGTGTTAGTGGAAAATAGTTGTATCTCAAGTTGATATATGATGATGGCCCATGTTACACAAGGCAAAGAGAATCATGCAAGAAATGGGGAACACTGGTACAAAATGAAGTGATAAAATGTGAACAATTTGCTCAAATTTAACAGGTGGGTATGGCACGTTGGAGGAGTTGCTAGAAGTCATAACTTGGGCTCAACTTGGAATTCACGAGAAACCGGTAGGTATTTTCAACCCCTAATTCATTTACAAGTCTCTTGAGAAATGGAATTAAGATTAAAAATACTGGCAACCATTAATGTTATTATCGAAAACTTAAAGTGTTTAATTGATACATTGGTGATTTTGTTCAAACCATAGTTATTTGTCCCGGGTAAATTGTGATTATTCACAAGTCCCTTTTATATGCAGTGACAACTACTTTTGAAGATCTTTTCCTTTCAAATGGAGTAATTATATTTATCTCAAGAATCACCATTACATTATTTATATCAAACAACTTTGAATTAATTAATTTCCCACCAATCAAGTTGAGTTAACTTATACTAGTAGTACATAGATGCACATAATCGAATCTCCCAACATGAAGCTAGCTAATGCGATTAACCTTAATTGCAAATGTCTCCAAAAGGTGAACCAAGAAACTGATTATTGGAGTAATTAACTGCCTGCAGGTGGGGTTGCTGAATGTGGATGGATACTACAACTCACTACTGTCTTTTATAGACAAGGCTGTTGATGAAGGTTTCATAACACCTTCTGCCCGTCACATTATTGTCTCCGCCAACACCGCCCATGAACTCATGTCCAAGCTCGAGGTAATCACTCACTTGAAAAATTATTGTCTTGAGCAGGTCTACTGGCTAGCATTCGATCTTGTTTTCACAATTATGCTCATACTTGCACAACATGCACAATTTTTAGAAAAGACTGACATAATATTGATAATTATTGCCCTTTTCAAATAAAAAATATAATAAACAAACTTAATAAGTATAACTGTGTGCAGGATTATGTACCAGAACAGAATGAAGTTGCGATAAAGCTGAGCTGGGAAATGGAGCAACAATTGGAGTATACTACAGACATGGCTCGTTGACAGAAAGAACAAATGCAGTCTAAACAATTTGTAGTTTAATTTGGCATTAATTCATCATGGATATATAATAAAAGAATTAATTTATTTCAAGCAAAACATTCATTAGAAGCAGATTAATTAAGCTCTAGGTGTTGATTGATTGTCAAATATATATACCTCCACTCCACTTACATTGTTCTGGTTCACTGTCAAATTCATTTCATTACATAATTGATGCAAAAACTTCATACATTAGGATTGTATAGGTGTATTGTGTAGGACGTCTAAGAACGGAGGGAGTGCAATGAGAAAATGCATGTCACGATGTGGCAAAAAACCAAGACGTTTTTCTCAACAAGTTCCCTGTGCAAGAGTATTCCAAACCTATAATGAATTTTCTTTCCCTAGTCGCATATTTTCATCAACCCAAATAACATATTGAGCTTCAACACTCGACAAGGAAGCCTGCTCATATATTCATTACATACTGTAACAAAAACTTGCACTCAGATACATATTTTCGCTCATATACACGAACAAGCCAAGCATACATACATACATAATGTCAATACAAAGGCCTGATTCTCTAGGGATGCTGAACACAAACTACACTCGGTAACAGTAGCATGTAATGATTTGCGAGGGGTCTTTAGTTTATGTGAAAGAACGAGCAACTGATGATGTTGTCACCAAACTTGAGAGAAGTCCGACGATGACTGCACTGTTATACGTGCTTGGTTCAGCCTGCATTGAGTTGTTTCTTGAATCGACGTAGGATTCATTCAGAAATGGTCCGCCAACTAGTGCTCCCATCGCAATATTGGGATTTGGTCTATCGGACTCAAGCCACTCGAAACCATCTCTGCAGCCAGGGTTTTGATCAGATGGAATTGAGGCTCCTCTATGATGGACGAACTGTGGGTAATTATCACCATAACCCACAAGATAACTCATCTTCATGGGATTGTCACCAAGTACATAATCAGCCTACAAACAAGAGAGGAGATTAAAACAAGAACTGAATTCAGAACATCCTATGTACCATAAACGAAATGTAGTTTTTGTGCCGATGTTTTAAGCAAGAAAACTACATTGAGTTGCATATAACACAGGGTTTCACGCTATAATTGCCATGGAGTAAAAATTTGGTAGATACTCGAGCAAAACAAAGCCATATGTGGATTGACCCAAGTTGCACATAACACAAGAAAGTTAGCTATAAAACCCCTAGGAAATGTAAAGAATCTAATAGGTTCTATGCAAAGACAGCAACTCTACCTGTGACATAGCGAACCTGCGAAGATCAGTTGGTCTGAAAGAATGTCCATCACATGTTATCCTCGCAATTCGAGATGTACGCATGTAATCACTGTACACGGTAGCTAAAAATGCTGATGCCACCGGGTGCTGCAAGGCATTCCATTCACTTATCCATATCAAGCCCTCTGCATTTGTAAATGGAATTGAACATCAGCAGATGTTTTATTTGAAAAATACTGTTCCTGGTACACTTCAATATTAATGAAATGGACATGAGAGCATAGTTAAAATTATTTGTCAAAAGAATTAGAATGTTCAGCTTTCCCTCTGTTCCCTCCAAAGCTTCACAAGTGAGAAGAAGATTGAGCATTGAAGGGATATGAATAGATTTAGTGGTTGTTGAGAGAATTGTATGGAGGAAGATTTAGCCATTTAAGAATTGTGAACATATGTATAGATTGCATATACCCGAGCCTTGAGATTTCAAGAACAATAAAAGGAAAATACCATCAATACAGAGGATGGCATGCATCAAAGTTTAACCAATTAAATACTAATAGAAGTAATCAAGTAAAGAATCAATTGGATAGGACATTACTATCAGTTCTGCTAGATGTGGCTGTTGGAGATCTTGGTAAAAGGCCGCACATGACAGCTTCTGCCGAAGCCCTGTACCTCTGGAGGACGTTGGAGTTTGAAACACTATCTGGCCCAAAGAAGCTCACCCTGGACATCAGAACCTATGACAGAAAACCAAGACACTTATTAGTGCAAGTGAAGAGCATTATACATTTTCATTGCATACCATTGGGATAAAAGTAGTATATCCGAAGACTTTAGAGAACAAATTGCTCTGAGAAAACGAAAAGGTGCCGGCTAAAAGAGTATACTAAATACCTAGGAAGCACTGATACAATACGGATACTGATACGGGTACGAAACGAATATGTGGAAACGTAAAAGTTCCCAAAAATAGGATATGTATACGTCAGGGATACGTTAGATTTTTCATTATTTTCAATATATATAATATGTCAAAGTCATATAGGATGTGATGAATACCTAAACTAAGATAAATTTAGGATTCCTTCTTTGGATTATAGTTCTTTTATGTACTTTGGGATCTTTTTTCTTTGCTTCCAACTCTAAAGAACTGAGAAACCTAGGGAATCTTGCTTCTAATAATAAATAAATAAATTTAAAATCCAAGATACGTATTTCAAAAGGATCCGAGAAAATACGTATCCGAGACGTAAGGATACAGATATGGATATGTCCACCTCGTAGACGTATCCGTGCTACATAGCTAAATACATATAGGCTACAGCAGTCCGGCTGTAGCAGAGAGAAGCAAATCCTAATGCTGTTCGGTTGTTTAGTAAGTTCACTAATATAACATTACTAGTACTTACAAGTTACTGTCTACTAATATAGTCCCAGTAGCACAAACTATTGGTCTACGAAAGACATTTCCCCAGAAGTACACAAAAGTATACTCATGATTGAGCTGCAATGAGTGAAACTTTTATAGGTGATTAGATTAACATTGATTTTGAGCAGAAAGCATTAAAACCCCCTGTTTAATCAAGGTGCAATGTATTCTATGTTTTACAAATACTCATATAGATTTATGTCTTAGGGAAAGGGTGCATTCTTAGTACAGAATATGTCGTCTTGGTAGAAAAAAAAGCCCCCTCGAAAAGAGTCTGCTGCACCAGTTTGCAGAATATAGGTAGTAAACATATTTTCAGGTCAAAATATGGTACCAGTGCTGATTAGTCAAATCAGATCAATGTTCAATGCAAGTAACCTCATCTATTTCACAGTGGCATAGACTTTCTAGTTTCTATAAGCGGTATTAGTTACTGGAACTTTCGGTTGAAAAATATCACGTAATTCCATCTGAAACCTTCCATGATCGAAAATCTGAAAATACTCGAAAGCCTGGAATAATTACACACAACGGGTTCCAGAAAGAGCACTACTTACTTGTGCTCCAGCGAGCTTATTATCCCAGCTAAACCATGTAGGACTCCCGAAGTTAGCAAATCTCTGACCATTGTCTCCAGTCACATAATCGAAGTACGACCTTTCTCCTGTTGCATGATAGAGCCAACTAGCTGCCCATAAGAGCTCATCCCCATACCCAGTTGAATTGTAGAAAGTTTGCACTTCAGGAATATTGACACTGTAAGATCCTCTATGACTGTCGGCGAACGTAAACAATTGTCTGGCATGCCTCAGAAGTGTGCTTGAGTATGTAGAATCAGCAGTCCTAAACACCAGGGAGGCTGCTGCCATAGCTGCTGCAGTTTCAGCAGCAACTTCAGTTCCAGGGACAGTCGTATTAATCTGTGTCAGCGGTCTTCTTTCTCTCATGTCCTCAGGTTTTTGCCAGCAAGAGTGGTCTAGATTTGGATCTCCCACCTAGCAAAATTAAATCCACCAGAAGATCTTTTTAACATTCTTGATCAAGAAGAGCTTAAGCAACCCACGCTTTATGCTTCTTTTTTTTAAAGTATGCTAAACCTAATAGATGTACAAACATCAAGATTTTTACTTGAGAACATTGTTGTTTTACATATATGCAAAAAATATGTTTTGTTAAAAAATAACTAATGTTCTTTTGTGAAACCACCGGTGTTCACACAGAATCAATTGATGATGCAAACATCACATAAAATGTTCTCGGCTCAAACATTAGGGGTTCTGTTTAAAACTTCAGGGTTCTTAGTTAAGAACATCAGCCCGCTTTTTTTAATTTAAAAAAGACAGTCATTCACAACTTTTTCCCAAACAGGAATCACATGCCTATATATACATTCAGAAAGTAGTACTGTTTCATCCCGGTTACATATATTAATGTGCATCATTAATTTGGGATGAGATTCAGTTTTATTACCAAGAGCATTAGCCTATGTCACAAATCATGCACTTGGTATAAAGATATAATGTATCAACAACTCAACACTGCAATGAAAGTAAAGTGAAAAAAAATCCAGAAGACCAAACCAACCTGAATGTAGAGCACATTGTCAGCTGGATGAGCATTGACAAGGAAGTCAGTGATCCATTTAAGCGAATCTCGAGCAGGTTCCAGTTGACCCACCACTTGCATTTGATCCCCATACTCAAGGATGGCCCATGACAAGACGGTAGCAGTGTAAGCCATCGGAAACCCAAACTTCATATGATCACCAGCATCATACATCCCCTTCGACAGATCCAATCTTGCATCACTCCCGTCACGCAATGCTGAATCTCCTCTCCACGAAATCGGGTTATTCTCCAGCCTCCCAGCTACAATAGTAACACAACAGAGTGATACCAGGATCAATAAAACAACAGATCCTCATCAAAATCTCCATGTATTCTTTCCTTCTCAATTAGTAGTATATTTATAAGCGTGATCTAACATGAAAATACACCTAACTTAACAATACACTAAAATCACATCTCCATCTCCAATTCTCCACTAACTCAACCTAACATGTGCTTCAGCTTAGCTAGTAAAGCAACTCAATAACATTCCATCAATTGAAACAATAATGCATAATAAATCAAGAAAATAACAGATCCTCGTCAAACTCACTGTCCATTCTTTACTTCTCAGTTTAGTATATTCGCATACACATCTAACTCAAAAGTATCCCCTACCAAAAACAGTCCACTTTTAACATGCCTCCCCTTCTCCACCAACTCAACCTAACATATGCTTTAACTTAACTAGTAAAGCTAACAATAGCTCTATCAATTTAACAACATACATTCCATTAATGTGAACAATAATGCATAACACACAAAGTTACCAATTACCACACACATTGCAGTTAAATGCAGAAAGCAAGCAAAGAGATCTAGCACCATAAAAGTCACAATCTTGAGAAACAAAAAGAATGAGAACATCAAAATAGTAAAACAATGAAGAAAAAGAGTGTACATTTCTGGACATCAAAGAACTGCATTGCAATCTTGAGAGCATCAGAGTACTTCTTGGTAACAGCACCAGGAGGTCCAGGAACAGGCTCGGGACCTCCACCAGAGCCACGGTGATTTGCTCTGATGGCGAGGTAAATGCCTACACCAATCACTGCCAGAACAACTAGCACAATACACCAACCGCACCATCCTCTTGACCGCTTCTTCTCCTCCATTAATCAAACAGAGAATCTCCTTTGAAAGGAAAAATGTATGGGTTTTCTAATCAATAGATCTAAACATGCACCCAATTCTTGGAATCGAATTGGAAAATGTTCAAATCTTTATGAAATGAGAGGTTTTTGGAACAGGGTCTTGAGAAAAATTGAATCTTTGACAAGGCAATGCTGGGAAAAGGAATCGAGAATGGAAATGAGGAGGTTTTTGGAGGTGAAATGGTGCAGAGAAATGAGGAAGATGGTGGTTTTGTTGGAAGGAAATGAGATTTGGGAGAAACAGAGAGCACCGACAAAAATTGAGGCAGATGATCCGATACCTTTCGTGGTTTTGGTTCGTGTGTCGCTTTCGGAAAAGTAATGAGTATTGTCCTGAAACCAATGTACAATGTGATTGGTGGCTTGATTGTTAAGCCTTTGATTATTCATTTTGTTATCAATTAATGGTTAGGTGTCTAATGTCTTAGCAAACTTCGATCTGGTGTGTGAAATGTGTATCATTTTCATTATTAGCAGTCTCTTAAATTTCAATATCAAAATTAAGGCTGGCGCGCAGTAAGTAATCTCCTGTGCTACCTGCCAGATCTAGTCACTAGTTCATTACTCCATCCGTACCGCGAATCTAGACCCATTTCTTTCCGGCACTATTTTTAAGAAATCAAATTATTTATTGTTTGTTGTTGGGGAGATAAATGATAAAGAATGGAAAAAGTATAAGAGATACTCCCTCCGTTTCTGTAAAATTGAAACAATTTTTCATTTTGAGCGTTTCACTAAAATTGTTACATTTACTTTTATGAAAATTACTTTCATAATACAATTTATTATCAACCACACATTTTTGGGCCCATGTTTACTTTTACACTCAATTAATATCTCAAACTCATTCTTAACCACATACTTTTAGGGGGGCACACATTTTTTTTAAAATTTGTGCAAATCAAAATTGTTTCACTTTTACAGAAACAGAGGAAATAAGATACAGTATAATGATAAAGAATGAAAAAAGTAAGAGAGATAGTTGGGTTAGTGGGTGTACTTTTTTGCTATTTTTGTAATGAGACTAAATTCGTGGGACGTACATAAAAGAAATAAGGGTCCAGATTCGTGGGACGAAGGGAGTAGAATATATTCTATTCTATCTGCAAAATCATTAATTTTATTTTAGTTCAGTTCAGATTTAATTACTTATTTTTATTTTACAAATAAGTTAATTTCATATCAGTTCAGTTATCACTACAAGAAAACTATAGAATAATAACGCTATTTAGCGATGGATATTATCCGTCGCTAAATAGCGACGAATCGGCATTGATTAGCGACGGATTGAGCGATTTACTCCATCCGTTTCTACCCGTCTCTAATTAGCGATGGATTATTTTATTCGTCTCTAATTAGAGACGGATAGATTATCCGTTACTAATTAAGTTGACTAAATAAAAATAATAAAAAATAAAACTCAACGACGGATAGTCTATCCGTCGCTAAACAGAATAGAAAATGGGCAGAAGGGGGATTTCATGACCTTTATTAAGGTTTTCAGCCCTACTACTCGAATCTTCAGTACTATTTTCAATAGTCAAAAGATTGTCCGCCAATTTTTTTTATAACTTCAAGCTCGCTTGTTAATTCTTTACATTGAATGGTCATAAAATAAGACTCGCTTCCTGTAAAATGATGAATAGTTATAGCTCAATTTGATGTGGAAACGTAAGTTAAGTATGGAAGTCTAGTTATAGTGATTGGCACTGTGATAGTTAGCGATGGATAGCCTATCCGTCGCTAAACATAATAGAAAACGAGCAGAAGGCTTCTTCTTCCCCATTCTATTCTGCTTCACCCTTTCTTCCTTCTTTCGCCATTTTCGCCAATTACCCAACTCCGATCAAAACTCCACCATTCCGGCCAATCTTCCACTCTTTCGAAGCTCGTTGAACAAGGAACTCGGGTGGCCATTCAATTTCATCCTTCTTCGGCTATTTTTTCCGTAATCGAAGGTATTAGTCTAAAATCCTTACTTTGTAAAATTTGGGAATTTTGCTAATTTTGAGCAATTGTATGGTTTTAGAAGTTTCTACTGGCTAGTTTAGCTTATATTAAGTAGTGGTTAAGCTTGAGGTTGTGCAGTTGATAGATTTATTGTGAAATTAAATTGTTAGTGTCATGTTAGGATGTTTGTAAGTATGTATGGTATTTAATTTGATATTTTCGTATATGTAGTAGGATTAGTAAGATTTGGTTGAGTGTTTGGAGACCATTTAGTGATTTTGGTTGTTGTAGTATAATTGGCTCGTATTAACTTAGAAAGAATTACTACTATTTTAATCTAGCTACAATTCGTAATTTTAATAGTTAACTGGAAATTTGAAATTTATAAAAAATAAATTTTAAACGTAAAATGCATGTAATTCATGAAATTGTAAATGTATTATAATTAACAAAGTAATTATAGACCAGGAATTGGAATTGTAATGAAATTCAATACGTAATGCGTATAGTTATAAATATAATAAATTCAGACGTGTCAGGTTAATCATCCAATGAATCTCGATCGTTCATGGTAGATTATGTATATATATAGTTAGTTGTTGATAATACCAAGTCTTTGTGGTTTATTACGAGTCAAATGTATATGTTTTATATGCAGTTGTATACTAACACATTTTTCCTGTATTTGTTGCATGTTTTTGCAGATGTCGCGACATAGGAAACCTACATACGTTCCTCCCTCATGCAGTAGGTTGTCTGCAGTGAGGGTAGTCGAGGTGAGTTTTGAGTTAGTGGAGTTTGAGGGTCGTGGTCGAGCCGTCTCATGGTTCCTGAGACCCCCACCGAGTTCGAGCAGGGGGCTCGACATCGGTCTGGGGTAACTTACCAGATGACGGGTGTCCCTTCACCGAGTATGTGCCTGAAGCGGTGTGGCAGGGGAAGCCTGTGTTGTTCCCGAACAGCCCATCGAAGTAAGTATTATGCATTTGTATATAGAACATAACTTAAGATAATTTATGTCACACCATTGTTGTACTATACTAATTAATATTCGTTTCTTGTATCTTATACATTGATAACATGTTATGGCCTCCCGAAGCTTCAGGAAAACTCAGTGAGGCAATCAGGGGCAAGAGGGAGATCCCGGGGGCGAGAAGTGGTCGAAAATCTCGGACCGGCTGAAGGCAGAGTACTTTGATGAGTTGCGGGTAAGTTTAAATTTGACATTGCTTTATTTGTTGTTTTAATGTGAGTGGTATGTTAGCCACTGAACTTGGGTGATATGTTAGTCACCATTGTGTTAGTAAATTTTAGTACAATGTGAGTGGTATGTTAGCCACTGAACTTGGATGATATGTTAGTCACCATTGAATCTGTTGTGTTATCTTATTAAATTGTTGTCTTTATTTACGTTATGTAATTTGGATGTTGTGTGGAATTGGGAATGTAGAAAGACTTCTTCATTCCCAACGCGTTGGTTCCCCCGCTGTGGTCTGTCTTCGAGATGTTGTGGTCAGATTTGTATAGGAAGATGATTAGTGATGCTAAAAGAAAACGCAAGAGGCCACATTGGATGGGAGAGGCCGAGTGGGAGCATTGGTTGGAGTACTGGAGAAGGAAGGAGAACATTCAGGCTATAGCCTAGAACAGAGAGAACCGGCTGACTGAGCCATCTGATGGTACCGGGGTGGCCAGGCACCACTATGGGTCGCGAGCTGTTGCTACGGATCATCGTAAAGCGGTAAGTGTACATCTTATTTGTCAGTTTATTCGTAAATGTATTTTGTGTTGAATTTCTACACACTTGCTAGCTAAATGTTTTCATATATATGTTCTTCAGGCGGAGGCTGGGGAGGAGAAGACCGCGCTAGCGCACTTTAAAAGAGCCAAGCTGAAGGACGACATATGGGTGGACAGACGGTCCGAGGCTATTGTGGTACGTTTCTTTTGTTAAATTTCATATTTGTGTAGTATAAGTTATTTTGAAAATTGTAACTCATGGTATATGCACTTTCGATTTCAGGTTGAGGTGGAGTCGAGGATCGCCGATACCGGTCGGGTGCTAACAGTTGAAGAGAAAACAACATCTTCTTAGCAGTCAACCCGATGGACGACAAGGGCTGAGTATATGGATTGGGGAGTTACGGCCCTGCATTGGCTGGTCCTAGCCACTCAGCATCCCAGCAAACCAGAGCACCAATTTTCACACAGGAGCAAGTATCGGAGTTGGTGCAGGCATAGGTGCGGATGGAGGTCGATCCTTTGCAAGAGCAGCTAGCTAAACAACAGGAGGAATACCGGAGTCTTCAGCTGCGGATGGAGGCTTTCATGGCCATGTACCCACCCATGTACCCACCACCCCCGCCTCAAGATAGTTAGTTTGGACTTGTGTTTTTTTTACTTCTTATTTTAGCTTATGTACGGATATTTAATTTCATTACGGATAATTTGTATTCGTCGAATGCTTTCTGTTAATTAATACAATTTAATTATTCTTGATTTATTATCGTAGATTATATTTGTGAAACAGGTGAAATACGAAAACATGCATCAAAATTTTTTAAAAAAAAATTAAATAATCTGCAAATTTAGAGACGGATAAATTATCCGTCTCTAAATCTGGATTTAATTTATTATTAAAAATTAATTAATTTCGTCACTATATCTGTCGCTAAATAGCAACAGATAATTATCCGTCACAAAAACTCACAGAATTATGGAATTAAAATAAATGCAAAATCACCTTATTAGAGACGGATAAGTATCCGTCACAAAAAGGTCAACGAAATTATCCGTTACAAATCAGCGACGGATAATTTATCCGTTACAAAATCGATTCTGACGAAGAAAATTGTAACGACCTTATCATCCGTCGCTAAATCCGTTGCTATGGATTTAGCGACGGATCGACACGGATTTATCCGTCGTAAAAAGGCTGTTTTTTTGTAGTACGTTCACGCAAAGATTGTTACTCCACTTTCTCTAAACTCAAAGGTGTCTAGTTCGGTTTCTTTTCGGCATTTTTTTTAAGAAATTCAATTTTTTATTGTTTGTTGTTGGGGAGATAAATGATAAAGAATGGAGAAAGTATAAGAGATAAGATATATAATGATACAGAATGAAAAAAATAAGAGAGATAGTGGAGTTAGTGGGCGTACTTTTTTACTATTTTGTAACCGGACTAGATTCGTGGTACAACCATAAAAGGAATACTGCACTAGATTCGTGGGACGGAGGGAGTAATGCAATTATGTTTGTCACTAACCTGAAAAGTAAGACCAACACCTAAGACTGCCTCCGACGATGGGTTGATGGCGTTTGAAAAAATGTCGTCAAACGCCATCAACATTTGATGGCAAACTCCATAAAATGCGTCTGAAATTTTCAGACATGTTTGATGGACTTCAAACCCAATTTTGTATTATTTTATTAATTTTTTAGTTTCATTTTGCTTTTCTTTGTTTCTTTTTCTTTTCTTTTTTCTTTTTTTTTTTTTTTTTTTGTTTTCTCTTCTCCTTTTTCATTCCATTTCACATTTTATTTTCTTTCCGTTTTCATTTGTAATATTTATTTTTTACTTCTCATATATTTTAATATTGGTAAATTATATATAGAACACAAATTGTAAAATTTAATATATTCGAATTCACTAAAAAAATGAACTTTGTTCATGTAGTATCTTAATTTCATGTAGTGTTTTAATTTTATGTAATGTAATCTTTTATCTCAAGTATTGTAATATTCTTATTAAATATTGCATTTTTTATTATCAAATATTGTATTTTTTTCAATTTTTATTTCATGTTATTTTAATTAATTAACGAAATTCAAAATAATTATGAAGTGTGAAGTGTGAAGTGTGAAGTATGAAGTTTGAAAATAAATGAAAAAAGAATACTGTAGTTTAAAAAGAAATGAGAAAAGAAAATGAAAAGTGAGTATGATAGAGTTTGAGGGTTGGAGATGGAGAATTTGGTTGGGTTTGTTGTTAGTGGAATGGTGACGTGACAGTTTGATATTGTTTGATGGAGTTTGAGGGTTGGAGATAGCCTAAACTAGCTAAATTCATGGGAAATATGGAGTTTTCAAAAGTTACTGGAACAAGACATCTACATGTGTCAAAGTTTACGGGTCAAGAGTATGAATCTACTAGATCTCTCATGTAAAGATTAGGTTAGTTCCATAGTTTATGCAAAATGGTAAATTTTGTTATTTGTACATCTAAATCTGAAACGGTCAATTTTTTTTTTTTATTTTGGAACTCAAAATATATTAAAACCCCAAACAACAGATACAAAGCAAGAGGCGATCACGACGATCCAGCCTAAAGTACTCAAAAATACTAGAGCTCTTAGTTCAGCATTAAATGTCCAACATGGGGTCTAAGCCGTGGTACTCTCCAAGTTCTATAAATCACTACATCAACAATTTGTTGTGCTATAGATAAATGCCTATCATCTATTCCAAAACACAAATTATTCCTATGCTTCCACACCTCGTAAACTGTCTCCAAAAAGGCCACTTTTAGTATCTAATTTCGCCAGTTCTTGCCTTTGCTATATCTTATGACCCATTGTAACTCGTTTGACCATCCACCAGGTGTGTGTTGGAACTTCAACCAATCTAGGACCTCTTTCCAAATTCCGCGTGTCGTGCCACATTCGAACATGAGATGTTCCAAGGTTTCCATTTGTGAGCAGAAATTACATACTGCCGTGTCCAATAAGCCGAACCTATGGAGCCTCTCCTTCGTTGCCAGTCTGCCATGACACGCTAACCAAGTAATCATCTTAGCCCGGGGTCGAGCAATCGTCCCATACATGAGCGAATTCCATTCCACTTCAGGTCTATCACCTTGTAGAGTGGTATACATGATTCCCGTCTTATACTTTGGTAATAGTTGCATAGTATCCCACGTCCCATTATTGTGTATCAAAGATCTACACTTAAGGATACCTTTCATAATCCAGGAGCTATTTGGAGGTATTGGTTGCACAAGAATTTGGTCCAGTGGCATATAATATGCATGAATCCATTTAACCCATAAGCTATCTTGTTTACCACACAGATTCCATAGCAATTTGAGCAAGCAAGCCTTACTCCACACCTGTAAATCTATAATTTGTAGTCCACCATGTTTCTTTAGCAAACATACCTTTTCCCATGCCACCGGGGATTTCTTGGTAATTGAGTCGCTATTGGACCAGAGGAAGGATCGACAAATCAACTCAATAGACTGCAATACACCTTTTGGTAGCGGGAAGCATTGAAGCCAGTAATTAGTAACCGCAAATAGGACATTTTTAATCAATTGTACTCGACCCCCATAGCTTAGGAGCTTTGTTGACATTGCACGATGGTGAGCTTTTTGCTCGTGAGAGGGACGCCCAGATACCGGAACGACAGTGACCCCTCCCCAAAGCTCGTAACTTGCTGAATTGTCGTCCTTATGTCCTCAGGAACGGCCCCAAAGTATATCTGGCACTTTGCTGGATTGACACTTAGATAGATTTTGAAAAACAGTTGAAAGTCTGCATTAACAATTCAACTGATCGCACATCAACTCTAGAGAATAATAATAGGTCATCCGCAAAACTGAGATTAACAATATTCAGCTTCTCGCACTTTGCATGGTAGTTAAAGTCCGGTACATTCTTTAACCCTTGCATTAATCTATGCATATATTCCATCACCACGACAAATAATAGAGGAGATAAAGGATCTCCCTGTCGTAGTCCCCGTCGTGCCTGGAGAAGTTGTGTAGTTTTCCCATTAACCATGTATCTATAAGACACAGTCGTGACACATATCATAATCCAGCGGATAAATTGCTGAGGAAAGCTCAACTCTTGCAAAATACCCTCTAACGCAGACCATTCCACTGTATCATATGCCTTTTGCAGATCCATCTGTAGCATACACCTGGGAGTACTTGATTTTTGATTATAACCTCGGATCAGCTCATAAGCTAAGAGTATATGATTGTGTATTTGTTGGCTAGGAACAAACGTAGCTTGACTTTCATTCACCACTTTTCCTAACACTTTACTCAGGCGATTGGTAATTATCTTGGAGATAATTTTATAAAGTGTGGTGCAACAAGATATAGGTCTAAAATCTTTCACCTGTTCAGCATTGTCGACCTTTGGGATTAGGGTTACTACACTGCAGTTAACCGCCAAATACATCCTGTTGTGGAGGAAGAATTCTTGTACAACAGAGATCATATACTCTCCCACAATGCTCCATGCAGCTTTAAAGAATTTGGCATTGTAGCCATCAATTCCAGGGGCCTTTAGATCACCTAAATCCTTTAACGCATTCACAATTTCTGTCTAAGTCACAGGAGCTATAAGAGCATCAGCATCAGTATGCGGCAATTGTGCTCCATCCCTGTGCGCACAGATCCAATCCATTCAAACGCGGGGCTGAAATCCCGACAAGTTGCTTGTAAAAATCAATAACCTCCTGTTCCAGTTCAGCTTGCGTAGTAGCTACCTACCCATCCACTTTTATCAATTTTGTGATCCCAAGGTGGCGGTTTTTGGCTTTCAACGAGGCATGAAAATACACATTGTTCCCATCTCCTAAACGCAACCAATCTATCTTTGATTTTTGTTGCATAAGTTTCTCATCCATCGCATTCCAATATAGTAGCTCATCAGTGTGTTCTTTAACCCGCTCAATGAAAGTTACGTTCATCCTATCATCAATAGGGTTTGCTGGGCATCATTTAACCGGATCCGTGCCTCACTAATTTTCGCTTTGATTCCCAAGAAGCCTTTATGCATAATCCTGATAGTTGGTTGTAGTCAGCGCAATTTATCCCACACTACCACCATTGCTCTACCCCTCATAGGAGCACACCGATTCTTGCACTTTGCTTTCAAGAAAATCCGGTGTTTCGATCACACCATTAATGAACAGGAATTGAGAGCGAAAGGACTGTGGTGTTGCCCATAATCGTATCAAAAGCATAGTATGATCAGATATACTTGGTTCCAAGATTTTCACCGGCACGTGACTGAACGCTTGAAACCAGCACATATTACCTAGAGCTCGATCAATCCTCGAATAGATAGGGTCCTGCGTATGCTTATTATGCCACGTAAAGTAATCACCAACACTATCAAGCTCATGTAATCCAACCGTATCCATCATGTTCACCAAATCACAATATTCAGAATGTTGGACTATGGAACCTCCAATTCGATCTTGCGCCATCAACAGATTATTAAAATCACCGAGTAGTAGCCAACATCCCTGAACTTGGTTCTGTAACCCCTCAATGTCCCTCCATAAACTGTGCCTCTCCTCTAATAGATTTAGCGCATATATTGCAGTCACCCAGGTTATAAGATCACCCTTCATGTCATAAACTCCACAATGTATGAATTGTGAACTACCAGTAATGAACTTCACATCAACCTATTTAGGGTCCCATAGAATCCAGATTCTCCCATTTGGGTGGAAGTCATAATTGTCTAAATAGCACCATCTATGTCCCAGTTTACCTCTAATATTCTTGCTTTTTATCTTCTTCACTTTAGTTTCCACTAGTACAGCCAATGCAAAATTAATACCTTTGAAACGGTCAATTTTAATATGAAGAAATGTAGATTTACATAGTCAATAAGTAAAATGTGTACTATCATTAATACCAATGACATAATATTTGAATGTAAAGACAAGCAACTTTGTGAAGACTTTGTTGAGCTTATGAAAAGCAAGTTTGAAATTAGCATGATGGGGAATTGAATTACTTCATAGGGTTGCAAGCCAAGCAACTTAATGATGGAATATTCATTAGTCAAACAAATATGCAAAAGACATGCTCAATAAGTTCAATATAAAGTCTTTTGAAAAGAATGTTAAGATACCTGTCAGCATTGGAACCAATTGGTTAATAATAACATTATGTTCAATCCTAAACAGCAACAAGCTCAGACTCTATGAGTTTGATTTGATACAGAAAAGGGTTGTTGAACCCGTGAAGAAAGCCCCAAGAAGAGGAAAACTGAAGAGGCATATGAGGCCCCATTTGCGACGACCAAGAAGTCCAGGACTTCAAATAAGAGGGGCTTCTACTACTAAGGTAGTTGTCTCCGACTTTCCATTGAACAAGTGGACTCTCGGATACCTAGTGACACCAGCGTCAATGCATACTTAACACCTACTAAGCATAGTGGCGATGAAGCTTCACTACAGGAAGATGCTGGTCTTATTGAAGCATCTTTGACACTTACTGCTAAGGAAGTAAGCATCGCTGACAACACTGCCCCATCTTTGGATGATGATTTCGAAGTCTAGGCGGAAGTTAACAAGCAACAAGTCCAAGGCAGATGTCTTTCAAAGAGATGAATGAAGCCTTGGATGTTAAACAAATTTGGTTAACACTAGATCCATCTTAATTAAAACTCGAGAAATACTAGATACCATTTCACTTGAACATGATAACAATTATGCTTTCAAATTTGGTCATGTTAACGACAATTGAAGGTGTTATTAACTGCAATGACTGATATTTCTCACTACCCGGTCCGATTCCTGGGTGGTATCTCGACATACATAAAGTTTAATTGGACACGAGAAAGGAGAACACATTAGCACAAGTCCAAAACATTAATCAAGTTTCTCAAGTATTCTCAGAAAAATTTCCAACTGCGGACAATGCCACAAACATTCTCTAGAATGAAAATCTTTTAGATAACATAGCAAAATTCGACTGCAAAACGGAAGGACTAGTTCAAAATCTATATAATGTAGATTAAGCCTTCCTAGGCTTGGTCTGTGCCAATTGTGTATCTTGCTGCAAAAGGAAAAAGAGTTCATCATAAGAAAAAACAGATTGTAAAGGTTGAATCAGTTGTCAGGATAAAATAATAATGGTCAGCCACCAAAGACGTGATCTGCAAAGTAGGTTACCTCTTTCTTGACAGGCTCTTCTTTCTCGGAAAGAATCAACTCAATGTGGCAGGGAGATGACATGTAAGCTGTGAAAGAGATGAATATTAATAATAGACAGATATTTGAGATAAAAGTACACCAGAAGGAATACATGCACTTACGGTTGATTCTTCCGTGAGCACGGTATGTTCGGCGCCTCTGTTTTTGGGCTTGGTTAACCTGGATGTGAGAAATGTAGAGTGCATCCACATCCAAACCTTTTACCTATGAAAAGCAATCACCCAATTATCAATTTGATTGAAAGTCACATGAATTTCAAATTACAGCTGGATATGAACAATAATTACGAGTGACATCTCCATATGATATGATTTATGCATTTCAATGAATGGATTCAAAGAAGCTTGAGTATTTTCCAAAATATGCAAGTGAAAATTAAGTTTTCTAGATAGGTAAGATACGGGTGATTGAAATCTGAAGGCTACCTCAGCATTACTCTCAGCATTCTTCAGCAAATCCAAGATAAAGTTGGCAGACTTTACGGGCCAGCGACCCTGTCCGTTAGAGTGCCTGTTCTTGGCCTGAGCAGTTCGTCCTACACCTCTGCAGAAACGAGTGAATGGGATGGCTTGCTTGTGGGCAAGAACATCCTCTAAGTACCTCTTGGCCTTGACCAAGGGCATCTTCCTGAGAGCGTGTGCTGTTTCTCTAGTGTTCTGTAAAAATATTGGAAAAGGATATAAGTTGCAAACTTCCAGAAATTAGTAGTAATACGTTATACAGAAGCAGTAAAGGAAAACATAATCCATCCTATCATTTAGTCAGTCAAGTTGATTATTGACCAAATTTGAATAGAACACCTCATAACATATACGATCATGTATTGAGCCCAGACAACAATTAATAATCAAGCACGTATTAACAGTGTAACAAACATATTTTTAGAATAGTAATATTTCCATTTTCCACATTTTAACTAAAAACTAGATAAACTTCAAAATAATGTCCGAGTGTACAATATAAATCTTAATAGAGCAAAAAATCCAACTGTAATCAAAGTTGTTAATTTCAAAATATAGCACAGTTTACTGAACCATCAATCAGTGCAAAACTCAAGTGGTTCACCCAAACGTTGCAGATTGTTTATTATCCCTGAAGTTTACGAGAGAAGTGTCCATAAGATAGAATCAGATCCCTGCTTTTATCCCCAGGGTACATTCACAAACTGAAATACCCTAGCACAAATATCACATTAAAACAGAGACCAGTGGGGAACAAATTCTACTTGCATTAACAGTCACAGGTCACAACAAATTCAATCAAATAAGCGCTCAACAACAAAATACAGGAAATACAAGAGAAATCCGATTGAATGGATCAGATATAGAAGACATCAACGCACCTTGAAGTGAACTCTTAGATCGGATCCCCGAGCTTTACAGGCTGCAAATTAATAAACAATAAGCAAAAATAATTGTATGAGCTAAATAAAGCGAGGAACAGAAATGTAAAAACAGGCAAATCGGAGGCACGAACGAACATACATTTGGTGGCATTATCCGGCTCTCTCGAGTACTTCACCTGCAAAAGAAAGATGGTTAAAATAAATTGTTCATCGATAAACAATACAAATCGGAGGGAGCTTGTGAGAAACAGAAAAACGAACAGAGTTACGTACCATTGCTGCAGCTGGATGAGTTAGCGGCGGACAGGAGGAGGAGGAAACTAGGTTTATGCGAAACAATGATACTTGGCTGCAGCAACTTATAACTGGGCCTCATTGCGGCCCATGACATTATTGTAGATTAGTGAATAGGCATGTTATGTTATGGACGAATTTCACTACTTGTCCCTACTAGAATACGCGTGTCTGTCGCGTAACAACGATATTCTTCTAACATTTTTCTCACTTTTAGCGTATCATATCAAGGAGCTAGAATGTGTGTAATACGTTCGCGTGTTACTAACGTTATATTTAAACGGTTTTTAAATTTAATTTTTATTGTTTAAACTCGATTAATCTATTTATACACTAATATGAACGGCAAGTGAATAATGGTAATCTTCCATTTGGGTAATTCCAGCTACGTGCTCTTCTAAATAACTCAAAGCACTCTCATTGATCATAATAAATCTTTAAAAAAGTCATCAAATCATAAAATTACCACTATACAGCTACACGGCTACAGCCTACAAGCCTGTTTTCTAGCACTTCGCTTTAAAACTTAGTAATAGAAGTCCTGATAAATGTGATACGATCCATTGAACAAGCATAACTTCACTCTCAGAATCATTCACCACTCAAGAAGTGGTAGAAAATAGACTACTCCAGTACTAATGCAATACTATTGAATATTGATTACACTATATTTCACCAATTGCCTTTTATCACGACCCTTCGTTTACTCCACGTGATACTATGCCGATCAGTTTGCCTTGCCACAACACCCGCACCTGCAGAAGGAAGAGTGCTACCAATTAAGAAGTTATGGTTTTTCTAGTTGCCATAACTTGGGGTAATGGACTCGGAAAGTGATTTTGAGTCTCCTTAAACGCATGAATGTAATTTCCAACAAAAAAATACAAATTTCGGTTTCGGTCATGTTCTGGACCGATGCTTAACCCTACCACCCCGTACCATGACGAGTATTGATTGACTGAGTGTAGAGATAAGGGCTCGGATTGGGGTTATAAGGGGACTGCACCAACGAACGATTGATTGCATTGTTATTGATTCATTATATGATATGATTGTTATTTTTGGATTTACGTTATGGATTTTCTATTATTATGTCATTGCCACTATTACACACGAATATCACTGAGATTATTGTCTTTTGTTTTCCTTCCTTGTAGATTTCGGAGTTTAGTGAAGACCGAGTCGGGTAGACATTCAACAACTTGAGTGAAGGGGTAAATTTACTTGGAATTTTTAACTCTTTAGCTTGCAAGAAATAGTCTAGTTATGGCTGCTTTTAAAAATCGTGTCTTTTACAAGTCAACTGTTAGAATTTAAGCTCGTTTTGAGTTTCTAGACTTGTCTTCATTATTGTTTTAATGCCTCAGTTTATTTAAAAATTAGTATAATTTTCGGGTGTTACAGCTGCATTGTTAAGAAATAGGTTCATTATAGGTGGATTGGGAATTTGGGATGTAGAAAGAGGATTTCAGAATATGCGCGAGAAACACGAGTTTTTTCCACGAGGACACGAATTAATTTGGACTAGTGCATGTGTGAGTGCACACAACATTGTTTGGTCCGCCCCTAGCCCATACGTCCTAATGGTGTATTAGGAGTTGGAATCGGTGAGCTTTATAAATGACGATTTACAAATTTATAACAAAACAATTTCTACTTCATTTTGGAGTAGCCTTATTTCTATCCATTTGAATTTGAGTGTACACTAAGCTAAGACAGAATGAAAGAAGAAGAGGAAAAAAAAAAACAATCGGGTTGTTTGGGTCGGAATTAAAATTGAATCCATTTTAATTGAGGTAAATTGATGAATAGTGACTAAATTTTAATTGAGTTGTTAAAATTTTTGTTAGGTATAAAATTAAATTTTATAGAGTTTTGAAAAAGAGAATAAATATAATTGAATTTATCTATTTAAAACTAATTATCCTATTTTAATTAGCTGACCAAACACCATATTGAGTTATCCCCGTTAAAATTTTAATGAAGATTGAACTATAATCCAAACAATGTAATTAACGACGACTTATTTAAGAAAGCAGACCAAAGCCAGCTAATTAATCCGATCCATAAGATCACAACACAACACAACACAACACAGCACACTGGCTCTTCTACTCCTACTTAAACAACAACAACATTGTTATCTCTGTTCTGTTAATCAATTGTTACAATACAACCACAACAATCGTCGTGGTTAGTGCAAATTAATCTCATCATCATCATCAGTTATCAGATCAAAATAAAGTCAGTCAGTTCGTTAACTGTTTCAAACTTTTGCTTTTCAAATTCAACAAACACAATCACATCCACTTATCACTCAACCAACCACCAACATAATTTGTTGAATTCACGGATTTCTCCACACCAGAAAGCCCAACAATGTCGGTAACCGCAGGCCCGGTAGCAGTCCGATCATTCCGATCATCAGTCCAACAACGGCCCAACAGAGTAGTAATTGCGGCCGTCCGATCCAGCACCAATACTACTGTTACTACGGCGGCTATTCCGATCCTGAGAAAGCTGCAGAGAGACTGTGCGACACCATTGCCGGTGTTGCGCCACGTGGCGGATGCAATGGCGGCTGATATGCGGGCCGGGCTGGAAGTTGATGGTGGCAGTGATCTCAAGATGATTCTTAGCTACGTTCACTCTCTCCCAACCGGGTGGGTACTCTCGCCTTCTGATCAGTTTTTTTTTTCCTTTGAGTAGAATTGTTATGCAAGTCGAGCCTATGTTCAGGAGTATTTAATATAGAAATAATTTAGGTGTTTTAATCGTTCTTCTGGATTTTAGTTATTATCCAAATAGGCTATGTTCTAAGTCGGCTTGATAAGGGGCAAGCTCGACCTGTCCTAGGCTAAGTTGGTATATTTAGCAAAACTAGCTCAGAGTTATGATGCACCGATAAGCTGGATGATTTTTATGGATACGTTTAGCTTATAAAGTAGCTGATTAGCTTAAATAAAATACAAAAAAACAACTTATTAATTAGCAAACTTGAGTAGCTTATTAAATGAGCTAAGTTATAAGGAAAAAGTAAGACAATAACCATTCACGTAACAAAATTATTACAAATATAAGTCCATCAAGCTTATAATATCGATTCGTGATGTGTTACTTGATCGGCTCATTTAACAACTTTGTGGTGGTATTGGATATATTTTGAAAGTCTTTTTGTACAAGTTCTGGGTTTATTTACATTTTCATTGAGTGAGTCTCTACAAATACATTTTGTTAACACTATTAATATATTATTTAATAAAATTGGTGTTTTCTTAATAAAATAAACGTTATATATTTGAACAAGATATAGACTGTGTCCCCGCAAGAATTTGTGTTTTTCATTTGCAAGAAGTTTTTGATAGGCTAGTGTCAGGTGTGATGATGGTAGAGTATTATCTGAATGGATTAGTTAGAAGTATATGCTAATGAACTGGAAACAAGTACTATAGCCTTTCTTGTGTTAATTAACTGGATTATTGATTATGAAATTGAATTTATGAGGCTGATGAAATGAATTTATTTTATATTTCAGGAATGAAAACGGATTGTTCTATGCTTTGGATCTTGGGGGTACGAACTTCCGAGTTCTAAGAGTGCAACTAGGAGGAAAAGGCGAACGTGTAGTCGCCACTGAATTCGAACAAGTCTCCATCCCGCCTGAGTTAATGTGTGGCACTTCTGAGGTACTTCTGATAACATCTTGTCTATTGACATGACTCTCATATGTAATATTAGCTAGTTGATCAGTTATAATTCAGTTGCACAACTCTGTAGGAGCTTTTCGATTTCATTGCTTCTGGACTGGCGAAATTTGCTGAGAAAGAATCTGGGAAGTTTCATTTACCCGATGGGAGGACAAGGGAAATAGGATTTACGTTTTCTTTTCCAGTGAAGCAGACCTCAATCGATTCAGGAATCCTCATTAAATGGACTAAAGGGTTTTCCGTTTCTGGAACGGTTAGTATCTCTTGTTTCTGTTTGTAGCATAAGCTTGGGTTGGGGGGGGGGGGGGGGGAATCAATGCCAGTGTCAGCATGCATGCACTCTGTTTAGCAAAAGTAGCTGATAAGCGAGCTAATTTAGTAAAGGTGTCTAGTAAATGTTGATAACCTAGTTGATTGGCTAAATATAGAATATAAAACAAATTAGATGGATTATTTTTTAATAGGTTACGCGCTGGAAATTAATTACTTCCTAGATCAGCTGCCTACTAGGCATATCATGGAAAAAAATTACTTTGGCCAAACAGTCAACAAGCTTATGTAATTGATAAGCTAATGCTAAAGAGAGACGTAATACGATCCTAAATTCGTTGCAGGCAGGTAAAGATGTTGTAGCCTGCTTAAATGAAGCAATGAAAAGGCAGGGCCTAGACATGCGGGTTTCAGCCCTGGTACGTTCTTCAATCAGACATATTTCTGTCAGGGACTTGATTATCCAATCTTAACAATTCTTGTGTGGCTTTCTGGCAACTTTATGTTATTAAGCTAGGTTAATGACACAGTTGGAACATTGGCGGGAGCTAGATACTGGGATGATGATGTTATGGTTGCTGTCATTTTAGGAACCGGAACCAATGCTTGCTATGTGGAACGTGTAGATGCTATTCCTAAACTTCAGGGGTCGAATTTAACATCTGGAAGAACGGTATAGATTAACTATACATACTCAGTTTCATGATTACTCTTGCCGATGTGACTTGGCAGACTCGATTCAATATATACGGATCTCTTCTTTACTGTATTTATTTTGCAAATGAACTTCCAGATTGTGAATACCGAATGGGGAGCATTCTCGAATGGCCTCCCTTTGACCGAGTTTGATAGAGAAATGGATTCTCAGAGCATCAATCCTGGTGAACAGGTACTTTTTAGTCTCCGACTTAACCAGTAAACACATTTCGGTTTAATATCCATATGCCAGTCGAAATAAATGCCTGAAATGGAAACAGATATTCGAAAAGACAATTTCTGGCATGTATCTCGGTGAAATTGTTAGACGCGTGCTAGTCAGAATGGCCGAAAATGCTGCATTATTTGGTGGATTGGTTCCAGAAAAGCTTTTAGTTCCATTTTCTCTCAGGTATAAATGTTGCTGCTTTTCACATTCTCTCTATTGCAAGTTTGTGTACTTTTACTTTTAGTTGCCCTGGCAGGAGAAATGCTCTGGCATTATCAGCCACCATTTCATTCTCATACAAAGTCTGATAGAAAGTGATTTTGTAGGACACCAGATATATGCGCGATGCAGCAGGACTCTACCAAAGATTTTGAAGCTGTTGGAACGATCCTGTATGATGTTGCTGGGGTAAATACCATGTTCGTTTCTCCGAGTCCCAAATGAATCAGTGATGATCCTAATGTGTCTACTGTTTCAACCTCTGATACCAGGTGAATTCTGATTTGAGTGCAAGGAAGATTGTAACAGATGTGTGTGATACTATTGCCAAACGTGGTGGCCGGTTGACAGGTGCAGGAATAATTGGGATCCTCGAAAAGATGGAGAAGGACTCCAAAGGCCTTGTCTTTGGGAAGAGAACAGTTGTGGCTATGGATGGCGGTCTGTACGAGCATTACCCTCAGTACAGGAATTATCTCCAAGATGCTGTCACCGAGCTTCTGGGACCTGAGATATCCAAGAATATCGTAATTGAACACTCCAAGGATGGGTCGGGCATTGGAGCTGCGCTATTGGCAGCTTCAAACTCTATGTATGAACACTAACTGATATTCACATAAACACTGATTGATACCCTGTCAATTTGCTGTAGCCGGTATCAAATTTGTCATGCAATCCTGTCAATAGGTTAGAGCAACTGGAGATTCTAAATAACTTTGAAAAGTTTGCGAAAAGATACTATTCTGGATATGCTGTAAAAAATCTACAATATTATTGGTCCACAACAAAATCTCTATCTATTATCTCTATTGAGAACAAACTCTAGTCTCAAATCTCAGCCACATTCAATACTGTGCTGGAACATTTGATAAAAAAAACTTGGATCTACTCATCAACAGTAAGAAACGACTGAAAGTTTGCGTTCACTAAATTCACTTTTTCTATCGCATTAAGCACTATTCTATTTAACCATTTTCACTTTTATCATCACATTGCACTGGATGCATATACCAGATGGATCATATGCTACAGATTAGTTGAAGCGAAAAACCACCTCTTCTGTAGCTCAAGGGAATTATTCAGTCTGGTCACCTCGGATAGACTCAGAGATGAATTGACTGCCATGAACTGCTGTTGAGGCTGAGAGAAACGCTGCTGATACATTGCAGATTGTACATGCGGCGAAAGAGATTGGGAATAGTTTAGCTGTAAAGCTGAGTCCCTTCCGCCATGTTTCCAGTCTGCTAATACAGGAGCTGCTACTCCCCCATGATTATACTGGGCTTGAAGGTTAATGGGCCACTTTTGCTGCTGTGGCCATAACAGCTGTCCCCATGTCTCCGTAACTCTCTTGTCAAGCGGGTTGGTAATAAATGAAGGGACTTGCACCTAAATTTCAGCCAACGAGGAAAGGAATTTGCCATCAACACATAATTACCATGAAGTGATAGCATTTATACTCTAAGCATGACCATGGGAACATTTTGAATAGCTCTTAATTGCAACGATTTACAAATGTTGTAGAAGTATTTCACAAATATATGAAAAAACATATTAGTTTGAGTAAATAACATAACGTAAGTTTGTTTTTGGTATGAGTCATGAGTCACCTCCAGGGGAGAATCTGGAACGCTTCTAAGTTTTTCCAACTTCAATCCATACAACTAAGATGACAAATTTATAGAACTTATCAGGTGAGTGTGCCAGCTGCTTACCTGTTGTGATGCTGTAGCTGAACTTTGCCCAAGGGAATGAGAGGAATAACCATTCCGGGGCAGTGAAAAAGGCATGGCAAAATTATTTTGCGACTGCAGATACGATGCTTGAAGTTTCCTCCAAGCCTCGTTATTGTTTCCAAATCCATTAATGCCTTCTCTGCCTTTCATTTGACCATCTATAGTGCCTAGAGGTGAGAGATCTGTACCCTGCAAAAGCATTCAGGATTCATACACAGAATAGAAAGAAAGGAAATAACCTTATTCAGTAGTTCAGAACTCACTTGTTTTGTCGAAGAGCATGAACCAGATGAGGCTTTAAAAGGCAGCTGCTGGTCTTGAATGAGCCTCTGGTGCAAAAGAAGCGCATTTTGTATTTCAGCTGTAGACTTCTGAGAACCAGAATTTCTTATGCCACTAGAAGATACACAACCATTTTCTTGTCCGTTTATCATCTTGATAGGCACACACCGTACACCTTCAAAAGTACTTGGTTGGGAAGGCTTCTCCTGTAATCTTTCATTTTCCCCAGAAACTTGCAAGACATTTATGAGGCGACAGATATGTACATGAGCTGAACTTCTCTTCCAATGAGCCTTTGAACCAACTCCAACTTCAGGATACTACAGGAGTCGCAGAGACAAGACAGACAAAAATACATTTGTCAATTTATACGAGTAGTAATACATGCAAACTTGTGCCAAATCCTGCTATGTTACTTTTTAGAGCACAAAATTCCCTCATGCTTTAGAAACTCATCACTAAAATCCTTTCCAAAGTTAGCATGTCTATTTGCACAAAGTGTTCTAAGAAATGCGCAAATTTTGTGCACTAAATATAATTGGAGGATATTTCGTGCAATTCGTGCAATTTATAGAATGTAGGTCTTCATTTGTTTTCCCTGGATCTAGCATACCTTATCAGCACTCATAGTGTTCTTATTTACTTGAAGCTTCGTGTTAGAGACGGCATTCTCCAACCAGGCAGGAAGTCTGTTGGTTTGATGATATGGAATTAGTTTCGTCCAGATATTAGGTTAAAGGAGGATATTAGATGATGCTTCAAAGAAGTAAAGAAAAAAAAGATTACGGTGGAGCAGACCCTTGTGTGACTTGCATCTTAGAGTTTGGATCTTGTGGTGGCAACAACCTCGGAGATTGATATGAACCTGCAATCAGAATCCAAAGGTCGATAGGTTCATAAATAGTAATACTATGAATTATTTCCAAGAAGAAAAGATAGAGATAACGATGAAGGCAACTGTCAGACATCATTAAGTGATAAAAGCTGTCATAAAAAACTTACCGAAGCTTCTCTTCACTCTAGGTTGGTAAGAGCACTTTTCATACTGAGCAAAGTGAGTTGCATCCTGAAAAACATGATAACTGTTAACAGAATCCCTATTATCAAACAAAAAGTTAACATCTGAAACTGGATTCTTGAGGCAAACCTGTATCAGGGCAGCTGCCTGTTCATCACTTCTGTTAATGTCCAAAAATGGCATCTTTTGTCTGCCATATGACAACTAAATTAAAAGCAAGCACATATAGATCGTACATGGACAAAGGAGCCACTAAACATCTGGAACCAGACCTTATATCTACATGAACCCCAGGAGTGTCCGACTGCTTTTCAAAGGCCAAGTCAGTTTTCACAGCGTCACGTAGGGATGGGAATTTGTAACTTTTTGATGTCGAGTCCACTAACTTCTGAGTATGAGTGGCTGCCTCATCTGAGGCTCTTGTGCTGATTGTCTTAGACTCCTCTATCAAGGTTGCATTCACCGCATCTGTTTATCGTGGCAGCTAGATCAGAAACACACATGCAATACGCAAATGAAATTCATAACACAGGAAATAGGCAGTGAAGTAGCACACCTCCATTTGCAGTTGTAGAGGATTTGGTTTTGGAAGATTCATGGTCTGTTCGAGGTTTCTTAGTCTTGGTTGCATCAGAGAACATTTCAGCCAAAGCATGCAGAGTCTCGGCAACTTCTTTCTCATCCTTTGTTAAGCGTCCTTTTTTCTGAAAAGGGAGTTAATTTAATTTATTATATCAAGTCTTCACGTCAGAGTCAGAGCCATGATTCACAATCTGCAATTCAATACCTTATTCTGTTTGGATTTCTTCACATGACTCTTGTGTGCTTCATTAGAATCATGATTCTGCTCCAACACAATTGGGAAAGGCAGAGTGATTGATTCACGCGCCCTCTTCTTGATGACTACATTGTTGACAAGAAACCAGAATGAAGAAATTTAATAAGTACGCAGTTATCAAGAGATCTGAATGATCGATACAACTAGCACGTGCGAATCCACATATTAACTCAAAGTTCCAGCATTTAATCCATCTAACTAAAGCACACAAGCTAAACTGCAAGAGAAAGTAGACAAAATCCTAAGAATCTCCCACCAACTTGAAAATGAACAAAAGCAAGCAAGTTTAGTTACTTTACAAAAGCAGAAAATTCGACTAGGTCACTGTCCATTAGCTTAAAACACTACTCTAATTTATTTATTTTTACATTGGTTTCAGAATACATGCCTCTGCTGATAGGTAGAAGAATTGAACCAGCCAAGCAATGTTCATGCCAAGGTGCATAAAGTGAACTTCAGATTGCAGCAACAAAAAAGAACCCATGGTACTTAAAAAGACAGCAAAATTCCTCCATAGACCCACCATGGACTACAAGTCTACAACCCAATTGAACCAGTGGGCTCCAGTTAGCTTTTATCTAAACCACAATAGAAACAACCACTCCAATTAACAAGAGACTTGCTAAAGCAAGCTGTTGCTAAATTAAGAGTTCCAACAACAACTCATTGTGACTTTGTAATTAATACATACCGGACCGTTGCTTCCTAGGAACAATGGAATAATCAACTCCACCACTATCATCAAGAAACTGCAACAAATATAATGAAGTATAATATCAGAGAAAGAAAAAAAAGTAAAAAGTGTCACTAGTTATTTACAATCTCACCTTTCTGGATAACTTGTCATTCTTGCCAATACCACCAGTACTGGTCTGGAATTCATCTTCACCAATCAATCCAACAGAACCCATTAGGCTCTTTCACACCCTTGTAAACTCAAACCTCTTTTACAACACAAGTTTCTAAAGTTGAACACTGAAACAGACAAAAGGACAAAACTTTAACAAGAAAATGGCAACACAAGAAACAAAAGAATCAGCCCAAAAGAAGAATATCCAGAGATGGAAGAAATTAACACAGGATGCGATAAGTGGCTTATGAAAGAAAAAAACTATCTATTCACAAAGACCAAAAACATAGCACCAAACAAGAATACACGCAAATAAAGACAACAATCCATTGATAGCTTTTTGTTCTCTAGTAGTTGGTGTAAATCAAACAAGAAATCAAGGACCTTTGAGTAATTTCTCATCAAATAACAGATGTTGTAGATTCTTCAGATAGACATGCAGCAAAGCTTTCATTTTTTTAATAAAAGTGACAAGAGAGACAGCGACACCTGTGATTCACTCACTGAAAACTGCTTCCAAGACCCAATTTTGATTCAATCCCAACTCGGTATATGCATTTTCAGATCTTTATATCTCTGTTTCTTGAAGAAAAAATCATCTACAGAGAAAAGGGAAAAGAAAAGAGAAGATACAGTGTGTAGAGAGAGAAAGAGAACAGATAGAGAGAGAGAGAGAGAGAGAGAGAGAGAGAGAGAGTGAAGTTTGTTTTGATGAGGAAAGGAAACAGTGGGTGTCCTTTTTATCAGTCGATGCTCAGAAAGAATCAGATTCTATTCTTTAACATCATCACTTACTCACTCACACTATAGCCTATTTACTCACTTTCACACACACAGACAAAATATCAAGAAACAGAGATGGAAAATTGGAAATGAAGGAAAGGCTTCACAAATTCACAAACCCACTTGATAGATAAGAAGTAAAGTTCATAAATGATGCAATGCATCAGAGGATTTCAATCATAAAGCCCAAGAGACAAAAAAGGTGAAATCTTTTTTCCGTTTTTTTGAAAAGAAAGCATTTATTACTACTAGAGCTTAATCACAGAACAGGAAAGAAGCATTAACAGAAAGAATTTGAAACTGAATAGAAAAGAACGCATTTTTATTCCATGTACCCGATTCTTGAGAGAAAACGAAGAGAAAAAGCATGCTTCACTGCGTGTTTGTTGCACTGGAGAAGAAGAAGATACTGCAACACTGTGAGCTGAGCAAGAGACAGCAGAGAAAATGAAAAGGTAAAAGAAAGTGGATTGCGTTTTGGAAAATGGGTTCAAGTAACGAATCATGCTTTTTCACTCATACCTGACCTTTTCTTTTCTTTTCACAGACTTTTACTAATTAATTGATAGTATTAAATTAAAAATTGTACAGTAATTACTCTAAATATCATAAAAGCAGTCTGATGTGGCAGCCACGTAGGACGGCTGTAATCATTTATTCAGTTTTTACCAATTTTTACGCGTGAGTGTCATGTGTGGTGCGTGATTCGGTTGAGCTGGATTGAACTGACCCTTTTGACCTTCAGTGAGTTCCAATTTCAATTATCGGAAGAAAAATGGTGAAAAGGTTAATAACAAAATGACATACTCTATAATTCCATCTCCATCAGTTGCAACCCTCTTTACAATTCTCTACTTTAACAGTGAGGCCCAAAATCTATTTTCTTTTAATATTTTTTTCAAACTTAATTATTCATTTCATTTTCTTTTCTCATTTCCTTTTAAACTTTATTCTTGAATTGATTTTGAATGTTGTTAATTAATTATAACAAAATTACATTAATTTTTTTAAAATACATTACTTGAAAATAAAAATTACATTACTTAAAAAAACTATAATACTTAAAATTGAAAATTACAATACTTGAAATTGAAAATTAAAATAATTGAAAATGAAAATTACAACAATTAAAATACTACATTTTACAAGTGTGATTTAATATGTATTTTAAATTTTAAAAGTAATGTATAAGTATATTTCTATTGCTACATATAATTATTATCATATAGAAATATTCAAGAAAAATAAAAAATAATAAAAAAGATAAAAGTAGAAAAGGAATAGAAATAAAAAAAACAAAAAGAGAAAATAAAAACAAATTATATATAAAGAAACAAGAAAAGAAAAACAAAAAAAAATTAAAAAAATGGATTTGGGGCGTTGGGCTGCGCCCCAAATTTTGGGGCGCACCCCAAGGATGGGCCTCGATTTGGGACTCTGCTGGAGTCCCAAATCGAGGTCCAGCAGTGTTGCAACTCCAAGTTGCAACACTGCTGGAGACAGTCTAAGGCGTATCGTTGGGAACATTAGAAAATATTTATATAACAAATTTTCTATGATTCACAAATTATTGAAGAGACCTGCATTAGCGGTGGATCAAAATGACTGACTTAATGTTCTTTACTATAAGTACAATGTTTAAACAATATTGATAATGTTTATAAGTGAATATATTGTGTATATAAAACATCGATTTTTTAGTCAAAACTCCTTATGTTTCTCGCTATACCATTGAAAAATATATGGATCTGGACTTAATTCTCTGAGTTACATCAATATTAAGTCAATAATGTTTGTTAAATGGACATAAATATTCGATCACAGTGACATAGTATACGAGACACCAACTTTCTCTAGAACATATATTTCTATCGGTCTATTAAAATCGAATTTGACTGTCAGGTTCAAACAGTTTAATCGAAATTTTGAAGAAAAAGGGCTAGTGGGCCATTAGGTAAGGCACGTGAAAAAAACCGGTGGGGACCAAAAAACTTGGTCGGATTTTTGTAAAGAATAATCTTTGAAATGTCACCTGGCATTATTAGTGTGTTCCGCCCAATCTTTAGAAGTTAATTCCCTGTAGGGAATTTCTTCTGGAGTTGTATCCAGGGGAGCTTCTATTGTCTCAGCAGGCTTATCTTCAGTCGGATTTTGTACTTCTGAAGTTTGTGAAACCTCCAGTTTATGAGCATTCTCGGTGATGAGGGTATGAAGATCAATGATCCCTTTTGTTGGTTTATGATTGTTAGTTTGATCGAAAAAGTTAAGAGGAAATAAAAGTAAGGTATAAAGAGAATGATGATTGTTTAGTGGAGAAAAAATTAAGTTAAATTTTCTTACTGTAGAACATACAAAACAAATACTCTGAAACATTTTAACAGATGAATAGTAGACTATAAATAAATACTAAACAGGCTGTAAGTATGATATTAAACTCAACACAATAAATGGTAGGTTGTACTTATAGTTAACATGCATGTGCTGCCAATAAATTGTATTTCACATTGAACTAATTTTAACTTTGACAAATAAATGGTCAAAATCCGTGCCCCAGATCAAATTTACCAACTCAAAAGACCTTGCTAAGTCGTTCAGAAGAGGACTCCATATTATTGACCTCAATCAAGTAGTGTTTAGTGAAGGTGGGGCCAAGCTCACAAGCCATTAATAAGTGGACAATGGACTCAACATTGATCGCAACAAAGTAGTGTTTGATGGAGCTTTGGAACAAGCTCGTGAGCCTGTCATGATAAGAATCGACATTGACTTGAACAATGAAGTGTCTGATGAGGGTGCGGAACAAGCTGGCGAGCCGTACATAAGACTCGACTTTGACCTCAACGAGGCAGTGTATGAAGAAAGCGGGGTGTAAGCTCGTGAGGCCATCATAAGAATGATGGACTTCGACTTAAGTGAGGCCGTGCCCAATGTAGGTGGAGGTGCTCGCGAGTCCTACATAAGAGGCTTAAATGTTGACTTGAACGAGGTGGTGTTCGACCATGTTTGAATGTAGTCTTGTTCAAGATCTTTTATATATAGTTTTATCTACACGCTTTATTAGTGTGCGTAATATTTTAAATGCAAGGAATTAGGCAAGGATTGACTTGAATTGAAAAAAAAATTGTTACTACTGATTCATTATACAACATTTATATGAGTTTTTGCCTAAAAGTTGAGCTAGTCATCTTTCATGCAACCCGATTCACTTGATGTGATCCACTAACTTTTTTTATTTAATTGGAGCATTTCGAATGGAAGGCTTTTAAGGGCTTTTTATCACCTAAAAGCCCTGAAAAGCTCCCAAAATGCTTCAAATGGGGTTTTTTTATGAGCTTACTATACTAGTTAGTAGCCCATGTCCATGGTCTATTAATTAGAAGCCCATGAATAAGCTTGCCTACAAGCATGTGTGTCTCGTACTATCTACATTTTGACGGAAGTGTGAAATAAACAAGGCTTTTATTAATTATTTACAAATAAAATAAAAATGCTAAAAGCCTAATTTAGAAGCCCAACCATTGCTCATGGCTAGTATATGTAAATACTCGCAGGACTGGGATAGTTTTGCTCTTATATATCAACTAGAAATGGTACACCACGTTAAGCGTGGTGCCCGTAATTGCTAAAAATAAATAATTTATAACCAGATTGAGTTACAACCAAAACCATTTATGTTATGGAGTATTGATATGCAACCGAATGTGCAATTCCAATTGATTATGGATCATCAAAAGTCAACCCGAAATTTCAAAATGTGGGGCAAGCTAATAAATCTATATTGCATTATAAACTTTTGCAAGATACAGTCTCTCGAAGAGACCGAATCAAGATCACATATTTAATCTAAATATCATAATAAAGTTAAAAAATCACTTTATAATAACCTTTCATTATAATTGCATTATCTACATTTTTAAACATGTAATGTGTTGTTACGGACATGTGTCCAATCCGTTAAGGGCCCATAGAGCGTGTCCTAAAGCGCATCACGGCTTAATTAGCCAATTCAGTACTGGTCCGACCTCACATGGTCGCCCAAAGTGAATCGACCAGTACGCTAAAGGTCACTACAACCTTACAGCTAGTCCGAGCTAGCTGGGAGAAGGACTTACAAACCTGGCCACGCCAGTACAGAGATGCCAAACGGACCGGACGAGGAAATCTCGGACGCCACCATCACGATAAGCCCAAACGTATATAATGTAACCATCGAGATACTTGTGAGACTCAGCTCGGACATCCAGAGTCACCCAAGGGCAGATCAACCAAGCATGTGTCCGTCGAGGGACTAACACGGACAACGTATGAATAAGATTACTCTCAGAGGGAAAGGACCAAACTACCCTCCCGGCCCATTAATTAGTATTGGATTACTATTCACTAATGGGCCATGGGCCAAAGGTAGCATTGGTGTCCAAATCTGAGGCATACATTTGGCATCATCTTATGAGCTACTTCATAAGTATATGATAACTATAAATATAGCACAAGGTCCAAGACCTTAAGGTAAGTGAGAATTCCATAGTAACAAGTATCTCTTGATATCTTAACCTTTCCCGCTACTATTGCATTGAGAGCTTTCATCTCTCCTTTGAGTAAAGCCTCCTTCCGGATTGACTTAGGAAATCCGGGTAATCCATTCTAACCCCCCCCCCCTCCCACTTAGTCCTTTCAGGTACTCTTGCTCGGACAAGCCTTCTCTCGGACTTCAAGTTGGAGGTGGATCTTAGATTAGGTTACTTGTAGTAGTAGTGTTGGTGTTTGAGGTTTTATCCCTCAACATTTTGGCGCCGTCTGTGGGAATCTTTACAAAAAGATCTGTGTTTGTGTTGTGCTGATGGCTAGAACGAGACGAACAGCTCGGACTAGTGCTGCAGGCGTGGGAACACCACGCCCACGAGGACGTCCGCCCACCCGGGGACGAAGGGCCGCTGTGGCTGGAAGGAACGCTGGAAGGAGATATCCGAGCGACGGGCGGACCGCCAGCCCATCCTCGGATGAGGAAAGAGACGCCCCGCTTAGAGGAGGCCAAAGCGTCCCTGTGAATATCGTGCCTACGGACCATGGAGAAGGGGTAGCACGAGCTTCTCCGGCAGAAGCTCAAGGCCCTACCACAGGTCAACAGTTTACGATGCCCGATGGTCGCGTTGTCCGCACAAGCGACCTCGGACTAAGCGAAACTCAGTTTGATAGGTTGCTCACGATTATCCAAGGATGGCTAGGGTCTAACAATGCCCATCCTCAGCAAGCCACTCCGCCAGTGGTTACTCCGGTTCAAGCGGAGCCCGCCTTGTCAAGAAACAGACAGCGTCCGATCCAACAGAGGTTGGGAGATCAGCCGCACCATGAGGATTTGCGAAATCTTCTAGACCGACGGGCCTCTGCTTCGCATGTTCGGGGTGATGGAAGCCCGAATGGGAGGAGAGAGCACCAAGAAGGAGGTAACAGGCAGCCAGGAGGTCCGCGACAAGCTCCCATGAGGGACAGAGATCATGTAGCAGAGACCATTCCAGTTGTCCGGCTAGACGAACTCCCCGCGGATGTCGCAGTCCATCCACGGACAGGAGAGGTCATGACAGCGGACGAAATCTATGCCCAACAAAAAGCTTTAGAAACCCAAATCATGAACCTCGGACGCCTGGTAAAAGACCACGAGCAGATCACTACAAGTGCTCCAAACCCTCTGTGTGATGATATCATGAGGGAAAAGGAAAGAAATAGGAACTCGGACCAAGTGATTCCGAACTTGAAATACTACTACGGGGATACTTGTCCCGTGGGTCACTGACAAGGTACAACAAAGAAGATGGATTCCAAAGTCGAGTGACAATACTAAAGCCCTTACGTTCTCGTCCACCCTCTTCGGCACGGCTATGGATTGGTACACCGCTTTGCCGAACAAGTCAATAAGGTCGTATGCAGATCTATCTTCTAAGTTCTTAGCACGGTTCGGAAAATCAAAAAGAAGAAAACGTACTGTAGAGCACCTGGCCGAAGTCATCCAAAGGGAACAGGAAGATCTTCGAACTTTCCTAGATCGCTTCAATACGGAAGTACTCCGAGTTGAGCCCCATAGTATTAAAGAACGGGTCCGTCACCTGTACGCTAATACTTACAACTCCGAGCTGCGGAGGAAGCTCTCTAGTCAAGAAGTGAGGAGCGAAAAGCACTTGGATGACATCTGTGAGGAGGTGATGTACGGAGAAGAATACCGAAGGAACGTACCAGTCCGAGCGGGATCGAAGAAGGGAAAGGAACCGCAAAGACAAGAGCAACGCCAGGGGAAGTTTGACCCGAAGAAAGATCACAGAGACAAAGGCATTTACAGGGAGAGGAGTCCGCCCAGGAGATTCGCGGACTACACGCGCCTCAATAAGCCGAGATCCGACATCTTGGCCACTATTGTGGAGAAAAAGTTGGACATCCAATGGCCAAAGCCATCCCATAATCGGAGAAACAGAAATGCGAAGGGATACTGCAAATTTCACAAGAGCAAAGGCCATGAGACTGACGACTGTATCCAGTTAAAAACAGAGGTCGAACACCTGGTGAGAGAAGGCAAGTTGAAGGAGCACATATATGCGGACGAGCCTTCCAGGCACGATAGAACGGAGCGGAGGAGGGAGGATAACGCTGCAGACCCACCACCTCGCCCACTATCTTTGCCACCTCCGCCAGTAGGCTATCCGCCACACATGAAAGTACATCCATATAGGTACGGCGATGAGACGGAAATGGAGAACCCTCCGTACAGCGGAGTGATCAACACTATCGCAGGCGGACCCTCTGAAGGTGATAGCAGGAATGCAAGAGAGCGGACCGCCCAAAACCTTCGGAACAATGATAGGGCGTACGGTGCCCCCGCGATTCGAGGAACAAATGCAATATCTTTTGACGATAGCGAAATTCCCCTCCCATGCAGGAGGTGAGGAGATTGACGACCCGGACGTTCCTCTTGTAGTTTCATTGACCATCACGACTTATCGAGTGAACAAAATTCTGGTGGATACCGGTAGTTCTTCGAATATCATCTCTAAGAGGACACTAGATCAGATGGAGTTGGAAAGAATCCGCTACGACAGAGTTCACACCTCTATACTAGGGTTTGGAGGAGGAACTGTTCGACCACTGGGAAGTGTTACGTTGCGCGTTTCACTCGGAACCTTCCCGGCCAGGGTAACCCAGTCGGTCCGATTTGTCGTGGTTGATCGGACCTTCGACTATAACGCCATCTTTGGGCGCCCAGGACTCAACCAATTCCGGGCTATTTCATCCACCTTACACAACAGAATGAAATTTCCAACTCCCTTCGGAGTAGGAGAAGAGGTAGGAAACATCCGAGAAGCTTGGGAGTGTTACATTATGTCCACGAAGGGCATACTGCTTTTGGCGATTCTGGTGACCTCCGATCCGAGAGTTGTTCTCCGCCCAAACAGGAGAATCCGCAGATAGGGGTAGGAAGCCGAAGGAGAAGTTCCTAGAGTCGCGGATCGAGCCTCACGAAACTCTCAAGGAAATTGAGATTGTTGTTGGAAGCCCGGATAAGAAGACTAGAATCGGAACAGAGATGAGCACATAAGTGGAGATGAAACTTATTGCTTGTCTCCGAGACAACAGAGATGTATTTGCTTAGAGTACTGATGATTTGAAGGGAATAGATCCGAGAATCACTGTTCACCGTCTGAACATGGATCCCTCGATCAAATATATCCGACAGAAGAGGAAAGACTTTGGCCCGGTCAAGGACGCAATTATATATGCGGAAGTTGACCGGCTCTTGAAAGCCGGGCACATTGAAGAAGTTAGATACTCGGACTGGGTCTGTAATGTTGTACTCGTCGAGAAGGCCCCAGGAAAGTGGAGGATGTGCAATGACTTCACAAGGCTCAACAAGTTTTGCCCAAAGGATCCTTATCCCCTACCTCGCATAGACCAGTTGGTAGATTCTACCGCGGGATGTGCTCTCGTAAGCTTCATGGACGCATATCAGGGCTTCTATCAAATCCGGATGGCCAAGGACGACATCAAGAAAACAGCCTTCTTCGCGGCAGGAGGAGTATACTGTTTCAAGGTGATGCCATTCGGGTTGAAAAACGCGGGAGCTACATACCAGCGGTTGGTGAATAAAATGTTCAAGGAGGAGCTGGGCAAGACTATGGAACTCTACGTAGATGATATGCTTGTTAAGAGTAAGACTGAAGAAGAACATATTGAGCATCTCAACAATTGCTTTTCCATTCTTCGGAAGTATGGAATGAAGTTGAACCCCGAAAAGTGTACGTTCGGGGTGAAAGGAGGAAAGTTTCTGGGATACATGGTCACGGAAAGAGGGATAAGTGCAAACCCTGAGAAGATCAAGGCAATCCTAGATTTTCCCCATCCGAAGAACCTCAACGAGGTACAACAGCTTATTGGGCGTCTAATGTCCTTAAGTCGTTTCATTTCTCGATCTGCGGAAAAGAACCTTCCGTTCTTCAAAATCCTCCGGAAGGGAGAGAGCTTTGAGTGGACCGCGGAATGTTCTGAGGCTTTTGAAAATTTGAAAAAGTACCTCCATTCCCCTCCGCTGCTCTCCAAACCCGTGGAAGGAGAACCACTCTACCTCTACCTAGCAATCACGGAAGAGGCAATGAGTTCCGTACTAGTGCGGATTCAAGCTAATGATCATTTACCAATCTACTATCTTAGTAAAGCCCTTGCCGGGGCGGAGACAAGATATGTGAAGATTGAGAAATTTGCGTATGCTCTGGTTTACACCGCCCGACGGTTGAAACCATATTTTAAGTCTCACAAAATAGTGGTACTAACTGCGGAACCTTTGAAACAGGTCCTAGGAAAGCCCGACCAATCAGGACGACTCTCTAAGTGGGCGATCGAGCTAAGCGAATACGACATTTGCTACCAGGCTCCGTCAGCCAAAAAGGCTCAAGTCCTCGCCGACTTCTTAGCGGATTATCCAGAGAAGGATTCAGAAAGTCACGACAAGGTGCTCGAGTGCTTAATCACCAAGCATATTGTCCGAAAGCCAGTTCCGCCAAAGTTCAACCCGGAAAACCTTGAGGAAGCCCAGTTCATCAATCGACCCTTTCCTTTGTTAGATGGGGAAACTCGGGTCAACCAAATGTTTCTACTTGGTGATGTTCCCAGAAACTCCAGTGCTGACAGCATCAGAACGGAAATCACGGAAGGGGATGAACCAGGAGCGAAACCTCAGCAGCTCGCAGGAGATCTCCAAACCCAAAAATATCCTTCCGATATCTGGACATTGGAAGTGGATGGTTCTTCCACTGGAAGAGTGGGAGGAATTGGAATCTACCTTAAGAGCCCGGGTGGCGCGGAACTCGACTATGCGATTTCCTTGGAGTTCAAAGTTACCAATAATTAGGCTGAGTATGAGGCACTTTTAGTGGGGCTGCGTCTAGCCAAGTCACTCCAAGCCCGGAAGGTCAAAGCTTACACGGACTCACAGCTCGTCGAGGCCCAATTTTCAGGAACTTTTGCCACAAAAGGTCCTTCGATGATCAAGTATCTTGAGCTACTCAAGAATGAGGCCAGCCACTTCGAGGAATTCACCTTGGAAAAGTTTGATAGAGCTTGGAACGAAAGAGCTGATGCCTTGGCAAAATATGCATCTGCTACAGCGGCTCTAGACACAAGGAGAGTAATCCTACTCACCATTACTGACTCATCCGTCATGAGTCACAGTTCAGCGGTCATGATACTTGACACGGGAAGAAACTGGATGACTGACATTTTTAACTATCTCAAGGATGGATCTTTGCCATTCGATCCGAAAGAATCAAGGAGTGTGCAATGCCGAGCAAACATATACTTTATAATGGGTGACGATTTGTACAAGAGATCTTTTTCCGGGACTCACCTGAGATGTTTGAACCCACAAGAAGCATGCATCTTTGGAAGAGATACACAACTAAGTTGTGGGAGTCATTCCGGGGGGAGGACTCTCGCCCAGAAAATCATACGACAAGGCTACTATTGGCCTACCATCGGTAAAGATTCCGCCGACCACGCCCGGAGATGTCAGGATTGCCAATATTACGCAAACATCCCACATCGCCCGACGAACCCTATGATTCCGTCAATCATAGCGTGTCCGTTCGACCAGTGGGGTATCGATATTGTCGGACCATTTCCGAGGGGTACCCAACAGAAAAAATTTCTCATTGTGGCGGTATAATATTTTACCAAGTGGGTAGAAGCGGAGGCTGTAGCGACTATCACGGAAAGTCGAGTGCGGACCTTCATTTGGAAGAACATCAGTTGCCGCTTCGGCCTACCAAGAGTTCTAGTCTCGGATAATGGTGCCCAGTTCTCAGGACATAGGCTCAAGGAATGGCTGGCGTCCTTCAAAATCGAGCAACGTTTTACATCTGTTGGATACCCGCAAGCCAATGGACAGGCTGAGTCCACAAACAAAACAATAGTCAAGATCCTCGAGAAGCGGTTAAGAACTTCGCAAGAAGAAAGTCGGGCGACGATCGGAAGGCGTGCTATGGGCGCATCGCACCACTGCACGGACTGCGACCAAAGAGACTCCATTCTCCTTGGTATATGGTTCAGAGGCAGTCATACCATCCGAGATTGCCGCAGAGACTTTGAGAATCCGAGAGTTTGAAGACAAAGCAAACCAAGAAGCTCGGATATTCGACCTGGACATGCTTGAACAAAAAAGGTCTGAGGCACTGGCGAATATCCTTAGGTATCAGTAACGCAGCTGAACCTACAACAGAACGTCAGGCGGCTAACTTGCAAGTCGGGGACCTGGTGCTTCGACGAGCTGACATTTTGAACAATATTGGAAAACTCAAGCCCAAGTGGGAAGGACCCTACAAGATTGTCGGGGCAAAAGTAAATGGGAGTTATGAATTAGAAGATGAGAACGGACATCTCCTCAAGCGTCCGTGGAATGCTAGAAACCTTCAGAAGTTCTATGCATAGAGATAACTGTGCGGATCTCCATCATGTCGATCGATCATCTCAGTTTCAACTACTTGTTACACGAAACTCCGTCAGTTCTGTTTCTTTTTGGTCCTTTTGCCATTGGCCATAGAGCCCACAAGTTGTAATTGAATTTCCGGCAAATCAATACAACCTCTATTTTTCGATTTGTGATTTTTCGATTTACGCATCTGAGATTTACCGTTTGTTTAACGACAAGGAAAGCAAGAGATTTCATTCATACAAAGACGAATTATACATAATCTTGTCTGTACAATTTACAATCCCGGATCGATTATCCGGACTTACGGACGCAATACGAAAAATGCAGAAAAACGTCTCTGGAGATACGTCATCTCCCAGCAAAGATCGTTCTCCCGCCGGGAAAAGCTTCTTCCGTGTCAAGCGGCAAGTCTGGTTTCCGCGGAGGCCAGGAACTCGATCTACCTGCACACAAGAGAATGGTTAAACATGCTGGAATCCTTCAGGATACCACCAAAACATGGCAATGCAAGTCCCGTGTCCAGGGAAAACAAAGTGCAGACAAGAAGAGATTTCCGCCCACCGGCTTTAAAGACTCAAACTCTCTTGAAATTCGGAGACCGTTTCCAATATAAGAGAGATTTGAGCCATTAAAGTGGGGATGGAAGAAAGCAGAGGAGACGGACAGATGTACATTCAAACCGAGATCTATGCTTTTCCATGACTGGTCTTCAACAATCTTCCCCTCTAGACCCACGCCACTCTCAAGCTCAGGATGAACGCCGACTTGAGAATGGACGGGAGTCTCGAGGGGGAAACTATTCAAGAAATCATCTGATTGAGTAGATATGAAAATTGGAAGTTGGATTTGCACGACCAAGGCCAAGAGGGATCCGGAGTATTTATAGAAGTGACGAACCAATAGGCGTCCGACACGTCAGAACTTCGACGTTGACAATGGGCTTAAACTATTCATTTGGGTTTAACAGTGTTGGGCCAGACGGGTTTATCCAATCAAGCATAAACAAGCCCATCAACCACGTCCGAGTTTCTTAGTCATTTTACAAAAATATGTGCGTCAATATCATCCGACGAAGTCTGCACAAGAAAAAGATGGCGATCTCATCCGAGGAAAAATAGTTCGAATTTTATAAACAAAATTATCCGAACATTTACATAACAGAATTACAATCTGGAAAGATCCAAGGATAAGTAAATGCATCCACGGGGCATACCCCGCCTTGTTCCTTCACCAGACTCCGGAAGTCGAGCCCTGGGACTCCGAGCCTCCACCTCGGCCCTGACGAGCTTGCTGCTGCATACGGATCCTCCTACGGATCAGCTTCAGCGTCCGCTCCCTCTCTTCCTCGGCTCGCCTCCTAGCTATTCCCGGACATAGAGGTCGATCGCCTTCAAAATCAAGGATGATCGGGTCATCCGCGGTCCCCGTACCCGGGTAAATCGGTGGATGCATGTGCCCACAAGCACAGTTTACCCAGTGCTGATATTCCACGTCATCAGATTCCGACATCCTGGAGAACTCCGGCCTTTGTGGATGGCTGGAATCAATAAAACAAAACACAAAGCGAAGAAGGGTACAACAGTGAAAAAGGGAAGAACTACCACACCTTTATTTATAGTTGCGACGGGTCCTCAAGATCTCGCCACGTGTTGATAATCCGACGACGGGGGAGATGAAAAGACGTAGTCATAATGACTATTTCACTGTTTCACCTTCCTCCTTCTAGAAGAATTAGACATCCCAAGGCTAACAAATCGAGTATCGGAAAGATGATGGTCTGATTTCTACATCAGATGCCATCTACAGCGGTCCGTGCTCTTAAGAGATGGGTAATTTATAATAACTCAGCTTATGAACAACAGATAAAAAGGAACGAAGAAGAGAACAAGTAATAGTTCGGAAACATAGGAGGTTCAACTCCTCGGATTAAATACGAAACATTGCTATAGTATGTAATGACATTCCGAGTTATCAAAAGATGCAAATCCAATAAAGATTCAAAGAATTAATCTCAGGGCATACCGGACTTCTCACCGAGGCCCGGCTTGGCTCGGACCCTTCACCACTTGAGGCGGATCGGGGGCGTGTTGGAGGTGGCTTACAAAGAAGGATTCAACAATATTGAACAAGTTGAAATCATGGGAAGGCCAACGACCCGCAAGGCAGGAGAACCACTTCTTCAGAAAGCTTTGAATTGTCGAAAGGTACAAAGCATACCATTCGGAGAGCATCCGGGACCCATCTCGGGAGGAAGGGCCCGCCATTTCGGATCTCGATCTCACCTTCCTCAGTGACGAGTTCTGCAAACTCACACGCGACCAACTGTTCATCCGAGACACTGTCTACAGGGACTTCCACACCATTAGCATCCGCAGAAGGGATTAACCCTTCCGCCTTCCAGTTAAAGTCCGGTGGAAGTAGTCCCTTGGACTGCAGTTGCCCGATAGCGGACACGAACCCATCCAGGCGGGAGGCATCGGATTTGTCCGCCATCAAGAACTTGAAGGAGTCGGACTCCATGAAGTCACGACCAGCCTGAAGACGGGCATATTGGAGGCCTTGAAGCAGAAAATCCTTGGAATCCAGAAAAGCCTTCATCGACTTGTCGACAAAGTTCTCCTGCCAGTCGAGGTCCGCCTTAATCTCTTCCCAGCTAGTCTTCAGCTTATGGAACTTCACTTCACCGCATCTCCAATTACTTCACCTTCTCCGCCTCATCCGGGAAGTGGCCACACTTGTGGAGGTCCTCCTCAATGGTAGCGTGACCTTCCATCAGATGGTTCGATTTAAACAAATGAGCTGCAAGAAGTCCGTAAGAATATAAGTTGCACTTCTGTCATACTAAGAACAAACCAAGAAGAGCATCCAAAGATTACTTACCCGTTGGTATAGCCCATCCAGCCCTCCGACCCGCTCAACCTCGAGGAGTCCGCAAGCCAGCTCGTACTCCTTGTCAAGAGCAACTTGGTCAACAGGAAGGACAACGGACAATTGATGTCTCTTTGCTGTGGGAGGAGCCTCCGAAGTTGCTCCTCTCTTGCATCCCGAGGTAATGGCATCCTGCATCAACACCTCCCGTTGTGGTGCAGCAGCAGCGGAAGCTCAGGACTTAGCGGTGGCGCCCGAGACGGGTTTTGCCTGTTTGGCACCGCCAAGGCCTGAGAATCCTCTCCAGCCTTGTTCCGCCTTTCTTCCTCCGCGGCAAAAACTGCGGCATTCTTCGGATCTGACATGGGAAGACCCGCGGAAGTGTTGATGATTTTGGTCCTCTGACCAGCGGCGACCTCCAGGGCTTGCTGCTCTCTCTGCAACTTTTTCTTTTCGCGGAGTGTTGACATGATGTAGTTGAACCAATGAGCTGCACAATAAACCAAAGGCGTTAGATACAGACGGGTTAAAGAAGAATTATCAGAATTGCGGAAATACGTAATCCAAATAGAGTAGTATATCGAAGAAGAAAGAACGCCAAGTTTCAAGTCAACGAATCCTTACTAAAGTCCGTCTTCCCTCCTACATCCATCGCTGTTAGTACGCATGTAGGGAAGTGGTCGATGATTAATCCGTGAAACGGATAAGTAGGGTCATGCTTTTTGTGGATTGCCGCCACCCACGGAGCCACGTTCTTGAAGGGGACGCTTGATCCGGATACTCTCCCTTAGGAATTTTGTTGGCAGTCCCCACTGTTCTCGCTGCCTCTCGGACTCCCCTGGTTTCAGAGCCATCCGTACAAAAATGTATCTATCCCACCACTTCGATCCCAGCGACGAAATGGAGTCCGAGATAAAATTGTAGGGTTTCCTATTCATGAAAGTATAGAATAGTGGATTCCCCGGACTGAACGAGACGTGGAAGAGCTGCCTAAAGTTCTCAAAATTTACGGTCCCTTTCTTCTTAAAAACTACAAAGCAAATAAGGTTACCCAGGACTTGGGATAACTCGACTCGACCTATACCAATATGGTTCGAATGTTTTTGATTCTGCAATGGGGATCTTCCATCCGCAGGAGAAGGCCACCTCATGCACGCACATATATCCAGTGGGAGGGTTATAGAATGCATGCCCGGTTTCAGGGATCATTATTTCTACGGACTCGGGGATCTCCCATTTTCGCCTCCATTCCGAAATCTCCTCAGGTTTGACCCTCGATGGACAGGTAGGAAGAAGCCCGTCCGCGTTTAGCTCTCCGAACTCGTCTGCTATCACTACTGCGGATGCGGGATGAGGAAATTTGATCCTTACCGCCTTGGCACCACGACCTTCAATTAATGGAAGATTGGACTGAACGGGCGCAGCAGGGTGTAGTGCAATCCACTGACTGGATCGTCTAGGGGGACGAGCGACAGGAGATCCTTCTCCTTCTTCCTCCTCGTCCTCATATTCCTCTTCCTCACCATCTTCTTCCTCCTCGATGACACCTTCAGGTCTCCCGGATATGCTTGGCTTGGACGGACCTGTTTCTGCTACAACACGGTCCTCCACCCCAGCCTCGAACATCTCGACTTCATCAGCCTCCCGACCGCTGTCACCTTCCCGCTCCGCACGCAGTTCACTCGGATCCCAGGATGTCCCAATGCCACCTATAGTCCGAGATTGGACTAACGACCTAGTCCTAGCAAGGTCACCCAGTCCATCGAACGTCGGCTGCGCTTACCGCTTAACTCCGTGCTCAAAGATCGTAATCTCCGACGACCCAAGCTCCACAACTACAAAATCTCTCGCGAACAAGGTCAGATCCACGGACCCGATCCCTAAATCTACTGCGTCATTATAACCTGGGGCCTCGTGCTGGTTCTGACTATCGCTCCCGGACATCCTAGGGCAGAAGGAAACAAGTCAGGAATGATGGTGTTGATTGTCCGAGAGTTCGTTTAGGTAATTTCTTAAGTCAAAGAAAGCTACGGATTTCTACTTAACGCGCCATTGCACTATCACCTACCTTACCGCACGCGAAGGGCAAATTCTGAAGACTGTGTGCCAATTGGCACCAACACATTACCAAATAAGCATGCATAATCAAATTTTGGTTACAGTCGGCATACACATGAGATGCATCAACAAGATACTAGCAATAAATTGGCATGCAACAGTACGGAGGAGAAATTGTTTCAACTAAGAACGTTGCTAAAGCATATCACACGCAACATCGGCAAGAACAGACTCGACAATTTCATATCCGAGCAGGGCAAAAACATATGAGCACGAAGTAAGCATACCGTGAAAAGGAGACAACTTAGCAAAAGTGAAGATGTACGTACTTGATAAAGTTGATTTGATAAGTTCGAACGGACGACTAAGCCTTGCAGCTTTTCCGAGGGTACGGATTCGAAGAAGAAACTTTCAAATTTTGCGACTCTTGCTTGCTCGGATGTGTCTTCAAACGCTCGGATTGCTTTGCGATTGCTCTGAATTTCGAGATTGCTAAAAGTGTGAAAGTGACTGATGGGCTGACTATTTATCAGGGCAATTTGGGAAAGGCCAAGCGTCACATCACTTAGGATTAAACCATGACCGTTGATCTCTTCAAATCCAACGGTCATGACGATTCACGAATAGATGGCCAACAACGCATTACGTTTGGTGCCTAACCGAGGAGTCGCATCACCTGGATTTGAATCCCAACCGTCAGATCTTTTTGATCCAAGGGTTACACCGTTCCACGAATGGGTTGCTGTCAGTACGTCGCACCTAACGCGTGACAGACGTGTCACATCAATCGGGCCTCTAACCCCAACCGTCGATGTCGTCCTGATCCAACAGTCGTGTCGCTTTACTCGGGATCTCTCCCGCGAGAGCCGAACACACAACCTATTGGGCCTCTTGGGCTTACGGATCAGCGACCCAGACGGATCAGTTTGACAAAGCTGTCTAACGGACAGTCTCCAGAGGGCTACACTACATCCTAACCGTACTCGGAACTATATATCTCGATTACAAATACCTTTTCCATCTACAGTCCGAACACTTCTGTTAATCCGGACTGTAGAAGGAAAAGGGGGGGGGGGGGAGAGATATATTCAATTCCTGAACACGGAACACGGATGACGGATCTCAAACAGAAGGGATCTTTTACATTTCTTCAGTTAACGATTCGGACATGCTCCACAACACACTTGTTCTTTTCATAGTTACCAACTATCTTCTACTAAGATACTTGGAAACTAGGGGGACATATGTTGTTACGGACATGTGTCCAATCCGTTAAGGGCCCATAGAGCGTGTCCTAAAGCGCATCACGGCTTAATTAGCCAATTCAGTACTGGTCCGACCTCACATGGTCCGCCCAAAGTGAATCGACCAGTACGCTAAAGGTCACTACAACCTTACAGCTAGTCCGAGCTAGCTGGGAGAAGGACTTACAAACTCGCCACGCCAAGATAGAGATAAACGGACGACGAAATCTTGACGCCACCATCACGATAAGCCCAACGTATATAAGAACATCGAGATACTTGTGAGACTCTGGCTCGGACATCTGAAGTCACCCAGGCGCATCAACCAGCAGACAGTTCTGCAGGGACTAACATTGGTGTCCAAATCTGAGGCATACATTTGGCATCATCTTATGAGCTACTTCATAAGTATATGATAACTATAAATATAGCACAAGGTCCAAGACCTTAAGTTAAGTGAGAATTCCATAGTAACAAGTATCTCTTGATATCTTAACCTTTCCCGCTACTATTGCATTGAGAGCTTTCATCTCTCCTTTGAGTAAAGCCTCCTTCCGGATTGACTTAGGCAATCCATTTCTCATTTTGTACTCTTTCAGTGACAAGCCTTCTCTCGGACTTCAAGTTGGAGGTGGATCTTAGATTAGGTTACTTATAGTAGTAGTGTTGGTGTTTGAGGTTTTATCCCTCAACATAATGTTTGTAAGTCTCTGTTCTTTTCAACTGAAATTTACTGAACTGAACTGAATTGAACTTGTTTGAGGGATAAAACCTCAAACACCAACACTACTACTACCAGTAACCTAATCTAGGATCCGCCTCCAACTTGAAGTCCGAGCAAAGGCTTGTCCGAGTAAGAGTACCTGAAAGGACTGGGGGGGGGGGGGGTTAGAATGGGTTACCCGGATTGCCTAAGTCAATTCGGAAGGAGGCTTTACTCAAAGGAGAGTTGAAAGCTCTCAATGCAATAGTAATGGGAAAGGTTATGAAATCAAGGGTGCTTATGACTTAGGGGACAACACAATTTCCTAGAGGATTTCACTTACCTCAAGGTCTTGGACCTTGTGTTATATTTATAGTTATATCATGTTTATGAAGTGGCTCATAAGATGATGCCAAGTGTATGCCTCAGATTTGGACACCAATGCTACCCCTTAGTGAATAGTAATCCAATACTAATTAACGGGCCCGAGGGTAGTTTGACCTTTTCCTCCGAGAGTACTCGCATGTCGGGTCCGTAAGTCCCCTGGACAGATCCGCATGATTGGTCGATCATTGGGTAACTCAAGGTGTCCGGACCTTAGAGTTCCACGGAAGCATCTCAGTGGTTCTGTCAGATACATTTGGTCTTACTATACTGGTGGCGTCCGAGATTCTCTCGTCCGGTCCGTTTAGCATCTTAGGACTGACACGGTACTTGGGAGGACCAGGTAACTTTTTGTCAGGTTCGGAAGTCATCCATCTAGCTTGGTCGGACCTAGCTGAAATGGCGTGCTGACTTGTGAGTACTAGTTGACCTGAGATGGTTTCCTTTAGGACGGACCATTCAAAGGTCGGACTAGCTTTGAATGGCTATCTCAGCCTTGATGCGCTCTAGGACACGCTCTATGGCGCCCTTAACGGATTGGACACATATTCGTATCAATAGAACTGAACTGAATTGTAGTATAAAATATAACTAAGTAGAACTGAACTGAACTGAATGGAACTGAATGAGTTTTCAGTTAAAAATAACAAAAGTTTCTCATATTACATAAGAAAATATGATGATATATTAGAACAAAGGAGTTCGCTAATTTTCTTACAAACAATGTAACCTAAATTTGGGAATATAAAATACAAAAAAAAAAAAAAAAAACCATAAATAACTAACATCCAAAATCCTTCTCTCTACTTAATAACGAAATCTTGTTAAATTGTTCTTTGAGGTTGCTGCTTGTCGACACCTTTGTTGATATTTGTAGGATAACTTTGAGTATTTGACAGCATTCCCATGATCCCAAGGCTTATCGGAAATAAGTACAATTGAAATACTGATGCCTTCACTGATCTTCTGAGTGAAAAAATCTTATGACCATTCCGATTTCAGAAGCATGGACTGTAGTTTTATGGGCACATAGCTTTATATCCATGCCCATTACAATTCAAATGACAAATGACATAGCAAAAAAAGGAAACACATTTCCAGTAATCTATTCCACAAAGTTGGATGCAATGTAACAATGAAAATTACTCCATTTTAGAAAGTATACATTTTGATTTGGCCAATCGTTTTCTTGAGATTAATAATTACCATAAACGATAATAGTAAATAATTTAATAAAATCATATAATAAAAATTTAATTACTAAATTTTCATTATATAATTTTAATAATTTATTTATTAATATCGTTTAAGAGTAAATTGTGGTCAAACGCGGAGACAGTTGACCGCAGAATAGTTAAATGTAACACTTTTTCTGAAATTGAGGGAGTATTATATAAGGATACTGCTAGTTCACAATATTGGTCCAGTGGTGCTGTCACATATAGTGAACCAAGAGCTCCTACCAGACTTGCACATCAAACTCACATAAATATCAGTAGAAAACAACCAATCGGCAATGTTGCACCAATACCTAACCAAAGAGCAACTGCGGTACCATGATTAAGCAACAACAGAGTTCATTTCTAGCTGCAGCACAGAACCAAGGCTTAATAGTAACAGAAGCAGGAAAATTGGGGAACTCCCGAAATAAACGAGCATACCGAATATGCGGAAATTGATGCAGCGGGTTTTTGTCACTTAATTCATAAACGGGACAAAACTGATCCGAAAGTACATTATCACAAGTGACTGCAAATATTAAAGAACAATCCATGTTTCTATATATTAAAGGGAAAAGAGACTGAAACGGTCAAGTGCAGCCAAAAATAGAGAACTCTGGGTAAAAAATCACCTAAGAATACACAAAACTTACTTCCCACTGCCATTTTCCACAAGACACATAAGTCACTTGAGCATTTCATCAAACACATTATTAGTGGTATCTCAATTTATTCTACCATAGATAAGGTTTTGATTTGCGATCCTAAACTTCTCTGAATCTAATTAACTGCACAATATATGTACCGCCAAAAACGCAAAAGAGAAAATAAAAATTAAAGTTTAGGTGCAGCAACTAAATATCTACAAAATCTTTTCAGAATGTTCTGTTGTTTATAGATTTTGCGTTCAGGGTAAAAAAAACTGCTAGTATGTCTATAACTATATTAAAATTAAGATATCCAGGTAGAAAATCCAACAGTGATTAGCCAATACATACCTGAAGCTGAGATATTCCAGTGTAAACTTGAGCAAAGAGATTAGAGATGTACCATTTAGTTTAATTGGCACTGAAAGATGTGGTTGGCGAGGGACCTGGCCGGTAAATACATGGCAGTAGCCGCTCAGCAAAGAGCAAAACATACTTTCACTCCCTCCATAGAATCACGTCCAGTCACCACAAGGACAGTCCGCTCCACCCCGTGCAGACAAGTAGTTAGTGAACCGCTGCACCTTACTTCAAAAATATTCTTAAAAAATGTCAAATTAATCACACAATAATCCACCAATGACTCTGGGCAATACATCGTGCACTTAGCATGCTCTCGCCTCCATTGCATCATAAAACTCAGCACGTGGCATATACTAACTGTCCATACACAACATAGATTGCATCTTTCATTGTGCATGCTATAGACAAACACAAGAGAACATCAATTCATCCCATCAAATTTATCCTCAATTAGAGTTTAGCAACTGAAACAACTACGTGCAAAAAATGGAAGCGAGCAACACCATTTACCTATTCAGATATAAGCTGATCTCGATCCTTGGTTGAAGCCTAAAGTGAAACAAAGGTTGCGAACGGAGAAGTAAATAGAGCAAAGGTGTGTTGGTAGAGGGAAAGGGTTGCTGCGGGGTAGGTCGCACCCATCCGATTGTTTTAGCAGACAGATTGATTGGTTTGTTGGCGACAATTGTAGTATTGTACAAGTCCTTCTGGAGAGGTGGCACTGTAATAGGAGAAGATGGAGCTAGGGGCGTAACTAATCGGAATCGCACCGGTTTGGTATTTTGGTATTAGCAACGACAGAATCGGGTGCTGAATCTGTTTCTAGTCCGTTCCTACCCCCCCCCCCCCCCCCAATACCCTCAGTTTGAAAAACAAAAATACTTTATTTTATTTCCAAAGTCATCAACTAAAGAGCACTTGAACAAAAATACTTTATTTTGAATGGTAGCACCTTCATTTTAATAGGTCAGAGAATTAGCTTAGCTATCATGAACCCTCTTTTCCATTTTAGTAAGCAAAACTCCAACCTAGGCCCAGAAATTCTTCTGTTAATAGTACTTTTCACTGGAACAGACTTCTGAGTAACTTGATAACTATAGAAGAATGATTATGGTCTGAATTGATGTCTATTACTCACGACAATAGTGTTTATATACAACTACAAGGATCTAAAATATAGGAAAGAATCCTAATCAAATTCTTCTTACAATCATCTAGAATATTCTTGTATATCTCTAATACGCCCCCGCAAATGGATGTTCCGTCGGCAACAGAGATTTTGGAACGGAGAAGTTGAAACCGAGCCCGAGGTAGAGATTTCGTAAGAACATCAGCAAGTTGATCAACAGTACTAACATGAGAAACACTAAGGAGCCCTTTCTCAGTGAGATCACGAACAAAGTGGATATCGATAGCAATGTGCTTCATGCGTGAGTGAAGTACTGGATGTAGAGCAAGACGCGTGGCACTGATGTTATCACATAGAAGTTTCGGCGGGGTGCGTGAGTGAATACCCAAATCCCGAAACAAGTGCTTAACCCAACACACCTCCGAAGCAACAGCCGCCAAGGCCCGATACTCAGCCTCCGTCGAGGATCGAGCCACTCCTGTTTGTTTTCAAGATCGCCAAGAGATTGGGTTTGGCCCCAAGAAGATGACATAAGCCGAGGTGGATCGACCATCAAACATACTACCACCAAAGTCCGAATCACTATATGCGGTGATGGTCATATCGGAAGGTTTTCGGAGAAGAAGACCATGATGGAGAGATCCTTTGAGATACCGAAATAGCCGCTTAACAGCGCCCCAATCTTGATCAGTAGGAGAGGCCATAGATTGTGCCAGTCGACTTACAGTAAAGGCAATATCCGACCTAGTGAGTGTGAGATACTGTAAGCCTCCAATAGCGCGCCGATATTCAGTAGCATCGGCTGGAGTTGTAGACGGCAGGGCTGGTTTGGCAGCCATAGGGGTCGAAACCGGTTTGGAGCCGTCCAGGTGATGACGACGAAGGAGATTGATTGTGTATTTTTGCTGAGACAGGAATAGGCCTTCATTACATGGTGCAACCTCAATGCCAAGGAAATACGAGAGGGAGCCAAGGTCTTTGAGGGCAAATTGTTGCTCCAAGTGAGATGCGAGATGAGAGAGTAATGTCGAGCTAGAGCCAGTGACAATGAGATCATCAACATAGACAAGAACAAAGAGATGAGCACCATCTTGGTGAAAGGTGAACAGAGAGGAGTCCGCCATGGATTGATGAAAACCGAAGGCAAGGAGCGATCTACTGAGAGCATGGTACCAAGCACGAGGTGCCTGTTTGAGACCATAAAGGAACTTACGAAGACGACACACATGAGTTGGATAATTAGGATCCACAAAGCCTTGCGGTTGGGACATGAAGACTGGTTCCTGGAGGTGACCATGAAGGAAGGCATTACTGATGTCAAGTTGTTTGATAGGCCAAGAGTGCATGAGAGCCATAGAGAGAACAACTCGAATAGTGACGGGCTTGACCACAGGGCTGAAGGTTTCATTGTAGTCAATGCCAGGTCGCTGATGAAAACCTTTGGCAACTAACCGAGCTTTGTAGCGATCGATTGTGCCATCCTGTTTGCGCTTGATACGAAAGACCCATTTGCAACCAATAAGGTTGGCGTTTGGGGGAGGAGCAACAAGATCCCATGTACCATGACGAAGAAGGGCCGTGAATTCTTCGGACATTGCAGCACGCCAACGAGAATCAGAAAGAGCTTGGGAGGCACAAGTTGGTTCAATATCATCCGGGAGAGGATGTTTAGTTGCAAGAAGAGCCTTTGGTCGAAAGGTGCCGACTTGACCCCGAGTCACCATGGTATGTGTCGGGATTGGCTGTACAGATCAGGACCGAGGGCGACGCTGACGTGGAGGTGGCGCCGCAGGTTGGTCATATCGAACGGGAGAGGTCGAGCGAGCCCGGGGAGACTCACGGACTTCCGAAGTAGGAGGAGGTCTAGCCGGCAGGATAGGGGGCAGCGGAGGAGGACCAAGAATAGATTGTTGAGGTGCAGGACCGAGTATAGAAGGACCGATTTGCTCCGTGATGAACAAGGATGTGGCACGACGTTTTGGTGGCGGTGAGGGTGAGGTATATTTTTGGTGAGGGAATGTGTGTTCATGAAAGGTGACATGCCTAGAGATAAAGACTCGGTTAGTGGCGAGATCAAGACAACGATATGCACTTTGAGAGGTAGAGTACCCAATGAAAAGGCATGGGCGAGAAGGGTTGGCAAGTTTGCCGGATGCATATGGTCGAAGCCAGGGGAAGCAGAGGCACCCAAAGGTGCGAAGCTTGAGGTAATTGGGTGCCCGAGAAAAGAGAACTTCAAACGGGCTCCGATTTTGTAGTGTTGGTGTAGGTAGTCGGTTTATTAAGTAGACTGCTGTTTGAGCAGCATAGGACCAAAAGGTGGGGGGTAGGGTGGCGGTATGGAGGAGGGAACGGATGGTTTCAGTGATGTGTCGGTGTCGACGCTCTGCTGTGCCATTTTGTTGGGGTGTGTGTGGTGCCGATGTAAGCCAGCCAATGCCATTGTTGGCAAGATATGAGCGAAGGGCAATGAACTCCCCACCATTGTCACTATAGGGGTTTATAAGTCGATGACCAAATTGTTTCTCCACAAGTGAGTGAAATTGGGCAAAGAGAGATGCCACCTGTGATTTAGCATGCATGGGAAAAATCTAACAGTATTTGGTAAAGTGATCGACTAGGAGCAAGTAAAACCGAGAACCATCAACAGAAGTTGTAACAGGACCCCAAACGTCCGCATATATATAATGAAGAGGATGTCGTGAAATAAGAGAAGTTTCAACAAAAGGTAAACGATGCGACTTACAAATAGCGCAAGTATCACAATGGGAATGTAAGACAGCATTAGGACTAATAGGTAAACTAAATTTAGAGATAATCGAGCTACAAGTCTTCAAGGAAGGGTGACCAAATCGGGCATGCCAGGTGGAAGGGGAAGTCCTAACGCCGATCATGGTGGAGTTGGCTTCCATTCGGGTTGGACAAGGAGCTGGATGAAACTGATAGATACCATTAGTGCAAGGTCCTTTGGTTAGAGGCGCCCCCGTGGTTCGGTCCTTAACAAGAAAATGAGTAGGGTGAAAATCAACGGAAACATTATTGGCCTTAGTAAATTGGTGAACGGATAGGAGATTGCGTTTAGCAGATGGATCACAAAGGACATTGCGTAATAGAAAATTACGAGAAGGGGTTGGAAGAATAGAGGTACCAGTATGAGTGATGGGAAGACCCGAACCATCAGCAAGGTGGACTTCCTCAGTGCCATCGTATTCAGAGTGTATGGTCATGTTGTTGAGATCCGAGACCAGATTATGGGAGGCTCCAGAATCCATGAGCCAGGGTTTTGGAGAGCTTGTAGCAGAAACGGCAGTATTAGCCATGGCCGAAAGTTGAGAGCATTACAGTATGGCCAAACTCACGACACCATTGACACTTGGGGACATAGGTTTGATTGCCACGGCCATAGTTAGAGTTCTGATTTCCACGGCCATAGTTATTGTAGCCACGACCGAAATTGTTTCCACGACCACGCTGATTACCTCGACCGCGATAGTTTGGTGATTGACCACGACCAACGTTGTAGTTGTTGGTTTGCTGATTGGGAGTAGGACCACGGGGTTGGCGGTTGGAGTAGTTAGCCGTGGCAACTAGAGAGGCTGTGCGAGTTTCAAGCTCCTTAATGTATTGTTCTTGTGCAAGAATTTTATCAAACAGGTCGTTGAAGGCGATGGGAGAGTCACGAGCACGATGCTCGCAGCTAGGTCACGGTATTCAGGTCCGAGGCCATTGAGAACATACAGAGTAAGATCATCTTCATGAAGAGGGCGATCGATTTGAGCGAGTTCGTCGGCTTTGGTTTTAATGGAGCGGAGAAAGTCACTAGCAGATTGAGACCCAAGAGAAGCATGAGAAAGGTCGTTCTTAATTTGCATGACTCGAGCACGGGAACGACTAGAAAAGAGACGGCCAAGAGAGGTCCAGGCATCGGCAGCAGTGGTGCAGGAAGCTATAAGAGGAGAGACCTCAGAATCGGCTGAGCCGATGAAAGCTCCAAGGAGAAATTGGTCCTGAGAGAACCAAGTAGCATAGGCAGAGGACTTTGGATCTGGTGGGGTGGAGGTCGGAAGGATATGATGCTGGAGGTTGTAGCCATTAAGGATGGCAAGGACATGGGATTTCCAATAGGAGAAGGTGGTAACAGAGAGAGGAATATTGATGTGCGATTTTGCGCGGTGATGGGGATGATGGCCGCTGGTGTAGAAGGGGTGGTGAGTGTGTCGTGTACAGTGTCATCGTTTGGAGAGTTTTCAGGGTTGGTCATTGTTGCTGGTGAAGGGAAGAAGAGAGAGGCGAAAGAGAAGAATGGAGGGTGGAGCAGTAGAGAACGTAGCAGCGGCGGCGGTAGGGTGAAGGATTTTTGCTCGTGAGAGTCTGTTTAGGCTAATGATACCATATAGAAGAATGATTATGGTCTGAATTGATGTCTATTACTCACGACAATAGTGTTTATATACAATTACAAGGATCTAAAATATAGGAAAGAATCCTAATCAAATTCTTCTTACAATCATCTAGAATATTCTTGTATATCTCTAATAATAACATCATACATCTTGTATTGCTTAGTAAGAGATGAGGCCCGTAAAGCATCTGTACTGCTACTAATCCATATTCTCAAAGTTATTCACCAAACTGCTAGGCTGGAGTGCTAGTTCATTAGATTCAGAAAGATAGAGACAAATTAATTCAAGGGATCCCCATTACTTAAGTAGCAACAAACAAACCATACCATTATAACACATCTTCAAAACTCCAATTAACCATACAATTCGACATTTGTATATACTTAGGCAGACGATAATGTAAGAAAAAAATATGATGGCGTATCACCCTGCTAGTTGGAAGAAGCTACGAAAAAGGATGATTGCCGAATTAATTACATACTTGAAGATGAAGAAGATAAAGATAAATAGCCCACCAATGCCTGGGTGCCATTGTGAAATAGGAAAATCAGATCAGAGAGAGGTTACAGGCTTATAAAATAGTCAAACGATGGCATCGGTTCGATTGGAGTTGGAAAATGGGTTGGTTTGATTCCAGTACAAATTGGGCTTTGTGGTTTTCCTTAGATACAAAAACAAAATAGCACATTGGATTCCAGTACATCATTTTTGAAAATGCATTATCCACCCCAAAATTAGTTTCTAATATTACAAATTAGCCCCAAAGTAGCTGTTTACTAGACAGAGTAGGCATGTGTTCTGGTTTTTTCTGTTTAAATACAACGGCTGGGATAAACCAAACCTCCCGCCTAATATCCTCCTGTCACATCTTCATAAATGCAATCCGTAATGTCTTTTCCAGCCCTGTTCGGAATGTACTGTATGTTATTTCGAGCTATGTACCCTAATTGAAGTATCCATTCCAGAGGCTGGGTAAGTGGGCAGTCATTCCTGAATTTGGGAAGTAGCTGAGAATGAGTATTAATCGTGTTCGGCGTGGATCTGGTGGTGTTAATCCGGACCCAATCTTCGCATCAGGTAAGATCATTATAACATTGATTTATTATGACTTTTGATCTTCATGAGCAGATTACTTCGTTTTAAAGTTTCCATTGTTGTTTTGAAGCAAAAGCAAGAAAGTAGAGCAAAGGCCAGGAGAAAGTAATTGAAGTGTTGTCTTCGGACCAAAGTTTCAGCAGTGGTAGGTGTTGTATTTGAAATCATGATCTTCATATAATTTGTAGACGAACGCATCGTTTTGTTTTTTGACACCTTTGTTTTTCCATTGATGTCATTAGATTGTGAAGATAACAGCCCCTCAAGGAATACATGTAAAGAGTCTCCTAAAGGTGAATTTTTTCCTTCGTTTCGAAATATGTTTCAATATTCATTCTTATCTAATATGTAATATCTTTAAAAAATAAAAGAAGAAGACAAGGATTGTGGCAAGGTCGGGGAATTCACCATTGAATCCTGAAAGGAGAAAGAGGAAAACAAGGAAAAGGCTTGTCTATGTTGGTCCTGAATATTCTGGTAATCACTAATGTTTATGTTTGTATGCGTTATTGCAACCTAAATGTATTTAATAATGTTGTTGTTTAAATGTAGATTTCTCTGATGATTTATTTATTGTCAAACAAGTGAAGATACCGAACCGCTTGGACTTCAATGGTATTTGCTAGATTAATATTTGATTTAAGTTTTCTATATTTCTTATGTATTGTTGTTTACGTTTTGTACAGAGAAACTTTGTAAAAGGAAAAAAGGATACGAAGGAATATGGTGAGCCTGAATTAAGCGATGAATCTGGTAAAACTTCTATATAATTATATTGCTGAAGTTCTGATGTAAATTTCATATTAACAAAAGTCGTCTACGAAAATTGTTTTCTAATAAATTTAGCTTTCTTAGGACCAGGGTTTAATCATCCCAACGTGAAGACTGAAGGTATGAACTGTATTTGGTGTATGCCTTTAGTAGTTTCGATATATATGAGTTATAAATTGTAATGATCTGTTTTTCAAATCCAGTACCAGAGATTGATGAGAGAGTTAAACTGGATGAAAGTAAGATGTTTTCTTTATGGTTATCAAGCAATTCACAATGATGTGGGTTTGATTAATTTGAATTTTGATAATTTGGAGTTTTTAGGAAGCCGAAGTCCGGTTAGAAGAAAGCGTCGGGGTGCTCCTTCTGATGCAGTAAAAGGTGAGAAGGATCATGTGATGTGATTAGAAGTTTCATTATTATATAGTATTATTTAATTTGAACTGATGGTTTCGTTATTGTTTTGCAGAGTATGATTCGGATACAATGAGTGTTAGTGAACCTGAGAAGGAAGTTAAGAGAAGTAAGTAGTTTGTGTGGTTACGCATTGGTATATTTGTAAATTATTTAAATCCAGTGCTTCACTTGATAAATGTCCATTGCAGCCCATGTTCAAGTAAACTACCGCAGTAATCTGCAAAACACTATGAAGGAAATTATCTGCAAAACCCTTAACAAACCAATTGCATTTATCTTCGTTCCGTAGCTTACATATTGCTGTGATATAATCCTTGTCATTTCGTTTGTAAATGAAACGAAAACCCAACTTTGATGAATACTTGACGAGCTTCTGTCTAAATTCAAGAACACCGCCCTGGAAAATTTGCCCTGCACCATATAACAACCTGCCCCAATTGGCCGACTTCAATTGGACATGTTCTTGCGGTGGTGCTAGCTCATTTGTAGGGAAGTCAGTTGTCGCCCCTGGATATATTTCCCCAGACCTGACCCTTTGTTCCGTTTGTTTCCTGCGTGACATAGAATTTGCGTCAGGCTTAGTAGGTTGTATGTTCTGGCAATCCTCGACTTCTCTCACTTGCTAATGCTCGTTGTATTTCTTTTTAGGCTCCGGGAAAGTGTATTTCCTTTTCCGACTCAGAACTTGCAAAGCTGTGACCTCTTCTTCAATTTCATTTGGAGTTATAAGCCCATGGTCCAGGATATCCTCTCCATAGTGTGGTAACTCACTATCTTCATCCTCAGAGAAGTAGCTATCATAACCATCTGATTCATCATCCTCTAATTCATTTGGATCATCATCAGCATCGGACTCAAGGTTTAAGGGCTCATTGTTGAGGTCGATCGAGTTGTAATTTGGGATAATGTAGCTCGTTGGATCGTTCATATCTAAAATTTCATTCTGCGAATTGACGGATGGATCACCAACTTCTTCAAATACTCGATTCCCAAATGAGAAGGATTGGGTGCGGTGTGTATGTGACTGGGATTGCATATGTTTATTGGCAGGTGTTTCCGGGTTTGAGGAGATTTGTGCAGCATTTGGATTTGGAGCCGATGGGATTGGTTGATCTATACACTTTGTAGTCGTCGGCTGCCTCAACGACACATATACAATCTTAAGCTCGAGCATTCGGCATATGAGGACCATGTTTGTAAAGTCAGCTTGGCAGAAGAGTGAGCATTTTTCATCCTTCCGAATCTCATATGTGAATTTATGAGTACCAGACATAGGCAGGCTGATTTTTTCTGCATAAGTCGGAAATAATTTGTTAAATAATCCAGTACATAAAAACTAACAGCAGTCTCCTCCTCATTATCAATTACTAGCAGAAGTCAATCAGAACAGTTCAAGAGCATTCATTCATTCATTCAGAGTCAAATAACAAGAGCATTCATGATCTGGAATTGTTAAATAACAAGAAGAATGTGCATTCACTAACATTTACTAAGGTGACTGTAAAACCAACACAAACATAGGAAAAACCTATCTTAAGATAGGTTTACCGGAATTTACTAAGAAGAGTAAAAAACAAAACTATCTCTTCCACAACCACACCCCACTTGCTCCGGCAAACACCTCCATCCCTCTCCCACCGCTGCTCCGGCTCCCTCTCCAACCGTCCAACCACTAGCAGCAGCCACCCCATTGTCTCCGCTCCGTCCGCACATCAACAGCCTTCACCAAACACCACCACCAGATCCATCTCCGCTCCGTCCACTCCACACAACCCACCGCCGACCTCTCACAAGAATTCAGAACTTGAAATAACTATGACAAAAATAACTTGAAATAACCCACCGCCGACCTCTCACAAGAATTTGCAATTCCTCATAACCGAAAGATGAGAAAATATTACATTCGAATTAATATACATTAGAAATCCAAAATCATACCAAAAAAAAGCTTAGACAACTGAGCGAATGTTGGAGCTTCAGATAACCGAAAACTTGCAACAGCCGTACCAACAGACGCCACTATGAGAAAGTCGGCCATTTTGCTTTGAATCAGGAAACTTTAGAGAGCTGATCGAATGATGGAGAATTGATTTTGATGAGATTCGCACAGTAAGAGCAGAATAGATATACTTGGAATTGCAAAATTTGAATTCTTTGGCTTCCCCAATGAAACCACAGCCTGTATATCTACTTAGGGGCCTATTGCAATTTACCTTTTCATCGAAATGTGTGGCAGGGATCAATTTGCAATTAAAAACCACTGGGCTGAAAATTTTCGTATTGGATTACAGGCACGAAAAAAAAAACGTATCTACGTAGACTTTGGGCCCAATTTTTGTACTGGGATCCAAAAATACCGTTGGAAAATTGCATCCCATATGTGGTACCGATTGGGATTGATTTGAGAGTGATAAAGTGGATTAGGTCAGTAAATGGTTCAATTTGTCGCAGCACAGAACACAATTTGAATAAGCGTTTCAGTCTTTTCAACGCCCGGGCTTATTATATTGTTTTAATTTAATTTGATTGATCCGATCACTAATCGATCGATATCCGAACATTTTAACTTACGCAGTTACTTATGACTTGGATCGCACACATATCTCTTACCAGAAATTGCACGTAAACACTAACGTATGATGTTCAAATTCCATCGTTATTCTATCCGATACTTATAGAAAGGTTAGTGAATCAATTTTCACGGACTTTGAAAATTTTGTATCCAATTATGTACATACTAAGTCGCGTTGATTCAATCTGGATAACATTATATTCACCGATATGCTATATTTTTACTTATTTAACATAAATATAAATTTATTTATTTACTCCTATTTATTTGTTTGATATTCAGTTTTTGATTTTTTTAATTTTCAAATTCTTGGGTAAGTTATTTATGTGCAACTGTTTTTTCAAATTATATATTTTCCAAGATTAAATATTTTTAGAGTATTTATTTTACATTGTTGTTAACTTAATGACACTTGCTGTTTATTTGTAAAAAATATTATCTTGTACATGTCTCTCGAAGATTCGCATCCCATCTTTAGAGATCACCCAATATATATCAGAAGAACAATCCATAAGATACTGAAAGAATTATTTTCCAGCCTCTTCTCATTCAACAATCCATATATATACAAGTATGTATAGCTAAATATCAATAAGAAATCCTATTCCTATTATACTTCTAATTATCAACATTAAAGAATCATAATCCTATTATACTTCTAACACTCCCCCTCAGTCGAAATGGAAGGTTGATGAACGTTGAGACTGTTCCGAAAAACGTCAAACAATACTTGTGAAAGTCCTTTGGTGAAACGTCGACTCATAGTTAAGACTCGGCAGATTTCATCCATGACGTGCTACGTTGATGTTGGATGAGAGCAGGCGAGGCAAAAGGTCAACCGCATAAGAAGAAGAGAAATCCGTTGCGTAATCAAAGGAGGAAGACCTGGCCGGAGGAATTGACCACCGGAAAAGAGAGCGGCTCAGCCGCGTGGAGGAGAAGAGATGCGCAAGAGCGCTTGAGAGAGGCAGCCGGAACGGTGGAAGCCGTTGATGCGGCTTGGGAGTTGAACGAAGTAGGAGGCCGGAGAAGAGGCGGCGACGCTAGGGTCCCCGTGGGGGGCAGCGGCTAGAGGAGGAAGGGGAGCACGCGTGGAGGTGCTGGAGAGATAAGGAGAAAGGGGAGAAAAGAGAAGAAAGAGAGAATGGCAAGGGCAATCAGATTGATTGCACTGAGGGAAAAAATCAGAGAAATTTTAGGGCGGAAGAAAGAAAAGAGGAGAGGCAGGACCAATGCTCGTTGGAGACTTACATGGCTCTGATACCATGAAAGAATTATTTTCCCTGCCTCTTCTCATTCATCAATCGCATATATATACAAGTATGTATAGCTAGATATCAATAAGGAATCCTATTCCTATTATACTTCTAATTACCAACATTAATCATAATCCTATTATACTTCTAACAGATACAACCACTTCTCATGATTTCAATGAGGTGAAACTGAGTGGCAAGTTGAGACACCCCGTACCCAAGAGGTCATGGGTTCGAATGGGTAATTTATCTCTCTGTATAGAGAATGACTGAAATGGTAATTAGAGATTTATTAATGATGAAATTTGTCCAATGTTAAATATTATAATTGTAATATTATATTTAAAAAAAAAAATTGCTAGCGATTTAGAAGATAGCCAGAAGGGCACAAAATAAATAATTCTGGTAAGGATACAATCTCTGCAACACCGGAAAAGAGCAAAGATTGATGAAGAGAAGCATGTTGATCCCCAACATGTAGATTCTACTTCGGATTCAATGTATCTTACTCTTCCTAAAATTTCTTTATTTCAGACTTCTAAGGAACCAGAACATGTGTTGGCCACTGAAGGCTCATAAAAGAGGCAAGAACAGAAAATGAATTATAATTTTTTAATTTTACTCCAAACACTATTTTTTATAACTCACTTTTAACTCAGTTAATATTCATCAATTAAAATTTTTCCTTAACTCATTTTTTTAACTTTATACCAAACTATCAGTTAGATTTATGCAGCTACATATATATATATATATATATATATATATATATATATATATATATATATATATATATATATATATATATATATATATATACTCACGTAAGTATTGTGATTTGGTGTGTAACTAAACCATATCGCCACTCAAATATACCATGTCCTGTGGGCACATGTAATATACTCCCTCCGCCACGGTTTCATTTTCCTGGTGACCCGGATATAAAATTTAAGAGAAAATTAAATAAAATAAGATAGTTGGTGCTAAGGTAGGAAAAATGGTGAATAAAGTATGACAAATAGTGAATAAAGTTGGAGATATAGTTTATAAAGTAGTAGATAGATTTTCCATTTAAAAGATGGGAAGATGAAGTTGGAATGGACCACAATGAAATGTGGAAGATAAAACTGTGACGGAGGGAGTTATACTCATCTTATAGTATCAAAGGTATATTATGCATGATATACTATCAAAGGCAATAATAAATTAATTTTATACTGATCATGATATACTTTATGATGTACTCCCTCCATTTTTTACAATCTTTCAACTTTACTATTTTGTGATCAATCATAATTAATTTTGACAATAAATTACTCTTAAAAAATAATAATTTAATACTCCTTCGTCCCTGAAATAGCTTCCCACTTTGACTTTTTGCAGTCAAACTTTTTCAACTCTGACTACAAATTAATTTTAAACTGCAAAAGTAAAATGTTCTTAAATTATATAATGAAAATTTAGTCCCTGGAGTTTCATTATATAAAAAAATTGAACATTTTACATTTGCAGTTTAAGATTAATTCGTAGTTAAATTTGAAAAAGTTTGACTGTAAAAAATCAAAGTATGGATCTATTCCCGGGACGGAGGAAGTACTTAATATAATTATATTACGAATATTACACGTTTAGATTTTCATTATATAATTTTGTAAAAATTTTGTATCATAGTAATATTTTAAAATTACTTCGTAGTCAAAATTGATTACAGTTTACCGGTCAAAGTTGAAGTGGAAAGCTCGTAGAAAAAACGGAGGGAGTATTATCCATGATATACTATCAAGCAAAATAATGAATAATTTAACATTCATGTTATATTATTGAAAATATAGAAAATTACAAAATGATGCTACTCGTAAAAACTTTAAACACATTAGTCATACGTAAAAAAAAACATCCTACAAATTAGTCATCTTCTTAATTTTAGTAACTTTGAAATGTAACGTTACCTTTTTGGATGAAATCACTTAACTATATAATTAATCAAATCATTTATATTGATAACCAAGATTCTTTAAAACTCAAAAAATAATCTTCAATATCCCATTTTGAAACATATCATAAAACGTTCAGGCCGCTCATTTATAAACTCAGTTTGAAAAACAACAAGCATCATAGTCATATTGGGTGATGCTTGATATGTAATGCATGTGGTTATTAGTATTACAGTGCTTGATATCACTTGTTAGTCATTCAAATCGCATGAAATAGTCAGGATTATAAAATTTACGGAACCAAACATATCTCCTTCATCGTGTCATTTTACTCCAAAAATATCAATTTCTTTCTCCAAGCATCATAAACGCATACAAACAAGTATGATCCTCCAATTAACGTGGGTTGGGGTGCTCAGTCCAAGCATCATAGCCACACAAGCACCATCAGATGCGAAGCCACAGTCCCAAGCATCATTGTCGCGCATGATAATGCATGGTCTAGGTTGCTCAGTCCCAAGCATGATAGACAAACCCAAACATTCCACCCTCTTTTCACAAGCATCATAATCGGACACAATCAAGCATCACCAACAACACAATCAAGCATCACAATATGAACAACTTAAATTGATGGTTGATTCGGTATTGGGAGATGATGCGAGACTGAGTTAGAGAAGATGCATCCAATATGATGCTTGATCTGAAAGGCAAAATCAATAAGAAACCTTGAATTTAGAATTGTATTGATTCTCTAATTATTTAGTTGCCTAATTTAAATGAGGATATTATAGTCACTACAAATTAAAACACTAAAATGTAGAAAGAATTTTATGTATGACTATGTATAAGAAAGATTTGTGAATGACACTAAGGCTCTCTGTTCTCTTCAACTGAAAACTCATTCGATTGCCTGGCCCATTCGATTCGATTCTGCTTAGTTATATTTTATACTACAATTGATTCGATTCAGTTCAATTCAATTGATTCGATTCGATTCGATCAAGAATTTCAAGAGAACAAAGCCTAATATGCAATTCTCCCTAGAAAATATACTATGAAAAAATATTGAACATACTATTTAATCCGAATACTTTAAATGATATACTATCAAACACAACAAAAAGAGTAAGTATTCTAAGAGACGGTCTCAAGATAAATTATCTAGAGACGGGCCTATATTGTCAAGAAAATCCTCGATGTTATTAATCAAAATACATATGTTTTCAACATTGGTGTTTTTAATATAACAACACGACTTATTTCATTAACAATATAGACATTTTGGTTAATAACATGAATGATTTTATTGATAATATAAACCGTTATCTAAACAACGTCTCTCATGAGACTTTGTGCAACAAAAATACTTATCTAAAATTCATGTTATACTAGTGTAGAGATATTATTGAATGTATACGCAACAGCCAACATATATATACTATCCAATTCCAAGATATATATTATGTACAATTGAAATGTCATCAAAGTCTAAATATGGTAGTATTATGTATTTGAGATTTATAGTGAAAATTTAAATGAGCCGGGACAAATAAATGGCATTCTAAAGTACTCGAAATCGATCCGGCCGAGTTGGCCATTAATCTGGTACTAGCAAGATTTTACATAGCTGCATCTAAAATTGCCATGACTGGACAAATATGAATACATCATGCTGTCTACATACCTTCTGCAGTCCTGTTATCTCAATGCATGAAAGTTCATAACACAATTGTTTGCACAAAATCATTCATAATTGCATTCCAATAACTGAGAAGGAATGAGATAATCTCAAATCAGAATATCATACTTGTAAATGTGAAAAGAGTTATCAAGCTTGTGCATACAGTCATAAAAAAACAGCTCTCAAGTATTATGTATATGGTTATCAAACCTTGTGAAGTATATGTATATGTATGTATAAAAAACAACAGTAAGTGTCAACATGCCCAGGAGGCAGATCTTTTCATCTGCGGTTTCATCTGCTTGTCTTCCTCGAGCGATATCATTCCCAAGTGGGACGGATCTTCCAGCATCATTTTCGCCACCAAATAACCAGCAATGGACCATGTCTGGTTCTTCCGTGCCTGCTTCCCCATGTAACGCCCATGCTTCCCATCATAATACTCAGGCCAACCATCTTCAAACAAACGGGTTTCAGCTAGCTCTATTGCACGTCTTGCTAACTGGGGTCGGCCAGACTTGATGCACGCGGCAGTCAGGAACCATATAAGGACTACAGAAAAGCACAATATAGCAAATATGTCACAAACTAATCTGCTAACTTGATAGTACTCTTCACACATTTAAAGCTTTTGGTATCAATTTATCCTACGAAACAAAGACTATCCCAGTTGAACAAACACCACACCAAATAATTTCAATCAACCATGCCAAATAAATCGATGCACCTAGAACATTTCCAGAACCAAACTACAAAAGTTTGAAAGAGGTTACCTGGCCAAGAACCACCATTATGGTAACTCCAGCTGGTGTTCTTTGGATCACAGCCTGTTACTATCCTCCACTCATGATTTTCCATTGCTGGATAACAAATCTTCAAAGGCATTTCTCCAACGAGCTCATCCCAACGCGATTCAATCAGATCCATAATTGCCGAGGCTTGTTCGGGTGTAGCCAAAGATGACAAAATCGCAATGCAATTTCCTAAACAAAACCATCGGAAATCCATTCTTGCAGGACTCACGTTCCCAATGAAGTAACCTCCACGGGTTGGCATGAAATCGAATACCCAATCAGGTAATGAATCAGGCATCACATTGAACTTGTTAACTGCAGTGTGTGAATACTCCTCTGTTTTGAAACGATATATATCGTTTAGCTGTTTCAGGTCAAGCCAAAAGTAACTTCTCATGTGAAAACTTAGTGCATGCAAGCGTTTGGCTACTTGATCGGCACAATCTTTTCCCTCGTCATCTGCCTTAAGTAGCAACAAGGCACACCTCAAGGCCATGAAGAATAATGCTTGGATTTCAATAGGGTACCCGTAAACACCCTGATGAACAACAGAGTTCAAAAGTTACATAGTGGCTAAATAATCAAATCAAAAGTAAACAGATTTTACATGATGAATCAGATTTCAACTTTACGTATCAATAAGCAAAAGGTGATGGATAATTTTCGGACTCACCATTCTTCGATCAATCATGGAACATCCATCAGCACACAAGAGGGTCGGGAAAGTATCAAATCCCTCAGAAAGGCAAAGAGTCAAGATGAGTCTAATGCCCCTTTGACATTCAGGCAGTTCAGCCAATGAGTTGTCACCAGTAGACTTAGTATACGCGCGGAGCAAAATTATCCACCAGAAACCGGAATCAACTGGAGCAACTCTACCTATTGCACACTCCCCAAAATCGGCAATTATGGTTTCGTAGTTCTTAAGAGGATCATGAAGCACTTTAAAGCTGGCAGGCATTACCCCTGCCCCTAAGGTGAAGTTATCCACCTTCTTCTCCCAAGATTGAAGCCGCAAGGTTTTGAGTAGAAAATTCTTAACAATTTCAGGTTCACCATTCATCAGAAATGCCAATGCACTTGGAACAAAGTCTCTAACAAACACCTAAAAAAGGAAAAGAAACTTAACTTTAGCATATATATAAATATGACTATGATTATTAATATTAATGCACACGGAAAATATACCTGGTCGTAATTAAGTTCTTCACTAGAGTGATCCAATGCAGCAATAGTCCCCACAGGTTGCCCACGGAAGTGCACAATGGAACGCTGCAAGGCCAGCCAAGCCTCAGACACTATAGGGTGCGTCTCAACGCAAGTAAATGATCGAGGCGTGCTTATTCCAGACCTGGCAGGTGAATGAAGTCCACCCAAGCTGTCAAAAATACGCGACGAATTGTTGCTACTCCTGTAAAACTGTCTTGGCGATGAAATGCCAATCTCACCAAAGGATCTTTCGTCAAATGATCTCTTCCTCTCTATGTTGATATGCCTGGGCTTGTCAAGCAGCCTTGACAAGTCCAAATCCCCTATCTCGAAAATCGACCCACTGGGTTCATTATGTTTCAGAGTTCCATTTTCCTCAGAAGTAGGAGACATCTTGGAATGTTTCAGTTATGATCTGAGAGCTACAGCAAATTAATACACCACCAAACAATTAACACAAGAAACAGAATTTGATCAAAATCATATAAAGTCAACTGAATTAAGTTGAGAATGACAACTTATATACAAACTCAACTTATAAACGAATCATAAGTTTGCGTTGAATGTTGAACTTAGCAGCATGTATTATTGTTTAATGCAACTTAGCAGCATGTTGCTCGAGGGTAGAATTTTTTGAACCATGAAATTGACAGCACACCATAATAAATTAGAGCATGAATAATGCACCAAAGACTTCCTTCCAGTTTACTAGTAATTAAAATACAATACCATTATTAAGCACTCAATAAAACAACTGAAAAAGAACAAATAGCAAAATATGAGATATTATTAAGTACTAACAATACCTATCCACTGGAGAAAGAAAAATCCACAAAATATTAGTAGATATTATCAATCATTGAATCCAGAAAATGCCATATTGTTGCCCTGTAATTTATATTTATCCACTCGGAGTCTTTTTCAAAATCAACTGATATCCAACAATAAGGTGACTGATATCTAACAATATAAGGTGCTCGTAGTTAATCAGTCATCTGTTTTTATTTAAACTATCTCAAGTAGTTTTTAAAATCAATCAACTCAGTGACATTATTATCGTTCACCAAACATAATTATAATAGTCAAACTGCGCACCCTCTACTGGAATGTGCACGATAAAGGGCAGTATCCGACAATTATTACAAGTGTATCAATTTCGCTCAAATTGTAGCTGTTTATAGTCAAGTCAAGTCAATTTCCAAAAATAAACAAACACCACATCCATGCTTTCGCATTCAAACTCAATTAGTCTTTCATTAAACAAACAAGACTACAATTCATCGTGGCATTTGTTTCTTTAATTTTCTTAGAGTATGGATATTAATTATCAAAATCACACAAACAATAAAATATGCATCATTTGCACAAATTAATTACATCTATCAACAACAATTCTACAAATCCTAATCTCTACTCCTAGCTATGGTTTTTTCTACCTACAGGATGCTGCACTACCTCCTCCTGCACTACCTCCTAGTAATTCCTAGTACTTTGATGTGTTCTAACTACAGGATGCTGCACTAACTCCTCCTGCACTACTTCCTAGTACTTCCTAGTACTTTGATGTGTTGCACACATTTAATGGTACATCCTTTAAAGCTCTTTAAAGCATCAAGCACCTCCTGGTGGTGCAACATGAAGAGTAAACTCCAAAACCAACAAAACGGATCCTGGTTTTCACGCTAAATTAAAGTCAATTAATCTTCATTAATACTCATAAAACATTCGATCCCATTAACAAGTGAACAGAAAAATGAAAAAGAAAATAATAGAACAGTAGAAGTAGATGAACATGAAACAAAAAAAAACAGAGAGAGAGAGACAGAATATTGAAAGCAAACATACATACATACCTTGGAATTGGATAGTTGACAAAAAGAAAGATTTTCCAGTATTACAGGAAATGGAAAAGTAGAACGAAATGAAGGAAGATTATAAGAGTATGATCCTTTTGAATATATAGAGAAACTGTAGTGACCGGTCAACGCCGGTGTAGAAATTGGTGTGACTGGATAAAATGGTAAAGATCCACCAGCTGATAGTGATGGGTGACCGACACGTCGGTTATTTATGGGAAGGTCCGATAAATGGGGTATTCTAAGGACAGCTTGTCTCTTTTTTTACGTTAGATTTGATTTTCTTATTTTCTCGTACTACTTCTTTTCAGGAAATTAAACTGATGATGAGAGTGTGTGATTCTCACTTACTGATGAATTGGTGAGGTGAGTGTGGCAACGCGCTTTAATAGGCGTTTGGGAGTGAAAAGGTAGTGTAAATGCTGTAATAAAGTGGAAGCGATATCTTCCATGGCGGATTTTGTAGCTGGATTATGGTATACCAGCTTGGAGTGGATCGTCGGGTGGCACCCAATCAGAAAGTGCAACGTGGATGGGAGGATGACACGGTGGAATTCTTTAATTCTCTGCTTTACTAGCTGGTAAATGAAGTATATGTGAAATTTATATAAATTTACTACTTCTAACCCGTGGCGATGCCACGACATAGTTAACTTATTCTCCAGATTTAAGGTAGTATGACATAACTATAATTCAAAACTCAAATAAAATAGAAACAATCTAAGATTCGATACATTGTATAATATAAAGAAACAATCAAATTGTGAAATTCCAGTCTGCATTGAGAAGAGAAGTGGTCGACTACAAAAAAAACATATGGAAGATTAGTTAATAAATGAACGCAAAAAAATCAATATGTAATGATTATAGATATATACCTTAGAGAGAGCTAAAAACCTCCTTGTAAACTACGTTGGTTGTCGTATCGGTTGGATTACCTTCCTCATCAAGAGCTAAAACCTTTAGTCCTTTCTTGCTAGTTACTCTCGAGAATGCCACATATAGCTGACCATGACTAAAGACAGGATTTGGAAGATAGAGTATAACATGAGATAGTGATTGTCCCTGGCTCTTGTTGATTGTCATTGCATAGCAAATTGAAATAGAAAATTGTCTCCGTTGGAATCTAATAGGAAACTTAGTAAGATCGGAAGGTGTTAGTACCATCCGAGGTATGAACACCTTCTTTCCGGCATTCTTTCCATGTATAGTCTTCGCCTCAAGAACATGTTTCCCAATTGCAGTGACAATCAATCTGGTTCCATTACACAACTCTTCTGATTGGTCAATATTCCTGAGGAGCATAATAGGAGTGCTAATCTTCAATCGAATAATATGATTTGGTATTCCAGACGCCTTAATAGTGTTTAAAAACTCAACGGAGTAAACATCTTCTCTATTTACGATATCATCTTCGTCTGGACATATGGAATCTGAACTCTTGAACTCAACGGCATCTCTAGGTAACATGTCCATGATGTAATCATTAACCTCCTATACTATCTCATTAGTAGGAGCAAGAATAGCTCTATCCTGGAAGTACCTCCCATCACCAATATGAGATAATAAGCTCGGATATGTGCTCTTAACGATTGCGTCAATTGGCTCACTATTATAACGTATCAAAATGTCTTCGGGTAGTTTGAAATCTACCTCACCATCATTGTCACCACCAACTTCACCATCTCCAACTTTCAATAACCATTCAGCAAATTCTCTGATTGTTTCTTTCTCGGTAGGTGACCTGCCAGCCTGATTACAAATATCATGAAGTCAACACTCATGCAGCAAAATAAATACTACACATGTTTAACTACATAAAATAGAATAAACACAAAAATAATTATGATGGGAAGTATGATACCTGCAGGCGCATGTTCTTTGTGAGTTTAAGTACACAACATGAACTCCAAAGCCTTTTAGATGAGCAAAGAGCGGCGTGTACTATATCATCTCATCGCCTTTGGTATGACGGGTAGTATTTGTCTGAAATCCCCACCAAATACGACAACCAATCCATCAAACGGCTTGTTCAACTCCCTTCCATCAGGACCTCTCATTATATCACTTAGGCTGCGATCAAGGGCCTCAAAACAGAACTTATTGGTCATGGGTGCTCATCCCAAATGATCAACTTTGTATTTTAAGCGATTCGATAGTTCGCCTGTGTGTAATTCTACTACGGTAGTCTCATCGACTGAAGTGGAATCTTGAATCTAGAATGGGTCGTATGCGACCACCTGGAAGAAGAAGAGAGGCTATGCCACTCGATGCAACTGGTAGAACAATGTCACGTCTACCACGTAACGCAGAGCATAATGTATTCCATAAATACGTTTTTCCCGTGCCACCATAACCATATAGGAAGAAAACTCCACCATTACCAGAATCAACAGCATCCATAGTAGTATGGTATACAGACCTTTGCTCATCAGTTAGACACGAATATAAACGATTGTGCTGCTCTATCATTTCATCAGCATCATAAGACATCTCTTCAACAATCAAATTGTTCATACCATTATTAATTACTACATTGTCTGGAATATGCATACCTTCTATACCACTCAAGCTAAATCCATTCCTCGAGAGCAAACCTTCAATCTCAGCAAGAGCGAAATTCTTCAACTGTTCTTCACTAAGTTCCAGCTCTAAACAATAAATATTTTTAAGTACAGTGAATAAGAAAACATATTTATAATAGATATACTAAAATGAACAAATTAATGTTTAATGCATACCGGGATTTTTCAATTTTCTTCGCATCATGTACTGAATGTCGTCGCATAGATACTCCCATGAGTTCTCCCATACATGCACGGGTCTTGACATACTATCGGACTGAAGTAGAATAGAGAATAAATGTCGAAGGAAACGTCCAGATCCCCAAAAACTGGCTTCCTTTATAGCATAAATGTACTCCTTGTCGTCGTCTAACAAACCAAGAGCAAAACATGCATCACGGTAAGTCGGATGAATAATACCTTCAACCGTCCTCAAATCCTCAAAGCAGGTTGCACCCCTTATATGATTCAACATTATCCTCGTGTAATAAAGAGGACCTGTCTTAATTGGGACGTGGTAAATTCGCCAAACCTTATTGTTGAACTGCTTTCGATCTCTCCAAACCTTAACTCTAGAATCCCACACGTAATATCTAGGAAACTCAGCATACAGATATTTACGTGCCTCAGGGTGATGTTTGTTGAACTCCATCCACTTTAGGAACTTCGTCTCAGAAACGGTATGTTTCTCCATTAAGTCAATAATCAAATCGCCATCCTTAAACATGACTGACTGCTCGCCCTCCATATGAAATGATAGACGCTCTACGGGTGGATCTCTATAATGAATATAATATCCCATTATATGCCACACAGCCTCACATGCAGAAATATACCGACAGTCGACATAATCCTTCACCTCATTATCAACAGTTATCTTTGCCCCTATTCGATCCACACCTTTATTGACGTATTTGAATAGATATTTTATTGAGTTGCTTTTATTGCACCATTCAACGTTAATGTGTGCCTGATACTTCATTAATAGGAATGGGTTGTGCGGAACAATGAACCTGTGTAAGCATATAAAACATGGATATTTAGTTATTTCAACATAACTTCAAAGTCAGATAATAAATTACAAAAGTGAAATATAAGAATTGGAGTATTTAAGTAGACATAATGATATTTAAAAGTACCTATTATTAATGAGCTCTCCGTTCTTCTCAATAGTGAAATTTATATAAATTTATTGGGCTGAGTGGTGAAATTTTGTGATAGTAAAAAGGATATTGGATTAGATTTTAATGGAGTTGATTTAGTTATGTTGGCTAAAGAGGGATGGAATCTAACTAATTTTCTCCTCCGTTCATATACGGTCAACATGTTTTCCAAATCAGATTTTATCAACTTATATTGTCTTTCAGGCCACTCATTGTGCATGGCCATCGTTATTTGATGATCATGTCACTGGAATGTCAGTTGCAAAAAACTGTCCACGTAGGTCACTGGATTTGACTGTGGGAGTTTCTTTTATATATTTTTAACTCTCTGTTTACATTGTTTATAATAGTAGGAATATTGAAATAAAAAGAAGATTTTGAAGTAGAAGCGGTGTTTATTCAACCACGATTGTATTACAACATCAAACGTTCAGAAATGGAAACTACGATGCAAATGAAAATAAACACACAATTTTAAGCAAGCATACACACGAAAACGACGAAGAGAATAGAGCCTAAGGCTCTTCGTCTGAACTGATCTGAACTGAATGGAACTGACTGAATTGTAGTATAAAACCAACTAAGCAAAGCTGAACTGAACTGAACTGAAATTCACTACAAGAAAGCCTGTTTCTAGCCACGGTAAGCTAGCGACAGATTCTATCCGTCGCTAGCTAGCGACGAATCGCTAGAACTAGCGACGGATTTTGTCGCTAGCTCTAGCGACGGATAAAATCCGTCGCTAGTTCTAACGACGGATAAGCATTTCCGTTGTTATGTTTAACGACGGATAGGCTTATCCGTCTTTATTTAACGACGGATAGTCGTATCCGTCGCTAGATTCGTTGACTAAAATGGGAAAAGAAATAAAAAAATGGAAAAAGAAATTTAAAAAAAAAAAATAGAAAACTGAAACTCTAGTGACGGATAGACTATCCGTCTTAGCGACGGATAGTCTATCCGTCGCTAGAGTTTCAGGTTTTTACGGGAAGCAGAATGCTTCCCTCCCCATTATTTACCTTTCTGTATTTACATTTCAGCAACACACACACACACACTTTAACTGTTTCTGCACTTATCTTTATTAAGTCTTCCGCGCTCTGATTCTAACTATCAGATATCTATTCAGATATCTGAGAAATAGTTTTTATCGACAAAAGTTTTAAAAGACTATTCACCCCCCCCCCCCCCTCTAGTCTTTTACTTTGTCGTTATCTGGACCAACAATATTGATTGTGAATTTGAATTTTTAGTATAATATTAGTATGTTTGTAAGTATGTTGGGTTTTTAATTAATTTGATATTGGTGTATATTTAGTAAAATTATGAAGATTTAGTACCTCGTTTTGAAACCCTAACTTTTTGACATATTTGGAAAATTTAGTTAATTTAGACTAATTTAAGCAATTGTATGTTTACTAGCTAGTTAATTAACTTTGAGATGTGCAATTGTTTGAATTGTTAATTAGTATAATGTTAAGTATGTCATAGTTTTGATTTAAGTATGTTAAGTATGTTAATTAAGATTTGCAATTGTTTCATTTGATAAATTTATACATGTACTAGATCATAAATTATGAGAATTTAATTAATGAAGTGTGTTGATATAATTTGGTGATTACATTCATAAAATGCATGTAATTTATAATTTATAAATTCGTATTAAAGGGTTGGAATGCTTTATTTGTAATGGGAATTTTGGTAAGAGACAAAAACTTTATAACATGCAAGAAATGGGGAAATGGGAATCGAGTTGAAAAAATACAATCTAATCAATTCAAACGTGTCAGGTTATATAATCATCCAATGAACACCGATCGTTCATGGATGTACCAAAGGATAGTTAATGGCAGAGTTTTACCTAGTTTTGTGGAAGGGGTTGATGCCTTCGTTACATTTGCACTGACACAGACTAATTGTTAGAGTGGGGGGATGATGATGTGCCCTTGCACCCAGTATAAATGTAGAAATAAGCAATTTTTACCTCCAGAAACGGTAGTGAAACACTTGAAACGTAAGGGGTTTGTAGCTGAGTATGACGTATGGACTTCTCATGGTGAGACATACAAGCCGTTCATGGATTATGAGAATTTGGGAAAGCGTAAAAGAGAACAGGAAACTGTGATGGGAAGTACTCAAAATACTTCTACATCTGATGCTAATAATGATCATGAACGGGTTGAGCAAATGGTATATGATATTCCGGGTTCAGAGTTCATGGACACCAGGAGCCGATGTAGGGGGATGCGGAGGAGCCCGAATCCGAGGATCGTCTTCTTCGACTTGATGGAATCCATAAGAAGCCGGTTTATCCGGGGTGTAAGCACACCGAATTGTCATTGTTGGCTCGGCTAATGAGTTGTAAGGCTAATGGCCAGCAATCTGAATCGAGCTTCAATGAATGGGTACAAGTAATGTCGGAGCTTTGTCCAGAACCAAACCTAGTTCCCACCAACTTTTACCAGGCGAAGAAAAAGATGCGAGGGATGGGGTTGCCCATGGAAACCATAGATTGTTGTGAGGGTATGTGCATAATTTATTGGGAGGAGGATAAAGATCTACTGAAGTGCAAGTTCTGTGGTAAGGACCGGTATAAGCGTTACAAGGAGGGCGCCTCAAAGAAACGTCAGAAGAAAAATCTCCCACATAAGAAAATGTGGTATTTCCCTCTAGCACCTCGTTTGAAGAGGTTGTACGCTTCAAGTGCTTGTGCTGATAAAATGCAGTGGCACAAGGAGAGAGTAATCCCGGTAGAGGGTAGAATGGAGCATCCATCAGACTCACCTGCATGGAAACACTTCGACGAGAGCCATCCGGAGTTTGCATCGGAGCCTAGAAATGTACGATTGGGCCTTTGTACGGATGGTTTTAACCCCTTTGGAAGTGACCGGAAGTACTCTTGTTGGCCAGTTATGCTGACACCGTACAACCTGCCCCCCGGTGAGTGCATGAAGGAACCGTTCATGTTCTTGACTGCTTTGGTTCCCGGTCCATATGATCCAGGACAGAAGGTGGATGTGTTCTTGCAGCCCCTAATCAAGGATCTGATCGAGTTGTGGGAAAAAGGTATTCCAGCATATGATGTGTCAACGAAGAAGAACTTCAACTTGAGAGCAGCACTACTGTGGACCGTGAGTAATTTTCCAGCTTACTCCATGCTATATGGAAGGAAAAACGCAGGCTTTAATGCTTGTCCACATTGTTTGGACGACAGTAGTGCATTTAGACTGAAGGAGAGCGGAAAGGAATGTTGGTTTGATCATTGTAGGTTTCTACCAAAAGATCATCCGTTTAGAAAGAACAAGACTCAGTTCTTGAAGGGTCGAGTAGAAATGAAAGGGCCCCCGACAAAACTTACTGGTGCACAGATACTTGCAGAGATAGAAAGGCTGGGTCTTATGAAATGGCGAACTTGGGTCGGAGAAGCATAACGATAAAATTAGCAAAAATTGTGGATGGAAGAAGAGAAGCATCTTCTGGGACTTGCCTTATTGGAGCACTCTTCTTATCCGTCACAACTTGGATTTCATGCACATTGAGAAGAACGTGTTCGAAAACTGCTTCAACACGATTTGCAACATTACAGGGAAAACAAAGGATACAGTTAAATCTAGATCTGAGTTGGATACATTTTGTAATAGGCCGGAGTTGACAAAGCGGAATGATAAGGGACTGTGGCCCAAGGCAGCCTACATAATTGACATTGAAGCTTGGAACATGCTGTTTGATTGGGTGAGGGGATTGAAGTTCCCCGACGGTTATGCATCGAACTTGGAGGGTGTGTGGATTTGAAGAAGCAAAGATGTATGGGATGAAGAGCCACGATTGCCATGTGTTCATGGAGAGGCTTCTCCCTGTTGCATTTCGAGAACTACTACCTAAGCCTATATGGAGCGCTCTCGCCGATCTGAGCTTATTTTTCAAGAATTTATGTTCAAGGGTGCTTGAGGATGAAGTGTTAGCAAATCTTGAAAGCAACATACCATTGATTCTATGCAAGCTTGAGCGTATCTTTCCACCGAGCTTCTTTGATTCTATGGAGTACTTGCCGGTTCACCTCCCACATGAAGCGAGACTTGCTGGACCAGTTCAGTATCGATGGATGTATCCATTCGAGAGGTGTGTAATAGAGGCATCCATTTACTTAAAATGTTCTTATTTCCGAAGAAACATTATCTTATCTAAATATATATACAACTTTCAGGTATTTGGGAAAATTGAAGAAGTACGTCAGCAACAAAGGTAAGCCTGAGGGGTCGATGGCCAATGCATACATGAGACAGGAAGCTGCCATCTTCTGCAGCTATTACTTTGGCGACCACGTGCCCACTAAGGCATCTAGGCTGGCCAGAAATGCAGACACGTATGAAGTTCAAGAGGATGATGAAGTTACACTTTCAATATTTAGGATCTCAGGTAGACCTATGGGCGAAAAGAATACAGAATGGCTGACAGATAAGGAGGTGAAGGCAGCCCACTATTATGTCCTCTCGAACTATGCTGAAGTTGATGAATTTATGAAGATCTTTGCTAGGTGAGCAGCTTACTTATTATAACACATAAATTTGAACTTCTAACTACTATCTAATCATGTCATCATGTCCACAGCGTTTTCAAAAAGTGTTGTCTGGAGATGGATCCAAATATGGCAAATGATACACTTAAAGAACTGCTTGAAGAGAAGTTGCCAATTGAATTTCCTGATTGGTTCGGGGACTATGTCCGAGATCCTGTAAACCAAGTCACATGTCCTTACTTACAGTCTTTAGCAGAGGGGCCATTCAATCGAGTATCCGTTTTTCCATCGTATATAGTAAATGGTCTTAGATTTCACACAATGGATTCTGACACGTCCAAGTCTACTAGCAATTGTGGGGTGTGTGTGAAAGGGGCTGATCAAAATGGAGGTGATGATTTTTTTGATTTCTATGGAAAACTTAAACGAATTGTGAGGCTTGAATATGCCGGTGTGCCTCTGAAAAGAACCGTTACATTTGATGTCGATCGGTATGATCCGGTCAAAATGGTACGAGGTGCACGCAATATCAAATGGTTGAGATTAACCATAGGAGGAGGTACCGTACTAAGTCGAACCTTTTATCTTAGCGGATCGTGCACGTCAGTGATGTTCATTGAATATCCAAGCCTAAAACGCGATAAGGCGGTGGTTGGCGTGATACACATACAAGCCCGCTCCAGAGTTGAGTACGTTCATAAGGACAAATCAACTACCAACTCGTACCAAGAAGAGGTTGTCGATGAAACAACGAGAAATCCTGTAGACGCTCGTGATGAGTACATTGACCTGCACGAAGACATATATGTAGACTTAACCATTGGTGACGAGGATCAGAGTATGTGTGTAGTGTAGAGTAGTATATGTATCTTAATTGTTATATGCTTACTTTTCCCATTACATGCCAATTCATGTCTTCATTTATACTAATACAATTTGTTTGTGTTTGTCATGTGCTTTTTGCAGATGCCCCGGCAAAGAAAGTGTAGTTACCAGATTCCCAGCTCTAGTGGGACCCATGGTTCACCTTGGCACGAGAGTAACCACAGTGGATCGGGCAACTACTCTCATGTTAGTCAGACTCCCAGTGGATTGAGCATGGGGACATCTGGTGGTGGTTATGGGTCAGGACAGTACCCGCCTGACGGGTGTCCATATACCGAGATCGTAGATGGTGCTACGTGGGAGGGGAAGTTGGTGTTGTTCCCTAATGGCAGGAGGAAGTAAGTATTATATATACATTTGTAGAACATAACTTAAGATAAGTGTTTATATATATGTCACATGAATTGTCTAATAAATATATGTACTCTTCTATATGTCATTCATAACTGCAGGTTGTGGCCTCAGCAATCTTCAGATGACCTGCATGAGATATTCAAGCTTAGGAGGGAGTTGCCGGGCCAGGGAGGCGAAAAGTGGAGCACACTCAAGGCTGAGACGAAGCACTTCTAATTTGATGAGCTTCGGGTAAACTTAAATGTTACAATTTGTTGTGGTAAATGTTACAATGCTTTATTTGTAGTGAGAATCGATTAATGAACTAGTTTACTAATTTGTGTGGTATGTTAGCCACTTAATTGGGTGATATGTTAGTCACCATTGTGTTAGTAAATTCTAGGACAATTTGTGTGGTATGTTAGCCACTTAATTGGGTGATATGTTAGTCACCATTATGTTAGTAAATTCTAGGACAATTTGTGTGGTATGTTAGCCACTTAATTGGGTGATATGTTAGTCACCATTGTGTTAGTAAATTCTAGGACAATTTGTGTGGTATGTTAGCCACTTACTTGGGTGATATGTTAGTCACTATTGTGTTAGTAAATTCTAGGACAATTTGTATGGTATGTTAGCCACTTACTTGGGTGATATGTTAGTCACCATTGTGTTAGTAAATTCTAGGACAATTTGTGTGGTATGTTAGCCACTTGGGTGAAATGCACCATTGTTTATCTTGAAATTGTGACCTTGGGGCATTAATTTTTACTTTGAATGGAATTGGAATGTAGAAAAAATCCTACATTCCGACTGGCCTTATTCCCCAGATGTGGCCTGTTTTCGAGAGTTTGGGCTCTGACCTGTATAGGCATATGGTGGCTGACATGAAAAAATACCGAGACAAAGGAAAGCCACCACAGTATAGGCATATTGGGGATGAAGAGTGGGCTATGTGGCATGAGTATTGGAGCATTAATCACGTCGAGGATCAGTCCTACAAGAACAGGCAGAACCGGCTGACTGAGCCGCGAGATGGTAAGGGCTCTGCCAGGCATCACTTCGGGTCACGAGCTGTTGTCACTGATCGCCAGATGTCGGTAAGTATATATATGTGTGTTCTGATTACAACATGATTTGTACACATGTGTATTGCTTTCATTTATACCAATTTACCACTTGTTTGCATTCCTACCAACTTACTAACTACTTGTTGCAATATATAATGTTCTTTAGCTGAACCTGAACCAACCCAAGACTTGCCTAGAGCAAATGAAGATGGGGAAGTTCAAGAACGGCGTTTGGGTGGACCAGAAGTCCGAGCTTATTGCGGTATGTGTATTTGCTAAGTGTTACAGTTGTATATGCATGTGTATTATAAATTAAATATGAAATTGTAGCTCATTTCGTATACACTTGACTATTACAGAGTGAGGTGGAGCGGATCATTGCGGAGAGGCTGCTCGAGGGTGAGGAGTTGTCCGTGGAAGAACAAGACCGGATCTTTCTACAGGTCAACCCACCCGACAACAAGGGTCGGGTTTATGGTCTTGGTAGTTATGGCGAGACACTGACGCAGAGCTTCTCCGTGTCCCAGCAGCAATCTCAGGGACATGGTGGTGTTTACACACAGGGGCAGGTCGAGCAGATGGTGAATGAAGCAGTGACTCCTCTCCAGACTGAGATTGGAAATCTCAGGGATGAGCAGGCTCGTATGAATCAGAGGATGGAAGAGCTCTGCCGCTTGTATATGAGCCAGAATACCCCCGGCCCCTCGTCTTAGTGATGTTGTGATGTTTTGGATACTATGCTACTTTTTACTTTGTTGGATATTTGGATTTATATTCGGATATGTAGACTTTATTTTGGATAATTTGTTTTTTGGACGAATCGTTGTTGTTAATTAATGCAATTTCCCCTTTGTGACATATCACTATTATATTTGTTGAACACCCTAATTCATTGTTTAGCGACGGATAGTTATCCATCGCTAACTACGAATTAGGGTAGCACTCCCTAATTCGTTGTTTAGCGACGGATAATTATCCGTCGCTAAACAATTAAGCGTTCTAACCTAATTAGATTAGAGACGGATAATTATCCGTCTCTAATGGCGACGGAGGGTCAACGCCCTATCCGTCGCCAATTCCGTGGCTATTAGCGACGGATAAAAATCCGTCGCTAATTCGCCTTAGAGACGCCCGTCATTAAGACGGGCGTCTATCCGTCGCTAAGGCCGTCGCTAAGGCCTTAGCAACAGATCGGCAGTGGCTTAGCGACGGATAATTCCGTCGCTAAACCATTATTTTCTTGTAGTGATTAATGAGTTTTTAGATGAAGATAACAGAGCCTAAGTGGTGAAATCTTGTGATAGTGAAATGGATATTGGATTAGATTTTAATGGAGTTAATTTATGTTAGCTAAAGAGGGGTGGAGCTAGCCTAACTAATCTTCTCTCCCGTATGGTCGACATGTTTTCTAACCAGATTTTCTCAACTTAAGTTGTCTTTGAGGCCACTCATTGTGCATGACCATCATTATTTGATGATGGTCATGTCACTGGAATGTCAGTGGCAAAAGACTGTCAATGTGGTAGTGGTCACTGGGTTTTAATCGTGGGACTTTTTTTTTTATATTTTTAAAACTTTTTGTTTATAATGTTTATAATAGTAGGAATATTTAAATAAAGAGAAGATTTTGAAGTAGAAGGGGTGTTTATTCAAACCACGATTGTATTACCATAACAAATGTTCAGAAGTGGAAAAACTACGATGCAAATGAAAATAAACACACAATTTAAAGCAAGCATGCACACAAAAACGAACACAAATGCAAACACAAACACAAAGAAAGAGGAAAACGACCACTTCATATGTTGAACTCATGTCTCAACCTCTCGTAGAGTTTCAGTGTCTCAGTCGTCATGCTTCAAGGATCCATTGAGTTAGGGTCATTAAGCATTTGCATCCGATGACATCATGAGAGAGAAGGAAAGAAACAGAAACTCGGATCAGTTAATTCCGAGCTTGGAATACTATTATGGGGATGCTTGTCCCGTTGGTCACTTAACAAGGTACAACATCAAGATGGATTCCAAGGGAATGAGCGACAATACAAAAGCTCTTACGTTCTCATCCACTCTCTTCGGAACGGCTATGGATTGGTAAACCGCTTTGCCGAACAAGTCGATAAGGTCATATCCAGACCTTTCTTCCAAATTCTTGGCACGATTTGGAAAATCGAAAAGGAGAAAGCGTACCGTAGAGCACCTGGCAGAAGTTATACAGCGGGAGCAAGAGGATCTAAGGACCTTCCTAGATCGCTTTCACGCTGAAGTTCTTCGAGTTGAGCCACACAGTATTAATGAACGGGTCCGTCACCTGTATGCTAATACTTTCAACTCAGAACTCCGCAGAAAACTCTCCAGTCAGGAAGTGAGGAGTGAAAAGCATTTAGATGACATCGGTGAAGAAGTGATGTACGGAGAGGAGTACCGAAGGAATGTTCCAGTAAGAGCTGGTTCCAAGAAAGGAAAGGAGCCGATGAAACAAGAGCAACGCCAGGGGAAGTTCGACCCAAAGAAGGATCACAGAGATAAAGGCTTCCACAGAGAAAGGAGTCCGCCAAGGAGATACGCGGATTACACCCGTCTCAATAGACCAAGATCCGACATCTTGGCGACTATCATCGAGAAGAAGCTGGATGTCCAATGGCCAAAGCTCTCTCACAACAACCGGAAGAATAAGAATGGAAAGGGGTACTGTAAGTTCCACAAGTGCCGTGGTCACGATACTGATGACTGTATCCAATTGAAAACAGAGGTTGAACACCTGGTGAGAGAGGGCAAGCTAAAGGAGCACATCTATGCGGATGAACCCTCCAGGCACGATAGAACGGAGCGAAGGAGGGAAGATAATGCTACAGAACCACCACCCCGTTCGCTATCTTTGCCACCTCCGCCGGCTCATTATCCGCCTCACACGTATGGACATCCGTACAGATATAGCGATGACATTGATATGGAGAACCCTCCGTACAGCGGAGTGATTAACACCATCGCAGGCGGACCATCTGGAGGTGATAGTAGGAACGCAAGAGAGTGGACTGCTCAAAATCTTCGGAACAACAATAGAGTGTACGCTGCTCCAGCGATTCAGGGTACAAACGCTATATCCTTCGATGATAGCAAGATTCCTCCTCCTACGGCAGGTGGCGAGGACATTGATAATCCAGATGTTCCGCTGGTGGTTTCGTTAACCATCGCAACTTATCGAGTGAACAAAATTTTGGTGGACACAGGGAGTTCCTCGAATATCATTTCCAAAAGAACACTGGACCAGATGAAGCTGGGGAGAATCCGATATGAGAGGGTCCACACCTCTATACTAGGGTTTGGAGGGGGAACTGTTCGACCCCTAGGAAGTGTTATGTTGCACGTCTCACTCGGGACTTTCCCGGCAAGAGTGACTCAGTCGGTCCGATTTATAGTGGTGGACCGGACTTTCGACTACAATGCTATCTTTGGGCGTCCGGGGCTTAATCAATTCCGGGCTATTTCCTCCACTCTCCATAACAGAATGAAGTTTCCAACTCCCTTCGGAGTTGGAGAATAGATGGGAAACGTCCGTGAAGCCTGGGAATGTTACATTATGTCCACAAGAAGAGCGTCCGCCCCCGTGCTGACAACTACTTTGACCTCTGACCCGCCAGTTGTTCTTCCGGCCAAAAAGGAGAATCCGCAGATTGGGGTAGGGAGCCAAAAGGAGAAGTTTCCTAGGACAGTGCGAATCGAGCCTCATGAAACTCTCAAGGAAATTGAGATTGTTGTTGGAAGCCCGGACAAGAAGACAAGAATCGGAACAGAGATGAACGCAGAGGTGGAAATGAAGCTCATTGCTTGTCTCCGAGACAATAGTGATGTGTTTGCCTGGAGCACCGATGACTTGAAGGGAATAGATCCGAGGATTACTGTTCACCGTCTGAACATGGACTCCTCAATCAAGTACATCCGACAAAAGAGGAAAGATTTTGGTCCGATCAAGGATGCCATCATATCCGCTGAAGTTGAGCGACTCCTGAAAGTAGGGCATATAGAAGAAGTCCGTTACTCTGATTGGGTCTGCAACGTGGTTCTGGTAGAGAAATCACCAGGCCAATGGCGGATGTGCAATGACTTCACTAGGTTGAACAAGTTCTGCCCAAAGGACCCGTACCCTTTACCGCGAATAGATCAGTTGGTTGACTCCACGTCCAGATGTGCGTTACTGAGTTTTATGGACGCATACCAAGGTTTTTACCAAATTCGGATGGCCAAGGAGGACATCAAGAAAACAGCTTTCTTCGCTGCAGGGGGGGTTTACTGTTTCAAGGTAATGCCCTTTGGATTGAAAAATGCGGGAGCCACTTACCAACGTCTGGTGAACCAAATGTTCAAGGACGAGATTGGGAAAACCATGGAAGTGTACGTGGATGACATGCTCGTCAAGAGCAAAATTGAAGAGCAACATGTGCATCATTTGAACAAGTGCTTCGCTATCCTTAGGAAGTACGGAATGAAATTGAATCCGGAAAAGTGCACGTTCGGAGTGAAAGGAGGGAAGTTCCTCGGATACATGGTCACGGAGAGGGGGATAAGCGCAAACCCCGAGAAGATCAAGGCAATCCTAGATCTGCCGCATCTGAAGACCCTCAATGAGGTACAACAACTCATAGGACGTCTCATGTCCTTAAGTCGTTTTATTTCACGATCTGCGGAGAAGAATCTTCCGTTCTTCAAAATCCTCCGGAAAGGAGAGAGCTTTGAGTGGACCGCGGAATGTTCTGAGGCTTTCGAGAAATTGAAAAAGTACCTCCATTCCCCTCCACTACTCTCCAAACACGTCGAAGGAGAACCACTCTACCTCTACCTAGCAATCACGGAAGAGGCAATGAGTTCCGTATTAGTATGGGTTCAAGCTAACGATCATTTTCCAATCTACTATCTTAGCAAAGCCCTTGCTGGGGCGGAGACAAGATACGTGAAGATTGAGAAACTTGCATATGCTTTGGTTTACACCGCAAGGCGGTTAAAACCATACTTCAAGTCTCACAGAATAGTGGTACTAACTGCGGAACCTTTGAAACAGGTCCTGGGGAAGCCCGATCAATCTGGACGACTCTCTAAGTGGGCGATTGAGCTGAGTGAATACGACATTTGCTATCAGGCCCCGTCAGCAAAGAAGGCTCAAGTCCTCGCCGACTTCTTAGTGGAATATCCTGAGACGGATTGAGAGAAATTCCCTGGTAAACAGGCATTTGAATGCCTAATCACCAAGCAGATTATCTGGGAGACAATTCCGCCGAAGTTCAACCCAGCAAACCTCGAGGATGCTCAATTCATCAATCAGTCCCTGCCTGCATCATATGAGGAAACTCGGGTCAACCAAATGTTCCTTCTTGACGATATCGCAAGCAGATCCTGTACTAACAACTCCGTACCAAAAATCAAAGAAAAAGAAGAACAAAGGTTGGAACCTCAGGAGCTTACAGCAGAGCTCCAAACCGAAAAACATCCTTCTGATGTCTGGACATTGGAAGTGGATGGTTCCTCCACTGGAAGAGTGGGAGGGATTGGAATCTTTCTTAAGAGCCCTGATGGCGCGAGACTTGACTACGCGATATCCCTGGTATTCAAAGTTACCAATAATGAGGCTGAGTATGAAGCATTGTTAGTCGGGCTACGCCTGGCCAAATCCCTGCAAGTCCGGAAGCTCAAAGCTTACACGGACTCACAGCTAGTTGAAGCTCAATTTTCAGGAACTTTTGCCACAAAAGGTCCTTCGATGATCAAGTATCTTGAGCTGCTCAAGCAGGAAGCCAACCACTTTGAGGAATTTACCCTGGAAAAGTTTGACAGAGCCTGGAATGAAAGAGCGGATGCTCTGGCAAAATACGCATCCGCAACATCAGCTCTGGACACGAGGAGAGTAATCCTACTCACTGTTACTGACTCATCCGTCAGGAGTCTCAATTCAGCTGCCATGATAACTGACACAGGAAGAAACTGATATCTTTAACTATCTCAAGAACGGATCTCTACCAGCTGATCCGAAGGAATAAAGGAGCGTGCAGTGCCGAGCGAACAGATACTTTATACTACGAGAAGATTTGTACAAGAGATCTTTTGCCGGGACTCACTTGAGATGTTTGAGCCCGCAAGAAGCAAAGACTGTCCTAGAAGAGATACACAACGGAAGCTGCGGAAGTCATTCCGGGGGTAGAACTCTTGCCCAGAAAATCATACGACAAGGCTATTACTGGCCTAGCATTGATAAGGATTCCGCCGGCCACGCTCGGAGATGCCCCGATTGTCAGTATTATGTGAACATTCCACATCGTCCGACACATCCTATGATTCCGTCAATCATAGCGTGTCCGTTTGATCAATGGGGCATCGATATTGTCGGACCATTCCCGAGGGGCACTCAACAGAAGAAGTTCCTGATTGTGGCTGTGGAATATTTCATCAAATGGGTAGAAGCAGAAGCTGTGGCGACCATTTCGGAAAGTCGAGTGCGGACCTTCATTTGGAAGAACATCATTTGCCGCTTCGGCCTACCTAGAGTTCTTGTCTCGGATAATGGTGCCCAGTTGTCAGGCAGTAGGCTCAAGGAATGGCTGGCGTCCTTCAAGATTGAACAACGTTTCACATCTGTTGGATATCCGCAAGCTAATGGACAAGCCGAGTCCACAAACAAGACAATAGTCAAGATCCTGGAAAAGCGATTGAGAATTTCCCAAGAAAGCTGGGTGGACGACCTAGATGGCGTACTATGGGCTCATCGCACCACTGCACGGACCGCGACCAAAGAAACCCCATTTGCCTTGGTGTATGGCTCGGAAGAAGTTATACCAGCAGAAATTGCTGTTGAGACTATGAGGGTCCAAGAGTTTGAAGATTCCGCCAATCATGAAGCTCGGATATTCGACCTGGACATGCTGGAACAGAGAAGAACTGAAGCACTGACTAATATCCATAGGTATCAAGCAATTGCTGCCCGAGCCTACAACAGGAATGTTCGAGCAAAAAACTTGCAGGTCGGAGACCTAGTACTTCGCCGGGCTGACATTTTGAGCAATATTGGAAAACTCAAGCCTAAATGGGAAGGACCTTTCAAGATTGTCGGAGCAAGAGTGAATGGCAGTTACGAATTGGAAGACGAGCGTGGACACCCACTCAAGCGTACATGGAATGCTAGAAACCTTCAAAAGTTTTACGCATAGGGATGGTTACGCGGATCTCCGCCAGGTCGTTTGGTTATTTTAGATTCCAGCTATCTATTATACGGAACTCCATCAGTTCTGTTTTTGATTAATCCTTTTGTCATTGGCCATGGAGCCCACAAGTTGTAATTGAATTTCCGGCAAATCAATACAACTTTTATCTTTCAATTCGTGCATCTGAGATCTAACGTTCAAGTGACAAGAAAAGGCAAGCAATGAGTCGTATTCATAGATGAAACGAAAGTATACAAAACACTGTCTTTGCAGTCTACAAGTCCCGGATCTACAGACGCAATACATAATCTATAAAGAAAGTCTCCGGAGATACGTCATCTCCCGTCGAGGCTATTCCCCTGTCAGGAAAAGTTTTTTCCATATCAATCGGAAAGTATAGTTTCCGTGGAAACCAGGAACCTGATCTACCTGCACAAGGAAAAATGGTTAAACATGACAGAATCTTTCATGATATCACCGTACCATGGTAATGTAGATCCAGTGTCCGGGGAGAACTAAGTACCAACAAACAATGATATACACAAGTCGAAACGACTGAGATCTCTGCCTAACCATATTTAGAGACTCCAACTCTCTTGAAATCAGGAGACCATTACCAATTCAAGAAAGATTCGAGCCACTAAAGTAGGATTGGAAGAAAAGAGAAGAAGTCAGGCTTTAATAGTTTACTTCGAGCATCAGAGATAGAAAAAGAAGAATTTGGGATCAGTTTACATGGTTTTGGTACTGGGGTCGTGTCTTTTTATAGAACACTCCAACCAATCAGCGTCCGCCACGCTAACAGATTGACGTCAACAATGGGCTTGAGTCACCCGTTTGGGTCGAACAGTGTTAGGTCAGTTGAGTTATCCAACCAAACCCAAACAAGCCCCTCAGCCACGTCCGAGTTTGTATTTGTTGATCATCTTACGAGGATATGTGCGTCAGTATAATCCGACGAAGTATGAATAAGAAAAAGGTGTCGATTTCATCTGATGAAAATAGTCCGAATTTTATAAAAAAAATTATCCGAGCATATACACACGGAAGATCCGAGGACCATACATACTTCTACGGGGCATACCCCGCCTTGTCCCTTCAACGGATTTCGGAAGTTAAGCCTTGAGACTCCGAGCCACCGCGTTGACCCTGACGAGTTTGCTGCTGCATTCGGATCCTCCTACGGATCATCTTCAGCGTCCGCTCCCTTTCCTCATCAGCTAACCTCCTGGCTATCCCCGAACATAGAGGGGGGTCGCCTTCAAAATCAAGAATGATTGGGTCATCAGTGGTCCCTCTACCCGAATAAATCGGCGGACGCATGTGCCCACAAGCACAGTTTACCCAATGCTGATATTCCTCGTCATCAGATTCCGACATCCTAGAGAACGCCGGCTTTTTTGGAAGGTTGAAGGTGCTAAACAGGGAAAGATTGGTGAAAAGTAAAGCAGTAAGAAAGGAGGAGTTACCACAGTCTTATTTATAGTAGCGATGGATCTTTGCGATCACGCCATGTGTCACTCATCCGACGACTGGGAAGATGAAAAGACGCAGCAATAATGACTGTTTCACTGTTTCACCTTCCTCCTTCTAGAAGAATTACGCATCCCCAAAAAAAAAATGAACGGTCCGAGGATCGGAAAGATGATGGTTTGATTTCTACATCAGACGCCATCAACAGAGATCCGTGTTCTCAAAAGATGTGTATTTTATGAACAACAAACAGAAGGAAGCAAAGAAGATAGCAAGTAGTCATTCAAAAGTAAGGGAAGCATAGCTCCACGGATAATTACTACAACTGAGAAGAAATAAAAGCATTGTACATGGCGACATTCCGCGCAATCAAAGGATAACAAATTCGACAGGAAAATTCAACAAGTACAGAATTTTCACGGGGCATAACCTGGACTTCTCACTGGGGTCCAGCTTGGCTCGGACCCGCTTCACCTGTTTGAGGCGGATTGATGGGAGGCGTGTTGGCGGCGACTTGCGTGGCAAGGGATTCAGCGACCTCGAACAAGTTGAAATCCGCACCAAGACCAACGACCCGAGAAGGCAGGAAGTACCAGTCCCTCAGAAAAGCCCGGTAGTTATCAAAAGGTACAAAGAATACATTTCAGAGGGCGTCTGGGACACACCTCGGGAGAAAGTGTCCGTCGTTCTGGATCTCGATCTCACCCTCCTCAGTGACTAGCTCCGCAAACTCGCACGCAGCCAACCGTTAGTCCGAAACATTGTCCACAGGGACCTCCACGCCATTAGCATCCGCATAAGGGATCAACCCTTCTGCCTTCCAGTCAAAGTTTTGCGGAAGTAGTCCCTTGGATTGCAGCTGGCCGATAGCGGATGAAAACCCATCTAGGCGGGAGGCATCGGACTTGTCCGCCATGAAAAACTTGAAGGAATCCGAGTTCATAAAGTCACGACCAGCCTCAAGGCGGGCATATTGGAGGCCCCCGAGCAGGATATCCTTTGAGTCCAGAAAGGCCTTCATCGACCTACTGACAAAATTCTCTTGCCAGTCAAGGTCCGACTTGATCTCTTCCCAGCTGGTCTTCAACTTATGGAACTTCACTTCATTTTCTTTCAACTGTATTTCCAACCGCTTCACCTTCTCCGCCTCATCCGCGGAAGTGGCTACGACCTTGTGCAGATCCTCCTCAATAGTAGCACGTTCGCCGGCCTTCCACTGCATGGCTCTGATGAAACATCCGAGCTGCAAGAGGTTCGCATGGATATAAGTTGTATTTTTATTATACTAAGAACAAGCCAAGGAAACCATGGGAGAGTTACTTACCCGCTGGTATAGCTCGTCAAGCCCTCCGACCCGTTCCACCTCAGGGAGTCCGCGGGCCCACGCATACTCCTTATCGAGAGCAGCTTGGTCAACAGGCAGGACAGCGGACAATTGCTGCCTCTTAGCTGCAAGGGAAGCCTCCGAGGTCGATCCCCTCTTGCGCCCCGAGGTTATGGCGTCCCGCATCAACACCTCCCGCTAGGGTGCCGAAGCAGCGGAATTGCGGGTGGCCTAGAGGCAATGGCGCTCCGAGTGGCAGGGCCTTTGCCCTTGTCGGGCACCACCAAGGCTTGGGGATCTTCCGGCTTTGTTCCGTCTTTCCTCCTCTGCAGCAAACACTGCCACATTTTTTGGATCCGCCATCGGAAGACCCGCGGATGTGTTGATAAGTTTGGTCCTCTGACCGGCGGCGACTTCCAGAGCTTGTTGTTCCCTCTGCAACCTCTTCTTTTCACGGAGCGTCGACATGATATACTCAAACCAGTGAGCTGCGCAATAAAATAAAGGCGTCAGATACGGCCATAAAAAGGAAGAATTACCAGAACTGCGGAAATACATGATCAAGATAGAGCACTCCAAAGAAAGAAGAGCACAAATCCTGAAGCTAAAAATCCTTACTGAAGTCCGTCTTCCCTCCAACTTCCACGGCGTCGATCAGTCCGCACAAGTAAGGCAGTGGCTGACAGATCAATCCGTGGAACGGGTATGTAGGTGGGTCATTCTTCTTGTGGATCGCCGCCACCCACGGAGCCACGTTCTTCAGAAGGGGGCGCCAATCCGGGACAGTCTCCCTCGAGAACTTTGTCAGCAGCCCCCATTGCTCTCGCTACCTCTCGGACATCCCAGGTTTCAGGGCCATCCGCACAAAAATGTACTTATCCCACCACTTCGACCCCAAGGAAAAAATGGAGTCGGAAATGAAGTTGTAGGGTTTTCTAGCTACAAAAGTATAAAACATGGGATTGCCCGGACTAAAGGTAACATGGAAAAGCTGCCTAAACTAAAGTTCTCGAAATTCACCGGCTGCCCCTTCTTTTTACAAAAAATGACAAAACAAATGAGGTTACCCAAAGACTTTGGGATAACCTGGCTCGGACCGATCCCGATGTGGTTCAGGATATGCTTTATCTCCGGCGCAATAGGGACCTTCCATCTACTTCATGCACGCACATGTACCCGGCGGGCGGATTATAAAATGCATGTCCGGGCTAGGGAACCATGATTTCAACAGACTCAGGAATCTCCCACTTCCGCCTCCATTCGGAAATGTCCTCAGCTCTAACCTTCGACGGACAAGTGGGGAGAAGCCCGTCCGCGTTTAACTCTCCAAATTCATCCGCTATCACAACGGCGGACGCAGGGCGAGGGAATTTGATTCTCGCGGCCTTTGCACCACGTCCCTCTACTAACGAAAGATTGGATTGAGCGGACGCTGCAGGATGTAACACGATCCGACGACCAGTGCGTCTCCGCGGGCGAGCGACTGGAGAGCTTTCCTCTCCTTCCTCCTCATCCTCATCCTCTCCTTCTTCACCATCTTCCTCCTCCTCCTCGCCACCTTCGGGTCTCCCGGATGTGCTCGCGTTGGACGGACCTGTTTCCGCCACAACACGGTCCTCTTCCCCAGCCTCGAACATTTCCACCTCGTTGGCCTCCCGACCATTGTCAGCTTCCCGCTCAGTCTGAGGTTCACTCGGATCAACGGACGTTCCAACAACACCTATGTTCCGAGATTGGACTAGCGACCTAGTCCTAGCAACATCTCCCTGGCCCACTGCTATGTCAGGCTGAGTTTCTGCTGCACCACGGACTCTTTGTCCAGCATCAGAGTCCCTGGAAGACACAAGATCCACGACTAAATAATCTCCTACGGACGTGGTTAAGTCCACGGACTCAGTCACCGAGTTTACTCCATCATTGTAACCTTGAGCCTCGTGCTGGTTCTAACTATCGCTCTCGGACATCCTAGGGCAGAAGGAAACGGGTCAGAAACGATAGTTGTGATTGTCCGAGAGTTCATTTAGATGTCTTATTAAGTCAAGCGATCCGACGAAGTTCTACTTTACCAGATTTTATGCATGAAGTATAGTCTCACCACTATGGGCACTAACCTTGGCACACAGAGACGTGCCATCGGCACTATTGTCTACCCTACCCAGCACATTAATAGGGACAAGTTACGAAAGACTATATGCCAATCGGCACCAACACATCACCAAATAAGCATGCATCATCAAGTTTTGGTTACATTGGACGTGACATACGAGACAAATCGACAAGCTACCAATGAAGGAGATTAGCACGCTACAGCGCAAAGGAGGAGTGTTCCAATTAAGGCTATTACTGAAACATACCACTAGCAGCATTTGCAACCACAGAACCAGCAATTGGATATTCAAGCAAGGCAAAAATATACAAGCATGCAGCAAGCATATCGCGAAAATGAGAAACCTCAGGAGGAGTTAAGGCGTACTTACTTGACAAAGCTGACTTGATAAGCTTGAATGGACGACGAAGCCTTGCTAGCTCTCCGAGGGTACGAATCTGAGGTGGAAATACCAAGATTTTGCGAGTTTCAGTTGCTCGGATTGATCTTTGATTGCTCGGATTGCTTGAGAGTCGCTCTGAGTTTCGATGTGGCTAAAGTGTGAAAGTGACTGATGGGCTGACTATTTATATGGGCAATTTGGGAAAAGCCAAGAGTCACATCACTTGGATTAAAACCCCAGCCGTTGATCTTTTCAATCCAACGGTTGTGCCGGTTCACAAGTGGCTGGCTAACAGTGCATCACATTTAATGCTCATCAGAAGCGTCGCATCAATTGGGTTTAAAATCCCAACCGTTGATATCTTTCCAATCCAACGGTCACATCGCTTTACCCGGGATCTTTCCCCGTGGGCCGGATCAGCGGCTTTCACATATTCGGTCCAACGGATAACTTCCAATACACTCTTCCACATAGGACTTCCTCAGATCCTAACCGTACTCGGATCTATATATCTCGGATACAAGTACCTTTTCCATCTACAGTCCGAGCTATTACATAACTTCAGAAGTAGAAAAGAGGGGAGAGATATATTGAATTCCTAAGAACACGGACGACGGATCCCAACAAAAAGAATTTTTTTCCTTTTTCAGCTAACGATTTGGACACGCTCCACAACACACTTGTCCTTTTCATAGTTACCAACTATCTTCTACTAAGATACTTGGAAACTAGGGGGACATATGTTGATACGGACATGTGTCCAATCCGTTAAGGGCGCCATAGAGCGTGTCCTAAAGCGCATCAAGGCTGAGATAGCCTATTCATCGCTAGTCCGACCTTCGAATAGTCCGACATAAAGGAAACCATCTCAGGTCAACTAGTATCTACAAGTCAGCATGCCATTTCAGCGAGGTCCGACCAAGCTAAATGGATGACTTCCGAACCTGACAAAAGGTCACATGGTCCTTCCAAGGACCACAAACTGTATCGATCTAAGATGCTAAGCGGGCAGACGAGAGAATCTCGGACGACGCCATCATCACTGATAACGGACGTATATAACATAACCAATGAGATACTTGGTGGAACTCTAGTCCGGACACCTTGAGTTACTAAGGCGGATCAACCAAGCATACAGATCTGCCGAGTAACATACCGGACCCAACATGCGGAAGAGTACTCTCGAGGAAAGGTCCAACTACCCTCGGGCCCACCGATTAGTATTGGATTCTTTCACTAATGGTAGTGGTAAAGGTAGCGTTGGTGTCCCAATCTGAAGCATACACTTGGCATCATCTTGTGAGCAATCTCATAAGATAGGATAACTATAAATATAGCACAAGGTCCAAGACCTTAAGGGAGGCGATATCAAAGTGAGGATCCCAAAGTGACAAACACTCTTGATTTCATAACCTTCCTCATAACTATTAAATTGAGAGCTTCTAACTCTCTCTTGAGTAAAGTCTCTTATCGGATTGACATAGGCAATCCGGGTAACCCATTCTAAACCCCCCACTTAGTCCTTTCAGGTACTCAAGCTCGGACCAGTCTTGCTTCGGACTTCAAGTAGGAGGCGGATCCTAGATTAGGTTAACTATAATAGTTTAGTTAATGTTCGAGGTTTTACCCTCAACAGTTAGTATAATTTTTATATTTTTTTAATTCAAAATTAAAAAAGGCAAAAAGGGACAAACTACATATGGAACCCTGTTAGGTTTTCTAATTACAAATGGGTCCCTGTTAGATCAACAACAACATTCATGTCCAATCCGATACAATTTAATTACATCTAAGTCAACGAATTTGACTTTTGGCGAATTAAAACTTTGAAAAGCTATTTGTACCCCTCTCCAAATTATTAGCTTTTAGTTAGTGGAGGTCATTTTGTAGAAGACATTAAGTCCAGATTATGTTGTTTAATTCGATTGTTTTTGTTCATGTTTTACGTTTTGCTAATACTCATGATCTTTCTAAGTTTATAGGCAACGATAGTGATGGTTTCTTGGATTTACCGTTCGTGGTGATCCTTTGTACTGTACTGTTCTTATTATCAATGAAAGTCAATATATTCATGCTAAAAAAAAAAAAAAATACTTCACTTATAGGTGTAAACGTGTCGACTACTTAGATGTAATTAAAGTGACTATTATGTGCTTACATGTAATGGAAATATATATGACCGTTATTTTAAAAAAATAGTAAAAAAATTATTCTCAAGATTATAAAAAATATGAAATAAATAATACAATTTCAAGAATTTAATTATAATTTTATAAAAAAATAATATGTACTTAATTGAAAATCAAAAACTATTTTTAGGCCAAACTGAAAGAAACTTCAAGTGTCTAAAATGTCCAGCAAAATTAGTTTTTGCAATCTAGTTCATGGTACAAACCTAATTCTAAAAAATTAAAGGATGCTTTTAAGTTTCAAAAACATTCAATTCAGTCCTGTTTTTTCATAATCGAATTCAATAATCAAACAAACTCAACCAAGATCAAACCCTTGTATTCACTAACATATAATCGATCAGGACAACAACTAATTGATCAAAATAAGGCGCTAATTTTGAATATGAAAATTCACAATTGATGGGTCATCCAAAGAACCCAATTTAAAAAACCCTTTAAAGCTTTACAAACTCAGCCATGGTTGATTCTTAGATCAACTACACTCACGAAATCGTAATCCAAGAGAACGAAACGAATCTTCCACGTCCGTCGTTAATGGTGGCTGGAGCTTCCCACTTTATTAACTCATCATCAATAATGGATAACCGGGGAAGGGAAGAATGTTTGATGATGACGATGATATTGGATTGCTCCGTCAGTGGGCGGAAAGACGGAGAAGAAGATGATGTTTTGCAGCAGTTTCAAGGTTATGTAGTTGGTCTTTGTATGTCATACGTTAGTAGTGGATGATTAAAAATTAATCTTATTGAACATGTGGGGTTAGTGCAACTGTCTACTCTAATTATAATTTTATTTGGGATACAAAACTTCAAAAGAGAAAGTTTTGTATTTGGGGAGTTGCACTTAAGCTTTACCTTTTGCAACTTTACTGGTACCGAACATGGTTATATGTAGTCAATGCTGTTTGTGTTATATGTGCTTTGTTTACGAAAAGAATTATCTACTACTTTTCAATTGTTTATTTTCACGCCAGATTTGGCCATGTTCACATGTAGTAGTGTGTGCAACACCATCTTCAAATTTCGAGCAATAATTGTGACATCTACATTGTAACTCAAATGCAAAAAAAAGAAAAAAAAAAGGAATTTATTGTCATCGTTTTGTGGTTATTATAGCTTACAATAAATAGGATACCTCATCATGCACAACAAGATGTGATAGTAAAATTTTATGGAGTTTGCTTGCAACTATCCTTGCAAATGTGAATTATTTGTTCTTTTTTTGTTTGGGTTCTAACAATGCCAAATAAACATCTTGGAGACCGCCAGTTAAAGATACGATTAAAGTGAATATATATATGCAATTACTCTCTCATATGGAAGCAGTGTTGGTTTGGGCTTAATTACAAGGAATTTTCTGGGCCAAACCATTTTTCAGAACCATTTTTTCATTCTTTCTTTGGATCTAGATAGAGTGTTGCACAGTCAAAAAGGTTTATTGGGTAAATAACAAGGGCGGTAGAAGTTAACGTGAAGAGAGGTTGTCAGTTTGTACTTATGTCATGGCAGTCAAATGTTACATGACACACACTATTTCAAATTTCTTTGTTAGGGGGGCCGTTATCTATGTTTCTCGCAACTATATTGAGGTAGCTCAAATTTGATTATTAGAGAATACCCGCATTGGGTGGCGAATGACGTCGATTTTGGTGACGGGATCCGTGAGATTTTCTGACGTTGGGTGGCGTCATGAAATCGCGAAATTTCAAAATTTTTTTTTTTTAAATTTTTTAAAAACATATTTAACATATTAGAAGAGTGTTTAGAAGTTGAAATTAATAAAATTGCGTTTTAGGCTCGTTTTACAATTTTAAGTTTAATTAAGAGAGAAAAATGAGTTCGAGATGGGATGATCCAAACATAGTCAAGAGTGGTCTCTATTTGTAGATCTCGAAAATACAAAGCCGTTGGTGATTTTTATTTATTTTTTGCATTTTTATTTTTCGAGTTATTCGCGTTTGAAATTGGACAAAAAAAAAAAAAAAAAAAGAATGAATCAGGTGGCAGCAGCCGATTGGGGGGTGAGAGTGCAATGCACCCGTGAGAGTGACGGGGGTGAGAGTGACGCGCCCGTGGCGCGTCGACTCTCACTGACGAGCTGCAATTTGACCTACGATAAAATTGCATTGATGATTAATTTAAAAGAATAAATAAAAAGAGTAAGTCTCATTAGAGACGATCTCTATATAATTTATTTAGAGACAGACCTATATTTTCAAGAAAATCATCGATGTTATTAATCAAAACAACTATGTTTTTAGTGTTTTTTCATATTATGACAAGACTTATCTCGTTCTTAACATAAACGTTTTAAATAATAACATGAATAATTTTAATATAACATAGGTCGTCTCTAAATAAGTTATCTACAAACCGTCTAACAGACTCTATAAAATAGGAGTAAAAGGATTGAGAGGCCATGGCGGCACGTGACCCTCCCGTGCTGGTTCGGTGCTATAGTATATATGACCTTTTCCGACCGTTAGATTATTTCCCTTTCCTCTCTAACGTTCAGATTTCTCAGTCTCTCTATCTACTCTCTTCTCCTTCGTTCTGAGAAAAACCAAAATTTCGTCTTGAATTCCATTTCTTGCGCCTCTTATACCAATCTTGCCAGTAAAGGTATTTATTATATTGGACTACTGATACTCCGAGCCATGGCGAAACGGAAATCTCCCTGTAACCCATCCAAACGCGAAAAAAATCGAGAAACTCTTTTTACAGCATTGCTCAAGATGTCGCAGAATCTTACGGAAGAAAGGAGACTTCTTGAAGACAGAGTCAAATCATTGATTGGAATAATCCACCAGGTCAATTTCCAATTTTTTTCAGATTTTGATTATTCTGTAGCAGCAAAATTAGGGTTTCTTGTGGATAATTGGGGCTTTTTTCTTTCTTGTCTACTGCAGATGAATATGGAGCACAAATTTGACTCTTTGAAATTAAATTTTTTGTTGGGTTTGAAAGGAAGAGAAGCATCTACTTACAAGCACAGATATGGTGAGTTTTTTGTTTTTCTGTTTTGATGTGTTTTAGTAGTACTTCATAAAAGAGACATGAGTTCCTTATTCTTTCGATTTTGACTGCTTTATGCTTCTGTTATAGGTTAAAGGAAAGAAAAAGTTATTCACTTTAAACAACTTAAGGGCCGGCCATCCGTTTCAGTTTGGAACTGAGCCAAAACTACATGATTTTCTAATACCTATGAGGATATACTAAATTCGGAAGAAATCATTCTGCGTAAATAACTGATACCTATGGATTTTGTGGGTATTCTGTCCTTTTACACAATGTTGAAGGAACAGACAGATACATTGTGGTTACAGGAATATGCAAATACAATTAGTATTCCCTTGTTGAACTGTAGTCAGCACCTGGAAACCTTGTATCGCCACACCTTTGTGCTATCGTGCAATGTGTGAACCGCATGGCATGTTTCAGTTCTTTCTTCAACCACAACCACGTGCCACTAGTTTGACTGTACTTATATCCTCACGTGGGAGTAGATGTACGTGGTAGAAAGTTTTGATGCATCGTTTATGCTTCTGGTGATCACTTTTTGGCTTCTTTGTTACCCAGTGTATAACGAGCTGTAGGTTTCAAGGTCAGGTTTCCCTTTCTTACCTTTATCTTATATCCATGAAATGCAGAGAATGCTGATAATGAACTCGCTGATTTTAAGGAAATGCTTTCATTACTATCTCAGAAAAAATCCGAGTCAAAGGTTTGTTCTTCTCACTATTGACATCTTTGATGGGTTTCCAATTGTCTTGGGTACAGTTTTAAGTTTTAACAGTTTTTGCAGGATCTAGTTGTAGATGGTAAAGGCAAAGGCCCTCAAAACAAGATACTTCAGGATGAGATAAGGAGACTGAAAAGTGAACTCGAAAAAATACAACTGAAGAAGACATCTGAGGTTAATGCATTATTGGATGAAAAGAAATTTGTTTGGAATCAGTACAATAAAATGGAGAGTGACTTCACCGAAAGATTGAAGAACAAATCTAGTGAAGTTGATCAAGCTAATGAAAGAATGAAGGCGCTTATAAACAAAGCAGAGGAACTAGTAAATTCAAATAATATGTTAAGGACTGACCTGGCTAAGGTGGAATATGACTCGTCTCAAAAGACAAGTGAAATCTCCAGACTTTTGATGGAAATTGAGGTCTTGAAGTCTAGGTCGGAGTCTGAGACACCTGTATTGCACCCCTGTAGGGAAACTAGAGGGTCTGCCGCCACCGCGAATGGCAGTGCCAAAGTGATTGATAAAGTATCCAATACGGAAAAGGTGATGTAGTCTTTTCATTCTTTTGCATCTCTTGCTGTTGGCTCCCATATTTCTCGTGGTTACTTTCATGGTGTCCATGAGCTAGCTAGTTTTGTATCTTGTGTTTTATTGCATCAAAGTCACATTAACCTTGGTCACTTTGGGTATGGGTATGTCGGTATGAGACACTTCATGTTAGGCCAAAAATGAGTTTTTGTTCCTTGAAATAGCCGTGTCCGACACCCGGATACACACCCTTGTCGGGTACTTGGTGCTGAGTCCGGGTAACATATTCAGCACCAGTTGTGCTCAAAGTTGGAACAGTTCGTGTAACTGGTGAGTCTGTAAAGTCAGGGAGTAAACTAGGTTTTGACATAACTCTGTATTTTTAATATGCAGATGTCTCGTGTGAAGCCAAGTGCTCATAAATCAACTGGAGGAAAAGCTCCAAAGAAACAACTCTGTGTTAGGGTACTTCCTCGGCTTCTTTATACTTCTATTTTACTCTAAGAGACCTGCAAAACTTTTGGAACATCCTTTCCTGACTTGCATCTATTTGAAGGTTTCTGGTTCACAAAATCGACTCACTTTTTCGCATTTTAACTACTTGTGGTAAAGACAGGCAGAAATTACTAGAAATTAAACTGCAAAAATTGCACTTTACTCTCTTTTCCTTTCTTCAAAAGAAAAGGTCTGATATCCAGGAAAATTTTCTAGGGTGAAAACGTATAGCCAAATCTTAGAGAAAATATTCAGTTTTATGACTGTCAAGAGCATGCTCATAAGTGAATATGATATCTGTAGGAACGCAGTACGTTGAAAAGGAGAGCGGATGATGCTATTACAATCCCAGATGACACCCCGAAACTGTTCACATCGTCCTTCAAAGTTCCCAAGTTGAAGCATTCTCCGTCAAGGCGCAAGTAGTTTTGCAGCTCTCTCTTCCCTTTAGGAAACTTTTGTAATTATTTCCATGTTGTGTGTATAATTTACATTAGGAAACGGCGCATGTTTACTGTAAATTTTCTGAGTAATTAATTTCTTTTGCAATGGAGATGCTCAATTTGTTTTGGCAAAAACCAAAAGTTCATAAATTGCGACAGAGTTACAGCTCGGTGATTGTCCGGCAATGCAACTATGTGTGGAACCGCAATGTTTATATCATGTTTTAGATACACATCAAAGTCACAAAGGACAATTGGGACAGAGGGACTATTCTACCTGAAGCGATGTGATATACTCCCTCTATTTCAGAGAAATTGTTACATTTTGACTTTGACCGATCAACTGTCTTTGAGTTTGACCACGAATTACTCATAAACGATAATAGTAAATAATTTAATAAAATCATATAATAAAAATTTTCATTATATAATTTTAATAATTTATTTATTAATATCGTTTAAGAATATTGCCAAACGCTGGCATATAAAGTAAAATGTAATACTTTTTCTGAAATTGAGGGAGTAACTGCCATGTTGGTTCATGAATCATGCCTTCATGGGATCTATATATATAGTTACGTGTCAATCGGTAGATTGTGTTCAACACCCAAGTATAGAGAGGGGCAAGCTATATACCTCAAGAATTTGCAATAGTTAACATGCTTACTCACATGGGAATTAGTAGATCCGTGTTTCACATGTGACTATAGAAAGAGGCAAGCCAGCCAGAGTCTTCCTCATGTGTGAGTTCATCAACTTGACCATTGTACGAGTTTTGATAGTATCATGTAGAATACGGTCCAATCACTCGTTTTGTAAGGGTGAAGGTTATTCCATATCATGTAACACATAAGCAATACATTCTCGAGTAATATGGATAGTTAATTAAGTCATCCGACTAAAAATATTGAACTACTCACACATGGAATACTCAAGTCATCCGACTAAAAATATTGAACTACTCACACATGGAATACTCAACTAGTGTGGTAGTTTATCATATGAAACGTATGGATTAATTAAGTTGTTATAGATTGCGCATCCAGAGACCAGAAATACCACAAGAAAAATATGCTCATACTTTGAAGCCTTACACTTAGAAGGGTGATTTCACGCCAGGCACTCTTTGCACCATTTTCCTCTTTCTCGTAATACAATATTTAAAATCTCTCAATCAACATAATAATGAATTATACATGGTTAAATGCAAATAACCCCGAGGATTATCAAAAGAATTTTAAAAAAAAATTAAGAGTGATAGAGCACGCCAAATCTCTTAGTTAAAAAAATAGCACTAAACCCTCTAAGTTCCTATAAAATTTTGCATGAAACCCGCTTACCTGTACTTCCTCGGTACCGTCGGAAGTGTCGCATTTTGAGTTTTTTCGGTCAACCGTCTCCAACTTTGACTACGAAATAATTTTAAACCATAAATGTAAAAAGTTCGATTAAATTATATAATGAAACTTTAAAGACTAAAATTTCATTATATAATTTACTGAATATTTTACATTTGTGGCTTAAGATTATTTCGTAGTCAAAGTTAAAAACCGTTGACCCGAAAAAGTCAAAATGGAACACTTCAGGCGCAAGAAATAAAGTTAATCACTAAATAACAATTTAGTTTTTTTACGGTATTTTATGTATTCTTTTATTATTAAAATAAAATTAAGGTGTGTGTGTGTCTGTCTATATATATATATATATATATAAAACTTTTTTTTAGTTTAACGGGTATATATGTCACGTAAAAGATCTGAGTTTAACGAAAAATCTAACATCATTAGTAACAAGTGAATGAACTAAGGTGAGAGAATTTCATGCGGGATCTCTCTTTTAATTGTTTTTAATTTTAAAAATCTTTTTGATAATTTCTGAGTTATTTGCATCTAACCCTATATAATTCATATTTATTGTTTGCTTAGTTAAAGCCTCAAGTCGATTAATGCGGATGGTTCTTTATTAGTAGGATTTAGAATAATTAGTAATGACTACATTTCTATCTTAATTTTGTAAGATTAATAGTTAATTAAATAGTTTAAATATTTTGAAGACTAGATGATAAGATTTAAACTGATGAGAGATTTTTTCTTTAATACATTTTGTTCAATGATTTTGTGACACTTTAAGTTGGCTTTTATGACATTCTATTATCTACATGGCATCTCATGCGTCAAAGAAGGTTATAAAGGAAAATAAATTTTGTAGAAGTCTAGTTTAGAATATTTATTTTGGAAGAAGGCTATTTTGTCAATTCATTCATAAGATATAGTATCGAATTGGGGAAATTAGATCCATTTCTTTTTCTTTTTTTTTTTTGAGAACAAATCATTCCATTCAAGAATCAATAACGACAGGGTTTACAACTGGAAGATCAGATAAACCTACAACATCTGACCCAATAATATTTGCTAACAAATGGGCCAACTTAGGCTTTGTTCTCTTCAACTGAAAACTCATTCAGTTCAGTTCAGTTCAGTTCTGCTTAGTTATATTTTATACTATAATTCAGTTCAGTTCAATTCAGTTCAGAAAGAGGCCTTATTTCCACTACGTCTAGTAAAATTAAAAGAGGAAGACAGAAAATAAGCTGATAAATTTTTTGCATCTTCAATAATCGAACCCGCAGTTGATAAAGAAACAGACTCATCACGCAATTGATTAACCACAGAAATAGAATCTCCCTCGATAAACTGAAAACTGAAAAGAATTAAAAGAATGGTAAAAAAGCTTAATTAGATCCATTTCATTCATAGGTGAAAATAACATACTATATTTAACAGGGAAAATTGCAATGTTTAACGAAACACGATGAGATAATAAATCTCTAAAATTAATACAAGAGTATCTACCAATTTCGAAATTATATATAGGACTAATACGCCAAAAACTTCACTTAAATTATTATAACACCACCTTATAGATGATAGTACATATTTGTCACCTACAGTCCGTTATCAATTAAGAATATAATACGTATATGGTGTAGCAAACATATTAGCTTTGGAAGGTAGATATATATTATATGGTGTAGGCCGGTAAAGAGAGAGAGAAGTTAGCTCAGGAAGCATGCTAGCTGCCAATTAGCAGTGATCACATTCCACGTTTTCAATCTCAATGAAGGCCTTTCAGTCAACTATTATAACTACTACTTAAAAAATAAAAAATAAAAAAAATTGTAAAAAAACAAAATTCAATTTTATCACGAATGAACTTATGTTTTATATCTAAGTTCGTTCTTGGATTACGGGGGAGAAAACTTTCTTGTTTTGAGGGGGAGTTTAGTATATGTATATCTGCACTAACTCATGTGGTTTAGGTTTTGTGAAGAAAGGTAAAAAGTCGGAAAATGTAAATGTGAGTATTTTTTACAATACCAGTCCTGGTGTGCCTGAAACACACAAGATACACACTGGAATATCAAAGCAGTTCTCAGTGTTTTTATGTGGTGTACCGGAAACACCATATTCGGTAGATTTCTGATGTGCGGAAAAAATCTGTTGTATATCAGATTTCTTATTGGATTTTGCATTTATTCAATTTCCTAATTGATTTCGCAATTTTAGTTAGTGTTGTGCAGATATATTTAGGTTGAACGGAGAAGTCACGAGATCTTGGTTGATTTGTTGGGAAGTATTTAAATTTATCCTACAAGTTAATTAAGAGATAAATAAGTATCTAGGCTATTTATGGATTGTTGGACTTTGAAGAAAACTCGTGGTGATTAGTGTTTTACATCATAAAGGAAGTAGCAAAGGATCTTGGATGGATATATTCAAGAAAGCAAAATGCGTTTAGAAGAAGAAGAAGTCCACTAGGACTTGGAATCCTAAAGCAAACGAACTATGAGATCACAACAAATTTAATGTCTGCTGCTGGACGTTTCTGAACATTATATATACACCAAGAGCTCATCTAGATGGATACGGATGCAAGAGCTATAAAACTAGGGTTTTCATATTATTTGCATACGCTTTCCGTCAAGTTTTTTTGTGAGCTTTATCTAGCTTTCTTCTTTGTGTGATCCAGAGGTAGTTAGCTAGATTGGAAGAGGTAGTTCTCCTCGTTACTTAGTTGTTTTGCATCTAGAGATATTCGTAGAATAGATCTAGAGTTGTTTTGTATTCATTATCAATCTACGTATAGTGAATTTTTTCGTCTTGAGGCTCGGTGGATTACAGAAATATAATCTGCTAGAAACATACAAAAGTGTCATCTAAATTCTGTTGTTGCACTGCTATTTATGATTTTACAAAAATTGAAACCCTTTCTTTTGACAATATGGTTGTACCAAGGACTTAGATTGCAAAATGGATTTTGTTGGTCACTTCTGATTTATTTCAATTTGGCCCAGAAAAAGTTTATGATTTTTCAATTAACTTCATAAATATTTTAGAAAATTATAATTAAATCCTGAAAATTATATTATCTATTGTTTTATGATTTTTAATATTTTTTGATTAAATTTTTAGTTGCATGGACTGGAAACAAGAAGTTTAGAAAATAAAAGGACTGCCTTTTGAAAATTCAATTATGTCCAAGGACTTGAGTTGTATATAGGTTTGGCAATTTGTAAAAGTTGATATTTGAAGAGGGGTAAAAAGGTCTTTTTCAGGTTTTAATTCGCCAAATATCAAATTCGTGGTCTTAGATGTAATTGATTTTTATCGCATTGGACTTACATGCTATTGTTTTGATTTAATAGTTACCCATTTGCAATAACGAAATTTAAGACGTGTACCATATGTAATTCACCGTTTTAATATATAGGTATTGTGGTGTTGAGATACATTTTATATATTTGAGAAGTTACTTAAATGGAATTTTCTATTCTAACGTTCATTTATTATCGATTTGAACATAGATATCCGTTAGTTGATCCACAGGTTTTACGGGATTATATGATCCAGCTCCAATTCTTTTGATTTGAATCTATTTTACTTGTAATTATATAGCTATGTTTCAAGTGTAACATAACAAATTGTTGATTTCACGTGTCTAAACACTGATGGCTCGGCCCTGGGTAATCTGGGACATGCGGGTATTGGCTGTATTTTCAGGAATCACTGTGGCGAGTTCATACAAGCTGCTTTTGGATACATAGGCTATACGGATAATAATGTAGCTGAGATGGTAGCTCTTCGTACAGGACTTAAACTAGCGCTTCAACGAGGTATGTCTAAGCTACTTATTCAAACTGATTCTCACTACTTGTTTGCTTGTCTGTGCAGGAAGCAGGACCCAGCTCGAGCGCACCGGCCGCTGATCCATGAGTTACGGCATCAGACACGTGCTTTCCAGGTTGTTCAAATAGCTTTCATCTATAGGGAAGCAAATGGTATAGCTGACAGTCTGGCTAAGTATGGTAGTTCTCTTAGTACAGTGACTAGTAGTAGCGGTGTGATGTTGTCTGATTTTACTCCTCCTAGACTAGGTTCTTCTGGTCGTGTTATCCCAATTTTGCATGTCTGGGATAGGTGTCCGGCTTGGTTAGGTTCTTTACTAACTTCGGATCTTTGTACTACTTCTACTCGCCTGGTTTCCAAGGACTCGGTCCTGGGAACATCCGTTTGTACATTATCTTAGTAATAATATATGTTGGGGAAAGTTACATATACCCCCCCCCCCCCCCTCTTAGATGCCCTTCTCACATCTGACTACCACTCAGATCAACAATTACATCCAGGTCCATTAATCCGTTTTTACGTTAACCAGCTTAATTCGCCCTTCAGCTTATTCACAAACCAAACATGGCCTTAGTTACTTTGATTCACTTTTACTAGGGTTAATTACATTTCCAAAAAATTCCACTCCACCCGCCAAAACATTCCGTCTTCTTCCCCCAAACACCCAGTCCGCCATTAACGTTCGATCCACCACTGACGAAGCAAAATTCGCACCATAATCGGCCAATATTTGACGTTCGACGATGCAATTCTTCGTTGTTGAATGCTTACGTGAAGAATCGAACACAACAGTAAGGTATTGGTGCTATTTGAATTTCAAATTTTTTTGGTTTTTTTTCTTCTTAAATTGACATGTTCGTCATGTTGTTAATTGGATGTCGTAAATTTGTGTCCGATTGTATTGGAAATCGGCTTAGTATAAAGCTAGGCTTTTTATACTTGCAGCAGCTTCTACTAATCGAAGCTTGTATTTTGTGGTTTATTTGACTTATTTCAGTGACAATGGGGCCGTTGTTCAACATTCGGATTCACTACTGTAAGGATCAATACATGATTGCCAATATCTATTCTTCAAGGTACACATACGCAAAACTGTTGAAGGATGTTGATGATTCTGTGTTATCTGATGTGCAAACTCAGGGTTCTCTGTTTTTTAGTATGATGGCTGATATTGAGAATTCATTTGATCAAATTGAGGTTGTAAGTGATCATGCTGTTAAGCTAATGTTTGAACTTAACATGAAAAACAAAGAAGTTGAGTTACATTTAGAAACTGCAGATGTTGAGCCTCTAGCTATAGATAGGTCTGCAGTTAAAAAGAAGAGAGGGGGTAAGAATGCATATGAATTTGTTGATGTTGGTATAGATGTTGAATATGTACCCCCTCCCACCAAACCTCAACCTCAGAATCAATATGCTACTGGTACTAGAAGAAGATTGTTTAGGACTTGTAAGCCTAAAACTCAACCCCAGTACCCCCCTGAAATCATTGACTTGACTGATCATCCAATGTCTGAAGATGAACCACCACATGCCACTCAAGAAACTCAGAACACTCAACAACCTAAGTCTCCACCTGTATCAACTGAACCAACTCCCCAAACTCCTACTACACATTTCCATGAACCAACTGAACCAACTCCACAAACTCCTTACATTCCTAAAGTGGTTGAATCTACTCCTTTGATGTCTGTTGGGAGTGAATTTGTTGTTAATGATGATGATTTTGAGGAAATGTTGGAGAATATTCTGACAAAAAACCAAGCTGCAGTGGAAACTGGTGCAGGGAGTAGGGTGGATAATTGTGAACAGAATAGGGTAGAAACTGGTGAAGGGAGTAGGGATAAGCATGTGGATGAGGGCTTAGTTGAGGACTGGGGTGATGATGATAATGCAGAAACAGAGGAGCCATCTAGAGCTGACAAGGGGAAAGGTAAGATGCATGAAAGTGATTGTGAAGCTACTGATAGTGATGATGAAGATTTCAATGAGGCAAGAGAAAATGGAAGTGAATCTGAGAGTGAGAGTTATGTTGATGAGAATGAGCATGGAGTAGGAGGAAATGAGAGTGGCAGTGGAACTAAGAATGCAACTAATGGGGATGAGAGTGATGGTGATAGGGAATTGTATGGTTGGGAAGATGATGCACCTAATACTCAATATCTGCATGAGAGTGAGGATGAGCAAATTGGCTTCACCAGGTGTGTGCATTCTGAATCAGATGGAGATGGGGAAGAGCTAGATGCAAATGCAACTGAGAATGCTGGTGAGAATCATGAAACTGAGAATGCACATGAGATTAATGATGATGATGATGCTGAGTTTCATTATGTAAGTGATGAACAAAATGAATTGAGTGATGCAGAATGGATTGGAGATGAGTTCCAAGATCACATTGAAGACTGGGACAAAGAGTTTAAAGAAGGAGATGTCTTTTGTAATATAAAAGACTTGAGAATGAGGGTGACAGAGTATGTGTTGAAAGTTGGGTTCATGTTGGTTAGGAAGAAGAATGATACATCCAAATTCACAGTACACTGTGGAGGCAAAGGTTGCCCATGGAGGTTGCATGCTTGTAAGTTACACTATACTTGATTGACTACTTAATCAACATTCCTTTGATTGACTCCTTAATTTACACTCTAACTTGTATGTCTGTAACTGCAGGTGTTTTGGATGATGAAACATCATTCATGATTAAGACTTATAATGGTGAACATAAGTGTGTAAGGAAGGTGGATCAGAGACAGGCAGACTCTAATTGGCTGGCTACCAAGTTGATTGAACCTTTGAAGGAGAATCCTGGAATTAGTGCCAAGAAACTGATGCCATGGGTGAATAGTAAACTTGGGCTTGTTGTGCCTTATATGAGGGTTTACAGGGCAAAGATTAAAGCTGAAGAGATAATGGGAGGCAACCCTGAAGAGGCATTCAAGATGGCACCTAAGTACAGAGAGATGGTACTTAGAACAAATGTAGGTTCTCTGGTTGAGATATTTGTGAAACCTGCCATTGATAGGCCACCACAATTCCAAAGGATGTTTTGTGGATTGGAGGGATTGAAAAGAGGCTTTCTTAATGGCTGCCAACCATTCCTTTTCTTTGATGGATGTCACCTAAGGGGCAGATTTGGAGGTCATCTGTTGAGTGCTGTTGGAACCGATGCAGATTGTGGCATATTTCCAGTGGCTTGGGCCATAGTAGAGTCTGAGTGTAAAGACTCATGGGGTTTCTTCCTTCAGTGCCTTGAGAACTTTGTTGGTCCATGGGATGTGGACAAACATTGGCACTTCATGGCAGATAGTCAGAAGGTAGACTTGTAAACTTTCACTTCCATTTATATATTTTCACTAACAAATTCGTATTTGAACTTGCAGGGATTGGTGCCAGTCATTGAAGAGTTAGCACCAACTATTGTCAATAGAAAATGTGCTAAGCACATCTATGACAATTTCAAGCTCAAATGGAGAAGTGTAGACCTCAGAAAGTATTTTTGGCAAGCAGCAACTGCCTATACCTTATATGGTTTTAACAAGGCTATGGTGAAGATTAAGAATGCAAGTGTGCCAGCATATAACTACTTGATGAACATTCCTCTAGGCTTTTGGGCAAGACATACCTTTGACCCAACTCCCAAGATAGATCACTGTACCAACAATGTAAGTGAAAGCTTCAATTCTTGGGTGGAGCCTGTGAGAGGATATTCTATCCTTAACATTATGGAGGTAAGTGGTATATGCAATACTTGATGGTTTGTTACACTTGCTTCTACTTGTATAGTTTGTGTACTTGCTTGTAAACTGTGTATTGTTGGTTATGGTATAGGGCTTGAGAACCCAAGTGATGCAAAGAGTAACTGTGAGGAGGAAGAAGGGGGTTGCATGTACATCAGTTGTAATGCCAAGGGTGTTAAAGAAATTAAATGACACCCATGATCAGTCAAGAAAGTGCAGACTGATTTCAGAAGCTGGGCATATATATGAGGTTGAGGATTACAAATACACATTTGTGGTAAACCTTCAGAGTAGGACTTGTGATTGTAAGAGGTGGGACATGAGTGGGATCCCATGTAGGCATGCCTGGGTAGCTATCAATCATAATAGAGAGGATGGGGAGAATTACTTGAGTGCTAACCATACCAAGGCAGCATATATTAGAGCATATGATATGATGATTCTACCTGTGCCTCAAGTCCCCTTTTGGCCCACTGATTTGACTCAGGAAGTGTGCTCACCACCTGATGTATTGAGAGCTCCTGGCAGGCCTACTATTACTAGGATTAGACATCCAAGTGAAGGTGGTCAGGGTGGTTCAAGGAAGCCTAAGGTGCCATTGAACAAAACAAGGAGACCACCTAAGTGTAGTTTATGTGGTGTTAGAGGGCATAATTGTAGGAAGTGCCCTACCTTGGTGAGCTAACTAGTACATTCTCAGTTTTCTTTGTGATTTATGAGTTCATATTATAACTCTATTGTATCTTGCAGCAAAAAAATGATGATGAAGATGTGCTCAACCAAGGCCAACCAACTGATAGTGAGCAGCAAAATGGAGCTTCTGATGTAAGACTTTGTCTGATTTTATATATGTTTCTCTAGTAAGTTTGTGTACTATGATGAAGTCATGTTAGTTTGATTGTAATTAGGATGGGTAAATGTTGTTTGCTTGTATAGGATGCAAACCAAGAAAGGCCAAATGTTGATAATAAAAGACCTAGAACTGGAGCTGTTGGTGATGAAGGGCCTAGTGAAACTGCTAGTGGCAGAGGAAGGGGAAGGGACAGAGGAGAAGCTAGTAGAAGAGGAGGATCAACAAGGGGCAGGGGGCTTGGTGCTTGGTTTGGTACCACACCTTAGTCACTTGTAGTTATTTGCATCTATTTAGTTTGTGTTTATGCAGTTTTTGTTTTGTTTGATGGATTTGGAGTCATTGATACATCTTAGTTGGTGTTTTTGGGTTTGTTTTGATTGATGACTTTGCTTTGGAGTACTTGATAGTTGAAACAGTTTGGTTAGATCTCCGTTGCCCAATTTGTATTGAAACTTTCATTGGAAAATTAAGTTCAATACAAAGTACTTCCTAATCTACTTGTTCTTCTAGCTGAATGCTTTACAAATTTGCACAAACAGGTACACTGCAAACAACAACAGGTTTAGGCAAATGAGTTGCCTAATTATACTATACTTGTCTTCGTTTGGGTGCACTCTCTTCTTCTGTCTTCTTTGCACCATTGTATCCTCAGGTTCCTCCGTAGGTAGCTCTCTTGTAGCTTGTTGTCTTTGAACTGTCGTGTCTTGTTGTCTTCTTGTAGCTATGTGTCGTGGTGGTACAAATTCACATGACAGTTCGGCATGGATGAAATCTCCTAGAACTTGTGTTTGCACATTTTCTTCCTCATGATACCATTCCGACCACCCATGCTTTGGACAACCCCAATAAAATCTTCCCTCATGCGGTTGATACTTTGTAACGGATAGAACCGTTCGCTTACTACAATTTGAATTCTTACAAATAGGACGAATAACAACACTTGACGAATCACCACTCGATGAATGCATAATTTAACTAGACAATTGTAATTTGGAGTGTAAAAATCTGAAATAAGGAGCCAAAATGGACTGTTTTCAGTGTTTAAATAGGAAAAATTCACTCCCAAAATAGTTCCAACGACTAGTTTTTTAAAAATAACGGTAACTAAATAATTACGACTAAGTACCGGATAAAACAAGTTCAATTACATGTAGGTCCTCATGTGATTCACACGTGACAGTAGTAAGTTAAGTCTGTTTGGCCAATTTCAAAAGCTGAAATTCAAACAGGGGCAAAATTGGCTTTTCCGTGTTTAAATTCGCCGAAAGTCAAATTCGTGGACCTGGATGTAATTGATTTATATCGAACAAGACTTGTATGTAATTGTTGATTTAAGTGGTAGCCATCTGCAACATTTGAATATAACAGGGGGCCTATATGTAATCTGCCCATGTTGTGTTACTCAAAAAAAAAAAAAAAAACATAATAAATTGTTTGCGCTGCGTGGGCAGTTCGAGCAATTGGTCATTCTCGCTAGCAAAAATTCATCACACGTATAACTTTGTTCACTGATCTGATCATCTGAGAAAGAGAGAACAAAAAGAAAAATCAAAGAAACTCTGTGGCTATCAACTATCAAGCTCGTGCTTTAAGTGTACCACCTAGGTTTTATTTATAAGATTGGGACTTTTGTCAGTCATGGTGGTGTAATGATATAGCTAAATACAAACACACCATGTCGCCCAGGTTGGTATGGGACCTTTTGATACCCAAACCTACACCACTTGATGTACTTTAATATAAGCATCCTTTTTCTCTTTCGATAATATACTAGTATCAAGCTAGTCCTTCTCTTTAAGAGTCTGAACAAGAACGTAACCTTGATAATTTGATCTGGCTAGTTAATTCTATCAATTGTTGTCCGCCCGTGGCAACTGGAACATCAATTCATCATAAAGGTCCTTGGTTGGATTTTGAAACCTTCCGCGAATTCATTTGCTAATTCATCAAATCTATGTTTCACAAATTAATTGTTAAGTTAGGTCGTTAGCTTTGTAGATGTCTATGGAAATATATTTACTAAACTAATTAATGGATAACCAACCTAACAAATCAATTAATTTATTCAATTTCAAAATCTAAATGTTCAACTTATATTTGTTTAGTTATGTATACTTCTTCCGTCCCGGGTTGAACTTTCCGTGAGTCTAAACACAAATTTTAAGGGAAAAATGAATAAAGTATGAGAGATGATGAATAAAGTAGTAAAGATGGTGAATAATGTATGAAGGGTATTGAATAAAGTAGGAGATATATTTTTTTATTTGAGGAAGTGGAAGTTGAAACCGGAACATCCCAGAAAAATGAGAAAAATGATACGTAGAATTTAGATGGTGAGAAGTTGAACTCGGGACGTTGGGAGTATTTGTTTAGTAAAAGCTCAATTACCCAACTAGACTATATATGGAGGAAAGGAAATCAAGTTTCTAAGCTTATTCGGATAATGACCTTGACTTGGAAGAAAGGACGCTTTAGAATATCCTATACTACGACTTGGACGAATTAAGGAAATACCCCTCGGTGAAATTGTAATTCAAATAACATGCTTATTTAATAAACCAAGTCATCAAAATTATTAGCTATTTCATCTATTTCAGAATAAATGCCACATTTAAGTTTGACCACGGAGATTATAGAAGGAATATGTATATATCTCTTCGAAATTGTGGTGTGATATGAGGTTGGGCACGTGGAGTATTTCATTATGAACTAATATTGGGTCAATATCATATCAAATTAAAACGATCAATTCCGGCCATTAGAAAAGGTGAACAACAACCTCTTCCTTGAAAACAGAGGAAAAGGTGAAAGCACTTACTGCACGTAGGTTTGGTGGTCCTTGCAAATGTATCAAGCAAATGAGAGTTGAAAGTTGAGTGAAAAGAAGAAAGGTAGCTAGGATGATGGTTGGGTTGCTATATAATCCCTCTGTAGCTACGCACCATTCCAACACAATCAAACCACAAACACAATTGACATTTCAATCAATTAATATTCAGTAGCAACAAAAGTACAACACAAGAATTTAAGAGAAGAGAAGAACAACATGGCACCTTTACCAACAACCCTAACTTCACTATCAGAATCAAACTCCTTCCACCAAAAATTCATCCGAGACGAAGACGAGAGGCCTAAGGTAGCATACAACCAGTTCAGCTGCGAGATTCCGGTGATTTCAGTTGCTGAAATCAACCAAACTGGGGAGAAGAGGGATGAGATATGCAGGAAAATTGTGGAGGCTTGTGAGGAATGGGGTATTTTCCAGGTGGTTGATCATGGGATTGAGACCAACCTTATTAAGGATATGGCTAGTTTGGCACGAGAGTTTTTTGCCTTGCCGGCTGAAGAGAAGCTCCGGTTCGACATGACCGGTGGCAAGAAAGGTGGTTTCATTGTCTCTAGCCACCTTCAGGTAGTACTCCCTATTGTTTTGTTAGCATGCCATGTGCATGGAAATGCCTAACAAAATTTGAACTTCAGTGTTTTAAAGAATTTAACGAAAATGACATTTTCTTGCATGGAGTATATTGCATCCACACATGATCATATTATTCAAACTTAAAAGGCACAAATTGGCTTTCTATGTGTTGTATTTGAAAGCCCAAAACAAAAAATTTCGAAGAAGCATTTTTACAACATTTCTTTATATATAAGAGGAATGAATTTCTAGCTCACTCTTACACATCTTCTTAAGAAAATAATCAAAAATAGTTAAATACTCAGAAAATTTGTTGTCAGTAGTATTTTAGGGGAAGAATGAATATTTTCATAAAGTAACTTCCAATTTCTAAATTGGATCATAAAAGAGTTACTAATATTTAATATTTTACGAATGATAAAGTAATTTTCCAGACTGTCCAACAAGAAGAGAACGTGCAGATGAGATCGGTCTCGAGGGGTATAAAATTGAACTGAAGTTTCAAACTTCTCATGGGCGGAGCCATGTTATAGGTGGGTAGGGCAAGTGCCCTACCCTTTTTTCAAAAACGATTTTTTTTAGTGTAATTTTCATGTGATTTTAGCATTTCGCCCTATCATTTTAAGTGTGAAAATTCTGCTTTTCTTTCTTATAGGATACACATATAATTTTTTTTTCCGGTAAAATGGTCATTCTTTGTTTGTTATTTTTCATTAAATTTGTTATATTTTGTTTATACCAATTAAAAAGAAATTATCATCTCGTTGACAATAAAAAATTTAAATGTGCGCCGTAGTCGATTTTATATTCTGGCTCCGCCCCTGAAACTTCTGAAACATTTCCAAATCGTATGTTTTGGATTTGGATAATCAAACTCAAACATTTCAAAAAAAAGTTGGTTCTTGAGATTTTAAGAATAGAATTTTGAAAGACGGACAAGCATTATATGTTTAAGTGATATAAGTCGTCCGGTATGTATTACTTCTAGTCGTAAATTCACATATTTACTCCATTAATCCAGGGCGAAGTTGTTCAAGATTGGCGTGAGATAGTTACATACTTTTCATACCCAATTAAGGCCCGGGACTATTCAAGATGGCCCGACAAGCCCGACGGATGGCGTTCTGTAACCCAAGTGTACAGTGAACAGGTGATGAAACTAGGCTGTACATTATTAGAGGTTCTATCTGAAGCCATGGATATAGAAAAGGAAGCCTTAACTAAAGCCTGTTTGGATATGGACCAAAAAATTGTGGTCAATTTCTACCCTAAGTGCCCCCAACCCGATCTCACACTCGGGCTGAAGCGCCACACGGATCCAGGCACGATTACTTTGTTGCTCCAGGATCAGGTGGGCGGGTTACAAGCAACCCGGGATGGTGGGAAGACCTGGATCACGGTCAAGCCCGTCGAGGGGGCTTTTGTTGTCAACATTGGCGACCATGCTCATGTAAGTCCTTTTTGTTTTGGATTTTTCGCAGGTCTGATCTCTATCAATAAAATGATTTTATTTAAGAAAAACAAAACTAACAACAGCAGAATTAATTACTCATGAGATTTTGGTAATGCAGTACTTGAGCAATGGAAGGTTTAAGAATGCAGATCATCAAGCAGTAGTGAACTCAAACAGCAGCAGGTTGTCAATAGCAACATTCCAGAATCCTGCCCCCGACGCTATGGTCTATCCCATTAAGATCAACGATGGAGAAAAGTCGATAATGGAGGAGCCAATCACGTTCTGCGAATTGTACAAGAGGAAGATGAACAAGGATCTTGAGGTTGCGAAGCTCAAGAAACTGTCAAAGGAGAAAAAGATACAAGAAGAAGAGCTGCAGGAGAAATCCAAAATGGAAGCTTCGTGCAATAATAATGGACGTTTCAAGGAAATTTTAGCTTAATTCGTCTGTCACCAGGAGAATTGAAGAAAACAGACTGATTCTTTTTCATATTAAGTTCATGGGAATTGGAAATTTGGTTGACATATCATAAAAAATAAAAAACAACGGATTTGTTTTAGTTTTTCTTTCACTTCATATACGCCTGTAGAAAAGACGTTGTCCTGTTCGGTTGTAATGTTATATTTAATGTACAAGTGTGCTATTATTTCCTCTTATTCTTTCATCATAAATATTCTATTAAGTTCTGAAAATTCTAATAGTACTCCACTCCAGTCTATTGGTCCAGAACAAGTGTTATAATTTTAGTCGCGAATTCTGCAGATAAACTCAGGATCGGAACGAGTTTTGCTGTATCGAATCAGGTGCTGAAGTTGCATTTACGAAGAGTTGATTGAATGAAAAGAAGACAGTCGAGGTTCCAATAGAACAAAATTTAAATCATTCTATTTCTACCCCCATATTGTAGTGATATAGCATGTTATCATCACTATCATTATACCTAGAAACATACTGAATATAGGTAATACACTAATACATATTGAACCTGTAAAAGAACACAAATCTAATCTGAACGCATCAGTTCAACATCCGAAAATGGAAGGAACAAAAAACCAGAACAAACTCTATATTAAAAGACAAACCAAGCAGAATGGAAAGAGGACTGGTAATGAACCATGAGAAGTAGCAGCACTACAAACAGCATCAGCCCCCATGGTGGACTTCCTTCATCCGCCACTGTGTCACATACACTCCTGGGCACTCCAGATGCGTAGCGCCACAACCTGTGATGTGTAGGGAAGTTAGACAAAGTGTACAGTTTTGTAGATTGGTTCCAAGTCAAATTAATATGTTTTTCCAGAAACTAAGAAAAATGATACTCTTCCACCTCAGTGTTAGGAATTTACACCAATATAATGTGGTCTTCGTATTCTTTAGGAAAATCAATAGTTACTCTGCATTTCTTATCATGATCTAGTTAATGAAATGGACTTGTGAAGGAAAAATAAAAGACCTGCGATGTAGCGACCATAAGTTCATTAAGAGGATGACGATGAGCGGCAAGAGGATGAGAAAGAACCGGAAGCCCATTTTGCTCCTCTCGACTTTTTCCTTGTAGTCCTGGTAGCTGGTGAGGTACATCAACAGGATAAAAAGCCCAAAAAACACAACCAAAGGCAAAGGTGGTGTTGCTATTGAGTCCAATGTTTGATCTCTCCAGCTTATACCTCTTCTTTCTCTTGCAAACCAACTCATATTTGTTGTAAACAAATTCTTGAATTCAAGGTTGATTTGTTATGTTGGTTGTTTGAAGTTTATGTTCTGTTTTTTTTAGTGGAAATTATAGATGTTGATAGTACATGTTATGTGAGTTGAAAGAATATATAATGGTGATTGAATTGGTGTGTAGCATGTTAGGGTCGCTTTGGAATAAATTCTTGGGTGATTGAGTTTATGTCCATCGTTAAAACCGACTTTGCTTTTGGATATTGTATAGGCACCAATCAAATAGGGATAGATACGAAGATTGATGTTTACAACTATTTTTGGGTTGGGTTTTTTTCATAAATAAATGAGTAAGCCGAAAGGAAAATAGAATGTGGCCAAATCATTCAGCGAAATAACAAACTTGTGATGTAAGGAACGCAGGATTTTGTCAAAGATCGGGTGTTGTGGTCCTCCCTCCGCCGCAACCGCGATCCTCAAAGTCGAATTCTTGTAAAATTCAAAATTTTCTAGTGCCTGTTATTAAATTGGGCCATCACCTTACTTAACAGGGAATTATCCAACTTATATGTTGATTGTATGATCTTCTCACAAGTGATGTGAAATATTCTAACACGCCCCTCACGAGTTAGCCGCGGTTAGTCGACTCTGCATGTGGAGTCATATAGTCATCTTTTGACAAGCCCAAATTATCATCGGCTGGTACACCTATCATCAACTTGGACATGCTCTGATACCATCCATTTAAAGGTCTTGTTAAGGGAAAGGGTTATCCAACTTATATACTGTTTTTGCATGATTTTCTAATAAGTAATGTGGAATATTCTAACACCTGTTTGGTTGAGAACTAAGACCAAATTTTAGTTCATTTTCACCACTTGTTGCATTTGGCTAATAACTTTAACACACTTGCACATTGAAATTTTTTAGTTGGGTAAAATTGAACTAAAATCTTGTCTCTCTCTAGGCCTTTTTGCTTTCTCTCTCCCCAATCGACACACACCACTGACGTCTTATATATGACTGCACTTCTCCGGTGAGTTACCCACCGTCTGACCAAATGAATTTCACCATCGTAATCCTCTCTTCACGATCTACAAGACCATGGTTTCGGATTTTAGTTTCGTCGTGTTTGAAATGTCGGATTAGGTCAACGGTCTCTAATTCGTCGTCATAGTTAACGACGGATTAGGGCATCGATCTCTAATCCGTCATCGATTTGGCGACGGTCAAAACTTTACGTTGCTATTTGCGACGATTTATCAAATTAATTCGTGCTAATTCTAAATAGACATATTTAATCCCAACAGTAATAAAGCTTTATTTCTGGCTAATTTGGTTTACGATTGCATTTGTTATATTAAAGTTATGATTTGGATGTTCAACTAGGTTAATTAACAGGCTAAGTACTGATATTTTATGTACCTAAAAGTAAGGCGGAGGGAAGATTTTACAAAAAAAGAAAAAGAAAACTGGACTTTGAGTAGGGATATGATAGTTGTTTGCATATAAAAAGCGTGTTCCTAAGCACAACGGATTACACTCACTTTCACTATCATTAAGTTTGCATATCGACCTAAAATGCAAGTAATTTAAGAAACCACGTATAAATATGAACCATGATAATCGCTTTCAGCTTCAGTTCTCCGCGATCAAGAACCATGAATATTACGAACAAGGGAAAAAATGAAATCGTTTGCGCTAGCATAAAGTTTTAACGCATAGTTTACGCATTCAATTTTATAAGAAAAACGATGAGATATTGCGCTCGGCCTGCAAAAAATTTTAACGCATAGCTTACCCAGTCAATTTTATAAGAAAAACGATGAGATATTGCGTTCGGTCTGCACAAAGTGTTAACGCATAGTTTACGCAGTCAATTTTATAAGAAAAATGACGAGATATTACACTCAGACCTGCATATTGTGTTGCGCTAATTCTAGATTAGGAGTGGTTCCTTCCGAAATTCCTGTGCAACAGGAATCGTGTTGGAAAACTTAAAAACGGGGATTGGGGATTCTAGTAACAATGTACAAGTGGGACTAAGCTGAGCCAAAGAAGCATAATTTGTCCAAATGGAGAATGTCAATATTGAAATGATCTCTAAATGTAGTACTACTAGTATAATTGTCCAACTGACATTCAAATTATATAGATACATGTAACGCCCCGAAAAATACACTAATTTTTAAAAGCACAAGGACGTTAAATCAATAACGAAAAACATTCTAAAAGCTTTGAAAAGCTAAAATTCTAACAATTAACTTGCGACATAGACTATTTTCAAAAGCAGCGGCTAAAATTTTACAAAATCCCAAGTAAGTCCCCACTCTCTCTAGTTGCTGAACGTCTACCTGACTCGATACTTCAACTTTCTCGGAATCTACAAGGAAGGAAAACAAAAGAGTGAGACAAAAATCTCAGTGGTGTTCGTGTGTGTCAATGACAATTAACATATCAATAGGAAAATCATATCGGAAATCCAAAAATATACAATCATATAATATAACGAATCAATAACGATGCAATCAATCGTTTGCTGGTGCAGACTCTTTATAACCCCAATCCGAGCCCTTATATCTCCACTCAATCAATCTACCCGCCATGGTACGGGGTGGTACATTACTACCCCTAAAACCTCGGCGACTTCTGCCTCGTGTCAAAGGGAAGTAAGCTAGAGCAACCCACAAACATATCGACAATCACCAATGCCCGAAAATGCAATGAGTATACCCTAACCGAAAACTTGGCCAAAACAATCAATATCAATCAATCAATCGAAAATCATAATACATACATATATATCGAATCAATCTTTCGTGCAAAAAAAATCAGGTTTAGCGAAAGCATTTGAAAGTTGCTTCGATGTAATTTTTGAAATAGCATGAGTTGGAAACTACTTTGATGCAATACGTGTATATAGCAATAAAAACAAGTACTTCCTTGGTTTTCACAATCGGTTTAAGAACACTCACCTTTAATAACTTCTCGCCAATTCTTAAAATATGAGTTCTTGAGTAAGAAGAGTACCGGCCATTAAGAAACCAATCCAATACTATAAGAACTACCCCTTTAAACCCACGACTCTCGGGACCAACAAAGCACGATTTGAAATAATTAAACAATCAAATCAACATAAATCAACATAAGCGGTATCAATCAAGTATCAAAGTAATTAGATCAACAAATCAATTAATGACTAAAAAGTAAGTAAACTTGATTTCATTACCAGATTCCCTAACAACGTAAATACTAACACAATTTTATAATCAATCTTTTTGATAGGAACTTTAATAGAAGGTACTGTTAGCAATTAATACAAGAATTAAACAAATATAGACTATTAGAATTAACAAGATGAAGTCTTGTAACAGAAAATGTCATTAATTGACTTGGTTCACTACATGCTATAACGTTCACCTTTTAACAAGACTGTTGCGTAACCTGAGCAAAAATTAAAATATACACGAGTTATTGAACTCAAGACCTATTGAGATCCTAAACTCAACAAATAAACCACTCAGCCATTTCACATTTCAATAACAAGCAACCGAATAACCATTAATAATCTAATAGCTTAAAGCAGAAATCATATATAGTGAAACTGAAAACAAAATCAAATAAGGGGTAAGCTGAGAATCGAACCCCTAACCTAGCAAATCAACAGAGTGCTAAACGCAGCAGCTGACCAATCGGCTACAAGAAATTCCATTCATGACAAGTACAGATGAAAATTATCAACGTCGCATCCGATTAGGAACAGGAGCAGAGCTTTTTGGACAGAAACCAATGGAACAAACAGAGCATACGGGAAGAACATAACGATGGCAGAATTAAAGCATGTAAACACGATTTGTTTGAGCAAGAAACAAGAGCAAAAACAAAGATCCCCCCAAAACAAACCTACGGAAAGGAAAACAAGGTTCGAAACATACCGAACGGCAAGATGAAAGGGATTCAATGAAGAACAAAGATAGCAGGAGAAAGAAGGCGTTCTTTTAAAGGATACAGAAGATTAGGTTTTGTATAAAAAAAACCAATGGTAAGGATCAGATTTAGTCAAAATACGTGAAAAAAAAGAAGCCCAAAACTAAAATAACTCTAATCACTCTCGGATGAATAGTTGATAATTAAGCCAACTAATTAATTACTTATTAACTAATAATCAACTCACATAAAAAAAATTAGAAATCGAGAGAGTAATTAAATAAAATTATAAGAAAATACAGGGTTTTACAATAAATGTATTAAAGTAACCAGTAATCAACTCTGTTTTCCTTCCCCCAACAATAAAATCACACACAACTCAACACTCTTCAACTCGAGGGCGGTTTGAAGTTTGTGGTGTTTTTCAGGTATTCTCATGAACAGAGGGCTTTTAAAGCCTTCCAAATTGAGGTTTCACCGGGAGTGGGTGTATAGTAATTGGCATCCGCAGCCTTCCATGGTGTTTGGTGCACGAATTGTTGTGAGTGGCGGTAGTGTATGAGGACAGAAACGGAGTAGGTAAGGAATAGGATTAGACTGTTGAGCAAAGGCTGGGCCTTATTCCTTAAGACTGTATTTGTCCCGCTCTGGTGCTGACGGTTTACTTGACAAATTGTCTCCCAAGATAGAACAGCAGTATGTGAATCAAAGTTCTAGCACTCGAACTTTGACTCTGCGAACTAATACAATAAAGGTTTTTCTGGCTTTAGAGAGAGTAATTTAAGAGAAGGAAGAAGAATGGATTGCTGTGTGTTGAAATCGATTCTAGGGGGGGGCTATTTATAATATTGAAGAGTTGCAGTCCGAATAGATGTATCCTTTCGCAGAAAGGTCCCTGCAGAAACAAAAATTCGAACAGACACTTCTGTTGGAATTTTCGTTTCAGTTACATCCTTTGGCGAATGGCAGACCAATTCGCTCAAATTCAAACCGAACGGACACAACCGTTCGCTCAGACCAACCGGACTCGATCGATGGGCTGGTTTCAGACTTAACCGATTATCTTATTTGGGCTTAACCAAACACAATATGTTTCTGACCCAAAAAGATAATAATCAACTCAAGACCGCGAACCCCGGACCCTCGAACCCACGTCCCACGACCCGAGACCCGGCTCCTGGCGGAGCCAGGCGGGTGCGTGTGTAGGAGCATCTAGCTCCTCCTCCCTTCCAAAAGCATGGGTGCCCTAAGGGCCCAATCATTTAACCCAAGTCTTGGACTAATAAGTAGTTCCTTCTTCCTCAATTTTACCCATGTGGGACTTCTCCCATTCCAACTCTTGGCATTCCATATTCAATGCATCAACCAACACACTTTGAGCTTCAATAACTCTTTCATCTTTCAATGAATTTTAGTAATTCTTTCTCAAGTGTCATATACTACCATAGTAGATTATACACGTTTAATGAAACTTCATTTCAAACGTGTGGGGCCCCTTTGGTTGAGGTACAAAGTCATGGACTAGCCTCATTAGTGCTAAAATTCTAACAATCCCCACATGAAAGAGAATTGATGCTCACAGCACAACGTGGTGCTCCAGCCTAGAATTTCCTGCGGAAAATCATATTGCATCGGGATCGATTGTCAGTGACATTGAATCGTCCCTAGTAGAATACAAAGATTCGTACATTGGTGTCCTTGCACATTGACGGTCAAAGACATCATATCTCTTTAACGTCTCTTCAATGTAATGAGATTGTGAAAGCACCAAACCCTCGGGTGTTTTAGAGATTTTTATCCCTAAGATTAAATCTGCTACACCCAAGTCTTTCATATCGAAAAGTTGTTTCAACATTTGCTTTGTTTTCAGGATCAAATCTAGGCTACTTCCAGTAATGAGCATGTCGTCTACATATAAGCATATCATGACAAAGGATTCAGCGTTCCCTTTCACATAGACACACTTATCACACTCATTTATAGAAAATCCCTTTGATCGCAACGTGTTGTCAAACTTTTTGTGCCATTGTTTAGGAGCTTGCTTGAGTCCGTACAATGACTTGACAAGACGACAAACCTTCTTATCTTGTCCTGGAACCACATACCCTTCAGGTTGTTCCATATAAATTTCCTCGTCCAAATCTCCATTTAGGAAAGCAGTTTTAACATCCATTTGGTGTATCTCAAAACCACGCAGTGCAGCTATGGCTATGAATACTCTAATGGAAGTTATTCTAGACACAAGCAAATATGTGTCAAAGTAGTCAAGTCCCTCCTTTTGTCTATAGCCTTTGACTACTAGACGAGCCTTGTATTTATCAATGGTTCCATCTGCTTTATACTTGCGTTTGAGTATCCACTTGCAACCTAATGGCTTATTTCCCGGAGGAAGGTCAACCACTTCCCAAGTATGATTTTGCAGTATGGAGTCCATTTCACTTTCAATGGCCTCTTTCCAGAAGGGGGCTTCAGGAGTAGACATCGCCTCTTGGATAGTCCTAGGCTCATTTTCCATAAGGTATGTGAGAAATTCAGGACCAAAGTCTTTCTGACTCCTAGCCCGCTTACTCCTCCTTGGTTCGACATCAGGAACCTCCACGTTCTCTTGATGTGCGACTTCGGCTTCTGCGGAATTCTCTGGTGGTAAATCTTCTGTCTCTGTAGCATTCTCTAGAGGAGGTGATCCTATAGGTTCTGCAACATTTTCTAAAGGTACACCTTCGAATTCTGCATTAGGGCCTCTTGGGTCAGGGACCCCCACAGGATCCCCCACAGGGACCACCACAGGGGCCCCCACAGGGACCACCGCATTTGACCCTATTGCCGTATCATAGTCTCGTTTACGAGAGACTTTCTCTTTCTTTTCCTTTCTAGGAAAAACTTCTTCAAAGAATTCTGCATTTCTTGATTCAATGACAGTGCCCTCATGGATGTCCGGTATCAGCGACTTATGCACTAGGAAGCGATAAGCGCTACTGTTGTTTGCATATCCTATAAATATGCAATCTACAGTCTTTGGTCCAATCTTTACTTGCTTTGGTTTGGGTATTACCACCTTAGCCAAGCAGCCCCACACTTTCAAGTGTTTGTAAGAGGGCTTGTTACCTTTCCACAGTTCATATGGAGTAATATCATTATTTTTCCGCGGTATTCTGTTAAGAATGGTAGTGGCCGTGAGAATAACCTCCCCCCACAAATTATGGGGTAATCCAGAATCTAGTAATAGTGCATTCATCATCTCCTTTAGAGTACGATTTTTGCGTTCAGCAACACCATTAGATTGAGGAGAATATGGAGCAGTGGTTTGATGAATAATGCCAAACTGTGAGCAATATTCTTCAAGTGGTCCTGCATATTCTACACCTCTATCACTTCTAATTACTTTAATTCGAGTACTAAGTTGATTCTCAACTTCAGTTTTGTAATGTTTAAATGCTTCTAAGGTTTCGTCCTTACTCCTTAGCAAATAAACATAACAATACCTAGTGCAGTCATCGATAAAACACTACCCCAGCCCTGGCGACGGATAAAAAATCTGTCGCCCCGCTGGAGTTGGACCGACGGATAGATAATCTGTCGTCCAATTCACGACGGATTGGACGACGGATTATATGTTTGACCTTTTTTTTTTTTAATCGAAATATAACGACGGATAGATTCCATCCGTCGTTACCTTTAGCGACGGATAGATTCTATCCGTCGTCTGGTTTAGCGACGGATAGAATCTATCCGTCGCTAAAGGTAACGACGGATAGATTCCATCCGTCGTCCAACATTTTATTGGAATTAGTGACGGCATCTGAAATTCCGTCACTAATTCCGTCACTATGAATTTCCGTCACTAATTCCGTCACTGTGAATCCGTCACTAATTCCGTCACTATTAATCCGTCACTATTTATTTCATATTAATCCCTGTTTTTCGTAGTTCACGTATTTAATCAATATAATGTTCGATAATAAATGAATAATACGGAAAATATTTCAATAAATTTTGAATAAAAAAAGTAATATCCGGAGCTGGAGAAATTATCCACACAAGTGTAAATATGAAAAAAAATCCGAACATACAGATACATAACTAACTAGCTAGCTATCAGACGGGGGTGGGTGATGGCGGGCTGGACATGAACGCCCATTCAGAATCAAGGCGCGTTCTCCTCCCTTTGTTTGTTCTCTGGCGTGTCGCTCCATCGTCCTTTGTTGCTCCATCTCTTGAGTTAGCCGAGCAACCTTTGTTCCGGACTTCGATCGCACCATTTCCGAGACACAGTCACGTGTAAACCGGATGTCCGGATCTTTGGGATGATGACGAGGAGCACCCCGGACTAGCCAGATGCAAACCGAGGCTCCCGAGTCCATATATTCGTCCTTTCTTGTCCGGTTTGTTGACATCTAGGAAGATGTTGTCAACTTGTTCAGTTGACAACACATCACCCATCTCGTCCTCTTCGCCACCGAAAGCATCAACCTCAGCCTGAAATCGTAAATAGCAGATATCATGATCAGTTACTGTTTTTAAAAAGTAACTTGTAATAGTGTACAAATATGAACTTTAAGCAACATAAACATACCGCAATAGACGAGGGCCGGCAGTCGGTCCATACCTCATCTTTTGTTTCCACTACTTGAAGTTCGTCTCCAGGAACTTCTCTGGTTTCTCCCCGTGGTTGGCAGGAGCAACATTGATTCGGGGGACAGGAACGTCAGCAGCAACTCCTTTGGCAGACATCTTCGATACACTGGCAAAGTACAGTCTTAATTGTTGTGAGTGACGGTAGTGTATGAGGACAGAAACGGAGTAGGTAAGGAATAGGATTAAACTGCTGAGCAAAGGTTGGGTCTTATTCCTTAAGACTGTATTTTCCCTGCTCTAGTTCTGACGGTTTACTTGACAAATAGTCTCCCAAGATAGAACAGCAGTATGTGAATCAAAGTTCTAGCACTCGAACTTTGACTCTGCGAACTAATACAATAAAGGTTTTTCTGGCTTTAGAGAGTAATTTAAGAGAAGGAAGAAGAATGGATTGCTGTGTGTTGAAATCGATTCTAGGGGGGGCTATTTATAATATTGAAGAGTTGCAGTCTGAATAGATGTATCCTTTCGCAGAAAGGTCCCTGCAGAAACAAAAATTCGAACAGACACTTCTGTTGGAATTTTCGTTTCAGTTACATCCTTTGGCGAATGGTCAGACCAGTTCGCTCAAATTCAAACCGAACGGACACAACCGTTCGCTCAGACCAACCGGACTCGACCGATGGGCTGGTTTCAGACTTAACCGATTATCTTATTGGGCTTAACCAAACACAATATGTTTCTGGCCCAAAAAGATAATAATCAACTCAAGACCGCGAACCCCGGACCCTCGAACCCACGTCCCACGACCCGAGACCCGACTCCTAGCGGAGCCAGGCGGGTGCGTGTGTAGGAGCATCTAGCTCCTCCCCCCTTCCAAAAGCATGGGTGCCCTAAGGGCCCAATCACTTAACCCAAGTCTTGGACTAATAAGTAGTTCCTTCTTCCTCAATTTTAGCCATGTGGGACTTCTCCCATTCCAACTCTTGGCATTCCATCTTCAATGCATCAACCAACACACAATAACTCTTTCACCTTTCAATGAATTTTAGTAATTCTTTCTCAAGTGTCATCTACTACCATAGTAGATTATACACGTTTAATGAAACTTCATTTCAAACGTGTGGGGCCCCTTTGGTTGAGGTACAAAGTCATGGACTAGCCTCATTAGTGCTAAAATTCTAACACGAATGGCTATCGATCACGAGGTCAGTTAGCTGCCTCTTGCTTCGATTTTCGGGTTTTTTTTTTTTTTAATTCTTGTGATTGATTGAGATTTTGTGTTGAGATGATTTGTCTGATTTGATGGATTATAAATTTGTGCCTGTATTGCGCAATCTCTCATTTGGTGGATTATTAATTTGTGCCTAATGTGCATTCTCTATTGCGCGCCTTTTGCGATTTGATGTTAGTTAGCTGGAAATGTAACAATTATGTTATGTCAGTGTGATATGCATCTTATTGTATGAAATTGTGAACTGGATGCTTAGCTAGTTCTGTTTCTAGCAGTAGGGAGATTATATGAACTAGACTAACTTTTTTTTGTTATGGAAACTTTTATCTAATATATGGTTTTGAGGTAAATGGAGGTATCAATGTGCAGTAGTTATTTTACGAAACTCCCCTGCTTTCAAATTTTATAAGTTATTGAAAGAATTATTTTTCCTCCCTCTTCTCATTTATCAATCGCATATATATACAAGTATGTATAGCTAGATATCAATAAGGAATCCTATTTCAATTATACTTCTAATTACCAACATTAAGGAATCATAATACTATTATACTTCTAACACTCCCCCTCAGTCGAAACGGGAGGTTGATGAACGTTGAGACTGTTCCGAAAAACGTCAAACAATACTTGTGAAAGTCCTTTGGTGAAACGTCGACTCATAATTAAGACTCGGCAGATTTCATCCATGACGTGCTACGTTGATGTTGTATGAGAGCAGGCAAGGCAAAAGGTCCAATAGCCCTATGGGCTTGCTGTGGGTGAGATCCAAGAAGACCAACTTGCTGAGATGGACCGGACGATGGGCGATACCAAGGCGATGGGTATGGACAAGGAGGATCCAAATTTGGGACCCAACCCCACTGAAGTGCTCGAGTCTGCAAGAGTCGGGTGGAAGGAGGTCGTAACCTCAGGCGAGGTACCAGAAGTCATGGCGACATAATCTGGGAGAGACGCCACACGAGACGGGAAAGTTAGGAGAGGAGAAGAACGAGATGGGACAAAGAAGACGAGATGACAACGGAAGAAGAAAGAACTTAAGCACCCAGAGCAGACATATAGAGAGACACCCAGAATAGGTAGAGAGGATATAAGACCACACAGAGGCTGACGAAGATCCAACAACAACTTGAGCAGAAGAGGTTGATGACCAGAGAGGCTGGGCGGAATCATGGAGGCGGCACAGAGACAACTATGGGTGCCATTGCTGTAGCCAAGAAAGAAGAAAGGAAACAGTTTTCGTATGTAGTAAACTGCACAGCGCAGTCGTAGGAAAACGACGTTTCCCGCCAGCTCAGCCGTTGGATCGTCCTGAGAATTTGACCACAGGTAGCTAACACACGAATATACATTGTGGACGGTGGAGATCGGATTCCAAGTATATGAACCTTTCCAAACGTTCTGTCGAAGTCAGCTGCTGTTCTGGGAAGAAAGAAGAAGAAAAAGCAAATTGCTCGAGGAAGGCGACAGCGCGTGGAGAAAACGCAGCAGTAGAGCTGCGGGAGAAGAAAGGGGCTCAACCGCATAAGAAGAAGAGAAATCCGCTGCGTAATCAAAGGAGGAAGACCTGGCCTGAGGAATTGACCACCGGAGAAGAGAGCGGCCCAGCCGCGTGGAGGAGAAGAGATGCGCAAGAGCGCTTGAGAGAGGCAACCGGAACGGTGGAAGCCGTTGATGCGGCTTGGGAGGTGAACGAAGTAGGAGGCCGGAGAAGAGGCGGCGACGCTAGGGTCCCCGTGAAGCGGAGGAGGAAGGGGAGCACGCGTGGAGGCGCTGGAGAGATAAGGAGAAAGGGAAGAAAAGAGAAGAAAGAGAGAATGGCAAGGGCAGTCAGATTGATTGCATTGAGGGAAAAAAAATCCGAGAAATTTTAGGGTGGAAGAAAGAAAAGAGGAGAGGCCGGACCAATGTTCGTTGGAGACTTACATGGCTCTGATACCATGAAAGAATTATTTTTCCTCCCTCTTCTCATTCATCAATCGCATATATATACAAGTATGTATAGCTAGATATCAATAAGGAATCCTAACAGTTATTTTTGCTGCCGTGCTTGATGAATTAGGTTCATTTACTAGCTAGAGGCAAAGAGTCAGGATTAGGAATTTTATACAGTGGGTGATTGAGAAAGAATTGCACAAGTGGTGCTTAATAGTATAGCGCACACACGCATTATGCGATAAGTGATTGAGAAAGAGTGACATTTTGCACATATAAAGCATTTTGAAAAAAACAAAGGCGATCTCATAGATGGCAAGATATAATTTTTTATGATAATTCATTCTAAATGTTCATGTTCCTATTTTAATTTCAAAATGATGAGATTTTGAAATTTCAATCTGATTGGAAACAATATGATATGTTGCTAATCTATTCTAATGCAGGGGCCATTCCATCATCATGTGATATGCAAAAACTCCCATCATCACGTGCACTGGAGCAACTTCCAAGTGAAATGCAGCCGAGTCCTTTGCCAACTGCAGCTAAGAGCACAAATGGATTTGGTTTTAGAGCCGGACAATTAGTTGAAGTAAGCATGGATGGGGCAGGTTTTGAAGGGGCTTGGTTCCAGGCAACTGTAAACGAGAGTTGTAATGATGATTGGTACATGGTGAGATATCAGAATCTTATGGAGGAGGATGGTGAAACTTTGCTAACAGAAAAGGTTCATTGTCTACACATAAGGCCACGACCACCCACTATTTTCGAAGTTGAGCGTTTTAATGAACTAGAAGAAATTGAAGCTTTGCATGAGGGTGATTGGTGGGAAGGTGTAATTTCGAGTGTCCTTAAGGGTCGGTGACAATGAGAGGTTTAAACATTCTCAATTGCGTATGCATCAGGAATGGAAAAATGGCAAGTGGTTTATTCCCACTACTAAGGTACATACGTGCTTTTTAGAATGCTACTAAGTTATTTATATTTGACTTTGATATTTGCTATTTGCCGAATTCCTATGTTTTATATACTGATAACATGACTCGGGCTACTTTTACAGGCTCTGGAGCTGTAGCCATGGAGCATCTCTAGATCGGTGCAGATTGCATATGCACTCTGCCCACATCTTTTGTACTACACATACCCCTGGTGAATTAAGTATGCAAACTGAGAAAAACTTATCTAGACTGGGTTTATGAATTTTGCACATACCTTGTGACATGGAATGCGCTATATCGCCTAGTTGCATGTGTGGATCATTAGTTCATTACTACTCACAAGGTATATGAACCCAGTCTAGGTGAGGATTTTTCAATCAGATTTGTGATGGTTTTGGCCAACATGCCTAAATTGCAAGTTGCATTTACTTTTGTGTTGTAAGAAAGTTGAATGTATCTTTCTGAATTTGTAAATTACAAATGTTGTTGACATTTAATAGAGTTCTCACTATTTTACTCCTTTTTATTTTTCTTATTTTTTGCCGTTTCGCACGAAGTTTTAAAGTATATTAAGACCACGGGAAGTACATAGTCAAAGAGCCCTAGTACAAGTACAAACTAAAACTGTAAAGTAAATTTAAAAATACAATCAAACGTGTAAACCTCTCCTAACAAAATAATAACTCTGCAAGAGTCCAATAATATTCACGGCATTAAGAGATCCGGAACAGATACTCTGTTACGGTAAGCGAGCTTTGAATATCTTCATTTACAATGACAATGCTAACTTACCCTGTTTCGGTACTGCACACGCACCTGGTATTCACGGGCCTCCTTTATTCATCGGGCGTGTTTTATACTTGCTTGGTTTTGCTTGTTGTAAGTTGAAGAGGTATCGTGAGAGCTTAAGCTACTTGAACTGGTCTGATAGGAATTTAACTAAGCTAGAGGAGGAGGATCAGAATTGTCCTACTAAATGTGTTTTGAATAGTTTGCATCAAACACAGCTTCAGCTGTTTAAGGTTAAGGTTGCTATGGGGAAAAGAGAAGAGGCTGCTCCTCATAAGCAAAGGATTATGGAGATTAAGAAGTATGTGGAGAAGGAAGTTTGGAACTTGGTGAGGCTTATACGGATGTTTTTGAGACCTATATTGGGATTATGCATTTCCGAGAGGCGCTTCCGTTTTGTTTGAAAGCGTTGGAGATATATTCGAAGCATTTGGGGGATGATTCGTTGGAGGTTGCGGGGATTAGGAGGAATGCTGGAGTGATTTATAACTCGATAGGGGATTACTAGAAGGCGCTTGAGCAAAATCAGTTGGCGTTGAGAGTCTTGAAGAGTGTGGATGGGAAAGCTGAGACGGAGAGTGCCTATATGCTGGTTCAGTTGGGTAGGAATGAGGAAGCTGTTGATGTGTTGAAGACGGTGATTTCTCGTAATGATGTAGATGATGCTGGACTGGCTATGGTTTATACTACACTGTCTAAGGCATTTTGTAATCTGAAGAACTTTGCTAAAGCGAAGAAGTATATGAAATAAGGCTGCAAATTTCTTGAGAAGAAAGGCGTGAATCCTATCTTTGTTGCTTGTGGATTTGCAGATGTGGCTGACATATGTAAGGAGATGAATGATTATGAAACTGCTATAACCGTGACAAGGAAAGTGTTGGCACTTCCTGAGCTTTCTCAGGAGATTCTACTAGAGGCATCTGACAGACTCTTCGAATTGATTGATCAATCAGGCAAGGTGAGACAGGGGATACCTTATATGGAAGATGCCGTGGAAAAATTGAAAGAGAGGTTTGGGTTGGAGCACAGCGGAGTGGGTTACGCATGCATAAACTTAGCAGCTGCTCACTGTAAATTAGATAGACAAGAGTCTTCTGTGAAGCATTTCATCGAAGCAAAAGGTATATTTGATGTCGCGCTTGGCCCCAATCACTTGGACTCACTGAGAGCAGGTCAGGCTGTGTCTTGCATTTATGCTGATACGGGAAGGTAATTTATTTATAACTTGCAATTTGCTACTTCTTGCTTACTAGTGTTTTTAATACCTGCAAGATGATCTTGTTGTTTTGTCAATGCCTAACATCTTTGGTCACTATGATGTCTAGTGAGAAGCATCATAGATATGTAGTTGAGTGTAAGAAATGGATAGACGAGGTCACTGAGTTTCACAACTTGAGTATAATTAAAATACTCTAGTTTGAAGTTCGAACTAAAAGCTGGTTTACCCGTCCTTTTTGTCATATTCAGTGTTTATGCAGGCTTTACACACACACACAAAAACACACATGATGGACTGGGATATTTTCCGCTAAGCTTTTATGTCCTAATTTAGCAGATTTCATCAAGCAATAGAATATCAAGAGAAGGTAGTTGAAGGTTATGAAGGACTTGGGCCGAGTGCAGAAGATGAACTGGAGGAAGCTATTAGACTACTGAAAGAGATGAAGGTGAGGACTAGGGGGACCGATCCCCAGAAGCAATTCATAATGTGGTTATTCCGAAGATGAAACGGTAATTCAGTAACTCTAGGAGCATAATATGCCGTGCATGAAAGCATAAATCAGGTCTTGGTGGACTTATTCAATTTTCTGTTGAAAACAACCAAGCTACTTATCCTAATGTACTCCTGGTGAACTATCTTAGTCAGTCTTTTGGTTATAAAACTTATGCAATGTATGCTATTATTCGCTGGCTCCGTTTGGGCTTCTGCAAGTCATTATGGTGTCGTGTGCTCGTGGATAGTATGATGCCGGTTATCCAATGCTGAATGTTACTTTCTTCAAATTAGCATCTATAAATCTTTGTTTGGTGCTTTTGTCTACTAGCTTTTGTAATTTCTAGCATCATATATGATCATGTGAGATGAAAATTGCTGCATTTTTGGTCAGATAGTGGCTTCACATCAGATGAATTCCATGTTACAACCGATCTCGGTGTCATTGATTCATACACTTGGGTTATCTCTGTGATCTAATATGCTGTCTGATACCAATATGAGCATGCAAATTGACTGTTAAAACATCCTTGTTTTCAGCTGTACTATTATTTATTCTACATTGTTGCATTCCGAAACTGATAATCCAACCATAGAATTTGGTCAATAGATTAAATACTTTGTCGTTAGTTATGAAAAACCTGTCGAAAATGATCATGTAAACTAGTAATTTGAAATTTACTCCGGCCCAAATCTTTCCATTTTATCATTTTTAGTGCTTCATTTAAAGCTTTTCATTTTCATATTTGTCAATTTATACTCGAACTATAATATTTAATATATTTAAATTTTCACAAAATTATTTAAATGAATATATTTAATATATTCATTTTGGCATGTTGTAGGCAAGAATGTTATTGACTGTGTTCTGGACATTTTGAATAATCAGACCCTTAACCCCCAGCTAAATTATACTCATATTATTCTCCTCCCAAAGTGTAAATCACCAGTGTTAATTACCCAATTTCAGCCTATTAGCTTGAGTAATGTCATTTTTAAAATTGCTTCTAAAGCAATTACAATTAGAATCAAGCCTCACATGAATAATATCATAGTCGAGACTCAATCTGCTTTTGTACCTAATAGATTGATCACTGATAATGTTCTTGTATCTTATGAAATCAATCATTTTTTAAAAAGAAAAACGAAAGACAAAAATTCTTATATGGCTTTGAAACTGGACATGAGTAAGGCGTATGACCGAGTTGAATGGCCCTTCCTTGACAGTGTGTTGCATAGATTAGGCTTTGAGCAGCAGTTTATTAATCTTATTATGCTCTGTGTGCGTACTGTCTCCTATTCTATTAATTTAAATGGAGAATTATTTGGTCCTATCCAGCCTGAGAGAGGTCTTCGTCAGGGGGATCCTTTATCCCCTTATTTATTCTTGTTCATTACTGAGGCTTTTAGTTCGTTACTTGCTGATGCGGAGATTAGGGGGGTTATTCGGGGAGTTTCTGTTAGTCCTTTGGCTCCAAGTATTTCTCATTTACTTTTTGCTGATGATACATTGATTTTATGTGAGACTACTAGTTCCTCGGCTGTTGAGATTAATAATATTCTTCACAAGTATAGTGTTGCTTCTGGCCAAGTTATTAATCTTGATAAGTCGACGGTTGTCTTTAGTAGAAATACTTCGGAGGAGAGGATTGATGAGATTAGGGGAATTCTACCTGTTCGTGTGGTTGAGAGGCATGAGAAATATCTTGGGTTACCTACGGAGTTGGGGAAATCCAAACGTGAGGTGTTTAGTTGGATTAGAGAACGGTTATGGGCTAAGACTCAGGGTTTTGGAGAGAAGCATTTATCGAAGGCTGGGAAGGAGGTGATGATTAAGTCGGTCTTACAGTCCATTCCTACTTATGTGATGGGGTGCTTCAAATTACCGGAGTATTTATTGCATGAATTAGAATCTATGATTTCTAGATTTTGGTGGGGAGATGGGAGTAAAGACAAAATACATTGGGTTAAGTGGGATTCTCTTTGCGACATGGAGGAATGGGTTTTAGAGATTTGAGTGTTTTTAATTTAGCAATGTTGGAAAAACAGGTTTGGCGTATTATTCATAATCCAAACTCTCTTCTTAGCCGAATTTTTAAAGCAAAGTACTTTCCTAATTGTGATGTGTTGGATGCTACTTTTAATCCAAATGCTTCCTTTACTTGGAAGAGCATATTTGGTACCATTGATATGATTAAGAGGAGAGTGCTTTGGAATATTGGTAATGGCACGTCTGTTAGCGTTTGGCAGTCAAATTGGATTCCACGAGCTTCATGTTTCACACCTATAACACCTGATCTTTACCAGCTTGGAGATATTTCGGTATCAAACTTTCTGAAATCTGATGGTGGAGGATAGGATATCAATTTGCTGCAGTGTGTTTTTTGGGAGTGTGATGTCGCTGAGATTCTCAAAATTCCTGTGTGTAATGGTGTTGTTTCTGATGTGAGAAGGTGGTTTTATAGTAACCATGGACTTTACTCTGTCAGGTCTGGATATTATGCTATGAGGGCAATGAAAAAGGAACGGAGTAGCTTTGGTGTAGCTTCGACCAGCTCTGTTCCTGTTGCTAAGGATTGGTCATTTGTGTGGCGAATTAAAGTTCCTAATAAGTTGCGAGTGTTCTTGTGGCGAGTTTTAAGAAATGGCTTACCTGTTTTCTCTAATCTGTTAGCTTGTAATATTTGTGTCGATCCTGTCTGCCCTCTGTGTTTTGCTGATCCTGAAACGATTGAACATATGTTTCAGTCGTGTCATTTTGCTCGTCTTGTTTGGGCTCTTTCCGATTTGCCGTCCTGTGCTATTGATATTCCAAGTACTGACGTTTGGAATTGGATATATTCTGTAAAACAGGTACTCAGTGCTGATCAATTTGAACTGTTCATTTGTATTTTGTGGAGTATGTGGCACCATCGTAATTGCATCGTTCATCATCAGAAGACCGGTGAGCCACCAGATCTTGTAGCCTTTGCAGGTGCATATTTACAACGTTATAAAGAAGCTCAGGCCCAGTTTGCAACGTCTAGGCCAGCAGAGTCATTTCGGGACTGGAGGCCACCTGATGGATTAATAGTGAAACTCAATGTGGATGCCGCCATATTCAATAGCAGACAAGCAGCGGGGATTGCTGTTGTTGCCCGAATTTCTGATGGCAGTGTGATTGCTTGGAGGCTAAGGACTTTTGATCATGTGGTGAATCCTGAACTTGCTGAAACTCTTGCTGTTTTTCATGGAGTTGACTTAGCTCTACAATTTGGATGGTCCGACGTAATCATTGAGAGTGACTGTCAATCGATTGTTAACGCCATCAATTCAAAATCTACTTGCCTAGCTGCTGGAGGATCTTTTGTTGAAGTTATTAAATCAAGACTTTGTTATTTTTCGTCTATTGTTTTTTCAAATATTTTCCGTTCGGCAAACACTTTGGCACATGACCTTGCTAGGATAGCTGCTAGTGATGCTGATGGAGATTCAGATCTTCCTTTATGATCTGTGAATGTGAACTGTAGTTTGTTTTTCTGATGAATGCAATGATAGGATGTCTTTTTCCCTCAAAAAAAAAAATTCACAAAATTTCAATACAAAAAGTAAAGTCAACAAAAAATCTCAACCTCACACCATTATTTTAATCAAAAAGTAATATACCGTTATTTTTCTCACTTCAAATGTAAATGGAAGCTTTGAACGGGATGGAGGAAGTAGTACACACAAGTGTATTCATGTCATAGATTTTGAGCTTCCGTTTTGGGAAATCACAGTGCATAGTATTCTCTGGTGAAACTTCAACATGCAACTCTCTAGTTGCCGGAAACATTGGATATGTTAACAATTAATTTTGTACTTAGAACTATGTAAAGAATCCGTTAAATCTTGCAACTTGATTTAATGGATAGAAGTTTTATGGGAAATGTACGTGCAAAAAATTAAAAGGTCACCTTGAACACGATCCGCAATGCAATTTCGGCCATCAATTTCCACTTGTTTTTTTATCCTCAGCATGTTTGTACATCCGGTCTGAGTCATCAGTAACTTGTCTTCTTTGGTCGCAACGACTTTAGCAGTAGGTTTTCAACATGCCTTAACAAAATAAAATACATGTTCTTGAAAACCTAACACTTATACTACAAGTTACTCCCTCCGTTCCAATAAAAGCTTCCTAGGTTGACTTTTTTTAGAAATTTTGACCGTAAATTACTCTTAAATTATGCGCAAAAAGTATAAAATAAAGTTATATTGGTTAAATATACTTGATTTATTTTTCATATATAATTTTATTATATTTTTGTGTCGTGTAATTTGCGAGTAATTTATGGTCAAAGTTCGGGAAAAAAGTCAACCTATGAAGCTTTTAATGGACCGGAGGTAGTACTAAAAAACCAGGCAGTAAGGTTCCTCTTTTACAGAGTCCATGCGAAAAGCATCACAAATACTAAGAGTGCTATTTGACTATTGAGTTTAAAGGTGTCACATGATTACTTATAAAAAACTAAACTTAGACTAAGAGGATGTGAATGTTAGATTAGGTAAATGATAATGCCAGAGCAAAAATGATAATGCCAAAGCAATTTTCCTTTTATAGATTTAATATGTGTCTCACAAATAACTAAAATTGCTTTGGCAATATGATTTCTGCTCTGGCATTATCATCAGCCGTTAGATTATCATCTATGGTTGACCAATTTCTTGCTGGTCATGCCATGGGCTAGTCGCGTGGCCAAAATCGTCCAATGTAAAGTTGTCATGGCATTTTTTATTGTTTTATTAAGTTTTAATGTATTATTATATATAGTTATAATGTTGAAATAAAATGTAAGATTAATTTATTATTGGGATAACAATAATATTTTAATTTGTTTTGCCATTTTTCCGAAACAAGTTTCCCACTTTGACTTTTTGCGGTTAAACTTTTTCAACTTTGACTACAAATTAATCTTAAACCGCAAATATAAAATGTTTAAATTTTTTATATAATGAAACTTTAGGGGCTAAATTTTCATTATATAATTTAATTTAACATTTTACATTCATGATTAATTAATTCGTAATAAGTGGAAAAATTATTCAAATCAAAGTGAAAAATTATTAGGAGTGAGCAAGTAATAAATGGGTGAAATTATGGGTTTGATCGCATGGAGACATCCAATTTCGTTTTGACGTGATAGCCCCATAGTGGGCATTTGGAGGCGGCATCCCCGCAACCCCCATGACTATCTCATAGTGGACGACCTTACTATACAAACAATGGCAAACACACTTTTTGGTAATACTTTCAAGTGTGTTTGCTTTGAAACAATTTTAGGTTGGATGAATAGTTAAAAAGTATTCCACTGCATACCCGATTGATAATACATTGCGCGGAAAAGTTGTAAGTGTTGGTAAAATACTGCGCCGGCCCAAAGTAAAACCTCACTTATAGTCATTTTATGTAGGTACTGGACTACTGCTACTGAACTTTGCACTTGAAGAAAAAAAAAAGTCCAAGAAAATAAGGTAACATCGGAAAACAGCCATTCCTGAGATCTTTCTTGATTTTTACCTTATTTAACATAGATCCGTTTTTCCCCAATTGTCATTAGTCCTTCATCTCCATTCTCCATTCATCTCAATTCTCAATGAAACCAACAAAAATCACAATCAAGAAACAGAGCAACAACAACTCTCTGTTTGATTGGCCAACAGAGGATGAACTCCTTGTTGCCAATATCCTCCTCGATCTTCCTAACATCATCGCCGAATCGGAGTCGTCTCGGAAATTCACTTGGGCGAGCAAGAGGAGGAGAACGAGCCTGCTACCGACTGCACACAACTCCCATGCACCATCTCCGTCCGTACAACAAGTGGAAATCAAACACCACCGAGAAAATGGTGGCGCCACTAACACGCCCTTTTCAACTGTAACTGATCGGAAGTCTAACCGTTCTACCAACAAAAGATCCAGTAAAACTGTTAGTAACTAAACTCCCCTTCTAGTTTTTGTGCAATGTGTAATCTCTGTTCCTTCTATTGCTCGATTAGTTCATGATTTTGGGTAACTTCTTGATATGGGTTCTTGGATTCACAGGGTTTTGACAAATGGGTTTAGGGTAATTTTCAAATTGGTTCATTTTAATTTACATGTTCTGTTACATTGATTTTTTTTGCAGAAAAGGGAAGAGATGCTGGTCAAGATTCAAGAATTGACTCGGAGCGGTGATGTTTACAGAAGGGTAAGTTCGTAATTCTACATTCTACCCAAATTCTTTATCGTTTTTCTTGTTTAATTTCAGTTTTTTCAAAACTCAGAACTTGTCTTGACTCTGAAAATTCACAGGAGATTGAAAGCGTGAGAAAGTGCCGGAACAAGTTATTGGACGAGAATGCAAGATTAAAATCGAAGTTGAACGAGGTATGTAATTATGGTTATACTTTTGTGGCAAATTAAAAACATGTGTGTATGGATTTGTGAATTAAGGTAAAATGTCGTCTTATTTGGTATTCATATTGTGCAGGTTCTTCAAATGCAGTCTACTACTGAACAGTTCCGACCTGGATGATGTACTGTGGAATGCAACTAACCCTGACTGAAAGGCATTTATGACACTCCAGTTACATTAAGGACTAACTTTTGCCGGTCCAACCGGTTCGACCTGAACTTTCACAGCCTGGATTGATGAACCGTGGAACCCAGTTTGAAATGAATCTTGATAGCCACCGAGTATTGGCCCCACCGGTTATGATTATGGGTTAATTTTGTTAGCGACCGGGTAGAGTTAGATTATGGGTTAATTTTGTTAGCGAGAGAGTAGAATTAGATTATGGGTTAATTTTGTTAGCAACCCGAGTATTGACCCCACCGGTTCAGCCTTTCTAAATTGATTGGTGAGAGTTTGGATAAGAGTTATGTTTTAATGTAATTTTATGTAAAGTCACTGCTTTTCTACCGTTATAATCAAAAAAAAATTGGTGTTTATGTGTTTGATTTTCTAAAATAAGCATATAACTGATATAAGTAATATCTTGCAACTTAAAATCTCCAAATTAGGATACAATGTCAAGCCATTACAATTTATATTAAGACATGGATCATCCTCAAATGACAAACCCACATGATATTCGGTTGGTTAGACCCATAATATAGCTAACCCATCCAATATTGCTTCACGAGAGCATCCCGTTTGGTTTGAGGGGTTTTTGTCTGAATACCCTCAATAATCCAGTTTGGTTGCCTTTTTGTCGGCCCGAAAAAATGGATTATTTGGAATAATCCAATTTCTCCAACCCGCCTCAAGCCCTCAAATTTGTACATGAATAATCCAATTTCAAATACCTTCTATGAAGAGGTATTTACTTTTGGATTATCTTCTTTCTCGCGAAATGTCTAATTTTATACAAACTTCCCATCAATTACTAAATATGCCATCCCAATCCAAGAACACCAATCGATTCACATCAATGCACTTTTTTTTTCCTTCCTAATTTCCACCTTCCATTTCTTCTTTTATATTTTCCTAGTTTTGCACTCTTTCTTTTTCATTTTTTTCGTTTTCTGGTTTCAACCTTCCTTTTTTTTTTCCAATGGTTTCCTAGTTTTGCACCCTTTCTTTTCATTTTGTACCCCTGTAATATTTATTTCTCTTTTCTACTCATTTACTCATTAGACCTTTTATACTTTTGTTTTTTGGCGTATCTTATATATTTACATCAAAATTAATTTTGTTTGTTTAATAGTATAACCTACTTTTTTTATAAGAATGATTAAACAAAACAATACTAATAATTAAAAAAATTGGTTAGCGTTGCTTACGAGAATAACGATTATAATTTAGAGTTGTCGGTTCAAGAACATTTTTTCTTCATCATTTTTTGAAAAAATATTCTAGCATATTAAATATGTGCAAAGTTTGACAGAATATAGGCGGAGTATATATGTGTTTTGAATACAAAATATGCATCGTTAATTACATATATGTGAAATTTTTTTTTTTTACTTTATATATTATAAAAACAACATTTATATAATTAAACGTTTGAGTTTTATTTGTGCCCTACCTGACCTAAAATCCTGGCTCCGTTACTGACTTTGGCGTTTTACATGTTTTACACTTTTATGTTTAAAATGTAGGAAAATTTATGTTTAGATGGGATGATAAACATATGCGATGTCGATTTCAATCGCCAAAAATAATTATTCTACGCATGAGATGAAAAATATGGGATTATAAATTTCACTCATATGAAATATCGATCTTATAAGGAAACATGTATTTCGTTAAGATAATTATTACACAGATTATAAACAATATCTATAAACTAAATTTTAATGGTCAAGTCATATAAACTCAAAATCGATGCCAAAGTTATCAACAATGGCAATGTAACTATGGATGCAATAATTTCAAAGATTTTCGGATAATTTTGTATACGAAATTCATATGATCAAAATTCCAGAATTTCCCGATTAAACACGAGAAGGTGGTAAAAATTTGCTCCCCTAAAATTATGTTCACATGTAATTTTCACTAAATCAAATTGAAAATCAAACTCGATTTTATACAATAAGTGGGAAAGCGTAGAGGTATATCAGTAATTCCACTTTGCTTTATCCTACTGAATAATTCAAAATTAATTCAGAACCAAACTGGATTTTATTGGAAATAGTTCAATTCAAAGAGTCCAATCAAACAAGATTTTTAGGCGAAAACCCACAAACGTAATCCAATTCTTTAAATGGGTCGAATAATCCAGTTTTGCAAAATAAAATACCCCTTTTCAAACCAAACGGGCACTTAAGGATTAAGGAGTATATTGTAATACCCCACATCATATATCGATTAATAACACAAGATTAAGGTATAATTAGATACATTCACATATGAGAACTTTTAGTAGTTGAACCTTTACAACTATTATTTGATTAATATTATTGAAGACTAAAAATTTTATTCGCATTTATAGTAAATATGGAGGGTACTATGCTTTTAGTGGAATATAAAAATCTAATATTCCCTCCGTTCCGAAATTAAAGTAATACTTAACATATTAAAAATGTGAGAAAAGTGCACTTTTATTGCAAAATGTGTAATATTTTTGTGTAAAGATATGTACTAGGTTGTTTTACACGAACTTTAATTGACCCTGTTTTATTGAGTTGTAACTGATGAACAGTAAATAAATTTTAATTGAGTTGTGAAAAATTATGTTCGAAATAGAGTTAACAATTTATGAATTAAAATTGTGAAAATTGTGTTTGGGAGATTTTGATTGAGTTCCACTCAATTATAATTGTAAATTGTACAATTAAGTTAAGTGCATAGCCAAACAACACAAACTATCGAGACTCGATTAAAATTGTTAGCTCCGACCAAACCCCTAATATTTTTTACTTTATCCATTCCACATGAAGCTTTCCATTTTGCCATTTTTAGTGTCCCATTTAAAGCTTTCCGTTTCCATTTTTGTCAATTCTTACTCCCACTATAATACTCCCTCCATTTCAGAAAAAGTGTTACATTTTACTATTCTGCGGGCAACTGTCTTCGCATTTGATCACAATTTACTCTTAAACGATATTAATAAATAAATTATTAAAATTATATAATGAAAATTTAGTAATTAAATTTTTATTATATGATTTATTAAATTATTTACTATTATCATTTATGAGTAATTTATTACACTCGAAAACGATTAATCATCAAATGTAACACTTTTTCTGAAATGGAGGGAGTATTTAATATATTCAACTTTTCACAAAACTCAATATAAAAAGTAAAGTCGACGTAAATTTTCAACCACACCATTATTTTAATCAATAAGTAATCCACCCTCATTTTTCTCACTATAAAAGTAAATTGGAATCTTCGGACGAACAGAGAAAGTATTATTTATCGTGTGTGGAATAGCTTTATTTTTTAGTGATGGTGAAATTTTATGGGACAGATTAAAAATGACATGTCTGAATTTCTATGGGACGGACCAGTACAGCACAGATATATGTGTTTAAACTTCAAATGGTTTTGAGGACATTTTCCGGAGACAGGATCCTGTCCGGTTAAGAATCGCAAATAAACAGAAAGGTACTAGCATGTTTTGTTTTGAGGAAAGAAGGTAAAGTAGTTCATTACCTATATTGGAGTACAAGAGGTCACCCACAAATTTAACTAAAAAATATCCGAAGGATTAAACCAAAAAACCATCTAAAGGAGCGTGAAACGGCATTTACACCAAAAAACACTAGATTGATACGATGTGATTGTGAATTAAAGTACGAATACATACTACGGGCAGTATAAGTACATTTAGCCCCCATACAGCCATACTTCTTAATGGTCCTTTTAACGTTTGCATGCCTTCTCTCGTACATGGATGCATTGCTCCAAAGCTGAATTTTCTTGGTTGGATGAAACTATACCTCCTGAATTCAGGACCTACCTATAGCCAGCTGAGGCCCTCATTGTTGATTCAACTGATTGCAATACTTCTTGAAGTTCAAGCACTCATCTGCTAGAAAGTCACTGCCAAACATAGGAAGTTACATAGGATCATATATTTTCTTTTATTTAAAAAAATAAAAAAGGAATTGTTAACGCCCAATTTCACTTACAAGATTCGAGCAGCCATTTCTGATGTTTCCCACCTGGGACTCCATGGGTATTCTGTCAAACTATGTGACTTGATAGGCGCACCAAGCGAATTAAAATTCTGAAGAAAAGATGAGAAGGTTCAAGTCTCATTAACTTCTATCAGCATCTGAATTATTATAGTCAAATCATGCAAAGAGAGAGGATAAATCCAGCTTTATGATATCATAGTTCCTCAGATTGTTTGAGTATAGTATATATACCACACAGAATGATTTAAAGGCAATGGAACTGGGAATCAACATACCAATCCACTACTTTTATCAGAAATGAACTCACCAGAGAACTCTGAAGTAGCAAAGTTGGTTGCTGCTTCGGGAACTGAACAGGGATGGTAATATAGACCTGGACAAGAAGATTCAAAGACTAATTAGTGACAACATTACAAAATTACAATGGTGTTCACAAAAACTGCAACAGTTGTCTTAGTAGAAGTCTAAAAATTAACATAACAATCATACTGAAACAAGAATCGTCTAAACAATTAAACTGTATAAAAGAAAGTTCGGTCAAGAGGTCCCCAAAAACAAGTAAACTGTACAAAAGTTACCGATCATTAAAAGCAATTTATTTGAAATGAGTCCATGGTGTAACAGGACAAGGAAGTTCAAGCTGCCAAGGTCCTCAATATGCCCACCGTGATGAACTCATCAATTGAATCACAATGAAGTTGGAATTAAGTACTTCCTCTGTCCCAGGACAAGGTTCCCATTTCATTTTTATTTTTACTATATGATTTAGGATTAATTTGTAGTCAAGCGGAGGTTAAAAAAGTCAACGAAAATGAAATGGGAACCTTGTACCGGGACAGAGGAAATAAGAAACACTCAGATATTAACTAAAGACCAGAACACAGTTTTACTTTATGTCATTCCCGAAATGCCCGCATCGTTAATTTGGACAGGAGTCCGTTAGATCAGTATCATCAGAGATGTTATAGGCATAAAAGGGGGAAACTGGAAAGCAAGGCCTAAAAATATGCTGTACCAGAAAAAAGAACACTCCAGAAGTAGGCAGGAACGTCGCCCTCCTACAGAAAACCTGCAAATCAGAGCAACAAGAACAAGTCAATCACATATGCTACACAAGTTATAAAGAAAACACAACTGAACCATTAGCTATTCCATTAGCAAGTTTAACAAGTACAAACTGGGTCAGCTTCTAAGGGTCTCCCAATAAAAGGTTCTAGTGCCGTGATGAACTTCCTTCTTAGTTCAATTGACAAAACTGCATCTTTAATCTGTCAACAATTAGGGACGCATTAGACTGTATATTTTGTAAATCATCTGCGAGGTGGTACCCCAGGCTCATGTTTGTATTTAAAAAATATACATTTAATGTAAAAGCTGGCAGCTGCAGCATACCTGTGATCCCAGCATCTCCTCCAGATTCGGAAGATATTCTGCCATGCACCTTCACATGGATTCAGAATCATAATTTAAATGTATAACAAAGACATACACTACCCAGTTAAAAGGAAAGAAATGAAAGGTGGTAAGGAACATTATAACCACTCACATCCCGTCCAACCAAGAAGGAAGCCTAAACTCGTCAACTGAGAAAAGAGCTTTCAGTTCAGCAGAAGACACCAACTTTAGCCGTGGGGCCGGAGACTTTTTACCCACTGGATAAATAACCTGCAAGCATTATAAAATGCGAACAAGAGCCCACTAGTTAAGTCCTAAAAAGAATGAAAGAAATCAAGCAAACAGACTACTATTAAGTTACGAAATGTACAGTGCAATTTAAACATATCAACAACTATGGCATATGGGTCATCTATCACTCAGAAATAATAATGCAAGGGTTGCAAGCTCCACATAGTATTTGAATAAGTGGAATCACCTCAGTTACTCAGGTAAAATGTTTATAGATTTAAAAAAAAAAGGCATAGCTAATCCTAATTCCTAGCACATACCCTAAGGATCTAGTGATTCTACATGAGAAGTTCAGATAAAACTAGAGGTATACTGAATACTGCATCATCAGAAATAATGTGCCTTATTTTCATGAGAATTTATAAAATAAATAAAAAGTGGGCTCCAGAAAAGTAGGCAGCTTCTCAATTCTTAGCCTGCATCATATAGTTTTGAACATGCTTTCCCATGTAAACACATAGGTCTACTTAAAATCCTAGTCAGTAACCTCTGGGCTAACTGCCTTGGCATTTTTACTGAGAACTTATCAAGTAAAATGCTACTGAAAAACAGGTTAAAAGGGAACTGAAGTTATACCATGCAGAACCAGTACCCTATTCTTTATATGGTTACTGAATGTTGTATCCGACAGATATAGTATGTCAAGGTCTGCCTAAGAGAATCTCTTTTAGCATTTATGATTTAACCACTTAATTTGGAGCATATCTTTTTCTCCTACTATCGGACTGGGCAAAAATATGTATTCTGAAAGTTTTATACCAGTCACTAGCTTAATCAATAAGTCAATGCTAAATGGTGTATTGTATCTCTCGTTTCTGGGAAGTATACACTACGCATAAGCCAATATTCTTCCTGATACTAACCTGTAAGTATATCTTCTGCTGATGTCTCCAGGTAGAACCAACAACCAATTTATTTAAATCCATATCCAGTAAAGGAACCACAAATTTGACCTCCTCTGGCTACGCTACAACCAAATGGAAAAAATGGCCATCAGGAGAGTTCGAATGATAAAGCAGCTCAACATATTAAAGAACGTAAAGGGGAAAGGGGATTTGATTGAACTCTAAATATATGCATCCTCATACCTTATCCAGAACCGAACTCATATACAGGTCAATCCCCTGTTACAATGTGGAGAATGTCATGTTTTAATAACTACATTTGTATTCATAGACAAGAAACTGTGATGGAAGATACATAGTTTAGAGGAAAAAGAAAAAAGTTGATTGTTGAAATTGTATTCATATTTGAAATTAACCTATCGGTGGTAAACTAAATCTGAAACCGCAGCAGACACGAAGTAATTGCCAAAATGACAAAGGGAACAATATAAGGCTTGCAAGATTAGTTATCCAGAGTTACTCAAACGGCTTAATATCCATCCCAGCAGTAAATCTGTTCAAACTGCAACTGTGGGGTTTGACACTGGACTATCTCATCAATACAGGAAGCACATTTGAGATGGAGCAGGGTACTGTCTGTTTCACTCCTGTGAAGACTTCTAGTTTCTGGTTTTCCAATTATGAACATGGGGGCCATAAAATTACAACCTCATTTGGCTTTAGATGACAAAGCAATTAAGAAAACATGGATCTCAGAATCCATAAGTGCATGCCATCCTTGATATATTGATATAATAATGTATTGCCTATAACATAAAGCCTTCATATGTAGTACTGCTGGAAACTGCAATGTAATAGAATTGCATATATCTGACAAGGTACATAAAATACCACATCACTGATTAACACACGAGAAGATATTCATTCTTCGACTAATCATGGATATATTAGACCAACACCATGAGTCTTCGATGCTAACACTAAACAGACAATCATATAAGATACCTAACATAGATTTTTCCATAATGCATCTTCCTTGAAGACCAGAGTATGCACTAATATTAATAGACAATTAAGCTTCACTCAGTTAAACAGTTAAACTTCAAGTTGTCAATAAAAAAAAGATAGAGGCCCATGGAAAGAAATGTTGGCCAAATTGAAGCAAAGAACCTAGCCATTCAGCCACAAGCAGAGACAGGAGAAAAGAAGAAAACCCAAGAGGACAGACAAACCATGCAGATGCTCAGGAAGTGCAACAGACCAGGCATTTGCAATAAATCTGGAAATCAACTTATCACTAACCGGTCTGACAAGCATGGTGCTAATTTCGAACTTCAATCTGTTATCGGCAACCTCTTCAACACGTCTGCTTTGGTAAGTGACATACGCGTCCCTACAATACAAAGACAACAAAAATCAATGCCACCATCCCCTAGGCCTTAACAACACCCGTAAAGTGACTACAGCAAGAATCCAAAACATACTGACCTAAGCTCTATAATAAGAGACATTAAGCGTGCCGGATCCTTAGCGTTCCAATAGACCAAACTATTCTTACGAGACTTGTCATTCACAACATGGTGTGGCTGGAATCGTTCATCCTCCAGTCCAAATATCACATCAGGAGCCTCCAATGGATGATTAGCATTGAAAATCAAATCCCCTAAAATTAAATTACATTACATTAACGGCATAAGAACAGGATAAAATTACACACTCTAGAAACCGAAGATTAGAATTGTAAAAGAGTACTGACATTTGATAAAGTCGAGACAGTATGGGATGACTAAAGTGAAACGATCGAGCAGGTTAGGGTTTTTGCTACCGGACCACATGTTCTCCACCTACAACAGTATTAGACTGTTACTCATTTGAACTGCTACTAGATAGTGTTTCTAATTACACGAAATACAATTAACTTCTTCTGAATGAGTTAATGCGAAATTCTTAGTATAGGGGGGAGATGAATGTATGTATTGCAATTACCTTGACGGAGAAAGGACAGTGAGAGACGAGATAGTTGAGCTGGGCGGCGATGAGCGGCGGTACGGTGTCGATCGCCATGGCTGGGGGAGGAGACGAGGGTCAAGGTTACTGCGTCGGGAAATTGAAATGGGCGATACTTCCGGAACTGTTGGCAGACTGATGGCCTGGGTCTGAAAATGTAAATTAAGTTTCACTAACCTGGTGTTCGTTGGTATTTGGGTAAAGGTAAATTTTATAGTGTTGTCATATAGGTAAGTAAATAATGTGATGTGTGTAAGAATGAAATGATGTGTTTGATAATTTTTAAGGTTATTTGATTGGTTTAAATATTATTTGATTCGTTTAAAATTGTTAGTATAAAGAGAATGATGATTGATTAGTGGACAGAAAATTTATTTGAGTTAATTTTTAGACTGTAGAGGATACACTTGAAACATTTTAACGGATGAATAATTCGTTTTAGTGGTATGCCAATAGTTCTCTCCGTCCCCCTAAAATAGACCACAATCTTTTCGACTTTTTTTTTTTTTTTTTTGGAACGAAAGAACATGTCTTATTACTCCCAAAAAGTGTTCGTACAATTAGGGGTTGACAAACCGTCCAAGCCCAAAACCAGTAGCTACTAAAACATAACAAATCAAACCAATCTAAAAGTCCAAGTGAAAACCAATCTAAAAGTCCAAGTGAAAATGCGTAATTAATCCAGCCACTTTGCCGGTTACGCAGCTTGATGAGGCCTTTGGATGATCGTAGAATATGATTCGGGATAGTGTCGCTCTTGTGCTGGAATATCTTCTCGTTCCTTGCCCTCCATATGTGATAAACCGTTTCTGCTATCAATGCACGAAAAACATATGCTTTGCACCCTCTGCCCCGAGATTTTATCCTGAGCCATACAAGTAGCTGATGCCAGTTGACAAGTCGAGGATGCGCAATTCTCATCCATTGCAATCCCTTCTTTATAATCTCATAAGTGACGGGACACTCAAAAAATAGGTGATCGATAGTTTCCACACCACCACAAAAGGCACAATTCCCATCCGTTACTATGCCAAAGAAGGCCAGTCAATCCTTAGTGGCTAGTCGACGATGGAGAGCCAGCCAGAGGATAAATCTCGCCTTCGGTCTAGCTGGATTCCTAGCAACCAGGTCACGCCATTCAATCTTTTCCGGGCAGCCTCTAAAGGTTTGATAAATCTTGCGAACCGAAAATCTGCTCGCAAACCATTTGCGCTTGCCAATCCTGTGTGCCTTGAAAAACTCCCGCACCTTAATTATAGCTTTAATGATCGAGGAGCTACAATTAGGTATCATCCACCAGTTGGTGTTTAATGTAATAGCTATGAATCCAGCTAACCCATAGTGAGTCCGCCTTGGTTTGAATCTTCCACAGAAGCTTGCAAATAAGTGCTTTATTCCAGTCCGGCAAAGAGATGATATTCAATCCACCACAGCTTCTGGGGCTGCAAACGTGGTGCCATGACACCAAGGCTTTCCGATAATTGCCATCCTTCCCACTCCAGAGAAAGTTGCAACATATACGTTGAATATGATCTAGGACTTTTTTCGGGAAAGGGAAAACCTGTAACCAATAAGACGTGATGGAAGTAATAACACTCCTTATCAGTTGTTTCCGACCAGCATAGCTCAAGATTCTAGTTGTCCAATGCTGCATTCTACCCAAAATTCGATTTATGAGAGGTTGATATTGATGTACCGTGAATTTCTTGTGGGATAAGGGCACACCGAGGTACCGAACCGGTATCTTTGCATTTGAAAATCCGTGTCAGCAAGAATTTGCTGCCTTACCGCAGTGGTCATCCCTCCGCAATACACTTTGGTCTTTGTCATGTTAGCTCGCAATCCTGTAGCATCAGAGAAGTGCCGGAATTGAGCCATCATTAATTGCACCGATTTCACATCTCCTCGCATAAAGAGCATTAAGTCATCCGCAAAACAGAGGTTTGTTATATGTAGTCTTTCACACTTCGGGTGGAAATTAAAGTCTGGCATATCTCTTAATTTATGTAGGCATCGATGAAGATACTCCATAAGTAACACAAAATGATATGGGGATAAAGGATCTCCCTGACGTAATCCTCTACGTGCTTTTAAAAGCTCTGACGGCACCCCCATTAATAGAATACTTATAGGAAATCGTCGTCACACAGCACATAATCCATTTCACGAACTGAGCTGGTAAACCCAGTTCCTTCATAATTACCTCCAATGCTCCCCATTCCACAGTGTCATAAGCCCTATGCATATCCATTTGTATCATACACCTAGGCGATATACCTTTTCGTTTGTACCCCTTGACAAGCTCCTGGGCAAGTAAGATATTATCTTGAATAACCTTCCCCGGTAAGAAAGCAGATTGGCTTTCATCCACAATACTATTTATCACATTCCCCAGTCGTGTCGTGAGTATCTTAGATATAATTTTGTAAACCGTAGTGCAACACGCAATAGGACGCATGTCCCTAACCTTTGCTGCCTCCGGTGTCTTTGGAATCAAGGTGACTAAAGTGCAATTTAATGTCGAATACATTATGGAGGAATCGAAGAAATCTCATACCGCTTCATATACATCCTTACCAATCGTATGCCATGCCTTCTTAAAGAAATACACATTGAATCCGTCAATCCCCGGAGCCTTCAAATCACCATTATCTTTTAATGCTCCATCAATTTCAAGTCGAGTAATGGGCTGCACTAGCACCTTCCTATCCCGGTGGCTTAACCGATTCCCCAACCGAATTGCTCCTATATCAATCCCGGCACGTCTCGAAGTCGTCTGACCAACCAATTGTGAGTAAAACTCCACGACTCCCGCCTCAATCTCTATTTCGCGGGTGAGTATATGTCCATCTTCTGTTTCCAGTCTACGAATGCCAGCACGTCGATTCTTTTCCTTTACCTGGGCATGGAAGAAAGAGGTATTACCATCACCCAATTGTATCCAATCAATCTTTGATTTCTGGCGCATAATTTGTTCATCAATATCAATCCATTTTTCCAGTTCAATAGCATCCTCTCTCACTTGGCGGATCAACACAGAATTGAACCTGTCTTGGCGCAACTCCTCCTGCTTATTATGGATCTGTTCACGCAGCTGAGAAATCCTCTGGTCAGCCCCACGGACACGTTTATTTAGACTCTGCAAAACCGGCTGCAACCTCTTCAGTTTGGTCCATAAACGCTGCTGAGGAGAGGGAGGACCTGAGCATCTCCAGGAATTTGCCACGGTAGCATGAAAATCAGCAATCTGAGTAGTGCAGTTTATGAATCGAAAGCAAGCTCGTTTACCCTGGAAAGGTACATAATTCCTGAAGCGCAATGGAGAGTGATCTGAAATTCCCGGAGTTAGGATTTCAATGTCCACATTCGGATTCTCCTGAAACCACTCAGCGTTTTCGATGGCTCTATCTATGCGGGAATAAATGGTATCATCGTCATGTTTATTAGACCAAGTAAACCAGTCTCCTGACATACTAACTTCGAACAATCCAATCTCATCCATCATCTCAGCAAGATCCTTGTATTCATGTTCCGTTACAGGGTTACCACCAATGCGATCTCCAGTACCCAGAACATTATTGAAATCACCAACACAAATCCATTGTTCACTAATACCAGCAGCCAGGTCCCGAAGATCCTGCCACAAGCGAATCCGATTCAATAATTGATTATGAGCATAAATGAAAGTAATAAGACCTTTATCTACCCCATATGAGTCGAACCATCGGCAGTGAAGAAGCTGTTCCGTACAGCTAAGGAAATCAACCTTGACTCGATTCGGATCCCACAGTACCCAAATACGACCAAGAAAGTGAGATGAATAATTATCCAAAAAGTTCCATCGATCCCCCAAACGTTTTCGTATTCTGTCCTTATTTTCCTCTTTCACTCTAGTCGTCTCTAACAGGCCCACTATACTTATATTCCATTCCAGGAGACGGGAGCCAATCTCCTTATGCTTAGCGACCTTATTCAGCCCCCTGACGTTCCAGGCTAACATCGATCCTGGTTCTGAGTCTCTCTGGAACCAGAACCAATTTCAAGTGAAGCAAAGCCATTACGAGTCACTTGATTTTTCGCAACTGGTTGCCTAGTGTGTCGATTGGCCATGTCGACGATTGGGAGAAGACCAGCCCTCCTTATCCTCAGATTGTCGAGCTCCAGACGAACCCGGGTCTTGTACCTGAATAGTCCCAGTTAGGTTGACAGTAGTTGTCCGTGCAACAATCTGCGGAATCCAGACCTGCGTTTTCCCCTTAGTGGCCGCACCTTGCTGACCCTGCCTGACCTTTGTACCCTGCTGGCGAGGTGGCTGCTTTCCCTCTTGGTCATAACTATGGTTTCTGCCAATCCCGCAAGAATGTCCTAGTTTTTGACACTTTTGACAAAAAATTGGTTGCCACTCATATTCCACCTCCTGTTTAATCAAATTTCCTTGCTTGTCTTTTATCATAACGAATTTTCGTAACTCTTGTGTAATGTCAACCTCGATTAAAATTCTCGCATAGGAAACTCTCAACTTCTTTGCCGTACATTCATCAGTAAACATGGGTTCGCCAATGACGCTAGCAATCTTGCTCAAGCTCTTGGCACCCCAAAGGTATAACGGGAGTTGGGGAAACTTCACCCATATTTGCGCAATACGCAACATATCTTCCTTCAATTCAAACTGTCTTGTCCATGGCCTTAATATCATTGGTCTGCCATAGATATAGTACGGTCCACCTCCCTCCACCTGATCTTTCTCTTCCTTTGAATGAAAACGAATGATGAAATATCCATCATCATTGTAATATAGCTCAGGTAAGGTGATAGAATGCCATACTTTAATCATGAAATTTTTAACGGCATTCATTGACAGGGAATTATCCGCAACGTACATGATTAAGGAGTTCTTCCAGAATTCAAGTTCCGTTTCTATGTCCTCATCCTCAATTTCTACCACTATCTCCCCATCAACCACAGGAGGTGGACTAAAAGCAATATTCATACCACGATCAGGACCACGATCACCACGAATAATGTCAACCCAGGCAGTAGAGGTAGAATTCATGTCAATGGGCGGGGCTCTGTCTCGTGTAGGCTCTGTTTCAGTGGCTGCGTGTTCTTCTCCAATATAAATCCTATCATCCTTTTCAGGCAAATCCTTATCAGACGACTCCTCCTGGTCAGACCTTAGAGGATCGCCAATTTTTGTTACCGGAATACAGGTTTCCGGTGAAGGGGATGGTTGCTGTCGATTTGGGCTGGAATCGATTGGGTTCAAAAGGTTTTCAAGGTTAGTCGAAACAGTCTCATCATCCTTACCAGTCGACGTAGAGGGAGAAGGGGAAGGGTTGGTAGGCACCATAGCTTTACGTGGACGTCCCACCGGCCGCTTCGACGTTATTTTTAAAACGGCCAATGGTTTTATTGTTTGTTGTTGGTGTAGAAAGAAATGATACATATTGCACAAAATATAAGATAGTGAATTTAGTGGGTGTACTATTTTACGAAGTGGTATAAATTAATGGGACGTCCAAAAAAGGAACAGTTACATTTTTTAGCGGGCCGAACGGAGTACATTCCTTATTTTGTACACTACGTAGTTGAGGAAAAAAATTAGTTGATAAATATTGAATAATAAATTAGATGTGAGTTACAAAAAAATTGGTGTCTGAAATAAAGTTAAACTTACAATAGGGTTGTAATACGTGCGTGTAATAAATATGCGATATGTTTGATTTTTTAAGGTTATTTGATTGGTTTTTGATGATACGGAAATATGTCAAATCCGTTAACTCATTTTAGGGGCACTACCTTGGGCGAACTAGAGTCGAGGGACCACAAGTCGAAGGAGATCCGGACATGGAGTGGGTCCGAGCCCACCTAATCCGGAGGTTTGCCTCCCTCAGACACGTGGAAAAGACTACTTAGAGCAAAGTATTGATAAAGGCCGGACATTTGTCATGACGTGGGGACAGACGTAGGGAGGTCAGACACCTCACCATAAGTCCAATTCCAGCTCCACTGGAGTTCACACCTTGCTTGAATCGGACCTGTACTTGTACGGATATGGGTCCGGACCACTAATTAAGCCTCACATAACTTTGCCAAACCTCAAAAAGGGGCTCACTTGTATGATATGCTCGGACCAAGGGATCCAGACCTAGTCCCAGACTCGAGACGAACAAGTGTTCGGACACAACATCGGTAATATCCCTAGAAAGTCCCCTAGAAGCCCTAAAAAGTCCAGAATACCCCTGGCTAGCCCAAAAGAGGACATGGGTCGGGCCCATTTAGTAAGGTGTTGGTCCAGATAACGACAAAGTAAAATACTAGAGGGGAGTGAATAGTCTTTTAAAACTTTTGTCGATAAAGCAGTTTCTCATATACCTTTAGTAGATATTTGGTATTAAGTTTCAGAGCACGGAAGACTTTTCGTGATAAGTACAAGTGTCAGTAAGCAGTCAAGTGATAAATACTCAATAAGCAATTGATAACTGAAAGTAAAGTGCAGTAAGTAAATAGCACAAGGTTTATAGTGGTATCTAAAGGTGGCATAACCTTTCAACTAATTCACTCGCCCTTTCTCAGGACTTGAATTCACTAAGATAAGATATTGAGGTTTCCTTACAAAATCCTACCTCTTGATCCCTTTAACACTGGGTTCCCAACTAAGTGTTCCCCCTAAGTTGTTCCCCGATTTTCCCAGACAAGTTCCTCTACTCAGTAACCTTTTGAGCTATTCCTTAGTTTCCCAAACTAAGTCCTTCTTGTGCTCAGTTAGGTGAGGACTTTAGTTTTCTCAACTAAATCCTTTCCCTAAACACGCCTGGTGGTGTTTTGGTTATGGTAGTTATCAGATAAGCTAAGTTATGTAACTTGTCTAGTTACTCAGTGAGCTTTGAAGAATCAATCTTCCTTAAAACTCTTTGTAGTGTATGAGAAGTTGTTCTTTACTGACTCAAGTACTTAGAATATTTTCAAGAGAATGAATCTCAAATATGAGTCGCAACTATAATCCTTTGATTCAACTCCTTCACAATAATCAAGTCTTGTTAAGGATCAGGACACTTAGAACTTATATACTACTTAGAATCAGAGAGCTTTTGTCGCAACAGTGAGCTTTGAAAGTAAGTATGTTTGAAGGCTTGTATGCTTGAAAGTAATTCGCAAGTGTATTTAGTGTTCACAAGTATGCCTTTCAAACGCATATTACGGTAGCATGACAAGACTAAGAATGACATTTAGCTAAAGTTAGAATTGTAATGAATTTCAAACCTATTTAGTAAATTGAAGTCCCATATAGCCATATAGAGCAAAGTGGGCCAGTTAATATATTACGCCACTTCCTGATACACTAAAATCTACGAGTAATTTACATAGTACACATCTACTTTTCAGCACAATATCTTTTCTCATCTTTGTTAATTGTTATATCTACAAGGTTGATTGTTCAATACACGCTTATACACTCACTCTCGTACTCTATCTTTAGTACATAAACAGGTCATATGCGCACACCACACTCTTAATAATCTTTCTACTCCTTGCATATTCACGTCGAAAGACAAATAAAACAAGTCGAAGTTTTAAAGCAATAATAATAATAGACATCTAAATTATATAAATATCGTAAATGTAAATTATAAACGGTTGAAAGTAGCCATGTTTTTTTTTTAATCATCATAATCTCAAAACTATAATCAAATTACAAGATATTTTCCCAAGAAAAGAGGAAAAGAACACACAGGCAAAAGCATCTTCATAGTCTAAAAATAATTATAACAAGTAGTAGTAGATCCTATACCTCTTGGGGAGACTTTAACCATTTACCAAGTAGAGCCGGCGACATGCCAATTAAAACGACTAAACCTGAGTGAAACAACGTGACAAATAGTCAACACACTAGTCACAGAACAAACGTTAACTTAAAGTTAACCCCGTGAGTAAACAAAGGAAGAAAAGAAAAGGAAGCAGTCCTTCAATTCAATTCATCACTCATTCTTCAGGTCCAGATATCTGAGAGAAAAAACGAAAACAAATTTCTCTCAACGAGACTTATTCACTAAATCACACTCCGTAATTCGTGCCCATACATCAAATTCAACATCAACCCTCCCTAATCAGATTTTCATTTCACGCTATTTTATGAGTAAACTCATCTCTGTTGCTACTACTACTGTCTCATCTCACTGACACCCAAGTAAATTTCCTCTTAATTCTCTACTCAGTTTCTGCAATTTTACTTTACTGTTTCGTTTGTTTGAGTTTCTGATGGATTTGATCTGTTTGTGTGTAGGATGGGAGGTGTTTGTTCTGGAGGAACGTTTAAGGAGAGTAGGAAATCGGATTCGGTTGAGCATGACAAGAGCTCGAGGTTTTCCGGTAAGCTCAAATCGGTGTTCGGAAAGCAAAACGGCTGTGATGTTGTTGATGATGCCGATGAGGATGATGATGATGTTTTCGAGAAGGCGCCGCGGAACTTGTTTGATTCCGGTGAGCTGCATCTCTCGATTTCCCAGGAATTGAAGCCGTCTACGCCGGCCAGAACGTTTGCCAACAAGGTAATGATGTACATTGTGTTTGATTGTTTGTTTTTGTTTAGATTTGTGGTTTTTGTTGTTCGTGATTTGGTGTGAAATGAGATGGTGTTTCACTTATGAGGGGCTTTTAGTGGAAATGTGATGGAGTGTAGTTAGGTGATTGAATGGCTTAGGAGGATGTAGCTTAAGAAGTGAAATGTTGTTATACGAGGTTGATGTTGAAACTGGATGAAGGATTGCAACTATGTTTTGAAGGACGAGAGTTTTCGAAGTAGTACTTCATCCTTGGGTTATCGGATTGTAAATATAGTTGGTTATGTAGGAAATAATAAGTAATTCGAGTAGTTTGTGGAAGAGATGGACCTGCTTAAAATATGGAGCTGAAGAAGTGGATGTCATAGGAGGGTGAGATTGAAACTGGATGAATGGTCACGACTATGATTTGAACGGTTTAGAACGATGGAACTTAGGAAGTAAATTTAGGACAGTAGGAGGGCGAGATTGACACCGGGTGAAGGATGACAGTTGTCAAAGTAGTAAACTGTTGATGACTAATCTGATTATTTATGTAGCAATTTTGCATAGTAGTATGGGGAAGAGCTCGTTTCACCTATCATGTAGATGCCACACACCATCTAGGAATAGTATAAGGATTCCTGTTTTTGATGCCTTGCAGTTTGAACTACTCTTCTGTAAAATTCAGGGAGGACTGATGAGAATTATGGTACTTCTGCTTTTATCGCTGCTTGTTGATTGCTTGAGGTGAATGTAGGGGTTTAGTTATGCCCACAAGTACTTGACGAAAGAATGCCTGTGGGTCTTATTGTCCGACTAGAGTAGATAATCCATTCTGGCAAGCATATCTAAATCAATAATCTGTTCTGTTCATCAGCTTGGTTTTGAAGTTAATACGTTTGGCCCTGTTGTCATTATTATGTATATATATGATCATTGACAAGCATAAGATGAGCACTTATGTACCCAATTCATCTCAAGTGTCAAATCACTTGTATAGTATACGAGGTGAGTGGTCCAAACCTGGTTGGCGCGGTGTTTGCGCATTGAGTGTGTGTGAGCTTGTCTTATAAAAAGAAAAAGATAAAAGAAGTAAAAGAAGACGAGCATTCTTTAGTTCACCCCTTAGTCCTTTCCCTTTTAGTTTGAACTGATGTAAAGATGTTACCTGACATTGATTCTAGTTATTTCTTATGGTAGGCTCCTCAAGTGACATCATTTCTTGGAAAAGCTGGCATAGCAGGGCTAGAGAAGGCAGTAGAAGTTCTAGATACTCTAGGTAGCAGCATGACAAATTTGAACACTGGTGGATTTACGACTGGAGTGTCTTCAAGGGGAAATAAAATATCCATTCTAGCTTTTGAAGTTGCCAATACCATCGCCAAGGGGTCAAACTTGTTGCAGTCCCTTTCTGAAGAAAATATGCAGCTCTTGAGAAAGGAAATTTTGCATTCAGAAGGTGTCAAGCAGTTGATTTCCACAGACATGAATGAGCTCCTTGGTATTGCAGCTGCTGATAAAAGGTACCGATTATTTGCCTTTTTGTTTTCGATCCCTGAAAGGAGGGAAAAAAAGGAAGTGATTAAATTTATTTTGTTGACTGCATTACTTTTACTCTGTACACAGGGAGGAATGTGAAGTCTTTTCTCGCGAGGTTGTGAGATTTGGAAATTTGTGTAAAGATCCACAATGGCACAACCTAGACCGATTCTTTTCACGGTAACTAGAGCTTTGCTTCAGATCTTTATTTTTGTGTTTAAGGAGAGACATGTCATACATTTTCACTTGTCAGGTTGGATTCTGCACCTGATATTCATAAACAACTACGACAAGAAGCAGAAGCAACTATGCAAGACTTGACCATTTTGGCTCAGCACACTTCCGTAAGTTTATTTACGCTTCACTGGTTCTGCGTACTTGTTTGCTTCACCTGTTATGCACTCCACGACATGCTATTTTGGCTCTTATTTTGGTAACTAATTTGTACTTCCATGGTTTACAGAGCCTCTGTTATAGGGCTTCTTCTATTGTGACGGGTTTGATTGTGAGGTTGTTTGAGTTAACTTAGTGCGCTATTTTATAAAACCTCAGACATCTGAGTGAAATTTGGATGTTCAGAAGAAAGTGTGCATGCTCACATATGTCAAACTGAAAGTAAACGAAGTTTAATGTTCATTATAGTAGTAAATATTGAGCTATAAAAGGTGTAATGGAAGATCTAGATTCACATTGATATTTCTTATCATGTCTTTTGTATATTGCCAGAGTAAATGTTACATGCTACTTTTGGGACAAACACACCGAGGAAACCTAATACTAGAAAACTGCAGTTTATGTCAAGTTATATCAGTTGATGTGAATCTTGAGGCCAAAAGTGTCAATTAATATGACATAATATTCCGTTTCAGTAGTTAGATGGCTGGATAGACTATTGTCTTCTCTAAATGCATGTTCAAATTTTGCGTTCATCTTCTTTCCAACCATGGTTTGGTTTAGGAGGTTGTAGTGCTCCCTGTGACACTAAATACAAAAAGTATCCATTTATAAAACAACTTTAACATCAATCTCAGTTGAAACTTTTGGGAATCTTTTCTTTCACTTGATATGGAGTCCAACTAAAGCCCAACATTTCAAATTCAGATTAGTTGCATTGTGTAATTAGTACAACTCTGACATACGAACTTAAATTATACTAGTCATTTTGGGCGCTCGATACTGTTATAGGGCAAGGTGTTCAGATTGGTCATTAATCACTACTATTATATACAAATGTTTATGAAAACCACAAACTATATTTTTATTCTTCTCATGATTTGCGTATATTATTGTCATTAAGTGATCTCTGAAACGATGAAATTCAATGTAACCCCTCGAAGTTAAGGCACGCACTCACATGCTCATGGCTGAACTGAAAAAGTAAACCATACAGCAAAAGCAATATAAACCATCAATTACAGTTAAGATGATGCTGGTTTTGTTTTTTTTTTTATGGTTCAAAATGAACTTGAAGTTCATTCTGTAAAGGTGAGATGCTTAATATTGTTGTGCATGCAGGAATTGTATCATGAGTTCCATGCTTTAGACAGATTTGAACAAGATTATCAGCGGAGTCTAGAGGAAGTAGATTCTTTGCATCTACCTCGAAAAGGTTTCGAGCTGCTTTCTCTTGATGAAACTGATTTTAGGCTAACACACTTTTGATTTGCATGATCCATCCATTGTGTTTATACTTCCCGTAACTGAAATTTAGATCAATCTGGCTTTCAGTATTCAGCTCTAGTTGGTCTTCTGATTCTGCAGTTCATTATCTTCTGTATGGACATGTATTTGGGTGTTTGGGGGGGGGGGGGGGGGTTGTACATTTTAATACAGGCAGACTACTTTCGTCTCCGTGATATCTGTGTAGAAGTCATCGCTATTTAGTGCTTGACAGACACTGTATTTGGATGCTTATTAAATTTGAATAGGCAGACAGGGAAGTCAATTGTGCTGTTCTGTTCTTTCAGACTTCAGTTTTTAATGTCTCTGACGTATCATATGTCATTTTGTATGTGTTTTTGTTATCAGACTTTACAAGTAGAATTATAGGTAATACCTTTTCATTTAAAGGATTGTGACTTTTACGTGCCTGTCACCTCTGGAGACCTGATATTAGCTCTTGAGATGGCAAGCATTGTGGTTGCATGAAATGCTCCATGTCTAGCTCTAAATGCAATTGGATTATGGAATTCCTATCACTTCTTCCATCCCAAAACAATAGGGATTGTTTACTTTTCCGCCCCTCATATTATGGGCATGTTTCTGTTGTTGGGTATGTATTTATTTCAAATTTTACATCTTATCCCCCTATTTATAGTTGGAGATTCATGATGTAATACATCATATTTTATACCAGTATATCTCAAATTTTAGCTCATTTTGTCAAGAACTCTTAACATTTTTGTGCACGGCCAAATTACCCTATAGTTTTGGGATGAGGAATAAGCAAAGCCAATCAGGGAAAATAATTTGACTTCTATACCTTGATGATTTAACAAACCTGTTAAATTTTGTTTGTCTCTCACACACAAATATTCTATTTATCCTTTTGGAAGGCGGACTATCTAATTTCACTAATCGAATATTTTCTTTAATTCCAGGAGAGAGTCTAACAATGGTACTGAGTGAGCTGAAACATCAAAGAAAAGTTGTAGGCAGCTTGAAAAAGAAATCTCTTTGGTCGAAGAGTATGGAGCAGGTACTTGTTTTAACAACTTCACCTATTTAATTATGCTTTTTATGAGTTCACGAGAATGTTGTTATATATCTTCCTCTTGCAGTTTATGTCATCATCACACACTCGTGTCATTTTGTTGATAAGAATATAGTTGACCTTTGATTTGTGCAAGCACCATCACCAGTTTTTAATTCACATTTGTATTCTTATGTGTAGGTTGTAGAGAAGCTTGTAGATATTGTTACTTTCATTCATCAAGAAATTCCGGAAGCATTTACAGATCATGGTATGAATACTTATCATATAATCTATACTCCCTCTGCCCCTTTAAAAAGTTTCTGCATTCCTTTTCAGGGTGTCCCAACAAGAGGTTTTCATGTTTCTGCATTCCATAAATAGCAAAATGTTATTAATTTTCTCTCATACTTTTCATGTTTTATATATTATTTCTTACTCCCTCCCATTTTTAATATAAGATGTTTTGAGTTTTTCACACAAATTAAGACCATTCTCTATTCATCAATAGTCTTGGTAAAAGATTGAAAATATAAATGTTGGTGTCTTGGACAAATAAATCCACTTATAAAAGATGAGAAATATGTGCCTCTGTAGAGTCCAATACAAAATAAATGAGTTGAATGCATAAAAAATGGTGAAAACACTAAATCACATGGCAGACTCTTCTAAAACATCTTATATTTATCAAATAGACAATAATCCAAAACATCTTATATTAAAAATGGGAGGGAGTACTAATTATTAGGGAAAACCAATATATGGAGAGACCAGGAAAAGATTCAACAAACTACCTAGATCCAATTATATCATTTTAATGGTCCATAATGTTTGTTTGAGTATTTCCTTGGTCTTTCCAATAGGTGGTCTCTCTGGAGACGTACTCATTATTTCTCATACTCAACACCAACTTACAACTATAATTCATCCTTCCAATTATTTACTCACTGGTCTTAATCTAAGAGCCAAAAATAAGTGAGAACAATTTAGCAGGACGGCAGGAGTGTACACTTCTTTCCTTGATTCCTTCCCATGTACTATAAAATGCCGTAAGGAATTATGCATTCTTCGGATTGAAACTTGAAGAGTACTTCTTTCGCCACATCTAGTTGATCGTACTTTTGCTTTTCCTATATCTGAGTTTGCATGAAGCTTGATCTCTTTCTTTATCCCTGTTGCCAGGCCTAGAACTCAAATTTCTGTAATCTGTATAAATTATAATAATTAATACTGGTGTAAAAGGACATTTTTATTACATTCTGGTGTAAATAAAAAACCGTTATTAAATCACTTGCACACATTTCTTTAAATCAGTTATGGGACATACTTTCAACCTCAATGATTGCGTATTGCAATTTATCATTGTAGACAAAAGCATGACTTTTGAATTCTGATTATCTGATGGAAGATTCATTATGATTAAATTGCTTGTATGCATTTTAAGTTTTTGACATTCCTCAACCCAGTTTGATATTTTCACATTTTAACTTTTCTAAGATGATGCATCATTGCATTGTGTTGTAGACCTCATTACAAATAATTTACTAGATGTGGCATAAACTACAGGTTTGAAATATATAAGATACTTATCAATGTTCTTTTCCTAACTTTCATTTCACTTCTTATTCACCATGCCAGAGTTTCTGCCAGCTGGCAAAGTTTATGCAGAGAAACCTGAGAGACTCGGTGTTGCTGGTCTTGCTCTACATTATGCTAACATAATTACTCAAATCGATAACATTGTGAGTTTTAGTGATACTATTACTGCAACATCGATTTTTTTCTTTTTGTCAAGTAACTGTTTTATTTAATCCCCATCTTCATTTCAGGCATCACGTCCTACCTCTCTTCCTCCCAACATGAGAGACACATTGTACAATGGTTTGCCATCAGCTGTCAAGACTGCTCTACGTTCTCGCTTACAGATACCTGATGCTAAGGAAGATGTAAGCTCTATGGTTTCTCTTATTATATTCGCTTTTCTCCCCCATTTTTTGAAGCATTGTACGAATATAGATGAGAGTAGGCCTGCAAACGAGCCGAGCCGAGCTATGCCCGAGCTCGGCTTGTTTATCATTTTTGTGCTGGAGCTCGAGCTCGATCGAGTTGCAAAATTTGAGCTCGAAATAATTTGTTCGACTCGAGCTCGGCTCATGAGCTCGATTTTTTTTTCAAATTGAACCTTTAAAGCTCGAAAGCTCGGCTCGTGAGCTCGAAAACTTACAAAGCTCGAAATAAGCTCGGCTCGAAAGCTCGAAAATTCCCAAAAATGAACATATTTTAAAGCTCGAATTGAAACCTGTAAAATATGATAAATAATGCCATTCAAGTTATATTAATAACATTAATGTCTCGCAAACAAAAGTAACATAAAATCATCCAACGGACCAATACATAATATAATAATATCCAACAACAGTCAACAAGTAACTCAAAAACTGAAATGATCCAAATCAAGTCTCGAACTCGAAGTAATTGAAAAACTCCTCCAGCAAAATGCAACTCCAAATTGGATTCTGAAATTAAGAGAAAGAAAGATTAAGATTAGTAATACAAATAAGTATACTAGTTTCAAGTAATACGAAACTACCAAGTAAACTACATTTCCAGAAACAAACATACACATTGCTAACTTAGAACATACACTGGAAAACAATTCTGTATGTTCTATTAACACCCATCAGTAGAGTATGTAACAAGCCAAGCACAACACATGAATTGTAGCACAAAAGTCCAAAAAATTCTTAAACTAAGTAGATAAAGGAACTAAAAAACGAAGTCCAGGCTCCAAGCTAACCAAAAAGTAAGTGTTCACCTTCAAGTAAATCACCATGTGATCATGTTTGACTTGGTATTGGAATAAGAATCTCCATAGATTCTTCGTCAACCTGCTTAATCAATGAAATAAAACAAAGACATATAAATGATTAAACAAAAATTCATATACGATTATATAATGGTCAACAAAAAGTTTCACTTGCACTTCTTGGTGGTGCCTTAACTCCATGTAGGCGACGAACCTAATCTCCTCCACACGTTAACATCTCCACTGTGTCAGGAGCTAATGAAGCACGGTATGGGTCAATGACTCTACTTCCAGCACTAAAAGTAGACTCCGATGCTACAGTGGTTGATGGTATAGCCAAAATATCACATGCCATTCTTGACAAAATCTTGTACATGCCGTTATTTTCCTTCCACCAACCCAAAACATCAAAATCTGCCGACCTATCACTAGATCTATGCACACCATCTTCCAAGTACACTTCCAACTCTGATTTTTCAGGGGGCTCATTTTCAATAGACTTCACATAACTATCAAATCTTGACCACCCAGATGACTCTGGTACAACCCTTGTCGTTTGCAACTTATTTCCACTTGAACCTTCATGTGAACGACTAGATAGGGAATTTGAAGAGCACTTTTGATTTGCATTATACTCATGAAAAAGATCAGACAACATGCTCTTAACCTTGAAGATATTAGCTTGGGCTTCAGCTTCAGGATAAACGATATTGAATGCAAATTCAACTAGCCTCATTTTGCATCTAGGATCTAAAACAGAAGCTATAGACATCAACATGTTACACTCACCCCAATACTTATCAAACTTGAGTTTCATCTTGCCAGCCATGACCCTAACAAATTCGTCAACATCTTTTTCTCCCTCATTTAGCACCTCTTTCACCCTCCAAATAACAGGAAGAAATTTGTTTGAAGTTGGATAGTCTGATCCAGAAATCATTTGTGTTGCCTCATAAAATACTTCAAGAATTTTTGTGACTTGTCTAACCTTAACTGATCTTTTCTTGAGACAATTTTGTAACTTGGTTCAATTTGTTTCAAAACTGGAAACACATCCCTAACTTGATAGGCAGCCATCAACATATCATATGTAGAATTCCAACGAGTAGGACAGTCAAGAATCAATTTTCTAGCACCAAGCCCCATTTGATGCACAACACCACCAAAATCCTTAAGACGAGTGTCTGAGACATTCAAAAATCTAACACTTTCTTTCAATTTATGAATAATATCACCAATTTGCGACAAGCCATCTTGCACAACTAAATTCAATATGTGTGCGCAACACCTCACATGAAATAAGGCGCCCCCCAAGGGTGACTTCCTACTCTTAGCAAATGATTGTTTCATTATCCTAATAGCCACATCATTGCTTCCCGCATTATCAACAGAAACAGTGAACACCTTATTCTCTATGCCCCATTTCAACATACATTTGCGCAAAACATTAGCAATTTCAATACCTACAATTCACAATATGTATACATGTGTGAATAGAAGCATTTATGCATTGCACCATATATAATTCAATTTTCCTCGCAAGTTGTATATACAACAATATACGCATGATGATTAAAAAATCATATACCAAATGAGAAAAATAAAAATCACACTACCAAAAAAATAAAAATTAGATTACCTGAATGTGGTGGAGGAAACTTCACAAAATTCAGCAACCGCTTCTGTAATACCCAACCAGAGTCTATGAAGTGCCCATTCATGCAGATATAAGAAATCTTCTGAGTATCTGACTTCCATACATCTGTAGTCAAAGAGATTTTGTTGACACCCTTCAACATGCCAGTCAACCTTTTCTTCTCCAGCTCATAAACAGACATGCAGTCATTTTTTGTTGTTGTTCGAGAAATTTTTTCGAACATTGGATTGTTAATTCTCATATGAAATTATACCCAACTTCTTCAACAACACTGAAGGGCTTCTCATTCATAAGAATCCAATGAGCTACTACTGCTTCCCTTTGCTTGGCATGATCATACTTCCCCGAAGTCACCACCGGATAAGAATCCAATGAGCTATTGCTTCCCTTTGCTTGGCATGATCATACTTCCCCGAAGTCACCATCGGCAATTCAACTTTACATTGTGTTGGCTTGAAATTCAACATATTTTGACTCTTAAGATGTACTTTCCTTTTGGTGCAATGGTCAACTTCAAAGAGGTTGTAGGTGCTGATGCTTGCCTCTTCATTTTATATTTGCAATATACGCATTGAGCCCATCTGTTACCATCCTCATCAGTAATTTGCGTAAAATCATTCCACACTGTAGATGTTTTTATTCTTGGCTTCTTCCGGAATGCTTTACCACTTTCTTCAGCTTCCTCTGCTGCCCTCAGCTTCAGTTTCTTTCCCATCAAGATCTATCACAGCCTCAGCCTGATTCACAACCGTCTCATCCTGATCCGGTATAGCTGCATCATCTAAACCATAATATTCATCGCCTTCGAGCATTGAGTCATCCATATTTTCCTACAAAATACAACAATAATATCAACACTTATTGGTAAATGGTAAATTTTCCAAGAACATCAGCCAAGAACAACAACAGACTCATCAAAATAGACACATCAAATTTGCAAAAATCATGAACAATTTGACAGAACAAGAAACCACAAGCATAAATGATTATACCGCTAAATCTAATTATGAAAAAAATCAAGGAAACTTTCCTAAAATCAAACAAAGTTTACTAAACAAAGAATTAAGTAATTAGTCGAACTCGAACAGAAGAAATCAAATTTGTTTGTGTCTGTTACTTCACCCTTGAGAGTAATCAGAAAGAATCAGGAAGAATCAAATTGGGCTTGAAGAATGAAAAAGGAACAAATTCGTCGACAAACACTAACCTTCAATTCGGATCTGATCTGAGAATTGCAAGGCGGTGGAGGAGGGAGAAGCAGAGGTGTGGACTGCGGAGCAGGCCAGCAAGGCGGGTGGTCAGTCCGGCATGAGGTGCGGTGGTGGAGAAGGGCAGAGGTGTGGTGGTGGAGAATGGCGGCGTGAGGTGTAGTGGTGGAGAAGGGAAGGGCGGCGTGAGGTGTGGTGGTGGAGACTGGTGAAGGGAGGTGACAGTGTGGTGGACTGGTGGCAGAGAAGGGCGTTGTGAGGGAGGATTGGATGGAGATGGAGTCAGCCGCTATTTTGGGATTGGAATTTGGAAGTGAACTGAAATGTGAACATTAGTGAAGTTAAAGTAGGGTTTTGTTTTTTTTATTTTTTATTTTTAAATATATATTATATAATTAATAATAACTACAACCGAGCTGCTCGACGAGCTTTCGAGCCGAGCTTTACAAAGTTCGAGCTCGGCTCGAAAACTTAATTGAGCTACAAAAAAAGCTCGAGCTCGTGCAACTCGATAAAAGCTCGGTTCGCTTGCAAGCCTAGATGAGAGGTTTTGTTGACAGTTCCTGCACTTGGATAATTGAGGATAATATTTGGTAATCTGTTTTTATAGTGGCGTCTTTCGTCATCTTCGAAATTACGAGACTAAAAGTGTCTTTTTCCGTACACATACATGCCCGATTAACCTCCTTATGATCAAAATCCAAAAAGGGATTGACTAATTTCCTTGTTTCTCCTTTCTGATTCAGAGTTTTTGTTGTTTGGGCACTTAGAATATGTGGGCACATAGTATCATCATATATAAGTGCCTTGCAGATTCTTGTGATATTTGATCCTTTGTTTGGTCATCTTTTTTCGCCAAGCTTACGAGATTTTGCTATTCCTTGTGGCATTTGCAGCTTACAGTTCCGCAAATCAAAGCTGAGATGGAAAAAACTCTCCTGTGGCTTGTTCCCATTGCAACAGACACTACCAAGCAAGTCAAATTTTGATTTTTAATTCACCAGTACAAATTTTATAAAAAAATTTCACCCCAAATAAAATGATATTTGGATGTTTTGATGGGGGGTTTACTATGCTGCTGATCTAACATTTTCCTCTTAAATTGATGGTGGCGATTGGACTCAGAGCACATCAGGGGTTTGGATGGGTTGGAGAGTGGGCGAATACGGGGTCAGTCTATGGAAACGCTTTCCGCTCTTATTATACTTTGTTATGTCAATCTTTCCCTAATATTGGTATGTTATTTCTGGCAGCAGCGAATTTGGCAAGAAGACGAGCACACCGAGCAACCCCATCCGTTTGCAAACTCTCTATCATGCTAACAAGTCTAAGGTGGAATATTACATCCTTGAACTAGTAACTTGGCTCCATCGCCTCGTCAGTCTCTTAAGCTACAAAGATGATAGACTTAAGGCAGTTCCTGTGCGCCCTTCTTCAACCCTTAAAGGATCAACTATAAGTACTGGAAATCTAAAAAATAATGGAAGAAGTCATGAAATCGAGCTCTCTTCTGAGGACAGAAATCTGTTGGAGGAGGTTGTGAAAAGAAGGAACTTGTTTCGGGGGCAAAGCAAAAGCCAGGAGTTCACTATTGCGAAGAATAAGAAGAACAAGATATGGGCATTTAGTAAGAGCACTGGTAGCTCACCGCGAAGAGGAATGAAGTATCAGAAAAGTGACGTTTTGGATGTGTTAGATGGGTTAGACTCAACCCTTCTAGCTCCTAAAGAAGATCTGAGATTAAGTACTCATTCTTATATTTGATGAGAAGTAATGTAGAGGCTCGGATCCTGTTTGTATATAGCTGTTGTAGACTTGTCTTGCAAGTGTAATATCCATCTATATATTTACGTAAAGAAATTTTGTACTATAAATCTACCCCCAAGGAATAATATAAATCTTTGCAACTTCTGATTCTGAACTGTTCCAATCATCTTGTTCTTCACGAAAAGAAAGGAAAATGCACACTCAACTCTACCCGTGAAGCCCTAGTCATTTGTTTTCTCCTGCAAGTACTATGAGAGCGAAAGAGTTCTGAGAGTGGATGAAGAATGAGAGGGAGTTCGAAACACTTGAGCCAACACTAGGAATTAGTTCAAGAATTTATTTGTTCTTCCATCAACTCATCCTTGGCCAGTTCTTCCTCATCTAGACGTTCCATGTCACTATCTCCATCTGGATTCTGGAAGAACAAAAACAAAATAGTAGACATATATAATAGATCTAGATGTCAATTGGTTTGATATATGCACGATGTATAATAGATCTACATGTGCAAATTTCAATTAGTTTGATATATACATGATATATGATTTTTCAAATATCATAATTAGAAAAATAAAATAAAAATTACCACATAAAAGATTACAAGTATACGAATTAATTTGATCCATCATAGAATACTAAATTCAAACACCTATGCATTAGGTGTCTGGCTCTCTGATGCCAATTGGAAATGTATAGGATCGGGATTTTGTAGGAAAACAGTTACAGATTACCGATTTCTTGAGCGATGTTTTTGAGACACCTAAATAAACACCTATCGAACAAAACAAAATATGCAACGGAAATTAAACGACACATGTGTTTGTTTTCTAGCAGATATTTATCTATATCTACAGAGCCTTAGGGCGAAATATTCATTATTCGAAAACAATGAATTTACAAAAAAAACCTTGTTCAAGCTTTTAATAAACAATGTAGCTTGCTTGAATCAACAAATCAACTAGGTGAATGAAAAGAATCAACTTTTCTAATCTAGCTAACCTATCTCAAGAATCCCTCTAGAGAAAGTAAGTAGACAATACCTAGCAAAGATTGCGAAACACACGAGAAAGATGTGATTAGCTATTCTAGCTTTTTGGCTTACTACTCGTATTCTTCGTGTCGTTTCTTGAAGAGCTCAAACCTTCATATATAAGGTGTAATTTCGTGCATAAGGAGTAGAGCGCAGGTTGCTGATGCATTCTTTAAGATATCAGATTGTATTTTATCTTCTAAAACTTCTCCAAGTGAATCTTCTATCTTTATCCAATCTCCGAATCAAGTCTTCTAGCTTTATCATACTTCTAGAACGTCTCCTATTCATAATAAGCCAACTAAAACCGTGGAACAAGCTTAATACATGAATAAAGGCAAAACCATAAATTAAAGTTAATTGTAAGTTGAACTGTAACTCAATGTCTCATACCAAACAGTGACATAAACACCGAGCACCAGTTTGCTAAACATAGTGCAAAATCTTTGCACTTTCATGATCAAATGACCTTAACATTTTTTATAAGATCTGACCACATGATGTATTCTCAAATTACCACGACGACTGCACATAGCAATATTCAATACTCCCAAATCACAATTACCAAGCGACATATTTTATTAATGACCCGTTTTCTTCCTTGAATTCACAAACCGTTATTTTTCCCCTGCACTTATCATTACTTCACAACAATACATGTGCAGTTCAATATTTGCATCAAAGCTCCATGTACGTGTAATTTAATTTTTATTTTCATTAATTGTCTCTATGACAAATCCCTAGGATTTTTTTTCAACCAAACAGGAAAAGTTGTATTTGATAATATTAAGTCTTTTATGGCCATCAGTGCGGATGAATGGGACGGAGTTGGTTATGGCTAGTGAATGCTTGATGATTCTGAGGAGATGGGCACTTCAGACTCTTACACATGAGGAAGAAGAAAAATGATAAATGAGAAAAGAATTTAATGACACATTGCATGATCTTAACGATGGTACATGAGATTCTACATACATTACAACCCGTCTCTCACATCGCCTTCTCCAGGTTTTTTGGCTTTAGAAGATTCAGTTCCTTTGGTGCTGGGTTCGGCCTCAACATCTTTCCTCCTCAACTACTACATCACGACTGATTTTGAGGCTGTTTTTAACTAAATTGTAGATTTTGGATGTGAAGTCCTTGGAATCACTCGGTGAGAAGCCACTCTCCATAAGTGCGGTTTGATACATGAGCTGTGAAATTTCCTTCACATTTTCATCCTGTTACAAGAAAAAACAATGAAGATGAGAAAATAAAGTTTTGGGAACATGTTAAATTAAAGAACTTACAAAGCGAGATAAATCATGAATAGGACCACTCTTTCTTTAGTAAAAGTAAATAAATAGTACCTCTGGATCTAGAGCAACTCTTTCTCGGAGCTCCTTAACAATTTGGTGCCTTGGGTTGATTTCAAGCACCCTCTTACCACACACATAAGCCTGCTTGCTTGCATCCGATAGAGTCTGAGACTGCATGATACTTTCCATGTTCGCGCTCCAACCAAACTTTGATGTCACGACTACACATGGGGAATCGGCCAAACTGTTACTTATCTTCACATCGTCGACGTTTTCACTGACAAGAGCACCCTTCCACCATTTTGTCAAACCCTTGAATGATTCTATCAGTTCATTTTCTTTTGAATCCTCTTTGGGGACATTCTGGAATTTCTTGTCCTCATAATCGATCAGATATTGCATCAAATACTCATCAACGGGGTCAGTGAAGTAAATAATCTGCAAGCAAAATGTGAATTTAGATGTGCAAATTTACAAGTTGTACAATCGAAAGGCAAGCAAGTTGCCTCAAATCCAAGCTCACCTCGTAATCTTTTTTTGATAGTCCCTCAAGGAAAGGAGATTTCTCCAACTGTTCCTTGCTTGTTCCAGTAATATAGAGGACATCTTTTTGGCCTGATTTCATTCTTGAAATGTATTGATCCAGGGAAGTTAACTTGCCTTCTGACTTGGTCCTGCATACAAAAACATGATAATTTAACATTTGAAACAACTAGCGTTCAATTTACAGATATCTACATTTTATTGTAAGAATCAACTTACGTCTCAAATCGAAGAAGTTTTGCCAATCGATTTTTGTTTGTTGCATCCTCGATGATACCAAGCTTAATTGACTTGCCAAATTCATTCCAGAACTTCGCATATTGTCCTCTATTCTCATTGTCATCATTAGATTCTTCAATTTCTGCAGCAACATTATATTTTGGAATTAAATGAGCATGTATAGAGTCTAAAAGGGCTAGAACAGAAACCGGGAATGAATATGGTGACGGACCAAGAAGTTTTATTCTTTACACCACACTTCATTATGCAGAAGATCAAATAACACTGTTGGAAACACCTATGTCCTTGTTCCATACCTTTTATGTCCTTGTCTCCAGATTCATCTGGGTCATCCTCACCCAATTTGCGGAACATATCGAGAGCCTGGCCGATGAGTTTCTTTTTTATATGTGCATGAATCATTTCTCTTGATACATTCGTCGGTAAGGTATAATTATCAACGAGACCCTGGCGACAATGGAAAAACAATTAGAAAGATGCGCAAAAGCAAACATAATCATCAACAATAGAATGTAACAAGTTTTAAGAAACAAAGATCACCTTCAAGAAGCTGAGATACTTTGGTAGGATCCCACGAAATTCATCTGAGATGAAGACCCTTCTGACATATAACTTCAAATTTGACTTATCTGAGTTATAGTAGCTCTCGTACAAATCATGAGGAGCCTTTGGAGGCATGAATAATATAGCCTTAAATTCGACATCACCTTCAGAATTAAAGTGACTCCATGCCAGTGGCTTCTCATCACCAAAGTCCTGCAAATAAAGTCATTGAAACAAAAGAACCTTTAGATGATTTCACCCAAGAGATTAAAAAGGTTAAAAGAAAGGAACACAAAATTACAAACTAGAGACCGTGCAAGCACCTTTGACAAAGAGTGATAGAATTTTATGTATTCTTCTTTTGTCACTTCCTTTGGATTCCGCAGCCATATAGCTTTCACATCATTGAGAAGTTCACATTTATAAGTTGTCTTTGCTACTGTCTTTGTCCTGGGTTTCTTATCTTCCTCATCTTTCTCAGCACCTTCTTCCTCAGGAGATTTAGTCTCAGCTGTAGGCATCAAAGTGTGAATAAGGCGCACAATGTAAGCATGAAATAGGATGAATTTTGAATTTATCAAGTCCTAGGAACAAATAACAATAGTATGAGAATAAATATTCGAAAGACTAGATCTATATATCCATATCATACGTTCTTCATCGTCACTGGACTCATCTTCATCGGCAGGGACCTCCTCCTCGACTTGTTTGGTAGCCCAAACGTGTATGGGGAAGTTAATGAATTCGGAATACCTTTTTACTACTTCCTGCAACCATGTTATTCAAGGATAAGATCATTGGCATTGGAGGTAATATCATAAACGGTCAAATGAGAATAACTAGGCTACTATAAACAATCTCAGATCCAAACATTCTGATAACCGAAAATATTATATTATTCAAGCTACTAGCACTAGTTAAAGATATTCCTTGTTCCCTTTTTTATCAAGGGGAGTTATTTCGAAGTTGTTAACATAGTAAGCAAATAGTAGCTAGTATATGGATTGTTTTCGATTTATAGACCAACCAAATTAGTCTATCCCAATCATCATTTAAACTCGTTACCATTATAGAAGAGACCACCATGTATTTCTCTATGAACCTTAGACTTGAGCTCAATAATATAGATTTGCTGATCCACTGATCCTTCAACTCTATGATAGGAGATGCAGCCTTACGTGTCGTAGGTGTGATTTTGAAGAAATCAAATTACATCAGCAATATTATTCGTATTTAAATGGCATCCAAGAGAGAACCAATTGGATGAAATGAAGTCATGAAGCATATAGGAATATCATGTGGGCTGCTGCATATTTCTAAATATATTTTCCATGCCCACTCCAGGAACATAATCTGAACTGTAATCCAACAAAAAGATGATAATAGGCCACTATAACAAATCGGGGCACATAGTTAAGACAAGGATCCTTATTCTTATATAATGCGACTATAAGAGGTATGAACTAGTCGATGATACAATTTTAAGGCATGATAATCTCTGATAATTAAGAGGGTGGAGAGTTATGGATGAAAATAACATAGACACTATTCTATATAGTTTACGAACCTTTAGTTTGTGTTCATCCAAGTACTCTTGTGCTTCATCTTTAAGATGTAACCTAATTTCAGTTCCACGTCCAAGTGGCTCATTCCATTCATCTTCTGATATGGCAAAAGCTCCAACAGCTTTAGATTCCCATACATACCTAGGGTTGGTCAAAAGTTTCAGGCACTCATCAACTCACAGGTAAGTGTGATATCTCATTCGATAGAGTACGAATGACCTAAGACTTACTGCTTATCATCATTATGTTTGCTGATCACTTCAACGTAATCTGCCACAAGATATATAGAGTAAAATCCAACACCGAAATGCCCCATTAGGTTTAGATCACCACTTGTTTGCCTTTTCTCCATAAATTCTGCATAAGCAGCATAATGTTACAAATGTTTAGCAACAACACTAACTTTATTCGAACAACAAAAGATACAAACTTATCCATGACAAACCGTAGCACTTTGTTACCTGAAGTTCCAGATTTAGCAATGGTACCCAAAATTTTGATCAAGTCTTCCTTTGTCATTCCTATACCTCTATCGCGGATCGAGAGTATTTTGTTTTCTTTGTCCAACTTAATCTGCATTTTCCAAATTTTATGCCATCAGTAATGTCATACCATTCCCCGCACTGTTAGATATACCATTCTTTCTAGAACAAATTGCCGCATTATCATCTGTGAAGTTCTAACAACTTCACTTATATGAAATTGTAGATCAAACCACTACAACATCCAATTATTTTGGCCAACTACTGTAAAGCTATAAGAACTCGCCCCACATAGTACTACCATGCATTATGAGCTGATGCAATACCATAGTGATCGGAATTCAGAGAAAAATTTCACAAAGAATGAACCTACATTACGGGTAAATTGCAAAACTGGTCCTCTAAGTTGAAGTCCTATACGATCTCGGTCCTACCAAAATTTTGTTTTCCAAAAAAGGTTCTGAGGACTGTATTTATACTTTTTTGGTTTACATTTTACAAAATAAACCCCAAAAGTTTCAAACTTTATAAATAAACCCCCAAAAAATTTAATTATTTATATAATTGTCATACCATCTTCTTCCACCACCACCTCCACCTCCTTCCATCATCACCTGCCACCTCCTTCCATCACTTTCATACCATCTTCTACCACCTCCACCTCCATCCATCTCCAATTACGTACCTCCATCAACAACCCTTTTCAAAACCCAATTGAGCTGTAAAAATCGGTGTAAAAACAGCTATAGATCGGAGCTTCAAGGTTTTTTTCCTAATTTTTTTTAGTTATATTATGAAAGATAAACTTTATTTATGATTTATTTTTAAATATTTGGGGCTATTTGAAAATTTAAATAAGTTATGTGAGTCATTTTAAATTACACAAAGTGTTAGGAGAGACGTGTATATATTAATGAGAGACGGATTGATGTTCTTAATTATATGTATAATGATTTAAGTAATACGAGTAATGTTTATGAGTGAACATTTTATATCATTTTTTTTATGTATGTGTATATCACCGATGTTCTTACTAAAACCTCTAATGTTTTTTTTGTTGTAACTGTAATGTTTATCCGTCTCTTTTGGTTTCTCCATAAGACCGTCTCCTGTTACTCTTTAAATTATTTTGTGGTAATTTTGTAAAATATAAAATATTTGAGTAAATGTGTAGCAAAATAAGAAGGAGGACAAAAAAAAAAAAAAAAAATGCAAACTAATCTGCTCCCCATTAGTCCTCGTTAGATGTAGCCAAATAAGAAGAGACTTGGAAGATCAATTTTACAATATACCCGCAACGACATTACAAACCTGAATCTCTAGATTGGCGATGTCACCTTCGCCCAAAACATCCTTATCAGTAAGAGACAAGAATCTGATCTTGTCCAACGCCTGAAATTACGAAAAACTTCGTACATCAAAAAAGCTAATCTGAATGGCTACTAACTTGCACAAACATAATATTTCAAATGAGTTAAGAAGGGAAGAAAATGGACACTTACATCAGAAGCATTGGTGATCAATTCCCTCAAGAAAATATCCTTATTTCTATACATAGTGTTGATAAAAATATCCATAAGCCGTGAAACTTCGGCCTGGAACTCGAACTTCTCCGAATTAGACCGGAGATTTCCCCTTGACATAGACTCAGCTTCTCTATATCACAGCCAAAAAACTTGACACAAATCAAAATGATTATCAATATCCCATTTAAATACCAATAGCACAAACAAATTAAATTACCACCTCTTATCGACATCGGAATCTACGGGAGCATCAGATTCGGCATCGGCATTAACATGTATTCTCCGACCTGAAGAGTTTTCAAAATCCGTAAGATGAAACTTCATATAGCACATATTCAGCTCACCGAAAATGGCAGTACCTTGATCTTCTTTGGAAAGCACGGAAGGAATCGTCCAGTTACTCATCTTCTTCGACTCTGATTTTGTTATCTTTATGAAATTACTATACATATTATGGTCGACTGAGAGTGCTTTATATATATACTATATAGCATGATGTTTTAGAGGTTACGTGCCAACGAGTTTGAGTTTGATCATTCTGATTGGTTCAAGAGTTGGAAATAATTATGACGCAATTATGGAGGGAACTTACTTCTGGTCCACTTCTCGTCCATTTCCTCATCTTCTTCGCACTGTACCTTGATCCGGAAGATTTCGTTGATCCTTGTTGATCCTTTTTGAAGTTGAGCAAATTTGGTACCAAGGGAATGGACCATTTTGTTCATAATGAATTTTAGATTTTCCAACTCCTTTAAAGGTGTTTCTTGTCAAATGTTAAAAGCGAATAGTAATTGTAGTTCTAATGTTATACTTCCTCAATTTCGAAAAAGTGTTACATTTTAATATTCTCATATTAAGCGTTTGATTAATTTCTCTTAAACGATATTAATAAATAAATTATTAAAATTATACAATGAAAATTTAGTAATTAAATTTTTATTATATGATTTTATTAAATTATTTACTATTATCGTTTATGAGTATTAATGGTCAAACTAAAAATAAAGTCAAAATGTAACACTTTCTCTGAAATGGAGGGAGTACTAATTAGGAGATGGGGAAATTACATCCAGACCCCCATTTAGATGTCGTAATTACAGATTAGTACCACTTAGTCGAACTATTATGATTTGGTACAATTAGATGTAAAACAATTACACTTTAGCCCACGAATTTGACTTTTGGTGAACTAAAACCTTGAAAAGTCAATTTTGCCCATCTCAGATTATTGAATTTTGCAAGTTACCAAACAATAACCCATTTTGACAAATTGTAATTTAAGTCCTGAATATCTAATTTTTTATATTTGTCACCATAAGATTTCGAAGAAGCTCAAATAAACCCTCAAACTTCTATTTCAATTTGTAAATTATCCCCAACTTCAATCCGAAAACACAATCGAAAGTTCGTAACAGTTAATCGAAATCGGGGATCGAAATCGGAGATGTAACAACTCCGATTTGAGTATTCGACTCAAATCGGGCGCTATCCGACTCCCATCGGAGTCGCTATCACGCTCCCCGATGTAGCGACTCGATTTGGAGTCTGTCACTCAATCAGAGCTGCAGCTCGATTGAGCTGCTATCTGACTCTCCGATTGGGCACTACAGACTCAAATCGAGCTGCTTCTGACGAAATTGCTGACTCCGATTTGAGCTATTTATCTGACTCAATCGGAGCTAACTCGATTGAGCTGCTATACGACTCAAATCGAGCTGCAAATTGGAAGAAGGAGAAAGAATAAGAAAGATGAAGAAATTTACCGGAGAAGAAGAAGAGAAGATGGAGGAAGAAGTATGTTGGAGAAGATGGAGGAAGAAGAAGATGGAAGAAGTATGTTGGACTGTTGGAGAAGATGAAGGAAGAAGATGAATTTTTTTTTTTAATTTAAAATTCCATAAGGCCATGTTTGGTTGTTTCAAATGAAACAACCAAATTAAGCTGGTCAACGGATTTGGACTAGATTGTAATTGTTCGACTAAGTAGTACGAATATGAGAAACGTCGTTCTAAGTGGGTATCCCTATGTAATTATCCCTTAGGAGATAGATGTAAGAATTTCTTCCGCTTCTTTATTGGAAATTGTTGCAACCTTAATTTCGATTTATTGTTCATTTCATTGTTAGATAAAATCTCACTTATAGTTGGTATGTGTATTATGCACATTGGTGATTTAATACAAAATTTTAATATGTTTTTCTATAAAATATAATTTATTTAATGTAAAACATTGATGTTATCAAGTAAAAAAAAACTCCAATATTTTTATAGAGAAAGTCTCCTGATAGACGATCTCTATATCACGTATCTATAGATGGACCTGTATATCAAGAAAACCATCGATTTTGTTAATTAAAACGTCTATATTCTTAATATTTGTACCTTTTCATATTAAAAAAAACATATTTTGTTAACTAGATAGACGTTTTAATTAATAATATGGATGATTTTGTAGATAACATAGGTCCATCTCTAAAGACCGTATCTCTAGAGATGTTTTTTTTTTTTTTACAGTAAGGCTCTGTTCTTTTCATCAGAACTGAATTGAATGGAACTGAACTGAATTGAATGGAATTGTAGTATAAAATATAACTAAGCAGAACTGAACTGAACTGAAATTAATGAGTTTTCAGATGAAGAGAACAGAGCCTAAGTATGTAACACTCATATTTCCTATCAATTTTTGTCAGTTTATAAGATCTCTTCCCATTGAATTATGTTAATTGTTTTTATAAAAATACTTACATAATGTTATAAAGTGTACTTGGCACCGCGCTTAGCGCGGTGCTTTCTCACTAGTATTGTCATAGGATGATAGGATGAGTAAGTCTTCTGAGAGACGGTGTTATAGAGAGACCAAAAGAGACGGACAAACATTATAGTTATAACAAAAAACATTATAGATTTTACTATGAACATCGGTATATACACATAGATAAAGAATGATATAAAATGTTCACTCATAAATATTATTGGTATTGCTTAAAACATTATAAATAAAATTAATTAAAAATATCAATCCGTCTCTCAGGTCTCTTATTAACACACTTCTCTCATAATACTTTGTGTAATTATAAATGTACACAAAATCCACATGAAATTCTTATTAAGTCAACACATCACCAATTGACATTAATCAACATGATGCAATTGCACATCATCGATGTTTTTAGTAAAACCTCTAATGTTTTTGGATATAACTGTAATGTTTGTCCGTCTCTTTTAGTCTTTCCATAAGACCGCTAATTTTATCTATTAAAAATACTAAAATCTACATTCTTTCTTCATGGGTAAATAAAAAACATAACTTGATAACGAACGAGTAGTTATATGTAACGTTGAGATACATAAACCACATGTATAGTTAACACCAATTTAAATTGTAACTATACAATACAAACATAAATACATCTAGGGTTTTATGCACAATTCTAATAACTTCGGAATTGTTTTGTTATTTGAAACTTGGCAAGAATCCGATATTGCGATTAACTACCTTCATGCTTATCAGATTTTAATTTCATTTGTGCATTTATCTAGGCTCTAGCTTATGCTATTATACTTTAGACACATGTTATTGTGACACATAGTTGCAAATAATGAAAAAAGTATATAAAGATAAATATTATTATTGTTTATGATGATGAATTGCCTTTTTTTGAGTTGAATTAGGGTTTGAGTTAGTGCGAATTGATCTGTATGAATTTAATTGGAGAAGATGGAGAAGAAAAATCAGTTATCATTGTTTTTTATTATGATGATTTGATTTTGTTAGGGTTGAATTGGACCTTGAAAATTAATTGGAGAAGACAAATTTGGTTTTTTTTTGATGAATTGATTTTGTTGTGGTTGAATTAGTGCTTAAAAATTCAATTGGAGAGATGCAACTTGGTTTTTTATAATTAAAGTCGAATTTACATATTTATTACAAATGGGTCCAATTTAATACGTACTCAATTGCACATCAACGATATTTGTTTATTGTACTTAATTATACAACTGTAATAGTCGTCCACTTACATTATTATAGTATATATATTTAAAGTTATAATATTACCAAACAACTAGCGCGTGAAGAAGTCTCAATTGAAATCCAATTTTGACAAATCACGGTAAGTTGGGTATAACCACCACTTACAAACTTGGTGCGCGTGCTAATCACTACACTTTGTCTCGTTCTTACTTTTTAGGCATAGAATCTGAACCTAAACACGCTTAATATACTGGCTCTCCTTCACTTGTCTCTCTCCTCCATTTACTTTTCACCCGGATAGATGTTCTTCACAATACTCTCTCATCTCAACAAATCTGCTTTCCTCCACTTTATCCTTTTATAACTTCTTCATAGTTTCTTATTTTCTTTCATTCATAATGAATAAAATATAAGATATAAAAATATAATAATTATACTGATTTTCAAGTTTTTTAGTCCTCTATAAATAGAGAGTAAGTTGTTCAAGTTTGGTATCAAGTGAATGGACCATTTTGCCCATAATGGATTTTAGATTTTTCAACTCCTTCAAAGGTGTTTCTTGTCAAATGCTAAAAGTGAATGGTAATTGTTGTTCTAATGTTGTACTAATTAGGAGATAGATGTAAGAGTTTCTTCCGCTTCTTTATTGGAAATTGTTTCAAACTTAATTTCGATTTATTGTTCATTTCATTATTAGATAAAACCTCACTTAGACGGTCTCCAGCAGTGTTGCAACACTGCAGTGTTGCAACACTGCTGGAACTTGTGTTGGGACTCCAGTAGAGTCCCAACACGAGTTGCAGGGTTGGGGCGCTGGGCTCCCAACACCCCAACTCCTTTTTTTTATTTTTTTTTTGTTTTTTCTTTTCTTTTCTTGTTTCTTTATTTAGATTTGTTTTTATTTTCTCTTTTTGTTTTTTTTATTTCTATTCCTTTTCTACTTTTATCTTTTTTTATTATTTTTCATTTTTCTTGAATATTTCTATATGATAATAATTATATGTAGCAATAGAAATATGCTTATACATTACTTCTAAAATTTAAAATACATATTAAAATCACACTTGTAAAATATAGTATTTTAATTGTTGTAATTTTTATTTTTAATTATTTTAATTTTCAATTTCAAGTATTGTAATTTTCAATTTTAAGTATTGTAGTTTTTTTTAAGTAATGTAATTTTTATTTTCAAGTAATGTATTTTTAAAAAATTAATGTGATTTTGTTATAATTAATTAACTACATTTAAAATAAAGTCAAGAATAAAGTTTAAAAGGAAATGAGAAAAGAAAATGAAATGAATAATTAAGTTTGAAAGAAATGTTAAAAGAAAATAGATTTTGGGCCTCACTGTTGGAGTAGAGAATTGTGAAGAGTTGCAAAGTGAGTTGCAGTGAGTGGAATGCTGACGTGGCGGAGAGAGTGGGTTGCAGAGAGTTGCAACTGCTGGAAATGGCCTTATAGTTGGTATGTGTATTATGCACATTGGTGATTTAATACAAAATTTTAATATGTTTTTCTATAAAATATAATTTATTTAATGTAAAATATTGATGTTATCAAGTAAAAAAAACCTCCAATATTTTTATAGAGAAAGTCTCCTGATAGACGATCTCTATATCACGTATCTATAAATGGACCTGTATATCAAGAAAACCATCGATTTTGTTAATCAAAACGTCTATGTTCTCAGCATTTGTGCATTTCCATATTAAAAAATATATATTTTGTTAACTACATAGACGTTTTGATTAATAACATGAATGATTTTGTAGATATCATAGGTCCATCTCTAAAGACCGTATCTCTAGAGACGTTTTTTTTACAGTATGGCTCTGTTCTTTTATTCTGAACAGAACTGAACAGAACTGAATGGAACTGAACTGAACTGAATTGTAGTATAAAATATAACTAAGCAGAACTAAACTGAAATTAATGAGTTTTCAGATGAAGAGAAACAAAGCCTAAGTCTGTAACACTCATATTTCCTATCAATTTTTGTCAGTTTATGAGATCTCTTCCCATGGAATTATGTTAATTGTTTTTATAAAAATACTCACATAATGTTATAAAGTGTACTTGGCACCGCGCTTAGCGTGGTGCGTTCTCACTAGTATTGTCATTGGATGATAGGATGAGTAAGTCTCCTGAGAGACGATGTTATAGAGAGATCAAAAGGGACGGACAAACATTACATGTATAACAAAAAGCATTATAGATTTTACTAAAAACATCGGTATATACACATACATAAAGAATAATATAAAATGTTCACTTATAAACATTATTGACATTACTTAAAACATCATACATATAATTAATTAAGAATATCAATCCGTCTCTTAGTTTTCTTATAATCTGGACAAAATCCACATGAAATTCTTATTAAGTCAACACATCACCTATTGACATTAATCAACATGATGCAATTGCACGTTGCGTGCCGGTGAACTCGGCGCGCAGTCCAAAATATTAAAACCTATAATTTTAACACAAAGTATTAAATGAACGTGTATTAGTGAGAGACGGATTGATATTCTTAATTATATGTATAATGTTTTAAACAATATCAATAATGTTTTAAGAGTGTACATTTTATCATATTTTTTTATATATATACATCATCGATGTTATTAGTAAAACCTTTAATGTTTTTGGATATAACTGTAATATTTGTCCGTCTCTTTTAGTCTCTCCATAAGACCGTCTAATTTTATCTATTAAAAATACTAAAATCTACATTCTTTCTTCATGGGTAAATAAAAAATATAACTTGATAACGAACGAGTAGTTATATGTAACGTTGAAATACATAAACCACAATTATAGTTAACACCAATTTAAATTGTAACTATAAAATACAAACATAAAGATATAGGGTTTTATGCACAATTAATTCTAATAACTTAGGAATTATTTTGTTATTTGAAACTTGGCAAGAATCCGATCTTGCGATTAACTACCTTCATGCTTATCAGATTTTAATTTCATTTGTGATCACTCTTCACTATATTTCGACAATTTTGAAATTTATAATTTTTAAGCACTTAATTAAAAAATATATTTTATAAATGCAATTAATTTTAACTTCTAAACACTTTTATAATATGGTAAATATGTTTTAAAAAAAATAAAAAAAAACGTTTATTTAATGTTGGACATGATTTTTCCCAATTCAGTTGTCATTCCACCCGTGGCTCATAACCGCCACTATTCATGATCGTATCAATGACCATTTGTAGTAGTCTTAATTAAGTAGAATTTAAGGAGACCCTTTCGTGGATATTTTTCAATATAAGCGTGTTTTATCTAGAGTTATAATACACTTCACATGCGTAGTGTGTGTCGCAATTCTAGTATATATATAAGTGGACAACTATTAGAGTTGTGCAATTGAGTATTTAATTTAAGTTAAATTGAACCCATTTGTAATATATATGTAAATTAGATTTTAATTACAAAAAAGCCAATACTATGTTTTATTGTATCTAATCTAAGCCCTAATGAAACTCGAACAAAATGAGTTCATCATTAAAAAAACTCAATTTAATTTGTCTTCAGCAATTAAATTCCAAACCCTAAATCAACCCCAACAGAATCAATTTATCATAAAAAAAAACTATATGTCTTGTCCAATTAAATTCAAATCCCTAATTTTTTTTTGAGATACAATATTACAATTACAGTATTTAGTATTGGACAACTTTACCATCAATAAATTCTCTAATAACATTTCAACTATTCTTTATATGGAGAAAATAATCACCCATTTCGGGGATCGAACCCGTGACCTCTTGGGTACGGGGTGTCTCAACTTGCCACTCGGCTACAAACGCTTTGACATTCAAATCCCGAATTCAACTCCAACAAATCAATTTATCATTAAAAAATAAAAAAGGAAAACGACAACAGTGATAACCAATATTTCTTCTCCATCTTCTTTAATTAAATTGAAACAGATCAATTCGCACTAACCCAAAACCTAATTCAAATCGAAAAAGACAATTCATTATCAGAAACAACGATAGCACTTACCTTCATATAGTTTTTGTATTATTTGTAACTAAATGACACAATAACACGCGTAGCGTGTTCTCTGATATATATATATATATATATATATATATATATATATATATATATATATATATATATATATATATATATATATATATATATTACAATGCAGAGGTGGTTAGAGTTATAATTACTTATTACCATGTTGAATCATGTGATAATCAGTACTCCTTTCGTTCCAAAAATTTAATATATTAGGGTTAATGTGAGACGGCAAAAAATTACAAATGTTTAAAATTTTATTGGATGAGTGAGTAAGAGGAAGGAGCTCCAAACGACAAGAATTGAATTATTGAAGAAAAAAAAGTATGCATAGGGTGATCTACGTACAAATTCTTGTGAGAAAACATATTTTTTATCCCTTTCCTTTAATCACAGACACAAGTGATCAGGTGATCACTTAGGCTCTGTTCTCTTCGTCTGCACTGAACTGAACTGAATTATAGTATAAAATATAATTAAGCAGAACTAAACTGAATGGAACTGAACTGAACTGAACTGAACGAGTTTTCATACGAAGAAAACAGAGCCATAATCACCAACCAAATCATTTTTATAACTCTTTAAAATTGGTTTTATAAGAGATCTAATATAAAATTGTCACGTTCCAAGACCAACATGTTAGATGAATTAATATAAGTGGATTAATTAGTTTCACATCTCTTTATAAGTTCGAGCTTTTAGATAAGATGTAATATCTATTATGGTATCAGAGCCTTTGTCTCACGCGTAACCTGGGTTTGAATCTCCACGGAGTCAATCCACCCCATATTAAATTTCCACTCGCACTACAAGAATTATGTTGTAACGGGACGGAAAGGGGCGACGGATATAAATAGCGACGAATCGCTAAGGGTAGCGACGGATAAAACTATCCGTCGCTCTGTTAGCGACGGATTACTTTTATCCGTCGCTATTGTATTGACTTTTAATATAAAAAAAATTCAAAACGTTACGACGGATAATATTATCCGTCGTAACGTTTTTAATTTAAATTTAAATTTAATTTAAAAATAAAAAAATAGCAACGGATAAATTATCCGTCGCTATTTTTTTTTAAATAAAAAATAAAAAAGAAATTGTTACCGACGGATAGATTATCCGTCGGTCCTAGCGACGGATAGCGATCCATCACCCCAAAACAGTAGAAATCGGGGCAGAAGCCCCATTTCCACCATTTTTGCTTCTGCTTCATTTCTTCCTCCTCTCTTCTCCTCTTTCGTTTTTCTCCATTTTCCGGCCAAAACTCCACCATTCCGGTCAATCTTGGTATCAATTCGAAGCTCGTGGGATAAGGAGCTTGGGTGGTCGATCAATTTCATCCTTCTTCGGCTATTTTTACCGCAATTTGAAGGTAATAGGCTAAACCCTAACTATTCTAAATTTGGAATTTTTGATAATTTTGATCAATTGTATGTTTGTAAACAATTATCGTAGCTAGTATATGTTATATGAAGTAGTGAGTTAAGCTTGGGGTTGTTAATTGATTGATTTTGTTGTGAAATTGATTGTAAACAATTTTGATCAATTGTATGTTTGTAAACAATTATCGTAGCTAGTATAATGTTAAGATTTAGTAAATTAACTTTGAGATTGCTATCACTTAGATTGTTAATTAGTATAATGTTAAGTAGTTTTGATTTGATAAATTCGTATATGTACTAGATAACGAGGATTTAGTTAAGTGTTTTGAGCGACGGATAATATGTTGATTATATTAACGTGTAATTTATAATTTATAACTCGTAGTAGTAAAACACTTAATAAATTTTGTAACATATCGAACACTTAATAATTAATTTATAAGGAACGTATAATAATTAACAATTAATCTCTACAATCTTCTTATCTGAATTGGAATCGATCTAATATATTAAATACGAGTGGTATGTTAGCCACTTTGTTAGGACAATGTGAGTGGTATGTTAGCCACTTTGTTTGGGTGGTATGTTAGCCACTTTGTTTGGGTGATATGTTAGTCAACATTGTGTTAGTAAAATTTAGGACAATGTGAGTGGTATGTTAGCCACTTTGTTTGGGTGGTATGTTAGCCACTTTGTTTGGGTGATATGTTAGTCACCATATCTGTGATGTTGTTGTATCTTATTATATTGATGTAACATGGTGACGTTATATATGTATGTATTGACTTTGGATGTTGTATGAAATTGGGAATGTAGAAGGAGTACTTCATTCCCAGCAGGTTGATCCCACAGATTTGGCATGTTTACGAGACTGTGGGATCTAAACTGTACAGGGATATGGTCTGTACATGGAAGGCCATTCGGGATCGAGGTGGCCCAATGCCTCCACAGGTTGATGCAGAGGAGTGGGCCCTTTGGGATGCCTACTGGCGCCAATCGATGTCCGTGACATTGCACATCATCAATGCAGAACCAGCGTCTCGACGCCTTGGAGGTCCGTTCACCACCTTGGGAGGCGATCCACTGTCACTGATTATTACCAATCGGTATGTATATATATATATTTTTTCAATCTACCATTACGTGTATGTATTGTGTCTCTGATTACTTAATTGTGAGATGATAAATTGTTGACTACATATGTTGTTCAGATCGCACGGGGGGAGGTCACATCCAAGTATGACATCTTCAAGAAGGCCAAGCAGAAGGGCGGGGTATGGACCAACTGCCGGGCCTCGTCTATTCTTGATATGTTTATGTTGCTTAAATTTCATATTTGTACACTATTACAAGTTATTTTTGAAAAACGATGGCGATCATGATATACGCTATTTACGATTTCAGTGAGGTTGATGCTTTCGGTGGCGGCGGGGACGAGACGGGTGATATGTTGTCAACTGAACAAGTTGACAACATCTTCCTAGAGGTCAACAAACCGGACAGCAAAGGACGGATATATGGACTCGGAAGCCTCGGTTTGAGCTTGGCTAGTCCGGGGTGCTCCTCACATCATCCCAGCAGTTTAGACGTCCGGTTTACACAGGACTGTGTCTCGGAAATGGTGCGATCAGAGTCCGAAACAGTTGCTCGGCTAACTCAAGAGATTCACAACAAAGGGGCGAGATGGAGCGCTGACGAGAGAACGAAGGGAGGAGAACGGCGCCTTGATTCTGAATGGAGCGATTCATGTCCCGGTTGCAAATTACCCACCCCCGTCTGGTAGCTAGTTATGTTCATGTACGTTCGGATTTATTATATTTACACTTGTACGGATAATTTCTCCTGCTCCGGATATTACTTTATATTATTTATCATTTATTGAAACATTTTCCGTATTATTGATTTATTATCGAACATTATATTGGTTAAATAGGTGAACTACGAAAAACAGGGATTAATATGAAATAAATAGTGACGGAATTAGTGACGGATTAACAGTGACAGAATAATAAACAGTGACGGAATTCCAGATTCCGTCACTAATTCCAATAATATATTTGGCGACGGATAGAATCTATCCGTCGCTATATGGGACGACAGATAGATTCTATCCGTCGCCAATAATCGATTTAAAAAAAAAAAGTCAAATATTTTAATCCGCCGCGAATTGGACGACGGATTATCTATCCGTCGTCAAAGGCCCAGTGGGGCGACGGAATTACTATCCGTCGCCCCAGCTGGGGCGACGGATCGACACTGTTTAGCGACGGATTTATCCATCGCTAAACAGTGTATTTTTTTGTAGTGTCGAATGGTCTCCCAAAAGAGGTTGTAACCGGCCACGAGTGCGGGAACTATTGGAGTATTAATATAAGTAGTTATATTCCACACCTCTCTATAAGTTCGAGCTTGTAGATGATATTGAATTCTTTTTATGCATAAGAATCTAAAGGTTCAGGGATCGAATCCGACCATCAACATCTCATGTTAGATGAATTAATATAAGTGGATTAGTTCTACATCTCTTTATATGCATTTTTTAAATGCTAGGAGTGTAACCACTGATACACCCTCTAATAGAATGTGTGGGGTCCATGTATGGTGTTTACATCCCATGTGAGAAGGTGTACCAGTGGTTATGCCCCTAGCATCTAAAAACAACTTTGAGATGGGATGGAATTATATCATAATACTTTGACTCGACCGACCGTCTATCATAAGATGAATTCACGCCAATACGATTTATCCTTAAACCTCGAATAACAATAGCTTCAATTAACGAATAACAATTTAATAACCTCAATATTACAAGTATTCCATTTAAGTCTCAGTTCGTATGCCTCAATGGAACATCACGAATTTGTCCCCCAATCGTTGGTATTCCGCCATTGACGGTTTTGGTTTCACACCCCCTAACTTTCGACTTAACACTATCAGTATTACAATATACTAGATGACGGGGTGGCCAAAATTACATCCGTTTTGGTACTTAGTTGGAGGTTGGTTGGGGTGTACTCTTTCGTTGCTACTTATTATGAATTTGGTTGGTGTGCTGATCGGTCTTGAGAAGTTTTCATGTCCCTTGTTTGTTTTGGACTATCTGTATGATTCAACTGTGTATATGTCCCTTGTAATTGGCCTTGTTAATTAGCTCAGATGCATTACTTGTGCTTTGTTGCCTGTATTAATATACTTTTAACTTTTCTTAAAAAAAAAAAGTTTACACAGATTTTATGAACGTTGTGTGTTAGAGTATTAATATAAAAATAATATAAATGACTAGATTCCACACCTCTCTACAAGTTCAAACCGTTAGATGAGATGAAATTCTATCATAGTATCACCACACCTCTCTACAAGTTCAAAATTTTAATGAGATGGAATTCTATCATGGTATCATATCCTCTAGCTCACGCCCCACATGGGTTCAAATCTCCACTGAGACAATCTCCGTCCCATATTAAATTTCCACTCGAATGACCTCCCCAAAAAAGTTGAAACCGACCACGAATGTGGGGGAATGTTGGAGTACTAATATAAATGACTAGATTACACAATACACACCTCTCTACAAGTTTGAGCCTTTAGATGAGATGAAATTTTATCATTGTGTCTATCAACGGGTTATGGAAACACGCGTCTGGTGTGTGGCTATCGTTGTTCATACATCAGGGGAGAACTAAGACTAAGTCAATACAAAATTTCTCTACTAAAATATATTTAAAATAACCAAAGTGTTATGAATAAATGTACATTAGTTATATATATAGTTAGTTGATGAAGAAATGATGCATACTATTTAGTGGATGAAGAGCTATGAATGTACACGAGTTAGTGGAGATATCCATGTCTATAATGTACTCTTATCTTGACATGGAGAATAAAACTCTATATTCTCTTATTTATTTTACTCCTAGTCTCCTACTACTCTCTTTTTATCTTAACATGTTATCAACACAATAGTGCTCAACCACTTTCATCCATCTTGGGGAATATGATTAAAGCGGAGATTGACGAGTGCACAAAGGAGGTGGTTAAGAATTTGAAGGCCATTCTGCTGGATATGGTGTGCGAGGTATTGGAACATCTCTGGCAAAATAAATTGGAAGATGAACATGATAGAAGTTTTACGACTCTTATGACAGTTATGAAGATGATTTCGAGATAAATATGGAGAATTTGAGAAGGCATCGCATTTATCCACAACATGTAAAAAATCATGCATCTGGCAAAATAAGTAGTAATGGTGATCAACATGAGAGGTATGAGAAGCATAAGAAGGCCGTAAGCAAAAATAGTTGGTGTTGTTGGTGAAGGATGATCTTGGTTATAATTATTATATTTGAATAATTGGTTTATCTTTTGGTTTAGTATTGATTGTGCTAACAACTTTAGTGGTCATATGAACAACGAATTTTTTGTTAAATATAATTAAATAATATAATTTGATGCCCATTTTCGTTGTTGACATTCCAATTCTTTTCTAAAAAACCAGCAACAGCATATTTATTCTAGAATTGTTCAAGTTGCATTGGATTTGCGACGTCCTCATCTGTAGTTAATTTTCCAACACTATATTTTATCGCTAAGTTAGTTGCAACGTATCCATACAATTGTAATAAAACACCAACAAAATTTTTGTAGTTAATTTTCCAACAATTTGTTTTGTTGCTAAGTGCGTTGGAACGCATCCATATAATTGTAACAAAATACTAACAAATTTTCCGTAGTTGATTTTCCAACAAAAAATTGGTTGCTAAAATGTTTTTGTAAAATTGTGTCGAGTTGTCCAACAAATAATTTGTCGTTGAAAAGTGAAATTACTTCGTTGAATTTTTGCATCATTACCAACAAAATAACAACACTTCAACAACGAAAAATGTTTATCGTAATATTTACCAACAAAAATATTTTTAGTCGTAGTTGCTTAGCCACGCCACTTTAACAAACAAATTTGCAAGGACAAAATTTATTGGTGATGATCTTCTACTACAAAATAGCAACATAATTCATTGTCACTATAGCCATTTTGTCTTGTAGTATTTTTTTTTTTTTTTGTCTTTAGTATAGGACTACCTATACATTGTAAGATGTGGAGTTTGTTGGGTTTTATTGGAAAATAAAAGAATGGGACTACTTATAATATTTCTATTAACTAAAGGGCCCGTTGCAATATGGTTTTAAAATGTCCCGCGTTAAGTAAAAAGTGTCATGCGTTTAACATATCCTTTAAATAAAGTAGAAGAGATAGTTAATAAAGTGGTATAAGATAGATTGAATAAAGTAGGATATCATTTAAGGGATGAGAAATTGAAATTAAAACGTTCTAAAACAGAAAGTGAGAAGTTGAAATCGAGACGGAACACAGATATCAATTTAAATTTAATAACTCATGGAATTTCTCATATTAGGGGTGCCATGATTAAGGTTTTCCGTGGTGAAAGGTAAAAAGGTGAGAGATTAAGTTACTCTTTCTAGCCAATAAGATTAATGTACTTATCCACAGTTTAGGAAGCCAAAATAAATTTAAGTGTCGTATTCTTGGGATTTGGTTTGTTGATCTACCTATCTGTGTATTGAGTATTTTTTTGACCAATAATTAAGTACTACTACTAGTTTAATTAAGCCATGCCAACCATTGAATTGAATAAGATTATTGACCATTTTACGGCATCCTTGAAGCGAGCGTGATGGTATTAACTAGTCTAACAGAAGCTATTATCTAGCATTACCACTTTTGTTGTTTTTCTAACTTTCAGTTGATGTTTTCAAACTAAGTAATAAAGTGATCCGGATTACTACAACTCTTATCGTGAAAGTGAAAAATGCATTGAATCTCCATTGTGAACAACGAGGGGCGAAGACAGGGGAAGCCAACGTCACTATAGGCATATTTTAAAAATTATATGTTCCGCAACTCCTTAAATTTTTAATTAGTACATTTAGTTACTCTGCTTTATAATTCAATAAGTTGATAAAATTATAAAATTTAATAAATTTAACGTAAATTTCTTGAGAGACGGTTTTATAGAGAGATTAAAAGAGACGGACAAACATTACAGTTATATCCAAAATAATTACAGGTTTTACTAAAAACATCGGTATACATATACATAAAAATGTATATAAAAAATGATATAAAATGTATATGTACTCATAAAACATTATACATATACTAAATAACATCAATCCATCTCTCATTAATACACGTTTCTTCCAAAACTTTGTGATTAAAGAGATATTTTACTAATTAACTAATTTAAGAGGGTTATGCGGGCAGTTTTTATACTTTTTGAGCAATTTCTAAGCGTGCATTTTCAGTCATGAAGATAAAGAGTTTACTCTAATTCGTTGTGGTAGCTTAATTGATTCCCTAGAGAACGATACCGAGTTAAGCATAGTCTACAACTATAGCTTATTCTTTTAAGTTTAATAGAGTATAATTTGAGCTTATCAAATTTGGCGCCGCTGCCGGGGAGTTAATTCCTACTGTAGCATTAAGAGTTTAGTTTGTTTGCTTGCAATGTGTGATTTCGTTTTACTTAGACTAATAGAAACTAAACATTAGTTGAGTTCTTGTTATTGTGATCCAAGTATGGAGAGTTTTTCCAGCTATTACGCGCCTAATGTGAAACTAGCTGGACCAGCTATTGTGGTCGACAAAGAGTCTAGAGATTATGATCTGGAAGATGAGTGGAGGTTTACACTACCTGTTTTCTTAGGGAATCCAGGGGATTATCCGCTTCATTTCGTACGACAGTTCGACCATGCAGTTCGAAATTTGCCCAAGCGGGAGCTCGAGGAAGAAAAGGTTAAGTGTAGGTTGTTCCCTCTCGCGTTGAGGAATAATGCTAAGGATTGGCTGTGGAGATTAACTCCGGGATCTCTAAAGACTTGGAGCAATGTTCTCAAGGTTTTCTACAACAGGTTTTTCCCACACTCACTGACTCTAGAGCTTAAACACAATAAATCTGAATTTCAGCAAAGAGATGGAGAGAGATTCGATATGGCGTGGGAGATGTATGTGGATTTACTAAGAGTGTGTCCACACCACTATTTCCCTGAGCATGTATTAATGCACACCTTCTACGATGGGCTAGATGATGTGAATCAGACTCTCGTAGATGTTAACTGTGGGGGGGTCGTGGATAAGACACCCCCAGAACTGAGAAGGGTTTTCGAGGAAATGTCAACCTGTGCATCGATCTTAGGTGAAAAAAGGCACCAGGTCGAAACTGTAGAGCCAAAATCGACAGATGCAGAAGAAATAAGCAGGGTTATCAAAGAGCTTACTCAAAGTGCGAAATAACGGGTAGCTGAGACCACTAACAGTGTGGATAGCTAACAGGAAAGCCGAACATTTAGTGATAGCGCTCTATATGCTCTAATTTCCCATGATGAGAAATACATGAACCATGTGATGGAAGGTCAGAGAAGGACAAGTGAGCAGATAGAGAGCATGGTGAACAAGATATCAGATCTTACTGATCGTCTAAAGGAGTTCTTGGATGGGTTTGAATCTGAGGATGAAGATTCAAATGAAGAGGCTCAAGCGACTATAGTACTTCAAAGCGGAAAGGTAGTCCAGAAACTGGACCTTGTAACAGTTGAGGAACCACTCCCTTCCCAGAACACTCCTGTGATCGACATTGCTAAGGATGATACAATCCAAACAGAAACAGCAGATCGACAAGTGAAGCGTACAGAGATCCTTCACAAGTCCGATAATCCCTACCGTCCACCTGGACCACCAATCAGCAAGAAGTTGCCATATCCTGGGCGAGTTAAGATTCCCAAAGATGACAGTAAGTTCAAATCCATTCTAGCAATGTTGTCAAAGGTGAATGTGAATATGCCACTCTTGGACCTGATTGATAATGTTCCTTCTTACTCTAAGTTCTTCAAGGATCTTAATGCGAATAAGAAGAAGTACTTAGTGAACGAGAAGCTGATTCTGCCAGAGACAGCTAATTCTGTGGTTGGGTTACCAATTAAATAGCAGGATCCTGGGAGCTTTGTCATTGATATTCAAATGGAAAACGGGAAAATAGCGAAAGGAATGCTTGATCTGGGAGCCAATATTAATCTGATTACCCATTCTCTCTACAAGGAATTAGGTATGGGGAAGTTGGAACCAGTAGGGATGACCTTACAGTTGGCCGACCATAGCTACGGGTGGATATAGCAGAAGGCAAGATAGCTATGGAAATTGGAGGCAACGAGATAAGCAAGGACACAATATGTCCGACAGGTAAATCTGATGCCTACTTAGTAGAAGAATGTTGCCTTAATTCTGAAATTGATAATGCGTTTCATGATATTATCGATGACTATGTGCATGCAACTTACCTTGATTAGTTGACTGATGATAATCTAGAGGCTTCTTTAACTCTAGGTTTTGATGGGGGATATGTTGTGTGGGGAAAGTAGTGAGATGATATGTGCGCTTGATTCGGCCGAAGCCGACCCCCTAGGAGAAATCGAACCACCCAGTGGCAACACTGGCGAGATCGAACCTCCTAAATCTGATCTTAAGGAGCTCCCGCCCCACCTTAAGTATGCCTTCTTAGGAGAAAACTGCACTAAACCTGTGATAATCTCTTCGAAATTGCAAAAGGAAGAGGAGAATAAGCTGGTAGAGTTGTTGAGAGAGAACTCCAGGCCATCGGTTGGGGGGATTAGTGACATAAAAGGCATTAGCGCAACTAGATGCACCCATAGGATAAGCCTAGAAGATGATGCTAAACCCGTAAGGCAACCCCAGCGTAGGCTTAACCCTGTCATGCAAGATGTAGTCAAGCAAGAAGTGCTTAAGATGCTAGAGCACGATATGATCTATCCCATAGCTGACAGTAGATGGGTGAGTCCTATGCATGTTGTTCCTAAGAAGTCAGATGTTACTGTGGAGACAAACGATAAGGGGATAGAAGTTCCAGTAAGGAAGACCACGGGGTGGCGCGTGTGCATAGATTATAGGAAGTTAAATGCAGCCACTAAGAAGGATCACTCCCCCTGACCTTTATTGATGAGATGCTAAACCCCCTGCCCTTTATTGATGAGATGCTAGAGCACGATATGATCTATCCCATAGCTGACAGTAGATGGGTGAGTCCTATGCATGTTGTTCCTAAGAAGTCAGGTGTTACTGTGGAGACAAACGATAAGGGGGTAGAAGTTCCAGTAAGGAAGACCACGGGGTGGCGCGTGTGCATAGATTATAGGAAGTTAAATGTAGCCACTAAGAAGGATCACTCCCCCTGCCCTTTATTGATGAGATGCTAAATCGCCTGCTGGGCGCGAGTTCTATTGTTTTCTGGATGGCCTTTCAGGTTTCTATCAGATTCCCATAGCACAGGAGGATCAGGAGAAGATGACCACTTGCCCATATGGCACATTCGCCTACCGCAGGATGCCTTTCGGACTGTGCAATGCTCCAACAACCTTTCAAAGGTGCATGCTCTCTATCTTTTTTGACATGGTGCAGGATTTTATCTAGGTATTTATGGATGACTTCTCTCTTTTTGGTGATTCCTTTACTGACTGTCTTGGTAAACTCGATAAAGTTTTGAAACGCTGCATTGAGTGTAACTTGACCCTTAGTTGGGAGAAAAGTCACTTTATGGTGAGAGAGGGTATTGTTTTGGGTCATGTGGTTTCGAAACGGGGAATTGAAGTAGATAGGGCGAAACTTGATGTTATTGTTAAACTTCCCCCACCCACTATTGTGAAAGAGTTGCAATCCTTTCTTGGTCACGTAGGTTTTCATAGGAGGTTTATTCAAGATTTCTCAAAAATTGCTAAGTGCTTGAGTAACTTGCTGATGAAAGATGTGCCTTTTGTTTTCAATGATAAGTGCATGGAAACTTTTAACATTCTGAAAGAGAAACTTGTTTTTGCCCATATTGTTATGGCCCCTGATTGGTTCTTGCCTTTTGAAATCATGTGTGATGCATCCGACTACGCTATAGGCACTGTGCTAGGACAAAGAGTCAATAGACATTTTCATGTGATTTATTATGCTAGCAAAACTCTGAACGGTGCGCAGGTTAATTACACTACCACCGAGAAAGAAATCCTAGTTGTCATATTCGCCCTAGATAAATTCAGGTCATATATGAAGGGATTCAAAGTGATAGTGCATACTGACATGCTGCAATCCATCGCCTTATGGCAAAAAGTAACTCTAAGCCTCGCCTTATTTGTTGGGTTTTGATGCTACAGGAGTTTGATTGTGAAATAGTTGATAAGTGTGGTAAAGATAACCTTGTAGCTGACTATCTGTCTAGGCCTCTCGTCTAAGACAATTTAGCCATCAACCACCCATTCCTGACGATCTCCCTGATGATCATCTGTTTTCTGTTAGCTTAGAGCCTTGGTATGCCGATATTGTGAATTATCTTGCTACAAGTCTGTTTGCTGCTAACATGACTTCGCAGAGAAAAAGAATTTTGCTATTCGCTGCAGGAGTTACTTTTGGGATGATCCATACATTCCAGCAGTCTTGATGGAGTTCGGTATTGCATTCCTGAGGACGAAGTCGGGAGCATACTTGCTTTTTGCCACTCTATGCAATGCGGTGGGCACTATAGCGAAAGGAAAACGGCCTTGAAGTTTCTTGTCTGGCAATTTGATAATGTATATTGAAAAAGGAATTGTCGAGGGTCTTGACTTTGATTCAATCACTGATGATTTTGAGAAGATAAAGAGACGTAGAGTACGATTTTCAAAAAAGTGGGTCGTTTATTCATTTTTGGTTTGGCTTTATCATGATATGGTTCTTTATTTCCTTTCATTTTACTTGGATATTCATATTTAAATATGTATGATGAATCTGGTGCAAAAAATATTGATCCGATCCGGCCCGTTTGATCCTAACCCGACCTAACTAAATTACATATTGTCCTCGTGTTATAATACTTCGCCACCCCACTTTCAAATCCTGGCTCCGCCCTGTGAACAACAAACCAAGTTACAATCAATGTGAAAAGTTGAATAGAGAAATGAAATCAACAAGTAAATTACAAGGTGCGAGTTAAGTTGTAGATATAGTTACGACTAGACTGTAACTTACGTTAGTTAGTTAACTAATTGAAGGTAATTATTATTACCAACTTTACTTCTATAGAAAGTTTCTAAAACAGGAAACTTGCATTTCCTGCTATCCTTTACAGAGAATATGTGACATGTGAACAAATATAAAACTCGAAACAATGAAAAATCTTTGAGCCCTTTCTTCTACCGTCGGAAACCAACAGATCAGAAAATAGAGATGAGGTAATTTTCTCCAGCCAGTTTTCCAAGATGAGGTCTCATTTTGGTTCGGTTCGGGAGAAATAAGATGGAGGTGTAACAAAATGACACTACCAATATTTCGGATATCAATATGTATCATGATGTTAAAGTTTGTAACCCGTTGTCAAAATTGCTGCTTAATGTTCATTTCATTACATCAATTCCTACCATTACTTGCAGGAACTGGTTGACATGCAAATAGATATGTTGCATAGTCGCATTAAAATTTTTACTTCTTAACTGTTGTAATTTGGAACTAATTAAATGTTCTTTGATGGATTAGTTAACTTTTAGCATTTGACAACCGTTACGAGAGCATTATTGCGAGCTCAACTTTTAGCATGTAAAAAAAATGACACTACCATATTCTTACACCATTAGAACTACAGTTCGGAAAATTTGTTCACATAAAGTGCAGTTTATAAAATAAACTACGCTCGTTTTCATTTCAAAAAGAACACACACATCACTAATGTCCACCAATACAAACAAAACATTGTAACATGACAAGTTTATGGGCTATGTATTACAATGACCTTTGAGTAAAAACTCGAACTCTCTAAGATCCTAGCTAGCGCCCTAAGCTTTAAAATTACCTCAAGGATTTTCTTGAACCGACACCAGTCAACAAGTAAACTGCACCTTCTGTCAAGAACACGCATTCTCTAACACACCTTACAACTCGTCTCTCAAATCCTCTTCTGCAGCTTCTTCGGCTTTAGAAGATTCAGTTTCTTTGGTGCTGGGTTCAGCCTCGACTTCTTCTACATCATCTTCCTCGTCAACTATTGCATCAGGACTGATTTTGAGGCTGTTTTTAACTGAACTGTAGATTCTTGATGCAAAGTCCTTAGGATCACTCAGTGAGAAGCCACTCTCCATAAGTGCAGTTTGATACATAAGTTGTGCAGTTTCTTTCACATTTTCATCCTGTTACAAGAAAACAAAACAATGAAGATGAGATAACAATGTTTGTAGAACATGTAAATGATATACTAAACGAAACAAATAGTACCTCTGGATCTAGAGCAACTCTTTCTTGGAGCTCCTTAACAATTGGGTGCCTTGGGTTGATTTCAAGTACCCTCTTACCACGCATGTATGCCTGTTTGCTGGCATCCGATAGAGTTTGAGACTGCATGATCCTCTCCATGTTTGCGCTCCAACCAAACTTTGATGTCACGACTACGCATGGGGAATCGGCCAAACGATTGCTTATCTTCACATCATCGACGTTTTCACTGGCAAGAGCACCCTTCCACCATTTTGTCAAACCCTTGAATGATTCCTTCAGTTCCTTTTCTTTTGAATCCTTTCCAATTTTCAATCCCTCTTTGGATACATTCTGGAATTTCTTGTCCTCGTAATCCATCAGATATTGCATCAAATACTCATCCACAGGGTCAGTGAAGAAAATAACCTGCAAGCAAAATGTGAACATAATTGTGTAAATTTACAAGTCGGACAGTTGAAAGGCAACCAAGTTGCATCAGAACAAGGCACACCTCGTAATTCTTCTTTGATAGTCTCTCAAGGAAAGGAGATTTCTCTAACTGTTCCTTGCTTGTTCCAGTAATATAGAATATATCTTTTTGGCCTGATTTCATTCTTGAGATATATTGATCCAGGGAAGTCAACTTGCCTTCCGACTTGGTCCTGCAATCGAAAATATGATAAATTAACTTGTAAACAACTAGCGCTCAATTTACAGCTACCTATACTTTTTTGTAAGAATATGCTTACGTCTCAAATCGAAGAAGTTTTGCCAGTCGGTTTCTGTTTGTTGCATCCTCAATGATACCAAGCTTAATTGACTTGCCAAATTCATTCCAGAACTTCGTATACTGTCCTTTCTTCTCGTTGTCATCACTGGATTCTTCAATATCTGAAGCAGCATTTTATTATCGAATTAAATGAGCATGAATGGGGTCTAAAATAATTAGAACAGAAACAAACCGGGAATGAATATAGTAATGGGCAAGAAGTTTAATTCTTTAAACCACACTACTTTATGGAAAAGGATCTAATAACACATTTGAAAGCAACTATGTCCCTGTTCCACACCTTTTATGTCTTTGTCTTTAGATTCATCTGGGTCCTCCTCAGCCAATTTGCGGAACATATCGAGAGCCTTCCGGATGAGTTTCTTTTTTATAGTTTTCAAGCTACTATGTTGCTGAAGCATTTCTCTTGATACATTCAATGGTAAGGTATCAGAATCGACGAGACCCTGGCGACAAAGGAAAAACAATAAGAAAGATGCGCCAAAGCAAACATAATCATAAAAAATAGCATGTAACAAGCTTTCACAAAACAAAGATCACCTTCAAGAAACTGAGATATTTGGGTAGGAGTTCATCAAATTCGTCTGAGATGAAGACCCTTCTGACAAATAACTTCAAATTCGACTTGTCTGAGTTATAGTAGCTCTCATACAAATCTTGAGGAGCCTTTGGAGGCACAAACAATACAGCCTTAAATTCAACATCGCCTTCAGCATTGAAGTGACTCCATGCCAGTGGCTTCTCATCACCAAAGTCCTGTAAGTAAAGTCATTGGAAAACAAGAATTTTAGATGCTTTAACTCAAGATATAGAAGAGTTCTGTAAAAAAAAAGAAAATCGGATAACAAAAGGAAGACAAAAGTACAAATTGGAGACCATTCACACACCTTAGACAAAGAGTGATAGAATTTTGTGTATTCTTCTTCTGTCACTTCCTTTGGATTCCGCAGCCATATAGCCTTCACATCATTCAAAAGTTCCCATTCAGAAGTTGTCTTTGTTATTGTCTTTGTCTTGGGTTTCTTATCTTCCTCATCTTTATCAGCATCTTCTTCCTCTCCTTCCTCGGAAGATTTAGTCTCAGCTGTAGGCAGCAAAGTGTGAATAAGGCGAACAATGTAAGCAAGAAATAGAATGAATATTGACTTAGTTCTCAAGTCCTAGGAACAAATAACAATAAGATGAGCATAAATAATGGAAAGAATAAACAGATATCGAAGCATACGTTCTTCATCGTCGCTGGTCTCATCTTCATCAGCAGGGACCTCCTCCTCGATTTGTTTGGTAGCCCAAAGGTGTATGGGGAAGTTAATGAATTCGGAATACCTTTTTACCAATTCCTGCAACCATGACATTCAAGAGGTAAGATCATTGGCGTTGGAGGTAATACCTTAAGCGATCAAATGAGAAGAATTAGGCTATTGAACGCAATCTCAGATCCAAAGGTCAAATCTTCAAAGACATGATAGCCGTAAATATTATATTTGGATAGATTCAAGCAACTAGCACTAGTTAAAGATCTTCTGTCTTCCTTTTCCAGCAAAGAGTCATACCGAAGTTGTTAACGAAGTGAGAAAATAGTACAGTAGCTGATATGGATTGTTTTTATTTATAGACCAACCAAATTGGTCCCCAATCACCATTTGAATTGGTTAGCAGTATAGATGAAGACCACCATGTCTTTCTCTATGAACCTTAGTTTAATCACAATACTATTGATTTGCTGATCCACTGATCCTATCACTCTATGCTAGGACATGCAACCTTTACATCAGCAATTGGCAGTCTAAATGGCATCCAATAGAAAAGCGTTTACCAACCTTTAGTTTGTTTTCATCCAAGTACTCTTGTGCTTCATCTTTAAGATGCAACCTAATTTCAGTTCCACGTCCAAGTGGTTCATTCCATTCATCTTCTGATATGGCAAAAGCTCCATCAGCCTTTGACTCCCATACGTACCTGGGGGTTGGCAAAAGTTTTAGTCAGTCATCATCTCAGAATTAAGTCATCTCCATGAATTGCAATATCTCATTAAATTGGGGATGAATGACCTAAGACTTACTGCTTATCATCATTATGTTTGCTGATCACTTCAACGTAGTCTGCCACGAGATATACAGAGTAGAATCCAACACCGAATTGCCCAATCAGGTTTAGATCACCACTTGTTTGCATTTTCTCCACAAATGCTGCATAATGTTACAAACGTTTAGCAACGACGCTAATTTTGTTAGAACAGCAAAAGATACAAACTTATACATGACAACCATTACAATTTGTTACCTGAAGTTCCAGATTTGGCAATGGTACCCAAATTTTTGATCAAATCCTCCTTTGTCATTCCTATACCTCTATCGCGGATCGAGAGTATTTTGTTTTCTTTGTCCAACTTAATCTGCATTTTCCAAATTTATGCCATCAGCTATTATCATATGATTCCACTCATTGCTAGATATATATATATCTTCTGTTTAACGAATTAGCATTAACATTTTCACTAGGATGAATTGTAAATCAAACAACCACAACATCCAATCACCATGACAAACTATTGTAATACTATGAGAATGGCCACACATAGTACTAATATTAATTGAGCCTATGCAATACTATAGTCATCAGAACACAGAAGAAAACTTGAGTAAGAATGAAGTACTAAGATATAAGCTACATTACAAACCTGAATCTCGAGCTTGGTGTTGTCACCTTCGCCCAAAACATCCTTATCAGTAAGAGACAAGAATCTAATCTTGTCCAGCGCCTGAAATTACGAAAAAGAATTATTCATCAAACATGAAACATAGTTCAAAATTGAGTTAGAAAGGGGGGGGAAAGGCGCTTACATCAGAAGCATTGGAGATCAACTCTCTCAAGAAAATATCCTTATTACTATACAGAGAGTTGATAATAATATCCATAAGCCGGGAAACCTCGGCCTGGAACTCAAACTTCTCCGCATTGGATCGGAGATTTCTTCTAGACATCGACTCAGCTTCTCTAAATCACATGAAAAAAATTGACACAAATCAAAATGATTATGAATTTCAAATACCAATGAAGTAGACTCCATTCCAACAGTAGAAACAAACAAATTAGTACTACTAGGTACTACCTCTTAGCGACATCGGAATCCGTGGACAGTCCATGAGGAACAGCTCCAATCTTATCCTCCACCATGGGCGGATCTACCGGAGCATCAGATTCGGCATCGGCATTTACATGTATTCTCCGACCTGAACAGTTTTCAAAATTCGTGAGATGAAACTTCATTCAGCACATATTTAGCTCATTCCAAGCATAACACTCCGTACCATTCATGATAATACTCAATTCGATTCACAAATCACAACACAGAGGAAATGACAGTACTATTCATGATAATACTCGATTCGATTTACAGCACATAGGAAATGACAGTACCTTGATCCGGAAGAAGAAAGAGAAGGCATAGAAGGAAAAGCACGGCAGGAATCGTCCACTTCCTCATCTTCTTCGACTCTGATTTTGGTAATCCTCTTTGAAATTGTTATTCAAATTATGTAATGAGAGTGTTTTATATACCTTGAGGTTTTAGAGGTGAAGTTCACTCGTTCGTTAGACTGAGTTCCAACGAGTTTGAGCGTTCTGATTGGTTCAACAATTCCAGCGTGGAAATTATGACGGCAAAAATGGAACTCATATTATACGTGTAAGGCTTTGATTGGGTGAACCTCCCTTGTTGGACGTGGATAAACTTCTGGAAGTCTCTATAGGGGAAGACTTGGAAGTCCAAGTCCACCTGCCAATTTCACCAATGTAGGTACAGCAAATAACCTCCATTGACGGTCAAACCGGGAAACCGGTCCAGGTTGGCCATATTGACACCCGAAAAGACCTCCCAATACTGCTTGAGCCGCCTAAAATCGGTGAACCGTCGATTTCCACGATTTTGGGGAAAAAATAAAAATTATTATAATTCAAGGGTTGTTTAGCAAAAAGCCAAATAGAACTAAAGAATAAGAAACCCCATTGCACTTCCTCTTCTTCCCTCTGTTCTCCGAGTTCAGACTCGAATCCATATCCCGACTTATTCTATTCTCCAGCTCCACTTTATTTCTTGTTGCGGATCTAGCTATTAAGTGATTGAGTTAGAGGAACAACTCCAAGAGAAAGTTAAGAATCCATCCATTCATATTCATATAATATGTAAAGTTGGTGTCCCATCTCCAATTATATACATTCTCAAGTCCAACAAATAACGTGGAATTAGCACATTTAAATTTATTTTTCAAAGTCTTCCATATTTATGTTCCATACAAATTTAAATGCTTTATTAAATTTCCAAAAGTTACTAATGTAGTGTGAGTTTAATTCGTGAAAGTATATATCCTACCATACAATCTGATATATTCATTATGTCTAATTTGTATGTTTATTATATATATATATATGTGTGTGTGTGTGTGTGTGTGTATGTGTACGGAATCTTAGTTGTGCAACTTTTTTATACTATATACGGATTCTATCAATTTTCACTCAAATAAAAAACACATATATAATCTATTAAATTAGTACACAATATATTATATCCATTTATTATGTAACATCGGTACCTATCTCCAACCACAGCCACGTACTCTCAAGTCCAACAAATTTTGTGAAATTAGCACCAGTTAAATTTATTTTTCAAAAGCTATCACATTTGAAAAAAATAAAGGTTGTAATATATTGAATTTTTAAAATTTTAAATTCTTTTTCTGCTTTTAAATCGTCAATTAATATAAGGCAAATATGAACTAATTTCGATTTTTCTTTAATTCCAATATCTTTATTATGATTACTTCTACCCTTATTACGGTAACTAATTTCGTAAACTATACAAGCTTTTAATGTTATAATATAAGGAAAAAAATAACTGATTGGTAGCTATTAGATGAGAAAATCGGGTGTAAAATGTATTTAGGAATATTGGAACAAAGCAAAAGGTAAAAACGAATTTAAAATTCACCTGTCACTATAATTACACTTTCTCAACGAAAGTTAGAATGGAGTTACATAAATTGTAAACAATTCAATTTAAAGTAACATAGTGCATATGTAGAGATATAATGACCTAATTTGTAATAAAGATAAATTGTAAATAATTAGTAATTAAATCAAGTCATGTTTATCATGAGTAACTTAATCACCTCTAGGACCAGGCTGCCAAAAAACTCACGCCTCACAACAATCACCTCTAAGACCCCGGACGAAATTCTAGCTCCCCCGTCGTCTAGCATGTCTCAAAGTCGAAATTTCGAGCCAAGAGTTAGGAGTACACCAAAACCAAAATGGAGAACATACCAACCAAGCGAGGAAAGAAAGAAAAGGTTGGTGATTTCCCATAGAGGCGTCCGAAATCAAGAGGAAAAAAAAAAGTAAATGAGACATTGATTTCTCGACGGACGGAGTTTAAATTAGACGAGCGTACCAAATACTTAAACATGATAAAAATGGTTTCTCATATTTAAGAAAATCGTGATATTTAAAGAATTTCACTTTGGTGAAATAGTCTACTAATAAGAAATTCTGCATCCACACATCAATTTTACTCATGTTATAAACTTATAATCACTATATAATATCCAACTTTTCCTAATTCCCGTATAATCGCATTTAGGGGCGGTTATTTTGCGATAATTTTGAACAATGATTTTGTTCGACAAAATTAATTCGCATAAATTCTTGAAAACTAATGAAAGTAAGAAAGACTATATATATATATATATATATATATATATATATATATATATATATATATATATATATATATATATATATATATATATATATATATATATATATATATATTAAGCAAAAAAGGATTGGAGCCATTTTAGGGTGTCGAAGTCATTCAATTGGTTGGCAAATCTTTGTGCTCTGATTGGTCAGTATTAATGCTTGGTTGGATGAATCTTTCATTCTGATTGGTCAAAATAACATTGTCTTGCTAATATGGTGATGTGGAAAATCTTATGCCGTGTGAAAGCAATTAGTGCATGAAATTCAAAATATTGTCTAAATTTTGGAAATATTACTTCATTATGAAAGTTTGATATTTATAAATATGTAAAAAAAAAAAAAGAAAACAGCCTAAAATCCAATTAACGTCTTTAATTAGATCTCATCCATATAGTTGGTCAGTTCAAAAGTTCAAATGAAAAATGTAGTACTATGTCCCTCACCTATTTATTTCGTCAAATAAGGAATTAAAATAATTTAAAATTTTCATGGAAACTTCAAATAAAAATGTGTAATTCTCTTCAAAGACCGTCTATAGTAATGATAAAAAAAGACGAACAATCATTAATATTATTAATCAAAATGTAAGATGGTTAGTTAAGGACGTAGGTGCTTTTGTACAAATATAAGATGTATTATAGTAACAATATAGGTCCGTATATAACTAAATTAAGGCTATGTTCTCTTCAACTGAAAACTCCTTGATTCGATTCAGTTCCATTCGATTCGATTATATTTTATACTACAATTGATTCGATTCGATTCAATTGATTCGATTCGATTCGGTTTAGTTCAAGAATTTCAATTGAAAAGAACAGAGCCTAAGTATGAAATTCAATTTGTTATTGGTCGATTATCCAGTCGTATATTTTCTTTAACTGTGGAAGTATTTTGATTTCAATCAAATTTTACTATACATTCCCATCTAATTGCACCTACCGATGCAATCATTATCTCTTAAATTAGGACTAATTATTATCACTAAAATGTGTGCTGATTAAGTTGTAAATTATGGCAGTACGATGCGTATTTGAGCATAAATTTAAATATAATGGCAAATGTTCATATAATGGATTTTAAATATTGTCCAATGGAGATTGATTGCTTTCTCGACCGATTTATGTTCTTTTCATCTGAAAACTCATTAATTTCAGTTGAGTTCAGTTCAGTTCAATTCAGTTTTGTTCAATTTTGTTTAGTTCATTTTTATACTACAATTGATTCGATTCCGTTCGATTCGATTCGATTTAAAAGAAAAGCCTAATTTGTTTAGTCATTAACATTACCAATTGGGCTAAAATCATACTCTCTACCGATATGTGTGCGTTTATTATAAAATATTATCATTTTAAATTCATATTCATTTGGCAAAAACTCAACTTGAGTCGATAACCAAACACGTGAACAGATACACATAAGACATCTAAGTTTTAACTTTATTTATGTAGAACGTTAAAAAAAATCCCTGAAATAATACAAAAAAAAAAAAGTTTGTATATAGTAGTTAATATTTTACGGAAAACAAAGTGTAAGGTTTTATTAAAAATGTTTATGGTTTTAGGGAAAATGTTAAGGTTAAGTAAAGTTGGAAAGTGTGCATGTATCGTTGTAATTCTTAAGGATTTGATATGTTTAAAGTATTTTGTTACAAATTTTAGTAAACCAACAATTTACATTTTTGTAAAACCACAGTAGTTGTAATTAAGAAATGTAAGTTATATGCTATTACAATGGTATGTGATTACATTGCAATTGTATGGGTTAGTCAACAAAATATGTTAGAGAGAAGTATTGTGGTAATACTACTATCTCAATTTGATTAATTATACATAAGTTGAAATTGTACATATTACAAACTTTTGTGAAAGACCGCCTCTTGAATATACAAATTCAATTCAACATTACATATTTAGTTATTTACGTACAAACATCATATATATGGTTAGCTTCAAACATTATGTGTATAGTAAGCATGTATTATACTTGAAATACATGCATTTTTAACATGCGATGTTTATAGCTAAACATGCGAGCTTTGGACAAAATATGTGATGTTTGATTTGATCACTCTGAAAGACGTCTATCGCAAAAATTACTCTTAACATATTTAAAATGTTCACTCTAACAATATCGATGTCTTTTTTAGTCATCCAGTGGAGTAAATACGGTTGACAATAAGCTTTGAATTTGACAAGTATGAAAGATAGTGAATAAAGTATGAGATATAGTGAATAAAGTAGGAGAGATATTTTTCATTTAAGGGATGGAAAGTTGAAATCGGGGACGGGGGGAGTATATATTTGCTTCATACTAAACTTTTAGGAAAATATTTATTACATTCAAACAAATTATGATTGTCGGCAATCTCCATAGAAGTCGAGGTTGTATTCTTCTCGGACTTACACCCTACTCTAAATGTTAATCATATGGTTCTGTGTCTTAAATAGGTGATGAACGGGTTCAATATAGGGCCTAGATCCTCGATACTTTTCGTTTTTTCTTTTCATTTTGCCAGTCTTTTCACGGACGATTCCTACCCGAAACATCCATGAAAAGTTAAAAGGCCCAAATGGGTCCGGGTAGCGTCCCAAACGGGTTAGAAAAGTATAATCCAAGAAGCATATTATAGCTAAGGTGAATTTGATATCTAGAATCAATATTGGGAAAAGGGTTATCATCATACAAATGATAATGAGCTCATCCATGAGAAAAAGTTCCGGTTTGGTTTCAATAGGAGACGGTTGCCTACATCGGTCTCCTCTAATATGACAATAAACGAAGAGCCAGGGACATTTATCTCTCACGTGGTCCTCTACATCCCTTCACTCTTATCTAGACTTTCAAACGGGTCCATCTAACCAAAAGTGAACTCGCCAATACCCGTTCAAAATAATTGTTTTTTTGGGTCGAGCATCGACTCGAACCCAAAAAATCCGACCTCTATAGTGAAATAATAATGGGGGGGGGGGGGGGGTGTGGACCCATATGATACAAATGATGCATGCAAAATATTAAATTTGAGGAGCGGCGCTCACACTACCTGTTTACGTTAAAGAATTGGAAAATCATTGAAAAATATTATTATGTTTGTGAATTGGTATTTTTTCGGGGTGTATGTGAGTTGACCCACAAAAAATTCATCGATACATGCGAAGAAATATGTTTGTGAAATGATAATATCTTTTTTTTCTGGGGGAGGGGGGGTGGTTGGTGAATCATTTTTACGGGGTGGGTTGTTGTCACCCGATCCAATTAATTGTGTCATGCATTTTTTGTTTCAATTTGGTTCGAGTTAAGCAATTCGTTTTCTAAGCAAATTAACAAAAGTGGTCATGACCGCTAAATATTTATCGGTTTTCAACACTTTTGTTGGGGAACTTTAAAGCTGTTCGTATGGTATTACGACCATCGAAAGTGCCAACAAATTTTGAAATAATATTATGTATTATAATTGTTATTAAAAAAAATTATAAGTTCATCTCATTTTGCTGATACTATTTTTACTAATATATATATATATATATATATATATATATATATATATATATATATATATATATATATATATATATATATATATATATATATATATATATATATATATATATATATATAATGTTGAAGCATGAATCCCTTCACATTATAAACTTAATTTATAATTTTGTAAAATTATTAAAAAAGTTATAGATAACATATACGACATTTTATTTTCATTCCCCGTCGAGTATCGACGGGTCATTTACTAGTTTAGGAATATTGGAACAAAGCAAAAGGTAAAAACGAATTTAAAATTCACCTGTCACTATAATTACACTTTCTCAACGAAAGTTAGAATGGAGTTACATAAATTGTAAACAATTCAATTTAAAGTAACATAGTGCATATGTAGAGATATAATGACCTAATTTGTAATAAAGATAAATTGTAAATAATTAGTAATTAAATCAAGTCATGTTTATCATGAGTAACTTAATTATCGAGTAAAAGGAAAAAAGTGAACACACAAACTAATAAATAAACCGATTGATGCAATGTGATTTAGTATCTTTCTATCTTAACGCTTTATTGTGACAATAGATGCGAGTCGGTTTAAAAATGTATACTGCAATTTTAAAAAATATCGAGGAGTGAAGAAGGAGAATGTCAAACTGTGTGAAAATTTAAACGAAATTGATAGAGTATAATAACAAAAGTAGGCTCACAATAAATTTGGGAACTCGATTCGAATGAAAAATTGAACTCAAAGAATGAGAAATTCCAACTCATTGAATTTGATAATCTACAAATTTTACAATTGAGTGGGAAAACCAACTCCTTGAATGAGATAATTTTAAACTTTTAACTCAATTATAATGGTAAACTAAACTCAATGAATGTCAAACTTGGAAAATTAATTCAATGTGGGGAGTTATAGATGATCGGGTGGTATATGAGCTATATGTACAAGCATGTGGTGATTGGATCGCGTCGCACTGGCGTGATTTTCTCCGAAATTGAGTATTATTTCTCCGAATGGAGTCATTAGATAGTTTATTTATCATTGATTGTAATATGAATGAAGTATGTCAGCATGCAATGTAATATGAGGAGAAAAGCTTAATTTAATGTGTAAAATCAACTCTAAGAGTGAGATAAATCCAATTAATTGGAAGCTCAATTTGAATAGCACGGCCACTCAACGAATTGAATAGGGTAAACGACAATATATTAGAAATCATTATAAAGAACGGGACTCCCCACTTGATAACTCAATATGAAAGGTAACAAACCCTAAGAACAAGATAATTGGAACTTGGAATTCTATTTGAAGGGTTACACACTACATGAGAAAAATAATCTAGAAATGGAATAATTCAGTGTGATAACTCAATTCGAATGGTAAGATAACCCTGATAATGAGATAATTATAACATGAGAACTTTATTCAAATAGTAAATTACACTATTTGAAAAATATTGTAAGGGATAATTATACTAAATGAGTAAGATAATTAGAACAGAGTTCCGTTTCGCCATGAAAGGTCCGGCCAGAGCTCCAAAAGATATTGTTGTATCTTTTTTCTTATTTTTTGGTGGTGGAGTTTGGGTTGTTCACAGGCCGGTTACTCTCTCAAAATTTTAATTCAAACACAGACCCCCTGAGTTGCAACACTATATGAACTCATGACTCGCTGAGTTCCAACGTTATATTAACTCAGTAAACTCTGAGTTACAACACGATATTAACTCATATTTGGTCTTTTTTTGTAATATTTGGTGCCAAAGTGTCTTTGGCACCAATTAACCCTTGGAATTTTTCGCATGGTAAAAATTGAAGGAATGGTTGCGCAGAGTTTGAAATGTAAATTAAGTTTAAATTTTAGGAGAAGACTAAAGAAAAGTTAGGATAGAAAAAATCATTATAAAATTAGGGAATCTTTAATTTTTAAGGTTTGTTTGTAATTGGTTTCAAATTACAGTACAAATTTGGAATCATTTGTAATTGTTCGAACTGTGAGTAAGAGATAATTTATTACGAACTCAATTCGAGGTGTAAACGAACTTTATGAATTAGATAATCCAAACTTCGGAACTCATTCTGAAAAGTAAAATTTAACACTATGAATGAGATAATTCTAACGTGGGAACTCAATTCCAAGGTCAAAGAAAATCTAAGAATGAGATAAGTACTACTTGGGAACTCTATTCGGAGAATAAACCACATTACGTACATGGGAAAAATACTTTAATGAAGGAATGATTCAAGCTCAGAAATTTAATTCGAAGATAAACTCAACTCTAAAAAGGGGTTAATTCGAACTAGGGAACTAAATTCACATGACAAATCAACTATAAGAATGAAATTAAAAAAAAAAACTTGAAAACTTAATTTGAATTTCAAATTAACTATAAGAATGAGATTATTCCAACTTGAAAACTTAGTTTAAACGATATACTCAAATTTGAGAATTAGATAGTTCCAACATGGGAACCAACGGGAAGGCAAACAAACTCTAATAATGGGATAATTGCAATTTGAAAGCTCAATTCGAAGGTAAAAGCAACTCTAAAAAAGGGATAAATCTATTTTGAGAACTCCATTTGAATAGTAAACCACACTATATGAAAAAGTTATTGGGAGAATGACATAATTCTCTCAGGAAAGGGTAAACCACTTTAACAATGGGATAATTTTAACTTAAAAAATCAATTTAAAGGTTAAACTCAACTTTAATAATGAAGTAATTCTTAACTTAGAACTCCATTTGAAGGGCAAAACAATTGTAAGAATAATATAATTCAACTTGGGAACTGTAATGCAAGGATGAGCCATGCTATTTGGAAAATAATCTAACAATGAGATGATTCCGAATTAGGAATTTTATTCGAATTGTAAACATATTCTATGATTGACATCATTCAAACTTAAAACTATATTAGAAACGTAAGCCACTTTATATGAAAAAATACTCTAAGAATGTGATAATTAAGATTGTGATAATTACAATTTGGAAACTATATTCCGAGACTAAACCATGTTATATGCATAAATTATTCTAAGAAAGGGGTACTTCCAACTTATGGACTAACTCAAAGGTAAACCAACTATAATATAAACTCAATTATAAGAATGTTGTTGGTCCAGATAACGGCAAAGTAAAAGACTAGGAGGGGGGGGGGGGGGGGGTGAATAGTATTTTAAAACTTTTGTCGATAAACATAGTTTCTCAGAAACCTGGGGTTTCTGATACTTAAATTCAGAGCGCGGAAGACTTTAAGATAGGTTAGTGTAGAAACAATGAATATGTGTGTGTGCTTTGCTGAAATGTAAATACAGAAAGGTAAATGACACAGCAAGTATAGTGGTATCTGGAGGTGGCGTAATCCTCCAACTAATCCACTTCGGTCTTTCTGAGACCTAGAATTCACTAGAACAGATAATTGAGTTCAACTTACAAAAATCATATTCTAAGATTCTTAAACAAATGGTTCCCAACCAAATGTTCCCCCCTGAGTTATTCCCCAGCTCCTAGAGCTAAGTACTTCCTCTACTCATATAACCTTGGAGTTATTCCCTGATTTTCCAAATCAAGTACTTCCTCTACTCCACGCCTTGATGGTGTTGGTTATAAGGTTTTGTCAGAGAGGCTTCTCGTATAACTTTTCAGTTATGTTTTCAGAGAGCCTAATAGAACAAGACTACTTAATACACTTGTTCAGTGGATGGCAGTCTGCTCTTTACTGACCCAAGTAATTGGTGTCCGTTCTGGAGAATGAGCTTCAGAAAGGGTATCTGATAGTTCAACTCTTTCACGAATAACAATCTCTTGTTAAGGTTCAGGACAACTTAGAACTACTAGTGATTCTTCAAGCAACAGAAAGCTTTCAGAAAGTGTAGTAGAGTGCTTGAGAGAATACTTTGCTTGATGGTAAGTTTGCAAGATAGAGCGTTCTAAGGTATGTTCTTCAAGCATCTAAGTGTGTGATATATATAGATAAATTTGAGAGGCGTTTGAATTGTATCCGTTGTGCTCTCTATCAAATTATATCCGTTTATATCTTGAACTATGTACTCAGAAGTCACTATCTCATTTTTCGAGAGGATCGCTTAAAGATTTACCGATGCATTTAATGCATAGTACTGTTCATTGTCCTTTAGTCTCAACGGATACATGAGCCTTTCTGATGTCTTGCACGCTCCATACTCATGATGTCATATGTCCAGAATCATATCCCGAAAATAAGTTAATATACTTAAGAAAGGATTAAGGACATAGTCTTTCTGAGTTAGACTAAACCTTTGTGTCTTCATAAACCTTGTGCAATCTTCAGTCTTCTAATCTTCAGAAAAGCTCCATTGCTAGGATTGATCTTCATGGTCTTCTTGGAATAAAAATTACATTCAGAGACCTATAATCCTAATACAAGATTTACTAGACTAATCATACTCAGTGATTTCCTCTTTTACAATGTTCAAGTGAACCAAGAGCACTTAATCACCTTTCTGGCTAAGATAAGAACATGTGATGAGTGATCAAAATACTAACAGATATTCCTAACAAATGTGATAAATCTAACTTGAAAACTCAATTGACGAGCAAACCAACTATATATAAGAATGTGATAATTATAACTTGGAGATTCTTTTGAAAGGTAAAGCTCATTATTTGGAATAGCTAGCTGCAAATTTGGAACTCATACCAACTCTAATAATAATGGGATAATTACAACTATATGACTCTATTCAAATGTAAACCACAATGTATGAAAATATTCTCTAAGAATAGGGTACGTAATTTCAACTTGACAACTAAATTCGAAGTATCAACCAACTTTAGAAATGAGATAATTACTACTTGAAAACTTAATTCAAATCGTAAACCACGTTTTATGGTAAAATACTTGAAGAAAGGAAAAAAAATCCAAATTTGGAACTCAATTCGAAGTGTGAACCAACTCCAAGAAATTGATATTTTCAACCTTGGAACTCAACTTTAAAAATGATATAATTCTAATTGATGAACCCAATTCGAAGGTCAAACTCACCTAAATTTGGTTTACAAGTAGGTGTTTTACGACATTGGAAGGTAGCATTATGTTTGTGTTATTAAATTGTACTCTGTATATTATCTTCCATTTGTTTAATATCAAAGAAATTTATGTCGTGGCATTGTCACGGGATGAGGCATCCATGGATAATATAATTTTCTTTTTTAGGTCCTTGACTGTAATGTTAATTAGAGACATATTGAGAGGTGCAGGTGGGAGTCATTGAGAAACCATTCAGTAGAAGTTGTCGTATTTGGTGGACATTTAAGACATATATAACCAGTTAGACCGAAGGGTAGCAGGCAGGATATCATGCCTGCAACTCCTTGATCATTTAAAAGACTATTCAATTTCTCTAATATGTACTTATATTATTATTTTTACGATTCTGGTGGATTTATGGTCAAGGTTAAAATCATCAGGAACTTGTGGTTATTGCGTGTTGGAGGGGGGCTGAAGTCGATGGAACATATGGCGACGAGGTCGATATGAAATTGTCCGAAGAGATCCTTATGCATTGGAACCAATCACCGCAATGGTTAAGATCACATATTCTTCGCTATTAGATCATTTCGATGATGGTTGATACTTCTAGAACATGGCCATTCTTGCTATGACTCACAAAATTTCAAAAAATGACTAGATTATAGGTTATGTCGTTGTTGCGTGACGATTCCATCGAGTTCATGAGTACTAAAGACAACATATGTGCCTAAAGTAACTTGCGACTTAATAAATAATATACAGGTGTGTAAGTTGATGATGTATATGAGTATTATTTTAAATTAAATTTTCACAAAGTTCTCTCACTATTAAAAAGAAAATATGCTGGCATTATATACTATTTAGATTATTCCGCAATAATTTATTTATATATTTAAAAAGAAGGAAAACAAAAATATTTCATCATGCATATATTAACAAGAAACAAATTTGAAAAGATTCAACGGAATTATTTAGTGTATTTTGGAATAAATGATTGATTTTAAGAAGATTATCAGATAACAATGGATAAATATTAAAAAAAAAAGAAGTGTCCCATACAGAAAGAAAAAAGGTATAACACTACCAGTTTAGGTGAGCAAAATTGGTATTGTCCGATCAGTTTACTTGATTTATCAACTGTAGAATTAGGAACTCCGACTCAAACATTGGTCAAAAGAATTTACAAAGTTTGATTGAAACAAGTTTACTAAAAACAATCAAAAGTCTAATTACGACCTAGAAAAGTAAAATTTCGATACTAATAGTATAACAACTACTCGTTTACAATATTAAACCTATCTATGTACAAATCATTTGTCGTTTCTCTATGTCTCCTTTATACAAACGATTTGCACTTTGATACATATTCGTGTACCATCAAACTTAGTTAGAAAAAAATCATATACAATAAGAATTTCACATCATATGTGTACAAATGATAAACAATTTCCTATTATAGGTTCAAGAGAATAAGTTTTTCTATACATGTTTAACTGTTGAGGTCATCTCAGCCTATATCTTACTACACATGTATTCCGTTATTTTACTTTTAAATGGGTCGGGTTCTATTCAACCCGAATTCAAGCCCGTTTGAAATAATGATGTTCAGATCTGGTCTGGCATATACTCGAACACGTTCCATACCTTTGTAACAAGCCCGACCGTAACATTTTATAATTAAGTTAGTAATAACTGCGTTTTTCCGTGGGAGGGGGTTGATCTCTAGGCGGGGAAACACTCTTTGATCTTCTCTATATTTTCTTGATCGGGGAAGCATGTGAAATTATGTTTGTAGAATAATAATTTGTGTCTTTGGTGGGGTGACCACATACCACCGCGAGGGTTGTTGGTGAAAAAAAAACAACTGTAACATGTGAAATAATTATGTTTGTAGAATAATAGTTTTTGTGTGTATGTGTGGTGGGGCACTTGCCACCGCGGGGTTGTTGGAACAATCATATTGATTGCATTGTATACTTTTGTATTTTATTTTGGTTCGGTTTGAGGGGTACAAATTTTTTTAAAAACATGTAGTATCTGTTACTAATTAACAGGTCAGGTACAGTAGGACCTGATATAAAATATATGTTATCAACCCGTCGGATCCCGAATGGGTTATGGTTGGACACTACCCCTTTCAAAACATATTCGCCATGATAAGTCGTATTTTTACATTATCTATAGTTAACATAAAAAAAGGACTCAATTATATAGTATAGGATGAAGAAAGACTAACCACCGACACCACGACCAACGTTGTTTACATGAATTTGACTATCTTATTTTCTCGATTATTTATTTTGTTCTCCCCTTTCTATTTATTATTACAAGTAAACTATACCGTGGCATTGCCACGGGTTAGTACTAGTAGAAAAATAAAAGAGGAAGTAATTTTGATTTCAATTTACCGAGAGAGTTAAATGAAAATAACGGGATTCTTCACATCAGATCCAAGGTCAAATAAGAAGACATAAAGTTCAGAAAATGTGTGGTAGAGAAGGGAAAATTCTTCTATAAACCGGATATATCAGACTTTATACAGTCCACATGCCTTCACAGAATAATTTTAAACTCACTTAAACTCATTTCCCATGTGATATCAGTTATTTTGAACCACAAGGTCTACAACTTACTCAAAGACCCGATCTATGATAGAATCCCCCATAGAGAAGAGAGGAAAATGTGAGAGGACAAGGGTATCGAAATGCTAATAAAGATTCTTTTTCATGGCACATTCAATTAATAAGACTAGCCCATTTTTTCATTTAAAATATTCATTATCATTTACTTTTTCTTTTTCTTAAGCCTAAAAGCGTATATATAAATAAGTAGAAGTTCAAGTTACATCATCTGCCTCATGGGGTGCCACAATTTGACGAGCATTTTGACCTGACGGTCCAAAATAAGAGAGTTCCTTAACCAAGGTGGTCAAAAGTCCCAAATTTTAACATCTATAAAATAAACAACAGGAAGTAAACTGAGCTTCTTCCCCCAAAAGATTGTGCGATTGCAACTTTTGCTAAAATGTCAGCTACTTGGTTTTACTCTGTAGAAAAATAGAACTCCATGTCCTCAAACTGCGCTTTATTTTCGGTATGTCATGTACCATGATCTCTTGCTGCCATTGTGATGTTGTTTCATTATTCAAACAACAATACACATATTCAGAATCAGATTGAACAATTAGTTTCTTTACATGTTGTTGTTTAGCCATATATGGCCATGTTCTTAATGCATGCAGTTCCGCCGAATTGATGCTTGTTTTGCCTAATGGAGTTGTTGTCTCTAATAAAATTTTCATGATGGTCTCTCAAGTACACAGTCAATGCTAGCCTGATGTGTGCTTGGATGGAAAGATCCATTCACATTGACGCCGTAGAAATTCTCTAGTGGTGGCTGCCATTTGCACATAATGGCCTGGTGTAGCTTTGGAGGATTTTCATTTAAAGTAGTGATATCCTTGTGAAGGTTCCAAAGCTTGATGTTTAAAGTATGAAGGTTAATAGCCTGGTTTCTGAAAATCTTTTTATTCCTAGTTGTCCAAATTAAGCAACAAAGATGTATTAAGAGGAGTTGTGAATTTGAATTGTGCTGAATTTGGAAGACAATGTGTGGCATAAAAGCTAAATGTTGGTTGAAACTAGAAATGAGCAATTGATAAATTTGCACAAATGTCTGGCATTGCAACAAAATATGCTCCAAGGTTTCATCTTCCTGCCCACCGCAAGCACAAGTTGGGGTATCCACAATCCCTTTTCTCCAAAGGTTGTCATTTACTCTTTCAATATGAGTTACATGTTATCATTTGTATTTTATAGCAAAGGAGTACAAGAACAACAAAATTGATAGGTGAAACTTTTTGTTATTTTTTTTAAAACAAGAATGAGTACTAAATTCATATAATGAAACCAATTTATGTTGTTTAAAAAAATATCAATGTTTATAAACACAATGTTTATGTTGTTAATAAAATGTACTTCTTATTTATAAAAGATATTAATGTTTTTAACTAAAGACGATAGGTTCTCAATAATGACCATAATGTTTGTTGGTCTAGATGTATCCCATGAGACTTACTCTATATAAATATATTGATTGTACACTTTACTAAAATAGGGTGGGATCCCCACACTTACAACATAGTACCACATGTAATTCATCAGATTTCTTCATGTCCACGAAGCCAACAGTTGTCTCCACAAAAAAATGTCTTGTCTACAGTGCTAGGAAGCGCACCGATTTCCCTTCCCTGAGCTCTAGAAACCAGTTCTCTCGTAGTAGCTTCCAACCTCTTATGAGACTGTTCAATTGTCTCAAACCTCTCGTCGTTTTTAACTTGGTTTTCTGCAACACTGTGATAGAAATTTTTCGAGTCTGTCATAAACTCTAACATCCTAGTTTCCAAGCATTGGGGAGGTGGAGATTGATAGGCTTCCTGGTTCATCTTCAATACTGGATTTTCTCAACCCTTGCATGCCTTTGTGATGGGATGCAGCTGATAGTATTTCAAAAGCATCCACAATCTCTTTGCAGGATTGAACCATCAAGACTCACATCCAACAACTGTTTTTACGAACAAGCCCCTCGTAGAAACTAAGTCATAAGGCCATATCATCGAACTTGTGGTGGGGACACTGAGCTAGGATTTGTTTGAAGAGCTCACGTGCCTCATACATGGATTCGTCATATCCCTACTCAAACTGTGAAATTCTAACACGGAAAACTGCAGTCTTAGAGTATGGATAATACTTCTCCATGAAAGCCTTGTAAATGTCGTTCCAATTAACCAATGACCCTTTTGGAAGATTCAACAACCATGTTCTAGCCCTATACATAGAAAAAACCTTCTTCCTCAAATCATCATTAGTCACACTAGGACCACCAGTAAGTGGTATCCTTCCAATCAGAGCCTCAAACTCCCTTAGAAATTGCATCACATCCTCGTTAGTAAGCCCAGAAAATGGGGGATGTCATGAGCCTTTATATCCATGTTCCTAGCATCATGGGAGAGTACAACCGAAGATCCATGGGCCTTAACCTCATACTCTGAACACCCTTCTGATAACTCCATTGTGAACTGCATCACTCATTGAAGTTGATTTGAGTTGTTTCTTAGCTAACTTGTGATAGTAATTACACAAAATGAAAAATTCGAAAGATTCTTAGTTTTTGTCAGTGCAGTAAAGATCAAACGCCAGACAAACAGACACACCTAAAACTCCTAAACACTATAGTAGGAGTAACCTAACGGGTGCTTGGAAAAGCAATTATCGTTGTACTCTAGTTGTTTCCAAGCACACGCAAAGATCTAAATATATATTTAGTCGGAAGTCTACTATTCTGCACAATTAAGATTAATATAGCGGAAAGTTGACTGGAGATGTCGTTCTCCATGGACACTTAGCATAGGAACAAGCAAATAAGACACATATTAAAGTGTTGAAAAGTAAACAGAAGTTCTTGTAATCGTTTTAAATCGTAAAGGCATGCAAAGAGATCGTAAGCGTAAGTGGAGGCATGGATGAGATTATATTGAGTGCCACGTGGTGACAATCTAACAAACTGTCTTTCGCTCGGTACGAATCAGACCTGAAAATAGAAAAGTTCAATTTATGTTGTACTGCCATCGAGGAATCAATTTTTTACACTGGATTATTAGTAAAAAATTACAAAGAACTTGCTATCTAAAGCAAATAGCCAAAAGCAAAAGGTGGTGTTAATCTTGAGCGAAATTGTACTCACTCCATCCCGAAGAACTTCATATATTAGGATTGTCGCATAGTTTTAGGTGGAAAGTTAAAATTATAAAGCATTAAAATATGGTAAAAATGTGAATTTTTAGTGAAAAATGTGTAAAAATGTGATATAGTAAGATTTTTTATTATTTGTTGGGTGTTGGTGCCTTATTTTTTTTTTTTAGTAATATATATGAAGTTTTGTGCCAGACCGAGTCACGGAGGGAGTAATAGGTTGTTACCCAATCAATTTGCCAGCTGGTTGACATTCACTTACTGATATCAGAAAATAACGATTGGAATTTGGAATCCATGATATGTGAAGAGGCAATATGTATAACATAGATGATAGAACACTGTGTGTTTCGCAATTTCTAGTTTATATACAGTTGTCTATTTTGAAATCCAAAGTTTATAAATGCACAAACGGTAACAATATGAAGTTAGGGCCTGATTGTTTTCGAAATGCATTTGGCCTTGGTCAAACTGCACATCTAAGGCCTGAATGTATTTGTGGTGTTTGCAGATGCAGTTTGACCACGAATCTCAACGATTGGTACCAGTTTGAGTCGATGCATTCCTGATGCATTTGGGACTCCCGAAACGCACATTTCAATTACATTTGCAGATTGGCTTAAGTGCATTTCCAATTTTCCGTATTGGAGAAACCCTAGAAGATGAATTGGGGGCAATTTGACGCCAAGACAAATATAGTACACTAATTACTGTGACAAAAGATGTACGTATAGTCGATAATCGTTTTGACATATAATTGACGCATTTTGACACCGACCACTACTTTTAGCATCGTTCTGGATGTGAACATAAAGTTCGAAATCTAATTCAGTTATCCGAACGCGCTTAATCGTAATTGCTTTGGACATAAAATCTTGGCCACAAAAGACTAAATATCATCGGGGGTTATATAAGACGAATAGTCCATATAGTTAGACGTTTATTGATTTTATTGGTGGACATTCAATAATCGATGATTGATGTTATTGACACCGGAGATTACTTTATGTATCGTTACGGATATGAGAATATTCGTCCAAAGCAAATGCTCGTTATATACGAGATAGTGATTGATGTTAGTGTATGTATCGTTACGGATATTTTATTTTTATTTATTTTTTAACATGTTTATCATATTATAAGAGTGTTTAAATTTTGAAATGAATGAAATTGCATTTATAAATATTTCTTTTAATTAAGATTTAAGAGTATAAAAGTCGTAAAATTTAGAATGATAATATAGTCAAGAGTGATCTCTATGTGTAGAGGACGAAAAACCATGAAAATCGGTATAAATTTTACATTTTATATTTTATGAATTATGACGAAAAGAAAATAACAAACAATTAAAAAAATGCATGACAGGTGGTCCATCACAGCTGGAAAATGCATTTTGAAACGCAAATATCAAATACATGAGGACCCCATGCATTTGAAATGCTACTCCCACAGCATTACGAAACGCAAACCCGCAAAAATACATGGGCTTTATGAAATGCATTTGGGCCGAAACGCATCACAATGCATCAAACCAATCACCGGATGCATTTCGGTCAACCCTTAAAACGCATCACATTGCATCGAACCAATCAGGCCCTTAGAACTTCGAACCAAGATGCAAAACCTTCAGAAGCTTGGTTCAATACAAAATAAATAAAAGGAGTACTAAAAATTGGAATATGTTAACAATATCCAGAATTCCAGAACATGAACATAAACAAGACGAAACATGTCTAAGAAGTAGAAACATGTTTCAACAATATCCAGAACATGTCTTAAGAGCAGCAATGGAAATTGGCAGAAGGCGAAACAAAGGGATAGAAGATTTACAAGCATTTACTGTTGGATCATGTCATCTACTCATCTATATGACGGAAAACATTTTCCTTCGCGTGAACACTAGTAAAATAGAAAAGCATTAAGAAAGGCAAGGAGAACAAGATGAATAAGAAAAACTATTTCTCATTTCAAATTCAAAGAAGAGCACAGCCATTTTCATTGTAATTCGCAGGAAAAGGAAATCGGCAACACAAAATTCATGGTGGCTACGTTTAAAGAGTGGCCTACGAGCTAACACTTGCCTATCTCAGTTCTATTCGTCGCTGCCTGATCAGGAATAAAGTGCCTGAAGGGATATATCGTAAAAGAAGAGGTAAAGTGAAACATCTCTCAAGATCAAACATCTTTATCAACATGATGTCAATCTATAACTCATCTTTCAAATCTCCCTCATAAGCTTCTTCAGTATTGGAAGATGATTCAGTTTCTTTAGTGCTGGATTCAGCTTCGACTTCTTCTACTTCCTCTTCCTCCTCAACTGTAGCATCAGGGCTGATTTTGAGGCTGCTTTTAACTGAACTGTAGATCCGGGAAGCAAAGTCCTTCGGATCGCTCAGTGTGAAGCCACTCTCCATGAGTGCTGTTTGATAAATAAGCTGCGCAGTTTGTTTCACATTTTCATCCTGTTACAAGATTAAACAATGAAGATAAGAACACGGAATTTCCAATGAGATTGAGTACAGAATACCTACACCTATCATCCTTAAGGATGTTCTTGTCACATAGATTCCCACACTATGCAATGCTTGAATATCAACCAAGTAATTTCTAAACAAAGGTAAAAGAAGCTAAATGCATACATCAAAGGGAAATATACAGTCCCAATAAAATATTGGGCAACCAGTCATCAACTCCTAACAAATTTCAGGGTTGTTAAAGTATGTAAATAACTTTAGATGTTGAATCAATTATTACCTCCGAATCCAAAGCAACTCTTTCTCGGAGTTCCTTGATGATAGGATGCCTTGGGTTAATTTCAAGGACTCTCTTGCCACGCATGTAAGCCTGCTTGCTAGCATCTGATAGAGTTTGAGACTGCATGATCCTCTCCATGTTTGCACTCCAACCAAATTTTGACGTCACGACAACACATGGAGAGTCAGAGAGACGGTTGCTTATCTTCACATCATCAACATTGTCACTGGCAAGAGCACCCTTCCACCATTTGGTCAAGTCCTTGAAAGACTCCTTCAGTTCTTTGTCCTTAGAATCCTTCCCAAGCTTGAGTCCCTCTTTGGATACATTCTGGAACTTCTTGTCGGCATAATCCATAAGATATTGCATCAGATATTCATCAACAGGATCAGTGAAGAAAATAACCTGCAGATGAAAAGGTGAAATCAGTTGCATAAGTTTACATGGAACATACTCCATAGGATGTTTGCCACCAAGATACATTTGTAAGGTTTACCTCAAAATTCTTCTTTGATAATCTCTCAAGGAATGGAGATTTCTCCAACTGTTCCTTGCTTGCTCCAGTAATATAAAAGATATCTTTTTGTCCTGATTTCATTCTTGAGATGTACTGGTCCAGCGAAGTCAACTTACCATCAGACTTGTTCCTGTTGAGGGGAAAAAGAAAACAGATGAATCATTTCAAACAATATTAGTCAACTTGCAGAAACTTACAAGTCCAAGAATCTACTTACGTCTCAAATCGAAGAAGTTTCGCCAGCCGGTTTCTGTTAGCTGCATCTTCTATGATTCCAAGCTTAATTGACTTGCCGAATTCGTTCCAAAATTTCACATATTGACCTTTCTTCTCAGTACTGTCATTGGATTCTTCAACATCTGCGACGTCACATTTAGAATTGAATGAAAATAATAGGAAAAGCAGCTGACACATTTGGTATTGAAGGAAAATGAAAGGGAACACTGTCCCAGAAACAAGTATTGTTGCAGACTTTTTGCTGAAAAGTAAAATCAAGGGTACTTTGTACGACGTTGCTGCACATTAATAACCACTCCGAGATACTCAAAAAAGTCATGCAAGCTCCAATAGGAGATTTGTGAATAAGTAGGTCAATTTGCCATACCGTCCTTATCTTTAGAACTAGATTCTTCTGGGTCTTCCTCGGCAAGTTTGCGAATCATGTCAAGAGCCTTACGGATGAGTTTCTTTTTTATTGTTTTCAAGCTACTATGTTGTTGAAGCATTTCTCTTGAAACATTGAGTGGTAAGGTATCAGAATCCACAAGACCCTGTTCACAGAGAACATGTAATAAGAAACAGGGGCCAAACCACATGAAAACACAAGACAGCACTTGGACAAAGCTTACCCTCAAGAAGCTCAGATACTTGGGTAAAAGTTCATTGAATTCATCTGAGATAAAGACCCGCCTGACAAATAATTTTAAATTGGATTTTTCTGAGTTGTAGTAACTCTCATACAAATCCTGAGGTGCCTTTGGAGGGATGAACAACAAGGCCTTAAATTCAACATCTCCTTCAGCATTAAAATGACTCCAAGCCAGCGGCTTCTCATCACTAAAGTCCTGCAAGTTAAGTTAGACAAAATAACATTTAGTTGCTCTGACTCAAAAGACTGTAAAAAGAACAAAGAAAAAAGTTGAATCTGTTACACACACCTTGGCCAAAGAGTGATAGAACTTCGTATATTCTTCTTCTGTCACTTCCTTTGGATTCCGCAGCCATATAGCTTTCACATCGTTCAAAAGCTCCCACTCATACGTAGTTTTCTTAATGGTCTTTGTCTTCGGTTTCTTCTCATCCTCATCTTTCTCAGTTTCTTCCTCTTCTTCTTCAGGAGGTTTAGTCTCAGCTGTTTACACAAGAGTAGACCACAGTGACTCAGCAAGTACATCATTGGTAGTAAAAAATACCCTACTAATAAATGTGCAAACGATAGTCAAAATTTCACTGCCAACTTCATCCAATCGTTTGCGGGTACCTCTAGCATTAGCGGTAAAAACAACTACCACCGTACTATGATCGTAGGCGCACTACCAAACCACCATCGTATCAGTCACATTGAGCTAAAGACTTGAGGGATTGACGGCAGGAAGGAAAGGAAAAAGATGAATGAGGGTCTAACTACATCAAAGGGTTTTCTCTATACAGGTTTACATTTTGACTTAATAAAATAAATAATAGATACATAAATTATTAAATACTAGTTCATATTATATGCAGTACTGCTGTAGTACCAAAACTACAGCATTAATTTTCAACACCCGCTACCAATGGTAGTGGTAATGAAACTTGTACCCAATTACTGTACAACATCTTACTACCATACGATTGGCAGTGATACGGTGGTACCCATATGTTCATCCCAACGATTGAGCACAAAAGTAACACATACACACATATATCACAACCAATGAAATATTAGCAAGGAAAACAACAAATTAGCATGCTTACATTCTTCCTCATCACCAGACTCATCCTCATCAGCAGGAACCTCCTCATCAACTTCTTTGATAGCCCAAAGGTTTATTGGAAAGTTGATAAATTCAGAATACTTTTTCACCAATTCCTGCACCATGTAATTCAAGCAATAAGATCTTCACATCCAAGGAGAACAAAGGACAAAACCAAAAATCAAGCTATTACTATGAAATCCCAAAATGGATTTGAAGAAAAATAAAAGGAAACATATAAGAAATTCTCCAAATAGGCTGAAAATCATAAAGAAAATAATTTTAAGATAGGCAGGCTGATAACAGATCAATATCAATAATCCTTCATCAAGAGGGAAAAGTCCAACTTGCAATGTTGTGGCTAAATTAACAAAAAAGCAATACAGTCAGTTTGTTCTGTCTCCTCCCATACATATGCAAATTGATTCGCATGAAACAACAAATTTGATCTAACTTTAAGAAAGATGTATCACATGTATGAAGAACAAAACATTTTGATCCTTAGTTTGTTAAAATTGATATCGTGTCGTGTGTCATCGTCTCATCAAAAGCTTGAATTAGCAGTCCAAATGACATTAAAAAGCACTCACAGGTTGAAATGAACATAATGTTAGTGAATTACCAAGCTGGGACAGACGAGAAGCTTTGCTTAAAGAGCATGTGTGGAAAATATGTTCAGAATGAAGGAATGTTAAGTTTGAAGATTCACGAATCTGAAGAGTGCAGGTAGTATGTTACATTACTTAAGGTGATTACATCTGAGTCTCCAACTAATGTCCTAATATTGATATGATAACAAAAAACGGATGCATATGGTACGAAGTGTAGTAGTATGAAAGAAGTACATTCACACTACAGATCAATAGAATGAGTAGAAACATGATGAAGAGAAATATAACACATGTAAAGAGACGGAAGTAAAACAAACCTAAGGAATAAGGATTTCATGCACCATTTCTAGAATATAGTAGTAGTATTTAGAAGGCAGCATTTTCCCCAGCAAAGAAATCAGCAAGCTTACCAAACTCATGATTCTCATAGATAATTTTAACTACAAAGAGTTATAGAAAAGATTTGGGAAGCTGGAAACTACTGTATACAGTTAACCAACCTTTAATTTGAATTCATCCAAGTACTCTTGTGCTTCATCTCTTAGATGCAATCTAATTTCTGTTCCACGACCCAGCGGCTCATTCCACTGATCCTCCGAAATGGCAAATGCTCCATCAGCCTTCGACTCCCAAACATACCTGCCAAGTGTCACAAATCATAAAATCTCTTAAGCAATTTGTCTTACGAAATCGGCAAGGCTTGTTTAAATAGAGGCTGAAGCAAACATACTGTTTGTCATCATTATGCTTGCTGATCACTTCGACATAGTCTGCCACAAGATATACAGAGTAAAATCCAACACCGAATTGCCCGATGAGGTTCAGATCCCCACTTGTCTGCATTTTCTCCACAAAAGCTGCATGGGGAAAGATAAATTGATCAATTAGTAATATATAGAACTGCAAAGCACAACAAGGCAACATTGACCAGTCATCGATCGCCAACACAAATGTGGATACCTGAAGTTCCAGACTTAGCGATGGTGCCCAAATTCTTGATAAGATCTTCCTTGGTCATTCCTATACCTCTATCACGGATGGAAAGTATTTTCTTTTCCTTATCCAACTTAATCTGCATTATTTATTTAACATTAGAGGTTAACAATCATACATACAACTCTCTCACTGTGTCTGTATGTTCTACAAAGTCTGAACTGTTGACGTCATTCAAATAACTTAAGCCTCAGCCGATTGTGATGCAGATTTATGAATTATATTCTGGATGTTAAGAGATACTGAGCTCAATGCAGATATTAACTAACCTGAATCTCGAGCTTAGCATTGTCACCTTCGCCCAAAACTTCCTTGTCAGTGAGTGCCAAGAATCTAATCTTGTCCAGCGCCTGAAATGCAGAAATAGCTTAGGCCTCGACTCGAACACAATCTCAACAACAAATACATCGCACAAACATGATATCACAAAATGAAGACTCACATCAGAAGCATTGGAGATCAACTCTCTCAAGAAAATGTCCTTATTACTGTACAGAGAGTTTATTAGAATATCCATAAGCCGTGAAACCTCCGCCTGGAACTCAAACTTCTCCGCATTTGTTCGGAGATTTCTTCTAGACATCGACTCAGCTTCTCTAAATCAGATTAACATAACCAACACATAAATCAACACGAGCAACTAATGAAATGCGAATGGATTGCAAAAGTTAGAATGAACAAATTAGGAACAGTACCTCTTAACGACATCGGAATCCGTCGATAATCCATTAGGAACAGCGCCGATCTTGTCCTCTACCTTCGGCGGATCTACCGGTACATCCGAATCTGCTTCCGCATTTGCCTGTATTCTCCTACCTGAAAATTTTCAAAATCGATAAGCTTCGAGCATCAGATAACACACAATTCAGTGCAAATGCAAATGGAAAAAAAAAAAAAAAAAAAAAAAAAAAAAGCTCGATTAATCAACAAAGCGATTACATGATAACCTCAAAAGTACCTTGATCTGGCAGCAGAAAGAGAAGGCATAGTAGGAAAAGCACGGAAGGGATCGTCCACTTCCTCATCGTGTTGATCTTCAATTTGATAGTGAAATTTTGTTTCAAATTTTTTTTCTGAGCTTCGAATGGTATTGGAGATTTGTACAAGTGGGGTTTGGTCAGTGAAAGAGTGACACGAGAAAGACTGAGCGCTGTGATTTGTTACTTGTTGTTACGTGGATAATCGGACGGACAAATGATGTTTACAGACACGTGGACGGTTTTCATTGGGCCGGATTATGCTATTGTGCGTTGAGAGAAATTTAAGGTTCTGGAAAATTCTACTGCCTGGAAATGGGCTGACTATGGAAGGCCGGGTTTCTCGGTTCCAAATGGCCTGGTGTTCACGAATGTTGCTGCAATAGTAGTGTCAATAGTACATACACTTACATTGTGTTTGGTAGGACTCAAGAGTAGTGTAAAACACTTAAAAGTCTATGTTCTCTTTGTCTGAATTCTGAACATAATAAACTGAAATGAAATTAATGAGTTTTTAGATTAACAGAACAGAACTTTATTGGAAAGATTGATTCATTCTGAGATCCGAGGGAATTGTTTTTCGTTTGGTTGAGATAGATGTTAAATATAATTTGTGTAATAAATTTTGCAATTGACAACTGTAGGTGAAAATTGTAATGATATAAAACTCTCTTGTTTTTTTATGGCATAATACTAGAACATGAGAACACGTTATGCATGTTATTGTGGCATTTAGTTATAAATAATAGAAAAATATATATGATGGTGAGTATTGTTGTTTCTCATAATGTTTTTCCGAGTTGGATTAAGGTTTGGGTAGGGCGAATTGATCTGCTTCAATTTAATTAAAGAAGGCGGAGAAGAAATATTGGTTATCGTTATTGTTTTATATTTTTTTTCCTAACAAATTGATTTTGTTGGGGTTGAATTACAACTTTGAATTTAATTGGAAAAGACATGTTGATTTTTTTTAATGATGAATTGATTCTGTTGGGGTTGATTTAGATTTGGAATTTAATTGCAGAAGATAAATTGAGTTTTTTTAATGATGAATTGATTTTGTTGGGGTTGAATTAGTTTTTAAAATTAAAATGAAGAAGGAAGCTTGGTTTTTGTTATGATGCATTGATTTTGTTGAGATTGAATTAGAGCTTGTAATTTGATTGAATAAAACATATTTTTTTTAATTAAAGTCTAATTTACACATATATTACAAATGAGTCCAATTTAACTTAAATTAAGTACTCAATTATACAACTCCAATAGTTGTCCACTTATATATATACTGTAATACATTTGAATTTCAAATATTAGCAAAACCGTTTTCAAATTTCCTTTAGAACCCTTTTGGACAATAAGAGATTGTTAGTCTCGATGTTAAAGTTCAATTTTAATCAAGTTATCATTTTCATCCTGTTTGATATACGATTTTAATCGCGTTGAACGGTACTTGTTTTTAATCACCAGCATTCATAATTCAATTAAATTTTATCTTTCTACCTGTTATGGATAAATGCACATGAGTTAGTGGATGGGAAGGTTAATGCATACATGGGTTAGTGGATGAGAATGTTAATGCATACATGTGTTAGTGGATGAGATGAGTAATGCATACATGGGTTAGTGGATGAGATGAGTAATGCATACAAGTTAGTGGAGAAGTAATTGTCTCTTTATATACTATTAGTTCATTGGTATGCCTTTTCTCTTGTATAAATACCTACCATGTACTTCCATATTGACATAAGAATGAACTCTCCATTCTCTCCATTCTCTTCATTCTCTCTTCTATGCTTATTTATTAATTTTCTTTTAACACGTTATCAGCACGATAGTGCTCAATCAACTGATAGAGAATGTAAACTATGATCCGAAGGAGAAGCTAGAAGAAGAGGAGAGTTCTGATTGGCCATGATGATGATGATCATGAATAGAGATTTCTATTACATCATCCCTCCATCTCTCAATTTCATATATTACATTGATGCATTTTATTATTTTTATGTTTGAGATTATATACTAATAAGTTATTTATTTTTATAGTTCCATCATAAAGATGCATGAAGCAACCTTAGACGATGGCATACTGAAGACATACTTAAGACCATGGCAAAGAATTTTGATAGGAGATGCCATGTGTTTTAGTATGATCACTTACGAGTTTTTACCGATGGAGCTAATTAACATACGGATGATGTCATCAATGGAGCTACATATCCTTTGAAACTATAAAACTATTACTTATCATCTTTCAAGATAAGTTTTATTTTGTTTATAATTTACTTCCTTGAATTTATTTTTCTCATCATATGATATCATTTAACCACTTTAATTTTCTTGTTAGTGGTAAATCTTATATTCACAGTCATATTTTTTATGAACCTTCCAAGTGGTAATAAAATTACAATATAGTTTATCATATTCCCTGAAGTGAATATGAGATACAAAACCTTGAAGGTTACGATTATTGAGAAAGAAGTGAATGTCAAATTATCATTCACATGGATATATGATCCAAAATTTTCAAGAATTGAAAACCACAGGAAGTGGCTAACAATTGATGGTTCCTTTGTTAAAATATATATGTCCACAGACATATCATGGACCATGATAAATCCATCAACATATGGTTAATATTCTAGCCATAAGTCCATCAACTGGTCAATATTCTAGCTTTGATTAGCTAAACAAAGATGGAATGCACACCCATATTAAACATATTTTATTGATGGTGATGCAAAGAAAGTAATAGCTTCCAAGCTGAAGTTGGTAGTATTAATCTTTATATATTGCCCAACTTGAAGTTGGAATAATATGTGTGCAAGTGTAATTAAAGTCATTCTCCTAAAAACACAATTTCTTATTATTGCTCCCGGAGTAGCAATTGTGTCCATACTAAATTGTATGGATCTTGAAAACCACTAGAAACTTGATATGTATGTGGTAAAGATATACCCCTAGCTCACAAGAACAATGTTTGGTCTCGTAGACCATAGTATAATAATATGAGTGCAACTATTGTTGTTCATACATATTTTACATGATGATGAACTAGAAGTTCAGTTTATTTGTAAAAGTTCTCATCTTGTACAATGAATAACATATACAATTTATGAATCTCCTTTCCCAGAAGTGATTGGAGATATTTGAAGAAAAAAAATTAGAGGGTTGCAAAAGGAGCTAATGTCAATTTGGTATATTGGAAATGAACCACCATTATTTGATCTATACTCAAGTGCATTTTTATGGTCACACCACACGAGGTGGTTGGAAAAATAAAAAAGTTTTAAAATTTTAAATGAAGGAATTAACACAATCAATTTCTAACAATTGATTCTTCTCATTCCCTGAAGTGAATGTGAACATTTTGCTAATTATATGCATATATGGAACTTTGTCCATAACTTCACCAGAAGTGAGCATGAAATATAGATCTCATCAACCTCAAGTTGAGAAAAATATACGAGTGATCAAATAAATCTCAACCTGAAGTTTGGAGAAATGTATTAAAATATCCAACCTCAAGTTGGAAGAAGTAAATGGAAATACAAAATATATCTCGCCAACCTGTAGTTGGGAGATTTTGTTCTCCAAATGGACACATATATTTTGTTATTTGAGCATTTGGATAGAAATTGGCATGTCATATATACTCTTATAGAGTTATTGCTATTCATGAAGAGTGTATAAATTATAATCTATTATGTCAATAATCAGACAAATTATAAGATGTATGTACAACAATTCGCATCTAATACATGTTTAATACATTTCCAATCTCAAGTTGGTAAAAGTAATTATATTTGAGATGATGAAACTATCTCAAGCACAAAGTCGATTACAAACCTGAAGTTGGGATCGAATAGTGTTTATACAACATCTATAATGATGTTAGCATTCAGAGGGGACATTACAAGTAATTTCGTGAATGCTCATTAGTCTCCTCATATTTATTGGTGAACTTTTGGCCAAAGTGGCAATCAATTTTATTTACTACGTCTATTAGCCAACTGTATATGGATTGACAAGTCCTTGCATATTACTTTTCCAACTTGATGCTGTGTGAAAACACTAGAAGAGTTTGCTACTACTAGTAGTATAAAGTCATAAGTGACAAGTGCTCATAAGGCATAATTACAAATGAATCACTTGATGCTTTTACCACCTGAAGTGCAAAACTTACTTGATATAGATTATTCAAGTATTTTTTAAATATAAATGAAGCCTCAAAAAAAAAAGTTCAGGCTCTAGAAGAGTAACTACGTTGAAGAACATTGTGTTCCAGAAGAACACATGTTAGACTTACTCCTTGAAGGAGTTGATGACTATATGTCTTGCCAAATTAAAAAAAAAAAGACAATGATTCGTTTCTTTATGTCACATCGTTCTAGCCAGTATCAAAATTAATTTTGTATACAAGTGCTATAAAATTTCACTACCCGCCAACCAGAAGATTGGCGCATTCTCTAAAAATTAGTCACTACCAACCAGAAGGTTGGCAGAAAATAATAATATTGAAATATGCAAAATCATGTTTGATGTGACAAATTAGGCCATTCGGTTACAACTTAACCGTTTTTGTGAAACCTGAAGTTTCCATATGCATAATATAATTATGTGCTGAAAGCTTTCTCGTGTTGTAATCCGATTGTATCAGTGGCAAGACAACATTGAGTAAGCACGAAAATTGAGATTTTGAAAATGAGCAATATTACACTTATCAAGTTGATAAGATTGATACAATATAAGTGGCCAGAAGTCTACATGTACTTTCAATTGTTTATACAATTAAAGTTTATTGAGTGAGTAATTGATCTCTATTTTGGGACAAATTTCTTTTCAGCACTATCTATAAAATCCAACTGTGCAAATATGTTAACTTCACCATTGTTATGTTCTCCTGAAGAGAACTAGACATGATAATAAAACGCCCGATAAAGCTATCCCTTAGAGATAGTTTTTACCACCTTAAGGGGAGGATGATGGATAAAGCTGGTTAAAAAAAAAAAAAAAAGTGTTTGATCCCCAAGTCAAACCGGAAGTTTAGACTTGTTAAATATGAGATACATCAAATAGATGTTCAAAAGGATGATGATGTATCATATATTATACCAGTTATATCCTTCAAAATTACCGAGATATGTTCAACCATAAAATTTTATAATTTGACTGCTGACCCGCTATGTTCCAATTTTGAGGCATACAGAGTTACAGATCAGTGATATAATGGTATGTGTTGAACATTGAGGTAGCTTGCCTATAGTATTAATGATCAATGCACCTGAAGTGCGATATATCTTTATTCAATCGCATAATATAGGAAAATGGCAAGATAAAGCAGTTGGTCATCTTGAAGAGTATGATATGCCCATGAAAGGCACATATATCTGAATATTATTAGATGGTCTATATGAAATAAAATGGTACCTCCAAAATATTCAGATATCAATGATCAGTACTGACTTGAAAATCTAACAAAGAGATTTGTTATACCGGTATACATGGAACCGAGAAACTTTCCAAGCATATGCAAGATTTGATGGACATATATTATTGGACATGCAAATGGGAATCTTACATGTAAGTCCATTTGATGACATTATGATGATGATAGAAAATGAGCTCATGGACTTGAAGTTCTTTTGATTTACGAATTTGAGATACGTACGGTACCGTTGCATTATTGAGTCAATGTCATGTACATTTAGATACAGTGAAGTTCGTCATGCATAATATCTTTATTGTCATATCATTTAGTAGGCTTAGGACTCATTTGCATACACACATGATAATCGTGATCTTATATGTTACCAGTTAGTCATAACCCGCAGGTTCTGGACATGAATAGTGACTGATTTGACTTACAAGTAAAATGATTTGAGATAGTTCAATGAGGGGAGATATCATCCCCGTCAGTTAGTCCCGGAAGGAGACTAAAAGTATCATGTTAGCAAACATGGATTAGATGAGAAAAGTTCTTGAAGAACTAATTAATGTTTCATATATGAAACTTCTATACCCAACTTCACGTTGCTAAAATACAAATATGTATTCACCACAGTGAAATACTGAACTATGAGATAAAAATTCTCAAGACTCGTTGAAAGTGCAATTTATATTGCACTTGTTTTGTTAATTCGGCCTTTCTTCGTTTATTAACCGGTTCAACGTTTGTAGTTGTTATTCTATGATTATTTTGTAGGATATATCAAGTTGGCATCAACATGCTTAATGGATCACGATTATTCTTTATGGCCATCGCATGTACCAAAACGCCACTTGTAGCGATTCTTTGTAGCAAAAAGGAAAATAAGAAGCCTGATGAAGAGATAGTCCATGGGCTAAATAAGAGGAATAGGCGTGATGGGCTTGAAGGTTAAAGGATCCATAATTGTTGTAAGGAAGCTGCCATAATGATTCATGGAAGAATTTTATGCTATAAGGAAAGTGAGATTTAAAAGAGATTGATATCTAGAAGACTCCTTATACCATTAATACATCAAAGGAAGTTTCCTTACCATAGAATCCGTTTGTTAAGACTTGGGCCTGCCTGCTGACCGACTTCTTCTTTCCTGTGATGAGTTGCCGCAATTATATATAGAAGAAGAAGGAGGCGTTTGCAAGTTGCCGATTGCCTTTGAAGAACAAAGATTATATGTTTTAGGCGTATTGCTTTACTAGACCTTTACCTCGGTGTTTACTTGTGACTGTTCTCTAAAGATTGAGAATTAATCTAGTATCATTGAACTAGAATATGTTTTTCTTATCTGTTCTAGGTCTAGTTTTCTGTAAGTTTAATCAATCGTTTGTGATTGAATTAAACTTCTTTTTGTAATTCTACTTTTCAAGTTTAGTAGAAGTTTTGCTACGGCACCGTCGGTATCTTTTTATACCGGCTTGAGAAATCTCGTGTTCAGTTTTATTCCGCTGCACTTTATTGAGTTCTGTCGATTACAGTTTACTGTTGTCGTAGTTTAGTAGAACACTGTTCAATGTTGTCGTAACGGTGTTGACTCAACATCAATAGTCAACATCGTTCAAACCGCCCGTAAAATCGATCCCGTCCTAGCTTCTAACAAGTGGCATCAGAGCCAGCCACCTAATTAATTGGTGTCTGGATTTGGTACTACTACAATGGACGTTGTCAATTCAATTGTCAACAGGCCACCTGTGCTAGATGGGTCGAACTACCACTACTGGAAAATACGGATCAGAACGTATATCAAATCCATTGAAGGACGTGCATGGAAATCGGTTCTTGAAGGATATGCCTTGCCTACCATAGGACCAGATGCTGATGGAGATGTCATTCTAAAACCCGAAGCACAATGGTCAGGTGATGATTTTCTTGCTAGTTCTTACAATGAAAAAGCCTTGAATGCAATTTTTTCGCATATTGATCCACATATGTTTAAGCTCATTCAGAATTGCACTACTGCTAAACAAGCTTGGGATTTGTTGCAAAATCATTGTGAAGGTGATAACAGTATTAAGCAAAATAAACTTCAACTGCTTTGGTCAAAATTTGAAAACTTGAGAATGGTAGAAGAAGAAACCATTGATTCTTATTTTGATAAACTGCTCACTATTTCAAATGATATTCAATTGCTAGGTGATGCTATGTCTAATAAGCAACTGATTTTCAAAGCTGTTCGTACTCTTTCTTCAAAATTTGACATAAAACGAACTGTTTTGGAAGATACTCAAAACCTGGCTACTATGGATTTTCATACTCTGATGAACAATTTGAAAAATTTTGAGCTCCAACAGAATGAACGCAAAGGTACGAAAAGCCATAGTATGTCTCTTCACCCAAAATCAAAAATCTCTGAGTCTGAAAGCAGTAGTGATGAATCTGATGAGATGACTGAAGAAGATTTCGATAAAGCTCTTGCTAGGTTGCGTAGAAAGTTCAACAAAACCAACTTTAGAAAGAAGTCTAACAAAGGCTCTTCAAGCAATTCAAAAGGCACAAACAAGTTTAAAAAGACTGTAGATAATTCCCCTACTTTAAGTCCTGCTCATCTTAGCAAAATTAGATGTTTTGAATGTCAAGGATGGGGACATTATCAGAATGAATGTGCTAACTCTCTTCGTAAGAAGAAAAAGACTTTGTTTGCTTGTCTCAGTGATGTTTCAGGTGATGAACAGGAATCTGATGCTTCAGAAGGTCGTGTTGCGCCTCATCCTCATTACGGACGATGTTGGAAATCGATGTTTAGTCAACAATGAAAACTCAACATCGTCTCAGATCCTCTTCTTTGATTATGATGACTCACAGACGTGCAAAGAAATATTCAGGGAAAAAGTTTCTGACTCTGAAAACTCAATGTCTACTGATGTCTATTGTTTGCATGGTTCAGTTGATTTGTCTGCAGATCATTCTCTTGAAGAAGAACTCACTGACGAACAAATTGTGGCAAGAGATGATGAAGCTGTGACTTGGCACAAGAAACTTGGCCATGTAACCTATAGGAACATTGAAAGACTCATCAAACTGGATGCGGTTAGAGGACTGCCGAAGCTGAGCAATGCCGGAAAGCAAGTGTGCGGTGACTGCCTAAAAGGTAAACAAACTAGAGCTGTGCATACATCCCTACAAACCGAAGGGCATAAAACAGGTACATCCAACTGCTTTGAACTCTTACATATGGACTTAATGGGACCAATTGAGGTAGATAGCTTAGTCTAGGTGGTAAGAAGTACATCTGTGTCATAGTTGATGATTTTTCTCGATTTACTTGGGTAAGTTTTTTAAAAGAAAAATCTGAAACTTTTGATTCCTTCAAGAAACTGCATGCTAGGTTTAGTAATCAATATGCTACTGTTGTCCAACGCATTAGGTCGGATCATGGTAGGGAATTTGAGAATCAAACCTTTGCTGATTTTTGCGAAAAGAAAGGAATCTTTCATGAGTTTTCCGCACCCAAAACTCCACAACAAAATGGAGTGGCTGAGAGAAAGAATCGAACTTTACAAGAAATGGCTAGGGTTATGTTGAGTTCCATGAACCTTTCAAAAAGATTGTGGGCTGAAACTGTAAATACTGCTTGTCACATAATAAATAGAGTCTACCTTAGACCAGGAACTTCAACCACTCCCTATGAGATTCTAAATGGCAAGAAGCCTAATCTTAAGTACTTTCATGTGTTTGGTAGAGCTTGCTATATTCTCAATGATAGAGAACATTTAGGCAAGTTTGATGCAAAAAGTGATAAAGGCATTTTTGTTGGTTACTCTCTTAATAGCCATGCATATAGGGTGTATAATCTAAGGACACAAAGCTCAAGAATCATTAACATTACTTTTGATGACTCAGTGCCCTTTGAAAACAAACAAGTTGAGGCAGTCTTGTAAAAAAGCAGATTATTGCACGAAGCAAATGTACTAAATCGATGAGTTCTATACGATTCCCGGTCTCGATTCTTGTAAGAGAAGATGGAGTCAATGTTGATCACAATGTTGAGTCAACATCGCGCCCAACATTGCAGGGGGAGAGCTCATCAGATGAATCTGTCTCTGAAAATGAAGATAAACCTGTTCTGGAACCGACTGTGCCTCTGGATTCCATCAGACGTGATCCACCCCCAAGGATTCGCAAAGATCATCTAAGTTCTCAAGTCATCGGAAGCACCAGTGGGAGAATGACCTTAAGAGGAAACACTTGGAAAAACTACAAGGACACGGTAAGATATGCAACAATCTGCCAATCTGTAAGTTCCTCTTGTTTTGTCTCTCCTAAAGTGTATGTTCCAAAATCTGTTCCTTTGGGTGCTCCTATTAAGCAGAATGAAAAATCTAATGTTGAGCACTCTGTTGAGTCAACATCGACATCAACATTGTATGTTTCCAGAAAGTTTGTTTCTAAACCGCTTCTTCATTGCCATCGCCCGTAATGGTAAACCCATCGGGCGGGAAAAACTCTAGAGAAAAGTATAAGAGAATTTGGGCTCCTAGGAAAAGATTGTTTGTAATGTTGCTTTTTCTGTTGCTACCTCTCCTAACAATGCAGGTAGATGGTACTTTGATAGCAGATGTTCAAGACATATGACAGGAACCTTGAGTTATCTTTCTAACTTTGTCTCTCAAAAGACTGGAATGGTAACTTATGGAGGAGGATACAAGAGTAAAGTACTTGGGAAGGGGGTGTTAACTCTTGATGGTTTTCCAACCTTGAAAAATGTACTGTTGGTTGAAGGTTTAACTGCTAACCTTATTAGTGTCTGTCATGTGTGTGATGATGATTTGAAGGTCAAATTTAACAAACACACTTGTAAAGTACATACTTGCAAGGAGAAATGTTTTGACATGACAGGTACCAGGTCTCCTGACAACTGCTACGTGGTGGCTGATCCCCACAATTGCAATCGTGCAAAAGAAGATTATATTGTGCTTAACTTGACTAATCTTTCCATAGTACATCAGTTTGTGCAAACTATGATAGGTACCTTTGAGATGAATATGATTGGTGAACTCAGCTTCTTTCGTGTCCGGGAGAACTCTAAATCATGCAGTACACTTATGGGTACCTCTCTGAAGCTGAGCAGAATCGATGTTGGCGCAGATGTTGACCCAACATTGTACAGATCAATGATTGAAAGCTTTCTGTATCTGTCTACCAGTAGACCTGATATCATGCTCTTTGTGTGTGTGCGCGCCAGGTATCAGTCCAACCCTAAAAGCCCCCATTTAACTGTCGTTAAAAGAATCCTTAGATATATATCAGGAACTGTTAATTTTGGATTATGGTTTGCATGTGATACAAACACTAATCTGGTGGGATTTAGTGATTCTGATTGGGCTGGTGATCTAGATGATAGAAAATCCACTAGTGGAGGTTTCTTTTATCTTGGTCCAAATTTGGTGTCTCGGTATAGCAAGAAACAGAACTGTGTGTCACTTTCAACTGCTGAATCTGAATATGTAGCAGCTGGGAGTTGTGTGTCTCAACTAGTCTGGTTGAAAAATATGCTGCATGACTATGGTCTACAAAGTGCTACCCTTTTGATGTTCTGTGACAACCTTAGTGCCATACATATCTCTAAGAACCCTGTTCAGCACTCTCGCACTAAGCACATAGATATTAGGCATCATTTCCTTAGGGACTTGGTCAATAAGCAAGTGATTGACATAGAACACATAGACACAACAAATCAACCTGCAGATATTTTTACCAAACCCTTAAATAGTGAGAGATTCTTCAGTCTTCGAAGATCTCTCGGTCTGTGCTCTCTGTGATTGTCATTGTTGAGTACCAATGTTGACTCAACATCACAGTCAACATTGGAAAATTAGAATCAGTGATGCTGTTTTCTTTTATGCTTTTTAGTTCTGTTTTGTGTTTCTGTGCTCCTGTGCTTCTGTACTGGTCTCTGGTTGTTCTTGGTTTGTAGCTTACAGTGGTGATGCTTAGGGTTTGAAAGGCTGTTTGAAACCAAGGTTGAAAGGTATCGAGTCTCCTGTGTGTTTGCTTTATGTAAAACCCACTTTTGCTGCTTTTTGGCTATTTTACCGTACCTTGACTCGCACTTGATGTTGCCTCCGCTCTTTATGCTTAATAAATCTAATGAATTATGATAAAAGGGCTCAAGTGTTTCCGTTGAGGATCGTGTTGGCGTGTTCCAAATACTATCCAGATATCGACGTACAATGTGTCATATGTCGTGAGGGTTGATGGCTTTATCGAAACCGACACGCAAAAGTGCCGATTCTCGTAATCTTGCTCACTACAAAAATCGCTGTAGCGACGGATAGATCCGTCGCTGAGCCAACTATCCGTCGCCTACTGGCGACGGATCGGGCGACGGATAGAAAATCCGCCGCCCCTGAGCTATGGCGACGGATAACAATCCGTCGTCCAATTATGACAGTTGATTGACGACGGATTGATATCCAATTTTTTTTAATTGAAATATAGCGGCGGATAGATTCTATCCGTCGCTAATATCTTGACGGATAGAATCTATCCGTCAAGCTAATATAGCGACGGATAGAATCTATCGTCGCTATATTTAGCGACGGATAGATTCTATCCGTCGCTAATATTTTAATTGGACTAGTGACGGAATTTGAAATTCCGTCACTAATTCCAATCCTTGTGAATTCCGTCACTAATTCCGTCACTATTTATTTCATATTAATCCCTATTTTCGTAGTTCACCTATTTAATCAATATAATGTTCGATAATAAATCAATAATCTGAAAAATGTTTCAATGAATAAAAAGTAATATTGAGTTGGAGAAATTATCCAAACAAGTGTAAATATGAAAAAAATCAACATACAGATACATAACTAGCTATCGACGGGGTGGGGTGGGTGATGGCGGGCTGGACATGAATCGCTCCATTCAGAATCAAGGCGCCGTTTCTCCTTCGTTCTCTGTCAGCGCTCCATCTCTTGAGTTAGCGAGCAACATGTTCCGGACTCGCGATCGCACCATTTCCGAGACACAGTCCTGTGTAAACCGGACGTCTGGGGCGATGATGAGGAGCACGCCGGACTAGCGATTGCAAACCGAGGCTCCGAGTCCATATATTCGTCCTTTCTTGTCCGGTTTGTTGACCTCTAGGAAGATGTTGTCAACTTGTTCATTGACAACATCACCCGTCTCGTCCCCTTCGCCACCGAGCATCAACCTCACTGAAATCGTAAATAGCAGATATAATGATCGATTCTTGTTTAAAAAGTAACTTGTAATAGTGTACAAATATGAACTTTAAGCAACATAAACATACCGCAATGATACGATGCTGACGATCGGTCCATACCCCCTTCCGCTGGCCTTCTTGAAGATGGCATACTTGGATGTCACCTCCCCGTGCCACGAATCAAACCAGATCTAGTCAACAATTTATCATCTACAAGTAATAGAGCATACACGTAATGCTAGATTGCAAAACACATATATACGCACCGATTGATAATAATCGATATGAGATCGCCTCCCAGGTGGTGAACGGCCCTTCTGCCGTGTCGGTAGGATGCCGGTTACTGTTGGTCCAAGCAACGTCACGGACATCGATTCGGCGCCGAGAGGCATCCCAAAGGGCCCACTCCGTTGCATCAACTGTGGAGGATTGGGCCCCGATCCCGAATGGCCTTCCACGTCTGACCATATCCTCAGATTTGGATCCCAGTCTCGTAAACACGCCAGATCTGGGATCAACTCTTCCGGAATGAAGTACTCCTTCTACATTCCCAATTTCATACAACATCCAAAGTCAATACATGTCCTAACAACATATGAGATATGGTGACTAACATATCACCCAAATAAAGTGGCTAACATACCACTCACATATAGTGGCTAACATACCACTCACATTGTCCTAAAATTTACTAACACAATGGTGACTAACATATCACCCAAATAAAGTGGCGAACATACCACTCACATACAGTGGCTAACATACCACTCACATTGTCCTAAAATTTACTAACACAATGGTGACTAACATATCACCCAAATAAAGTGGCTAACATACCACTCACATACAGTGGCTAACATACCACTCATATTAAAACGATTAATTATAATTACAAACAAATGAATGTCATATTTTAACTTACCTCACCATCAAGTACTCGGCCCTCATGCGCTCCGAGATGTGGCTCCAACACTCACCACCCTGCCCCGGTGGCTCTCTCCTGCTCCGGAAGATGTCACCTAGTTTGTTGTGCACCTCCCGAGGCCATAAGCTGTTGTCAATGTATAAGATACAAGAAACGAATATGCATTACTTTAGTACAACAATTTATACTTGTCAACTATCATTATCAGTTATGTTTTAGATATTTAAGAAGAATGTATAATACTTACTTGGCAGGACCAATAGGGAAAATCACAGAACTCGCTCCTTGTGCCACCGCATTTTATCCACAGAAGCACTTGAAGCATACAATCTTTTCAAACGAGGTGCTAGAGGGAAGTACCACATTTTCTTATGTGAGAGATTTTTCTTTTGTCGTTTCTTTGCAGCCCCCTCCTTGTAACGCTTGTACCGTTCCTTACCACAGAACTTGCATTCTATTAGATCTGCATCCTCCTCCCAATATATCATGCACATTTTCGGACAACAGTCTATGGTTACCACAGTGATTCTAATCCCCGCATCTTTTTCTTCGCTTGGTAAAAGTTGGTGGGAACTAGGTTTTCTTCAGGACAAAGGTCCGACATTACGTCAACCCATTCATTGAAGCTCGTTTCAGATTGCTGGCCATTAGCCTTACAACTCATTAGCCGAGATAACAAAGACAACTCAGTGAGCTTACACCCCGGGTAAACCGGCTTCCTTGATGATTCTAACAAGTCAAAGAACAACTGATCCTCGGGATTCGGTGGTTCCTCCACATCCACCTCGGTTTCATGTTGGTTGTGTCCCCGAACTCCGCCCTACAAAGATCGTACACCATTTGTTCGACTCGAGCTCGAATAGCATCACCTTGATTGGGATTGTTCCCGACTTGTTCATTTTTCTCTTCCTTCCACGTTATGCGTATTGGTCATATGTATTGGGCGGTCGCTTCCTCACCATGATGATTCCATACACGTCTGTGCAGAATCCATTTTTCCTCAAGTCTTTGGACTACCACTTTAGGAGTCACGTGCTTGTTTCTGCCTTTGTTTCATTGCTGAGGACACTTTATCAACCCATCCTTTACACTGACGGTTGACATTGCAAATTCAATGAAACCTTCAACCCCTTTCGAAAACTCCATTGAACTCGCCATTGAGAGTACGACAATACATCCATCCACGATCGGTATTCATTGAATAATTAGATAATAACGACACGTTTGAATTCATTAGATCGAGTTCTTTCATTTACGATAATAAATCAATTTCACAATAATTCAATCAATTGCTACGTAATATAAGTTATATTAGCTCCGATCAATTGTTACGGCATTACATAATATAAGTTACATCACTTCAATTTTACCATAATGTTTGGTTTCATATATATATAAACTAATGATTACTAGTTATACAGCCTAGAGACAAACGGATCAAACTCCTCATTCTCATGCACCCCCTCCTCATCACTTGTGGCTCCCTACCACGTAACTTGCATTCCAACAGATCTACATCCTCCTCCCAATACACCATGCACATGTTCCGACAAGCGAAGGCACTCGATAGGCGGCCCCAACCCTCTCCCTCCATTGGAGGTATGACATGACGGTGCTTCCTCCGTGATGAATCCATACATGATACTCGTGCATGAATCCATAACGTCGCAAGTGCTCGAATCTGCTTGTAGGCGTCATAAATTGCTTGTTTGCGGGTTTCCAATGTGCAAGGACACTTTATCAACCCCAATTGTACAAACCGGACGTCCCATGGCAAACGAGATGAAACCTTTAACCCTTCTACAAAACTCCTACAAACTCGCCATTTACCGTCAAATGCGATCGTACATCCATGAACAGTCGAATTCATTGTATATACTTTATTTTTAACTGAGACGTTCAATTGATTAGATCGTATTTAATTTATTAGATCGATTCCAATTGGATAAGAAGATTGTAGAGGTTAATTGTTAATTATTATATGTTGCTTATAAATTAATTATTAATTAAGTGTTCGATATTTACAAAATTGGGAATATAATTTAACCATTTCAACCTCTTAGTACATATATTATATACTTAACATACATATCAAATTAACTAATTACTCTATACATATCGAATTACTACATATATTCATATCAAATTACATACTTAACATACAAATTTATCAAATCAAAACTACATACTTCTATACTTAACAAACATATCAAATTAACTAAACTAACTATATATACTTAACACACAAATCAAACTAACTACATACATTCATACATACCAAACTTAATTAACATACTACATACATTCATATCATTAATTAAACTAACTATCAAATTGAACAAATTACATATAATTAATCAAATTAACTAAACTAACTACTACATACTTATCATATATACATATAATTGCTCAAATTAATCAAAAATAAACAAAATCCCCAAATTTTTAAAAACTAGGGTTTTAGCAAAAATACCTTGATTAATCGGTAGAAATATGAAATTGATCGAAGAACCAAACTCCTTGTCACACGAGCTTCGATTAGGCACCAAGATTGGCCGGAATAACGGATGATTGGCCGAAAAACGGGATTGAGGAGAAGAAGAAAATGAGGAAGAAGAAGGAAGAAGATGAAGAAATGAGGATTCTGCCCTCTGTTTGCCGGAAAATAAGAACTCTGGGCCGACGGACACGTATCCGTCGGCCCAGAGGCCGATCCGTCGCCCGATGCAGGCGGATAGGAATCCGTCGCCTTATAGCGACGGATAATCTATCCGTCGCCCAGTTTTTTATATTTTTTTTTTTTTAAAAAAAAAGTCAAACCTGGGCGACGGATAATAATTATCCGTCGCCCAATTTAGCGACGGATAAGTTATCCGTCGCTAATAAGCGACGGATAACTGTTATCCGTCGTGAATTGGGACGACGGATAGATTCCGTCGCCCCAATAGGCGATCCGTCGTTATGGGGCGACGGATAAATTCCGTCGCCCCATAACGTCGTTTTTTAATGTTTTTCTTGTAGTGGCTGGTTCACTTTCTGAGTACCAAATTACCCAATATAGTCAAATGAGTGATCTTTATGCCATGAGACGTGTGTTTGCCTAACTCCGCATAGGCTTCGGCTTTGGAGCGGATTCATACGTGTTCCAATTATTTGACATGGTTCACGGTCTCATGGTCACCCCCACTCAAACTTATGCTAATTGTTCAATTTACTTTTTGAGGCAATGTTAGGTGTGTTTCTTTGGTATTCCTTTCTCTTTCTGTCAAAGATCGGTGGTGTTAATCGAATCGCACATTTTGAGACTTGGTTTCTGGTGACTTACATTAAGAGTGGTCGATTTCCGATGTTGTCACCAATGTTGAGTCAACATTCAGTCAACATTATTTGTCTTTCAATCTTGGTTACTTAACTACTGTGCTTTTATTTTATTTATTTATTTATTTTTATGTGTTTTTTGGGTTTGAGGGGGAGTAGGTCTAAGGTGTTTTCTTCGGGTTTTTGGGTTTCTGCATTCCTGTACTTGCATTTCAAGTCACTTTCTTTAAGATCAAGATTTTTGGTCAACCTCCCTAGGGTTTATCTGATTACGTTGACTTGACGGATAACTGTTTTACTTGCAACTTTAATCTTTAATTAACAGTTGTGCACAGTTTTCGTTGCTTTGATATATATATCTGCAGGAATCTACCTTGAAGCAAACCCAACAACACCCATCATGACTTATCTTGTAAGCTGTGTACTTGACCATCCGCTCTCTTCACATCACGCCTCGGTGACCATCCACTCTATTCACGATTCGCCCTTGATTGATCATCTATAGTCTGCTTTTGCTACTTTCTTTGCCAGTGTTGACTACAATGTTGAGTCAACATCGTTTAAAGACATTAGTACTTTGTCTGCAGTCCTCAATGATTACCAAGATGGTGAAGTTTACGTAAAGAACTTTGTTTTCTTTCTTTCCTCACAAAAAAGGGGGATAATGTTTGTACTCTTGGTTTTTTGTATTAAGGGGGAGTTCTTGGAGCAAGGGGGAGTTGCTTGATATTGTCTTGAATTTTCCTACTAACTACTTTCAGGTTTTTGTGAAGAAAGGCAAGAATTAAGGGGGAGATTGAAAGTGCAATTTATATTGCACTTGTTTTGTTAATTCGGCCTTTCTTCGTTTATTAACCGGTTCAACGTTTGTAGTTGTTTTTCTATGATTATTTTGTAGGATATATCAAGTTGGGCCTCAACATGCTTAATGGATCACGATTGGTCCATGGCGATCCTTTTACGAAACGTCCTCGTAGCGATTCTTTAGCAAAAAGGAAAATAAGAAGCCTGATGAAGAGATAGTCCATGGGCTAAATAAGAGGAATAGGCGTGATGGGCTTGAAGGTTAAAGGATCCATAATTGTTGTAAGGAAGCTGCCATAATGATTCATGGAAGAATTTTATGCTATAAGGAAAGTGAGATTTAAAAGAGATTGATATCTAGAAGACTCCTTATACCATTAATACATCAAAGGAAGTTTCCTTACCATAGAATCTAAGTTTGTTAAGACTTGGGCCTGCTGACTTCTTCTTTCCTGTGATGAGTTGCCGCAATTATATATAGAAGAAGAAGGAGGCGTTTGCAAGTTGCCGATTGCCTTTGAAGAACAAAGATTATATGTTTTAGGCGTCTTGCTTTACTAGACCTTTACCTCGGTGTTTACTTGTGAGTGTTCTCTAAAGATTGAGAATTACTCTAGTATCATTGAACTAGAATAGGTTTTTCTTATCTGTTCTAGGTCTAGTTTTCTGTAAGTTTAATCAATCGTTTGTGATTGAATTAAACTTCTTTTTGTAATTCTACTTTTCAAGTTTAGTAGAAGTTTTGCTACGGCACCGTCGGTATCTTTTTATACCGGCTTGAGAAATCTCGTGTTCAGTTTTATTCCGCTGCACTTTATTGAGTTCTGTCGATTACAGTTTACTATTGTCGTAGTTTAGTAGAACACTGTTCAATTTGTCGTAACGGTGTTGACTCAATATCAATAGTCAACATCGTTCAAAATTGTCCAGAAGTACCGATCCCGGTCCTACAGTTCTAACACTCGTGAAGAGTAGTATTGGTTACACCAATGTTAGCTAAACCTGAAGTTTGAGCATGTTTTAAGGAATATTTACAAAGATGACATATTGTTACCATTGAGATTAACATGTCCAGAACGTTCATATGTCAAATAAGAATTCAAATTCATAACTGTTGCATTAGCTTGAATTTTAATATTCCTTACTATACCTCCTAAAGAAGGTATGTGTTTATTTGTCAATTAAAGCGACATAGTAATCAAGCAACAATGATTAATTTTGCGCATTGCATGAGCAAAAGTTGCACTCTTTTTCCCATTCTAGGTTTTTATCCCATTGGGTGTTTCCTAGTAAGGTTTTTAACGAGGCAACACCATAAACGCATATAATCATCTCGATATCTCCATGATTGTGATCATTTGGATCTGAAGAAATTATATTCAAGTGTTCGGGAAATTCTTCCACATGAAGATAAAAGTATACATCAACGAAGTTGTTCCCGCTCAAGACCTACAAGAAGAAGATCATATGCAAGTACAACATTTATGCACATTTGATCATCAAATCACTTCCAGCATCAGCACTTGAAAAGTTGGCCTAGAAGATTGGAATGCATGGATTCGAAGATGTAAAGTGATGCTTCAATCAGGGGAGTTGGTTACGCATTGCACTCTTTTTCCCTTGACTAAGTTTTTATCCCAATGGATTTTTCTTAGCAAGGTTTTTAATGAGGCAATATATCTCTCGTGTACCAACCATCACGACCTCATGTTCATTCAAGTGGAGTGTTATGGATAAATGCACATGAGTTAGTGGATGGAAAGGTTAATGCATACATGGGTTAGTTGATGAGAATGTTAATGCATACATGTGTTAGTGGATGAGAGGAGTAATGCATACATGTGTTAGTGGATGAGATGAGTAATGCATACAAGTTAGTGGAGAAGTAATTGTCTCTTTATATACTATTGGTTCCTTGGTATGCCTTTTATCTTGTATAAATACCTACCACGTACTTACATATTGACATAAGAATGAACTCTCCATTATCTCTTCTATGCTTATTTATTAATTTTCTTTTAACACTACCTACTCTTTTTCTCTTACTTTACTTTTTATTTTATTATAATAACTTTAAATCAATCAAATAACATTAAACCAAACAAATAATCTTAAAAACTCTTACACACATCACTTCACTCTTACACACCCCATATAACAACCCTATACAACACCAAACACAATTTTCAAAACACAATTATAATTAAGTTATTATACACGGTTAAAATCCAGTTCATTTTAATCGCTTCCCAAACAGCCACTAAAACATCCCATAGTTGGGAGTTGGGACCTATAAGATTCTCAGGCTTTCTAGACCCATACCATTTCCACAAAATTCATGTGACACGAAAAAATAATATAGTTGACATTAAATCGGTATCACAATTTGTTACATTGAAATAAATATAACAAATTGGAGTTTATTTGTGTCCAAAAAGGTGAAATACAAATATAGGTACCAGTAGGGGTGTATTTCGAACCGAACACTGACCTTAACGAACGTGTTCGTTTAATTTATGTCATGTGCAGTTCGTGTTCATGTTCGTCGAACATCTCATCACTTCTTCATATTCAGTTTGTTAAGGTTTCAACATGTTCACGAACATTTTGCGAACTATTATAGGTTTTGTGGGTAGGTTAGAAAATATTACTCCCTCCGCCTCGCAGAACTTTATACATTTGCCATTTTTAGCCGTCCCATAGAACTTCATACATTACCAAAAAGATAACCTACCCCACACCCAACAAATAATAAACAATCTCAACTTTACACTCAAATTACAACTTTTGCCACTAAAAGTACACTTTTTCCCACATTTTCTATATTCTATCATTACTTTAACTTTCGCATAAAACTGCGCGCTAACCCTAATGTATAAAGTTATGCGGACGGAGGGAGTATAACTTATGTGGAAAATGAAAATAATAAATTAGGTTAGGGAATATTATAACATATATAAAATATTTTAAATATAATTTGTTCGCGAACTACAGAACAATAATTATATATTCGTGTTCGTTTATTAACGAACATGCTCACGAACTGAGCGTTGACTGGATTTTTTCGTGAAATTTTTCACGAACGTTCGTTTCATTTACACCCCTAGGTACCAAACAAGAAACTACTTTCTCCGTCCCAACACAAGCTTACCACTTTGACTTTTTTCGATTAACCGTCTTCAACTTTAACTACAAATTAATTTAAACTGCAAATGTAAAAATCAAAATGCGAAGCTTGTGTCGGGACGGAGGAGGAGGTAGTATAATACATGCACCAAACCAAATACTGTACCTGAACAAGTACAAAAACTAGGTAAGTCGGTCAATTTATCCCAAATCCGCCAATATATTATTATAAAATAATTCAAATTATATATGACTGACCCGATTAAATGTAATTCCATGATCAAGTGAAGAGCTTCTCTCGGCCATATCTCCTTTTGTTGACGAACGAATAATAAAAATAAAAAGAAAAAAAGGAAAAAAAGAAGACAATATTTCCCACATTTCCATGGCCGAAACGCCTCCAGGTTCTCCTCCTCGAACCCCACCGCTACCTGGTTCCGATCCGGAGTCGGCCCAGTACTGGTGCTACAACTGCGAAAAGCGCGTCGCAGTCGAAACCCTCCCCGATCTGCACGAAATCGTTTGCTTCGAGTGTAAGGACGGCTTCATCGAATCCATCGCCGTCTCCTCCTCCCTCGCCGTCGACGTCGACCTCGGCGATCAGTTTTTTCAGGTCATAAGGCTTATTGCTCAGGCGCGTGAGCAGAACGCGCCTCCCCCGCCTCCTTCCGACCCCTCCGAGGACGATTATCTCCGATTCGAGCTCGAAGGTTGGGATGAGGAAGATGAGGACGAAGACGAGGATGATGATGATGATGATGATGATGAGGAGGAGGAGGAGCACTCTCTGGTAGTTGTTGAGGATGGAAATGGTGTTGATAATGGTGAAGAGGGGGAGGAGAATGAAGTAATTGAACCGATTGGGGGTGGTGAAGAAGAAGAAGATGATGATGATGATGAAGAGGAAGCTAGGAGGAGGAGAGATGTGTTGAGGCTTAGGCTTAGGGATTTTGCAACTAGGTCTGGAAGTCAACGGAACAGAATCCTCGATTGGGCTGAAATTCTCATGGGGCTTGAGGATCACTCGATTGAGCTGAGGTTGCACGGTCCTGATTCCGATACTTATGTTGGGAATCCTGGAGATTATGTTGATGCTGCTGGATACGAAGCGCTGCTTCAGAATTTAGCTGATAGTGATGGAGGTAGGCGTGGGGCGCCACCAGCTTCGAAATCAGCTGTGGAGAAGTTGGAGGATGTTGTGATTGACAAGGAGGAGGTTATGGGATGTGCTATATGTAAGGACTTTGTGTCTGTGGGTGAGGTTGCGAAGAATATGCCTTGTGGCCATGGTTATCATGGTGAGTGTATTGTGACCTGGTTGTTGTCGAGAAATTCGTGTCCTGTTTGTAGGTTTGAGCTGCCTACTGATGATGTGGAGTATGAAGAGGAGAAACAGAAGAGAGTGGTGACGAAGGATTTAAGCGTGGGTTCGACTAGCTCAGCTTCTGGTGGTGATCAGGAGTCTGGATTGCAGTGAAGTGCAATGGTATGCTAAAGCAACTGCGCTATTGAATTTTCTTTCTGTTTTTTCTATGTAGTAGCAATGTGTTTTTTCTGGTTTTAGATTTCTAATTGGGAACTCTGTCTGTGTATTATTCTCTTGTGGAATAGGTGAAACAAATTTGTCTGGTTTTTTACTTTTGTAAATAATAAAGTTTCGAACTTGCAATAATTTATATATATTTGACAGTCGCTTAAAAGTATTATTCTGGCATTTAAATCCCGAATTCAAGTTCCTGGTGTAAGATTTGAGATTTGTACATGAACAATCTCACCAGAATTCAATGCTTGCACTATTTTGTGTTGTGATCCAACTGTCTATCATATAGAGTTGTATATATAGCTTAGATTAGCTCTCTGAATATGTGAAAGTAATAACTACCTTAAAGCCGATGCTTGTATGAAGCCGGTTAGATGCATGCATCCTATCTTCAGCTCCATGCTTGCAGGAAACCTCTTAGATTGCTGGAATAGTTATGAGTCAAGATTATTAGTTTGAAGTTCATTCATCATATTCACGATGATGGATTGTTAGTTGAAGGACACTTGATTAGTTGAAGTCTGATAGAGGATGCGACTAATTCGTTTAGTTGATGACAAAATGAATAGAGACAGGTACTTTAGTTTATTTATCTGGTTTTCTTTTTTGTAAAATTTCAAAACATCCAATAACTCCTATGTGGTACTCTCTTGACAGGGCATTTAATTGGATAACTTTATGTCTAGTGTTTCTTGTTGAATTGCTTAGTTATTTTCTCTTAGGTTGAGGTCAGTGCAGGTTTAGTATTATATCACACATCTCAACCCCCCTCCCCCACCCCACCCGAACCTTTTGCTCCTCTGAGGAAGTCGCTCGTGAATATTATCGTGTCATTTGAGTGACAAAATTTGTTTGCTCTGTAGACATTAAATGTTAAGTGCATTTCATTGTGAGCATGTTATGTGAAATCCACCAGATCAATTCCATCTGGATTTCTGGCCTATGTTTCATGAAATACCTGGCTGCAATTATTCTAATGGTTTTATGGGGGTCCAAATGGTGCCCTGTTTAGTAACATCATGTAGATTTCGCTCCTTCGCGTTAAGAACTATGAGAGTTGCAGAAAACTAAGCTAGACGTGTTTTATTTAATTGATTGATCGTAATTTTAAGGTATAAGTTAAGATTATTTGTATGCTCATGATTAGGATTTTAAATTGAATTAGTATCCCTGCTGACCTGCATAAACAATTCTATCATCTGTGTGTGCTAGTTTGTTTGCTCCATTCTTCCTCTAGTGGTTCTATCATCTTTTTATAGTTTGTGCATATAAGTTATAACTTCCATTGCAATTTATTAGCTTGAAATGCTTATTTGCCTAGTATCATGCTTGATTCCTCTGTAACCCTGCTACACTTTATAGAGTGGTGACTGGGGTGTATTCTTAACAACAGCTGTGCCTGTAATCTTTGGTATTGTGTGGCTCAACTGTCGTTTTATCAAAGTTATAGTAAATATATAGTCACCAGGATATATAGTCTAGCAGAAATTGGACTTGCGACATAATCCTCTAGTCCTCAAGAGTAACAGGTCTCTAAGTGAGGTAATATCATAGTGGTTGTGTGTCTAAAGTTCAAATTGCATAACATTTTGGAGTCAGGTAAGGTCTAGAAATTGGATTTGGCTAGCCATGATACACTTTCGGATGCGCCATAAGCTGTAATCTGTTGAATCCATATATACAGAACTTCAACTGATTACTGAAAACAGTGAGATGCTACTGGAATATCAACTCAAACCATGCCAATTCATTCTTCTAGGCTTCTAGCTCAGATTTCTAGGAGAAAGAACTTGTGGTAGACCGTCTAACAGTTGATGGATTCAAATTAAGAAAATATGGCGAAAATCAAAGGTGGGGGTGATATGGTTTAAAGAGGCCTTTCACCAATTTTCAGCTTCTACTCTTCTACGTCAAGCTAATTCTCAAGTCTTCTCTTCCATTCCAGATCTCAGAGTTCTCATTTTGCCTTTTGTTATTTAGCTTAGGATGGAAAAATAACAAGAAAAATAGAAAACCACATTAGCAATTATCGTCTGGAGTCTGAACATAAAATGGTAAGTTGAAATGTTCCCCACTTGTTCGTGGGTGTTTATACCTCTTCAATGGAGGGGTTTTCCCTGTTTTTATTTACAAACTTTTTTGAGAATTGGCTGTTCAGAGATACGGTAGCGACATTACAAATTCGATATTAATATTAATTCGGTCTCTCGAAAGGGAATATGTCATCTGGTTTATTTGTCTCAATGTAACTCCGGTTATAAATCATTTGGCGGTGTACCGAAAGATACATGAAATCAACGACCCTATTACGCTTATGATTCTAACTAGTTTAGGTTTAAGGGATTTAGGCTATGTTATCTTCAACTGAAACTCATTTAGTTCAGTTTCATTAAATTCAATTCAGCTCAGTTCGTCTTCACTTTAGTTCAGTTCATTAAATTCATATTATTATTATTATTATTGTTATTGTTGTTGTTATTATTATTATTATTATTATTAGTAGTATTATTATTTTATCATTTATTTACACATCCGATCTTTTGTACGAGGAAAATAAGAAAATTTATCCAATTGAGTTATTTTCAACTTTTTTTCTTTCTTAAATTTCTTTTCAATACGACTTTTAGAAGTAAAATTCTGACTTTTGGAGGTAAAATTCTGACTTTTAGTTTCCTTAGGGTTTGGGGTTTTGGAGGTAAAATTATGATATTTTGGATGTAAAATTAAACCACTAAACATCGATTTTTAATCAAATATACTTCCGGTCCATTATTAACTTTCTAATGAGATTTTTTTCCCGAACTTAAATCGTAAATTACAAAAAAAAAAAAAGTATGAAACAAAGTTACGTTAATCAAATATACTTAATTTCTTTTCATAAAAGTTGAAATATGAGTATTGGGACATGAAAGTTGAAGAAGCAGTTTGGAAAATGGAACAAGGCTGGAGGTTCTGGACAATAAAGAGTGTTGATGTAAAGTTGTTGGCACGAGCTTCTGCATGGTTTATGGACTAGTAATTTTGGTTAAGCTTTTAATTATTTTATTTGTCGAACATTGTCCATGCTCTTGTAAACGTTTTCAAGTTGTAATAAATTTCACCGATTCAAAAAAAAAACTAGATAAAGACAGTTTACGACGATTAAAATTCGGTTTTAATCGAGTTATCATTCTCATTGTTTTCCACGCGGTTGGTTTTAAAGTTTGTTATACAATAATAAATAAAAATGTAAACTGACAGAAAAAGAGTAGGAAGAGTGTGAGAAAGATGAAAAAAATAATATGTTTTTTTTAATTGTGATTATATATATACCATCATATAATTGTTATTATTATTACAAAATAATTTCTCCAGTTCAGTTCAGTTCGTTTAAGTTTCAATCCAGTTTAGTTCCATTCAGTTCAGTTCAGTTCCGTTCAGTTCAGAAAATTGCAGTTGAAGAGAACAGAGCCTTAGTACGTTTGCGTATTTCAGAATTAATTGGTTGTTACTTGTACCTTTCCGTCTCGTAGAACTTTATACATGTGTCATTTTTAGCCGTATCACAAAATTCATATATTACTAACAAATGAAGCGGTTCCACACCCAACAAATAATAAACAATCTCAATTTTACACACAAACTACACATTTGAAAGCGTACTTTTTCGCCAATGGGGTCTAGCTCGTTTGGTTAGGTTGGGGTGCCATAACCCAGAGTTTATGGGTTCAAGTCCCATCAAGTGCGGATTGTGTTCTACTGTATTGTAGTTGTGTGATAGTTGATTCCTTTGTAATGATTGATAGATTGAATGATATATTGATTGATTTGATGTAATACTCCTATAATTGTAATATTGACATTCTCAAAAAAGAAAGCGTACTTTTTCAACTTTTTAATATTTTATTATTACTTTAATTTTTCACGTAAAACGACGCGTCAACCCTAGTGTATGAAGTTTTTCGGAGACGGATGGAGTAACTAAGTTAGATGCCAAAGTCTTGGAAAATGTAAGATTTTCCTAAAAAATAAGAAAGTCAATGTTTTTTGTGGTTTTTCGCGGTTTTTCGGTTTCAACGGTCTGACCGGCCGAGTTTATTAAAAAACCGCCGAGACACACATTTTCCGTTATGCTTTTAATAAAGAGAGATGTTAAACGCATGACAATAAAATATTAAACGCAGGACAACTTAAACTTAATTACACGGAGTTAAATGCATAACACCCCCTAAGTTATTAATAATGTGCGCGAAACCCCTTAAGTTAATGAATTAGTACCAAACCCTCTTGAGTTATAAAAAATGGGCACAAAACCTCCCACCCTTTATTTTTAAAGTGTATGAAGTACACTCTCATTAGGTGCGACTATAGATGTTTGTTTATGTTATCTTACACCAAATCAATGCAAAAAAAATAAAAAATAAAAAGACCATAGTTATTAAAATATGCGCAAAATCCCATGGAATTCTTATAAAGTCATTGCAATACCCCTTTTACATAAATATTAAATATACATGATGAATTCGTATTGTGTGCAGTTTGATTCGTTAGTCCAAATTTTCGAAAATATTAAAATGACTTAAATTTGAGCTATTAAAAATAGTAAAACTGTACTTTTTTCCTAGTTAAATGAACAACAAAAATCGATCATACACTACTGGTTATATAGCACTAAAATATACAAATAACAACCATAGATAACACTAATTAAGATTGTCATTACATATCAACAACATATACCAATTCATTATTAGTGTAAACGGAAAAATCTTCGATTTCGAGCTTCGTAACCTCGTTATCTTGAAAGGTGTCCTTCTTCAGCATTTCATATTTTTTCGAGAGCTTCGCAACGGTAGGTAGCACAACCTCATCGGACTTCTCTAGCTCCAAGTAGAATTGTCATGTTTCCTTATTTCCCTCGATTTCGCCTAAATATGACGTTTTGGTACTGGAAATCGTGTAATTCCTCAAAAACACAATCATGCCCTACAAAATACACAAGAAGTTGGTAATTGGCCATAATATGATGCAAATATTAAATATTGGGCAAAAAACGAGGGTCTAAAAGCATGGAAAATCGCACATTTCATGGTCCCATCAAGCGGTGAATGATTATGAGAACCCAAGGCACTTATTTATAGAGGAAAATTCGTGCCTTGGCCGCCCATCATGTATAAGGAAGGTTAAATTGCGGGCTCTGGCCTGTTGGACATCAAAAAAGCTTCATTCTGGAATATTCCCGAGCCACTGCGGCCGCCTGTCGGCCGCAAAGCTTCGATGTCTCCAGCTTTCTGTTTGTTTTCTTCGTTCTTCAATTTCGGGCTTTGTAACTTCGTTTCCTCGAAAAGTGTCTTTATTCAGCATTTCATGTTTATTCGAGAGTTTCGCAACGGTACGCAGCACGACATCATCGGACTTCTCTAGCTCCATGTAGAATTGTCGTATTTCCTTATTTTCCTAGATTTCGCCTAAATATGATATTTTGGCACCGAAAATTGTGCAATTCCTTGAAAATGCGATCATGCTTGCTGGCGTGTGGCCAGTTATTATCCGTCGATCCATGACAGTTAGACGGTTTTGACCTTTTTTTTTAAAAAAAATTGATAATGGGGCGACGGATAGATCTATCCGTCGCCCCATTTCTATTTTTTTTAAAAAAAATTAAATCCGTATTCGAATTTTTATATTCGTATACGGATTAATTCGTATCCAATTTGTATTCGTATACGAGATATTGATTTGTATTCGTACGGTGCGGTGGTGGTGGGAGGAGAAAGGTGGTGCGGTGGTGGCAGTGGTGGTGGCAGGGTGGTGGTGGTGCGGTGGTGGTGGGAGGAGAAAGGTGGTGCGGTGGTGGCAGTGGTGGTGGCAGGGTGGTGGTGGTGCGGTGGTGGTGGGAGGAGGAAAGGTGGTGGTGGTGGCAGGGTGGTGGTGGTGGTGGAGGAGATGGTGGTGGCAGGGTGGTGGTGGGAGGAGAGAGGTGGTGGTGGTGGTGGTGGTGGAGATGGTGGTGGTGCGGTGGTGGTGGGAGGAGAGAGGTGGTGGTGGTGGTGGTGGAGATGGTGGTGGAGGAGGATGGTGGTGGAGGAGGTGGTGGTGGAGGATGGTGGTGGATGGTGGTGGTGGAGGAGAAAGGTGGTGGAAGGAGAAAGGTGGTGGTGGGAGGAGGAGGAGAGGAGAAATGGAGGAGAAGTGGTGGAGGAAAGGAGGTGGTGGAGGAGATATATGGTTTTTTTTTAGGCTTTTAGCGACGGATCTAGATCTATCCGTCGCTAACGTTTTTTATTATTTTTTTTATTTTCCGGCTATAGCGACGGATAGATCTATCCGTCGCTAAAAATAGCGACGGATAGATCTATCCGTCGCTAAATTTTTTTTTTTTTTAAATCTTGGTCAACGCTCTGTAGCGACGGATAAGTTTTATCCATCGCCAAACGGGGCGACGGATTAATTAGCGATCCGTCGCTACAGGGGCGACGGATAAAATCCGTCGTGCCTTTCCGTCCCGTTACAGCAGAATTCTTGTAGTGGTAATTGGCCATAATATGATGTAAATATTGAATTTTGGGCAAAAAAAACGAGGGTAAAAAAGTGCAAAATCGCACATTTCATTGTCACATCACTTACCTAACAAACTACCATAATCAACACCACCAGGCGTGTTTAGGGAAAGGATTTAGTTAAGAAAACTAAAGTCCTCACCTAACTGAGTACAGGAAGTACTTGGCTTTGGAAGTTGAGGAATAGCTCAAACGTTACTGAGTAGAGGAAGTACTTGGCTGAGAAAGTCGGGGAATAACTCAGGGGGGAATCTTGGTTGGGAACTGTTGGTCCAGATAACGGCAAAGTAAAAAACTACAGGGGGGGGTGAATAGTCTTTTGAAACTTTTGTCGATAAAACAGTTTCTCAGATATCTTTGCAGATATCTGATACTTAGATTCAAAGAGCGAAAGTCTTTTTTATGATAAATGCACGTGTCAGCAAGCTATAATATGTGTAAATACTCAGCAAACAATATAAATCAATAAGTAAAGTGCAGTAAGTAAATGATACAAAGCTTTTATAGTGGTATATGAGGGTTGCGTAATCCCTCAACTAATCCACTCACCCTTTCTCAGGACTTGAATCCACTAAGACAAGATAATGAGTTCTTCTTACAAAATCCTATCTCTAGATCCTTTTTACACTAAGTTCCCAACCAAGTGTCCCCCTGAGTTATTTCCCGGCTTTCTCAGTAAAGTACTTCCTCTACTCAGTAACCTGTGTGCTATTCCTTAGTTTCCGAAACTTCATGTGCTCATTTAGGTGAGGACTTTAGTTTTCTCAACTAAATCCTTTTCCTAAACACGCCTGTTGGTGTTTTGGTTATGATAGTTTGTCAGGTAAACTTTCTTTATAACTTATTCAGTTATCTTAGAGAGCTTCTTAGAATTAATCTTCCTTAATACTCTTTTCAGTGTATGGGAAGTTGTTCTTTACTGACCCAGGTCTTTGTTGTTATTCAAGAGAATGAATCTCATATATCGGTCACAACTTTATCGTTGGATTCAACTCCTTCACAGTAAATAAGTCTTGTTAAGGATCAAGACACTTAGAACTTTTGTGCTACTTAGAATCAAGAGCTTGAGTCGCAACAGTAAGCTAACGAGAGTAAGTAGGTATGAAGGCTTGTATGCTTGAATGTAAGTTATGTTCAGTGTAGTTCAAGGTGTGTTTTCAAGCATTTTAAGTGGTGATATTTATAGTTGAAAATCATGCCTTTTGAATAGTATCCGTTTGGCACATTGAAATTCAAACTATTGATATTTGATGATAGTACGACAGTGAGCTTTGCCTCTTTACAGAGATGAGGGCAAAAGATAATAAACTGAAACTATGAATGTCCAGTCCACCTAGTCGCGTTAATTTGGAGTAAGAAAACCTAAAAAGAACATCCACTGTCGCAACTAACATGAGCACGCCGTAAAAAAAAAAAAAGGCTGAAGGGATTCCACGCACATGTTTTAATAACTCGGGGGGTTTCGCGCACATTTTTCATAACTCAGGGACTAATTTATTAACTCAGTGGGGTTTCGCGCACATTTTTTAATAACTCAGGGGGGTTTGGTACTAATTTGTTAACTTAAGAGGGTTTCGCGCACATTTACAATAACTTAGGGGGTATTTTGCATTTAACCCTAATTACATGCGAAGTTCATATATAGTCAAATTTGCATTACATAGACTTCATATTTTGAATAATTACAACAAGATACACTTTTAAGACAAATAAATTAGAATAACAGGGTTGATGGTTTGTACGTTGACAAAATTAAACATGAGCGAAAATCTAAGTGAAGAAGAGCCCTATCTTAATGTGAGTGACAAAGAAAGTGAAGAAGAACCACCATGGTATGAAGATGGTTATTTCTAGGTATTTATGTACTTATATACGTTGTTTTATTCTATTTTTGCAAAAAAAAATTCGAGAAAAAGAGTGTGTTTTTCAAGTTGATGCTGCCAAACCGTAACTGAATATTGGCGCCAAACCATAGCGTCTTCATCAACTAACCCGCGCCCATATTCATGGCCGGTTGTGCTACATGGCGCCGAAAGTAAGCGCCATTAAGCAGGAGCGGCTGAACAAAATGTCGCCAAGTCTATATAGCGCTGAGATGTAGCGCCAAGAGACAGGTATCCGCGATCGAATACATCGCTACCTACAGTGAGATGGCGACAAGATCCATAATCACATGTCGCTGATGGCTTTGATTGTTTTAGGCGGTGAATAAAACTTGAAGCAACACTAACCTGATTTTCCCTCTTCTTTTTGGTGAATTGCTCCTCTTCTTAATCGATTAAAGCTTCTGTGGTTTTGTGGGTGTTGGAACTTGGAAGCGTCTGTTGTTTTAGGGGTTTTGTGACTGACTGTATTGACTAATTAGGGGTTTCAAAAATTTAGGGCTAAAATGATAATTTGAAAAATAAATGTAGATACTTGATAATAATATAAAATAGAGACTTAATGTGTAAATGTTTTTAAGTTATCCTGTATTTAGTATTTTATGTCCTGCGTTTAGTATTCGTATTAATAAATTATGTTATGGTTTTAAGTTGTTAGCATTGAAAGTTTCAGTTAGATTTTTAACGTATTTTGTTAATGTTTTAAAAGATAATGTGATGGTTTTTAATGCGTCGGTATTGTATGTTTGAATTATAATTTTAATTTCTTTTATTATTTTTTAAGAGATGGTGTGATGGTTTTAAGGAGTTACATGATAGTTAAGACGGCTTGTTATAGTTTTAAATGACAATGTAATATCATTAAACCACCATTAAACAAGTCTAAAAGTTTTGAGGATGCAATTAAAACACTAATAACAACCTTAAAATAAGCTACTTGAAACATTCAGTCATCCAAAGGTTTTAAAACATCAATTCTCATAAGAAAAAAATTACAATGAATGTTCATTCAGTGTTTTTTTTAATGCAAAATGCAAACTGAGTTGTTAAAATAGGTTTTTTTTTTCCCCGATTAAACTCGTTGGTGAACTTCGGCTTCCTGCCTTTTGTTGCTTGTGCTTGTTGCTTCGATATTGCAGCAACACCTTTAAGAGACCTATCGTCAAACTCAATGTCATCAGCATCTGTTTAAAACATTTACTAACGGAGTTAAAACCATAACAACTCTCATCAAAACTATCACATTGGTGCTTAAAAACAAAGAAGGAACATGCAACACAAGCTAAAAAAACATCAACATTGAGGCTTAAGACCATAAAAGTGCATCTTAACAAAGCAGGAACATGCATCACAAGGTAAAAACAGTAACATTGATACATAAAATCATAACACTGCATCTTAAAACTATAACAAAACATTTGCAAAAACTCAAATCATAAATATTTCTCATAAGCTAAAACACTAACGTTGATGCTTAAAACAACAATAATAGGTCTTAAAACTATAGCATATGCGCTAAAAATAATAACAGGTAGAAATATTCAACATAAGCTAAATATAGTAACATTAATATTTAAAACTATAACAATGTCTCTTAAAATTATAACAAAGCACGAACATGCAATACAAGCTAAAAACAACAACATTATTGATGCTTAAAATCAAAACAGTGCATTTTAAAACTATAACAATGCCTCTTAAAACTATAACAAAAAAAATCAAATCATAAATTTTTACTAGAGGCTAAAAACACTAACGTTGTTGTTTAAAACTACAATAATAGTTATTAAAACTATAACATATGCGTTTAAACAACAATAGGCAGAAACATTCAACACAAGCTAAAACTACAATAATTATACTTAAAACTATGATGCCAGTTCTTAAAACCGTAACAAACCAACATATATAACATAATTGCCCCATCCACAATTCATCTCATCTATCAACACAAATTTCAGAATCCCAACCAGCAAATCATAATCAAGGAAAATTCAGTTTAATTAATGGACAAAGTTATTCAGTTTAATTAATGGACAAAGTTGTAGTTGTAGGAAGTACAACTTTATAATTTTTTATTAATTGTGAATATTCAAACAAATTTAATGATTCTAATAGAAAGTCATATTTGATTTTTCATTCATACCCTTAAGTCTAAATTTTGCAAGCCAAACTTATCAAAACCAACTTAATTTAAACATCAATTAATATATTCAGCATTTCTTACAACTTTTCACATTGTTCAAAATGTTTTATTGCTGCAAATCTTCATACATCATGTTTCATCTGTTGATAAACAAGTCTGCAAGTGCAGATTATGAACATGTACATATACCACGGACATATGTCAGTACCGGCACTCACATATGTCCGAAAGGGTACTGATATGTGTTTAAAAGTGTCAGATTGTGAACATGTCCATTAATGCTATAGACATATCATTTAATGACACTGACATGTGTCTGAAATCATATTAATATGCGTCTACAGTTACATTCTGCATTTAATCCAGCTCAATTATGTCTTCGTAATGAATTTTGTAACTGATATTGGGAAGGGTATGAATGTCTCTTCATATTTATCAATAATCAATCCTAACCACTCATTTAACAATGCTGTACCAAGATCAAAAATAAAAAAAATGAATTTTCTCTTAATCAATTTTCTTTCCCAACATTGTACTACTTTCTAATTTTGTCTTAATTAATTACTTATCATCTAGTTTATCTGCAAAAGGAATGACAATGGAGAAAGTACAACTTACAGCGAAGAACTTCACGAATCTCAAAGTGTTCAACATCCTGGTAATTGCATCATTAGAGTCATGAATTTTCAACATAACAAGTACGATTCGTCGTGTAAATTGACACATGATTGTGATGGTGAAAGAGAAAGGAAACTTACGAGGTCTTTGAGTTGACAAACTTCGGAATTCATCGGAATTTGATCGGTGAGGAGAATGAATTGCAGACCGAAATCAGATTTTACTTCCTTTTCGAATCCGGTGCACCCCAAAGCTTGAGGATCTTGTAGACTCCCATGAGATAAAACGCAACATATATGAGTGGTGATGAGGATGTGTGAGAGAGAGTATGAATGTTTCTTACTGGTTTTTGTAGAGAGAGAAAGATGGTTGAGTGGTATGGATTTTTGTGATAGATTGTTGTTTATTTGGGGTATTTATATAAAAGATACTGACCGATTTCTAGTGTTTCTGACCGGTTATTTATTGTGAAAACTGAATTTTCCTATAGATTAGGAAAATATTCCCTTTTACTATACTTACTCAAGTTTGATATGTGTAAGTGCAAGTGTTGGCCATGTATGTTGATAATGTTAAGTGCGGTGTTAGTGTGTTATGGCAATACGACTACGTGTTTGATAATGTTATGTGCAGTGCAGTGTTCCACAACCACAGTGAGTAACTTCTTCCTTCCCTTTTCGAGAGGAAATGGTCCTACGATATCGATCCCCCATTGGTCAAAGGTGCACGAGATGGTGGAGGGAATCTTAGAATATTAGGTTGGTGCGGGACCCTTGCAAATCTTTCGCATTCTTAGCAAGCGCGTGAGAATTTTCCAACTTTCTTTTGCATCCCCGGCCAGTAATAACCACTCCTTCTAATAATTTGGGCTAGGGATCTTCCTCCTGAATGGTTTCCGGAACTTCCCAAGTGAATTTCTTGTAATACGGTCTTGACTTTTGATGGTCCTAGGCACCGGATTTGAGTTCCGCCGAAGGGCCTCCGGTAGAGTTAGTTCATGTCCAAAAATATTGATGTGCCCGTCTTTGGAGCCTCCTATCTTCTGTCGAATTTGTGGGTAGGACTCCTTTGGCCAAGTAAGCAATCAAGTCCTTCGTCCAATTATCCGACGAATATATGGCGGCTACCGAGATTGATTTCTTGGTTGGAATCAGGATGGCGGGTGTGTGCCCGGTCATTAAAGCCACAATCCAGGTATCCACAGCGCTTGAAGCGGTGGCCCATTTGGAAAGGCCATCAACTCTTGCGTTCCTTGTACGGTCTATCTTGGTTAGAGAAAATTCCTCAAAGAACTTATTGAGTTCCTTTACCACCTTATGTATTTGATCATGGCACTCCCTTTGGTGGTGAATTTGCCAGAATGTTGTCCGACAACTAGTTGGGGATCTGAGTAGGCCCTCAATTTCTTATCTAGGACCGACCTTGCCATTTTCATTCCTGCTATGATACCCTCGTACTCAGCTTCATTGTTTGTCATCGGGAAGGTGAGTCAAATGGTGTACTCCATTTCAGCTCCTTCCAGGCTTATGAGAAGTAGTCCAATTCCTCCTGCATGTGCCGCCGATGATCTGTCCACATAGAATTCCTAGACGTCCTTTTCCGAAGGATCGAGCTCCTTTGGTACGAAGGTAGCTCGCTGGGTCGTCTATATTTTAGGGCAGTCACTGGTGGACTCCCTCCAGGTGGGGGCGGCAGAGCTTGAATTTCCTTTTCTTTTAGAATTGATTTGTCTACATGGTCGATCTCGGGGTTCTTCTCACCTAACTTCATACATAGCTAAGGTTTGAAGTGGATTCTTGGATCCTTTTTCCTCATTTCTTTCCCCAGGATATTCAGCCAAGAAGTCTGTTAGAGCCTGATCTTTCTCGGCCAATGGGGCTTGATATTCAATTGTATGGTCCCCCAATTCCACTGTCCATTTGGCTAATCTTCACCTTTTCTAAAAAATCGCTGTGGCGGATAGATCCGTCGCTCTGAGCCGACTGTCATCGCCCGGCTACGCGGATCGGCGACGGATAGAAAATCAAATCGAGCAATAATGACGGATAACAATCCGTCGTCGATTCATGACAGTTGAATGACGGATTGACCAATTATTATTTTTTTTAATTCCGAAATTTAGCGACGGATAGATTCTATCCGTCGCTATATTTAGCGACGGATAGATTATCCGTCGCTATATTTAGCGACGGATAGATCCTATCCGTCGTAGCGACGGATAGATCCTATCCGTCGCTAAATATTTTAATTGGACTAGTGACCGCAGTTGAAATTCCGGCACTAATTCCAAATCCTTGAATTCCGTCACTAATTAAAATCCTTGTGAATTCCGTCACTACTTGTCACTATTTATTTCATATTAATCCCTATTTGTCGTAGTTCACCTATTTAATCAATATAATGTTCGATAATAAATCAATAATACGGAAAATGTTTCAATGAATAAAAAAGTAATATTCGGATCTGGAGAAATTATCCAACAAGTGTAAATATGAAAAAATCCGAACATACAGATACATAACTAGCTATCGACGGGGTGGGGTGGGTGATGGCGGGCGGACATGAATTGCTCCATACATGAATCAAGGCTCGTTCTCCTCCTTCGTTCTCTGTCAGCGCTCCATCTCGTCCTTTGTTGCTCCATCTCTTGAGTTAGCCGAGCAACATGTTCCCGGACTTCTTGTTGCACCATTTCCGAGACACAGTCCGTGTGTAAACCGGACGTCTGAATTTCTGGGATGATGATGAGAACACGCCGGACTAGCAGATGCAAACCGAGGCTCCGAGTCCATATATTAAATCCTTTCTTGTCCGGTTTGTTGACCTCTAGGAAGATGTTGTCAACTTGTTGATTGACAACACATCACCCGTCTCGTCCTCCCTTTCGCCACCGAGCATCAACCTCGGCTGAAATCGTAAAATAGCAGATATAATGATCGATTCTTGTTTTAAAAAGTAACTTGTAATAGTGTACAAATATGAACTTTAAGCAACATAAACATATCATGATAGGCGAGGCGGTGATCGGTCCATACCCCGCCTTGGCCTTCTTGAAGATGGCATACTTGGATGTCACCTCCCCGTGCCACTGAATCAAACCAGATCTAGTCAACAATTTATCATCTACAAGTAATAGAGCACAGAGACTTCATACGTACACGAAATGCTAGATTGCAAAAACACTTATATACGCACCGATTGATAATAATCAGTAACAGTAGATCGCCTCCCAAGGTGGTGAATGGCCCTTCTGACGTGTCGGTGGGATGCCGGTTACTTTGTTGGTCAACGCGTCACGGACATCGATTCGGCGCCGATGAGGCATCCCAAAGGCCCACTCCGTTGCATCAACTTGTGGAGGATTGGGCCCCCGATCCCGAATGGCCTTCCACGTCTGAGACCATATCCTCAGTTTGGATCCCACAGTCTCGTAAGCGCGCGGATCGTGGGATCAACTCTTGAATGAAGTACTCCTTCTAGATGCCCTATTTCATACAACATCCAAAGTCAATACATGTCCTAACAACTTAACTGATATTGTGTCTAACATATCACCCAAATAAAGTGGCTAACATACCTCTCACATAGAGTGGCTAACATACCACTCACATCGTTGGCTAACATACCACTCACATTGTCCTAAAATTTACTAACACAATGGTGACTAACATATCACCCAAATAAAGTGGCTAACATACCACTCACATACCGTGGCTAACATACCACTCACATTGTCCTAAAATTTACTAACACAATGGTGACTAACATATCACCCAAATAAAGTGGCTAACATACCACTCACATACAGTGGCTAACATACCACTCACATTGTCCTAAAATTTACTAACACAATGGTGACTAACATATCACCCAAATAAAGTGGCTAGCATACCACTCATACGGTGGCTAACATACCACTCACATTGTCCTAAAATTTACTAACACAATGGTGACTAACATATCACCCAAATAAAGTGGCTAACATACCACTCACATACAGTGGCTAACATACCACTCACATTGTCCTAAAATTTACTAACACAATGGTGACTAACATATCACCCAAATAAAGTGGCTAACATACCACTCACATACAGTGGCTAACATACCACTCATATTAAAACGATTATAATTACAAACAAATGAATGTCATATTTTAACTTACCCTCAGCTCATCGAAGTACTCGGCCCTCATGCACTCCGAGATGTGGCTCCAACACTCACCACCACCTTGGTGGCTCTCTCACCTCGGGAAGATGTCACCTAGTTTGTTGTGCACCTCCCGAGGCCATAAGCTGTTGTCAATGTATAAGATACAAGAAACGAATATGCATTACTTTAGTACAACAATTTATACTTGTCAACTATCATTATCAGTTATGTTTTACATATTTAAGAAGAATGTATAATACTTACTTGGCAGGACCAATAGGGAAAATCACAGGCAAAGCGTCCCACGTGACGTTGGGATTGTTTGGATCGAACACGGTAGGGACAATCGTGGTCGTCCTCCGACATGTGTCCGGGCTGTTGGTAGAAACCGTGCTCTCTCTCGCCGGGGGTCTCAGGAATCCGAGACCTTTGTCACGATCTTGAGCCCTCCACATGTCGGTGTCCCCGACCCACCATTATGATGCGGCTGCGTGGGGGACGATAGGTGGACGGCCTCTGTCATGACATCTGCAAAAAATGTAATAAATACAATAAAAATGTGTTAGTACGAGTTATAATACATATGATTATAATAACACATATAATTACTCATAATACATAATATACCATTATAGCCGTCCTCTAAGACTACATATTGGTCCTCGTGCGGATCAAACAACTCATCATACCTTCTATGGGATCTTACCTTGTTTATCGACATCCTCTTGTTGGTACGAGTTGGTAATTGAGTCGTCTTTCTCAATGTACTCCACTTTCGGCGAGCACGAATAGGTACCATGACTAACCATTCCCCTTATCGCGTTTTACGCTTGGATATTCAAGAAACACCACTTGTCGTGCTTGAGTCGCCGAATAAATGGTTCATACTTGGTTGGTACCTCTTCTTTTGGTTCACATCAACCATTTCATACCGCTCGTTCTTCCTCGTACCTCTGGATTAGGATCATACCACTCAACGTCAAACAAGAGGGTTCGTTTAAATGGCAATCCGAATATTCAATCCTCACAATTCGTTTTAGCTTGTGGAAATCAAACAAAGTAGCGTCTCCATACTCTTACGCACCATTAACACACACCGGGTTGCTTGTCGCCATGGCCGTGTTACATTCGGTCGTGTGGAACCTAAGGCCATTGACTATATAACACAGGAATGTGTAGACCTTTTGAATGGACCCTCTGCGAGAGCCTTTAAGTATATGCATGTGGCGTTGTTAATAGGATTCGGACATACTCTCGGAACCAACTGGAAATGCAGGAATTTTTGAGTCAAGTAGTTCCTCTAGTGTATCCTCTCATCGAGGATTTTCTTCCAAACAACGCTTTTGAAAAAGCGCAAACATTGATTCGATGATAAGTCTATAATTGAAGTAGAGACTTGCGTAGCTATATTAAAATTTAAATAAATGATTCTTGACCTGCAAATAGTACCATATCTTTGGTCAACCTCGGACAATTCGTGAGGACATAATATTGAAATGCTTTCAACTCTTTATCCGTAAGATATTCTTTCTTAGCTGCACGAGGTCTCCCCGATACCACGAAGGCGGATAGGAAAACTCATCATCCGCTTGAACTACGAATGTGTATGCGCATTTCGAGCCTTCTTTGTCTTCGTAGGACGTGTTCATCAAAGTAATAAGAGCAGAAGGTTGCAGTTTCCTCTCGAATGTAGGCATTGGCAATCGAACCTTCAGGTTTACCTTTGTTGTTGACATACTTCTTCAATTTCCCCAAGTACCTCTCGAATGGATACATCCATCGATACTGAACCGGTCCAGCAAGTCTCGCTTCATGAGGAAGGTGAACCGACAAGTGCTCCATAGAATCAAACCAGCTCGGTGGAAAGATACGCTCGAGCTTGCATAGAATCAATGGTATGTTCCTTTCAAGATTTTCCAACACTTTATCATGAACCACCCTTGTGCCTAAATTTTTGAAAAATAAGCTCAACTCGGTGATAGCAGTCCATACGTGTTTCGGCAGAAGCTCTCGAAATGCTACTGGGATAAGCCTCTCCATGAACACATGACAGTCGTGGCTCTTCATCCCATAAACCTTTGTCTTCTTCAAATCCACACACCTCTAAATTTGAGGCGTAATTATCTGGGAAACTCAATGCCCTCACCCAATCAAACAAAATTGACCTAGAAGCGTTGTCAATTGTGTAGCACGCTTTCGGCCACTTACCATTCTCATCCTTCTTTGTCAACTCAGGCCTTTTACACCACGTCGACAACTCGGATCTAGACTTCGCATGGTCCTTTGTTTTTCCCTCAATGTTGCAAAGTGTATTGAATAAGTTCTCGAACACGTTCTTCTCAATGTGCATGAAATCTAAGTTGTGACGGATAACAAGACTGCTCCAGTAAGGCAAGTCCCAGAAAATGCTTCTCTTCCTCCAACCACATTTTTTACCAATTTTCTCGTTATGCTTCATCCACCCAAGCTCACCTTCATAAGACCCAATCTATCAATCTCGCAAGAATTTGTGCACCGATAAGTCTTGTCGGGGCTTTTTGTTGACGACTTTATTTTTCAAGAATTGATCCTTGTTCTTCTCGAGCGGATGGTCCCTTTCTAGCAACCTACGATGACAATCAAACCAACAAAATTTTCCACTACCCTTGGTCTAAATGCATCTGTATCCTCCAAGCAATGTGGACATGCATATTTCCTGTTGTTTTCCTTCCGGATAGCATGGAGTACGCAGGAAGTCACTCCGGTCAAAGAAGAGCTCTCAAGGTGAAGTTCTTTTTGTCGACACATCATATCTTGAGGATACCATCCGTCCACAACTCGATCAGCTCCTTGATTAGGGTTGCAAGAAAACATCCAACGTCGATCCAGGATCTTCGGCCCGAGCACCAATCGATCGAAACATGAATGGCTCCTTCATGCACTCAAGGGGCGATTATGCGGTGTGAGCATAAGCGCCAACAAGAGTATTTACGTTCACTACCGAGCAGGTTAAAACCATCCGCATAAAGTCCCAAACGTACATTTCTAGATTCGGCCGCAAACTGGATATGTCTTGTCAAGCGATTTCCATGCGGGTGAGTCTGTGGATGGTCCATTCTACCACCTTGACATTATCCGAGATTACTCTCTCCTTGTGCCACCGCATTTTATCCATGAAGCACTTGAAGCATACAATCTTTTCAAACGAGGTGCTAGAGGAAGTACCACATTTTCTTATGTGAGAGATTTTTCTTTTGTCGTTTCTTTGCCCCCTCCTTGTAACGCTTGTAGTTCCTTACCACAGAACTTGCATTCTATTAGATCGCATCCTCCTCCCAATATATCATGCACATTTTCGGACAACAGTCTATGGTTACCACAGGCAGCCCTAATCCCCGCATCTTTTCTTCGCTTGGTAAAAGTTGGTGGGAACTAGGTTTTCTTCAGGACAAAGGTCCGACATTACGTCAACCCATTCATTGAAGCTCGTTTGATTCGGCCATTAGCACTTACAACTCATTAGCCGATAACAAAGACAACTCAGTGAGCTTACACCCCGGGTAAACCGGCTTCCTTGATGATTCTAACAAGTCAAAGAACAACTGATCCTCGGGATTCGGTGGTTCCTCCACCTCCACCTCGGTTTCAGTGTTGGTTGTGTCCAACTCCGCCCTATGACATCGTACACCATTTGTTAGCCTCGAGCTCGAATAGCATCGCCTTGATTGGGATTGTTCCCGACTTGTTCATTTTCTCTTCCTTCCACGTTATGCATATTGGTCATATGTATTGGGCGGTCTTGCTTCCTCACCATGATGATTCCATACGTCTACGAGGAAGGAATCCATTTTTCCTCAAGTCTTTGGACTACCACTTTAGGAGTCACGTATTGCTTGTTTACGCCTTTGTTTCATTGCACAAGGACACTTTATCAACCCATCATTTACACAAGACGGATTTGACATTGCAAATTCAATGAAACCTTCAACCCCTTTCAGAAAACTCCATTGAACTCTGCCATTGAGAGTACGACAATACATCCATCCACGATCGGTATTCATTGAATAATTAGATAATAACCTGACACGTTTGAATTCATTAGATCGAGGTCTTTCATTTACGGTAATAAATCAATTTCACAATAATTCAATCAATTGCTACGTAATATAAGTTATATTAGCTTCAGTCAATTGTTAAGGCATTACATAATATAAGTTACATCAGCTTCAATTTTACCATAATGTTTGGTTTCATATATATATATCAACTAATGATTACTAGTTATACAAGCCTAGAGACAAAACGGATGAAACTCCTCATTCTCATGCACCACCCTCCTCATCACTTGTGACGCTCCCTACCACAGAACTTGCATTCCAACAGATCTACATCCTCCTCCCAATACACCATGCACATGTTAAACAAGCGAAGGCACTCAATAGGCGGCCCCAAACCCGCCTCTCCCTCCACTGGAGGTATGCCATGGACGGTGCTTCCTCACCGTGATGAATCCATACATGATACTCAGGCATGAATCCATAACGTCGCAAGTGCTCGAATACTGCAGTAGGCGTCATAAATTGCTTGTTTCCACAGGTTTCCAATGTGCAAGGACACTTTATCAACCCCCCAATTGCACAAACCGGATGTCCCATGGCAAACGAGATGAAACCTTTAACCCCTTCTACGATTGTTTACTTTATTTTTAACCTGAGACGTTCCAATTGATTAGATCGTATTTAATTTATTAGATCGATTCCAATTCGGATAAGAAGATTGTAGAGGTTAATTGTTAATTATTATATGTTCCTTATAAATTAATTATTAATTAAGTGTTCGATGTGTTACAAAATTGGACATATATAATAACCATTTCAACCTCTTAGTACATATATTATATACTTAACATACATATCAAATTAACTAATTACTCTATACATATCGAATTACTACATATATTCATATCAAATTACATACTTAACATACAAATTTATCAAATCAAAACTACATACTTCTATACTTAACAAACATATCAAATTAACTAAACTAACTATATATACTTAACACACAAATCAAACTAACTACATACATTCATACATACCAAAGTTAACATACTACATACATTCATATCATTCAAATTGAACAAATTACATATAATTGATCAAATTAACTAAACTAACTACTACATACTTATCATATATACATATAATTGCTCAAATTAATCAAAAATAAACAAAATCCCCAAATTTTTAAAAACTAGGGTTTTAGCAAAAATACCTTGATTAATCGGTAGAAATATGAAATTGATCGAAGAACCAAACTCCTTGTCACACGAGCTTCGATTAGGCACCAAGATTGGCCGGAATAACGGATGATTGGCTGGAAAAGCAGGATTGAGGAGAAGAAGAAAATGAGGAAGAAGAAGGAAGAAGATGAAGAAATGAGGCGATCGCCTCTCATCGTCAATTAGGAAACTCTGGGCCGACGGACACGTGTCCGTCGGCCCAGAGTCGATCCGTCGCCATTTTTGGCGACGGATAGGTATCCGTCGCTATAAGGCGACGGATAATCTATCCGTCGCCCAGTTTTCAAAAAAAAATAATTTCTTTTTTTTTTAATAAAAGTCAAACTTGGGCGACGGATAAATATTTATCCGTCGCCCATGTTAGCGACGGATAAGTTATCCGTCGCTAATAAGCGACGGATAACTATTATCCGTCGCCAAACTGGGCGACGGATAGATTCCGTCGCCCAGTTTACCGATCCGTCGTTATGGGGCGACGGATCATAACGTCGTTTTTTCTGGTTTTCTTGTAGTGCTGACTTCCAGCGTCCCCTAGAACTTGTTTCAAGGGTTGGTTAGTCAATACCACGATTTTATGAGACCGGAAGTAGTGCTTGAGTTTCCTTGCCCCTTCCATTAAGCAGAACACATATTTTTCTATTTCCTTGTAATTTTTCTCCGCCGAGCCCAAGCCCTTGCTTAAATAGTAGAGGGGAAGATGCTCATTCTTATTGCCGTACAAAGACCGAACTTACCACTTCAGGGGAAATTGCCAAGTAAGTGTAGAGGGTCTCGCGTTCCTCGGGCTTGGCTATAGTGGAGGGGCGGCTAGGTATTTCTTCAAATTTTAGAAAGCCTCCCTACACTCCTCGGTCTACCCGAAACAATCTATTTTTCTTAGGACCTCCTTGAAGAATAGGCGATTCTTCTCCGTGAACCTTGAGATGAACCGATTGAGGGAAATTACTTTTCTTACCAGCCGTTGGACATCCCTAAGCTTTTCAGGGTGAGAGAGCTCCAAGATTGCTTTTTATTTTCTCAGGATTGGCTTCGATCCCTCTCGATGCGACCATGTACCCCATGAATTTTCCTCCTTTTAATCCGAAAGTGCACTTGTCCAGATTGAGTTTCATTCAGTATCTCCTAAGGAGGGTGAAGCATTTTTCTTGATGGACGAGGTCGGGAGTTTCTTTGCTTATTACTAGCATATTGTCCACAATCTCTTCCCTGAGTGTAAGGCTCACCAAGCGTTGGTAGGTTGCTCCCGCATTCCCTAGCCCAATGGGCATAACCTTGAGGCAATATACACCTCGTGTTGTGATAAAAGAGGTCTTTGTATTTTTTCTTTTGCCATTCGAATTTGATAAAACCCCTGAAAAGCATCCAAGAAACTGAGTAGTGCGCAACCAACGGTGGAGTCCACCAACCGGTCGATCCGTGGTAAGGGATTAGGATCCTTTTGGAAAAAAAACGATTGAAGTTGTTGAAGTCATTACACATTCTCCACTTTCCTTGCCCTTTTATTACTAGGACCACATTACAAATCCAATATGCAGTGGACCTCTTGGATATCCCCCAACTTCAGGAGTCGTTCTACTTAGTTTGCTAAGATCCGGTCATGTATGGGCTCGTGGTCTCTCTTCTTTTGCCTTACAGGTATAATATTAGGGTCAACATTTAACCTGTGCATCATGAATTGGGTGCATACCGGTAAAATCCTCGGTTCCCCAAGCGAAGACGTCCGCATTCTTCCTTAAAAAGGCTACCATCCTCAAGGTGGTTTCCTTGTCCATCTCAGAATCCATTTTTGCCGTTTTTCTCAGGACTTCCCTCAACAATTTGGATTTTAAGACTTCCAATGGGGTACCATTCGATTATCATGAAGAAAGCTCTTGGTCGGGGGTTCTGGTGGGATCACCTTGTATTCTTCAATCCTATCATCACCTTTCTTGGCGTTTTTTTTTTAAAATTTTTTTGTTCTCTTGTCATTCCCCATATTCATCCAGTTGATACCTTCTCTTGGGGTTTTTACCCTTTTCTTCTCTCCTCGCCTCGGTTTGGATGGGGAGACATTTTCTCTTGGCCCTCTCGAACTCTTCTTGGCGAGACCTTGGATCCTCATGATCATGAGGCCTCGAGGCCCTTCTTGTGGATATGGAGTAACATTCCAACACTTCTCTCCTATTTCCGACTAGCTAGCCAATCCCCATTGGTTGAAAACTTCATTCATAGGTGAAAAATGGACACGACGACCTTAAATTGATTCAAGGTCGATCGAGCCATCAACACATTGTACTCGAAATGTGCGTCCACCATTAAGAAGGAGACGCATTTGGTTACTCTTTGTAGTCTTGTTCCCTTAAAAAGAAAGAAGTCGTCTTATTCAAAACCCCAATTATGACATCCCTTCTCTCCCACTTCACACCTCGGAACGCACCCTTCTTATATTATAGAGATAAACGCACTTTCACATCTTCTTAAGCCAAAAAGGCTGGGGAGAGGAAAGGTTAAGGGTACTCAGAGCAGATCCGGTGGACGGGTGGGGCCTGTAGCTCAGAGGATTAGAGCACGTGGCTACGAACCACGGTGTCGGGGGTTCGAATCCCTCCTCGCCCACAACCGGCCCAAAAGGGAATTTCCCCATAGGGGTAGAAAAATCATGATCGGGATATCGGACCAAAAGCTATGGAACTTGGGGGAGGGTCTTTGGAATGGCTTTTTCTTTTTTATTTATGGAAAATGAGGGAACCATTCCAAATAGTCAAATAGATTACTCCCTCCCTTTGCCCAATTTTCGTACCACGAAAAACTACTAGAAAAGTTATCACAGGGAACATCCCTTCCAAGTTCAAGTTCATCTTCTTCCTAGTTTTGGTAAAAAGGATATTGGATGAGCTCCCCCATGTTAATAATTACCTTAGCCACTTCAAATCCGGTGATGTCCATTTGCACTACTAGGGGTACATCTGGGTCATTTTTCCTCCCCTGTCCCAAGCACGAAGGGATTGAATTCATTGGAGGTGATTATATTTGTGCCAGGCACTACATGGTTAATTTGGAGGTCATCAGCTTTTTGTATGGCTCTTTCCATGGCTTCTCGGGCATTCCTGATGTCTCCTCCTGTTGGTCCTCTAGTTATGGTATCAACCCGACCATAACTCACTACATAATTCCCGTGGTCGTCATACACCATTCCTGGTTCTATATGAACAATCCTATTATTTTCTCCTGCGGGCTTAACATTCTCCTAGGGCTTGGACTTGCCCCCCTCCTAGGAGTCGTTCTAGGACTTGGCCCCCTCTTAAGACTAGGTGCTCTCGTGACGGGCCCGTGGCCCTCACTGGAGACCTCAACCTCAATTCCGCCCTATGCGTCATGCTCGAAGATGAATGGTTTTCCAAGGCATAATCTACCTGGTCCGACCCAAGGGTCAAGTCCACCCTCGGACGCCTTGTCTCTAGATGTGGCGGCGGCATTTCGTTTCCTAGTTTGCTTTTGAACCATGGCTTTTCGTTATCGTTTTCGATAGACGGCGCCAATAGTCTTAGAGAAACCGGATTTTGATTCAACTAGCTGGTCGGATTACGAAACAGGAGCTCGGTCCTATACCAACTCAGAGAGTAGATTAGTGCAAGTTGTTGATTACTTTAACGAGGAGTAAATGCACTCCTATTTATATGCAAATGTCCAGGGGACAAGACTCCGGGTAATCGGAGGTTGGTCGACTCTATTAGAGAGTAGATTATTGCAAGTTGTTGATTACCTCAACGAGGAGTAAATGCACTCCTATTTATAGGCAAACGTCCAGGGGACAAGACTCTGGGTAATCTGAGGTTGGTCGACTCTATTAGATCACAAAATGGTGCCGGAGGATGGTGGCGCGTTTAGGTCATGTGAATGTACTTGCTTTGTCTTAGACGGGGCCCACAGTAGTTGGGAGACCGGGCCTCTAGGGTTGCTCTCTGAGGTCGGTCTCGCTTAATGAGGTTTTGCTGTCTAAATAATGCTTTTACCAGGAGCCCGATAAAAGGGTACCAGAGGTCGAACCACTTCAAGTTCAAGCCCATCATCTCATATTCTGGCATCCCCTCTTTGAGGACCGGAGGTCGGCCCTATCTTAGCTCAGAGGTCGGTCCTGGGTAGAAGGGAACATTGGAGCATTTTAAGTCACCTTAACCCGTTGGTCCTTAGGTCGGACTTATTTATACATATCAGTATCACCTTACTTGTGACTTGTGATTCGTTTATCATTTTTCTCTTGTTCTTTTTCTTTTTTCTTCTTCATCGTCATCTTCTTCTTCTTCTTCTTTTCTTCATGTACACTCGGATGTCTATCATTATCATTTCTTTTCTTCCTGTTTTACTTAATATAAATTTTAAATTCATAATATTAAATTCAATTTATATATCCATTCACTAAATATATATTAAAATAACAACATAAAGTTTTTCTATAATTCGAAAAATTCCTATACTCGCTATATATAAATTATTATTATTTTGAATTAGCCTAGTGGGATCGTCCATGTCCGTGTCCAAAATCAAATATTTCATGGAATATTAATATAATGAGAATTAAGAAGTCAAATCTGAAGTTGAAGCAAACAATGACAGTGGCATGTCCAGACTGCAGACCACATAGTAATCGAATGGCTGTAGATGTTCCCGCCACCCTCCCTCAAAGGGAAAACTAATTTGTCAAATATAATACCATATCATGCATGTCATTATCTTCCCAATGACTAGTTCCTTCATGCGAACCAAATGTGAAATAACATGCACTAGGGTCTAGGGGAATTTACGTAAGAATTTAAAATTAGAGTCTACTATTTTCAAACAATTATTAAACGATTTAATTTGTAGACATTGAATTAAAAAGTTAAAAATTGCTGATTTCATAATACCTATAATATTAATTTCCTATGAAATATAAGCAATGAATTTTATCTCAAATTCTCCATATTCCGTCGGGTGAATGGGATTTTGTTTGAATTACAATTTGAATTTATCCACAAATGATGCATCGCTCCTCCACAATTTGATCTTGCACGTATGTGACTATGGGAGAGAGCCAGAGAGGTCCACTTGTGGGAGCTAGGAACTAGTCAAGGAAAGGAACTTAGTAGCTAGTTTTCATGTGTGAAATAATACACATTGTTTACCAGTTTCTCTTGATCACCAAGTCCCATCTGAAATAAGATATTCAACCGAAAGCTAGAACTAGATTTCAGATGCGCATAAACAATGCAGGACCTCTAGTGGGATCCTTGATCGTGAAATAGTTATACTCCCAATTACTCCCTCATATGTTTATAGCTAATATATATTTTCATACATTTCCGAATTCTAAAGCTAGGTACGTACAATTTTATTACAATGGTTACCAATTCGGCCCATGATCAAGGCTTTTGACTCAAAAAACTACTACACCGTCCTCCAAAAACAACCTTCTAGTCAAAATTACTAAACTAAATATGTACATGTATTTAGGGGATGTATTTTAGGGGTGTTAGGTAATCGAGCTGCTCGCGAAAAAGCTCGGTAAACGTTAAGATCGGGTTCAAACGCGAGCTTGAACCGATCACCTTGACAAAATGATCGAAGCTTGCGAGCTGCTCGCGAGCAATAATTAATTTAATATATATTTATTTATTTACATATACATAAATAATCTTAATGTTCATAGCAGAGGTCTAGATCTATAGGAGACATATAGCTCTCTCTTGACATTTTTTGTCTTCTTGCAAGACTAATGAGTAAGCATTAATTGTCAAGTGAGAGTTTTGGATCCATTAGCAAGATCAGTACTCTCACCATATCAAAAGTATCATTAAGTCCCATTAGGAACTTAAAGATCTTGTCAATGTCCTGCACCTTCTCAAGGTAGCTAGTGACAGTAGTGTCTTTGCAAGTGCAGGTAGGCAATGGCCTGTAATCCTCAAATTCTTCCCATAGATTTGATAGTTTAGTAAAGAAATCTGTGACAGAGGTATTACCTTGTATAACACTGCTCATTTATTGCTGCAAGTGAAAGATACGCACATCATTAGGTTGTGCATATCTGACCTTGAGCTTATGCCAACATTCAGCTGTAGTTTAGCAGTAAAGCAAAGCATTCTTAATGTCTGGTGACACAGAGTGTTTCATCCATGACATGACAATGGTGTTACACCTTAGCCAAGCATCTTTCTTAACATTATCAGCATCAGGAAGAGTGATGGTTCCATCAATGAGTCCTACTTTGTTTCGGATGCTCAGAGACATTAGAAATGCTCTTGACGAAGTATGATAGTTGTTTTTGTTAAGTATGGAGTTATGGCCCCACAGACAGAGTTCTCCAAATGATGGAGATAGAGAGGGCTAAAAGGACTTCATGCTCTGGTGGAGGATTAGGAACAGTCCCAGAGCCAACACCAGTGCCAGTAGGATTATCTTCAGCCATTAGAGTGAGTGTTTAGAGATGTAGTGAGCTTGTAAGTGTGAAAAAATGAGAGCACTGATCCTTGATTTCTTCTTTTATTCAGAAATCTCCAATATGTGGGGTACTTTTTTATTGAGGAACATTCTGTTACATAATGAATTGATTAATTCTACACCTATTTATATGATTAAATTTTTAGATGAGATGTCTTTCGTGTATAAGATCACTTTAAGGTTCAGTGATTGAATCTCACCGTGGAGCTACCACGCATGAGTACCTCTTAAAAACACGTTGAAAGTTGTTCCTAGTAAAACGGTTATAAATGGGTGTTTTATCTGTGTTTTAACTCGTTCTATGTCATCGCAAATTGTTATTAGATAAAAATTAAGATTGAAATGAGCCAATGAATGAACGAAGTATTAACTAAATTAATCTGAATAGAGTAATTTCACACCTCAATATAAGTCCAATTTTTTAAATTTGACGAAATTAAATCACAATCACCTCTATAAAATCCATTCCTTTCCTAACTAAAATTCCAACGAACATGCTAAAGAAACATGACGAGATGATCTAACTTGTAAATTCTAGCATTCTAACTTAGAGAAATAGTCAACTTGAGCAGCCAGCCATCAGCCCATCACCACATGCATGCATACATACAGTACACCCACAGATTCCTATTAATTCATTGGCACAGACGGACGCACACTCACTCCATATATACAGATCAGTTTTGCTGAGTGACATCTCTACTTCCTATTTAATATCACACGTTTAACTACAAAGTACAAACATTGTATATTTAATAATATGATGAAGGGATAATGCAATGCAAATGCACAATAATTGTAATTAAAAGTGTGATGTATAATTACTCAATAATCACCTTTATTATCATTATTAATTTATTTGATTCTTAGGAGTAGCGTTGTGTGTGTTGTGTGGGTGTCAGTCGTAGAGGTAGCCATAATGATAATAACAACGATCTCAAGAAATAAAATAAGAAAAGAAATAGTCGTCCTATAAAGATGGATCGAAAGGTCGGTATCAAGTTAAAGTCTCCTTTCTGAAAATAGAAAGATCGAATGGTCACAGTTGCATTGGCGGTTGCCGCCCAACCGTAAACTATGGAGATCTATTTTACACAAAACAATTACCAACCTAACCGACCACCAATATCTTGCGTCATTCTACCATTGTATTTGTCGGTTAAAAATAAGTACCCTCGAATCAAACTTCACAAAATCCAATGAGAGACGGTATTTCAATAACTTATCTGAAGACGGACCATGGTATCAATAGAATCATTTATGTTATTAATCAAAATGTCTATATTGTTAACGAAATAGGTATTATTGTAATATAAAAAAACACCAATGTTGAAAACATAAGAGTTTTGATTAATAACATCGATGATTTTATTGACAATATAGTTCTGTCTCTAGATAAATTAACTAGAGACCGTCTCTCAGGAGACTAACTCATCAAAATTATGTTGCTTCCTCGTTACTTTCGTAAATCGGATACGGTCTCTAAATAACTTATGTAGAGACGAACTTATATTATCAATAAAAATCATTCATACAAGCGTTTATGTTATTAACTAAATATATTCTTTTGTAATATGAAATAAGATACCTAACGTTTTAATTAATAACATTGATGATTTTACTGACAATATAAGTCCGCTTTTAAATAAGTTAGCTAGAGTTCGTGTCTTATTATACTTTCTCAATCAAAAGATATAACATTAAATATTTCTCACAACGTTGCACTATCAGCCTTCTTTTCTGATTAACTTAACAAGTTACAACCACCACAAAAATAACAAAAATAAAACTAAATAATAACGACAAAAAAAGCATCTTAATTGAATAGGAAAATGAAATATCAGGTTAATATAGTTTGGCAGCTGCTTCCTATATAAACTAGGTTTTGTCCTAAGAGAGGTGCTTTACAAAGTATCTTGAACAAAAAAACCCCATCTGGGTTTTTTTTTCCTTCATTAATTTGATTTCATGCATTAGCTTAGCATTTTTGTTATTGTTTCGATCTAGCTAATATAATCATCCTCTTCTTTTACTTGTATATTTATATGTTTGCTTAATATGAATATTTAGAAATTAATTAAAACTATCACTTTGTGTTAATTATATACCATAGTAATTGCTTAAAATCATACACTGATCTTAATTTACCTGCTACTATAATTCAATTCTCTTTAGAGTTTACATCTTGTGACAAGATTTGAAGTACTCAAGTACTTGTAGTTTGTCAAGAACAAGCTTAAGTATTTCAATGAATACTACAGTGATGTTTCATGGATCTCAAGATCAAAGAATCTCTCCTTACAACAGAATGAGCAGCACTAGAAGCTTCATTTCAAGACCTGATCAACTTGATAATTTTATCATGTTACAGAAAATGGGCATCTTTCAAGCTCCACCACCACCTTTCTTCTCCAACCCCTATCCTTCATTCCCTGTTCACCAACAGCTACCACCTCTACTCCCACTTCCGGCGGCGACTCCACGCCATGCGACTATCGCTCGTGGTCAATCATGCCCCTCAGTAAAGAAGAGAGCCAACTACAACGATATGAAAACAAACAACTTCTTCACCCCCAAGAAAACAAAGCCCCACACCAAAAATGCCAACAAGAATGGCAAGAATTCACCTAAGCTCATGACAGCTTCATCGTTGCCTCCGGCAACTCCTCGGAATGAGGACATTAAGAAAGCTTTGCCTGCTATGCGTCGTGCTGCGCCAACTGATCATGGTGCCAGGCGTTCTATGAGTATGAACGCTGTTAAAGCCGATGGAGAACATTTTGGCACCAACAGCATGTTTTTTGGTTCTGGTGTATTCACAATCTCTCCACCACCAAGCAGCTTGCCTTTGCCCTCTTTCTCGTTGAGGCCGAAGCTAAGCTGCAACTCTCAGGTGGCCATGGTTGATACCGGTGCCACCGATAGTCTCAGGCGATATCTTCAGCTCGGGTGAATATGCTGATTAATGTTCACTTGCTACTAAGTGTGTGTCTACCTTCTATTTTAGTCTCCACCCTATGACTATTTTCCCTTTTGTTTAATTCATGTAATTGTGTGAAGCTCCTGTTGTTTTTGTAAGGAACTGCACAAAAGTATGAAATAGCCATGTTGTATTTTCATGTAACACTTTAATCATAATAAGTTTATAACTCAAGTTTTTACTCCATTGCTTCTTGTGTTTCAACTGCATTAGCTTTTCTATAACTCATGTTGCCCAAGTAAAGATAGATGTTGTGTAAGAAATGAATAAAACTCAAATTAGCCATTCTGAGATATCAAGCATAAGTTATACAAATAGAATAGCCCAGTTATATACAACAGCAAATATATATAAATTGTAAATACTTCTCAAACAAATTTCGAATTGATTACAAGCAGTATTGTTACAATTTTAGTCACCAAAAAAAATCATCAAGTCATGGGATAAAAGTTGCTGATATCTGAGACTCTTTCTGATTTTCCTTGCTAGGATCGAAGATTGAAATTGCATTTCGTATTTAGATACATAATGGAGTCTGTAGTGTCTAAGAGTTTTCGGTCTGTTTATGAGCACACACAGGGCATGAATAGAAGATAGTCTGCCCTTCATCAGCTGATCTAGTCTGCAGATGCAAAAGGAGAAGAAAAGGCTGATCAGAAGAGGTAATAACGATGCTGCGGTGCAGGTGTACAGAATACCAGGCGTAGAATATGACAATGCAAAGAACTAAGTTCACTAACCTGTCTGGCAACGTAAGCCATACCCATGTGCTGGCACGCCCTGCATTTTGCGTTATAATCCTGTAGAAAAAGAGAGAATCAGATGAATTTTCATAATAGTTACTTATTGAAAACGTGACAAAGGGTTTTATGAGTTCTGACCATTTGTTTTAGTTCCTTCTCTTCTTCAATCTCATCAAGTTGAGAAACTCCCAATTTCCTCCTCATATCCTGCAAAAAGATAAATGAGGAACATTTAAAAAATAAAAGCGAAACAAACTTAAGCGGCAGCCTGCAGCCATGGGAGGACAAAGACATATAATGAACATCTCAAATAATTTTGATACAAAAAGAAGCAGAAACCAAGGGCTGAAAATGCACAGAGCGGCTATCTAATCTATCTTCCAGAACTAACATTCTTTTATTTTTCAAGTTGACATGAGTATGTGTCTTGCTCAATGGATTAACCTCTCTGGTTCTGTCTTGCCAGTACGCTCACAAAGCAAAATTTTAAACACAATATTAAATCGTAAGTTTAAACCTAAAACATGAAGGATAAGTATGTGTACCCCTTGATGGATTACCCTCCGACATTCAATCTTGATACAGTTACAGTTTACTAAATTGAATGACATATAAACTATAAAGATGTCTGATCAACTCTTAATTATATCATAGTCAAAGCTCAGCATCTATTTAATATAAATTGTACAAGAATGTCTATTACAAAAGTTGTGAACAACATACCTCAGCACTTATGGTGTACTGGATTTTGTTCTTACCTGAAATAGATGTGATCACAGAAAATGTAAATTAATTAATAGGATACGACGTGGAATGCAAGAACATTCGGAATGCTACATTTCACACACATCGGGAAGACAGGAACCATGAGAAAAAGAAAGATTAAGCAATACGAAACCGTACTAACATATCTAAATATAAAGCATTCCCTTTATGATCCCTGGGAAACAAGATTACAACAAATATTGTATACAAAACTAACTCTCTCATCGAAATAATGAAAAAACAAAAGAAAGGCCCTCTTACCTCTCGGAGAAATATACTAAGTATCTGACAATCTGAGTGGATTATAACAAAATGATTCTCGACTAGAAACCAAAAGGAGCTAAATACTGAGTGTGAGAACGAATATCCATCAGAAATATCGACAAGCACATTCAGAAACCTAAACAAATCCTACAGCAAGTTGAGCGACTCCACTCGCTTCCAAAGCCGGAAATTGACAACTAAAACCTTTTATCCCAGTGTTTCAAGATAGTTCAAACAAGATTCTAAACCATCCCTAGTTTTCAACAACCCGAAACATATCTGAAAAAGTAAACTTTCGCAAAGCTTTTGCAATTCATATCCAACTCTATAAAGAACTTGAAGCAAGCATGTATTCTACTCTAAACTAAGTTATACATAATACTTAAAACAGTAACAGTGCAAGAAACTGGACTTTAAAAAGGAGAAAGGAAGAAGAGGAATTGAGGTAGATGACCTTTGAGGGGCTTTTTGGATTTACAGAGAGGGCATTGAGTAACCTTTGGTTCATCAAATGATAACATTGTTCCGCAAATATTGCAGAACATAAAATCACGCTGATGACTGTATTCCGTCATGATTGATTGTATGATTGAAGCAAGAATTTCAGCTATCTCGAGTTTTTGGAGAAGTGGATTACAAGGAAGAAAAGGGGTTTAGGACTAGGGTTTTAGCAGAGATCGATTGTAATGTTCGGAGCACAAGGAAAATATTATTGGGCTAATTCATTGTTTCCGTATACTTCGACAATTAAAGCCCACTTGTTTTTGTCGGCCCTCCGGACTTTGCTAATTTAACTATTTATAGGCTCTTTGGATAGAGATTGAAGTTAATCGGTTTTAATTGAGTTTTAATAGATGAAGGATAACTAAATTTTAATTGAGTTGTGAATACATGTTTTTAGATAAAGTTAAAATTTTATAGTTTTTGTAGTATTGTTGTATAAGGTGTGTAAGAGCAAAATGATATGTAATACTTTTAAGATTATTTGATAGGTTTTTAAATTATTTGATTGATTTAAAGTTGTTATATTAAAGGAAAAAATAAAGTGAGAGAAAAAGAGTATATAGAGAGAAAATTTAATTGAGTTAGTGAATAAGTGGATGAATTGAAAAGGGGTAATGTTCCGACTGGATTAACATCGCTAGTCAAACAGGAGATGAGAAAGAAAACTTAATTAATGCTTAACGTTAATCTTTACCTGTTTACCCAAATAGCAACTTAAGCTCCACAATTTCGCCAAGTCTGATCTAGATAATAATATTAATAGTTTGTGTAAGAGATTGTTTGGTTGCAAAATGGTAATTGGGAGGGGTAATTGATACGCAATTCAAAACGGGATGAAATAAGACAATCGTAATGGTAATTGGACCAAATACCTTGTTTGATTGCAAAATGAAACATTATAATTGTACTTAATTTTTAAGTACAAAAAAGTACTACTATCAAATAGTTTTTTTTTTTAACAGCCCATACATTAACAACAAAGTCTTACAAAGTACAATCATATGAACGAGAAACTAAACGTGGTGTGGTTGTCCACCTATCTTGATCCAAAATACATATTAGCCACTCAGGGACAGAAAACCACACCACGGAATTGTCTTGGTTAACAACACATCTACAACTACACGCACTACGCGTTTGTCTACTAACACAACAGTTAAAACTAGACTTGTCAAAAGAGCTTCCAAACTTTGCTACTTGGTCTGCGACTTGATTTGCTTCTCTAAACACAAAAGACAGCTTTACATCTTGAAACTTGCACCATAGTAGGTTGATGTCATTAAGCAGCAGCTGATGAGCCCCCTGTACCTTCTTCTCCTGGAGTTGGCTACTGCTCCTGTTGACAATGAAGACAGAGACTTGAGAGTCAGTGAAAAGCCAAACATGTTGATAATTTAGGCTAAAGGCTAAAGCTAGTCCAGCTCGAATTGCCATAAGTTCTGCCACATTGTTTCACTACAAGAATCCATCCGTAACGGGACGGAAAGGGGCGACGGATTTTATCCGTCGCCCCTGTAACGACGGATCGCTACTTGGGGCGACGGATAAAGGTTATCCGTCGCTCTGTAGCGACGGATAAAATTATCCGTCGCTACAGAGCGTTGACAAAAAAAAAAAAAAAAAAAAAAATTAGCGACGGATAGATTTATCCGTCGCTACAAGGCCGGAAAATTTTTAAAAAAAAAAAATTAGCGACGGATAGATCTAGATCTATCCGTCGCTAAAAACCTAAAAAAAATATAATATATCTCCTCCACCACCTCCTTTTCTCCACTACTTCTCCTCTCCTCCTCCTCCCACCACCACCTTTCTCCTCCCACCACCACCATCCTCCACCACCACCATCTCCTCCCACCACCACCATCCTCCACCACCACCATCTCCTCCACCACCTTTCTCCTCCCACCACCACCATCTCCTCCACCACCTCCTTTCCTCCACCACCATCTCACCACCACCACCACCACATCTCTCCTCCCACCACCACCACCATCCTCCACCACCACCATCTCCTCCTCCACCACCTCCTTTCCTCCACCATCCTCCTCCACCACCATCTCCACCACCACCACCTCTCTACTCCCACCACCACCGCACCACCACCCAGCCACCACCACCATCTCCTCCACCACCACCACCCAGCCACCACCACCAACTCCACCACCACCACCACCACCCTTCCACCACCACCACCTCCCACCACCACCTGCACCACACCCACCGCACCACCACTGCCGGAATTAATCCGTATACGAATATAAAAATTCGTATACGGATTTTATTTTTTTTTAAAAAAAAAAAAATGGGGCGACGGATAGATCTATCCGTCGCCCCATAATCATTTTTTTTTTTTAAAAAAAAAGGTCAATCCGTCGTCCAATCCGTCGCGAATTGGACGGCGGTGTTTTATCCGTCGCCATGACTCAGGCGACGGATTTTCTATCCGTCGCCAGAGTTGGGGCGACGGATAGCTGGGCTGTACCGACGGATCTATCCGTCGCTACAGCCCAGATTTTTTGTAGTGTTTGTAGTTCTTCCTATAGATCCGGCAATAGCAGCAACAAAGTTTCCATTAAAATTCCTAAGCACTGCTCCATACCCAACCTTACCCGTATCAGTGAAAACCGACCCATCAACATTAAGAGCAACAAATGGTGATGGAGGAGGTTTCCATTTACATTGAACAATGTTAATACATTTAACAATCTTTGGGTAAGTTTGCTGAATATCAGAAATGTGTCTTTTGATTGAATTTACTACATTGTTAATATTGACTTGGTTGTTCCGGAAAATGTAATCATTCCGCATAAACCAGATAACCCAAACAGTTATAATGAAATTAATCTGGGAAGGTTGATTCATCTGTAGACGGAATACAAGGTCAATTAAAGAACCACTACCTTCCTTCTATCCCACAGGAAGAAAAACCCTTCTAACATATAGGAAAAATTGGCACTCAAAGAAAATATGTTGGTTGTTTCAGGATACTTGTTACAGAAAACACACAAAGGCGAGTTGACAAGCTGGAGACGGAACAATCTTTCGGCAGTAGGAAGCCTTTCCCAAATTCCCAACCATAAAAACATTTTAATTCTCGGGAAGATTTTTAGTTTCCACAAACGATTCCACGGTAACCAGGGTGAAAGCGTATTGTTTTTAATGTAAAGTGCTAAATAAGTTGATTTTAAAGAGAAGTTCAAATTGTGGTCCCAAGGCCAGACCAGTTTATCTTGGCTTTCAACCAAAGATAAAGGAATTCCTTTAATTGATTGCACAATTTCTTCAGTTACATCATTCCTTAATAAGTCCAAATGCCAACTTCCATTGTTAAGAAACTGACTAACCTTTAAACCCATAGGATGGTGCAAATTGTCATAATGGCTTAAAGGTAGTTTAAAAACCCAGTTGCTATGCCAAAATCAATATTATGACCATTTCCCACCTGCCAACCCATAAGATCTTTGAAACTTGGTATTAGTTTAACAATATTTCTCCAGATCCAACTTATAGAAGGGAACACTTGGACATCCAAAATTGAACCATTAGGGAAATATTTCTGTTTGAGAACCCTAGCACATAAAGAATCTGGATTTTTAATAATTCTCCAAATATATTTTAGCAGAAAAGCCTGGTTTAGCAAAGATAAGTTTCGCAAACCCAAACCTCCCATACTTTTAGGTGAGCACACAACTTTCCAGCTAACTTTGTGATTCCCTTTTTTAAACTTGGAAGCAGACCAAAGAAAATTAGAATTAAGAGTATCAATTTTGTGAAGAGTATACTCCGGGATTTTTGCAAAAGACATCGTATAGCTAGGTATAGCATTAGTTACTGATTGAATTTAAAATTCTTTTCCCCGCATAAGATAAAAAAACGATTATACCAAATATTAATCTTTGCTTGGACTCTGTCAACAATACTATGGAAAAGGTCAATTTTCTTCTGTCCAAACAGAAAAGGTACTCCTAAATATTTATCTTGCTTTTTATTAAAGACTACCCCTAAAAAGTCCATGGCAAAATGCTTTATATTAACATGCGTATTTGGGGAAAAAAGGACTCTCGATTTCTCCCAACAAACATATTGACCCGAAGCCCTACCATAGATCTGGAGACAATTAAAGAGAGTCTTAATTGAGTTCTTACCAGCTTTGCAAAAAACTAAGCAATCGTCTGCAAAGCATAAAATTGGGATAGCAGCACCAGATCTACTAGACTTTAAAGGCGTAATCAACTTAGTATCAACAAAATCCCATAATTTATGAATGAACAACTCCTGACATAAAATAAAGAGATACGGAGATAACAGATCTCCTTGTCTTATACCTCTAGTAGGAGTCCATTTATCAGATACCACTTTGTTTACTTTAACTTGATAAGAAACAGTGGTAACACATTTTTCAATCCAACTAATAACTTGCGGATGAAAATTAAATTTTCTTAAAGCCATAAACAAAAAAGGCCATTCAATATGGTCGTAATCTTTAGCAATATCTAATTTCAAGGCCATATAACTAGTTTTAGATTTCTTTTTCTTATTCATTGTATGAAGTAATTCATGAGCCAATACAATATTATCCGTAATCTGGCGCCCCGGAACAAAAGCATTTTGAAAAGGCGAAACTAATTTAGATAAAAACGGCCTAATCCTATTTACTAGGATTTTAGAAATAATTTTATAACTTACATTACATAAACTAATAGGCCTAAAATGAGTGGGGTCCAGAGGGTTATCTTTTTTCGGAATAAGTACAATTTCCGTACTATTAGAATTTATATCCATCTTTCCAGATTGAAAAAACATTTTAACCCATGTACAAACCCGGGGGCCCACCACATCCCAGTTTTTCTGATAAAAGAACGCATTAAAACCATCTGGTCCCGGAGCCTTATCTGGCCCTATAGAAAAAATGGCCTCCCTAACTTCGATATCATCAACAGGCCTCAAAATGCATTGATTATAAACAGAAGACAAAGTAGGAGTTTGTAATCTTGTAAAAGGCCCTAGAACAGGAGACTGAGATTGACTTTGTTGCTCAAAAAAGGATTTAAATTCAAGACACATTAAGTTAGGATCAGTAATCCAGTCTCCAGTACCATTCTTAATGCCATGGATCAGATTTCTACGTCTTTGGGAAGAGGCCAAGGCGTGAAAATATTTAGTATTTGCGTCACCTTGGCCCAACTTTTTCCTACGCGCTCTTTGGGCCCAAAAACAACGTTTTTGTTCCAATAAGGAATTAATTTCATTTCTCAAATTGTTCCAATAAGGAATTAATTTCATTTCTCAAATTAATTTCAATAAGCCCATAAACAGAAGGATTAGTATGAATTTTATGATCAATTTCTTCTAACTCTTTATTGACATGCTTTAAATTAGAATTAAGCTCTTTTAAATCGGCAAGTGGCCATTTCATAATCTCTTTTGCTAATCTCTTATTAATACTAGGAATATTAACATCATTTGGATCAATTGTTTGCCAAAAATCATTAAAGTTTTGTTTAAAATTATTATTCATACACCACATATTTTCAAATCTAAAGGTTTTGGCGGGAGCTTCAAATCAGTTTGAGTATCTATTAAAATAGGTTTATGGTCCGACGTGGATATACTAAGATGTCGAACTACAGTATTTGGGAATTTTCTCAACCAACCTAAATTACCTAACGCTCTATCCAAACGTCCACAAATATAATTACCCGCATAGCACCTATTCGACCAAGTAAAAAAAAAGCTCCGCAGAAACCCAAATCTTGCAATCCACATTTTGCTAAACAGTCCCTAAATGCAGCTATTCTGCTCCAACTAGCTCGATTACCACCACACTTTTCAAAAGGATCAAGGACTGAATTAAAGTCGTCGGCTACAAGCCAAGGATCATTAATAGAATTACTTAAAGCAATTAACTGTTGCCATACCTGAGGCTGCTCAGCCGGAGCAGGGAATTGGTAAACAGACGAAAATTCACCGGAAATGGCTGAGCTGGATGGACCGTATTAACATGGTAAACCCTTTCATTTATCTTGTGCTCCCTGATATCCACTTCTTCTGCATTGTAAAGAACCCAGTACCCACCCCTTCTTGGCGCATCCAATGGAGGAGAAAATATAGCCGAGTTCGAGTAAGGCAGGCTCCTAATAATCTCCTCCGACCTTTGGTAAGTTGTCCTCGTATCAATTACGATGGTCATGATAGGTTGATACTGTGTTATTAAATTCCTCAACGCATTTTGAAACTCCTGACACCCCGCACCTCTCGCGTTCCATACCAAATGGGACCCCGGGCTCTGGAGGGACGCCTGGGTTGGGAAGTTCGTTATCGACATCCACTCTAGTCGCTGGGGGTTGGGAGAAAGAGACCTTCCTGGAGACATTGTTGTCTTGAGCAAAGTTATCTTGAGTATTTTTATCAAGAGAAAAAACACTGCGTTGGCTATTTTTGTGAGAATGTGAAGGGTTATCTGAGAAGAAAACAGGTCTATAAATGACTAGGGCTTTGCAATTGTTATGATTACTCTCCCACTCATTACAAGAAGGAAAGGCGTGCAAATTTCCCCCATGAGCACCTATAGACACAGAATTGGGTAATTTTGCATGGGAAGCTGCATTTAAGTCTGGAGAAATCTGAAGAGACTCTATGTTATTTTCAACTGGGTCCCTACTTCGAGAAAGTGACATATAATTGGGTTTATGTTGAGAATTAGGGACTTGTTCTGTATCCTTGGACTTATTTTTCTGTTGGGCTAATCGTATACTCTTTTCAACCAGAATTGTCCCATTAGGCCCAACCAAATTATTCTCCTCCAAGAGGCTTGTATCTTTAATGTGTTGCTTGGGCTTAGCCACCCATTTCTTCTTGAGGCCCAAATGACTTGGCCCAGCTTTAACTTGTCCAACACCACTGTCATCCTCCACACGCATCGAGAATCTATTGACCAGTGAAGAGACAATTCTAGTTGGTGCAGTTGACGGTGGAAAACCACCATCCCTGCACAGTCCTTGTTGCCGTGAATTTTCGCTCCTCCGCCTCACAAAGGGTTTTTTCACTGCCGTTTGCCATGGCGAACTAGGTGCATCTGCTTCCTTGTTCGGCTTTGCTTGTTGATCTTCCAAAATCATAGGTTGAGCCTGGATTGAGCTCTGTTTTCCACAGCTTGTTGCTACATGGACAATCATAGCAAAAAGCACCCTGTAGTTCATAAACCACAGGTTGAATCCTGTTTCCCACCTGTATTTTCGGAACTAAAGGATTGCCAATATCAACGTCGATACATATCCTAGCATATCTACCACGATTCCCAGATGCAGTGTTACTATCCAGCTTAATTGGCTTCCCCAGCACGCATCCGATTTTGTGCAAAGCTTTCGGGTGATATAGCTTTACCGGCAATTCAGGTAGCTGAACCCAAAGCACTATGTTCTGCATCTTATCTTGCGTAGGATCGAAGCCCGGTTTCCATCTCTGTACCGCCAAGTAATAATCAAACAGGAACCAAGGCCCTCCTGCCAAAGCTTTAAGATAATCCTCCTCATAAGAAAATAATAGAACATAGAAACCTTTCCCCAAAGGGGTGACCTGGATATTACCTGCAGTCTTCACACACCTTTCAGGTGTTTCTCAATCTGAAGGATTACCCTTGTGATACCCACCGTCTGTATAAGCAGAGCACGAGACCACGGCTTAGAAAATACCTGTAATTCCTCCTCCGAGAAAGTGACAAACGGAATTGATTCATTTACTGGCGCTGCTTGAGTGTAATCATCAAACGCAGGTAACTTCTCCAGCGAAATGAACCATTCATCAAAATATCGGTGCACCGTAGAGCTTTGAAGTTTGTCTTTAAAAGAGCAAGGTGTGCCTGTTGTTCGGTTGTGTTGGTTTGAATCTGTATTAGACTCTGGCCGATTTGATCTTAAATGATCCGGTGGTTCCGGTGGCTGTTCTAGCCTGTTAAGACTAGAAGAAGTAGGGAGAGAGCTAGAAGGTTTGGGAAGCATAGAGAGAGAATCTTTTTACTATCAAATAGTTTTTCAAGGACAATGTGGACTTTTTTTAAGGAGTCAAATTACCTCTTTTGAAAAATCCAGAAAGAGGTAATTGTAGTGCAACCAGAATGATAATTTGAATTACCTTTTCATTTTGGGCTTAGTTTTACAACCAAGCACGGTACTTGGGCATGGGGCTCATGAATTAGCCCAATTACCCCTTAAACCAAACACTCTCTAAGATTAATGAGTAAGTCTCATGTAGTAAAGATTAAAACAGTACAAGCAAACATTAAGATTATTAATATGAACGTAGAATGTTTAGTTCAGAATATAGGTGTTCTTCATAAATAAAAAATTGCATTTTGTTAACAATATAGTAGATGTTTTATTAAGATACTTTCATAAACAATATAGGTTCGTCTATGTCCAAATTAAATATAGACGATTTTCAACAAGACTTTGTGAAGATCAATAGCCATATTAATTGGAACCCTTTCCCAACTCCGGTGAGCTTTCATTTCTTAAAGGTTTGCAAACTTTTATAAGGGACTGAATCAATATCATATATTTAACTAAAGAAAACATTGTATTTACTTAAAACATGGTGTGCTCAATAAACATGTACTTCATTTGTCTCGCATAACTTCATAATTGTCTCACATAACTTCATGCATTATAAACAAATTGCACATTTTACTACTAAAAGTACACTTATTTCCACATTTTCAACTCTTATCGTTAAGTTAATATTGTTTATTATTTGTGAGTGTGGGGTAGCTTCCTTTTTAATAATGTATGAAGTTTCGTGACGACTAAAAATATCAAATATATGAGTTTTGCGTGACGCGTAAATACTAAATCATATAGTAAAAATAATTTAAAACAATTATTTTCAAAATATAACCATTAGAGTAAGTCTCCTGAGAGACTAAAAGTGACAGACAAGCATTACAGTTATATTTAAAAATATTTGAGGTTTTACTAAGAACATCGGTGATATACATATACATAAAAAATGATATAAAATATCAATTCATAGAATATTACTGATATTGTTTAAAACATCATACATATACTTAAGAATAGGGCCTACTTAAGAATATCAATATGTCTCTCAGATCTCTCACTAATACACGTCTCTTCTAATTCTTTGTGTAACCATTATAAATAAATAATATTTCCTCAGTCTCTTATTAAACTTTTCGCGGGTCCGGACACAAGTTTTAAAATAAAAGTGAATAAAGTAGGAGATATGGTGAATCAAGTAGAAAAAAGAGTGAATAAAGTATGAGAGATAGTGAATAAAATAGGAGAAATAATGAATAAAATATGACAGGGAGTGAATAAAGTATGAGAGAATTTTCATTTGAAGGATGTAAACTTGAAATCGGGACGTTTGAAAATAGAATATGGGAAGCTGAATCGGGGAGGAGGGAGTATAATTTTTAAATTATTTTTTTGTTATGATTTAGCATTAATTTATAGTTAGACGAAAGTTAAAGAAAAAAAATCAACATAAATGAAATTGAAACTTTAATTCGGGACGGAGGAAGTAGTATGTAAAATTTCTTTTGTTTATACACATTTGACAATGAAGCAACTTATGTGACATAAAAATGGATAGTATTCGATCCATTATTTGTAAAAGACCATCTCTCACGGTGATCAAATCAAACATAACATATTTTGTTACAAACATCACATGTCTAATGCCGGTAATACAAGTATAATACATGTTTCTACTTAAATACTAATTATATTGAATTAGTCTCCTAGAAACAGTATATCACAAAAGTTTATATTTTACTAAATATTAGAGGAAAAAAGTAAAGAAAAGAAAAATCAAGGTAAATAAGAATACAAATATTTTGGATGAGACGTTTATTAGTGAGAAACCTAATATACAGATTGATATTTTATGTATATGTATATCATCAATCGATGTTCTTAATAAAACCTTTAATGTTTTTGAGTATAACTATAATATTTGTCCGTCTATTTTAATCTTTCCATAATACCGTATTTTATGAGATTGAGAAGAACATGTCAAACAATCGAATTAACAAATGGAGTAGAACATAACTGTAAATTAGAATAATGTGACAGACAATAGATGGGCAGGTAAACGATCTCACTTCTTCCTCATTTTCCTGCCTTGATACGAGTTGATTTTTCTTCTGGCACTTTTCCACCATGAGAAGAGACTTTATTTTTAACCTCTTCAATCAACTAAAATATTCATTTCATCACAAGAAAATCACAACTTACCAGCGCCAAAGCGTCTAGCTACGCCCACTTTACAAAATAATGAGCGAGATTAAAAGAGAGCAAAATGAGAGAAGCTTATATGTACTGCCAAGGAAAAGAACTATACAAGCCCATATTCTGTATACAATGCATGACATTATCATGAGGAAGCCACTACATTTGTAGCTTTCACAGCCTACAAAATGCCAGCTCCACGCTTGAGGTGCACACGCAAATCTTTCCGTTTCAAAAGAAGCATCAATACATCACAACTTAACAGGTTCATATTTCTCTCCCATAGCACCGCCTTTTTGTTTTTGAAATTGAATATATCGCAAAGTGCTTGTGAAGAAAGCATCTTTACAAGGACTGGGAATAGTACTATCAGTCTGCATCTCCGTTTTGATTAGTTCTATGAGGCCCTGAATCACTGATGTCGTAATCTGAGGGTTCCCCTTTTCAAAATAATAGAGGTACCTGCAGCATGTTCAATAGAGGAAAGCAGAAGATAGCAAAGAAGAAACAGCATTAGCAAGAGCCAACACTAAATCCAGTACACTGATGACTGATGGGCAGCTAATAAGTAATAAGAGTCTCGTTTACGAACTTGTTCAGTATTTCGACAAAGAGTGTCACTGGCCCACCACTACCCCGAGTAACATTTGCCATCTGTTGAGCAGCATTTGCAATCCTTAGTGATCTTTTTAAGCAAAGCAAAACCCTGTAATGTAAAATGGTCAACATGTCAATTGTCAAGTTTAGTATGGTAGACTTACAGAAAGCATATAATTTATCAGCTACACAAGAATGCGTTCAGGGTCAGTTTGAAAAATAAACATGATAATATAATCCAAGTTACATTTTTAGACCAATTACACGTAGGACAAAATTTGGAGCAGAATAATAAACTAAATATGAGCCCCAAGTATATAAATACGTTGGTCTCTTAAAGTGTGCTGACCAAATATGATAGAAAAAGATTAGATTATGTTTCATTGTTAGATGATCTCAATAATTATATGATTCTCACCTTTCTCCATCCTTAATCCCATCATGATCTTCAACCCAGAAAAGATGTGAACATGCATAAACTGCTCTACACTGATCCGATTTCTTTAGAAGTTTTGCGGAATACTGAACAAACAATATAACCAAAGTTAGGTGCAGGATGAAGTTTTTATGGAAAGCTCTAGCCAAAAGTTGTGCTATTACCCCTGTGGCTTTATGAGTCAGTGTGTCTCTGTTCTCAACACCAAATACATTCATTCTCTGCAGAGTCCCAATTATTAGGTGTATAGCTGTCACCTGCGCCTTAGAATCCTAGCAAATGCAGGACAATAAATAAGTTACATGTAAATGAAACTGGCTCAAATCTATGAGATGAGTTATATTTGACAAATACCGCAACTTCTTCCTCGTACAGAACAAAAGCTTGAGTAAAGAAGTCATAAGCCACTGGCTCGAGATCACAATCATTAGCTGCCTGGAAATGTTATTTTGCAACACAGTTGTTAATCTTTATGCATAACCAGTAATAACATAAACAATGTTCTAGCAAGTGAAGAAGTCTAGGTTGAGCAGCTTGTTATACTTGCTTCACATCATACCATATCAAAGTGTGCCTGCAAAATTACGAACTAGACATTCTAGACACAACATAAGCATTTATCAGAGGCATAATACTAACATTCATTCAAAGTTCTTCAAGTACATGATCTGGTTGTCCAGATTATATCGTCATCAGTTTTGAAGGTGAAATTTTATGGCCACGGTGAGTGCTGTCTGCCATTCACTTAACCATCTTCCTCAATTGTAGATTTGAACATTACTTTTACTTGAGATGTTCCTAACTTTGCTAATAGTACCCAACATCCATTTGAGAGAGCTCACTAACAATAAAACTTTTACCTCCGCACATTGCAAGTACAACCGCAAAGCCAGTTCAGGTGACGGAACAACTTCAAGAGCCTCAATAATCTGCGAGAAATAAAATAAGTATTCTTATCAACCTTGTCGATAAGGTATTCCGTAATCATAATGCAGGATATCATGAATGAGTAGGACAATGTACACTCTGAAGCTCAGAAATTTGTGTATTTTATTCATGGTTGTTCTGCATCTAGTATAAATTGCCCTTAATTTAATGGAGCAAGCGCATGTGATTGTTTTTAGCAATAGTTTAGCTACAGCCGAGGATATAAAACTGAAACCTAATTCAACTGAGCCATGATCATCTTAATGGTAAGGTAGTAACTAGTAAGGTTCCATCAGTTCTCATGGGCACTGAAGACGCACCTTAACGAGCTAGTATCACAAGACCTAACATCTTCTGAAAGACATATAGTGCCTGAAACAGTGTACAATTCAAATTCAACCAGGAAAGGATGGAATGTGTCTTACTTGATTAAGAAGCTGAAATATTTTCTTCGGGGTGGCTGGGACTTCTTCTCCAGCAACATCTCCATCTTGGCCTTGCAATCTCCTAACCAACTAAACCAGAAGAAATCCGGCAAACATAACAAGGTGTTACTAGCAGATAAGATGATATCAGTCACCAGTGCAACACCATTATTAAATTTCAAGTTGTGGTATTAAATGGTTTCCACAAGCTAGTATCAACTACGACACCACCATTTTTCAGGAGTCGTGAATGAAATTGGGCAAGTGAGCTAATTTTAATCACAAATTTTTCAGTAAAAAATCCTAATCATCCATTCAAGTCAAGTATACATTTAAGATAATAAATTTGTATCACTATCATGTTGCTAGAAGGATACAGGAAAAACCAAGTCCAAGAAAACATACCTTGAGGGTGGAGAAAACTAGAGGAGGAACTGTAAAAGGTAGTCGTTTTGGACCCCCAACCCTTATATGCTTCCATACAGCACATATAATCTGATAAGGTAGCATAGAGATATGATTGCAGCAGACAAAACACATACAAAAGGAAAGTGAAACAATTCAGCATAAGCACAAAAGATTAGGAGCATTTGAAATCCATTCTCCAGTGATGAGCCGTTTCCTACAAAATAACTTTAAACTTTGAACAGAAAGATCGTCTTCAGTATATGCCACACAATGTGCAACCAGTGTTTTTAGCATGGCTGTTTCTAATTCTTATTTGTCTGATATGTTATCTTCCTTCTCTAGACTGCCCATCTTATCTATGTTTCCATCTCGTCAATGTTTCTCTCAGTTAATATACCCATTTTCCACAATTCTTCTCGAATCACCATCAATCTGGCACCTAAATTGATATCAGTTTCGCATCAAAGCCAGTTTTGTATTATTTTATTTTTGTTGTGCAATAAATTTTTCCCCTGTTTTCTAGATACACCTGTTAACAAACTGTAAATAAATTACTTAACTAGTAGTACAATATATTATTCCTCGAACAATTCCTAATTTCCTATGTTATGTAAACTACCAAACGCAATATTCTAAATCCTCACAGCCTGTAATAGATAAACTACTAATATGCTCCTACTGCAACTCAGCTTAAGTTTCCACCAATAGTTCTTACTATCTCTTGGCCACCAATTCACAGTTACTACAACTCAAACACGGAATCGTCCAATGCTTTATAGCTGAAAAACCAACTTCAAGTGGTATAAACGGGAATGGGATCATACGCGAGGATGAGTAACACAAGATAATACTACCTTTAACATCTCTTCTGGGTCTTCATTATGCAAAACGTGCATGAGGCGAGCAACATAATTTTGCTCCTCGCTGAAATCCTCTTCATCAAGCTGTAATCGAAACCACAAGGAAAGGAACTTCATAATGCTGCACTACAGTAATGAGAAGCAATGGAAAATATAGCCCAAAAAAAAGAAAAGGAAAGAACTGAGTTTCTTTTAAACCACGGAAACCTTGAATATTAGTAAAACTGGGAGGACAATTTCTACATACCTCATCTGTAGAAATTCCATCTAAATCCTTTATGAGCCCTTTGATCAGTTCAAATAGGACCTCAACCTAAAAAGTAGATTAACACAATAATCATGCCAGGAGAAAACCATAGCTAAACATAAATGAATCAAGGTCAAAGAGGCTTTACCTTATCAGAAGTCGAAACATATGTTTTGTTTTTCATTATGCTTTGGATGATAACCATTGCCATGATTTTATTTGTTCCAGCATCAAGGTGATCCATTACACGAGGGTAATTAGACAATGTAAGAGCTGTGACAATGTCGTTATATTTATCTAGAGGAGCACTCAGGAGTGCAACAACCTGCTTTGTTGCTTTGCTATCTTCAAGTTTGGGTCTCCCTGATAATCTTCTGACACAAGCTCCCTGTCAAAAAATAAATGAATAAATAAACAAAAGGAGCATACAGCTTATGAGATTTACTTGGCATTCTCATAATGAATGTGAAGTGGTTATGTATTACTTAATGCAATTCCTCTAAATTCCATGTACCCATGATCAATGCAACAAACAGTAAACTTCGTACTGAGATGTAATAAAATGGTGGGTTGGCAAGTTTCTTGATAAATATCCCCAATGTAACCTGACTACAAGCTTTTGAAGCAGACCAACAGACAACAGGTCTATGAAGGTGCTAAAGCCTAAAAGTCTTAATTGAGCATGTGACCCAAAAAGAGAACATACCAGCACTTGGTCCACATAATCCAGACGGTCAGGATGAACACGAAGGGTGAATGTCAGAAGCGAGACATATAAAGCAATTGCTCCAACAACATCCATATCAACTTTTGCTTCAATGACCTGCACGAGAGACCATCTAATATTTTTATGTCATAGACATGCGACTGCGTGGCTTACAGATCATGTGAAAAAACACAAGTTCCCCACACAACCTATCCTGTATGCATGTTAAACAAAAAGCATCATATTTTACCCCAACGTCCCATTCATGTAAATCACATTTCTCAGTGGATCCATTCACAACCCCCTGGTCATAAGGGTGTTTTAGGAAGTACTCCCTCCGCCTCAGAACAAATGTATGTATTCCATTTATATATGTCCCATTATATATGTCTTGTTTCTTTTTTTGGCAAAATCGTATCCCTTAAACTTGCATACAATGCAAGTTTTAGTTTGTTTAATTAACCTAATTAAACAACCAAATCATATCATTAACCATAAAAAATGCAATTGTAAACCAAATAAACCACAAATCAAGATTTATTACTATATTTCTCATACTTAATCTCCGTGCCTAGAATCAAACATGATATTTGTCCGGGGACGGAGGGAGCAAATGATTAAATGTACAACACTTGTGACTGGATATTTTCCTTTATCAACACAATGAAGTTTTACTTTCAAGTATAATGGATTTTTTTTAAATTCCTGATACAGAAGTAATTTGTACTTATAATAAGCATCTATTTTAGCTGTATTTATCAGCAAGCAATTTCAACATTCTGAGCAAATAATCAGAATGGAAGAACAACCTTCCTTGCAGAAATGGACAGAAACACATGCAAAGATCGACAATCTTCCTCAATAATACTACACTTGGCAAAACTCAGGAAAAAAAGAGTTCGATTTAGTTATTTACCTTTCCAATTGCATTGCTCAACTTGGCAAATGCTTCAACTTGTAAAAATTCTGGTAATACCTGTAATAGAAGAAATTAGTCAAAAGACATCAAGAGATATCATAGTAGTTGTTGAGAAGTCTGCCCATGACTCACTTCTGGACTTGAGGCAGCATAGTTTGACAACCTCTCCATCAGTTGTGACAGCACTGTTTTGAGGTCAACCGTAGGCTGTTAATATAAATGGAGCAACATCACAAAAATTATTGAATAATCCATAGATGATTCTGTTTTCCATCAAATGATTAGACGAGTGACAGGAAGTTGTGAGTTACGAAATAGGAGTATAAAGGTATCATACAAGACAAGCAGTATTGTGCCAAATCCAGAGACCTAAACACTATTGTCCTTATCGAATTCCCCAAAAAGAAGTACCCTGGTCTTACAAAATTGAATCTGAATATTTAGGAGAACTACAGACGGCATACCAAAGCCTCTTTCCTAAGAGGTCAACAGAAGTTACGGGTAAAGTATGGATTAATAATGTTTTTCATCATGACCTCACTAATGATCAATTTTAGAGCACAGGTTTACCCTTTATGTGTTGCAGTATATTCATGATTTGTCATCAAAGAAACAGGAATTATAAGAAGATAGTTGAGCCCTTTCATTATTACAACTACAATATAGCAAGTTGGCAGTTAAATGGACTAGCCATACTTGTCCAGAAACATAAGTACTCCCTTGCCCCGACAAGCATGTCCTCTTAATTTCTGGCACTGCTTTTAAGACAATTAATAATTTATTGTTTGTTGTAGGCGAAAGAAATTATAAAGAATAGAAAAAGTACGAGAGATATGAGAGAGAAATGATAAAGAATGGAAAAAGTATGAGAGATAGATAATAACGAATAGTGGTTACTGGGGTTTCCTCTTTTGCTATTTTGGGTATGGGACTATATTAACGAGACAGCCATAAAAGGAAAGAGGGACATGCTTAGCAGGACGGAGAAGGTATTATTTTTCACTTCCGTATTTGGGATTCGAAAATTGTTAGGGTACCAAACTAGGGGCAGCTCTCCCTGTTTCCCCCCTTAACAAATCCGATACTTGATGAGACCACGTTGGAGGGGCCTCAAAACACCTGACAACTTGAGCCAACATCTGTTTGGTCAGTTCATGTTAAATGATAGACTACCAGTGATGTTTTTATATAGAGGTGAAGTTTTCCACAAAACATCATAGCCATAATACACATTGTCCCATTTCGATTGCATCCAATACCAGCATACACTGTTTTTCTTTTACATTGTAACTTAGTGACACTTTACCATAGGCTTCCATCAGATAATAGCATGTAGAATTCATCCCTACCACACCATAGTTTTAGCATGCACCAATCTTACTCAATGTCGGTACTAAGATATAAGAGGCTGACACCTTTAAAATAATGACAACTAAACTAAGGCCTGTGCCATAACAATGACAACTAAAGATGATGTCGAGTCGAGTGCGTAAAAGGGCATAATCTGAGAGAATTAATAAGTATTGAACAGTTTAATACTTACTTGAAGTTGGGGACAAGCACCCAATAACGTCTCGAGCGTCTGCAAGTGGTACTCATCTGGAAAGACCTGAATTATGCAGTCCACCAAATAAAATTGGGCTAGATCATCCTTGCAATTAACGATCTGCAAGAACATTTTGACTGCATGTCTTAGAGGAAAGTATTTTAATAGAAAAAATTTATGTACACGAGAAAAAGGTCCCGTAGATAGTGAAACAACCTGCTCCAAGACTCTAGGAAGTACAGTGTCTTTGTATATTTCGAGGTCTACACCCTCTATCTGACTAAGGACATGCAAGTTTTTCCCAACCTAAATCAAAAGACATAGAGGATAAAAAACTACAGGAACTAAATAGTTTAATCACAAATAAGATAAGTGACATTATAATCATGACATTACAAGATCACGCAGTTCATTTCTTTCCCTTTCCAATTTCTCTTTTTCCCTAAGAGGTCCCTGCAGACCAGAATCAGGTGTTAACTTGGGATCATTAAATCAGATGAATGAATCATAAGCAGTTAAGTGCCAACACTTCCCCTAAACATTCTGTTTGTGATACTTAAACGCTTCCTGCCTGGAAGCTTTCCAGTTCCATACATTCAAAGGAGTTATTAACAGATTACAGAAATTCCAACAAACCTGGTGCTGCATCCGAACCCATAATTTATTCATTTCTGTGAAATTCTGCAGCACGAATTCTACAGCATCCATGACAGTGTCACCTTCACTATATGCAAGGTAATGGAGTCACTTAGAAAAAGGAAAAGCAAAAATCAATACAGATACATCAAGCCATAATTATGAGTTCTTATCGGGAAATATTGAATCATATATGAAGGTCAATAGAGAAGCATCCAACTCTTCTAGCCCAGAGGTTTGTTTCGTTGACAACACAGTGGTGTATTCCTTTTACCATGAGCACACATGAAGATCAGGAAGCTTTCATCATAAATTTACATGTAAATGGTACAAAGTTTAGGTGCAACATTAAGAAAGGCAAAATGGCATGCATGCCCCAGACAAAAGGTTGTTCCATGCACCATATACTGTGGAACAGCAAAAAATGGAAGGTTTACAGAAACATCTCCTATGCAGAAATGGTGCCAACGATTTTAATTCAGAGGTGGAAATATTATTAGAGTGGTAAGAGGATCATAAGAACATATTTGACAAAAGATGAGCTAGAACAAACTTCCGCGATATGATATGACGCCCCGCCTTAAGACGGAGGATTTATTTGGTACAGAAATTCTCAATTCTTCGGATATTTGTTCTTATGGGCATTATGAACACGCTTACTGATTTTTAACTAAATAACGACTACACACAGCAAATTGTATCCAGTTATATAAAATATAGATAGATCCCCGTACCCTTCATACTCAGAACCAATGTCTGGTAATTTATCTCTGCTAACTTGAGAAAGATAACTCCTCAAAAAGAGCCCCCGTATGGGATGTTGAACAGCGCGACACATTTCCACAAGATCTTTCAGAACATCCTTTGCAGGAGCCTCCTTCGATTTTATATAAACAGATCCAACTGTACATAAGAGATACCTAATATGTTGGCAAAGGAAACATTGTGCACATTAAGAGATCCTATAATGCAATTGACATGGAGTATAAACCAGAATTGGAAATTCATGAAACTTGTGGAAGTCAGACTATAATCAGTATAGACTAACCAGAATTTAGGTCCTTTGAAATCCTAACAAGGTTACATTACATCCAATTATAGGACATGTGTCACTAATGGACGCACATTTAATATGTAAAGCAAGATATTCAAGGGTCAATAATTAATGGAGAAATCTTATGCCATAAAAAGTTCAAGCCAGATGAATAGGCTGAGATTTAGAATCAGATCATGACAAATCCGAAACTAGAAAAAGAAAGTATTACCCTAAGCCTTTACACACCTAGACATGCATGAAGCAGCTAAAAATAAGATTATACAGCATGTATTCAAATTAATAAGCAAATGAAGGCTCAAAAGAGAACAACAAGAACCACAGAGCTCAAATAACAGCTGAATCACAAAAACACTTACAATCTAGGCAAAATGTTCCCAGCATGCTGAACAAGCTCATACAAATCAACTACAGGACAACCATGCCGATCTTCATCCTTGAAGAACATCTCCAACCCCCGCAGCTCATCAAACGCGCGCATATCTACAACAATACAGCCAAAAATCACAACAAAACCTAAATTGCAAAAATTAAAATAGCTTCAAACACATTAATCACAGAAAACTGCAGAAATGGATCTGAGGAACCTTACAGAGCTCGTAATACTTGTGCGGCGTGAGTCTCGAAGTTCGTAGCTCGGACAGCAACAGCGCCGAGTACTTGAGAGCTTCTCTGAGATTATTTGCGTCCTGAAGCGACACATAAATGAGAATTTAGCCATTTAGGGCTCTAATTTTGATCAATTGATGAGATGAGGATCGGATTGGGAGGAAATGATGAATGATTACCAGAGCGCGATGCAGATAGAAGGCGTTGTGCTGTATTCCGGCGATTCCTTCGGCAAGCCATTTCTCCTCGTCGTCGATTCCGTTCGATATCAACATTTTCCTGCTTCGGTTTGTTTGTGTTCACTCTGCGACTCTGATCAGCACGACGACGATTTCAGTTGGGGATGACGGCACATGACTTGGCACGTACTATTTTCATTTCCTCGTTGTCCTTTTTTATTTCCTTCGATTATTTCCTACTCGACTTTTTCTTTTCTTTTTCGAAATTCGACCGGTATATTAGTATGAGTAGGTCTCCTAAGAGACAACCCTTAGATAAAGACACATACTTTCTATATATTACATATTAACTCCAATTAAAAATTAGTTGCCAAAAACACCCAGTAGGAAGGTGGGTGGACTATAATGAATTGGGACTATAGTTATCTGGTCGATAAAATCAAAAAACTTAGCTCAAAACCCTCAGCTCACACTCATTAATGATGCCGCTTTCTCTCTCTTCTTTCTCTCTCTACGCTCGCCATTGATGATCGATCAGAAGAGCTGCGATTCCCGTTTGAAATCGTCGGAAATCAACCGGTAAATTCATCTCGCCATCTCTCCATTGTCGATCGTGGTTCTATTCCTTCAGAAATCAGCATAACCACTTCGAAAATCACAAGGTTAGAGGTTGTTCTGTGATTTTTTTTTTTGTGTTTAGATCTAACAATTCATGGTATATAGTTGATCGATCATATATTACGGTTCGGATTTTGACTAGCTGTTGATTGTAGATGTCAAATTCGACTGGAGCAAATTCAACAACTGAGGATCCTATTGTACCTATACAAATACAAACTACAGGTCATGTTCTATGATATTTTCTACTTTGTTTACGTGATTACATGTTATGTAACTATTACTGATTAATTTTCAATATATCCTTGTCATATAATCCATGTTCTCTGCATTACACACCATGATGCCATGAAAAGTAGTTAGCATGTGGCCAGTAGATACTTGTTAAGTTGTCCATCCCATACTCACAGTCATATGATCCATGTTCTCTGCAATACAACCCATGATGCCATGAAAAGTAGTTGGCATGAGGCTAGTAGGAGTGTTGTTAAACGCAGTACCTTTTTGGCTAAACGCAGCACCAATTATTTGCGTACTTACAAAAAATGCCCTTAACTCAAAAAAAACTTTAAAAATTAACGTAAAATTGAAATAACTCGTTTACACAAACACAATAACATTAACATGCACGATTGAATACAAATTTCAACAATAAAAAACATCGAAAAATTTTCGCAATTTTGTTTTTTTTTTTTGTGAAAAGTGGAAAAAGTTGAAAAATATGTAGAGAAATTGGGGGAAAAAAAGAAAAAATGAAAAACTGAAAAAGGAAAAAAAAAAATTGAAATGGCCGGTTCTCAAAACCGGCCATTTCACATTTCATGTTTTGGCCGGTTCTCAAAACCGGCCATTTTTCATTTTTTTTTTTCAGTTTCAGTTTTTAATTTTTTTTCCAACTTTTTTTTTCCAATTAAAATGGCCGTTTGACCGGCAATATTTTTTTTAAAATTTAAATTTATTTATTTTGAATTTGCAACTTTAACTTTAATTCGAACTTGAATCGAAATGCTTCCGAATAAAAGGTTACAATTTGACACGAATGAACTTGAATAGAAAATATTACATGCCATGACTATTGACTACGGAATGGAATAACATCTTCAAAGTGTTCACAAATTTCATCGACAATGTCGAATACGTCTTTCTGGCTCATATAACGCCTGCTTGGCTCAGTGATTTGTGCAAGTTTAGCCCCGAGCCATTGTATCCTCTACAAATAAAAAACACAGAACGTAAGGATTTGATGAAATGCTAACGTCGTGTATGTATATGTATTGAATGTTTAGGAACCATACCACGGTAGGATTCATGTCGGCTAGTCGGTAATGTGCCCTTCGAGTAAATGATTCTTGGCGTGTCACTTGCATATGCGTCCTTGGGCGAAACCAATCCTGGTACGATGGAAGAGCTTCAGGTCCGTAATGAACTCAAAGTGTTTGGAGATGGAAATTACATCGAGTGTTCTGAAAGTTCTCGAATGAGTCTCCAGGACAATAAGAACATCGATAGAGTGAATGTTGTGGTGGCCTTTGCACAATCATTGGTGTTATGAGTGGTTGAGGAATGAATTGGGGGTATCCGAACTGGCGCATAACACGGTCTGGCATGTAAGCCTCCGTAATCTTTAAACAATGAATAATTCCCCTAAATTGAGAAATGGGGACAGCTTCCTCCGCTCTTTGTCCATATGGTGTCCAAATAACCTATTACATATGAGGTAAGTAACATAAGTAAATAATCATAATAGAGTTTAAATGTTAATGAAGACTAGCGTGATAAATTTCATGACAGACTTCATTTGCAGGAACATTGTCCAGGGCACTTCTGTATGCAAGATGTAGAGCAGTTTGATCTTGGTCGATGGTTCCCAAGTTCCATGATTCAAAACCAGGAAAGTGCTTGTAGATCCACATCTGAAATCGTATAAAGACTTCAATAAAAAATGTATTCTTTTTTAAAGTTACGAAAAAATGTATAAATAATATACGGGATGTAAAAAACCTGCACGAGTGAGAGACATCCATCTATTTGTTTGCAGTCAATACGTGATGCAATTCCCAACTGTCTATACTGATTGGCAAGTGCGTGACTCCCATCGTATACATATGAACCTCATCCAAATTGATGTAGGAGCAGAAATCCGAAGGTTTTCGATGACCACTCTTGTCGACAAATAGCGATGTGCCTATCAACCACAACAAGTACATGATAGCATGTGAAGGAGGTGGAAGAGTTTGTGCTTTTAAAACGGCCTCAATTGTGCTACGCTTGAACCCAGCACTTTTAAAGTTGGCCTTCAATGATGCATCATTCAGTTGCATGTGAGTTGATAATAAGAGCTTGAGCGTCTCTGGGTGGTTCGTTTCCACCTTAACCGCACGACCATGAACAGGAATTCCTAACAGATAGTGGACATCATGCAGGGTTATAGTCATCTCACCGAATGGCAAGTGAAAGCTATTAGTTTCAGGATGCCACCGTTCAACAAATGCACTAATCAAAGGCATGTTGATCTTCGGGTGCATAGAGTTGGGCAAGTGTGAGAGATGGCTGTTGTCGACAACAGTCAAGACATCGTCGTTTAAATAGTCTTTGAACTTGCTTAATTTACGGTATTGCTGAAACCCCTCTAGAATATCGCGGTCCTGTGGCATTTTAACGTAAATAGTAAATAAGAATGAGTTAACAATAGTAAATATGAATACTCGGATTTTAAAGATATGGAATTAAATGACTTACATTTTCCATCCATATGAAGTGAGCGATGTGGCCTAGAAATCCTGTGAGTAACTCCGCATTTGTCGGGCCTCCATCAATACCTTGTGTTAGCGGTCTCCAGGGTTGATTAGTGGCATTATTAGGAGCTTCCTCTCCACGTTGGCTGCTTCCACCCTCTCCTTCAGTGGGGTCACTCATTTGAGAATAACCAGAAACATTGAATAGAGGGACATCATCATTTAAATGCGGAGATGCCCGGTACGAATTGGGATGGTTGAAATGTGTAGATGGCCGGTACGAATTGGTGTTGAAATTGTTACCCGATTCATGCGATGTGTCATCTCGAAAGTCATCTGCCCCCTGATGCAGAGGGATTTCACTTTCAAGTCTGTTCCTTGTTTGTGTGTCGATAGTTTCGGGTGACTGTAGGAGTCCTCTATTAAGTTCTCCGTATAATCAGAACTTAATTCTTCATTGGCCATCAATTTGGACCTTCTAGCTCTCGCTGAAGCAGGTATGGGCCCTCTTTCCCTTCCACGAATCTCTCTCAAGCGTCCAGAATACTGGTCAACTGGTACCGACGGGATATCCTTTACGTTCTTCTTGCCCCGTCTTTTATCTTCAGCACCGCCATCATTGGATGAACCGCCTTTATTGAGTTTCTGTACGGAAATGAGAATAGTCGGAGTGTTAGAATTCATAGAGAAAGATGAGCAATCAAATATACTACGGTTTATTAATGTATTATCATAACTTTACCTTCCAGATTCCTGACATTTAACACTGATTGGATTGCAAAGTATTTGATTGTAAGGAAGAAGAACGTTTGAATGGAGAGTTGTGGTGTAAAAATGTGATGTATGGGGAGATTATTTATAGAACCAAAAGCCCTCGTTTTACGGGAACTATCGATTAACGTGACATATCGATTCACGTGACATATCGATTAACGTGACATGACATATCGATTCACGTGACATATCGGTTAACGTGACATATCGATTAACGTGAAATATCGATTCACGTGACATATCGGTTAACGTGACATATCGATTCACGTGACATATCGGTTCACGTGACATATCGGTTCACGTGACATATCGTGACATATCGATTAACGTGACGTATCTACACTTCTATAAAATCCCCCCCACCCCCACCATCATTTTAAAAAACTCCACACTTGATTGAAACAAATATTCCATTCTAAACACTTCAAATCCCAAACACTAAAAACCCGAAACACTTCAAATCCCAAACACGTATACTATGAGTGACTCACCTATTTCATATATTTCATCCGATGATGCGGCTGTTTTTCCAGATTGCAGTCAATTTTTCCAAAACAATCAGAGTTTTGATACTCGTGAAGCTGCAGAAACTTGGGTTCGTGCTGTTGGTCAAGAAAACAATATCTTTATTGCGATCTCACATTCGAAACCAAGACACGTATACATGAGTTGTGAGCGTGGTGGGGCCTATAGAAACACGTCTTCAAGTGATCCCGAAGTGAAATCCAGAAATGCAGTTGGGACTAAGAAGCACAATTGTCAATTTCAGGTTAAGCTGCATGAGAGGTATCCGGGGGAGTGGAGAGTTGCTATCAGAGAGGGCTACGAGAAACACAATCACGCACTCGGGGATTACCCCCATGGCACACGTCCAGTTCGAAGCTGAATGACGAAGAGTTCGTGCGGGTGATTGAAATGTTGCAGTGTGGAATGCCACCTAGAGAAATTCTCAGGAAACACAAAAAGGAGTTTACAAACAACTGTAGTGTCCTACGACACATATACAATGCTGACCAGAAATATCAACGTATGGAGATGGGATCGATGCCCCCAATGGATTATTTCTTGCATATGTTGGAAAAACATCATTATATATTTACACACTCGCAAGTGCAGGGTACTAACATATTGGAGGGAATTTTCTTAGCTCATCCTAATACAAGGCAGATGATCCGTTTGTTCCCGCAAGTTGTCCTCATGGATGCAACCTACAAGACAAATTTGTACGACATGCCTTTGGTGGAACTGATTGGCGTCTTACCCACTGGGCAAAACTATCACATAGCTTTCATTTTCCTCTCCAACAAAAGGAAGTCAAGTTATGTGTGGGGGCTTACACAATTGAAGGAGTTGTTTGCTGAGTGTGGTGTCTCACCGGGGGTTTTTGTTACCGACAGAGAGTTAGCGGCAATGAATGCGATTAATATCGTATTTCCAGAAGCAGCACACCTACTGTGTCGGAGGCACATAGCAAAGGATGTGCAGGCTAAAGTAAACAAGTTGTGTGGTTCCACAAAGTATCAAGGGGCAGTAAAATCCAGATGGGATCGCATCGTGCATGCAAAGATTGCGGAACTCCATGAGAAGGCTGTTGCAGAAATGGCGGAGGCCTGGCAAAAACTACCGGCTGTCATGGAGTACATACGGAGGACATGGTTGGACCCATACCGTGAGTGATTTGTCCTCGCTTGGACCAAGAACATCCTACACTATAGCACAAACACGACCAACAGGTAATTCTATTTATTGTCATAAAGCCACTCGTACATTAGTTTATTTCGTATTGCACTACTAGCCTATAATTACAGTTATGCCGAAACTGACATTCAACACTGTAAATTGGTTGCAGAGTCGAATCTGCTCACGCCAGGTACAAGTTGTGGTTGGGTCCTTCAAATCAGAAGTTTCACCGGGCATTCCTGAAGCTGCATGGCCTACTTGAAATGCATTTTGATGTGATCCGCACAGAGTTTGAGAGATCTCTTACGATTAAGCCTCATTCCACAACAAGTCACATCTTCCGTAGGCTGGGAGGTGTGGTTTCACATCTTGCCTTTGACAAAATGGTGAAAGAAATGGACGATGTTAATCCCAGTGATTGCGATCACACATTGCGCACAAGTTTTGGACTAATGTGCGCATGTCAATTGGCCGTCAAGTTGAGAAACAGGAGGACCGTCCACCCGGTTCACGATCTAAATGTGTTCTGGAGAACTCTTCACATGGGGAACCACCTGAAACTAGGCGGCAGAGTGTACGGGACCAGTTTATTGACTGGGTGAGGGACCGCAGCGAGACTGCCACGGAGGAGGAAATGAGATCGTATTTTGACGATTCGAGTGCGTCACAATCGTTCTTGGAGGAGCCAATCGTAAACCAACGAAGAGGTAGGTGACCTAGAGCAACAGGGAGTAGGATCCCATCTGCTTGGGAGCACCAACACGCGAATCAATCACGACGGAATTCCACCCCAAGCAATGCAGGTTCAGGTTCGCAAGCAAGTATTGGTAGATCATTTAAATACCAGAGTCAAATGCCGCAACAAACTGTACACTTCATTAGAGGTTGGACTAATGTCGTCTCCGATGGAAACTGCGGTTTTAGGGTGATAGCACAACTCCAATACCATTCACAAGACTGGTGGCCAGACGTCAGGCAGGAACTTATGGAGGAGTTGAACAACCACATGGAGCTTTACGTCGCAGAAATGGGGCCACAAAGGGTCACGGAAATAACTAGTCGTTTGAACTGGTTTGCAGGCCCATGTAACAACCCATGGTGGTATACACTCCTGGATATGGGCTTTCTTACAGCTATAGCGTACCAACGGGTCTTGAGCTGCTATGCAAAGACTGGGAGTCTTACATATTTTCCATTGGAGTGTCGTTCACAGATGGACTCACCATCTCCGGACCCTCCATCGACAGATGAAGAGTGGACAATGGAATTCGTTGATAACAATCACTATATTAGGCTGCGCGTGATAGATGAATGCCCACTTCCACCATTATGGATGTCATGGGAATCTGCTAGAGAGGAAAGAATAAGCCATTGGATGCAACATTATTCCGTTCGGCTACGCCAATGGTTTTTGTTCTAGTTTATGCTTTCAATTTTATGTTGTATTCCGTATTTATAGTGAAATGAGTGAAAATTCATGTTGCCATAATTAAAATAAATATGATTTCACTTTTACTGCAATAGTTCTTTATGTAAAATAAATAAATAAATAATTGTTAAAAGAATAGTTTTCTATTCAAGTTCGTTCGTGTTCAAATTGTAACCTTTTATTCGGAAGCATTTCGATTCAAGTTCGAATTAAAGTTAAAGTTGCAAATTCAAAATAAATAAATTCAAATTTTAAAAAAAAAATTGCCGGTCAAACGGGCCATTTTAATTGGAAAAAAAAAAGTTGGAAAAAAAAAATAAAGGAAATGAGAACCGGCCATTTTTAAATGGCCGGTTTTGAGAACCGTCCTAAACATGAAATGGCCGGTTTTGAGAACCGGCCATTTCATCTTTTTTTTTTTTTTTTTTTTTTTTTCAGTTTTTAATTTTTTCTTTCCCCCCCCCCCAATTTCTCTACATATTTTTCAACTTTTTCCACTTTTCACCAAAAAAAAAAAAAAAAATTGCGAAAATTTTTCGATGTTTTTTATTGCTGAAATTTGTATTCAATCGTGCATGTTAATGTTATTGTGTTTGTGTAAACGAGTTATTTCGATTTTACGTTAATTTTTAAAGTTTTTTTTGAGTTAAGGGCATTTTTGGTAAGTACGCAAATAATTGGTGTTGCGTTTAGCCAAAAAGGTGCTGCGTTTAACATTAGTTGGCTAGTACATACTTGTTAAGTTGCCCATCCCATGCTCACTATCATATGATCCATGTTCTCTGCATTACACCTCATGATGCCATGAAAAATAGTTGGCATGTTGCCAGTAGATACTTATTAAGATGCCTACCACATGCTCACTGTCATATGATCCATGTTCTCTGCATTGCACCCCATGATGCCATGAAAAGTAGTTGGCATGTGGCCAGTAGATATGCCTATCGCATGCTCACTGTCATATGATCCATGTTCTCTGCATTGTACCCCATGATGCCATGAAAAGTAGTTGGCATGTGGCCAGTAGATACTTGTTAAGTTGCCCCATCCCATGCTCACTGTCATATGATCCATGTTCTCTGCATTGCACCCCATGATGCCATGAAAAGTAGATGGCATGAGGCCAGTAGATACTTGTTAAGTTGCCCATCCCATGCTCACTGTCATATGATCCATGTTCTCTGCATTGCACCCCATGATGCCATGAAAAGTAATTGGCATGTGGCTAGTAGATACTTGTTAAGATGCCTATCGCATGCTCACTGTCATATGATCCATGTTCTCTGCATTGCACCCCATGATGCCATGAAAAGTAGTTGGCATGTGGCCAGTAGATACTTGTTAAGATGCCTATCGCATGCTCACTGTCATATGATCCATGTTCTCTGCATTGCACCCCATGATGCCATGAAAAGTAGTTGGCATGTGGCCAGTAGATACTTGTTAAGTTGCCCATCCCATGCTCACTGTCATATGATCCATGTTCTCTGCATTGCACCCCATGATGCCATGAAAAGTAGTTGGCATGTGGCCAGTAGATACTTGTTAAGATGCCTATCGCATGCTCACTGTCATATGATCCATGTTCTCTGCATTGCACTCCATGATGCCATGAAAAATAGTTGGCATGTGGCCAGTAGATACTTGTTAAGTTGCCCATCCCATACTCACTGTCATATGATCCATGTTCTCTGCAATACAACCCATGTGTTGCTTTACTTGTGCAGACATAGTTGTTAACAACTCAACCACCGTATCCATTAATGATGACTTTAACGCCGGTGGGAGTTTGATAGGAAGAACAACAAACAGTTTGGATGCCATGCATGATTTATATCGAAGACATGCTGTGAAAATCGGATTTTCTTTCAAAAGATGCACGTCAAGGCTTAATAACAATGGGAGGGTCTATCAAAAATACTTTATATGTAGTCGTTCAGGAAAACCAGAAGCTCCTAAAACTCCATTGATTACACCTTCACCACTTGCACCTACAGTTACAGAAGGTGAAAAACCAAAGAAAAGAAAACGTCGAGAAGATTGTGTTACAAAGACAGATTGTCAAGCTAAGATAGTTATAGGTTGTGTTGGTCCAGATAACAGCAAAGTAAAAGACTAGAGGGGGGGGGGGGTGAATAGTCTTTTAAAACTTTTGTCGATAAACACAGTTTCTCAGAAACCTGGGGGTTTCTGATACTTAAATTCAGAGCGCGGAAGACTTTAAGATAGGTAAGTGCAGAAACAATAAGTATGTGTGTGTGTGCTTTGCTGAAAAGTAAATTCAGAAAGGTAAATGACACAACAAGTATAGTGGTATCTGGAGGTGGCGTAATCCTCCAACTAATCCACTTCAGTCTTTCTGAGACCTAGAATTCACTAGAACAGATAATTGAGTTCACCTTACAATAATCCTATTCTAAGATTCTTAAACAAATGGTTCCCAACCAAATGTTCCCCCTGAGTTATTCCCTAGCTCCTAGAGCTAAGTACTTCCTCTACTCAGATAACCTTGGCGTTATTCCCTGATTTCCCAAATCAAGTACTTCCTCTACTCCACGCCTTGATGGTGTTGGTTATAAGGTTTTGTCAGAAAGGCTTCTCGTATAACTTTTTAGTTATGTTTTCAGAGAGCCTAATAGAACAAGGCTACTTAATACACTTGTTCCGTGGATGGCAGTCTGCTCTTTACTGACCCAAGTAATTGATGTCCGTTCTGGAGAATGAGCTTCAGAAAGGGTATCTGATAGTTCAACTCTTTCACGAATAACAATCTCTTGTTAAGGTTCAGGACAACTTAGAACTACTAGTGATTCTTCGAGCAATAGAAAGCTTTCAGAAAGGGTAGTAGAGTGCTTGAGAGAATACTTTGCTTGATGGTAAGTTTGCAAGATAGAGCGTTCTAAGGTATGTATTTCAAGCATCTAAGTGTGTGATATATATAGATAAATTTGAGAGGCGTTTGAATTGTATCCGTTGTGCTCTGTATCAATTATATCCGTTTATATCTTGAACTATGTACTCAGAATTCACTATCTCATTTTTCAGAGAGGACTATTTTTTGCAGCATTTCTGCCGATGCATTTAATGCATAGTACTGTTCATTGTCCTTTAGTCTCAACGGATACATGAGCCTTTCTGATGGCTTGCATGCTCCATACTCATGATGTCATATGTCCAGAATCGTATTTTGAAAGTAAGTTAATATACTTAAGAAAGGATTAAGGACATAGTCTTTCTGAGTTAGACTAAACCTTTGTGTCTTCATAAACCTTGTGCAATCTTCAGTCTTCTAATCTTCAGAAAAGCTCCATTGCTAGGATTGATCTTCATGGTCTTCTTGAAATAAAAAATTACACTCAGAGACCTATAATCCTAATACAAGATTTACTAGACTAATCATACTCAGTGATTTCCTCTTTTACAATGTTCAAGTGAACCAAGAGTACTTAATCACCTTTCTGGCTAAGATAAGAACATGTGATGAGTGATCAAAATACTAACAGATATTCCTAACAAATTTCCCCCTTTTTGATCAGTCATCCATGACTATCTTTCGAGTCCTATTACAAATTTGTAACCCTGGAAGAGAAAACAATCCACCACTTAATCATTTCAAATGATATTCAATTTTAGTTGAATTAAGTGCAGAAAGTAAACATCAACCAAATCACAAGAAGTGATCTTTGCTGATAAGTTGTCATCTATTAAAATCTATCTGAGAGTATGATCTTCAGATAGGTACAATTTACAGAAAGAGATGCAACTTTTACATATAGAGAATTTTAGAAACAATCAGCAAGATTACAAAAAGTAATAAAACATACTAAGTAAATTAGAACAAAGGAGAGTCCAAGCTCCAAGAGAGTATTTTAATGTTACTAGTCTTCAAGTCTTCAGAAATGCAACTTGGGTTTAGATACCTCAAGTTCTTCAGCACCCTTTCTGGATCAGTTGAAATGATCATCCACTTTTCTGCATTCTTGGACATAGTCATAAAGAATCCTTCTGACAGAGAGCTCTGTCTTTCTGGATAAGTCACATATTTCATGGTAACTCTTGCCAAGTTTGTGATTCTTCCGCAGAAAGTGTTTGACCCAGAAGTACTTTCCCTAGACCCAGGCATGGTCTACTTGCAGCTGAGATAGGTTGAAATACTTGTATATTTCTTCCAGATAGTGTATTTCATCTAGGTATTCATCCAATGTCATATAGAATGACTCATAGGTTGAAACACCTAGTTTGTTCTCTCTGCTGTAGCTACCATCCAATTTTCTTACCTTGTGTACATCATCAGGTTTTGGGTAAGGACAGGCAAAAGAAAGATCCATCTTTCTGGCTTCATTCCTCTTTTCTACTTCAAAGTTTAGCCAGGCATGAAGGTGCTCAGTGTTGGTCCAGATAACGGCAAAGTAAAAGACTGGAGGGGGGGGGGGGTGAATAGTCTTTTAAAACTTTTGTTGATAAACACAGTTTCTCAGAAACCTGGGGGGTTTCTGATACTTAGATTCAGAGCGCGGGAGACTTTAAGATAGGTAAGTGCAGAAACAATAAGTATGTGTGTGTGCTTTGCTGAAAGATAAATAGATAAAGGTAAATAACATAGCAAGTATAGTGGTATCTGGAGGTGGCGTAATCCTCCAACTAATCCACTTCGGTCTTTCTAAGTCCTAGAATTCACTAGAACAGATAATTGAGTTCACCTTACAATAATCCTACTCTAAGATTCCTAAATAAATGGTTCCCAACCAAATGTTCCCCCTGAGTTATTCCCCAGCTCCTAGAGCTAAGTACTTCCTCTACTCAGATAACCTTGAAGTTATTCCCTGATTTCCCAAATCAAGTACTTCCTCTACTCCACGCCTTGATGGTGTTGGTTATAAGGTTTGTCAGAGAGGCTTCTTGTATAACTTTTCAGTTATGTTTCCAGAGAGCCTAATAGAACAAGACTACTTAATACACTTGTTCAGTGTATGGCAATGCTCTTCTTGACCCAAGTAATTGATGTCCGTTCTGGAGAATGAGCTTCAGAAAGGTTATCTGATAGTTCAACTCTTTCACGAATAACAATCTCTTGTTAAGGTTCGGGACAACTTAGAACTACTAGTGATTCTTCAAGCAACATAAAGCTTTCAGAAAGGGTAGTAGAGTGCTTGAGAGAATACTTTGCTAGATTGTAAGTTTGCAAGTTAGATCGTTCTTCGGTCGTATTTCTCAGCATCTAAGTGTGTGATATTTATAGATGAATTAGAGAGTCGTTGGGATGTTATCCGTTAGACACAATTCAAATTCAGTCTATACTTATCTTGAAATGAGTACTCAGAAGTCCTTGTCTCATATCTCAGAGAGGACTGTGCTTTAGCGGCTTTTCTGCCGATGCAATTAATGCACATGTACTATTTCTTGTCCTGTAGTCTTTAACGGATACATTAGCCTTTCTGATGGCTTGCATGCTCCATACTCATGATGTCATATGTTCCAGAATCATGTTTCAAAAGTAACTAAATGCACTTAAGAAAGGATTAAGGACATAGTTTTTCCGAGTGAGACTAAACCTTGGTGTCTTCATAAATCTTGTGCAATCTCCGGTCTTGTAATCTTCAGAAAAGCTCCATTGCTAGGATTGATCTTTATGGTCTTCTTGGAAATAAAAATTAACTCAGAGACCTATAATCCTAATACAAGATTTACTAGACTAATCATACTCAGTGATTTCCTCTTTTACAATGTTCAAGTGAACCAAGAGTACTTAATCACCTTTCTGGCAAAGATAAGAACATGTGATGAATGATCAAAATACTAACAGATATTCCTAACAAATTTCCCCCTTTTTGATCAGTCATCCATGACTATCTTTTAAAGTCCTATTACAAATTTGTAATCCTGGAAGAGAAAACAATCCACCACTTAATCATTTCAAATGATATTCAATTTTAGTTGAATTAAGTGCAGAAAGTAAACATCAACCAAATCACAAGAAGTGACCTTTGCTGATAAGTTGTCATCTATTAGAGTGTATCTGAGAGTATGATCTTCAGATAGGTACAGATTACAGAATGAGATGCAACTTTTACAAATAGATAAAGTTTAGAAACAAACAGCAAGATTACAAAAGTAACAAAACATACTAAGTAAATTAGAACAACAGGAGAGTCCAAGCTCCAAGTAAACATTCTAAGATACTAGTCTTCAAGTCTTCAAAAATAACTTAGGTTCAGAAACCTCAAGTTCTTCAGCACCCTTTCTGGATCAGTTGACATAATCATCCACTTTTCTGCATTCTTGGACATAGTCATAAAGTATCCTTCTGACAGAAAGTTCTGTCTTTCTGGATAAGATACAAATTTCATGGTAACTCTTGCCAAGATTGTAGTTTTTCTTCAGAAAGTGTTTGACCCAGTAGTATTTTCCCCAGACCCAGGCATGGTCTACTTGCAGCTCAGATAGGTTGAAATACTTGTATATTTCTTCCAGATAGTGAATATCATCCAGATATTCATCCTTTGTCATGTAGAATGACTCATAGGGATGAACACCTAGCTTGTTCTGCTTGCTGTAGCTACCATCCAGTTTTCTTGTCTTGTGCACATCTTCTGGCTTGGGGTAAGGACAAGGAAAAGAAAGGTCCATCTTTCTGGCATCATTTCTCTTTTCAACCTCAAAGTTTAGCCAGGCATGAAGGTGCTCATGTTTTAGCAAATTTGGCTTGCCTTCACTCCATTTTAGGATCGATTGAAGATGGGAGTTGAAACTTATCATTGACAAGTAGATGTTGCGTTCGTAATCCAATACCCTTTCTTGTTGATTGCACCTATATGAAGACTCTTCATTCTTGGTCTTCACATACTCAATGTGGGCATCGGTTGGCTTTTCTTGATGAGTTTCTTTGTTTGCTCGCCAAACCGAATATCCCTTCTAGCCTTTACATTAGGTGGCCTTCCGAGGAGATCCTGTGACTCTTTCTTCTGCCTTGAAATTTGTCTTTGGTGGAAGTCCCTTAAATTGACTTGGTATTTCGAGGGTTCTGCTAATGGCCTTCTTTGCCAGAGGAGGTTGTAAGGGGCTTGCTTGCCTTCTTCTTTTGTGAATTGGATGCTCATCTGTATCAGATTCATCCTCATCATCATCATTGATGTTCCAGTTGTGAGGCTTGCAGCTCTCTTGATCACTTACCTCACCTTCTTCTTGATTTTCTTCTTCAGAAGCTTTCTGGTTGTTCCCATCTGAGATCCTAAGGGACTTGGTACCCCTAGTGGCCATACTTCTCAGCTTTCTGGCTGGTTGATCTGGAACAACTTCTTCAGCAGGGGTGTCTCCAGTGGTGTCCTTAATGACTAGTTGACTTGATGTTGGTCCAGATAACGGCAAAGTAAAAGACTAGGAGGGGGGGGGGTGAATAGTCTTTTAAAACCTTTGTCGATAAACACTATTTCTCAGATATCTGAGTAGATATCTGATACTTAGATTCAGAGCGCGGAAGACTTAAGATAGATAAGTGCAGAGACAGTTAAAGTGTGTGTGTGTGTTGCTGACAAGTAAGTACAGAAAAGTAAATAACACAGCAAGTATAGTGGTATCTGGAGGTGGCGTAATCCTCCAACTAATCCACTTCGGTCTTCCAAAGACCTAGAATTCACTAGAATAGATAATTGAGGTCACCTTACAAAAATCCTATTCTAAGATTTCTTAAACAGATGGTTCCCAACCAAATGTTCCCCCTGAGTTGTTCCCGGCTTTCCACAAGTACTTCTGCTCGAAACCTTTTTGAGTTATTCCCTAGCTTCCCAAGCTAAGTACTTCCTGTACTCAATAACCTTGGAGTTATTCCTTAGTTTCTCAAACTAAGTACTTCTTGTACTCCACGCCAGTGATGGTGTTGGTTTTGGTTTGAGTTGTCAGATGAGCTTCTTAATAACTGGTAAATTTTTGTACTGGTGATAGTTTGAGCCTAGATGCTTTTTCAGCTTCTCTTTGGCTTTTCTTCTCTCAATTTCTCGACTGACATATTTGCTCATTTGCTTTGCAGCAAGAGCATCCTCAGTCTCTTCCTTGCTTTTCTTCTTTTCAGAAGTTCCTTGAGCAACTAGAGCAATATTCTGCAACTTTTCAGTTGTTTGTTCTCTTTGTGTTGTCTCATAATCTACCGTAGCAAGATGTGAGAAGAGTTCCACTGGAGTGATATTTGGCATTCCTTGGTTAAAATAAAAGAATTTGGTATGCTCCCAGTTGTGGTTAAGACTTCGATAGTCTTAATCTTTTACATTGGGAGTATCTGTTGCTTTCCCCAAGTGCTGCCATATCACTCATGAGAGTGGTAAATCTGAAATCAAGTTCTTCCAGAGTTTCAGTGGGTCCTTGTTTGAAATTTTGAAATTTCAACTTGAGAACTTCGAACTTGTTTTCTTTGGTTTTCTCTGTTCCGGCACAGATTTCTTCTATCAGTTGCCAGGCAACTTTTGCCGTTTTAGCACCCCACAGTTTACACTGTATGTGCTCAGGTGTCGATCTGATGATGTATTACGAGCTTGACCATCCAGACGATTCCTCTTGGAATCTTCCGATGTCCAGAGTTCTCTGGGCTTTGGTTCGTAAATAACTTGATTAGTAGATCTCCCACTTGTTGACGCATCGGTTTGTGAAGATCCTTCGCTTTGATCTCTGTCTCTACCATTAGAAACCTCCATGACTTGTTTGAGTTGTTGAAGGACTATTGGGCCGTTCTTTATTACTTCGATCATTTCGTCACTTATGGCTTCAAGGTGGAGCATCATGTTATTTTTCCATTTCTCGTAGTTCTCTGGTTTGAGAACGGGTGCATCACTCAGAGACATTCCTGCACACTTAACACACAAATTAAATAGTCCTCAAAAATGGACAAAGTTCCTTCACCTATCTGGGATCTAGGTTCGGTCTGAAGGCTTGTGAACCTCCGCTCTGATACCACTTGTTGGTCCAGATAACGCAAAGTAAAAGACTAGAGGGGGGTGACTAGTATTTTAAAACTTTTGTCGATAAAAACTATTTCTCAGATATCTGAGTAGATATCTGATACTTAGATTCAGAGCTTGAAGACTTAAGATAGATAAGTGCGAAGCAGTTAAAGTGTGTGTGTGTGTCACGACAAGTAAGTACAGAAAAGTAAATAACACAGCAAGTATAGTGGTATCTGGAGGTGGTGTAATCCTCCAACTAATCCACTTCGGTCTTCCAAAGACCTAGAATTCACTAGAATAGATAATTGAGGTCACCTTACAAAAATCCTATTCTAAGATTTCTTAAACAGATGGTTCCCAACCAAATGTTCCCCCTGAGTTGTTCCCCGGCTTTCACAGCCAAGTACTTCCTGTACTCAGAAACCTTTTTGAGTTATTCCCTAGCTTCCCAAGCTAAGTACTTCCTGTACTCAATAACCTTGGAGTTATTCCTTAGTTTCTCAAACTAAGTACTTCCATACTCACGCCCGATGATGGTGTTGGTTTTGGTTTGAGTTATCAGATGAGCTTCTTAATAACTTTTCAGTTAATCAGATAGCTCTGTGAATCAAGTATACTTAATACACTTTGCAATGTATGGTATCTTGTTCTTTTTACTGACCCAAGTCTTAGATAAGTGTTCAAGAGAATGAATCTCAGATACTTGATCTTTTGATTCAACTCTTTCACGAGATAGTTGCTTGTTTAGGATCAGGACACATAGAACTTTAGTGTTACTCAAGATCAAGAGCTTTGGTCGCAACAGAAAGCTTTGAGAGTAAGTAATTTGATTGAGAGATTAAGATATGTGTTCAGTTCAGTGTGTCTTTTCAAGCAGTCTAAGTGTTGATATTTATAGATGAATTTGAGTGCCGTTTGAATAGCATCCGTTAGGCTTAAATCAAATTCAAACTATTGATATCTGTGTATAGTACTGTAGCAGGTTTGTCTTCTTCTTCAGAAGCTACCGTTGCTTTTGTTCAGACATCTCTGTCCGTGCATTTAATGCAATGTACTATACTTTTGTCCTGCAGTGCCAACGGAACTATGCTTTGTATCAGAGACAACCTTGATCAGATTTCTCTGAATCTTTGCACGTTCTTATCTTTATCTTCAGATACCACTTTTATTGAAACAACTTTGTTTGCAATATATATATTTCTTTTTCAGAAATGTGGTTAAAGCTCAAGGTATCTGAGAATAGATATCTGTGGACACTTTCCTTGTTTTTCAGATAGACCTTTTATTTCTCAGATATCTCTTGTGACACAGTTTGTTTAAAACTATTCGTGTCTTCAAGATATCTGGCCAAGGTATCTGGAAAACTGTTTCAGTAACCTTGTGCAGTTTCTTCAAGTCTTCAATGTCGTTGAACTTGTTCTGCTTGGATGTCTTCTTCTTGGTCTTCTCTTCATAAAATAAAATTTACATTTTGAGACCTAACATCCTATACAAGATTAGCTAGACTATCATACTTAGTGGGTTTCCTCTTTTACAATGTTCAAGTGAACCAAGAGTACTAATCACCTTTCTGAGACTAAGATAAGTCATCATGTTGCTGATCAAAATCTAAACAGATATTTCTAACAAAATATCTAACAAATTTCCTAACAAATTTCCCCCTTTTTGATCAGTCAACGATGACTATCTGACCTATTACAAATCTGGATGAGTGAACAATTCAACACTTAATCATTTCTTAAGATTTTTCAAATCATTCAATTAAGTGCAGAAAGTAGACATCAACCAAATCACAAGGTGTGATCTTTGCTGACAAGTTATCTTTTATAGAATACTATCTGAGAGTAAGTTCTTCAGATAAGTTACAAAGAGAGATTACAGATAACTTCAATACATAAAGCAAGTTTAGCTCAGTCAGCAAAAATACAGCAAAAACTACATAGTAAATTAGGACAACAGGAGTAACCAAGCTCCAAGTAAACATCCTAATAGACTAGTCTTCAAGTCTTCAACTCTTCAAGTCTTCAACAGTAGTTCTATGGATCAGTCTGCAAATTTCCTATCTCCAAACCTTTTGATGTCATCAGAATAATCATAGAGAAGTGTTCTGACGAGCATCTCAGTGTCTCTGGCAAATCCACAGACTTCTTTGTAGGTTTTGGTAGGATTTTTCTTGACAAAATGTTTGACCCACAGATACTTTCCCCACTTCCAGGCATGCTCTATTCTGATATCTGACAGCTTGAAGTATTCGTAGATAATCCTCAGATATCTGATGTCACCTTTGTATTGATCTTCAGTTAGATAGAACGAATCATAGGGTTCCACAGCGAGTCTTGCTCTTGTGCCTGTTCCTGTGATATTCAGAATTCTGTTCACATCATCTGGCTTTCCATATGGACATTCATCAGAGAGGTCCTTTCTCATGGCTTCAGTTCTCTTGACAACTTCAAAATCCAACCAGGCTTTAATGTGATTGGTGTTGATCAAGGTTGGCTTATCTTTTCTCCATGCCATAAGTTGTTTGTGGATTGGTTCTGGAAATCTTGAATTTACCAGTAGATGCTTAAGTTCCAGAATCCAATAGCCATTTTTCTGATTGATGCACCTGTAGACAGAGGAATTATTGTAATTCTTCACATACTCTATTTTGGCTTCTTCTGGCCTGAGTGGAAGTTGACTTTGTCTTTGCTCAGCTCTCAGTCTGTTCCTTCTCTGTCTTGAATTCTCTTTGGGGTTGTTGCTTGAAGAACCACCCTGGATAGACTTGGTATTTCCAGAGGGTGTTTTATTGCTAGGGCTTTGCGACTATGGGCTCGATTAGGCTTTCAATTTTCCTTTTCTTGTGAAGAGGAGCTTCATCTTCATCGTTTCCTCAAAGATCATCAAGATTAAATCTTGTGAGAGTTTCTGACCTTCTTCATTGCCCAAGGGCTTGATTTGACATTCTTCTTCTTGGAAGATTCATCAATCCTTTAACTTGTCTTCTCCTTGGAGCCTTGGTACTCATTGGAGGTTTCGTGCCATGGCCTTGTTATCATTGTAGTTCCTTGATGGGTTTACGGAAGACTACTATTTGCAAAGCAGCTTGGCTAGAGGAGGGTTCGTTTATTCTGAGTGGTGGCTGGGAAGTTTTCATGTTTCTTCTTCCTCTCTGAGCCACACCAGCTCCAGATTTCTTCTTGTTTTCTTCCCATTCCCCCTGACTTTGAGGTCCAGATTTGTACACTCTTTCCCCCTTAGTCATTGTTGGCTGACTCAGTCTCATAAAAGAATCTGAGAGAGAGTCAAAATGCCCTTGTAAATAATTGTAGGCAGTGACAAACTTCTGAAGTTCGGCTTTGAGCTCCTGATTTTGCTTGATAAGTCCATTGTCCTTATCAATGAGCTCTGCCAATGGGCCTAGGATGGCATCTGCTTTTCCAGTAGTGTAACTTGCCTCTTGGAAAGCTTTTTCAGCTAAAGACGCATCATCGTCCCTTATCATTCCCAGATCTTTCTGAGCAATGACTATGCTAGTTGTTCTCTGAGTGATGAGCTCAGTGAACTTTTTCATTTCAGAGGGGACGGAGGCAATTACTTCCTTGTTCTGTGAAGACAACTCCTTGTTCAGATGAGCCAGTACTTGGTATCTGTTCATGTATTCATGGGAGTGGACATTTGGCAGTTTGCTGAATATTGCAGGAGCAATCAGCTTCCTTTTCAAGTGAGAAACCGCTAAATGTTCATTGCGGTGCTCTGCCAAAGTGTTGTCTTCTTCATCATCTGAGTAATCAGCCCAGTGATCTTCATCCTCTTGGACATTCTCATCGATTGTGTCGAGTCCAGCAACCATCTCAGAGATTGGTTTCTTCCCTTTTTGGGAGGAGGATGGTACTTCTTTTGAAGATGATGCAGCCTTAGCATCATGCTTAATTTCAGATACTTCTTCAGTATCGAGTTCTTTGGTGATGGCATTTACAGCATCCTGTAGCTCTTTAACCTCAGAGTAAGCAATCATCTCTTGCAGATATTGATCTTGTAGTTGGTCAAGCTTATCTCTGGATTTAGCTATTTGGTCTTCCAGTTGAAGATGGAGCTGTTGTTCTTCTTCCAACAAGTGTCTGAGTTGAGCAGTTCTGGATTGAGTATTCAACAATTTCTGAGTGATTTCCTCAGAATCCTCAACTACTTGTTCAGTATTAGCCTTTTGTTGGGAAGATGTGTTAGAACTTAGGATCCCGGATTGGTACTTGGAACTAGATCTATCAGACAATGTTGCCAACAATGTTGTTCAACAATGTCTACAGTAAACAGATAGCAGCGGATGAATAATAAAACTTCTATTACCAAGCCAATATATAGAAAAATATATTGGCAGCGTCTTAGGCAAAATATCTATTGACAGGAAAAGTAGATCTAATCAACTAGGTTTAATACAATCACAAACGATTGATTAAACAACCAAAACTAGCCCTAGAAGAACCAACAGTAAAAGCTATTCGAGGTCGATGTTTGAAAGAGTTATTCCAACAATGAATACTCTTAGACAAACTCTAAAGCTAGCAGAAAACAAGAAGCCTAAACTCTTTAAATCTCAATTGATCTTTTCAAAAAGCTCAACCTTGCTTTGCTGAATCCTTGCATATATATACTTGAGATATCGACCTCTTCCATCTATGTCGAAAGGCAATAGGATCTCAGCAAAGACAGTTTTCCTTTTACTTGTTTTCTTCAATATGCACATAGAAGGAAATTCCCATATTTCGATTCTTCATAAAATATATTCCTTCTTGCTTTCACCACAAGCTGTTCTTTTTCCTTAAATCATCTCTTGTTCGATTTGTCAATACTTCCATTCCAAGTTTCCTGTCCAATGTGCTCTGTCTTCGATGTCTACTGCAATGCTATATCTTCAATGTTATGTCAGCATTGAATTCTATCCTGTCACAATGTTATACAACATTGGTAATCCTGTGACTTCAAACAACAACAAACACAAACTTGGAACTGATTATTGAAAGACAAGATTATCAAAATATAAGTGCATACTGCACTTTCAATCTCCCCCTTAATCTTAGTCTTTCATCACAAAACAAAACAAGAGTTTAATAGAAACATAACTAAGAACTGCTAAAGATCTATTCTATTCTCCCCCTTAACCAGACAACTTAAGAAACTTCAAGAGAATTTAAATATTACAGACCCACAAAAAAAATATAATTGTTCAACACAGAATCAAGTATGAACTCAAGTTATCTATTCTCCCCCTTTTTGTGAGGAAAGAAAAGAAACTAGAGTACTTCTGAACTTCAGATTGTTTGAGATCTGCTCATCAAGCCCTTTGATTTGCTCCAGAATCGACTTGTCCTTCGGTTAGAATACTGCGATGTAGTTTCAATGTTAGGGATCAATGTTGAACCAACATGTAGTTCAACATTAGAACGTTGAGCAGCAACTACAGAGCTTTCTGGTGCATCAGCTTTGCCAGTAGAAAGAGAAATATTCTCCTCCACATCCATGTTCATAGAAACATCAGGATCTACCCAAGGAAGATCACAAATCCTGTCATGTGTTTCCAGCAGTTGTTTGGTGACTGTGATGGATTTGAAGTTGGAATGATAGACATCATTGGCTTTGACCTCAATACCCTGCATCTGAAGGACAGCAAATATGGTGGATGGGAGAATCAAATGGCCTCTGATCCCTCTATTCTTGGAATTTTCTAGATGCTTGAGGATCCTTTCTCCCAGATTGACATTGTATCCCATTTTGATCCTGTAGAGCAACATGGCTGCCTCTTGACTGAGCTTGTTGTTATTGGAAGATGGCGACCCGGTTATGCAGATCCTGGCAAGAACAGAGACTAGAGAACAACAATATTTCAGGTCTAGAGTCCCAGTAGGCCAAGATTTTAATTTTCCTACAGTTAGCTCTCTAGCAATCTCATCCATAGTCACCTCCACAGGAGTTTCAACCTCATCCCTATTTCTATGTAGCACTGTATTGATGTCATTAGAAGTCAAGAAAAATACATCACCCCTCAGATACACACAGTGATGCTTACCATGGCCTTCAGTACCAAAATTCTCAGACAAATGAGCATAGAATTCTCTGATGATTTCAGGAACAAACGCAGCATATTGGGTAACAGCATAATAGAGATTCCTTTTCTTCAGATAGGCAACTAAGTTATACTCTTCAAATGATTCCTCTTTAATTATCTTCTCAACATCTATAGCATTATTTTTGATTTTCTCATATTTTTCTAGGTTCTTGTTATCATAGAACAAATGAGAAACTGCATCTTCATCCCAATCAGAACCATATGTAAAAACAGGTTCAGAGGATAGATCATTTACCTCAGGATCTTCAATCTGATCTTCTCCAAGAATGACATCCTCATCATCAAGTGATTCTTCTTCAGATTCTTCCTCTGTCTCAGCTTCATAATCTTCAGAGTCATCTGAGCTTTCATCTGTGTTGCTCAGATCTTCTTCATCAACCATTGACTCATCCTTAGAGTCATCTTCAGTTTCTGGCTCATAATCCTCCAAATCATCAGAGCTTTCATCATTGTTATCATCATGAGTAACTGATGTTGCAACAACATCCTCATCTATATTTATAGGGTCACTTTCTGTTTTCTCTGAGTCATCTGACTGCCAATCTTCCACCACAACTGGTTCAATAGTAGGCTCATCTGCGGGTTTCTCAACATTTTCAGAGTGCATGCTTGTCTGATTCTCATCACCATTCAGGCCATCAGTAGCCGTTTCCCCTGTTTTGTCAGGTTGTTGTACATCATCTTTTTCAACAGATGAAGGGTTTTGGGGGTTTTCTCTAAGATCTGCATGTTGAATTTCAGTATGTTCAACATCTTTCCCAGCATCCTCCATGGGAGCATCTTTCTCTATCCCCATTGGGCTTTCATCATCATCCCTAAGATCTTGTGGCAAGTCGACTGGCATGTTTCCCAATTTAACAAGGGTTTCTGCAGAAGCGAGAGGGTTTGATGGTGACGACTGCTTGGGGTTTTGAAGATGGAGATGGTGGTTTTGGTACTGGAGATGGGGATTTTTCAGCACATTCTTCCGAATCCTCACTTATCTCATAGACTGGAATCTCAAAATCGGCAGGTTCGGCACGGATGGGAAGAGGATATGCTTGCTCCCCCTCAGGTGTTTGCAACGAAACTCCGGGCAAGACAGGTTTTGTTGGAGACGACATTGTTCAGATCGTGAATGCAGAGATGAAGGAGAAAGAGCGGGAGAGTGGTTTGGTTGAGAGGGACAAGTGAATAAAGTGAGGGGAAGGTGAAGAGTTTGGGAGTAAAAAGTGAATAAGGAGAAAGGTTTTTTTTTTTTTTAAATGATTGTGGTTTGGATAGGTGGCAGTTTTTTGTGAGTGGTGGAGAAGTGGGCTAATGAGAGAAGGTAATATGGTTGAAAGAGTGTTTTTGGTTGGTTTGCTTCAAAGATCATAACCATATATATCAAAACACAAACCAAGATCTGTACACAACTGTTAATATGAAATTAAGGAAAGCAAATGACCATCGTATCAATTAGGTCAACAATGAAGGAGATTCTCAAAACTCAACCTAGGGAGGTACATTTTTGGTTTAGGAAACAAATCAAGATCAGATAAGAGTAAGACACTTACTTGATTTAAAAAAAAAAACGGATGTAGGAAGACACAGAAATACACATTACTCCCCCTCAAACCCGACCCAAAAAACACAGAAATTGCACATAAAAACACAGTAAAGAAAAGTACTTCAAGCACAGGCAATGTTGACCAGGATGTTGGCTCAACATTGATGACAACATCGGGAAATCAGACCATTCTTAATGTAAGTCAGCCAGGAAACCAAGTCTCAAGATGTGCAGATTCGATTAACACCACTGATGCTGCAGGCAAAGTCAGAAAGAGAAAGGAATACCAAAGAAACACACCCAACATTGCCTCAAAAAGTAAATTGAGCAAATAACATAAGTTTGAGTGGGGGTGACCATGAGACTGTGAACCATGTCAAATAATTGGAACACGTATGAATCCGCTCCAAAGCCAAAGCTTATGCGGAGTTAGGCAAACACACGTCTCATGGCATAAAGATCACTCATTTGACCACATTGGGTTAATTGGTACTCAGAAAGTGAACCAGCAGCATTACGAGAATCGGCACTTTTGTGCGTGTCGGTTTCCAGTACAGGCCATCAACCCTCACGACATATGACACATTGGCCACGTCGATATTTGGATAGTATTTGAAACCTGCCCAACACGATCCTCGATGGAAACACTTCGAGCCCTTTTTATCATAATTCATTAGATTTATTAAGCATAAAGGACAGGAGGCAACATCAAGTGTGAGTCAAGGTACGAGTAAAAATAGCCAAAAAGCAATAAAAGTGGGTTTTCCATAAAGTAAACACACAGGAGACTCAATCCCTTTCAACCTTGGTTTCAAACAGTCTTTTAACACCTACGCATCACCACTGTAAGCTACAAATCAGGCACAACCATCGGCCAGCACAGAAGCACAGAAAACACATTGACACACAAGAAGAAAAGAAAAAAGAAAATAGAAAAAAAAGACAACACTAGATAAACACAGAAGTCAATGTTGACCGTGATGTTATGTCAACATTGCTTGCAGCAAATCCTATCAAATAGTGCAAAGACCAAGAGACCTTCTCAAACTGAAGAATCTCTCCTTATCAAGGGGCTTTGTGAAAATGTCAGCTAACTGATTTGTGGTAGCAATGTGTTGTATGTCAATAATTTGTTTGGAGACTAGGTCTCTAAGAAAATGATGTCGAATGTCTATATGCTTGGTACGTGAGTGTTGAACAGGGTTCTTGGAAATGTGAATGGCACTTAAGTTATCACAAAACATCAAAAGAGTGTCACTTTGGAACCCATATTCATGCAGCATATTGTTCAGCCAAATTAGTTGAGACACACAACTCCCAGCCGCTACATATTCAGATTCAGCAGTAGAGAGAGACATATAATTTTGTTTCTTACTATACCATGACACAAGATTTGGTCCAAGATAAAAACAACCTCCACTAGTTGATTTTCGATCATCTAAGTCACCAGCCCAATCAGAATCACTAAATCCCAACATATTAGTGTTTGAATCTCATGCATACCATAATCCAAGAATAACAGTTCCTGATATATATCTAATGATTCTTTTGACAGCAGTTAAATGAGATATTTTGGGTTTGGATTGATACCTGGCACACACACAAACAGAGAACATGATGTCAGGTCTGGTGGCTGAAAGATATAAGAGACTTCCAATCATTGATCTATACAATGTTGGGTCAACATAAATCCCAACATCGGTTCTTTGAGCTTCAGAGAAGTATCCATGGGAGTGCTGCAAGGTTTGGCATTTTCCAGACCAAATTTTGTGATAAGATTCTTGGCATATTTCTCTTGAGAGATAAAGAGGCCATCCTGTTTCTGCTGTATCTGGAGCCCCAAGAAGAAACTGAGTTCACCAATCATACTCATCTCAAAGGTTCCTGTCATGGCTTGAACAAACTGATCTAGCAAGGAGAGGTTAGTAGCACCAAAAACAATATCATCAACATAGATTTGAGCAATGCAGATGTCTTTTCCTTTCCTGAGGATAAACAGAGTTTGATCTCCCTCACCCCTTTTAAATCCTAACCCAACTAGGAATTCTGTCAACCTAGCATACCAAGCGCGCGGGGCTTGTTTCAAACCATACAATGCTTTTCTTAGTTTAAAAACATGGTCAGGGTAAAGAGGATCTTCAAACCCTCTAGGTTGTTCAACATACACTTCTTTGTCAATGTAACCATTCAAGAAAGCTCCTTTAACATCCATTTGGTTGAGTTTTATGTTAAGACAACATGCTATGGCTAGGAGCAAGCGAATGGATTCTAATCTAGCAACAGGAGCGAAGGTCTCATCAAAATCAATGCCTTCCACTTGAGTGTAACCTTGAGCAACCAATCTGGCTTTGTTTTTTACAACTACCCCCTTTTCATCACTCTTATTTTTGAATATCCACTTGGTGCCTATGACATTTATATTATGGGGGCGGGGAACAAGAGTCCAGACTTCATTTGTTTGGAATTGACGAAGTTCATCTTGCATTGCTTCTATCCAAAAATCATCAGCAAGAGCTTCTTTCACATTTTTAGGTTCAATTAACGAAACAAAGCACGAGGAACTTACAGAGTGACATATTTCAGCAAGTCTGAGTGTTTCCTTGTAATTTTTGCGCGTGTTTCCCCTCAATGTCCTTCCTCCTGGATTTCCAATTACTTGGGAACTGGGATGATCTTTGCGAATTCTAGGAGGAGGATCCTTTCGTGAGTCAGGAGACATAGGTGCAGCATTAATGCCAGATGGATTGTCAGATTCAGCCTCAGTCTCATTGTGGGGATCAGCTTGTTCTTCATCATGAGTGAAACTCTGGGATGTTGAACTTAATGTTGAGTCATCATGGCACAGAGGGGATGTTGGCACAACACTGCCCACATCATGGGTTCTTTCACTTTGATCAACAGCTGGAGTCACAGTTTCTGGTACGTTCTCACGTGTAGAAGAGTCAGAGGTTGAGTCAATAACCTGTTCAGCACCTGCAGAGATCTTCTTCTGGGCATAGGGCTCAGAGTCATCAAAGGAAACATTCACAGACTCTTGTATAGTTTGCAATCTAGGATTGTATATTCTATACGCTTGACTATTTTGAGAGTACCCTACAAAGATTCCTTTGTCACTTTTAGCATCAAACTTCCCTAGATGTTCTCTATCATTGAGTATGTAACACACACATCCAAATACATGAAAGTACTTAAGATTGGGTTTTCTACCTTTCAACATCTCATAAGGAGTGGTCAGAGAACCTGGACGAAGATAGACACGATTGATTATGTGACAAGCAGTGTTCATGACTTGACCCACAACCTTTTGATAGGTTCATTGAGCTCAACATCACTCGGCCATTTCTTGAAGAGTCCTGTTTTCCTTTCAAAGAACACCATTTTGTTGTGGTGTCTTAGGAGCTGAGTATTCATGCATGATTCCTTTCTTTTCACAGTACTTATCAAAGAATTGATTCTCGAATTCTTTACCATGGTCAGATCGAATCCTTTGAACAAGAGTAGAGTACTGATTACAACATTTTGCATGCCAGTTTTTGAAGGATTCAAAAGTTTCTGATTTTTCTTTCAAAAAGTTAACCCAAGTGTATCTAGAAAAATCATCAACTATATAACATAGATATACCAGGCTCCTCCTAAACTTTTAGCTTCTATAGGACCCATGAGATCCATATGCAGGAGTTCAAAGCAGTTAAAAGTACCTCTTTGTTGACCTTCAATCAGAAGTGGCTGATGTGTCGCCTTGGTTTGTTTTCCCATAAGACAATCGCCATACACATGTTTCCCAACATTGGTAAGCTTCGGCACTCCTGTCACCACATTGTTTTTGATGATCTTCTCCAGATTTCTGTAATTGACATGTCCCAATTTCTTATGCCACAATGTTGCATCATCATGTTGAGCAACATTGCATTTGAAAGGAATATCCATCACATAGCAGTTGTCCTGTGATCTCACACTTGTCATTATAGTTAATTTGTCCACACAAGTATAAACTTTGCAAGAACGTTTATCAAACTTGACTTTCAGATCATCATCACACAGGTGGCTTATACTGACAAGATTAGCCGTTAAACCTTCAACAAGAAGAACATTTGAGAGTTTCGGATATCCTTTAAGGCACAGTGTTCCCTTTCCAAGTATTTTGCTTTGGTATCCTCCTCCATAAGTTACCGTACCTGTCTTTTGAGCTACAAAATTTGACAAATTTGACGGGTTACCGGTCATGTGCCTAGAACAACCACTGTCGAAGTACCATTTTCCAGCATTGTTAGAGGAAGTAGCAACAGAAAAAGCAACATTGCAAGTATGTTTTTCTTTAGCTACCCAAACATGTTTCGAAACACTCTTGTATTTTCTTATCTGTCCTGGAGATTTGCCTCGTTTAGGAGAACTAGGAAAGTACTTCAGAGTCTTAAGATTACATCTTTCAGTCTCTGTTGAAGTGGATGTTGTCACAACATTGCAGATAGCATCACTGTTTTGTTTGCTGGGAACTGGATGGGAGGGAATTGTGGAGAGATTACTGAGGTTGGAGGTCTCAACATGTTCCCTTTTTACGTCCTTTTGGTACTTGAAACAGTAAGGCTTTTTGTGACCAGATTTGTGACAGTAAGTGCACACAAACAAAGCTTTTTCTTTGACAAACGTAGGACCTTTTATGAGCTCAGAAAGAGGTTTGACAACTTTTAGGGTATCAGGGTTAACAGTGCAGTTCATGTTGCACCCAAGTTTTTCTTCAAAATAAACATCATAACTACTGGTGTACCCTAAACCAGTGGTCCTATCATTGTTCACCTCAAGCATATCATTAAGTCTAGAAGTAGAGGAGTTCCATTTTGCAATTACCTTCTTTTCATTATCTAGTTCAGAGATTACCTTGAACAGTTTAGTGTCCTTCTTTGTTAATTCAGCTTCTAGTTTGACAATGGTGTCTTTCAGATTGTAGTTCTCCTTCTCAGTTTTCTTGAGGAGTTTCCTGAGAGTCTTCCATTCACTGAAGAGTTTCTCATACATCTTGCGGATCCTTCACCATTTAGTGCATTGACTTCCTCTTAAAGTACTATCTATATCAAAATCCACGAGAACCATGTAGACATAAAACATCGAGATTCTGACTTCTCAGGTTTGGTTAGTGCCAAAATTTCACAGTTCTCGGAGTCATCATAGTCAAAGAAGATTTCTATTCCTGATGTTGTCTTGACGATGTTGTCCCAACATTGGTCATCAACATTGTAAGTGGATGAGCGGAGAGCTCTGGCATTGGTAGTTGAATCATCTTCTTTTTCTTCATCTTCCTTTTCTTCATCTGGGTCATCACTGAGACAAGCAAGAAGATTCTTTTTCTCTTTTCTGAGATTGTTAGCACATTCATTTTGATAATGACCCCACCCTTGGCATTCAAAACATCTAATCTTACTAAGAGGAGTGCGATCGAAATCAGATTCAGAGCTAGTTTTGGAACCAGAACCAGTTTTGAAAGTATTGGTTTTCTTTTTGAAATTTTTAGTTCCACTTGAGGATCCTTGACCAGAGTTTTTCCTGAATCTAAGTTTGTTGAACTTCCTCACAAGATTGTTGAAAGCTTCCTCAGTCATATTGTCAGACTCATCACTACTACTATTAAGTTTTGAAGATTTAGCTTTAGAAACAGAGTGAAGGGAGATACTATGAGTTTTCATACCTTGTCTCTCATTTTCATTTAGTTCAAAGTTTTTCAAATTGTTCAACAGGGTATGAAAATCCATAGTTGCCAAGTTATGAGTGTCTTCCAAAATAGTGACTTTGGTATTAAATCTTGAGGAAAGAGATCGAACAGCTTTGGAAACAAGTTGCCTATTATAAATAGCTTCTCCCAGTCTTTGGACTTCATTTGAGAGAGTCAAAAGTTTTTTGAAATAGGAGTCAATGGTTTCTTCCTCCGCCATTCTTAGATTTTCAAATTGAGACCAAAGAATTCTAAGTTTAGTTTGTTTGACACTAGCATCCCCTTCACAATGACTCTGAAGTAATTCCCAAGCTTGTTTTGCAGTAGTGCAGTTTTGAATGATTTTAAACATATGAGCATCTACATGACCAAAGATAGCATTTAAAGCCTTTTCATTATAAGAGCTAAGAAGTATGTCACCTGCAGAGAAGCGTTCTTCAGGAATGGGGACAATGTCACCATCAGCATCAGGTCCTTCAGTTGGCCAGGTGTATCCTTCCAGAATGGATCTCCAAGCACGGCCATCAAGGGACTTGATGTATGTCCTCATCCGGATTTTCCAGTAATGGTAGTTGGACCCATCAAGCACAGGAGGTCTATTGTAGTTTGCATCCATTGTAGTAGTACCAAATCCAGACACCAGTAGTTAGGTGGCTGGCTCTGATGCCACTTGTTAGAACTTAGGATCCCGGATCGGTACTTGGAACTAGATCTATCAGACAATGTTGCCAACAATGTTGTTCAACAATGTCTACAGTAAACAGATAGCAGCGGATGAATAATAAAACTTTTATTACCAAGCCAATATATAGAAAAATATATTGGCGGTACTTAAACAAAATATCTCTTGAGGAAAAGTAGATCTAATCAACTAGGTTTAATACAATCACAAACGATTGATTAAACAACCAAAACTAGCCCTAGTCTTACCAACAGTAAAAGCTATTCTAGGTCGATGTTTGAAAGAGTTATTCCAACAATGAATACTCTTAGACAAACTCTAAAGCTAGCAGAAAACAAGAAGCCTAAACTCTTTAAATCTCAATTGATCTTTTCAAAAAGCTCAACCTTGCTTTGCTGAATCCTTGCATATATATATACTTGAGATATCGACCTCTTCCATCTATGTCGAAAGGCAATAGGATCTCAGCAAAGACAGTTTTCCTTTTACTTGTTTTCTTCAATATGCGCATAGAAGGAAATTCCCATATTTCGATTCTTCATAAAATATATTCCTTCTTGCTTTCACCACAAGCTGTTCTTTTTCCTTAAATCATCTCTTGTTCGATTTGTCAATACTTCCAGTCCAAGTTTCCTGTCCAATGTGCTTTGTCTTCGATGTCTACTGCAATACTATATCTTCAATGTTATGTCAGCATTGAATTCTATATATCCGGTCACAATGTTATACAACATTGGTAATCCTGCAGCTTCACAAACAACAACAAACACAAACTTGGAACTGATTATTGAAAGACAAGATTATCAAAATATAAGTGCATACTGCACTTTCAAGATGGATGAGTTGACTTTTGAGGAGATAGAGACGGAGATTTCTGTACTTTCCTCTCAGTTTGCTTTTCAGCAGTTGAGGCATGATTTCTTTGTGAAATTCCTCCGGTCCCTGGTGCAGGGGCATCATCATCATCCTTTTTGTCTGTGTCATTATTTTGGTGATGGTCAGTGGGAAGTTCATCGAAGTCATTTTCGTTTATCTCTTCCTCCTCATCATCTTCAGATACAAGATTGATCACTTCAGGAATAGTGATCTTCTGCCCATTAACCTCTTCTTGTTCAGAAGGTATAAATTGCAGAGTTTGGGGCAGAACTGGCTTGAATGCCATTTGTAATCTTGTCTGACCATCTGCCTGTTCAAAGGCTTGTATCAAATTGTGCGCCACTTCTCTGGAGAAATCCTTATGAAATAGAGTCGCAACAGTGTACTGTTCGGTAGGGAACATTGCATGGATATATGTCTCCTAGTCAAGAGCTCGTGCTCGTCTGTTTGGTTGATTTGTGATTCTCAATATTTCAGAGAGATCAGAGCACCTTAACCTTTGCCATTTCTTGAAGCATTGAATATGCTTTGGCAGGGTGTGAGCTTTGAAGAAGGGAAGTAGGTCCCTTGTCTCATCATTGGGAGCCTTCTTGGCACTCGTTTGAGCCTGAAAGAAAGATTTTTGAGTGAGCTTCAAAACTTTTGTAGACATCTGAGTAGAAGTGTAGTTTAGTTTCTGAGTTACCTGAGTAAGTACTTCAGGCTCAGAGACTTGTGCTACTGAGACAATTGGTGTCTCAAATATCTTGTTGTGAGGTGGAGACTTGGAAGTCTGGTTCTCATCAACCTTTCTTTCTTGAACCTGAGAATTAAAGTTATCACAATACTTAGGAAATTTTATCAAGAAAACTTTAGATGACAAATAAGATATCTGAGAGGTCAATTTCCTCCATGGGAGGTTCAGATATTTGTCTCTCAGAGACTTGTGCAGTCTCTGGAATCTTTTCTTGTGATGAAGGCCTTGATGCCTCATCAATTTCCATAGGTGCAGGGGATGTCGCAACTCTGTCCCCTTGCACTTCTACTCGAGTGAAATTTGTGAGTAGAAAGTATTGAGTAATTTAGAAGAAGTTTGAGATAACCCAAGGTGAAGAATTTTTATCACTGATTTTCATATACCTTCATACTGGAAGGCTCAATGATCTGTTCTTCAGAAACCTTGTCGGTTTCTGGGTTTTCTTCTGGCATTTTTGCCTTATCTTCCTCTTTCTCAGTTGGAGCCTGTTAGAAACATTCACTTAATTGGTTAAGTAAATTATCGTATAACTGAAAAATGACAACTCAAGAAACATTTTATCACCTGTAAGATTTCTTAAGAGGTGAGGTTGATGAGACCTCTTTCTCAGTTTCTGAGGCAAGCTTTCCAGCTTCCTCTTGTCCTTGTGTTTCTAACTCAGCCTGTAACAAAGAATTTCTATGAATAACAAGATGTTCAAGCATAAAATTTGCACAAGATAAGAGTTAAACCATTCAACTACCTGATCCGTGTCAGGCTGATTGGTTTCTGAAACTTGTGACCTTTCTATACATTGGTCTTCTTGTTCCAGTATTTTTTTTTTGTTTGAAGTTTCAGGTACTTCACACCTTTCCTGAGTATGCAAATCAGTTGCCTCCCCAGGTTGATCATTCTGAGTAGATGTCTCAGTTTGATCCCTCTTATTGAGTTGGGGAACCTGCTCTTTTGCAGGACTTTCTTCAATATACTGCATTGCTGGTAATTCGAAATGGAGTTCATTTACCATTTCATCAACCACTTGTGGCTGTTGTGGTTGTGGTTGTTGTGGTTGTCTGGAAGCAGAAGATTGGTCAGTAGAATGTTCTTCCAGATTTTTAGATGTGGCATTTTCATCAGCATCTGCCAGCACTAAATTACCACTCATCAGGGCTTCTTGAAGTTGTGCATAAGAAACGTTCCCTGAAGATGTGTTTGCACCAACAACCTTTGCTATAGGTGCTTGTTCAGCAACCTGTGGTGTAGGTTCTTTTTCAGATACCTTTTCACCAGTTACTATTTCAGTAACCTTAACCCTTTTTGCTCTTTCTAGGACTTGAGAGATGACTAGTTCATCATCTTCATCGTCAGTGCTCTCATCAGCATTAGGAACTGATTGGTCCATAACTCCTGCGGTTTCTGCAGATAGGGCTTGGTGTTTTTCACCACTTTTGGCAGCATTTATGAGTTCATCAGCAAGGCTTTCTGTAATAGTCTTCACATTTCTGAAAGCACTTTCTCTTGCTGAGTCTACTTGTTCAGTAGTTGATGATTCTTTTGCAGCATTGATGAGTTGATCTGCCTTTATCAGTTCATCGGCAAGGCACAGAGATATCGAGAATCGACAACCTCTTTGGTGTGTCTTGATTTGCCAGACTTCTTTCTTGAAGTTACGGGCTTCTTGGTCATAACCTTTTCTTCAGATACCTTTTCAGATTTTCGCTTCTTAGAACCTTTCTGAGACCCAGTAACCTTTTTCATCAAGTTTGTATACTCATATTTGTAGAGTAGGTTACTGTTGGCTATTTCAGCCGTCTCTCTGAGCTTGATGCCCAGCTTCTCCAGCAAGTAGCATATCTTCAGACCATAGCCTACTGTGGCCTTTGGCTCATCTAGTCCTTTGGCAATCTTAGGCTCGAAGCCTTGAATCTTCTTCACAAACTTCATGAAGGCGTACTTTCCCCAGTTAAAAGGGTTTTCCAGCCTTTTGTCTTGTTGATTCAGCAAGAACATCATGATCCATCGTTCTTGGCTTATCTGGTCAGCACCTCCTTGTAGACCATCAAAGCATCTGTAAAGAATGCAAGCCAATACATCCCAGTGAACCATCAGATGTCTGGTTCGGATGTTAGCAAGCTTGAACTTAGTGGGTGTATCTGATTTTTCAAGATCACACACGTCACTGTACAATTTGTTAACACCTTCAAGGAGATCATCATCCTTAGTGTTTATTTCAAAATCCTTTCCAAGATTTTGAAACTCAAACAACTTACAGAAAGTTGTTAAGTCCAGAAGGATTTCCTTTCCTTGGACTGAGGTTTTGACAGACACTATTTGATTGCCTTGAAACACGAAATTATCACAGTTGTTGTAGAATTCAACACATCGAGTGATGAAATTCCACTTGGCGGATAGAAAACCCTTGATTTGTGCCTTTTCAAACATGTCAAGAATCGACTTTACTCGGCTTGGTTCTCTATTGACCGTGAGGTATTCCTCAACCATGGCACCACCCCAAATCATTACGTGATTTGAAGTCCAATGGTCGATTAAAATCTCCTACCGATCGGTTGTTCACAATAACCAACTCGGTGCTTGCTTCTCGATGTACCGATGGAGGATTGAGATTCGATGTAGAAGAATTCTTTGGGGCCATCTCTTTAAATAGTGTAGAGAATTTGGATTGGTGTTTGAAAGAGATTTGATTGATAATTATTTGCGAAAAACTTAATCTTGATTTGCGAGAGTGTAGAAGGTTTGCGGAGAATCAAGAGAAGGTTTTGCTATTTTGTCTGCAAGTCGAATGTTGGATTAGGCGAAAGTGATCTCTTTTGCCAAAATCCTATATATATAGCGTAATTCTAACAAACATATACACACAAATTGGTTTTGTATGTATGTATCTGTGAATTCGGTGAGGCGTGGGTAAAAGTTTGTTCGGCATTAAATGCATAGTGGGCCACGTCTGAATTTCAACGATCCACTATTCTGAGAGAATTAATTTAATCCGTTAAGATCAAATGCATATTTCATCAAGGGTCAATATTGCTTCTTGACAATGATCTGATCACAATCAACAATTGTGATTGTGCCCAATTAATGAATTTTGGCGATTTGCTATGAATCACAATTACGTGTGACTAAGAACCTTTGTATCTGAGTCTATCTCATACTCAATATTTATCCAAGTTTTACACAAAGATAGAAATAATACAAATTTCAAGAGAGTAGTTATTGCAGACGGTTGTACTATTCTCTTTGTGTTCCCCTCATTGAGTGAACTAGATATCCGAGTTCCGTCTCGGAGATCTTAAAACATCTTTGCTCTTTAGCCTTTTGACTTACGGATACCGTTCGGTTTTCTCTTTTCTCTTCTCTGGATGCCCGTTCGGATACCTCTTCTCTGGATGCCGTTCGACTTTACGAACTCTTCGGTTCGTTGGTAGTTTCATTAGTCCAAGACTATGTCTTAAGGCTAAGAATCTACTTTCTTGTAGTGGCTTAGTGAACATATCTGCAAGTTGGTCTTCAGTGCCAATCTTGAGTATCTCTATATTGCCCTTTTCAACATGATCTCTGATGAAGTGATGTCTAACATCAATATGCTTTGTTCTGGCATGAAATTTAGGATTCTGGAAATCGCAATAGCACTTGTGTTGTCACAGAAAATGGGAGTTTTCTTCTCATCGAGTCCATAGTCTTTAAGTTGTTGTTGTATCCACAGAATTTGTGTTGCACAACAACCAGCAGCAATATATTCAGCCTCTGTGGTAGAAGTTGCAATTGAGTTTTGCTTCTTTCTAAACCACGAGATAAGTCTAGTATACCAGCGGAGTTCACGAGGTGCTTTTCCTATCTAGCAGTGATCCAGCATAATCAGCGTCTGAGTACCCAGCTAAACTCAATCCGCTTTCTTTAGGATACCACAATCCTACATCTACTGTACCTTTTACATACCTTAATATTCTCATAGCAACGTTGTAGTGTGTTTGCATCGGATTTGTCTGAAATCTAGCACACACTCCAATGGCGTATTGAATATCAGGTCTACTTGCAGTGAGGTAAAGTAGTGAACCTATCAATTTCCTATACTTATGTTCTTCAACACTCTTGTCTGATTCAGTATAGGTCATTTTGGTTCGAATGCTCATAGGTATCTTAGCATTCTTTTCAGAAGGCTTAAGATTGAATTTTGTGAGCATATCTTTTGCATACTTTGTTTGACTAATGAATATTCCATCATTGAGTTGCTTGACTTGCAATCCTAGAAAATAATTCATTTCTCCTATCATGCTCATCTCAAACTTGCTTTTCATGAGATTTGCAAAGTCATTACAAAGTTGCTTGTCCTTAGATCCAAATATGATGTCATCAACATATACTTGAACTAAGAGTAGTTTCCCGTCATGATTTAAGGTAAATAAAGTTTTATCAACTTCACCTTTCTTGAAACCACTTTCCAGAAGGTATTTGGCCAAAGTGTCATACCATGCTCTTGGAGTCTGTTTGATCCATCTGAGCTTTACGTAGTTTACAGACCATTACGCTTCGAGGAAACTTCAAAGCCAGGTGGTTGCTCAACATAAACTTCTTCTGCAAGTTCACCGTTCAAGAATGCACTTTTGACATCCATCTGATAAACTTTAAAATCTTTATGAGCTGCAAAGGCTAGAAAGAGTCTTATTGCATCCAATCTGGCAACTGGTGCATATGACTCATCAAAATCTAAGCCTTCAGTCTGGGTAAATCCCTTGGCAACCAATCTTGCTTTGTTTCTGGTTGTTTCACCAGATTCATTCATCTTGTTTCTGAAAACCCATTTAGTTCCAATCACAGATATTCCTTCTACAAATGGAACTAGTTTCCAGACTTTGTTTCTCTCAAATTGATCCAACTCTTCTTGCATTGCAGAGATCCAATCTTGGTCTCCTAATGCTTCTTCTATATTTTTAGGTTCAATATCTGAGATGAAACATCCAAAGAGAGAATTAGCATTTTCAGCTATTGCTCTCCTAGTCCTAACACCTTGATTAATTGGTCCAATCACATCTTTTGCAGATGATCCTTGATCCATCTCATCATAGGTTTAGTGCTAGTAGGATCAATATCCAAATGATTTGAATGTGAATCACTAGGATTTTGATTTGATACTATTTCAGTATCTAAGACATTTTGCTCCTCAGAAGGGCAATTAATGTCTGACACTTGTTCAGTGTTTGAGCTATCTGGAACATGTCTTTCAGAGAGATTGTTTCCAGAGATAGCTTCATGATGAATATCTTCAGTTTCCATTTCTGGAAGTTTTATAGGAATTCTTCATCATGTTTGTGAGTCATCTTGTTGTTACTACGCATATCAAGCTTTTCTACGTCAGAGTCATCCTCACTTTCCATAATGATGTTTTTCCTTTCTGAGGATTCTTCTTCAGAATCCCTCAGCATTAGTTCTTTGAACCTTTCTGAGAGTTCATCATTAGGAGGTGTTTTCTTACTTCCTTCATAGAATACAACATGAACTGATTCTTCAATTTTCTTTGTTCTTTTGTTGTAAATTCTGTAGGCTTTGCTATTCGTGGAATAACCAAGAAATACACCTTCATCTGCCTTTGGTTGAAATGTTCTCAGATAATCTTTCCCATTGTTTAGAACAAAACATCTACAACCAAATACTCTCAGATGTTTGATATTAGGGGGTCTACCAACCAAGACTTCATAAGGGGTCATGTCATGGTGTTTGTTTATTAAACATACATTACGAGTGTAGCGGTTGTGTTTCTGACTCAACCCAATAAATTTCACTTATTTCATAGCATTGTCCTTGCAGCTTCTTTAAGGGTTCTGTTTTTCCTTTCTGCCACACCATTTTGTTGAGGTGTTCTTACAGAGGAAAGTTGGTGTTGTATACCTTTGCAGGTACAAAACTCCTTTATGTACTGGTTGACAAACTCAGTACCATAGTGCGATACGATTGCAGATACCTTGTCATTTTCATGACTTCACGCTTTTCAAAGAAGTTTGGTATCTCCACCGGCATCGATTTGTGTTTGAAAGACAACCCAAGTGAATCTTGAAGTCATCTACAACAACCGGACCATACTTCTTTCTCGCATAACTAGTTACAGATGATTCAAAAGATCCATGTGTAATAGTTGTAGTGGTCTAACACTAGAGTGTCGATTTTGGACTTGAAAGAGATCTTAGATTGTTTCCCCATCGGCGGTCGAAGATACCATCCTTTACGAAAGATGTTACGGGAAGGCCAACCACTAACTCTTTCTTGGCAAGTCTGTTCGAGTTTTGAAGTTCAAGTGACTCATTCTTTTGTGCCATAACGGTGCTCTTACGTGACCAGTTGACTCACCATGAGACATTCTTGATTGTGGCGGATGCCCAATCGGCAACATAAAGGCGCCTTTCCGAGCAACCAAGACTGCTTTGACTCATTGTCAATTAGTTTGCGATATTTTGCTTTGAATTTTATAGTAAAACCTTTATGCATAACGGCTCATGCTAAATAGATTATATTTCAAATCCTTAACATGTAATGTCGTCGGTGATTGTTAATGTTCCCAATTTGGCGTTGCAAATCGAGAGAGGATTTAATTCTCCTCCAAAGAAATCGATATCCGGTGTTGCAAGCTTTGTAATCGACCAGATTTGCTTTGTCTCCTGTCATGTGCTTTCCGCATCCACTATCAAATAGCCATTGTGCTTTAGTCGAGGAAGCATTCTGCACACAACAGGAAACAGGAGATTAGGTTCTCAATTTACAATTGGAACCATCAGGATTAAACAATCTTCCAGTAGGAATCCATTTTTGAATGAATTTCCTTGGAACATTCTTTTGTCTGATAGGAACATAAGGAGGAATTCTAATTGAATGATTATCATTATTAAGAATTGTTTTCTTCCTTGGTGTATTCCTAGGTGCTCCATTTGATGCTTTCAGATACCTGCCAGGTTTCTGAGTTTGCTTTTCAGCAAACTTAGCTTTCCTTGCCAGATTTCTTCTAATACGGCATTCAGATTTTCAGTGGCTTGATTCAACTTCCACTTCTGATAATTGCTTTGAGCAATTCTAGCCTTTAGCCATCGTTCTTGCTCCTGTTTATATTCATGAGCAAGTCGTTTCCCGATGCCTCTATAGCCAATACCGTTTCGAGCAGTTGAGCTATCTGAGATCTTTTCTCAGCAGCTTTGCTAGTCTCTGGTTAGTCCAATTTCTTTCCAGAAAAAGTGACATGGGAGAATTTGCCAGCTCCTGCAATTCTACCCTTTTGAGAGACATAACACTGTGGGTGTTTACACTTTTCAGTGTTGTGTTTCTTTTCAGAGACGTGCCCGACAGTTTTGTTTTTGACTTGTTTTTCCCACAAAGGTTTAGTCGCAACTGCCTTTCCTTTGTCAACAATCTTCATCTTCTCACCGATACTATAGATTGCATGGGAACCATCTTGCTGAGTACTTACAAATGTTCTTCTTTCCTTACTCTTATTCAGAGTGATAGAACAATCATGCATGTATTCATTTCAAGTCCTTTCTTTTCTGAAGGATCTCTTAAGTAAGATTGTACTTCAGTAAGAGTGTCACTAGTTTTGGCATAAGATTGAAAAGATAATTCTTTCTTCTCGAGTTCCTTGTTCTCAGAAAGAAGATCTTCATATTTCTTTTGTAATTCAGCCATTGCTTCTTTATGTGACTTTTCAGTCTCAGATATCTGAGCTTTGAGAAATGCATTTTCAGCATCCCTTTTCTCAGATAGCTTAACTAATTGAGAATTTTCCTTTGCAAGAGAATTCTTTTCTTCTTCAAGATTTTCGGCTCTAGCTCGGATCATTAGAAATTCTCTTTCATAGATGTCAAGTTCTTTCCTGAGATTTTCTAGATCTTTTATTTCTTCTTCATCACTTTCATAAGTATAACAAGAAGTATGTGTTACCTCATCAGCCATAAGACAGATTTCTATGTTAGAGATGTCTGGACCGTCAATTTCAGCAACTCCACACATTTCATTCTTCTTGAGGCCGAAGTCGATTATATCATGAGTAACTCCACATAATTCTGGTGATGGTAAGGTTGAGCCATCTGAATTGTCATCTTCAGAATCTGTCTCAATGTCTAGAGCATCCAGTTGAGTTTGGATTTTCTTTCTTTCTTCAGTTAACAAAGCTTTCTGGCTTCTTCTGAAGATTCTTCTATCTTTCTTGTCACCTGTCCTTAGTTTGTTGAAGGCAGGACAATCCTTCTTGAAGTGGCCAGGTTTCTGACAATAGAAATAGATATCGTTTCCAATTTCTGCTTCCTCAGTGCATGATGCTTTCTGAGCTGGTTTGTTCAGCGAGCTTTGTAAATTTTTGTACTGGTGATAGTTTGAGCCTAGATGCTTTTTCAGCTTCTCTTTGGCTTTTCTTCTCTCAATTTCTCGACTGACATATTTGCTCATTTGCTTTGCAGCAAGAGCATCCTCAGTCTCTTCCTTGCTTTTCTTCTTTTTAGAAGTTCCTTGAGCAACTAGAGCAATATTCTGCAACTTTTCAGTTGTTTGTTCTCTTTGTGTTGTCTCATAATCTACCGTAGCAAGATGTGAGAAGAGTTCCACTGGAGTGATATTTGGCATTCCTTGGTTAAAATAAAAGAATTTGGTATGCTCCCAGTTGTGGTTAAGACTTCTGACAATAGTCTTAATCTTTTCATCGAGGGAGTATCTGCTTTCCCCAAGTCTGCCATATCACTCATGAGAGTGGTAAATCTGAAATCAAGTTCTTCCAGAGTTTGATGGGTCCTTGTTTGAAATTTTGAAATTTCAACTTGAGAACTTCGAACTTGTTTTCTTTGGTTTTCTGTTAAGCACAATTTCTTCTATCGGTTGCGAGCAACTTCGCCGTTTAGCACCCACGATTTACCTTGTGTGCTCAGTGTCGATCGATGATGTATTACGAGCTTGACCATCGACGATTCCTCTTGGAATCTTCCGATGTCGAGTTCTCTGGCTTTGGTTAAATAAATAACTTGATTAGTAGATCTCCCACTTGTTGACGCATCGGTTTGTGAAGATCCTTCGCTTTGATCTCTGTCTCTACCATTAGAAACCTCCATGACTTGTTTGAGTTGTTGAAGGACTATTGGGCCGTTCTTTATTACTTCGATCATTTCGTCACTTATGGCTTCAAGGTGGAGCATCATGTTATTTTTCCATTTCTCGTAGTTCTCGGTTTGAGAACGTGCATCACTCGAGACATTCTGCACTTAACACACAAATTAATTAGTCCTCAAAAATGGACAAAGTTCCTTCCCCTATGTGGGGATCTAGGTTCCGGGCAGACGGCTTGTGAACCTCCTGCTCTGATACCACTTGTTGGTCCAGATAACGGCAAAGTAAAAGACTAGAGGGGGGGGGGGTGAATAGTATTTTAAAACTTTTGTCGATAAAAACTATTTCTCAGATATCTGAGTAGATATCTGATACTTAGATTCAGAGCGCAGAAGACTTAAGATAGATAAGTGCAGAAACAGTTAAAGTGTGTGTGTGTGTTCTTTGACAAGTAAGTCTGAGAAAGTAAATAACACAGCAAGTATAGTGGTATCTGGAGGTGGTGTAATCCTCCAACTAATCCACTTCGGTCTTCCAAAGACCTAGAATTCACTAGAATAGATAATTGAGGTCACCTTACAAAAATCCTATTCTAAGATTTCTTAAACAGATGGTTCCCAACCAAATGTTCCCCCTGAGTTGTTCCCCGGCTTTCCATGAAAGTACTTCTGTACTCGAAACCTTTTGAGTTATTCCTAGCTTCCCAAGCTAAGTACTTACATACTCAATAACCTTGGAGTTATTCCTTAGTTTCTCAAACTAAGTACTTCACATACTCCATGATGATGGTGTTGGTTTTGGTTTGAGTTATCAGATGAGCTTCTTAATAACTTTTCAGTTAATCAGATAGCTCTGTGAATCAAGTATACTTAATACACTTTGCAATGTATGGTATCTTGTTCTTTTTATTGACCCAAGTCTTAGATAAGTGTTCAAGAGAATGAATCTCAGATACTTGCTCTTTTGATTCAACTCTTTCACAGATAGCTGTGCTTGTTTAGGATCAGGACACATAGAACTTTAGTGTTACTCAAGATCAAGAGCTTTGGTCGCAACAGAAAGCTTTGAGAGTAAGTAATTTGATTGAGAGATTAAGATATGTGTTCAGTTCAGTGTGTCTTTTCAAGCAGTCTAAGTGTTGATATTTATAGATGAATTTGAGTGCCGTTTGAATAGCATCCGTTAGGCTTAAATCAAATTCAAACTATTGATATCTCATGTATAATCTTTGTGAGTTTGTCTTCTTCTTCAGAAGCTACCGTTGCTTTTGTTCAGACATCTCTGTCCGTGCATTTAATGCAATGTACTATACTTTTGTCCTGCAGTGCCAACGGAACTATGCTTTGTATCAGAGACAACCTTGATCAGATTTCTCTGAATCTTTGCACGTTCTTATCTTTATCTTCAGATACCACTTTTATTGAAACAACTTTGTTTGCAATATATATATTTCTTTTTCAGAAATGTGGTTAAAGCTCAAGGTATCTGAGAATAGATATCTGTGGACACTTTCCTTGTTTTTCAGATAGACCTTTTATTTCTCAGATATCTCTTGTGACACAGTTTGTTTAAAACTATTCGTGTCTTCAAGATATCTGGCCAAGGTATCTGGAAAACTGTTTCAGTAACCTTGTGCAGTTTCTTCAAGTCTTCAATGTCGTTGAACTTGTTCTGCTTGGATGTCTTCTTCTTGGTCTTCTCTTCATAAAATAAAATTTACATTTTGAGACCTAACATCCTATACAAGATTAGCTAGACTATCATACTTAGTGGGTTTCCTCTTTTACAATGTTCAAGTGAACCAAGAGTACTAATCACCTTTCTGAGACTAAGATAAGTCATCATGTTGCTGATCAAAATCTAAACAGATATTTCTAACAAAATATCTAACAAATTTCCTAACACTTGAGGAGGGGAGATTTGATTGTTTTCTTTTTCTTCCACTGCCTTTCTGAGGCATCTCTCCTTCCCCCTTAGTCATGAATGACTGACTCATGATAGCATAAGCTTCAGAGAGTGATTCAAAGTTCTTTTGGAGGTTGTTATGCACCCTGAACAATTCTTGGATTTCTTCTTTCATGTCCTTATTTTGCCTAACCAACACTTGCTCTTTTCTGTTGAGCTCTTCAAGAGGCTTTAGATTAGCCTCAGCTTGTTGAGTAGCATAAGTAGCATCTGCCAGTGCTTGGTTAGCATTGTTGCAGTCTTCTTCCCTGATCATAGCTAAGTCTTTCTGAGAGAGAGCTATGCTAGTTGCTCTATTTAGCAATGCAGCAGCCAAATCTTTCATCTCTTCTGGGACTGACTGTAGGACTTGGTTGTCTTGAGCAACAACTCTGTCTCTTAGTTCCAAGAAAACAGCTGTTCTTGACCTGTGCTCATCACTTCTTGAAGCACCTGGAGCAGAGAAAATTTGAGGAGCCAGAAGGGCTAGCTTTTCCTTAGTGATTAGCCTCTCATCTTCTGCTTGGGAGATCAAGTTTGGGTTTATTTCAGCATCACTCTCATAATCCTTTTCTTGGATTGTTTGCAGAGTGGCAATCTTTTGTTTGCCTTTGAGTATGCTGGCCTTCTGAGAAGTAGAAGGTCTTTCTGATGCAGCCTTAGCATAATGCTCTTCATCATCATTGTCATCCATGGCATCTATCTCAGCAGCAGTGACAACGATGGAATTTTTCAACAACCTTTGCTCATCTAGGAGTGCCAATTCCTTGGCATTAGCTTCTCTGAGCTTTTCGAGTTAGGCTTCCTTTTCTTCAATAAGAGCTTGACACTCTAAGTTGATTCTCTTCTCCTCTTCCAACTTAAATCTGAGTTGTTCAATCCTGAACTCAGTGGCTGTGATTTCTTCAATTGTGTCTTGTTCAGCATGTTGGGTATTTTGATGAGACTTTGGTGGTGATGAAGATGGGGCTTTCTGAGCATTGGAAGGAGTAGCCTTTTCTGCACTTCCTTTGCTAGCTTTCTGAATCCCGCCATTTCCAGGTTGGGGATCATCATTCTGATCATCATCATCATCATCCTTTTTCTTATCTTCTTTACTTGGATGCTCAGAAGGATGTTCTTGGTAGTCATTCTCATCAGTTTCCTCCTCATCTTCAGAAACCAGGTTGATCACATTAGGAAGTGTGATCATCCTCCCATTTACTTCTTCTTGCTCAGAAGGGTAGGTTGTGAGCTTCTTTGCAAGCGGGATGGGTCACCATCTTCTCTTGGTTTGAGCATCAATGACTTGAAAGTCTGCTAGGAGTCTTTGTGCTACTTCATTTAAGAAGTTATCATCCATCAGAGTGGCAAAAGAATATGATTTTGTGGGAAACATAGCATGGATATGGTCTTCCAGATTGATTGCTATGGCCCTTTTCTCTGGGATGTCAATTACTCTTGCAATTTCAGAAAGATCGGCCTTTCTGAGCTTACGCCATTAATCAAGCACTTTAGATGTTTCTTGAGTGTGCTTCTTAAAGGCTTGGAGTAAGTTGAGTGGCACTAGACTTTGAGCACGAAAGAAAGGGATCAAGTTAGTTTTGTTCAAACTACTTGTGTTAGTATCTGTGCAAAAGTAAGCTTTACGAGCATACATGTAGAAACACTAGGCTCATCCTTGGACTTACCTTGTTTGGGCACAGAGGCCTCAGATACCTTGATGTGAGGAGAAGTCTGATCCTCAGCATCCTTTCTTTCTGATTGAACCTGAGAAATAGAATCAAATATGTTTAGAAACTTGTTATCAGAAAAGATAAGTGGAAAAATGCTTTCTGAGACTTCACTTACTTCCAAGTGAGGAAGCTCAGTGGCATCTTTCTCAGAAACCTTGGGGGTCTATGTCCTCAATATCATCATCGCCTTCTGCATGTATCTCCTCTCCATCATCATAACCCTCAGTCCCTTCCACTGCCTCTCTACCAATAGCACTAACATCAATATTTGGTTGTGAAACAGGCTGTGAATCATACAAATTCCTATTGCCTTCATTATCAGATGGTTGTGACATAATTTCTTGACTGAAACCTAGAGAGAAACACGATCGAGTTCCCATAATACTCATCTTCAATTCAGCACAAATTCTATCACCTGCCTTATGTAAAGATGGATCAGACCACCATTGCTGCAATAAATCTTGGGATACTTGTGAACTTGAAACCCCTTGTGATAAGCCAACACCCAATTTAAGAAACCTCTTAAGGTGTGCACGTGTAATAACTTCTGAATCCCTCTTAAAAATCTGCAATGACTCATCAGTAGCCTATACAAAAAATACATAAACTCAGATAAAACCCATGATCCCACACAAACAATCCATGAACTCAAGAAAAAAGCCCATGATCTCATACAAACACATATGTGAAAATCAAATAGAAACATATGATCTCAAACAAAATCAAATACATAATCTCAGACAAATCCTATGATTTGAAATAGAAACCCATGATCTCATACAACAAATCCATGAACTCAGAAAAAAAGTCCATGATCTCAGATAATAAAAAAAATGAAGACATTATCTCAGATAAGAAAAAAAATATGAAGACATGATCTCATACATAAAATCCATGTTCTCATAAAAACAATCCATGTTCTCATAAACAAAACATTAAAACAGAGATATAAAGAACTACTTACATCAATGGACCCAGCTTTTATATCTGCATTCCTGGGCAACCCTTCATCAATTGGATAATTAATGTAACCTTCATCAACCACCTTTGTAACAAACATGAAAGGCGTACCACATGGCTTTGCTCGAGTTATAGGATAACTGTCATTCAAAGGGGATAAACCATACCCCACTTTCTTCTCAGACTCAACCCTACACTTGATATCCTCATCGGTCCAATGACTACATAATGGAAGAGAGGACGGTGCAGCACGACCTTGGAAGTTAAACCTATGAAGGTAACAATACAACAAGACAGCTACAAAACCACTAACAGAACAAAACGTCGTCTCTTCGAAATTTTTAATAGCTAAAGCAAGTCTATCAACAACATGTTAGGAATATCTGTTTATATTTTGATCAGCAACCTAATGACTTATCTTAGCTCAGAAAGGTGATTAGTACTCTTAGTTCACTTGAACACTGTAAAACAGGAAACTCACTAAGTATGATAGTCTAGCAAATCTTGTATAGGATGTTAGGTCTCGAAATGTAATTTTTATTTTCTGAAGAAGACCAAGAAGAAGGCATTCAGCAGGAAAAGTTCAACGGATTTGAAGACTTGAAGACTGCACAAGATTGCTGAAGACAAGGGTTTTTCAAATACCTATGTCTAGATATCTTGAAGAAACAAGTGTTTCGGAACACGTGTTGCAAAAGATATATGAGAATAAAAGGTTTCTGAGATGAGGAAAGTGCCCACAGATATCTACACTCAAATACCTTGGACATATAATACGCTTCTGAAAAAGAAACATATTATAACAAGTTGTTTAAACAAGTGGTATCTGGAGCTATGATGATCTCTGGAAAAGAACGTGCAAAGCCTCAGAAAGCTTGCATAGTTCCGTTGGCACTACAGGACAAAGTATAGTACAGTGCATTAAATGCGCAGACAGAAACGTCTGAACAAAAAATGTAGCTTCTGAAGAAGAAGACAAACCTGCTACAGTACTATACTCAGATATCAATAGTTTGAATTTGATTTAAACCCAACGGATACTATTCAAACGGCACTCAAATTCATCTATAAATATCAACACTTAGACTGCTTGAGAATATACTTTAGAACACACTGAACACCAAGAATACTGAATATTCTCACAAGCTCTCTCAAGCAAACTACTTAGTTTCAAGCTTTCTGTTGCGACCAAAGCTCTTGATTCTAAGTAGCACAAAAGTTCTAAGTGTCCTGATCCTTAACGAGCATTGTTATCTGTGAAGGAGTTGAACTAAGATTTCATATCTGAGATTCATTCTCTGGAACACGTACAATAGACTTGGGTCAATAGAGAACAAGATACCATACATTGAAAAGTGTATTAAGTATACTTGATTCATAGAGCTATTTAAATAACTGAATAAGTTATTTAAGAAGCTCACCTGACAAACAAACCTAAAACCAACACCTTAAACGGCGTGGAGTACATGAAGTACTTAGTTTGGGAAACTAAGGAATAACTCCAAGATTATTGAGCACAGGAGGTACTTAGTTTGGGAAACTAAGGAACAGCTCAAAAAGGTTTATGAGTACAGGAAGTACTTGGCTGTGAAAGCTGGGGAATAACTCAGGGGGAACACTTGGTTGGGAACCTAGTGTATTTAGGAATCAAGAAAAGATATCTGTAAGGTTACCTCATTTATCTTAGTGGATTCTAGGTCTGAGAAAGACCGAAGTGGATTGGTTGAAGGATTACGCCACCTTCAGATACCACTATAAAAAGACTTGTGTTATTTACTTTCTGCAACTTATTACTTGTTTTACTTATATTGCAAAGTACTTACACTTATCTTGCTAAACACGTGCACTTATCTTAGAAAAGTCTTCCGCTCTCTGAAATTAAGTATCAGATATCTTCACAGATATCTGAGAAACTGTGCTTATCGACAAAAGTTTTAAAAGACTATTCACCCCCCCCCCCTCTAGTCTTTTACTTTGCCGTTATCTAAACCAATAAGTGGTATCAGAGCGGGAGGTTCCCAAGCCTTCTGCACTGAACCTAGATCCCAGATAAGTGCCCACTAACTGCTTTTCACCTACACTTGATTTGTTTGTTTAGTGTGTTTGCTGCAGGATGTCTTTAAGTGACGCCCCAATTCTCAAGCCAGAGAATGATGAGAAATGGAAGAACAACATGATGCTCCACCTAGAAGCCATCAGTGACGAAATGATCGAAGTAATAAAGAATGGCCCAATAGTCATTCAACAACTTAAGCAAGTCATAAAGGTTTCTAATGGTAGAGACAGAGAACAAAGTGATGGGTCTTCCGCAGACGGATCGTCGACCAATGGAGACACTGATCAAGTCATTTACGAACCAAAGCCCAGAGAACTCTGGACATCGGAAGATGCCAAGAGAAATCGTTTGGATGGACAGGCTCGTAATATCATCATACGTTCTACTCCAGAGCACATACACAGAAGCTGGGGTGCAAAAGCAGTAAGTGGCCTCGCAACTGATTGAAGAAATCTGTGCTGGCACTGAAAAACAAAGGAAAATAAGTTCGAAGTTTTGAAGCTAAAATTCCAAAACTTTAAACAAGGTCCCTCAGAGACTCTTGAAGAACTAGATTTCCGGTTTACAACACTTATGAGTGACATGGCTGCACTTGGTGAAAGTAATAGATATACCCAGTCAGAAAAGATTAAAACCATTGTGAGAAGTCTTAATCATAACTGGGAACACACAAAGTTTTTCTACTTTAACCAAGGAATGCCAGATATCACTCCTGTGGAACTTTTCTCTCACCTTGCCACTGTTGACTATGAGACAACTCAAAGGGAACAAACAACTGAGAAGTTGCAGAGTGTTGCTCTAGTTGCTCAAGGGACTTCTGAAAAGAAGAAAGGCAAGGATATGGTGAGGATGCTCTTGTCAGAAGCAAATGGTAAAATATGTCGAGAAATTGAGAGAAGAAAAGCCAAAGAGAAGCTGAAAAAGCATCTAGGCTCAAACTATCACCAGTACAAAAATGTGCAAAGCTCGCTGAACAAGCCAGCTCAAAAAGCATCAAGTACTGAGGAAGCAGAAATCGGAAATGATATCTGTTTCTATTGTCAGAAACCTGGTCATTTCAAGAAGGATTGTCCTGCCTTCAACAAACTTAAGACAGGTGACAAGAAAGATAGAAGAATCTTCAAAAGAAGTCAAAGAGCTATGCTCACTGAAGAAAGGAAAAAGATTCAACTTCAACTGGATGCTCTAGATATTGAATCTGATTCTGAGGATGAGGATTCAGATGATTCCACACTGCCTTCCCCAGAAATATGCGGTGTTTCTCATGAAGTAATTGACTTTGGTCAAAAGAAGAAAGAAGTGTGTGGAATGGCTGAAGAAATCTTCCCCGATATCTCCAATATTGAACCTTGTCTAATGGCTGATGAGGTAACACATACTTCCTGTTATACTTATGAAAGTGATGAAGAAGGAATCAAAGAACTGGAAAATCTCAGAAAAGAAATTGACCTTTACAAAAGAGAATTTCTAATGTTCCGAGCTAGAGCCGAAAAATTCGAAGAAGAAAAGAATTCTCTTGCAAAGGAAAATTCTCAATTAATCAAGATATCTGAGAAAAAGGATCTTTGAAAATGCATTTCTCAAGGCTCAGATATCTGAGACCGAAAAGTCACATAAAGAAGCAATGGCTAATCTTCAAAAGAATTATGAAGGTCTTCTTTCTGAGAATAAGGAACTCAAAAAGAAAGAACTATCGTTTCAATCTTATGCCAAAGATAGTGACACTCTTACTGAAGTACAATCTTATTTAAGAGATCCTTCAGAAAAGAGAGGACTTAATTTGGACACACACAGATAGTTCCACCACTCAATAAGAGTAATAAAGGACTAACATTAAATCGATGCTAACAAGGTGATTCCCAAACAATCTGAAAGATCGGTCGAAAGCTAAGATTCTCGACAAAGGAAAGCGATTCATCAAGCCTTTGTGGGAAAAACAAGTCCAAAAGAAAACTGTGGGAAGTGTCTCTGAAAAGAAACATAACACTGAGAAGTGCAATCACCCACAGTGCTATGTCTCTCAAAAAGGAAAAATTGCAGGAGCTGGCAAATTTTCTTATGTCACGTTTTCTGGAAAGAAAATTGATCATCCAGAGACTAGCAAAGCTGCTGAAGAGAGATCTCAGACAGCATCAGGTGCTCGGAATGGTATTGGCTATAAAGCCATCGGGAAACAACTTGCTCACGAATACAAACAAGAGCAAGAACGATGGTTAAAGGCTAGAATTGCTCACATCAATTATCAGAAGTGGAAGATAAATAAAGCCACTGAAAATCTGAATGCCAGGGCTAGGAGAAATCTGGCTAGGAAAGCTAAGTTTGCTGGAAAGCAGACTCAGAAATCCGACATGTATCTGAAAGCACCAAATAGAGCACCTAGGAACACACCAATGAAGAAAATAATTTTTAACAACAATGATACCAATCATTTAACTAAGATTCCTCCTTATGTTCCTGTTAGACAAAAGAATGTTCCTAAGAAATTCATTCAAAAATGGATTCCTACTGGAAGATTCTTTAGTCCAGATGGTTCCATTGTTGGTATGAGAACCTAATCTCCTGTTTCCTGTTTTGTGCAGAACACTCTAAAGACTAACTCAAAGTGGCATTTTGATAGTGGATGTGGGAAGCACATGACAGGAGACAAAGCAAATCTGATTAACTACAAAAAGTGCAATGATGGGACCAATTATTAGGTTTGCTGGAGGAGATGAAATCCAACCATAGGTTTTGGCAATTTGAAATTCGGAGCCCTCACCATCTCTGAAGTACTTCATGTAAAGGGATTGAAATATAATCTCCTAAGCATGAGTAAACTAGTAGACAAAGGGGACTCTGTCAAGATCAAGTCAAAACTATGTAAAGTGATTGACAATGAGTCAAAGCAGACAATCTTGGTTGCAAGGCGTAAAGGAAATCTTTATGTTGCTGATTGGGCATCCGCTACAACCGAAGAATGTCTCATGGTGAGTCAATCTGGCCACACTGAAGAAAATTGGCTATGGCATAAAAGAATGTGTCACTTGAATTTCAAAACTCTGAATAAGCTAGCCAAGAAAGAGTTGGTGGTTGGTTTACCCAAAATGACATATAGAAAAGAAGGTGTATGCTCAGCTTGCCAAATGGGAAAACAATCCAAAACATCTTTCAAGTCTAAGACTAGACATTCCAGTGAAAGGCCACTGCAATTGTTACATATGGATTTGTTTGAATCCTCAGTAACTAGTTATGTAGGAAAGAAGTACGGTCTGGTTGTTGTTGATGATTACTCAAGATTCACTTGGGTTGTCTTTCTCAAATACAAATCTGATGCAAAGGTTGAGATACCTAACTTGCTGAATAAGCTCGAAGTCATGAAAAATGACAAGGTATGTCAGAATCGCAATGACCATGGTCGAGTTTGTGAACCAGTACATTAAAGAGTTTTGTACTTGCAAAGGTATACAACATCAACTATCTTCTGTAAGGACACCACAACAAAATGGTGTTGCTGAAAGAAAGAATAGGACCCTGAAAGAAGCAGTAAGAACAATGCTTGCTGACACTGAAATAAGTGAAATCTATTGGGTTGAAGCTGTAAACACAGCATGCTACACTCAAAATAGATGTCTGATTAACAAACACCATGACAAAACTCCTTACGAGCTTTTCATTGGTAGATCTCCTAGTATCAAATATCTAAGGGTGTTTGGTTGCAGATGTTTCGTTCTTAACAATGGAAAAGAATACTTGAGAACATTTCAACCAAAGGCAGATGAAGGAGTATTTATTGGTTATTCTCTGAATAGCAAAGCCTACAGAATCTACAACAAAAGAACACAAAAGATCAAAGAATCTGTTCATGTAGTGTTCTATGAAGGAAACAAGAAGGTACTCTTGAATGATGATCTCTTAGATAGGTTCAAAGAACTAATGATTAAAAATTCTGAAAAAGGATCCTCAGAAGGAAACAATTCAATCATTCAAATAGAGGATGAGTCTGACGATGAAAAGCAACCTATGCTTAGTAACAACCAGATGACTCTAAGACATGATGAAGAATTTCCTATGAGAATTCTAGAAATGGAACAGGTTACTGAGAACCTTCATCATGAAGAGGTATCTGAAAGAGAGATTGCTGAAATGCAAGCTCCAGATATCTCTAACACTGAAAGAGTGTCAGATATCCATGGCATTTCCCATATGTCAGATATCTCAGATACTGCACAAGTATCTCATCAAGATCATATTGATTCACATTCAAATCAAAATAATATTGATCCTACTAGTTCAAAACCCATTATGAAATGGATAAGAAATCATCCTGCAAAGGATGTGATTGGTCTCATAAACCAAGGAGTTAGAACTAGAAGAGCAATCGCTGAAAATGCAAGTTGTCTCTATGGATGTTTCATCTCAAAAATTGAACCAAAGACAATAGAAGAAGCATTAAAGGATCAAGATTGGATCTCTGCAATGCAAGAAGAGTTGGATCAATTTGAGAGAAACAAAGTCTAGAACGGTTCCATTCTTGACGGAAAATCATGTCGGAACCAAGTGGATTTTCGAAACAAAATGAATGAGTCCGGTGAAATAACCGAAACAAAGCTAGGTTGGTTGCCAAGGATTCACCTGCATCAAGGACTAGATTTTGATGAATCTTATGCACCGGTTGCAAGACTGGATGCAATAAGACTCTTTCTAGCCTTTGACTCATAATGACTTTACAGTTTATCAGATGGATGTCAAGAGTGCATTTCTAAATGGTGAACTGGCTGAGGAAGTCTATGTTGAGCAACCACCAGGTTTTGAAGTTCCCTCAGAAAGTAGGATGGTCTATAAGCTTCAGAAAGCTCTGGATGGACTGAAACAAGCTCCAAGAGCATGGTATGATACATTGGCCAGATACCTACTAGAAAGTGGTTTCAAGAAAGGAGATGTTGATAAAACACTCTTCACATTGAACCATGATGGGAAACTACTTTTCGTTCAAGTATATGTTGATGACATTATATTTGGATCTAAAGACAAGCAACTTTGTGAAGACTTTGCTGAACTCATGAAACGTAAATTTGAGATGAGCATGATGGGAGAATTGAATTACTTCCTAGGGCTGCAAGTCAAGCAACTCAATGATGGAATATTCATTAGTCAAACAAAGTATGCAAAGGATATGCTCAATAAGTTCAATCTAAAGCCTTCTGGAAAGAATGCTAAGATACCAATGAGCATTGGAACCAAAATGACCTATACTGAATCTGACAAGAGTGTTGAAGAACACAAGTATAGGAAATTGATTGGGTCTCTACTATACCTCACTGCAAGTGGACCTGATATTCAATATGCAGTTGGAGTGTGTGCTAGATTTCATACAAATCCAATGCAGTCACACTACAACGTTGCTATGAAGATATTAAGGTATGTAAAAGGTACTGTAGAAGTTGGATTGTGGTATCCAAAAGATAGTGGATTGAGTTTGGTTGGCTATTCAGATGCCGACTATGTTGGACATTGCTTGATAGAAAAAGCACCTCAGGAACTTGTCAATTTCTTGGTGCTAGATTAATATCATGGTTGAGCAAGAAACAAAATTCAATTGACACATCTACCACAGAAGCTGAATATATTTCTGCTGGATGTTGTGCTTCACAGATATTATGGATACAACAACAACAACTCAGAGACTATGGACTCAATGAAGAAAAAAACTCCCATTTTCTGTGATAACACAAGTGCTATTGCCATAACTCAGAATCCTAAGTTTCATGCAAGAACAAAGCACATTGACGTTAGACACCACTTCATCAGAGACCATGTTGAAAAAGGCAATATAGAGATACTCAAGATTGGCACTGAAGACCAACTTGCAGATATCTTCACTAAGGCACTACAAGAAAGTAGATTCTTAGCCTTAAGACACAGTCTTGGACTAATGGAGCTACCAAAGAACTGAAAAAGTTCAGAGAAGAGATATCTGAAGAAGATATCAAAGAAGAGATATCTGAAGAAGATATCAAAGAAGAGAGAAAAGGTATCTGGAACGGGTATCCAGAGAAGAGGAATCTGGAACGGGTATCCAGAAACTAAAGGCTAAAATGGCTATTCAAAGATTTCTGAGACGGGTACTCAGATATCTGGATCACTCAGTGAGGGGGAACACAAAAGAGAATAGTACAACTGTCTGCAGTCAACTACTCTCTTGAAATTTGTATTATTTCTATCTTTGTGTAAAACTTGGACAAATACCAAGTGTGAGATAAATTCAGATGCAAACAGTGTTCTTGGTCATACAGAAACGTGATTCAGAAAGCTAATAGCCAAAATTCATTAAATGGGCACAATTACATTTGTTGATTGTGATCATTGCTGAAGAAGCAATGGTGACCCTTGATGAATTGAGAGATTGATCTTTACGGCGGAGATTAACTCTCAGTAAATAGTGGACTGTTAAAATTCGAATAGGGCCCACTATGCATTTAATGACCGAACAAACTTTTACTCATGCCTGCCTGCAATTCACAGATACTTACACACAAAATTAATTTGTATGTATATGTCTGTGGAGATTACATTGCTATATATATGGGATTTTGGCAAAAGAAATTACTTTCGCCTAATCCAACATACAGTCTTGCACAAGAATAGCAAAAACTCTTCTTCAACCTCTGCAAATCTCTGTTAGTTTTTCTGCAAAGAATTACTAATCTCTCACCCAAATCTCTTTCTCGTTTTTCAAAAACTTCACTATTTAAAGAGATGGCTCCCAAACGTGCTTCGTCTCAGAAATCCCAAGCTACTAATGGTACTGCTGAAAAGCAAGCACCAGTGCTAGTTATAACAAACAATCGGTTGATCGGAGAATTCGACCCTGATCATTGGACTTCAAATCACAGGATGATTTGGGGTGGTGCCATGATTGAAGAATACCTGGTAGCTGCAATAGAAAACCGCATCGGTGAAGTTGGTACTTGATATGCTTGAAAAGGCAAAAATCAAGGGCTTTCTATCTGCTCTTCCCAGTGGAGTTTCTTCACTGGATGTTCTGGAGTTTTACAACAACTCCACAATTATTTCCAAGATCTCTGAAGGCACTGAGATAGTGTCTATCAAGACCAAAGTCCAAGGACAAGAAATCCTGTTGGACGAAATAGCTTTTTGTGAGCTGTTTGAACTTCAAAATCTTGGAAAGGATTTTGAAATTGACACCAAGGATGAAGATCTCCTTGAAGGTGTGAAGCAACTATACAGTAATGTGTGTGATCTTGACAAACCAGACACACCCATCGACTTTAAGCTTGCTGACATAAGGACCAGACATCTTTTGGTCCACTGGGATGTGTTGGCATGTATCCTTCACAGAGGCTTCGATGGTCTACAAGGAGGTGCTGACCAGATAAGCCAAGAACGCTGGATGATGTTGTTCTTGTTGAGTCAACAAGACAAAAGGCTGGAAAACCCTTTTAATTGGGGGAAGTACGCCTTCATGAAATTTGTGAAGAAGATACAAGGCTTTGAGCCTAAAATCGTTAAGGGCCTTGCTGAGCCAAAAGCCATAGTAAGCTATGGACTAAAAATTTGCTACTTACTGGAATGTCTTGGCATTGAGCTGAGAGAGACGGCCGATATTACCAACAGTAACCTACTCTACAAATATGAGTATACAAACATGATGAAAAAGGTTACTGGATCTCAGAAAGGTTCCAAGAAGCGAAAGACTGAAGAGGTATCTGAGGGAAAAGTTGCGACCAAGAAGCTCAGAACTTCACGAAAGAAGTCTGTTGGAAAATCAGAAGGCACACCCATTGAGGTTGTCGATTCCCAGATACCTGACGTCGCTGCAGATGAACTCATAAATGCTGCAAAAGAGGCATCGACTACTGATCAAGTAGACTCAGCAAGAGAAAGTGCTTTCAGAAATGTCAAGACTATTGCCGAAAGCCTTGTTGATGAACTCATAAATGCTGAAAAACTTCAAACTCTTTCTGCAGAAGCAGCAGGGATTGTTGATAACTCTATTCCAGATTTCGATGACGAATCGGACGAGGAGAAGATCCCATCCCCCAAGGTTGCTGAAAAAGTAACCAAGGCAAAGGGGAAGAACAAAAGGTCCAAGGTTGCTGAGAAAGCAACTAGCTCACAGGTTGCTGAACAAGCACCTATAGCAAAGGTTGTTGGTGCCAACACACCATCAGGGAAAGTCACGTATAAACAACTTCAAGAAGCCCTGATGAATGGTGACCTAGTGTTGGTAGACGCTGATGTCAACACCACACTTAAAAATCTGGAAGAGCTCTCAACTGCTCAAACTTCTGCTTCCAGACAACCACAACAACCACAACCACAACAGCCACAAGTGGTTGATGAAATGGTAAATGAACTCCATTTCAACATATCAGCTATGCAACATGCTGAAGAAAATCCTGCAAACAAGCAGGTTCCCCAACTCCTAGAGAGGGATCAAACTGAGACACCTGCTCAGAATGATCAAACAAGGGAGACAACTGAGTCAGTCACTCAGGAAAGGTCTGAAGTACCAGAAACTTCAAACAAAGAATCCATAATGGAACAGCAAGACCAAAGCATAGAAGGGTCACAAGTTCTAGAGACCAATCAGCCTGACAATGCTCAGGTAGCTGAATGGTTTAACTCTCTACTTGTGAAATTTTATGATCATCAATCTTGTTACTTATACAAATTTCTTTGTTACAGGCTAAATTAGAAACAAAAGAACAAGAGGAAGCTGAAAAGCTTGCCTCAGAGACTAAGAAGGAGGCTACTACCTCACCTCTTAAGGAATCTGAGCCTGTGCTACAGGTGATAGAGAATTCCCTAAGACATAACTTTTCAGATATTTGTTAATTCACTTAACTAATCAAGTGGATGTTTCTAATAGGCTCCAACTGAGAAGGAAAATGATAAGGCTGAAAAGCCTAACTCATCAGAGAATCAACCAGAGACTCACAAAGTCTCTGAGCAACAAGTATCTGAGCCTTCTATTGAGAAGGTATATATATTTCAGATACCTATAATCTTCAAAGACAAATCTCTGATCATTTTTCTCAAACTAACACTTTCTACTTAACAGGTTCAAAAAGAAGTAGAAGTTGCTGGGGAATTGCCTGCTCAATCCCCACAACAAATGGAAATTCATGAGGCATCAAAGCCTTCATCATAAGAAAAATTTCTAGAGACTGCACAAGTCTCTGAGCAACAAGTATCTGAGCCTCCAATAGTGGAGGTAATTGACCTCTAAGAAATCTGATTTTGTAAATAGAATTTTTCTTGATAAAATTTCCTAAGTGTTATGTTTCTCAGGTTCAAAAAGAAAGAGAGGATGCTGAGGATCAGACTTCCAAGTCTCCTCCTCACACCAAGATATCTGAGGCACCTGGAACCTCAGTAGTCCAACCTTCGAGCACATTCATTGCATGTAACACAGATACTTGACTACTCTAAAACTTAGATATCTACACAAGTTTTGAAACTAATTCAAAACTCTCTCTTTCAGGCTCAAAGTAGTGCCAAAGAAGGAGTCAAATGATGACTATGCAAACCTTCTTCCCTTCTTCAAGACTCATACCTTGCCGAAGCATATTCAATGCTTCAAGAAATGGCAAAGGTTAAGGTGCTCTGATCTCTCTGAAATACTGAGAATCACAGATCAACCAACAAGACGAGCACGAGCTCTTGATCTGGAAAACTATATCTACGCAATGTTCCCTACTGAACAATATCAAGTTGCGACCTTAATGCGTAAGGATTTTTCCAAGGAAGTGGCACATAAATTGGTGCAAGCCTTCAAACAGGCAGATGGTCAGACAAGATTGCAGATGGCATTCCAGCCAGTCCTGTCCCAGACACTACAATTTATTCCTTCTGAACAAGAAGAGGTTAATGGGCAGAAGATCACTATTCCTGAAGTGATTAATCTTGTATCTGAAGATGATGAGGAGGAAGAAATAGATGAGAATAACTTTGATGAACCTCCCTCTGACCATCACAAAAAGGATGATGATGATATGACGGATGATGATGCCCTTGCACCAGGGACAGGAGGAATTCCACAAGGAAACAATGCCTTAGCTGCTGGAAAGCACACTGAGAGGACATCACAGCAATCCCCTCCTCCATCTCCTCAGAAATCAACCCATCCTTCACAGCAATCCCAACAACAAAAAGACACTACTGAATAAGTAGTTGAGCACTCTGAGGAAACAACTCAGAAGATATTAAATACTCAAATCAGAGCTGCTCAACTCAAACAACTGTTGGAAGAAGAGCAACAGCTCCATCTTCAACTTGAAGAAGAGCTAGTTAAATCCATAGATAAGCTCAATAAACTACAAGATCAATACTTACAAGAGACAGTAGCTTACTATGAGGTTAAAGAGCTCCAGGATGCTGTAAATGCTATTGCTAAGGAATTAGATACTGAAGAAGTATCTAAAGAAAAGCATGATGCTAAGGCTGCATCACCAGCAAAAGACATACCATCCTCCTCTCAGAAAGGAAAGAAGCCCATCTCTGAGATGGTTGCTGGACTAGAAAATCTTGAAAATGACCAAGAGGATGAAGATCACTGGGCTGAAGACTCAGATGATGATGAAGACAAGACTTTGGCAACACACCGCAATGAACACTTGACAGTTTCTCATCTTAAAAGGAAGCTAATTGCTCCAAAAGTTTTCAACAAACTGCCAAATGTCCACTCCCATGAATACATGAATAGATACCAAGTTTTGGTACATCTTAAAAAGGAAATGTCTTCACAAAACAAAGATGTAATTGCCTCCGTCCCCTCAGAAATGAAGAAGTTCACAGAACTCATCACTTAGAGAACAACCAGTATGGTTATTGCTCAGAAAGATCTGGGAATGATAAGGGACGATGATATGTCATTAGCTGAAAAAGCTTTTCATGAAGCAAGTTACACTGCTGGAAAAGCAGATGCCATACTAGGCCATTGGCAGAGCTCATTGATAAGGAAAATAGACTTATCAAACAAAATCAGGAGCTCAAAGCTGAACTTCAGAAGTTGGTTACTGCCTACAACTACTTGCAAAAGAATTTTGAGTCTCTCTCAGATTCTTTTGTGGTACTTAGTCAGTCAGCAATGACTAAGGGGGAAGAATTTGGATCTCAAGATCAGGGGGAAGGAAGGAAGAAATCTAGAGTTGGTGCCACTCAGAAAGGAAGAGGAAACAAGAAAACTTCCCAGCCACCACTCAGAATAAATGACCCCTCATCAAATCAAGCTGCTTTGCAAATATTAGCTACTTCCCAGCAGCCAACTAAAGAAACTACAATGGTAACAAGGGCCATGGCAAAAAGACCTCCAAGGAGTACCAAGGCTCCAAGGAGAAGACAAGTAAGAGGGATTGATGAATCTTCTGAAGAAGAAGAAGGCCAAATCAAATCCCTGGGCAATGAAGAAGGCTGCAAAAGACTCACAGGAATTAATCTTGAAGATGATGATGAAGAGACTGATGAAGATGAAGCTCCTCTTCACTGGAAAAAGGAAAATTGATAGCCTAATTGAGCCCATAGCTGCAAAGCCTTTAGCAGCTAAAACACCCTCTGGAAATACCAAGTCAATCCAGGGTGGTTCTTCAAGCAATCCTCCAAAGGAGAATTCTAGACAAAGAAGGAACAGGCTGAGAGCTGAACAAAGACAAAGTCAACTTCCACTCAGGCCAGAAGAAGCCAAAATTGAGTATGTGAAGAATGACAACAATTCCTCTGTCTATAGGTGCATTAATCAGAAGAATGGCTACTGGATTCTGGAACTCAAACACTTACTGGTAAATTCAAGGTTTCCAGAACCAATCCATAAACAGCTCATGGCATGGAGAAAAGATAAGCCAATCTTGATTAACACCAACGACATCAAAGCATGGTTGGATTTTGAAGTGATCAAGAGAACAGAAGTCATGAAGAAGGACCTCTCTGATGAATGTCCTTATGGAAAGCCAGATGATGTGCACAGAATTCCGAACATTACTGGAACAGGCACAAGAGCAAGACTTGCGGTGGAACCCTATGAGTCCTTCTACTTAACTGAAGATCAATACAAGGGTGACATCAGATATCTGAAGATCATTTATGAATACTTCAAGCTATCAGATATCAGAATAGAGCATGCCTGGAAGTGGGGAAAGTATCTGTGGGTCAAGCATTTTGTCAAGAGAAATCCCACCAAAACCTACAAGGAAGTCTGTGGATTTGCCAGAGATACAGAGATGATTGTTAGAACTCTTCTCTATGACTACTCTGATGATATCAAAAGGTTTGGTGATAGGAAATTTGCAGACTGATCCATGGAGCTGTTTTGAAGACTTGAAGATTTTTGAAGACTTGTCATTTAGAATGTTCACTTGGAGCTTGGTAACTCCTGTTGTTCTATTTGACTAAGTAGTTTATGTGATTTTGCTGATTGATCTTTTCTATTAAATCTTAAAAAAGTTATCTGTATGCTTTCTCTGTATCATATCTGATGAACTTACTCTCATATATCATTTTATATATAAGATAACTTGTCAGCAAAGATCACACCTTGTGATTTGGTTGATGTTTACTTCCTGCACTTAATTATATGAATTAAAAGATCATAAGAAATGATTAAGTGGTGGATTGTTTCCTCATCCAGATTTGTAATAGGTCAGATAGTCATTGTTGACTGATCAAAATGGGGGAAATTTGTTAGGAATATCTGTTTAGATTTTGATCAGCAACCTAATGACTTATCTTATCTCAGAAAGGTGATTAGTACTCTTAGTTCACTTGAACACTGTAAAAGAGGAAACTCACTAAGTATGATAGTCTAGCAAATCTTGTATAGGATGTTAGGTCTCGAAATGTAATTTTTATTTTCTGAAGAAGACCAAGAAGAAGGCATCCAGCAGGAAAAGTTCAACGGATTTGAAGACTTGAAGACTGCACAAGATTGCTGAAGACAAGAGTTTTTCAGATACCTATGTCCAGATATCTTGAAGAAACAAGTGTTTCGGAACACGTGTTGCAAAAGATATCTGAGAATAAAAGGTTTCTGAGACGAGGAAAGTGCCCACAGATATCTACATTCAGATACCTTGGACATATAATACGCTTCTGAAAAAGAAACATATTATAACAAGTTGTTTAAACAAGTGGTATCTGGAGCTTTGATGATCTCTGGAAAAGAATGTGCAAAGCCTCAGAAAGCTTTCATAGTTCCGTTGGCACTACAGGACAAAGTATAGTACAGTGCATTAAATGCGCAGACAGGAACGTCTGAACAAAAACTGTAGCTTCTGAAGAAGAAGACAAACCTTCTACAGTACTATACTCAGATATCAATAGTTTGAATTTGATTTAAGCCCAACGGATACTATTCAAACGGCACTCAAATTCATCTATAAATATCAACACATAGACTGCTTGAGAATATACTTTAGAACACACTGAACACCAAGAATACTGAATATTCTCACAAGCTCTCTCAAGCAAACTACTTAGTTTCAAGCTTTCTGTTGCGACCAAAGCTCTTGATTCTAAGTAGCACAAAAGTTCTAAGTGTCCTGATCCTTAACGAGCGTTGTTATCTGTGAAGGAGTTGAACTAAGATTTCATATCTGAGATTCATTCTCTAGAACACGTACAATAGACTTGGGTCAGTAGAGAACAAGATACCATACATTGAAAAGTGTATTAAGTATACTTGATTCATAGAGCTATCTAAATAACTGAATAAGTTATTTAAGAAGCTCACCTGACAAACAAACCTAAAACCAACACCTTAAACGGCGTGGAGTACATGAAGTACTTAGTTTGGGAAACTAAGGAATAACTCCAAGGTTATTGAGCACAGGAAGTACTTAGTTTGGGAAACTAAGGAATTTCAAAAGGTTTCGAGTCAGGGAAGTACTTGGCTGTGAAAGCCGGGGAATAACTCAGGGGAAACACTTGGTTGGGAACCTAGTGTATTTAGGAATCAAGAAAAGATATCTGTAAGGTTACCTCATTTATCTTAGTGGATTCTAGAGGTGTTATCTGGGCCAGTCGCAGAACAGCCCGGCACGGACCGGCCCGCTTAAAAACCGGCCCGGACCGGCCCGTTTAAGTTATATGAGCCATAGGGGCCTTTGTTTTGGAGGTCCGAACCGGACCGGATAAGCCCGGCAGCCCGGCACAGACCGGTCCGGGACCGAATTAGCCCGCGAACCGGTAAGGCCCGATCCATTTAGCCCGGTAAGAAACGTCCGTTTATATGTTATTTTCGGTCTTTTGGATTTATATATCTCAAGTCCAATATGGAAATCCTTTGACGATGAGTATGACATATTCATGAGGGGTCACTTTGATAATCTTGAAGATGAATTTGTACCAGAGGAGGAGATATCGTCCAACTCCAACACACTCGATACGTCAAATATACATGATTTCTTAGCCGACTTTCATGAGTAATATTATGTAGTAGTCTTATTTTGCTTCGACTTTGTAATTTTCTTATTTATAATAAAATTTCAAGTTTTAGTTTATGTACTAGTCTCATTATGAGTTTTGGTGGTTTGCCATTTATAATTAGAAAAATAAAACTTTGCGCATGTAAATTTGTAATCATCTTTTTCTATCTCATTTGGTTTGCCATTAGGTACAGGCACATCACTATGCATTGTCAATGTAATTGCACTAATTACTAATACATAGAATTATAAAAAAAAAAAAAAAATTGGTAGGCCCGGTCCTGCCCGGACCAACGACATAGTGGGCCGGGCTAAGGGGCCGTGCCGGTCCATGGGTTTGACAAAAAAACCCGGACCGGCCCGGCCCATTTTACAAGTGAACCGGCCCGACCCGCTCCATTAAATGGAGCGGGCTGTTGCGGGCCGGCCCGGCCCGAATAACACCTCTAGTGGATTCTAGGTCTGAGAAAGACCGAAGTGGATTAGTTGAAGGATTACGCCACCTTCAGATACCACTATAAAAAGACTTGTGTTATTTACTTTCTGCAGCTTATTACTTGTTTTACTTATATTGCAAAGTACTTACACTTATCTTGCTAAACACGTGCACTTATCTTAGAAAAGTCTTCCGCTCTCTGAAATTAAGTATCAGATATCTTCACAGATATCTGAGAAACTGTGCTTATCGACAAAAGTTTTAAAAGACTATTCACCCCCCCTCTAGTCTTTTACTTTGCCGTTATCTGGACCAACACAACATAAGAACACCAGTCGTACGTCTTGATACTCCCAACATCCTGGATAGCATGCACCAACTTCTGATCAACATAAGAAACTGGGGTAGGTGCCAGAAAAACTCCACAAACATACAACATAAAGAGACGCTTAAACTCATCACCCCCATCTTTCAAACAATCAATACGACTCCTCACACTCACAAGCTTAACATCAGTTCCAATAAAATCAGCCCAATCCTTAATTTGATCTCTCCAATCACTCCTTAACTTATTCTCTCGCACTACATTTTCTGAAGGTACTACAGATTTCCCTGTATACTAAGACTGCGTAGGAACTTCCCTACCTGGATTTCGAGGAAGCATAAAGATAGCATGTACATCATCACCTGTGATCTGGTACTCTTTTGATCCAATCCTCTGAATATATGATACATGATCAAATCTTTCAACCAGCCAAGGAATGATACCAGAAGGTAACTTTTGCATCTTCATCTTCCAAAGCCCACCAAAATCAATATCAGTAGCATCTCGGCGCTGAAACACACTAAGACTATCAAGAAAAGACCTGATTTTTGTAGGCTGGCACATAGTAATCATTTTTTTCATTATAACCTCTTCCTCATCTCCATCACCTTTCACTTTCATAGCAACCAGTTGTGTTCTACTCCTCTTCCCAGGTCCTTTCAAGCTTGCATTATCAAGCTTGAAAATCTTGCTCTTATTACCCCTGGTCTTCTTCTCTACAGCAGAAACAAAAATTCCATGTTACCAGAGATATAATCTATGTTATCAGGCATAACATACATATCCTAACAAACAAAACTAACAACAAGCCATGTTTCCCAATAAATTACCTATGATCTCAAGCATAGCATCCATGTTCTCACAACAAAAAACAAAACATAAAACTCAAATGTTCCCAGCATCTACACAAAACTCAATAGTTAAAATAACCTATGTTCCCAATTAAATTACCTATGTTCTCTAATAAAAAACATGCATGTTCCCCAAAAAAAAAAAAAAACACTGACATACATTTTTAAACATAAACATACATATTTAAACAAACAAACTAACAACAAACCATGTTTCCAAATAAATTACCTATGTTCTCAAGCATAGCATCCATGTTCTCACAACACAAAACAGGAAAAAAAAACAAAATAAACATAACTACAAACAAAAGAACAATTAAACTGCATAAACTCAGATAAAAACAAGCATAAAACCCTAACAAAAGCACGAATACCTGCATTCTCGGTCACTGACTTGCGCTTCCGACTAACATCCTTCTTCGCACCTTCCTTGCCACTCTTATCAACCACCATTATAGTACGAATAACTGAAAAACTCAGACACACAGGAACAAAAATCAAAACAAAAACCCTAACAAAGCATAAAATTGACGAAAAAAAAAGCACAAATCGAAGCAGTTATGATGAGGAAAACACTTACATTCAAGTTTTGAACACAATTGAGGATGAAAAGCAAGAATGGAGCAGTTACGATGATGAAAATCAGAAATCTCGAAGAAAAAACGCAGTAACCGCTGAACTGGAAGAGAAAAGGAAAAAAACGAGAAGAAAGAAAGAAAGAAAGAGAAAAACGACTTAAAGAAACAATTTATACCCAGAAAATGAGTCCGAACCAGGTCGTGCCGGGTCAGGTTGGATCCGCGAAAAAATGTTCAGAATGTAACTGCATAATGGTGAATTGCAATATAGTCCGTCTTTAGATAGTTTATCTAAAGACCGTCTCTTAGGAGACTTTGTGTATTAGTATTGTGTATAACTAAATTTTTTTGGTATAAATAATATATTTCAATTCTTTGGGCCATTTCGTTTTCTTTTTTCCTTGGGCTAGTTTCCCTGTCATGTCAACAATGCATCAACTTTAGAATTTACTAATACATATTCCATCCTATCTACAACACTCTTATAACAAATTATTAAAAAAGCATTTTTAATTATAGGGCAGTGCATTTATTAGATGTTAATTGCAATTTTTTTAGTAATACCAACATAGAATTGAAGATAAAATTATGATAAAAAAATGTAGTAGAGTATATTTGAGAGAATGGAAATGTTATTAAATAAAGGAGATTAAAGGCTACGAGAAGAAAGAAACTATTTAAGGGTAATTTTAGGAAAGAAACAATTCCGTGCAACAGCCATTGTGTACTTAAATTAGGAAAATGGACTTATTCTTAGGTTTTCATTTCCTTTGCATGTCTTTTTCTATTTTCTGACTAGTACTACATTCTTCATTTGCCAGAACTGTTCTTTATGTTTATATATCTATCAACGAAACTTATTTAAAGAAAGATATTAATTAAGTAAATTGTGGGCCCTTATATTCTAAAATCGTTGGTGGTCTCACATGCCTACAAAGTTTATTAGGATATCCCTTACTTGATAAATCTTGGAATACAATCATGAAGTAGCAGCTTACAAACGTATAAATGTATATTTGATCTGTTGTTTCTGTATTGTAAATGTATATCTCTTCCGACCTACTTAATTATGCCCTACATGCTCTACTACCACATATGTCCAGCTTACCTACAAATTCTTTCTATTTATTCTATGACTGTGCGAAACCACTGTTCTGCCTGTCAGATGGGGAAACAATCTAAAATCTCTTTCAAGTCCAAAATCAGACACTCTAGTGTTAGACCACTGCAACTTTTACACATGGATCTTTTTGAATCATCTGTAACTAGTTATGCAGGAAAGAAGTATGGTCTGGTTGTTGTAGATGACTTCTCAAGATTCACTTGGGTTGTCTTTTTGAAACACAAATCTAATGCCAGGGTGGAGATACCAAACTTGCTGAAAAAGCTTGAAGTCATGAAAAATGACAAGGTATCTGCAATCAGAACAGACCATGGTACTGAGTTTGTCAACCAGTACATAAAGGAGTTTTGTACCTGCAAAGGTATACAACACAAACTTTCCTCTGTAAGAACACCTCAACAAAATGGTGTTGCAGAAAGGAAAAACAGAACCCTTAAAGAAGCTGCAAGGACAATGCTAAACACCTGAAATAAGTGAAATTTATTGGGTTGAAGTAAACACGACTTGCTACACTCGTAATGGATGTTTGATAAACAAACACCATGACAGGACTCCCTATGAAATCTTGGTTGGTAGACCCCCTAATATCAAACATCTGAGAGTATTTGGTTGTAGATGTTTTGTTCTAAACAATGGGAAAGATTATCTGAGAACATTTCAACCAAAGGCAGATGAAGGTGTTTTTCTTGGCTATTCCACAAACAGCAAAGCTTACAGAGTTTACAACAAAAGAACAAAGAAAATTGAAGAATCAGTTCATGTTGTATTCTATGAAGGAAATAAGAAAACACCTCCTATTGATGAACTCTCAGAAAGGTTCAAAGAACTATTACTGAGGGATTCTAAAGAAGAATCCTCAGAAAGGAGAAACATCATTATGGAAAGTGAGGATGACTCTGACGTAGAAAAGCTTGAAAAGCCTAGTAACAACAAGATGACTCACAGACATGATGAGGAATTTCCTATGAGTTTTCGAAATGGAACAGTTCTCGAGAACCTTCATCATGAAGAGGTATCTGAAAATAAGAATCTTTGAAATGCATGTTTGATATCTCTAACATCGAAAAGTGTCAGATATCAATGACATTTCCCATATGTCAGATATCTCAGATACTGAAAAGGTATCAAATCAAAATCTTAGTGATTCACATTCAGATCACTTGGATATTGATCCTACTAGCACTAAACCTATGATGAGATGGATCAAAGATCATCCTACAAAGGATATAATTGGACCAATTAATCAGGGTGTTAGGACTAGGAGAGCAGTAGCTGAAAATGCTAAATCTCTCTTTGGATGTTTCATCTCGAATATTGAACCTAAAAATATAGAAGAAGCATTAGAAGACCAAGACTGGATCTCTGCAATGCAAGAAGAGTTGGATCAATTTGAGAGAAACAAAGTCTGGAAACTAGTTCCATTTATAGAAGGAATATCTGTGATTGGAACTAAATGGGTTTTCAGAAACAAGATGAATGAATCTGGTGAAATAACCAGAAACAAAGCCTACAAAGTTGCCAAGGGATTTACTCAGACTGAAGGCTTAGATTTTAACGAGTCATATGCACCAGTTGCCAGATTGGATGCAATAAGACTCTTTCTAGCCTTTGCAGCTCATAAAGATTTCAAAGTTTATCGGATGGATGTCAAAAGTGCATTCTTAAACGGCGAACTTGCAGAAGAAGTTTATGTTGAGCAACCACCTGGCTTTGAAGTTTCCTCAGAAAGTAGAATGGTCTATAAACTACAGAAAGCTCTGTATGGACTGAAACAGGCTCCAAGAGCATGGTATGACACTTTGGCCAAGTACCTTCTGGAAAGTGGTTTCAAGAAAGGTGAAGTTGATAAAACTTTATTTACCTTAAATCATGACGGGAAACTACTCTTAGTTCAAGTATATGTTGATGACATTATATTTGGATCTAAGGACAAGCAACTTTGTGATGACTTTGCAAATCTCATGAAAAACAAGTTTGAGATGAGCATGATGGGAGAATTGAATTATTTCCTAGGATTGAAAGTCAAGCAACTCAATGATGGAATATTCATTAGTCAAACAAAGTATGCAAAAGATATGCTCACAAAATTCAATCTTAAGCCTTCTGAAAAGAATGCTAAGATACCTATGAGCATTGGAACCAAAATGACCTATACTGAATCAGATAAGAGTGTTGAAGAACATAAGTATAGGAAATCGATAGGTTCACTACTTTACCTCACTGCAAGTAGACCTGATATTCAATATGCCGTTGGAGTATGTGCTAGATTTCAGACAAATCCAATGCAAACACACTACAACATTGCTATGAAAATATTAAGGTATGTAAAGGTACAGTAGATGTAGAATTGTGGTATCCTAAAGAAAGTGGATTGAGTTTAGCTGGGTACTCAGACGCTGATTATGCTGGATCATTGCTTGATAGGAAAAGCACCTCAGAACTTGGGTTTACGGGTACTAGACTTATCTCATGGTTTAGCAAGAAGCAAAACTCAATTGCAACTTCTACCACAGAGGCTGAATATATTGCTGCTGGTTGTTGTGCAACACAAATTCTGTGGATACAACAACAACTCAAAGACTATGGACTCGATGAGAAGAAAACTCCCATTTTCTGTGATAACACAAGTGCTATTGCGATTACACAGAATCCTAAATTTCATGCCAGAACAAAGCACATTGATGTTAGACATCACTTCATCAGAGACCATGTTGAAAAGGGCAATATAGAGATACTCAAGATTGGCACTGAAGACCAACTTGCAGATATCTTCACTAAGCCACTACAAGAAAGTAGATTCTTAGCCTTAAGACATAGTCTTGGACTAATGGAACTACCAATGAACTGAAAAAGTTCAGATATCTGGAACGGGCATCCAGAGAAGAGGTATCTGGAACGGGCAACCAGAGAAGAGGTATCTGGAACGGGTATCCAGAAAAGAGAAAAGAGAAATCTGGAACGGGTATCCAGAAGTCAAAAAAGGCTAAAGAGCAAAAGGATAGCTTAAGATCTCTGAGATGGAAACTCAGATATCTGAATCACTCTATAAACGGGAAACACAAAAGAGAATAGTATAACTATCTGCAGTCAACTACTCTCTTGAAACTCGCATTATTTCTATCTTGATGAAAAACTTGGAAAAATCCTAAGTATAAGACAGATTCAGATGCGAACAGTGTCCTTGGTCATACAGAATTGTGATTCAAATAGTAAGTCGCCAAAACTCATTAAATGGGCACAATTACACTTGCTGATTGTGATCATTGCTGAAGAAGCAATGGTGACCCTCGATGAAGTTAAGCGATTGATCTGTACGGTGGAAATTGATTCACAGTAAATAGTGGACTGTTGAAATTCAGACATGGCCCACTAAGCATTTAATGCCGAACTAGCTTTTGCTCACGCTTGTTTGCAAATCAGAATCGTACACAAAATCAATTTGTATGTATTTGTCTGTTGGGATTCAACTGCTATATATATAGGATTTTGGCAAATGAAATCACTTTTGCCTAATCCGAAAATTCATCTTGCACAAAAATAGCAAATCCTTCTCTTGATTCTCTGCAAACCCTCTACAATCTCTGCAAATCAAGATTAAGTTTTTCTGAAAAGAATCACTGAATCAAATCTCTTTCAAACACCAATTTCAAATCCCTACACTATATAAAGAGATGGCCTCCAAGAACACTTCAACACAGAAATCCCAATCCTCCACTGGTACTGCTGAAAAGCAAGCACCAGAGTTGGTTATTGTAAACAACCGACTGGTAGGAGTTTTTAATCCTGACCATTGGACTTCAAGTCACAGAATGATTTGGGGTGGTGCCATGGTTGAGGAATACCTCTCTGCTGCAATAGAGAACCAAACTGATAGAAAATTGATTCTTGACATGCTTGAAAAGGCACAAATCAAGGGTTTTCTATCCGCCGCCAAGTGGAATTTCATCACTCGATGTGTTGGAATTTTACAACAACTCCAGGATTATTTCCTGTGTATCTGAAGGTACTGAAATAGTTTCTATCAAAACCTCAGTCCAAGGAAAGGAAATCCTTCTGGACTTAACAACTTTCTGTAAGTTGTTTGAGGTTCAAATTCTTGGAAAGGATTTTGAAATAAACACCAAGGATGAGGAACTCCTTGAAGGTGTTAAAGAACTTTCGATGACGTGTGATCTTGAAAATCGGATACACACTCGAGTTCAAGCTTGTCGACATCCGAACCGGACATCTGTTGGTTCACTGGGATATCTTGGCTTGCATTCTTCATGATGCTTTGATGGTCTACAAGGAGGTCTTGACGGATAAGCCAAGAACGATGGATCATGATGTTCTTGCTGAATCAACAAGACAAAAGGCTGGAAAACCCTTTTAACTGGGGAACGTACGCCTTCATGAAATTCGTGAAGAAGATTCAAGGCTTCGAGCCTAAAATTGTCAAAGGACTAGCTGAGCCAAAGGCCACTGTAGGATATGGTCTGAAGATATGCTACTTGCTGGAAAAGCTTGGCATTGAGCTCAGAGAGACGGCTGAAATAGCCAACAGTAACTTACTCTATAAATATGAGTATACAAATTTGATGAAAAAGGTTACTGGGTCTCAGAAAGGTCCTAAGAAGCGAAAGTCTGAAAAGATATCTGAAGAAAAGGTTGCGACCAAGAAGCCCAGAACTTCAAGAAAGAAGTCTGCTGGCAAATCAGAAGACACGCCCAAAGAGGTTGTCAATTCTCAGATATCTGCAGGCATTGCCGATGAACTGATAAAGGCAGATGAACTCATCAATGCTGCAAAAGAGTTATCAACTACTGAACAAGTAGACTCAGCAAGAGAAAGTTCTTTCAGAAATGTTGCGACTAATGTAGAAAGCCTTGCTGATGAACTCATAAATGCTGCCAAAAGTGGTGAAAAGCACCAAGCCCCATCTGCAGAAACCGCAGGAATAATGGACTAATCAGTTCCCAATGCTGATGAGAGCTCTGACGATGAAGATGATGAACTAGTCATCTCTCAAGTCCTAGAAAGAACAAAGAGGGCTAAGGTTACTGAAAAAGTAACTGGTGATAAGGTATCTGAAGAAGAACCTACACCACATGTTGCTGAGACTATAGCAAAGGTTGTTGGTGCAAACACATCATCAGGGAATGTTTCTCTTGCACAACTTCAAAAAGCCCTGATGAGTGGTATTTTAGTGCTGGCAGATGTTGATGGAAATGCCACATCTAAAAATCTGGAAGAACATTCTACTGATCAATCTTCTGCTTCCAGACAACCACAACAACCACAAACACAACAGCCACAAGTGGTTGATGAAATGGTAAATGAACTCCATTTCGAATTACCAGCAATACAGTATGCTGAAGAAAATCCTACAAATGAGCAGGTTCCCCAACTCACTGAGAGGGATCAAACTGAGACATCTACTCAGAATGATCAACCAGGGGAGGCAACTGAGTTGCATACTCAGGAAAGGTGTGAAGTACCGAAAACTTCAAACAAAGAAACTGCACTGGGACAAGACGACCAATGTATAGAAAGGTCACAAGTTCCAGAGACCAATCAGCCTGAAACTGCTCAGGTAAATGACTGGTTTAACTCTTACCTTGTGAAAAATTTTATACTTATAAATCTTGTTACCTCATAAGAATTTCTTTGTTACAGGCTGAGTTAGAAACGCAGAAACAAGAGGAAGCTGAGAAGCTTGCCTCAGATACTGAAAAAGAGGTCCCTTCAACCTCAACTCTTGAGAAATCTGAGCCTGTGCCACAGGTAAATGATTCTTAAAGAGAACTAATTTTTCAGTAAAAATGTTAATGTGCTCATTCATGTTAAAAAATGTTTCTAACAGGCTCCAACTGAGATGGAAGAAGATAAGGCAGAAATGCCAGAGACAAACCCAGAAACCAACAAGGTTTCTGAAGAACACATCACTGAGCCTTCAAACTTGAAGGTATATGACAATCAAGTGACAAGTATTCTTCATCTTGGGTTATCTTTTATCTCTTCTAATATTCAATACTTTCTACTTACAGGCTATTTCAGAAGTAGAAATGCTAGGGGATAAAGTTGCGACATCCCCTGCATCAATGGAAATTGATGAAGCCCCCAAGGCAGCATCACTCGAAAGAACACCAGAAACTGCACAAGTTTCTGAGAAAAATGAATCTGAGCTTCCTTTTGAGGAAGTAAGTAGCTCAAATCAGAATTCATTAAAAGCATATTTATGCATAGATTCTTTCAAACTATTTCCTAAGTATTGTATTTCTCTCAGGATCAAGAAAGAAAGGTTGCTGAGGACCAGACTTCAAAGTCTCCACCTCACAACAAGATATCTGAGACACCAATTGTCTCAGTAGAACAAGTATCTGAGCCTGATGTTCATACTCAGGTAACTCAGAAACTAAACTACACTTATACTCAGATATCTACAAAAGTTTTGAAACTCACTCAAAACTCCTTCTTTCAGGCTCAAACAGATGCAAAGCAGGTTCCCATTGAAGAGACAAGGGACCTACTTCACTTCTTCAAAGCTCACACCCTGCCAAAGCATATTCAATGCTTCAAGAAATGGCAGAAGTTAAGGTGCTCTGATCTCTCTGAAATATTGAGAATCACTGATCAACCAACCAGACGAGCACGAGCTCTTGACCTGGAAACATATGTCCAAGCAATGTTCCCTATAGAACAATACATACGCTATGACTCTACTACGAAGGACTTTTCCAGAAGTGGCGCCTGATGTGCCTTTGAACAGCAAGATGGTCGACAAGATTACAGATGGCATTAAAGCCACCGCCTGCACTCTGCAATTTATACCTTTTGAACAAGAAGAAGTTAATGGGCAGAAGATCACTATCCCGGAAGTGATCAATCTTGTATCTGAAGATGATGAGGAGGAAGAAATGAATGAAAATTACTTTGATGAACCTCCCACTAACCATCACCAAAAGGATGACAATGACAAAAAGGATGATGATGATGCCCCTGCACCAGGGACCGGAGGAATTTCACAGAGAAACAATGCCTCAGCTGCTGAAAAGCAAACTGAGAAGACTTCACAGAAATCTCCGTCTTCATCACCTCAGAAATCTACTCATCCATCTTCTAACCAACACGCAGTTACTACTGAACAAGTAGTTGAGCTTTACAAGAAACAAATCGAAAATACTAAACACTCAAACCAGATCCGCTCAACTCGCATAACTGCTGAAGAAGAACAATACTCCATCTTCAACTGGAAGATCAAATAGCTAAATCCAGATAAGATTGATCAACTACAAGATCTATACTTAGAAGAAATGATTGCTTACTCGAGGTTAAAGAGCTACGGATGTCAGGCAAGAGATCACCAAAGAACTCGATACTGAAGAAGTATCTGAAGTCAAGCATGATGCTAAGGCTGCATCATCTTCGAAAGAAGTACCATCCTCCTCCCATAAAGGAAAGAAACCATCTCTGAGATGGTTGCTGGACTCGATACGATCGATGAAATTGTCCAAGAGGATGAAGATCACTGGGCTAATCACTCAGATGATGAAGAAGACAAGACTTTGGCAGAGCACCGCCATGAACATTTAGCGGTTTCTCACTTGAAAAGGAAGTTGATTGCTCCTACAATATTCAACAAACTGCTAAACGTCCACTCCCATGAATACATGAACAGGTACCAAGTACTGGCTACTCTGAACAAGGAGATGTCTTCACAGAACAAGGAAGTAATTGCCTCGCCCCTCTCGAATGAGGAAGTTCACGAGCTCATCACTCGAGAACCACTAGCATAGTCATTGCTCGGAAAGATCTGGAATGATAAGGACGATGATGTCTTCAATTTGAAAAAGCTTTTCAAGATGCAAGTTACACTTTCTGGAAAAGCAGATGCCATCCTAGGCCCATCAAGAGCTCACCGATAAGGACAATGGACTTATCAAGCAAAATCAGAGCTCAAAGCGAACTTGAAGTTGGTTAGTGCCTATAATTATCTACAAGGGCACTTCAACTCTCTCGATTCCTTTATGAGATTGAGTCACCAACAATGACTAAGGGGAAAGAATGTACAAATCTGGACCTCAAAGTCGGGGAAGAAGGAGAAGCAAACAAAAAGAGATCTGGAGCTGGTGCGGCTCAGAAAGGAAGAAGAAAAACTTCCTAGCCACCACTCAGAATCAATGAACCCTCCTCAAGCCAAGTTGCTTTGCAAATAGTAGCTACTTCCCAGAAACCTACTGAAGGAACCAAAATGATAACAAGGGCCATGGCACAGAAACCTCCAAGGAGTACCAAGGCTCCAAGGAGAAGACAAGTTAGAGGGATTGATGAATCTTCTGAAGAAGAAGAAGAAGGTCAAATCAAGTCCTTGGCCAATGAAGAAGGCTGTAAAACTCTCACAAGATCTAATCTTGATGATGATGAGGAAACTGATGAAGATGAAGCTCCTCTTCACAGAAAAAGGAAAATTGAAAGCCTAACTGAGCCCATAGCTGCAAAGCCACTAGCAGCTAAAACACCCTCTTGAAATACCAAGTCTATCCAGGGTGGTGGTTCTTCAAGCAACAACCCCAAAGAGAATTCAAGACAGAGAAGGAACAGACTGAGAGCTGAGCAAAGACAAAGTCAACTTCCACTCAGGCCAGAAGAAGCCAAAATAGAGTATGTGAAGTATGACAATGATTCCTCTGTCTACAGGTGCATCAATCAGAAAAATGGCTATTGGATTCTGGAACTTAAGCATCTATTGGTAAATTCAAGATTTTCAGAACCAATCCATAAACAACTTTTGGCATGGAGAAAAGATAAACCTACCTTGATCAACACCAATCACATCAAAGCATGGTTGGATTTTGAAGTTGTCAAGAGAACTGAAGCCATGAGAAAGGACCTCTCTGATGAATGTCCATATGGAAAGCCAGATGATGTGCACAGAATTCTGAACATCACAGGAACAGGCACAAGAGCAAGACTCGCTGTAGAACCCTATGAATCGTTCTATCTAACTGAAGATCAATACAAGGGTGACATCAGATATCTGAAGATTATCTATGAATACTTCAAGCTTTCAGATATCAGAATAGAGCATGCCTGGAAGTGGGGAAAGTACCTATGGGTCAAGCATTTTGCCAAGAAAAATCCTACCAAAACCTATAAAGAGGTCTGTGGATTTGCCAGAGACACAGAGATGCTTGTCAGAACTCTCCTCTATGATTATTCTGATGACATCATAAGGTTTGGAGATAGGAAATTTGCAGACTGATCCATAGAAATACTGTTGAAGACTTGAAGATTGAAGACTAGTTTATTAGGATGTTTACTTGGAGCTTGGTCACTCCTGTTGTCCCAATTTACTATGTAGTTTTTGTATTTTTGCTGACTGAGCTTAATTGTTTTATGTATTAAAGTTATCTGTAATCTTTAGTTGTAACTTATCTGAAGAACTTACTCTCAGATAGTATTCTATAAAAGATAACTTGTCAGCAAAGATCACACCTTGTGATTTGGTTGATGTTTACTTTCTGCACTTAATTATATGAATTGAAAGATCTTAAGAAATGATTAAGTGGTGGATTGTTTCCTCATCCAGATTTGTAATAGGGAAGATAGTCATCGTTGACTGATCAAAAAGGGGGAAATTTGTTGGGAAATTTGTTGGGAAATTTCTTGAGAAATTTGTTAGGAATTTTGTTAGATATTTTGTTAAGAATATCTGTTTAGTTTTGATCAGCAACATGATGACTTATCTTAGTCTCAGAAAGGTGATTAGTACTCTTGGTTCACTTGAACATTGTAAAAGAGGAAACCCACTAAGTATGATAGTCTAGCTAATCTTGTATAGGATGTTAGGTCTCAAAATGTAATTTTTATTTTATGAAGAGAAGACCAAAAAGAAGACATCCAGGCAGAAAGCTCAACGACATTGAAGACTTGAAGAAAACTGCACAAGATTACTGAAACTGTTTTTCAGATACCTTAGCCAGATATCTTGAAGACACGAATAGTTTTAAAGAAACTGTGTCACAAGAGATATCTGAGAAATAAGAGACATATCTGAAAACAAGGAAAGTGTCCACAGATATCTATTCTCAGATACCTTGAGCTTGAACCACGTTTCTAAAAAAGAAACATATATATTGCAAACAAAGTTGTTTCAATAAATACAAGTGGTATCTGAAGATTGAAGATAAGGACGTGCAAAGAATCAGATAACACTAGTCTCTGATATAAAGCATAGTTCCGTTGACACTACAGGACAAAGAGTATAGTACAATGCATTTAATGAATGACGGAGATGTCCGAATAAAAGCGGCAGCTTCAAGAAGAAGACAAAACCTCATAAGATTACTATACACAGATATTAATAGTTTGAATTTGAGCCTAACGGATACTATTCAAACGGCACTCAAATTCATCTATAAATATCAACACTTAGACTGCTTGAGAAGATACCTTAGACACACGACATAACTTGAAAACGCTGAACGTCTTACTCTCTCAAAGCAACTTACTTACTCACAAAGCTTTCTGTTGCGACCAAAGCTTTTGATCTTGAGTAAACACTGAAGTTCTAAGTGTCCTGATCCTAAACACGCAAAGCTATCTGTGAAGGAGTTGAATCAAAAGATCAACTATCTGAGATTCATTCTCTTGAACAGATATCATAAGACTTGGGTCAGTAAAATCGAACAAGATACCATACGTTGTAAAGTGTATTAAGTAACTTGATTCACAGAGCTATCTGATTAACTGAAAAGTTATTAAGAAGCTCATCTGACAACTCAAACCAAAACCAACACCATAACTGGCGTGGAGTACAGGAAGTACTTAGTTTGAAAAATCAGGGAATAACTCCAAGGTTACCGGAGTATAGGAAGCACTTGATTTGGGAAACTAAGGAATAACTCCAAGGTTATTGAGTATAGGAAGTACTTAGCTTGGGAAGCTAGGGAATAACTCAAAGGTTTCTGAGTATAGGAAGTACTTGGCTGTGAAAGCCGGGGAACAACTCAGGGGGAACATTTGGTTGGGAACCAATTGTTAAGAATCTTAGAATAGGATTATTGTAAGGAGAACTCAATTATCTGTTCTAGTGAATTCTAGGTCTTTGATAGACCGAAGTGGATTAGTTGGAGGATTACGCCACCTCCAGATACCACTATACTTGCTGTGTTATTTACCTTTCTGTATTTACATTTCAGCAACACACACACACATTAACTGTTTCCGCACTTATCTTTATTAAGTCTTCAGGGCTCTGATTCTAAGTATCAGATATCTATTCAGATATTTGAGAAATAGTTGTTATCGACAAAAGTTTTAAAAGACTATTCAACCCCCCCCCCCTCTAGTCTTTTACTTTGCCGTTATCTGGACCAACATAATCGATAAACCGAAATGAACACGTCGAACAGATCTGACGATTGAAAGAAGATGAACTAACTGATAGAATGGAGTGACCACCTGATATCCCATGTCGATCTAGAAGAAGCCAAAAACCGATTGTTGAATCGATTGGGATTCAAATTTCAAACGAACACAGAACTGCTACCCTCTGAATTCAAAACTCGATCTCGTTCAAGGTTGTTCCATGCTTGTCCATCCACGTTGCTGTTGCTGGTAACTTTCATCTTCATGGACACGCTGGTGATGGAATTTTGTGTATGACATTTGATGGGTTTGAACACGCCTAGGATTTAGCCGACTGAAATGAAATGTATATGTTGAGAGAGTGTAGGTTGAATCAATATGTTAGAGGCGAAAACGGTTGGATAAACATCCAAGAATAGTATTTAGTGGAATGGAACCGTCAAGTTTTTTGAAGTGTATTTGATGATTTAAGTGAACATATACAATTTTCTTAATCTCAAAACATAAGAAAATTACACATGGAAACTTAAATAGGTGGCAGCACTGGGAATGTGCCATGTGAGCACTGGAATTGCCATGTCAGAACAAAAACATTATCTTTTTATATATTGTATGATACTTGTCTAACTAAATTGTTTAGAGACGGACATATGTACGTTTATGTTATTAACAAAATATGTATTTTATAAATGAAAAGGCAAAGATGTTTAGAACATAGACGTTTTGATTAATAACATCGATGATTTTATTAATATAGATCTGTCTCTCAATAAATTATCTAGAAACCGTTTCACGAGACTTGGAAACTTATCTAAAGACAGGCATACTTCCTTCCTCCCAGAGAAGTTGTCCACTTTTACCATTTCGGACGTCACGGTAGAGTTGTTCACTTAAAATATTTTTTTTGGGAAAAAATAATATTTTATATTCAATAGCAATACTATAATTAACTCCTTTTTTACTAATATAATCTCCAACTAATAATCTCTACTACACTAACCCAAATTCATACCTTGCTTATTATTTTACCAAAACTCCAAAAGAAACACACCATCTATCTATACTATAAGTATATCTTAAGCAAACACAACTATGTAGTTACTTCACCAAAATGAAATTACCATACCAAATATTAAAAATAAGGAAAAAATATGGTAAAATAATGTGGTAGTTAGAATTTTGAAACCAACTATCATACAATTAAAAAAAAAAAAATATATATAGGTTCATTTTCATGAAAATATTAAAGAAATTCCATTTAATTCTTTTATCATCCTTTCTTTTTTTATTTTTCTTTAACGTAAATTATGCGTAACGTATATTAAAGAGTAGCGCCTTCTCCACTCATCTTGTCTTTTCCGATCATCTCCAGAAACGAGGAAACGCTCAGACACAATCACGCAAACACTCAAACATCAACCAAAAGGCATGTTGGATTCTGAAGAAACTTCGATCTCCGATTGGCACCGTCATTTTCAATTCCGGATATGACAGAGACACACGTATTGTCATCAACTCCGATCTAAGCTTCGTCAGAGACGTCTGTATTGTCTTATAGGTGTATACTGAAATCAACATCATCATCATAGACATATTCCAAATCGAAGCTTATGTGACAAAGATGCGCAGATTGAGCATAATAGATCTCGGATTTGGCATCATCAACTTAGAGTTCATCAGCTCCATAAGCTTTGATTTACACAAGAAATTTATGCTTCTACAAATTAATGTTCAATCAATTAATGATAGTAGTAGGCTGTTTCGATTTGGGTTTAGTCAAGAAATGGTTGTTTCGGTTTCTCACTTTGTGAATTCATTTGGGTTTATTCAACAAATGGTTGTTTTGAATTCTGCTTATTAAAATCAGTGTTTCTACTTGATGATACAGAAATATGTCCAATACGTTAAGTACGTTCTAGAGGCACGTCCTAGGGTGAACTAGAGTCGAAGGGCCACAAGTCAGAGGAGGTCCGGGCCTAGTGGGTCTGAGCCCACCCAGTACGGATCCGCCTCCCTCAGACACGTGGGAAAGACTACTTCGATTGAATGGGGGTAAAGGTCCGACATGGGTCTGAACGTTGGGGCGGACATAGGGAGGTCCAACACGTCACCACAACCCCAATTCTAGCTCCACTGGCGTTCACCTTGCCTGACTCGGGCCTATACTGGTACGGACATGAGTCCGGGCCACTAAGCTTCACAGATTCTCACCAAATCTCAAAAAGTGCTCCACTCTTGGGTAAGTTCGGACCAAAGAGACCCGGACCGGAGGACAAACTCAAGGCAGACATGCTTTAGTTCTGTCCTAGTTGATCCTGATTCGACATTAAAAGTATATTGATTTTTCCCCAATAACCGAATACTTTTGTCTGTAAATACTGCATATTTGATTCCATCCATAAATCTATTTTCTTCCCTATGAGGTCTAGTCTCAATAAGAATGCTAGTTCTTACTTCATATATTATGATATGAATATAACACATATAATGATAGGAATATACCACAAGAATTCCTTAAGGACACGATACCGGTAAAATACCTAGAAGTCCCTTGGAACCTTGAAAAGTCCATAATACCCCTGGGTAGCCAATAGAGGAAATGGGCCAGACCCATTTATTAATGTTTGGGCCCATTTAGCATTGATTTCTCAATCTCGACCGGACACTTGGCACGATATGGAGGGATGAGCACATTTTGGTGAAAGAAGTATAAATATGGGACAAATCCCCATAACACAACTAATTTAAAAGCCCAAGTTTAGATTATAAGAGGGAAGTGTTAAACTAATAAAGTAAAAAGTACCCATATGTAATATACTCCCTTATAATAAGGGTGTTTGTACATGAATAGGAAAGTGGACAGCTTCTCCGGGACGGAGGAAGTATGTTGTTAATAAAAACATGGGCTTGGTTACTTTTAGTACCAATTCACATTGTACTAATATTTGTACACCATTTAAAATTTGACAAATTGCATAATCTAACATTAAAAATTAAGGATCAATTACATATACCCCCTGTTAGAAGCCTCTGTTGCATATAAATCCCTGTTAGTTGAACAATTACATCTAGGTCCTTTCAGCTGATTTTGAGTTTACCAACTTATTTGCTACAATAACTAATTTTTCAACCAAACAAGGCCTTACCAATTCTTTCTTAATACTCCCATTTTAATTTGCTAAATGGTTATTTGTTAAATGATTTTTTTTTGTACCCACTACTAACATACGCCATAAATAATATGTACAGTAATTTTTTTAATTAATTATTAAATTATTAATCGTTATAAAAATGATTAATTTTCATAAAATCATTATTTATTATAAAAATGTTTAATTGTTATAAAAATGTTTTAAATTGTTAATTGTATGGTATATCTTATATACACATTATACTCCAATTTAAATACCATATAACACGTGGCAGCTTATTTACACGACACGTGTCACCTTGCAAAATACATAAATATGTTGGACTAAAATGTAAATACGGTAGATCTTTAATAATTTCACATTGATAATATTTTATTGAAAGGATTTTAGCCATAAACTCAAAAAATTAAAAAAGAAACATAATAAATAAAAAAGTTCAAAAACTAAAAAAAAAATTGCATTTTCCGCCATGGAAGCTCCATGGCGATTCTGCCATGGAAGCAAGAAAATGCAATTTTTCTAACTTATTGTTTTCTTTACTTTTTCATTATAGTAAAATGGTGGTTTTAGAAATTATGTTGTTAAAATGCGGTGCATTTATAATTATTCGAACATTGTGGTTCAATTAAAATTGACAGAAAAAGAATTATTTTTTAAAAATAACGGCCAGATTTCAATTACATGTAAACACATAATAGTTAAACTTCAATTACATCTAAGTCCACACATAACAACTATAAGTTAAGCCTGTTTGGTCACTTATAAAAGCTGATAATTGAAGAGGGGCAAAAAAGACTTTTTCATATTTTAATCCGCCAAAAGTCAAATTCGTGGACTTAAATGTAATTAAGTTGTATCTAATTAGACTTGTTTGTTATTGTTTATTTAACAGGGATCCATCTGTAATAAGAAAATCTAGTAGGGGGTTCAGATGTAATTCGCCCAAAAATTAATTAGTTAATAATTGTAGTAATTTAAACAATTTCAAAAATACAAACTACATAAATTTACATAAACCACCCCTTCTAAATAATTCATTTACATATTACACAAAAAAATCTCCTTCTTCACCAAAAACTACAGACCACCTCCACACCCCCCACCCCGCGCGCGGAGCTCCTCCAATGAACTTGTTTTTCTATAATTTTTCTTTAATAGTCCGTTCGAAGTTTAAACGAGCTTCCATTCTGTTCCATGGTTGAATGGAAGTTGACCAGAGCTCCGGTCATTTTTTTATTACAATTTTTTGTTAAAGATTAAATGGGTGTTTTGTGGATTTTTGATTAATGGAAGGGTGGTTTTAGATTCTTTTGTGTATATTTTGTTAAAATTTAAAACATAAGTGGCGTGTAAGCAATTAACCTTTATAATGTATTAAAATATCATGTGACCCATTATGCGACTATGTATTTTTTTTTAAAAATGCTTAGTTGCATTAATAAAAAAATGGAGGGTTGGGATTAGATTTAAAAGGGATCTAATGGTTTAGATTATATTACTAACATTAGTACAATTTGAGTGTACTATTGTTAGTCATTCCCAAAAACATTCATATGTTGTTAATAAAAATATCCATGTTGTTAGTAAAATGCATTTTTTGTATATGAAAAAACACCAATACTGTTAACAACATAGGCGTTTTGATTAACAACATGGATGTTTTTATTGACAACATAGATTCGTTTCTAGATAAGTTATTTAGAGATCGTCTCTCTATAGTAGGGGATAGCTAACTTTAGTACACTCACATTGTGATAATGTTAGCACTACCCTTAACCACTGGATCAATTCAAGATTTAGTCTCAATCATTATTTTTTTTATTAATGCAACTTGGTTTCGCACAATAGTATAATAATTAAGGTCGCACTAAGTTGCATAATTTTTAAAAACATTATAACGGTAAATTACTTATCACCCCTTATGTTTTAAATTTTACAAAATATACCCAAAGAAATATAAAACTAACCATACATTAATAAAAAAAAAATTCACAAAACACGCATTTCATCTTAAAGAACAAAGATTGATAAAAAAAAAATGGCTGGAGGCCGGAGCTTCCATGGAAACTCGAACGGGGTTGGAAGATCCACATCTGGAGCTTCCAGTTCCATTCTTGCATATAAGCTCGATCAGCTCGGTCATCGAGATTGTCCATGGAGCTTCTTCTCAAATTTTGTTCTTAAGCTTTAGTTTCCCTTAAAAAAATACATTATCCTTAGGTTACTGTTGGGATAAAATGATGGAGAGACATAGGATAAGATTTAATGTGGGATTATACAATATTTTATATTTTCTTATATACATATTATTAATAGGTCAACCCAAGTAGACCCGGTTGAACCTTCCTCCGTAGGTAGGCCGGGTCAATCAGATCTGAGTTTCAATAGGTTTGACCAATTACAAATTGTTGTAAAATTTGTACTTTGTTTCCAAAATTAATTAAAAATAAGTCTAAAAAGTCAAAGATTCTCTTTTTTTTAATTGTCTTTCTCTACTTTAACATTTCATTTTAATCTTCTACTTTATTTTTTTCTTTAATTCACATTTTAAACCCCCAAATTACTCATTCCCCCCAAAACTTCCCACCATACTTCATCAATTTTCCATCACCACCTTCTCCCTACTTCTTTAATTTTCACCACACCACTACCATGAACCACCTACACAATAATGTTCAACAAAGAAACAAAAGTTGAAAAAAAAAGGGTTTTCGGTGTTCTACTCACCGTTGACCGGAGTTCCAGTCATAGCTTCTTCCATGGACGCTTCTCGTACGAAGCTTCCATAGAAGCTCAAGAAAGAAGCTGGAAGCTATGGATCTGGAGCTTCCACCTCCATATGGAAGCTCTAGAACTGAGTTAGGGCTTCGAGCTCCAACGGACTTCCACGACAGCTCTAACTACAGTTTCGCTCAATTTTTCTTAATTTTTTTTATCATTAAAATAAATAGGCTATTTTTTAGTAAGGCCCTGTTCTCTTAAATGAATAGAAACGAAACGAATCTGAATTGAACTGAATCGAATCGAATGAATCTGAACTAAACTGAACTGAAATTAATGAGTTTTCAGATGAAAAGAACAGAGCCTAAATGTTTGATCAATGGGAATTTGGTTTTAAATTTATATTTGGTAATAAGATGAGGAAGTGAGATTGGAGTTGTTATTTTTTAAACAAGAGGGGTTGCAAATTAGGGCTAGTGGTTTTTGGAGCTATTTGTCATTGTTTAAACTATGGGTACTAATTTGTAATTGGACTAAACAATAAGTGTACTTTATGTAATTCGTCGTAAATATCTAGATGTATAATACTAGAACGTGAGAACAGGCTATGCGTGTTATTGTGGCATTTAGTTACAATTAATAGAAAAAGTATATGAAGGTAAGCACTATCGTTGTTTCTCATAATAGATTGTCTTTTTTCGAATTGAATTAGGGTTTGGGTTAGTGTGAATTGATCTTTTTCAATAAATTCCGTCCATCTTCTGGGTTTGGAAAAGCGCGGATTTTCAAGAACGAGAATCTTATGATATGTTGGGAATCTCTTATGATAATCATCCGCGCTTAAAACGTATATTAATGCCAGAAAGTTTAAAAGAAGATGGAAAAGAAATATTGGTTATCGTGTTTTTTTTTTTTTATGATGAATTGATTTTGTTGGAGTTTAATTAGGGCTTTGAATTTAATTGAAGAAGACATATTGAGTTTTTTAATGATGAATTGATTCTGTTGGGTTGATTTAGGGCTTGGAATTTAATTGTAGAAGACAATTTTAGTTTTTTTTATGATAAATTAATTTTGTTGGAGTTGCGTTAGGGCTAAGAATTAGAAATGTTGATACGGACATGTGTCCAATCCGTTAAGGGCTCCATAGAGCGTGTCCTAGAGCGCATCAAGGCTGAAATAGCCAATTCAGTACAAGTCCGACCTTCAAATGGTCCGACCTAAGGGAAACCATTCCAGGTCAACTAGTACTTACAAGTCAACACACCTTCTCAGCTAAGTCCGACCAAGCTAGGTGTATGACTTCCGAGCCTGAAAAAAGGTCACATGGTCCTTCCAAGTACCATAAACTGTTAGCCCTAGGATGCCAAACGGATCGGACAAGAGAATCTCGGACGCCACCACCACATTAAGACCAAACGTATATAACAGAACCACTGAGATACTTCCGTGAAACTTCTGGTTCGGACACCCGGAGTTACCTAAGGGCAGATCAACCAAACAGACAGATCTGTCCAAGGGACTGACACGGACCAAACAGGCGAGACAGTATTCTCAGAGGGAAAAGATCCAAACTACCCTCCCAGGCCCATTAATCGGATGTGGGCTACTATTCACTATTGGGCTGTGGGCCAAAGGTAGCATTGGTGTCCAAATCTGAAGCATACACTTGGCACCATCTTATGAGTCATCTCATAAGATATGGTCTCTATAAATATAGCACAAGGTCCAAGACCTTAAGGTAAGACATAATTCCTAAGTCACAAGTCATAAGTGATTCTTCCAAGTCATATTAATATCATAACCTTCCTCGCAACTATTACATTGAGAGTTCCCAACTCTCTCTTGAGTAAAGTCTCTTACCGGATTGACATACGCAATCCGGGTAACCCTTTCTAACCCCACAAGGCTTAGTCCTTTCAGGTACTCTAGCTCGGACAGGTACTGCTTCGGACTTCAAGTAGGAGGCGGGTCTTAGACTAGGTTGCTTGTAATAGTTTAGTTAGTTAGAGTTCGAGGTTAAACCCCTCAATATTTTGGCGCCGTCTGTGGGAACTTTACAAAAAATCCCGTGCTTAAATCAGGCTGATGGCAAGAACAAGACGGATAGCACGAACCAATGCTGCAGGCATCGGGACTCCACCCCCAAGCCCACGCGGACGCCCACCCAACCGAGGACGAAGAGCCACTGTGGTTGAAAGGAACGCTGGAGGGAGATATTCGAGCGATGGTCACACAGCAAGCCCATCCTCCGATGAGGGAAGAGACGTTCTGCCCAGGGGAATCCGTAATACTCCTGAGAACATTATACCTAAGAAACAAGGAGAAGGGGTCATATGAGTTTCTCCGACAGAAGCTCAAGGCCCTACTACGGGTCAACAGTTTACTATGCCCGATGGTCGCATCGTCCGCACTAGTGACCTCGGATTAAGTGAGACTCAGTTCGATAGATTGCTCACGATAATCCAAGGTTGCCTCGGGTCTAACAATGCCCATCCACAGCAAGCCACTCCGCCAGTGGCTACTCTGGTTCAAGCAGAGCCCACCCTATCAAGGAGCAGGTAACGTCCGATCCAGCAGAGGTTGGGGAATCAGCTACCCCGAGAGGATCTGCGGAACCTTCTAGATCGGAGAGCATCTGCCTCACAAGTTAGGAATGAAGGAAGTCCGAACGGTAGGAGAGAGTATCAGGAGGAGGATAACAGGCAGCATAGAGCTCTGCAACAAGCACCTCCGAGAGCCATAGATCATATAGCGGAAACCATTCCAGTGGTCCGCCTAGATGAACTCCCTGCGAATGTAGCAGTTCATCCTAGGACGGGGGAGATTATGAATGCAGAAGAAATCTATGCTCAACAAAAAGCTTTGGAGGCCCAGATTCTAAATCTCGGACGCCTGGTAAAGGATCATGAGCAGGTAGCTACTAGAGCACCAAACCCTTTGTGTGATGAAATCATGAGAGAAAAGGAAAGGAACAGGAACTTGGATCAAGTGATTCCGAACTTGGAATACTATTACGGGGATGCTTGTCCCGTTGGACACTTGACAAGGTACAATAGTAAGATGGATTCCAAGGGGATGAGCGACAACACGAAAGCTCTCACGTTCTCATCTACTCTCTTCGGAACGACCATGGATTGGTAGACTGCGTTGCCAAACAAGTCAATAAGGTCTTATGCGGACCTCTCCTCGAAGTTTCTGGTACGATTTGGAAAATCGAAAAGAAGAAAGCGCACGATCGAGCATCTGGCAGAAGTTATCCAAAGGGAGCAAGAGGATCTCAGGACCTTCCTAGATCGCTTTAACGCGGAAGTTCTTCGAGTTGAGCCACACAGTATTAAGGAACGGGTCCGTCACCTGTATGCTAATACATTCAACTCAGAGCTCTGCAGAAAACTTTCTAGTCAGGAAGTAAGGAGTGAAAAGCATTTGGATGACATCTGTGAAGAAGTAATGTATGGAGAGGAGTACCGAAGGAATGTTCCAGTGAGAGCAGGATCCAAGAAGAGAAAGGAGACAGTAAAACAAGAGCACCGCCCTAATAAGTTTGATCCGAGGACGGATCACAGAGATAAGGGCTTCCACAAAGAAAGGAGTCCGCAAAGGAGATATGCGGATTATACCCGTCTCAATAGACCAAGATCCGACATCTTGGCAACTATTATTGAGAAGAAGCTGGATGTCCAATGGCCAAAGCCCTCCCACAACAATCGGAAGAACAAGAATGCAAAGGGATACTGCAAGTTTCACAAGAGCCGTGGTCATATGACGGACGATTGTATTCAACTGAAAATGGAGGTTGAACATTTGATAAGAGAGGAAAAGTTGGAAGAGCACGTCTATACGGATGAGCCTTCTAGACATGATAAGACGGAACGAAAAAGGGATGTTAGAGCTACAGAGCCACCGCCCCACCCTCTATCCTTGCCACCTCCGCCAGCCCACCGTTCGCCTCGCGCGGACCGACACCCATACAGGTACTAAGATGACGTTGAAATGGAGAACCCTCCATACAACGGAGTGATTAACACCATAGTAGGCGGACCAACTGGGGGAGATAGTAGGAACGCGAGAGAGCGGACAGCTCAGAATCTCCGGAACAATGACAGATCATATGCTGCTCCAGCAATTCGAGGGACAAATGCTATATACTTTGATGATAGTGAGATCCCTCCTCCTACGGAAGGAGGCGAAGACATAGATGATCTGGATGTTCTGCTGGTGGTTTCTTTAACCATTGCAACTTATCGGGTAAACAAGATCCTAGTAGATACAGGGAGTTCCTCGAAAATCATCTCCAAATCGACAATAGATCAGATTAATCTGGGAGGAATCCGATATGAGAGAGCCAATACCTCCATATTAGGGTTCGGAGGAGGTACTGTCCGTCCTCTAGGAAGTGTCATGCTTCATGTTTCACTTAGGACACATCCCGCAAGAGTGACATAGCTAGTCCTTTTTGTGGTGGTGGATCGAACTTTTGATTACAATGCCATCTTTGGTCGTCCGGGACTCAATCAGTTCCGAGCTATATCCTCCACCCTCCATAATAGGATGAAGTTCCCGACCCCGTGAGGAGTTGGAGAGGAAGTGGGGGACATCCGAGAAGCTTGGGAGTGTTATATTATGTCCACAAGGAGAGCATCAGCACCAGTGTTGGCAGTCACTGTGACTTCTGATCCACACGTTATTCTTCCACCAAAGAAAGAAAATCCTATCATTGGGGTGGGGAGCCAGAAGGACAAGTTTCCTAAAACTGCACGGATCGAGCCTCATGAAACTCTCAGGGAAGTTGAGCTGGTTATTGGGAGCCCGGATAAGAAGACTAGAATCGGGACAGAGATGAATGCGGAAGTGGAAATGAAACTCATTGCTTGTCTCCGAGATAACAGTGATGTATTTGCTTGGAGTACTGACGACCTAAAGGGCATAGATTCAAGGATCGATGTTCACCGTCTGAACATGGATCCCTCGATTAAATACATCCGCTAGAAGAGAAAGGACTTCGGTCCTATCAAGGATGCCATCATATCCGCCGAAGTTGAACGACTCATGAAAGCAGGACATATTGAAGCGGTCCGTTACTCTGATTGGGTTTGCAATGTGGTTCTAGTAGAAAAGTCACCAGGCAAATGGTGGATGTGCAATGATTTCACCAGACTAATTATGTTTTACCCAAAGAATCCATACCCTTTGCCACAGATTGACCAATTGGTTGATTCTACAGCTGGATGCACGTTACTGAGTTTCATGGACGCGTATCAAGGCTTTTACCAGATTCGGATGGCGAAGGAGGATATTAAGAAAACAACTTTCTTTGCTGCGGGAGGGGTATATTGCTTTAAAGTGATGCCCTTCGGATGGAAAAACGCAGGGGCAACTTACCAACGACTGGTGAATCAGATGTTCAAGGAAGAAATTGGCAAGACCATGGAGGTATACGTAGACGACATGCTCGTCAAAAGCAAAACCGAAGAACAGCATATAGAGCACTTGAACAAATACTTCTCTATCCTCAGGAAGTACGGGATGAAGTTGAATCCGGAAAAGTGCACCTTCGGAGTGAAGGGCGGAAAGTTTTTGGGCTACATGGTCACAGAGAGAGGGATAAGCGCAAATCCCGAAAAGATCAAGGCAATCCTAGATCTGCCTCATCCGAAGAACTTCAATGAGGTCTTGGGAAAGCCCGACCAATCCGGACGACTCTCTAAGTGGGCGATTGAGCTAAGAGAATACGACATTAGCTATTAGGCTCCGACAGCCAAGAAAGCTCAAGTCGTTGCGGACTTCCTAGCAGAATACCCTGAAGCGGAGTCAGAGAAAGTTTCGGATAACCAGGCATTCGAATGCCTAATTATCAAGCAGATCAACCGAAAGCCAGTCCCACCGAGGATGCACAGTTCATCAATCGGTCTCGGACTACATCATGGGAGGAATCTCGGGTAAACCAAATGTTCCTTCTCGATAATCTCACAAGGGAATCCGGTACTAACAACTCCGATTCGGATGTTAAAGAGAAGGAGGAACAAAAGTTGGAAACTCAGGAGCTTATAGAAGATCTCCGAACCAAAGAACATCCCTCTGATGTTTGGACATTGGAAGTGGACGGTTCCTCCACTGGAAGAGTAGGAGGTATTGGAATCTATCTTAAAAGCCCTGATGGCACGGAACTTGACTATGCGGTATCTTTGGACTTCAAAGTCACCAATAATGAGGCTGAATATGAAGCACTGTTAGTTGGACTACGTCTAGCCAAGTCCCTGCAGATCCGGAAACTCAAAGCTTACACGGACTCACAGTTAGTTGAAGCCCAATTTTCTGGTCCTTTTGCAACAAAAGGCCCTTCAATGATCAAGTACCTTGAGCTACTTAAGCAGGAAGTCAGTCTCTTTGATGAGTTTACCCTGGAGAAGTTGAGCGGACGCTCTGGCAAAGTATGCGTCCGCAACAGCCGCTCTAGACACAAGGAGGGTTATCCTACTCACTATTACGGACTCATCCGTCATGAGTCCTACTCCCAGTGTTATGATAACTGAAACAGGAAGAAACTGGATGACTGATATCTTTATGGGCGAATTACGTAAGGTACCCCTTAAATTTGAGCTAATTACTGATTCAACCCCGGATTGGCAACAATTACATCCAAACCCAAAAATTATTTTCTGAGTTGACCAACTAAAAATTAATTGGAAAAGAAAATGAATTGGACTCAATTGCAATTTACAAGTTTCATTTTACTACATATCAGACTCAAATATTTTATAAATTACATTATTCACCCAAATCATACTCCCTAAACTTTAATTAACCACAAAATAACCCCACCATCTTCCACCACCTCTAACCACCATTTCCACCACCTCCATCGTCATCCGGTAATAACTCCCTCCGATCCGAATCCTCTGCCCATTCCTAGTCATCCGATAAGTCAAACTGCGATAGCTAGCCAACCGATTTATGTGAGAAAACGAGATGTGGTGGCTTGGAGGAGGCGCGGCGAAGGAGGAGCAGCGGTGAGAGAGGCACGGTGAAGGAGGAGGAGTTGTGATAGAGACGCGGTGAAGGAGGAGCTGTGAGAGAGGCGTGGTGAAGGAGGAGCTGTGGGCAGCGTACCATGGAAAGAAGAGGCGTGGCTGGAGAGGGGAGGCGTAGTGATGGCAGGTCGAAGAGGAGTGGCCGGCTAGGGTGAGAATGGCGTGAAGGGAGAGGAATTGGGGAGAGGAGGCATGAAGGAGAGAAAAAGCCAGAGCTGTTTAAAGCTCCGATCGGAACTGTAAAAGAGCTCCGATCGGAGCTTTTTTTTTAAAAGAAAATTGAGGGAGGAAGAAGATGGAGGTGGTGGAAATTGGTGGTTAGAGATGGTGGTGTGGTGTGGAAGATGGTGGTGGGGAAGACGGATTGAAATGCTAATAAGTAAAACTCTTGGGTATTCATTTATAAGAATTATAAGTTCTATGGGCTATTTTTGTAATAATTAAAATTAATATAATTTTTGAATTATAAAGAAAAAGATAAAATAGAAGATAAAGTTGACTTTTGGGTGTAGATGTAATTCTCAAATTTGGCCTTTGTTACTTTTGGACGAATCTGTAATAGTCGCCAATCCGGGGTTGAATGTGCAAAGGGGCCATATTTAAGGGGCGGTTTTTGTAATTTTCCCTATCTTTATTTATCTCAAGGACGGATCATTACCATCTGATCCGAAGGAGTCAAGGAGTGTACAGCGTCGAGCAAATAGATATTTTCTACTTGGGGAAGATTTGTATAAAAAATCTTTCGCAGGCACTCATCTGAGATGTTTGGGTCCGCAAGAAGCGAAGAATGTGCTTGAGGAAATTCACAGCGGAAGCTGTGGAAGCCATTCCGGAGGACGAACTCTTGCTTAGAAGATCATTCGACAAAGCTATTACTGGCCTACCATTGATAAGGATTCCGCGAGCTACGCCCGAAGATGTCCTGATTGTCAATATTATGCAAATGTTCCCCATCGCCCGACACACCCAATGATTCCGTCAGTCATAGCATGTCCGTTTGATCAATGAGGTATTGATATTGTCGGGCCATTCCCAAGGGGTACTCAACAGAAGAAATTCTTAATTGTTTCCGTGGAATATTTCACCAAGTGGGTAGAAGCGGAAGCTGTGGCAACTATCACGGAAAGCCGCGTGCGGATATTCATTTGGAAGAATATCATTTGTCTCTTTGGTCTACCGAGAATTCTGGTCTCGGACGATGGTGCTCAATTCTCGGGCAACAGACTCAAGGAATGGTTGGCATCTTTCAAGATTGAACAACGCTTCACATCTGTCGGACACCCACAAGGTAATGGACAAGCTGAGTCCACAAACAAGACAATTGTTAAGATCCTGGAAAAGCGGCTGAGAAATTCCCAGGAGAGTTGGGCGGATGACCTAGATGGCGTACTGTGGGCTCATCGCACCACTACGTGGACCGCAACTAGGGAAACCCCATTTTCCCTGGTCTATGGCTCATAAGCAGTCATACCAGCGGAAATTGCAGTTGAAACAATGAGGGTCCAAGAGTTCAATGATTCCGCCAATCATGAAGCTCGGATATTTGATCTAGACATGCTGGAATAGAAAAGAACCGAAGCATTGGCTAATATCCACAGGTACCAAGCAACCGCAGCTCGGGCCTACAATAGGAATGTTCAAGCGAAAGACTTGCAGGTCGGAGACCTAGTGCTCCGCCGAGCTGATATCGTGAGCAATGTTGGGAAGCTTAAGCCTAAATGGGAAGGATCTTACAAGGTCATTGGTGCAAGAGTGAACGGAAGTTATGAATTGGAAGACGAGTACGGACACCCACTCAAGCGTACTTGGAATGCCAGGAACCTTCAAAAGTTCTATGCGTAGGGTTGCTTACACGGGACTCCGCCAGTTGTTTGGACATTTTAGGCTTAAACTGTTTATTACGCGGAACTCTGCCAGTTATGTTTTTGTTAACTCCTTTGTCATTGGCCGTACTGTTAGGAATATATGTTAGTTTTTTGATCACTCATCACATGTTCTTATCTTAGCCAGAAAGGTGATTAAGTACTCTTGGTTCACTTGAACATTGTAAAAGAGGAAATCACTGAGTATGATTAGTCTAGTAAATCTTGTATTAGGATTATAGGTCTCTGAGTGTAATTTTTATTTCCAGAAGACCATGAAGATCAATCCTAGCAATGGAGCTTTTCTGAAGATTAGAAGACTGAAGATTGCACAAGATTTATGAAGATATCAAGGTTTAGTCTAACTCAGAAAGACTATGTCCTTAATCCTTTCTTAAGTGTATTTACTTACTTTTGAAATATGATTCTGGACACATGACATCATGAGTATGGAGCATGCAAGCCATCAGAAAGGCTCATGTATCCGTTGAAGACTACAGGAAAAGAAATAGTACAAGTGCATTAATTGCATCGGTGAAAAGTCTTTGAAGCATAGTCCTCTCGAGACATGAGACAAGGACTTACAGTACTCATTTCAAGATAAGTATGGAATTTGAATTTGAATTGTGTCTAACGGATATCATTCCAACAACTCTCAAATTCATCTATATATATCACACTTAGATCTTTGAAATACACACCTTAGAACGCTCTATCTTGCAAACTTACCATCAAGCAAAGTATTCTCTCAAGCACTCTAATACCCTTTCTGAAAGATTTCTGTTGCTCGAAGAATCACTAGTAGTTCTAAGTTGTCCTGAACCTTAACAAGAGATTGTTGTTCGTAAAAGAGTTGAACTATCAGATACCCTTTCTGAAGCTCATTCTCCAGAACGGACATCAATTACTTGGGTCAGTAAAGAGCAGACTGCCATCCACTGAACAAGTGTATTAAGTAGTCTTGTTCTATTAGGCTCTCTGAAAACATAACTGAAAAGTTATACGAGAAGCCTCTCTGACAAACCTTATAACCAACACCATCAAGGCGTGGAGTAGAGGAAGTACTTGATTTGGGAAATCAGGGAATAACTCCAAGGTTATCTGAGTAGAGGAAGTACTTAGCTCTAGGAGCTGGGGAATAACTCAGGGGGAACATTTGGTTGGGAACCATTTGTTTAGGAATCTTAGAACAGGATTATTGTAAGGTGAACTCAATTATATGTTCTAGTGAATTCTAGGTCTCAGAAAGACCGAAGTGGATTAGTTGGAGGATTACGCCACCTCCAGATACCACTATATTTGTTGTATCATTTACCTTTCTGTATTTACATTTCAGCAAAGCACACACACATACTTATTTTTTCTGCACTTACCTATCTTAAAGTCTTCCGCACTCTGAATTTAAGTATCAGAAACCCCCAGGTTTCTGAGAAACTGTGTTTATCGACAAAAGTTTTAAAAGACTATTCACCCCAGGTCTTTTTACTTTGCCGTTATCTGGACCAACAAGTGGTATCGAGCGGAGGTTCAGCCTTCATACCGAACTTAGATCCCCAGATTGGTGAAGGAACTTTGTCCCTTTCTGAGGACTATATAATTTGTGTGTTAAGTGTGCAGGTATGTCTCTGAGTGATGCACCCGTTCTGAAGCCAGAAAACTACGAGAAATGGAAGAACAACATGATGCTCCATCTGGAGGTCATTAGTGACGAGATGATCTATGTCATCAATGAAGGGCCTATCAAAATCAGACAACTCAAACAAGTTACTGAGGTGTCTGATGGAAGAAAAGCCTCAGACAAGGAAGATGGAAGCGAGGATGCGGCTGCTAGTGATAGTGGTCGTGTTGCTCGTGGAAGCATTATGTATGAAGACAAGCCAAGAGAGCTCTGGACATCTGAAGATACTAAGAGACACATATTGGATGGTCAAGGTCGTAATATCATCATCAGATCGACACCTGAGCACATACAGTGTAAATTGTGGGGTGCTAAAACGGCGAAAGTTGCCTGGCAATTGATTGAAGAAATTTGTGCCGGAACTGAGAAAACCAAGGAAAACAAGTTCGAAGTTCTTAAATTGAAGTTCCAAAACTTCAAACAAGGTCCCACTGAAACTCTGGAAGAACTTGATTTCAGGTTTACTACTCTTATGAGTGATATGGCTGCACTTGGTGAAAGCAACATATACTCCCAGCCAGAGAAGATTAAGACTATTGTCAGAAGTCTCAATCACAACTGGGAGCACACTAAGTTCTTTTATTTCAACCAAGGGATGCCAAATATCACTCCAGTAGAGCTCTTCTCTCATCTTGCTGCTGTAGACTATGAGACAACTCAGAGAGAACAAACAGCTGAAAAGTTGCAAAGTGTTGCTCTAGTTTCTCAAGGTACTTCTGAAAAGAAGGATACCAAAGATGCATCTGAAGAAAATGCTCTTGCAGTAAGACACATGAAGAAATTTGTGAGTCAAGATATTAAGAGAAGAAAAGCTAAAGAAAAGCTGAAAAAGCATCTTGGCCCAAACTATCATCAGTATAAGAACATACAAATGAACAACTCTATGAACACCCCCATTCAGAAAGGTGTTAGTACTCAAGCTGCAGAAATAGGAAATGATATCTGCTTCTATTGTCAAAAGCCTGGTCACTTCAAGAGAGATTGTCCTGCTTTAAACAAGCTCAAGACAGGTGACAAGAAGGTCAGAAGAAATTTCAAGAGAAATCAAAGGGCCTTACTGACTGAAGAAAGGAAGAAGATTCAAATTCAACTTGATGCTCTAGACATTGAGACAGATTCTGAAGATGGAGATTCAGATTACTCAAACCTACCATCACCAGAATTGTGTGGAATCACCCACGATGTAATCGACTTCGGCCTTAAGATGAATGAAATGTGTGGAGTTGCTGAGATTGCTGGTCCAGACATCTCCAACATTGAAATATGTCTTATGGCTGATGAGGTAACTAGTACTATGAGAGTGATGATAGAATTGAGGATCTGGAGTTGGTCAAGAGTGAATTGGATTGTTATGAGAAAGAATTTCTGGAAGCACAATCCAAAACCAGAATTCTAGAGGAAATCAAAGAAACTCTTGAAAAAGAGGTTTCTGAGCTAACCAGAGTATCTGAGAACAAGAACGCTGAAATAGCCTTTCTGAAAGCTCAGATATCTGAGAATGAAAATTCTCACAAACTGGCCTTGGATGAACTTAATAAGAAAATGATGAAGCTGCTTTCTGAGAATGAAGAACTCAGAAAGAAAGAGCTATCCTTCCAATCTTATGCAAATGCTAGTGACACTCTCACTGAGGTTCAATCCTATCTGAGAGATCCCTCTGAGAAAGGTGGACTTGGACTTGATGAACAATCAAGTAATTCATCTCCTCTGAAGAAGAGTGATGGAAGGTTGACCTTTGTAAAAAGTCAACAGAATGATTCTTCAACCACCTATAGCATTGGTCAGAAAGCTAGGGTAGTTGACAAAGGAAAAGGAGTTGCAACCCAGCCTTTGAAAGAACAACAAGTTCACAAGAAACTTGTGGATAAGGTTTCTGAAAAGAAACACAACCCTCAGATATGCAACCATCCACATTGCTGCATTACTAGGAAGGGAAGAATTGCTGGAATAGGCAAATTCTCTACTGAACCATTTTATGAAAATAAAGATGGTGCAGAAACTAGTAAGGCTTCAAGAGCGCATTGAAAGCCAAAGGTGTTCGAAATGGCATTGGCTATCGTGCTATTGGAAAGGTCCTACGCAACAATATAAGGAAGGACAAGAACAATGGCGCAAGGCGATATATTGCGTAGCAATAGGAAGTGGAAGAAATCTCAAGCCACCGAAAACTGAATGCGAGCTAGAAGGAACACGGCGGAAAGGCTAAGTTCTTTGAAAAGCAACCCAGAAACCCAGGGTCCAGAAAGCACCAAAGGGAACACCTAGAAACACCCCAAGAAGGAAGATTGAGATAAAAATTACTGATTTTATTGCATCTCCTTCTGATCAAGTTAGACAAAAACAAACTCCCAAGAAATTCACTAAAATGTGGATTCCTACTGGAAGAATGTTTAGTCTAAGTGGTTCTATCTCTGAGGCAAGAACCTAACTCCTGTTTCCTGTTTTGTGCAGAACGCCTCTTGGACTAAGGCTCAATGGCTATTTGATAGTGGATGCGGAAAGCACATGACAGGAGACAAAGCAAATCTGGTCAACTACAAAGCTTGCCACACTGGACCAGACATCAGATTTGCTGGAGGAGAATTAAATCCCTCTCTGGGATTTGGCAACGTCAAATTAGGATCATTAACAATCACTGACGTATTACATGTTAAAGGTTTGAAATATAATCTATTTAGCATGAGCCAGTTTGCAGACAAGGGATTCACTGTGAAATTCAAAGCAAAGTATTGCAAACTTATAGACAATGAGTCAAAGCAGACAGTCTTGGTTGCTCGGCGGAAAGGTAGTCTTTATGTTGCTGATTGGGCATCTGCCACAACTGAAGAATGTCTCATGGTGAGTCAATCAGGTCACACAGAAGAGCACTGGTTGTGGCACAAAAGAATGAGTCACTTGAATTTCAAAACTCTGAACAAACTTGCCAAGAAAGAGTTAGTGGTTGGTCTTCCCAAAACATCTTTCAGAAAGGATGGTATCTGTTCTGCCTGTCAGATGGGGAAACAATCCAAGATCTCTTTCAAGACCAAAACCAGACACTCTAGTGTTAGACCACTGCAACTATTACACATGGATCTTTTTGAATCATCCGTAACTAGTTATGCAGGAAAGAAGTATGGTCTGGTTGTTGTAGATGACTTCTCAGGATTCACTTGGGTTGTCTTTCTGAAGCACAAATCTGATGCTAGGGTAGAGATACCAAATTTGATGAATAAGCTTGAAGTCATGAAAAATGACAAAGTATCTACAATCAGAACAGACAATGGTACTGAGTTTGTCAACCAGTACATAAAGGAGTTTTGTACCACCAAAGGTATACAACACCAACTTTCCTCTGTAAGAACACCATAACAAAATGGTGTTGCAGAAAGGAAAAATAGAACCCTTAAAGAAGCGGCAAGGATAATGCTAGCTGACACTGAAATAAGTGAAGTTTATTGGGTTGAGGCTGTAAACACAGCATGCTACACTCAGAACAGATGTTTGATAAACAAACACCATGACAAGAAGCCATATGAACTCATGGTTGGTAGACCCCCTAATATCAAACATCTGAAAGTATTTGGTTGTAGATGTTTTGTTCTTAACAATGGAAAAGAGTATCTAAGAACATTTCAACCAAAGGCAGATGAAGGTGTGTTTCTTGGTTATTCTATGAATAGCAAAGCATACAGAGTTTACAACAAAAGAACAAAGAAGATTGAAGAATCAGTTCATGTAGTATTCTATGAATGAAGCAAGAAAACACCCCTTGCTGATGAACTCTCAGAAAGGTTCAAGGAACTAATGATAAAGGATTCTGAAGAAGAACCCTCAGAAAGGAAAAACATCATTGTGGAAAGTGAGGATGACTCTGACGAAGAAAAGATGAAATGCCTAGTAACAACCAGATGATTCTCAGACATGATGAAGAATTTCCTATGAGAATTCCAGAAATGGAAACTGAAGATGTTCATCAGAGAGCTAACTCTGGAAATGACCTCTGAGCATGTCCCGTAAAGCTCTCACCGAGCAAGTGTCGGACATTCACGCCCTCCGAGGTGCAGATGTCACGAATCTTGAAGAAGTATCAAGTCATAATCATAGTGATTCACATTCAGATCACATAGATGTTGATCCTACTAGCCCTAAACCTATAATGAGATGGATCAAGGATCATCCTGCAAAAGATGTGATTGGACCAATTAATCAAGGTGTTAGGACTAGGAGAGCAATAGCTGAAAATGCTAACTCTCTCTTTGGATGTTTCATCTCAAACATTGAACCTAAAACTCTAGAAGAAGCATTAAGAGACCAAGACTGGATCTCTGCAATGCAAGAAGAGTTGGATTAGTTTGAAAGAAACAAAGTCTGGAAACAAGTTCCATTTGTAGAAGGAATATCTGTGATTGGAACTAAGTGGGTTTTCAGAAACAAGATGAATGAATCTGGTGAAATAACCAGAAACAAAGCAAGGTTGATTGCCAAGGGATTCACCCAGACTGAAGGTTTAGATTTTGATGAGTCATATGCACCAGTTGCCAGATTGGATGCAATAAGACTCTTTCTGGCCTTTGCAGCTCATAAAGACTTTAAAGTTTATCAGATGGATGTCAAGAGTGCATTCTTGAATGGTGAACTTGCTGAGGAAGTCTATGTTGAACAACCACCTGGCTTTGAAGTTTCCTCAGAAAGTAGAATGGTCTATAAACTACAGAAAGCTCTATATGGACTGAAATAGGCTCCGAGAGCATGGTATGACACTTTGGCCAAACACCTTCTGGAAAGTGGTTTCAAGAAAGGTGAAGTTGATAAAACTTTATTTACTTTAAATCATGATGGGAAACTACTCTTAGTTCAAGTATATGTTGATGACATTATATTTGGATCTAAGGACAAGCAACTTTGTGATGACTTTGGAAATCTCATGAAAAGTAAGTTTCAGATGAGCATGATGGGAGTATTGAACTATTTTCTAGGATTGCAAGTCAAGCAACTCAATGATGGAATATTCATTAGTCAGACAAAGTATGCAACAGACATGCTCACAAAGTTCAATCTTAAGCCTTCTGAAAAGAATGCTAAGATACCTATGAGCATAGGAACCAAGATGACCTATACTGAATCAGATAAGAGTATTGATGAACACAAGTATAGGAAATTGATAGGTTCACTAATTTACCTTACTGCAAGTAGACCTGATATTTAATATGCAGTTGGTGTGTGTGCTAGATTTCGAACAAATCCAATGCAATCACACTACAACATTGCTATGAAAATATTAAGGTATGTGAAAGGTACAGTAGATGTAGGTTTGTGGTATCCTAAAGAAAGTGGATTGAGTTTGGCTGGTTACTCAGATGCTGATTATGCTGGATCAATGCTTGATAGGAAAAGCACCTCAGGAACTTGTCAGTTTCTGGGAACTAGACTTATCTCATGGTTTAGCAAGAAGCAAAACTCAATTGCAACTTCTACCACAGAGGCTGAATATATTGCTGCTGGTTGTTGTGCAACACAAATTCTGTGGATTCAACAACAACTCAGAGACTATGGACTCAATGAAGAGAAAACTCCCATTTTCTGTGATAACACAAGTGCTATTGCAATCACACAGAACCCCAAGTTCCATGCCAGAATAAATCACATTGATGTTAGACACAGAACCCCAAGTTCCAAGCCCCTAGAAGAAAGCCGGTTCTTGACCTTAAGACATAATCTTGGATTACTGGAGATGCCTAAGGACTGAAAAATGTCCTGAATCTCTAAAGTCTGAGTAAGTGAGGAAGAAAAGAAGTAGGCCTCTGAGGACATGTTCTCAGAAAGCCAAGTTGATAAGAAGTGATGCAAAGGTTTCTGAGTAGCAACACTCAGAAAGGCAAAACATTTCTGGAACGGGTATCCAGAAAGGCAAAGGTTGGTACACACTCAATAAGTAAATAAGACTAGAACTTACTTACTGAGAGTGGGTCAATTACATTCAAACAACTGAAGCTTCTGACAATTGAATTCAGAAAGTTATTTAGTCATAAAGAGAAAAGGCACACAAAGCTCGAAAAGTATAAGTTCTGAAAGTCAAACATGTCCAATGTCTCGTATTTTTGCCATTTTTATGATAAACAATATAAAGATAAGGACTTGACACTCAGAATGATAAGTTCAAACGATTGAGTGTTCTTACTCTTTACTAAGTGACATAATGGATGTAACTTGTTAAAAATCCATCAAGTCGGCACAATACCATTTGTTGATTGATATCATTACAAGATATTCAATATAAGCCCTTGATGAATAAAAGTTTGATCTCAATGGTTGAGATTAAAACAAAGCAAGTAATGTCTGTTGAGAAATGCAAACATGGCCCACTACGCATTTAATGAAGTACAAAAGACGTACCACGCCTATGCAGATGCAAAGACACGCATTCATATTCAGATTGTATGTATGTTGTATCTATGTACATTTTGTCTGCTATATATATAGGATTTGGGCAAAAGACAAACACTTTTACCAATTCCGAAATTTCAAACTTGCATCAAAACAGCAAAATCTCTCAAGATTTCTGCAAAACCCCCTCTACAAACTCAACTTCTTGTGCTTAGTCTTCTGAAAAGATAGACTAATCTCGATTAATTGTGCAAAATTCATCTGAAAAACACTCACTCAAAACTCTATATAAGAGATGGCACCCAAGAAGATGACCACCAAGAACCCTAAGGCCGCATCATCTACTCCTGCTGAAAAGCAAGGAGGAAAGGAACTTAAGGTGTTGAATAAACGCCTTCTGGGAAAGTTCACCCCATCGGACTGGAACCCTAACCACAAAATGAATTGGGAGCTTTTACGGTGAAGAGGTATGTACCAGTTATACCTTCAAGACCAGAAGGAAGATATTGGGGATCTTGAAGAATTCCCATATCTACAAGCTTCTATCTGCACCCAGTGGACTATCCACCTTTGGATGTCTTGGAGTTCTATTGACTCAAAATCTTCACAAAGGTTGTGAATGATGAAGAAGAGAAATATATGCAGACTGAAGTCCAAGGACAAGAAATTGTTCTAGACTGCAAGACTTCTGCAAGATATTCCGATTGAAAAATCGAGGGACAATTGAAGACATCAACATCAAGGACGCTTCCATGATTCAAGGCGTCAAAGAGCTATTTGAAGCAATCCAGTTAGAAAATGCAAAGGGTTGTCCAGGAGACTTTGTTCTGAAAGCCATCAGAACTAGTCATCTCCAGAAACACTGGAGTACTTTAGCTCTTATTCTGGTCCATTGCTTTGATGGCAACAAAGGTGGAGTAGACCAGATAAGCATGGAGAGATGGATGATGATGCATCTTCTGAACAAGAAGCATGAAGGGCAGGAAACCCACTTCAATTGGGGGAAGTACGCCTTCAACAAATTCCTTGGACATATTGAGGAATTTGAGCCCAAAATCATCAATGGCCTTGCTGAGCCAAAGGCCAATATGCACTTTGGTCTCAGAATCTGTTACATTCTGGAAACAATGGGAATCACTCTCAGAGAGAAACAAGAAATCCCAGTCACCAACTCCCTTTTCAGACACGCCTTTGAAGAAAAGGAGAAACTTGCTGCTGAGAACGCACTCAGAAAGGCAGAAGAAGAAGAAACTGCACAGCAAGGTGAGGAGGTCTCTGAGCAAGCTCAAGCTAAACCTCCAGTTGCCAAGAGAAAGAGGACTCGAAGCAAAAGAGCCTCCAAGTCCCTAAGCATACAAGAGGCACAACCTTCTGGAGACAAGGTCTCAGAAGATGTTGGGCCTTGAAAGGCAACTCAGAATGCCCAAAATCCTGAACTGATCGCTCGAACTCTCCAAAGATGATAGAAATATCATAGATGGGTCTGCACCAACACAGAATAGTGATTCTGAGGATGATGAAGTACTTGCAAAAGTACTCAAAAGATTCAAGTATGAGACCCATGGAGGAGCATCAAGCTCAGCTCTTCAGAGAGACAAGAGCCCCTCTGCCCAGCAGGAAGAAGAAGGCCTGTGTGAGGAAGATAGAAGGCTGGAAGATCCTGACATTGCTTCCACATTCACAATGCCAGCACTTAATGTTGCTGAAGAAAATCCTGTTTTAACACAAGTTCCTCAACCTTCTGAGAAAGCTCAACTCTCAGAAAGGGATCAAACTGAGATGGAGACTCAGAATGATACTGCAGTGGAGAACAACAATGAGCACAGAGAGACTGTGGAATCACCACAAGTCCAAGAGATCAATGATCAGCCTGACTCTATTCAGGTAACAAAGATGGTTTGTATGTAACTTGTGAACATAGGTATATGTTAACCAGTTATTCATAAGCTTTGTTTGTTACAGGCCAATTTAGAGGCAATCCTTCAGGGGGGAAAAAAACTTGCCACCCTTTTGAATCAAGAAGAGGTTCCTCCAACCTCAGAACATCAAGAAGAGCCTGTCCCACAGGTAGTAAAGTTATCTCTGAACAAGAAATAACTAACTAAAAATGCTCTTATCTTATGTTCTAATATTCTTAATGGCTCTTCTTAGGCTCCAACTGAGGAAGTAGTGGTGGTGGAACTAACACCCCAAAACCAAGAGATTCTAGAGGCTGAAAAGCTATCTGAGGAAGCATTTACTGAGCCTTCTTCTGAGAAGGTAAGTAATCAGTAATAGTCTCCTTCAAGAATGCTCGGGAAAACCCACTACTAAATCTTTTATGTTTGTTCTTACAGGCTCAGTCAGAAGAACAATTGGATGGAGAAACAGTTGTGTTATCTCCTCCAAAGGAAACTAAAACTGCTGAACAAACAGTATCTGCAGAAAAGGTGCCAGAAACCCCCAAGGTTTCTGAGGAACATGCTACTGAGCTTCCTCACTTGGAAGTAAGTGAAGCCTGAAAAAGCATATTTCTATCTATCTTTCTATGATAAACAAGTTTCTGAAACCATAATTGATTTTAATTCTCAGGTTCAAGCAGAAAGAAAGGTTGATGAGGATAAGACTTCTCCTCACAACAAGGTATCTGTGGTCTCTGAGACCAAGCAAGCAGAAGTACAGGATAATGAGCCTAGTATTTCTACACAGGTATGCTCAGAAAGCTTACTTTTGCACACAGATAATAACTCAAGTGGTTTGAACAAAACTAACTTGATCCCTTTCTTTCAGGCTCAAAGTCTAGTGCCAGTTGATTTACTCAAGGCTTTCCAGAAGCACACTTTAAAGAAACATCTCAAGTGCTTCAGACAATGGCAGAAACTCAGAAAGGCTGACCTTTCTGAATTAGCCAGAGTAATCGACGTCCCAGAAAAGAGAGCAATCGCCTTCAATCTGGAAGATTATATCCATGCATTGTTCCCAACAGAGTCCTACTCATTTGCCACTCTAATGCATGAAGACTTCATTCATGAAGTAGCACAAAGACTTATATCAGATTTCAAGTCTGTGGATGCTCAAACCCAAGAGCAGATGGTTACCCATCCTGCCTTGCCCAGCAAGCTCACTACTTATCCTCTGAACAAGAAGAAGTTAATGGGAGGATGATTACATTCCCAAATGTGATCAACCTGGTTTCAGAAGATGACGAGGAGATGGACGAAAATGATTATCAAGAACCTCCCTCTGAGCATCCAAACCAACAAGCAAAGAACAAGAGTGATGATGATCCCCAATCTGGAAAAGGCGGGATTCAGAAAGCTAGCAAAGGAAGTGGAGAAAAGGCTACTCCTTCAAATGCTCAGAAAGCCCCATCACCATCACCTCCCAAGTCTCATCAAGATATCCAACAGGCTGAGCACAATGATGCCATAGAAGAAATTTCAGCCGCTGAGTTCAGGATTGAACAACTCAGAAAGGTGTTGGAAGAAGAAAAGAGAGTCAGCATTGAGTGTCAAGCTTTTGTTGATGAAAAGGAGGCCAAACTCAAAAAGCTCAAAGAAGCTAATGCCAAGGAATTGGCATTCCTAGATGAGCAAAGAAATCTGAAGAATGCCATTGTTGTCACAGCTGCTGAGATAGATGCCATGGATGACAATGATGATGAAGAGCATGATGCTAAGGCTGCATAAAAAAGACCTTCTACATTCTCTCAGAAGGCCAGCATACTCCAAGGCAAACAAAAGATGTTAGCCAGCTTGCAAACAATCCCAGAGAAGGATTATGAGAGTGATGCTGCAGAAGACCGCAACTTGATTACTGCAGAAGAATATGAGAGACTTATCACTCAGCAAAAGAGAGCCCTACTTGCTCCTCATATCTTCTCTGCACCAGGTAGTTCAAGAAGTGAAGAGCACCGTGCAAGGAATAGTATCTTTTTGTAACTCAGAGAGACACTAGTTGCCCAAGACACACAAGTGCTAAAATCCGTCCCAGAAGAGATGAAGCCATTGGCTACTGCTTTACTCAATAGAGCAACCAACATAGCTCTCTCTCAGAAAGACCTAGGGTTGGTCAGGGATGAGGATTGTAACAATGCTAATGCAGCATTGAATGAAGCCAACCATGTTGTCCTGCAAGCCAACGCCATCCTAAGGCCGCTTGAAGAGCTCAACAGAAAGGAACAGGAACTGGTTAGGCAGAGCAAAGATCTGAAGAAGGAACTTCAAGAATTAGTCAGGGTGCACAACAATCTCCAGAAAAACTTTGAATCACTCTCTGAAGCTTATGCTGTCATGAGTCAGTCATTCATGACTAAGGGGGAAGAGATGCCTCAGAAAGGCAGAGGAAGAAAAAGAAAACAATCAAATCCTCCCTCCTCAAGTCAACTTGTAATTAAGGACACCACTGGAGACACCCTTGCTAAAGAAGTTGTTCCAGATCAACCAGCCAGAAGTCTGAGAAGTATGATAACTAGGGGAGCCAAGTCCCTTAGAATATCAGAAGAGAAGAAGACTTCTGAAGAAGAAGAAGAAAAGGAAGAAGGAGAAGTTAGAGGTCAAGAAAGCTGCAAGTCTCCAACTTTGAACTTCAATGATGATGAGGATGAATCTGATACAGATGAACATCCACTTCACAAGAAAAGGAGACAAGCAACTACTTCACAACCTCCTCTGGCAGCAAGGCCTTTGGCAGCCAGAACCCCTTCTGGAAATACCAAGTCATTACAAGGAACATCCACCAGCACAGCCCCAAGGCAGGAAGAAAGGGTTAGAGGATCTCCAGACAGAAGGCCACCTAACTGGAAAGCAAGAAGGGATTCCCAGTTTGGCAGCGTAAACAGAGAAACTCATCAAGAAAGGCCAACTGATGCCCACATTGAGTATATGAAGACTAGTAATGAAGAGTCTTCATATAGGTGCATTCTGAACAAGAGAGGGTATTGGATTCTGGAACTACAACATCTACTTGTCAATGATAAGTTTCCAACTCCCATCCTCAACCAGATCCTGAAATGGAGAGAAGGCAAGCCAGAATTGCTAAAACCTGAGCACCTTCATGCCTGGCTAAACTTTGAAGTAGAAAAGAGGAATGAAGCCAGAAAGATGGATCTTTCTTTTGCCTGTCCTTACCCAAAGCCTGATGATGTACACAAGGTAAGAAAACTGGATGGTAGCTACAGCAGGAAGAACAAACTAGGTGTTTCAACCTATGAGTCATTCTATATGACATTGGATGAATACCTAGATGATATACACTATCTGGAAGAAATATACAAGTATTTCAACCTATCTCAGCTGCAAGTAGACCATGCCTGGGTCTGGGGAAAGTACTTCTGGGTCAAACATTTTCTGCGGAAGAATCACAAGCTTGGCAAGAGTTACCATGAAATATGTGACTTATCCAGAAAGACAGAGCTCTCTGTCAAAAGGATTCTTTATAACTATGTCCAAGAATGCAGAAAAGTGGATGATTATGTCAACTGATCCAGAAAGGATGCTGAAGAACTTAAGGTATCTGAACCCAAGTTGCATTTCTGAAGACTTGAAGACTAGTAACATTAGAATACTCTCTTGGAGCTTGGATTATCCTTTGTTCTAATTTACTTAGTATGTTTTGTTACTTTTTGTAATCTTGCTGATTGTTTCTGAATTTCTCTATTTGTAAGAGTTGCATCTTATTCTGTAAACTGTACCTGTTTGAAGATCATACTCTCAGATACATTCTAATAGGTGACAACTTATCAGCAAAGATCACTTCTTGTGATTTGGTTGATGTTTACTTTCTGCACTTAATTCAACTAAAATTGAATATCATTTGAAATGATTAAGTGGTGGATTGTTTTCTCTTCCAGGATTACAAATTTGTAATAGGACTTAAAAGATAGTCATGGATGACTGATCAAAAAGGAGGAAATTTGTTAGGAATATCTGTTAGTTTTTTGATCACTCAATACATGTTCTTATCTTAGCCAGAAAGGTAATTAAGTACTCTTGGTTCACTTGAACATTGTAAAAGAGGAAATCACTGAGTATGATTAGTCTAGTAAATCTTGTATTAGGATTATAGGTCTCTGAGTGTAATTTTTATTTCCAGAAGACCATGAAGATCAATCCTAGCAATGGAGCTTTTCTGAAGATTAGAAGACTGAAGATTGCACAAGATTTATGAAGATATCAAGGTTTAGTCTAACTCAGAAAGACTATGTCCTTAATCCTTTCTTAAGTGTATTTACTTACTTTTGAAATATGATTCTGGACACATGACATCATGAGTATGGAGCATGCAAGCCATCAGAAAGGCTCATGTATCCATTGAAGACTACAGGACAAGAAATAGTACAAGTGCATTAATTGCATCAGCAAAAAGTCTGAAGCACGTCCTCTCGAGACATGAGACAAGGACTTAAAGTACTAATTTCAAGATTAGTATTGTCTGTATTTGAATTGTGTCTAACGGATATCATTCCAACAACTCTCAAATTCATCTATATATATCACACACTTAGATGCTGAGAAATACACACCTTAGAACGCTCTATCTTGCAAACTTACCATCAAGCAAAGTATTCTCTCAAGCACTCTACTACCCTTTCTGAAAGCTTTCTGTTGCTCGAAGAATCACTAGTAGTTCTAAGTTGTCCTGAACCTTAACAAGAGATTGTTGTTCGTAAAAGAGTTGAACTATCAGATACCCTTTCTGAAGCTCATTCTCCAGAACGGACATCAATTACTTGGGCCAATAAAGAGCAGACTGCCATCCGCTGAACAAGTGTATTAAGTAGTCTTGTTCTATTAGGCTCTCTGAAAACATAACTGAAAAGTTATACGAGAAGCCTCTCTGACAAACCTTATAACCAACACCATCAAGGCGTGGAGTAGAGGAAGTACTTGATTTGGGAAATCAGGGAATAACTCCAAGGTTATCTGAGTAGAGGAAGTACTTAGCTCTAGGAGCTGGGGAATAACTCAGGGAGAACATTTGGTTGGGAACCATTTATTTAGGAATCTTAGAATAGGATTATTATAAGGTGAACTCAATTATATGTTCTAGTGAATTCTAGGTCTCAGAAAGACCGAAGTGGATTAGTTGGAGGATTACGCCACCTCTAGATACCACTATATTTGCTGTGTCATTTACATTTATGTATTTACATTTCAGCAAAGCACACACATATACTTATTGTTTCTGCACTTACCTATCTTAAAGTCTTCCGCGCTCTGAATTTAAGTATCAGAAACCCCCAGGTTTCTGAGAAACTGTGTTTATCGACAAAAGTTTTAAAAGACTATTCACCCCCCCCCCTCTAGTCTTTTACTTTTCCGTTATCTGGACCAACACGTACAGCCCACAAGTTGTAATTGAATTTCCGTCAAATCAATACAACTTCTATCTTTCAATTCATAAATATGAAATTTAGTGTTCAGGTGACCAAAAAGCAAGTAATGAATTTTATTCATATACGAAACAGAGTGTACATAACACTATCTTTGCAGTCTACAACCTCGGATCTTTATCCGGATCTACAGCCACAATACATAAACTGTAGAGAAAGTCTCTGGAGATACATCATCTTCCGTCGAGATTATTCCTCCGACAGGAAAGTACTCTACTTAGTCATCACTTCCGGGGACACCAAGAATCTGATGTGCCTACACAATACAGAATAATTCAGTAAGTTGTAATTCTACAATATCACCATACCTTTGATTCCCTCTATGGATCCCATGCACAGTATGTACGGACACATTAAACCAGCGATTGTTGGCCCAGTCCGAGCCACCATGAGTTAATAATTTATCATGGCCAGCCTATAAAAAAGGCACTCAGAAACCCATATTCATAAGCAGATTAGAACCAAACGGATTTACCTCAGATTTTTACAGCATCAAACCTCCTATCTCTGGACAGAGGGGTTCTTCAAAGGTACCTGTTTGATCGAATCCGAGCGTAGACCCGACGCATTGATCATATGGCGACCCACCCGTCAGCAGCTCCTCAGAAAGGAAAAGCTCCTAAAGGGTGGATCGCACATACGACTGATAAGATCATCCGTCAGTCTGCCCTTGGATCTGAACATTTCCCAAGATCTGTGTTTCCTAACAACTGATCTTGAGCAATCATCCCCTCCAGACCCACGCCACTCTCAAACTCAAGACAAGCACCGATTTGAGAGTGGACGGGAGTCTCGAGGGGGAGACTAGTCAAGAAATCATCTTCTTATGGAGACTAGCGGGCTCAAATTGTGAGATCTATCCGAGTTTGGGAAAGAATGGAAATTGGAGTCGGATTTAGGCGATCAATGCAAAGGAGAACTCGGGTATTTATAGAGTGGATGAACCAATCAACATCCGCCACGTAAAAAGATTGACGTCGACAATGGGCTTGGGCTACTCGTTTGGGCCAAACAGTGGTGGATCGACTGAGTTTACCTTGCCTGATCTAGACAAGCCCATTAACCATGTCCGAGTTCGTACCTGCTAGCCATTTTACAAGAAAATGGCATAAAAATGATCCGACAAAGTAAGTCTATGAAAAAGGTCACAATTTCATCTATTGAGTTCGGTCCAAATTTCATTAGAAAATCATTCGAACATACAAAAAATGGACAACTTTTCAAGGTCCGAGGACCATACATATGCATACGGGGCATACACCGCCTTGTCCCTTCAGCGGATTCCCGAGGTTGAGCCTTGAGATTTCGAGCCACCACCTTGAGTCCGACGAGCTTGCTGCTGCATTCGGATCCTCCTACGGATCATCTTCAGCACCCTCTCTCTCTGTTCCTCGGCTCGCCTCCTGGCGACCACCGGACACAAAGGGGGATCACCTTCTGGATAAAGAATGATTGAGTCATCCACTGTTCCTTTGCCAGAATAAGTCGGAGGGTGCATATCTCCGCAGACACAACTTATCCAGTACTGACAGCAATCATACTTGGGACCATCCGGTTCTCCAACACTGGGGTTCTCCAAGTCGGGTAGCGCTGTGCTTGCATTAAGGTGAAGTTACCTAGCTCGGATTGCAGCTTCTCGGGCGGATTCCGACTTCCTAAAGGAATCTGACTTCTTCGCAGAAGTAAATTTCTAGAAAAGGAAAGGCTGAAAAGAGGTAAAACAGTGAGAAAGGAGGAAATACCATATCCTTATTTATAGGAATGAATAATCCTTAGGATCATGCCACGTGTCCACCATCGGCCGGCTCGGAAGATGAAAGGACGTAGTAACAATGGCGACTCTACTGCTTCACCTTCCCCCTTTAGAAGATTACGCATCCCCATAAAAAATCATTATGATAAAGATGAGTAGTCCGAAGATCAACAAAATGGTTCGATTATCTTGCATTAGATGTCGTTCAAAGTGATCCGAGTTTGCAAGAGATATATTTACGATAACTCAGCATGTTAAGGACGAATTGAGGAAAATAAAGGAGAAAACCAGTACTACATCAAAGCATGGATAACCATTACTACGGACAAAAGAAAGGATGATATTGTACTCGACAACGTTCCGTGCCGACAAATGACATGGAAATTCAAATGGTTAAAAAAATTTACGGGGCATACCCCGAACTTCTTACTGAGGAGGAGGTTGGCTCGGACCGGCTTCGTCAGCTCTAGGCAGATCAGTGGAGGACGGATTGGCAGCAGCAGCGCGGGATGCAGCAACTTCATCAAAGGAAGCCTTGATGTTCTCGACCAGGTTGAAGTCCGCAGCATGGCCGACGATCCGAGAAGGCATGAAGTAACAATCCTTCAGATAGTTCATGTTGTTCTCAAAAGGCAAGAAACACGGGACGCACTCGGGAAGAAAAGGCCCGCCGTTAGTGATGTCAATCTCACCTTACTTGGTGACTATCTCTGCGAACTCACACGCGCCCAGCTTCTCATCCAGAACAACCTCCACCGGGATCTCCACTCCATTAGCATCTGCGGCCGGATCTAGCCCTTCCGCCTTCCAGTTAAAGTTGGGAGGAAGCAGTCCCTTCCCTTGCAGTTGGCCAATGGCGGATGAGAACCCCTCCAGACGACGGGCATCAGCCTTGTCCGCCATAAAGAACCTGAAAGAGTCTGACTTCATGAAGTCCTTCACTGCTCCGAGCCGGGCAAATTGGAGATCTTCGAGGAGCGCATCCTTGGAATCCAGGAATGCCTTCATCGACTTATCGATGAAGTTCTCCTGCCACTCCAAATCTGACCTAAGAGTCTCCGCGTTTGCCTTCAGCTTGGCTATTTCCGTGTCCTTCTGCTTCAGGTGGATTTCTGCCCGCCTGGTTTTTTCCGCCTCCTCCGCCGCTGTGACCACTGCCTTATGCAGGTCCTCTTCAATGGTGGCCCACTCGCTGGCCTTCCACTGCATAGCCTTGATCATGCATCCGAGCTACAGGAAGTCCGCACAAACAAAAGTTATATTTCTATCATAAAAAGCTGAAAGCAGGGAAAGGAAAACATTCATAAGCCACTTACCCTTTGATGCAACTCATGGAGCTCTCCAACCCGCTCAACAAAAGGGAGTCTGCGACTCCGTTCATACTCAGCGTCGAGGGCCGCTTAGTCCGACAATGGCAGAACAGCGGAAAAAAGCTGTCTCTTTGATGCAGGAGAAGCATCCGAGGTCGCACCACTCTTTCTGCAGAGATGATGGCATCTCGCATCAGCACATCACCCTGAGGTGCGGACGCAGCGGAACCGCCAGGACCAGACGTCCTCGGAGCACCCGTGGTTGGTGGTTTCGCCGCAGTGGTACTGCGGGTCGCCGGACCTTTGCCCTTGTCGGGCACCTCCAGAATCTGCGGATCCTCACCCGCCTTCCTCTGCCTCTCCTCTGCAGCAAACATGGCCGCATTCTGGCCCTTTGGCCAGTGGCGAGCTCGAGGTCTTGTTGCTCCCTCTGCTGATTCTTCTTTTCTCGGAGGGTCGACATTATGTACTCGAACCAGTAAGCTGCAGAAGGAACAAACAATGTCAGATACGGACCCATAACACCGTGAACAGCGGACAACTATGCAACGATTATGTAAAAAAAAATCCTAAGTTACGGATTCTTACTGAAGTCAGTCTTCCCTCCGACCTCTACCACATCAGTCAATCCGCACAAGTATGGCAGTGGTTGACAGATTAATCCGTGGAACGGATAAGTTGGTGGGTTGTTTTTCTTATGGATCTCCGCCACCCATGGAGCCACGTTCTTGGGGATAGGGCGCCAGTCCGGGATACTCTCCCTTAGAAACATCTTGGGCAACCCCCATTGTTCTCGTCTCCTCGCGGACTCTCCAGGCCTCAAAGCCATCCGCACGAAGATATACTTCTCCCACCACTTTGATCCGAGTGAGGAGATGGGGTCCGAGATGAAGTTATATGATTTCCTATTTACGAATGTATAGAACAGAGGGTTCTCCGGACTGAAAGTAACATTGAAGAGCTGTCGGAAGTTCTCAAAATTCACAGACTGCCCTTTCTTCGCACAAAAAACCGCGAAGCAAATTAAGTTTCCCAAGGACTTGGGAATAACCTGGCTCGGACCTATACCAATAAGGTTCAAGATTTGCTTCAGCTCGGACACGATGGGAACCTTCCATCCACAGGAAAAGGCCGCCTCGTGCACACACATGTATCCAGCAGGTGGATTGTAAAAGGCATGCCCAGGCTCCGGAACCATGGTTTCGACGGACTCGGGAATTTCCCATTTCCGTCTCCACTCAGGAATATCTTCAGGTTTTACTTTGGACGGACAAGTGGGGAGCAGCCCGTCTGTGTTAAGCTCACCGTACGGATCAGCTATAACAACAACGGACGCAGGAAGAGGTAATTCAATTCGTGCTGCTTGGGCTCCACGACCAGCAGCAAGGGGCGGATTAGAATGCATGGGCACTCTAGGATGAAGAACAATCTGGCGATTGTTCCGCCCGGAACGTCCCCACGGACGAGTGGCTTGAGAGGCTTCCTCATCCTCTTCCTCGTCATCCTCATCTTCTTCCCCAGATTCCTCCTCTTCTTCTCTACCTTCGGGCCTCCCAGATGTACTCGGGTTGTTCGGACCTGTTTCCGCCACAACACGGTCCTCTTCACCAGCCTCAAACATATCCACATCGTCTGCGTCACGACTAGAGTCGCCTTCCTGCTCCATCCGAGGCACACTTACACCAGTCGATATGCCACCACTACCGATGGTCCGAGATCGGACTCGCACCCTTGTTATCACAATGTTCCCTTGCCCAGCATCTGAATCGCCGAATGAAACAACCTCCACAACGTCCGCCCTTTGTACCTCCACAGGAAGGATGTTTTCCGGGAACTCAAACCCCGGATCGCCTAACTCAGATGAGGTTGCTGCACCAGATTCGGAACCTTGGGATATCCTATCATCGTAGTCAAGGACTTCGTGCAGATTCTGACTATCACTCCCGGACATCCTAGGGCACAAGGAAACGGATCAGTAACGAGGGTTATGATTGTCCGAGAGCTAACTTAGATGTCTTATTAAGTCCAATGGTCCGAGGATGCACTACTTTATCAAATCTTCTATATGGAACACAGTCTCATAACACTATGGGCACTAAACTTGGCACACAAAGACGTGCCATAGGCACTATTATCTACCCTACATGGCACACTAACAGGAATAACTTACGAAAGTCTATGTGCCAATCGGCACCAAAATATCACCAAACAGGCATGCATTATCGATTTTTGGTCACATTGGACATGATATACAAGACAGTTCAACAAGTTGCCAGTGAAGGAAATTAGTACAATACAGCATACAGAAGGAGTATTCCGACTAAATATACTGCAGGGGTCTACCACATGCAGCATTTGCAATCACGGAATCAACAAGCAGATGACTGAACAAGGGAGAAGCATACAAGCATTAAGCGAGCATATCCAAAAGAGAGAGAGAGAGAGAGAGAGAGAGAGAGAGAGAGAGAGAGAGAGAGAGAGAGAGAGAGAGAGAGAGAGAGAGAGAGAGAGAGAGAGAGAGAGAGAGAGAGAGAGAGAGAGAGAGAGAGAGAGAGAGAGAGAGAAATTCAGGAAGAATCGCGGCATACTTACTTGATAAAGTTGATTTGGTAGGTTTGGACGGACGTCAAGGCCTTGCTAGCTCTGCAAGAGTACAGATCTCAGTTGGAAAGTCAAAGATTTTGCGAATTTCGGTTGCTTGGATTGATTTTGGATTGCTCGGATTGCTTAAGAATTGCTCTGAGTTTCGGGTTGGCTAAAGTATGAAAGCGACAGAATAGGCAACTATTTATAGGGGCAATTGGGGAAGACCAAGCGTCACATCACTTGGATTCAAACCCCAACCGTTGATCTTTTCAATCCAACGGATGCGCCGGTTCCCAGGTGGTGTATTGACGGCACACTCCATTTAATTCTTCTCAGAGACGTCACATCACTTGTGTTTAAATCCCAACTGTTGATCTTCTCAATCCAAGAGTCGCATCGCCTCACTCGGGATCTTTTCCTGTGGGCCGGACAGGCGACTTGCTGGGCCTTTTGAATCACTGTTCATCAGCCTAGGTGGGCCATTCCACATATTTGGCCCAGCGGATTGCTTCCTATGCACTCTTCCACAGAAGACTTCTCCAGATCCTAACCGTACTCGGATCTATATATCTCGGATACAAATACCTTTTCCTTCTACAGTCCGAGCTATTACATAACTCGGACTGTAGAGCGAAGGGGGGGGGGGAGATATATTGAATTCCTAAGAACACGGACAACGGATCTCACAAAAAGGAACTTTTTCCTTTTCAGTTAACGATTCGGACACGCTCCACAACACACTTGTTCCTTTCATAGTTGCCAACTATCTTCTACTAAGATACTTGGAAACTAGGGGGACATATGTTGATACGGACATGTGTCCAATCCATTAAGGGCGCCATGGAGCGTGTCCTAGAGCGCATCAAGGCTGAAATAGCCAATTCAGTACTAGTCCGACCTTCAAATGGTCCAACCTAAGGGAAACCATTCCAGGTCAACTAGTACTTACAAGTCAACACACCTTCTCATCTAAGTCCGACCAAGCTAGGTGTACGACTTCCGAACCTGACTAAAGGTCACATGGTCTTTCCAAGTACTAGAAACTGTCAGCCCTAGGATGCCAAACGGACCGGATGAGAGAATCTCGGATGCCACCACCACATTAAGACCAAACGTATAAAAAAGAACCACTGAGATACTTCCGTGAAACTTCTGGTTCAGACACCCGGAGTTACCTAAGGGAAGATCAACCAAACAGACAGATCTGTCCAAGGGACTGACACGGACCAAACAGGCAAGACAGTACTCTCAGAGGGAAAAGGTCCAAACTACCCTCCCAGGCCCATTAATCGGATGTGGGCTCTGCTCACTATCGGGCAATAAAGGTTGCATTGGTGTCCAAATCTGAAGCATACACTTGGCACCATCTTATGAGTCATCTCATAAGATATGGTCTCTATAAATATAGCACAAGGTCCAAGATCTTAAGGTAAGACATAATTCCTAAGTCACAAGTCATAAGTGATTCTTCCAAGTCATATTAATATCATAACCTTCCTCATAACTATTACATTGAGAGTTCCCAACTCTCTCTTGAGTAAAGTCTCTTACCGGATTGACATACACAATCCGGATAATCCTTTCTAGCCCCGCTTAGTCCTTTCTGTACTCTAGGCCTGGACAAATCGCTTCGGACTTCAAGTAGGAGGCGGGTCTTAGACTAGGTTGCTTGTAATAGTTTAGTTAGTTAGTGTTCGAGGTTAAACCCCTCAACAAGAATGAATAAGACATATTGGTTTTTTTAATTAAAGTCTAATTACATATATATTACAAATGAGTCCAATTTAACTCAAATTAAGTACTCAATTGCACAACTCCGATAGTTGTCCACTTATATATATAATAACTAGACAGAAATGTTAAACGCAGCACCAATTCGGCTAAACGCAGCACCAATTATTTGAGTACTTGCCCAAAATGCCCCTAACTTAAAAAAATCGTATAACATTAACGTAAAATCGTAATAACTCGTTTACGCAAACACAATAACATTAACATGCACGATTCATCCCGAATTACAACAATTAAAAACATCGAAATTTTTTAACAAACTTTGCTTATTGGAACAAAATTATAAAATACCTAAATATTTGAACACTATATACATAATTAAAAAAAAAGAAAAAAAAAATTTCCGGACTGGGCCGGAATTTTTTTTTCTTTTTAATTATTTATGTATATAATGTTTAAATATTTAGGTATTTTATAATTTTTTTATATGTTTTTTTTAATTATTTTTTAATGATTTGCAAGTTTGTTAAAAACAGACATTGAATTACAGAACATGAAAATCGAAATACAACAACATTGAAAACATAAACTAGAACCTATGCCATTGACGTAGGCGAACGCCATAATGTGCTTCCCAGTGGCTTATTCTTGCCTCTCTAGTACCTCTCCAAGCCAACCATATTGGTGGAATTGGACATTCTGTTACCACGTGGATCATGATCCAGTGATTGTTACCAATGTGAGCCATTGTCCACTCTTGAACTGTTGATGGAGGGTCCAGAGCCGGTGAGTCCATTTGAGAACGACACTCCAATGGCAAGTATGTCATACTCCCTAACGGAGAATAACCGCATAAGACCCGTTGATACTTTGTTGCTACAAGACACCCCATATCTGGTAATGTGAAATACCATGGTTGTGTACACGCGCCATGAAACCAGTTTAGACGGATATTTATTTCATCTACCCGTGCTTCTGTCATTTCGTCGATATACATCTGCCTGTTGTAGTGCAACTCATCAATGAGGTCTTGCCTGGGTCTGCCCAACGCTCTTGTTGACCGTATTGGTATTGAGCTATGACCCTAAAACCGCAGTTTCCATCGCCGATGACATCATTATGTCCTCTAATCCAGAATTGAGTTTGGGGTGGCATTTGACTTTGATATTTGAATGTTCTGCCAGTACTTGCTAGAGAACCTGAACCGTCATTGCTTGGGGCGGAATTCTTTTGAGATTGATTCGGGGTTTCCCAACCACTCGGTAGCCTTTTTCGTATTGCTTTAGGTTTCCTTCCTCTCCGTTGTGCTATGAATGGCTCGTCCACGAACGATTGTGATGCATTTGAATTGTCGAAATACGATCTCATTTCATCCTTCGTGGCAGTCTCGCTGTGGTCCGCCGCCCAGTGAAGAAACTGATCCTTTATACTCTGCTGTCTAGTCTCAGGCGGTTCCCCCATGTGAAGAGTTCTCCAGAACACGTTTACATCGTGAACCGGGTCGACGGTCCTCCTGTTTTGCAGCTTCACATGCAATTGACATGCGCACATTAATCCAAAAGTTGTAAACAGTATGTGATCGCAATCACTTGGATCATTGTCTATTTCTTTGATAGATTTCTCGATGGCGAGATGTGAAAGCACACCTCCGAGTTTTTTGAAGATCGGCATTGTTGATGTGGAATGAGGGACGATATTAAGAGATCTCTCAAACTGTGTACGGATTTCATCAAAATGCATTCGAAGTAGGCCATTTAGCTTCGGGAATAGACGGTGGAACTTCTGATTTGAAGGACCCAACCACAACTTGTACCTAGCGTGAGCACCTTCGACTCTGCAAATAATTTACATTGTTGAATGTCAGTTTCGGCATAACTGTAATTATAGGGTAGTTGTATATTACGAAATAAGCTAAACTAAGGTATGAGTGGTGGAATAAATGAAGGAATAACCTGTTGGTCGTGTTAGTTCCATAGTGTAGGATGTTCTTTGTCCACGCCTGGACAAATCGGTCACGGTATGGATCCAACCATTGGTTCCGTACATAGGCCATGCAACCTGGATGCCTATGCCATGCCTCCGCCATTTCTGCAACAGCCTGCTCATAGAGTTCCTCGGTGTCTGCATGCACGATGTGATCCCATCTGGATTTGATTACGGGTTGATACTTAGTACCTACCATCTTGGATAAGTGAGCCTGCACATCCTTTGAGATGTGTCTCCGACACAGTAGGTGTGCTGCTTCTGGAAAGACAAGTTTAATCGCATTCATTTCCGCTAACTCTCTGTCGGTAACAAATACCCCCGGTGATACACCACATTCAGCAAACAACACCCGTAATTGTTTAAGCCCCCAAACGTAACTTGAAGTCCTTTCGTTGGATAGGAAAATGAAGGCTATGTGATAGTTTTGCCCAGTAGGTAAGACGCCAATGAGTTCCACCAAAGGCATGTCGTACAAATTCGTCTTGTACGTTGCATCCATCACGACAACTTGCGGGAACAAACGGATCAGCTCCCTTGTATTTGGATGAGATAAGAAAATTTCCTCCAATATGTTGGTACCCTCCACTTCTGAATGTGTATATATGTAATGGTTTCTTCTCAAGAGTTCCTCGAAATACACCATTGGGGCTAGGGATCCCATCTCCAAACGTTGATATTTCTGGTCAGCATTGTATATTTGTCGTAGGTTAGTACATGTGCCCGGAAAATCCTGCTTAACTTGATCGAGAATTTGTCTAGGTGCCATTCCGCACTTCAACATCTCAATCACCCGGTCGTACTTTTCGCCAGTGAGCTTGGTGGCAGACGTGTGCCCATGGGGGGAATTCCCAAGTGCATGATTGTGTTTCTCGTGGCCCTCTCTGAGAAACACTCTCCACACCCCCGGATACCTCTCATGCAGCTTAACCTCAAATGGACAATTGACTTTCTTTGACCAATGAACTTCCGGATTTTACTCGGATCGCTTAAAGCGAGCCAGATTCACCACCTCGCTCACAACCCATGTAAACGTGTCTTGCTTTCGAATGTGAGATCGCGAAAAATATATTATTTTGGACACCAATATCTCGCACCCAAGTTTCTGCAGCTTCCCGAGTATCAAAAGTCTGATTATTTTGAAAAAATGAACTACAATCGGGGAATTCAGGTTCACCGTCGGATGAAATATATGAATCTGGGGCGTGACTCATTGTGTTTTTTAAGTGTTTAGAATATGATTAGTGTTTCGGGTTTCAAGTGTTTAGAATATGATTAGTGCAGGGGACCATTTGTTAGAGAAAAGAAGGGTGAATGAATTGAATATGATTAGGTAGGGGACCATTTTATAGAGAAAATGAATGAATTGAAAATGTACCTCAGTTGATTGTGTTAGTGTTGTGTTACTAGAAACATACCGTGAATCGAAAAAATGGGATGTATTTTTCATTAAAACGGACAAAGCCAGAACAATTGCATACATGAATTGTCCCGGATGGGACAATTCATGCATGCTTTGTCCTTAAGGACAAAGCAAGCATCTTGCTTTGTCCCAAGGGTCAAGTGACCCTTGGAAGAGTATCCAAGGGTGATTTGACCCTTGGATACGGGTCGGGTCGGGTCGGGTCGGGTCGTCCCTATAAATACTCTACACCTTGTCAACAAATTTGCACCACACCATTCTCTTCTTTCTTCTTCACTTAAACATATTATTCTTCTTCACTTAAACACCACCAAATTCTTAAGCATCTAAATGGCAGGAATCTGGAAGTTAAAGATATGATAAAACATTAATAAACTGTATTAAGATATTTGATTGTTCATGTTTCTCGTCGAATTCTAACACTCCGATCATTCTTATTTGATTGTTTCAGCACTTCACTAAGGGCGGTTCATCCAAAGATCGCGGCGGTCCATCAAAAAGAAACGCCCCGGATATTCCACATGTGTCAGTCGACAAATATTCTGGACGATTGAAAGAGATTGATGGAAGGGAAAGAGGGCCAGTGGCTGCTTCAGCAAGAGCTCGAAGGTCGTATCGCATGGCCAATCCTGATTTAGCACTTGAACGTGAAATGAATGAACAGGGGGGTAACGAGTCACCCCCGACCAATTCGTACCGGCCAAATATAAATGTCGACGACACCAATTCGTACCGGTACCGGGCATCGACACATTTTAACGACACCAATCAACCCTGGGAAGAGCTAACACATGCTGTTGATGGAGGCCCGTCAGATCCGGAGTTACTCAAAGGATTTCTAGGCCACATTGCTCACTCCATATGGATTGGAAATGTAAGCCATTCCATTCCTGATCTTTAAAATCCGACGATTCATATTCACTATAGTTAACTCATTCTTATTTATTGTTTACTTTAAAATGTCGCAGGATCGCAATATTCTAGGGGGGTTTCATCAACACAAAAAATTGACCAAGTTCAAAGATTATTTGAACGACAATGTCAACAATGTTGTCAACAACAACCTTCTCTCACACTTGCCCACCGTTATGCAACTGAAGATCAACATGCCTTTGATTAGTGCATTTGTTGAACGGTGGCATCCTGAAACTAATAGCTTTCACTTGCCATTCGGTGAGATGACTATAACTCTGCATGATGTCCATTTTCTATTAGGAATTCCATGCAGGTCGATGCGGTGAAGGTGGTGACTCACCCGTAACAAATCGTGCACTTATTGTCAACTCATATGCAAATGAATGATGCATTGGTGAGGGCCAACTACAAAAGTGCTGGGTTCAAGCGTAGCACAATTGAGGATGCTTTAAAAGCACAAACTCTACCACCCCATTCACATGCTGTCATGTACCTGTTGTGGTTGTTAGGCACATCGTTGTTTGTCGACAAGAGTAGTACACGAGTACCAGCTGGATTTCTACCGTTCCTAAATCAACTGGAAGAGGTTCAAACGTACGCATGGGAGTCACGACTTGCCAATCAGTATAGACAGTTGGGAATTGCATCACGTATTGACTGCAATCAAATAGATGGATGTCTCTCACTTGTGCAGGTTTGCTAGCTCTATATAATTTTTACATTTTATCATAACTTGAAAAGAGAATACATTTTTGTTGAAGTCTTTATATGATTTCAGATGTGGATCTACAAGCACTTTCCTTCTTTTGAATCATGGAACTTGGGAACCGTCAACCAAGATCAAGATGCTCTACATCTTGCATACAGAAGTGCCTTAGACAATATTGCTTCGAATGAAGTATGTCATCACATTTGTCACGCTTGTCTTCATTATGATTGAAACTATGTGTTGATACGGAAATATGTCCAATCCGACACAAAGGACCTAGGAACGAATCCTAAGGCGTCCTAAGTCATCCAAAGGATCCGGGGCACTTAGGTCCGAGCCAATGGTCCGATCCGGGCAGACCATCTATGGTCCGACCCACCTTGGTCCGAGCCTCCCTGGGAAAGGAGCATGGTGCTAAGTCAGTACCCTCTCCGACCCAAGGACTCCGATACGGATGTCGACTCGGATCCAGCATGATCGTCTCATAAAGCTACCAAGCAAGTGGGCACCAAAGAGTGAGATGTCCGAACCCAGGAGCTCCGAATCGGAAGAGTTGGACAGGCAGGAGAACTTCCTCAGCTGACAACCAGGCGCTGTCCGGATCAGGCATCCGGACCGACCTCTCCGAACCTGGGATCTCGGCAGACTCTGTCACATCCTCAAGAACTCTCCCAATAATGACCAAACTACCCCTAAAGCCCAAGATGGCATGGGCTAAAGCTTCATTATTGGGCTATGGGCCTCATCTTAGCATTGGTGGCTCAATCCTAGCCGTACACATGGCGCAATCTTAGCAAGGCCTTCCATTTTGATGATGGCCTATAAATGAGGCACTTATCCCAATAAGCAAGGCACTTCAAGTAAGTCACTTCGAACAAGTCATCTCGCTAGTCACATCACGAGCATTATACAGAGTTGATCCTCAGTCACTCTCAAGTAAAGTCTCATCCCGGTTTGACACTTAGCAAACCGGGCACTAACCCCCCCCCCCCCCACTCAAGTGTGCAGGTCCTTACCGGAGTTGCTGGTCGCTGGTTCTCACGCTTTGGTCCTCACCTAGCGAGGAGCCTCTTACCTTGGCACCCATTGGAAGAGTTAAATAAATCTAAGTAGTTGGGGAGTTAAACCCTCAACATTTTGGCGCCGTCTGTGGGAATCTTTACAAAAAGTCCCATTCTCTTCAGCAATGGCAAGAACAAGAAGGTCCGCAAGAACCAACGCCACTGCCATTGGTACGCCAGCTCCGAGACAAAGGGGAAGACCTCCCACTAGAAGAGGTGGAGTAACAAGAGTCTTAACAAGAGAAGTAGTAGATGATCCAAGCGATGGCCATACCGCTAGTCTTTCTTCTGGCGAGGAAAGAGCCACTAATCCACCAGTAAGGGTCCAGACACTTGGGGACGAAGGACAGGTTCCTCCGTCAGGAACACATGGTCCTCCCCCGGGTATAAACTTTACCCTCCCGAATGGACAGATTATTCGTCCTAGTGAATTCGGAATGAATGAGAATCAGTTTGGCCTCTTACTCACCACTATTCAAGGGTGCTTTGGATCAAACAACCTCCAACCTCCTCAGCCCACCCCGCCTACACCCATCCCAAGGCAAGCTGAACCTGCGCAATCAAAAAATGAGCACCGTCCAATCCAACAAAGACTGGGGGAGCAAGCTCAACCAGAAGATCTGAGACATCTTCTCAATAGGAGAGCCGCTGCTTCTCATGAACAACGAGGAAGAAGTCCAGAAGTGCCGCGAGTAGACGAAGTGGGAACCAGTCGGCAAGGAGCTCAACAACAAGTGCCTAGAGATCAAATGGCAAAAAGCACCCCGATTGTTCTAATCAATGATCTCCCTCCAGATGTAGCCATCAACCCCAGAACTGGTGAAAGATTGACAGCTGAGCAGATCTACCTCCAATAGAAGGCCTTGGAAACACAAATCGCCACCTTGAGCAGGATGGTCAAAGCACATGAGAAGGTGGTAGTTAAAACTCCCAACCCTCTGTGCAATGAAATCAGAAAAGAAAGAAAGCGCCCCGACTGTGTTATCCCGAACCTTGAGCATTACTATGGAGATACTTGCCCTGTAGGGCATCTTACTAGATACGAGAATAAGATGGAAAGCAATGGACTCAACGACAACATGAAAGCTCTCAACTTTTCCACCACACTCTTTGGAGAAGCAATGGATTGGTGGACCTCACTACCTAATGGTTCCATCAAATTATATGGACGCCGCCTCCTTTTCTTGAAAAGGTTTGAGAAGGCAAAAGAAGGAAGAGATCATTGAGCACCGGCATAATCCAGAGAGAGCATGAGGACCTCGAACCTTCCTTGATCGCTTCAACGTCAAGCACAGTAGAGCCTCATAGCATCAAAGAGCGGGTCCGACACCTATATGCCAACACTTATAATGATGAGCTTAGAAGGAAGCTTTCCAGCGAGGAAATCACCACTGAAAAGTACTTGAAAGATATCTGCGAAGGAGTCTTGTATGGAGAAGATTACCGAAGGAATGTCCCGATAAGAGCAGGGATCAAGAAGGGAAAAGAACAAGTACGACAGGAACTCCCTCCTCGTCAAGGGAAGTTTGAGCAAAAAAGAGACCTCAGAGACAGAAAAGAGTTACACAGAGAAAGAACTCCACCCAGGAGGTTTGCCGAGTATACTCGCCAATGCATCAAGATCCGACATCTCGCTTCTATTGTTGAGAAGGACTTGGATATACAATGGCCTAAACTCGCAAGAGCAAAGAAGAAGAGTAAATTCTCTAAAGACTATCAGAGGTTCCACAAGCAGAAAGGTCACCCGACTGAAGATTGCATCCAGTTGAAGACAGAAATTGAAAGACTAGTGAGAAGTGGGAAGTTGAAAGAACCAACGGGCGAAGAAGAGCCTTCCAGGCATAGAAGGAATGAGCAAAGAAGAGAGGAGCGTGGTTCTGAACCTCCGACAGGATCTTTACCACCACCTCCAGCCGAAATCCCACCTCGGCAGGCCCAAAGATATCAAGGGTACCGCGAAGAGACTAAAATGGAGAACCTCCCTTACAGTGGAGTTATCAACGCCATTGCAGGAGGACCAACAGGGGGAGATAGCAGAAATGCAAGGGAAAGGACCGCGCAACACTTAAGAAATAACGACAGGGCTTACGGTCCACCAGCTTTGAAAGGCACAAATGCAATCACCTTTGACGATAGCGAGATCCCCCCACCAACGTCTGGCGGAGGAGATCTCAAGGACCCCGATGTCCCTTTGGTTGTTTCTCTAGTGATTGCCACTTACAAAGTCAACAAGGTACTAATCGACACAGGAAGCTCCTCCAATGTCATATCCAGAAGGACTGTTGAGCAAATGCACCTGGGGCAAATACAATATGGACGAGTATACACCTCACTGGTAGGTTTTGGAGGGTCTGTAGTGCGCCCCATTGGAAGCATACCACTACAAGTCTCTATGGGCACCTTTCCGACAAGGGTGACCAGGACTATTCTCTTCGTGGTAGTTGATAGCACCTTCGACTATAACGTGATCTTGGGCCACCCGGGACTTAACCAATTCAGAGCAATTGCTTCACCCCTACACAACAGGGTAAAGTTTCCAACCCCGAATGGCGTAGGGGAAGAAATGGGCAACATTAGAGAAGCCTGGGAGTGCTACATCATGTCAACCAGAGGGGCCACAGAACCTGTCCTTTCGGCCACCAAGGGCCCTCTTAGCCATTCTTCCATTACTCTGACGCCACCAAAGGAAGAAATCGGTATTGGGTCGCTCAGAGAAAAGTTCCCCAAGACAGCTAGGATAGAATCCCATGAAGCCTTGAAAGAGGTCCAACTGGTCGAAGGAAATCCGGAAAGAACAACTCGGATTGGAACAGAGATAAGTGCGGAAGTAGAGCGGAAGCTCATCGCCTGCCTTCGGGACAATCGCGACATCTTTGCTTGGAGCACAGATGATCTCAAGGGGATAGACCCAAGGATCACAGTTCACCGTCTGAACATGGATCCTACGGTCAAGCACATCCGCCAAAAGAGGAAAGACTTTGGACCAGTTGAGGATGCTATCATAGCAGGGGAGGTTGACAAATTGATGAAAGCAGGTCATATCGAAGAAGTCAGATACTCTGATTGGGTCTGCAACGTGGTCCTCGTCGAAAAAGCTCCAGGAAAGTGGAGAATGTACAATGACTTCACCAGACTCAACAAGTTTTGTCCAAAAGATCCATATCCATTGCCACGCATAGACCAGCTGGTCGATTCCACTGCAGGATGTGCACTTCTAAGCTTCATGGATGCATACCAAGGCTTCTACCAAATTAGGATGGCTCAAGAAGACATCAAGAAAACGGCATTCTTTGCGGCCGGAGGAGTCTATTGCTTCAAGGTCATGCCTTTTGGCCTCAAGAACGCAGGAGCTACTTACCAACGGCTGGTAAATAAGATGTTCAAGGAAGAATTGGGAAAAACCATGGAAGTCTATGTGGATGACATGCTTGTGAAAAGAAAGACTGAAGAGGAACACATCGAACACCTCAACAATTGCTTTTCTATTCTCCGGAAATATGGAATGAAGCTGAACCCTGAAAAGTGCACTTTCGGGGTAAAAGGAGGAAAATTCCTTGGCTACATGGTCACAGAAAGAGGCATTAGTGCTAACCCAGAAAAGATAAAGGCAATCATAGATCTGCCATAGCCCAAGACCATCAATGAAGTTCAGAAGCTTCTAGGAAAGGTGATGGCGCTGAGCCGTTTTATCTCAAGGTCCGCCGAGAAGAACCTTCCCTTCTTCAAGATCTTACGAAAAGAAAATAAGTTCGAGTGGACAAAGGAGTGTGAAGAGGCCCTGGAAAACTTGAAAAAGTATCTCCTCTCGCCGCCCCTTCTGTCTAAACCCATGGAGGATGAAACTCTTTACCTCTATTTGACCACCACTGATGAAGCAATAAGTTCTGTACTGGTACGGTTACAAGACAACGAGCATTTACCAATTTACTATTTGAGCAAAGCTCTTGTAGGCTCCGAGGCCAGATATGTCAAAATTGAGAAGCTCGCCTTCGCACTGGTTTACACTGCACGACGACTAAAGCCTTACTTCAAGTCGCATCGGATTGTAGTCCTTACAAATAAGCCACTCAAACATGTCTTGGAAAAACCGGATCAGTCAGGACGCCTCTCCAAATGGGCTATTGAGCTAAGTGTATATGATATTGGGTATCAAGCCCCATCTGCCAAGAAAGCACAAGTTCTGGCCGACTTCCTGGTAGACTATCCAGAGAAGGCAGAAGAGGAGAACGAAAATTCCCAGGAAAAGGCTAGTCAGGCGGTGATTGCCCTAATCAAGGAATCAAGTGGAGAGAAAGAAGCAGAGGAGACACAGAGAGGTAGCATTCAGCCTATGACTGAATACTACCAACCTATGGATGATTCACTAAGGGTGAGGCACATGTTTCTTTTGGACGAAGAACTCAATACCTCGACAACTGCATCTTCCGACAAGAAGCAGGAGGCTGAGAAAGCACTCACTCCCACTATGGAAGGAAAGGGAGGAAACAAAGAATGTTGGACATTACAAGTGGATGGATCATCAACCGGACGGCTGGGAGGAATAGGAATTTTTCTTGAAAGTCCTGAAGGAGCCAAGCTAGAGTACGCCATCACTCACAACTTCAAAGTGACGAACAACGAGGCCGAGTATGAAGCACTTATCACCGGCCTAAGAATGGCGAGAGCCCTTCGGGTAAAAAGGATCAAAGTCTACACGGACTCTCACTGCATAATCCCAGCTTCTCCGGGTCCTTACCGCCAAAGGACCTAATATGATCAAATACTTGGAGCTCCTCAAGAAAGAGGTTGAGCACTTTGAAGAATTTACTCTTGACCAATTTCACAGAGAGTGGAATGAAAAGCCGATGCCCTCTCCAAGCACGCCACCTTAGGAACTTTGGACACAAGAAGTGTCATCCTAATGACCCGCGCAGAATCCTCCCTGGCAAACCCCAACGGAAAGATGTTTCTCTTGAGCACAGAAAGAAATTGGATGACCGATATATTCCGTTACCTCAAGGATGGTACTTTACCTATGGATCCTAGAGAGGCCAGGAAGATTCAATGTCGAGCTAACAGATACTTTATTCTGGGAGAAGATCTCTACATAAGATCCTACAGCGGGACTCACATGAGGTGCCTAGATCCCCAAGAGGCAAAAACGGCGATGGAAGAGATCCACGCCGGAAGTTGTGGAAGTCATTCCGGAGGAAGAACTTTGGCGCAAAAGATCATAAGGCAAGGATACTATTGGCCAACTATTGACATGGATGCGGCCAACATCGCCCGCGCTTGTGAAGACTGCCAATACTATGCCAACATACCACATCGCCCGACCAACCCTATGATTCCATCAATCATAGCTTGCCCATTTGATCAATGGGGCATAGACATAGTTGGTCCCTTTCCGCGAGGAACACATCAAAAGAAGTTCTTGATAGTGGCAGTGGAGTACTTCACTAAGTAGGTCGAAGCTGAAGCAGTGTCAACCATCACCGAAAGCAGAGTTCGTACATTCATCTGGAAGAACATCATCTGCCGGTTTGGACTCCCACGAGTGTTAGTTTCAGACAATGGAACACAATTTTCTGGGTCAAGGCTGAAGGAGTGGCTTCAGTCCTTCAAAATAGAACAACGCTTTACTTCCGTTGGCCACCCCCAAGCCAATGGTCAGGTGGAAGCCACCAACAAGACCATAGTCAAAATTTTGGAGAAAAGGTTGAGAACTTCCCAAGACAATTAGGCGGATGATCTTGACGTGGTCCTTTGGGCGCATCGAACGACAGCCCGAACTGCCACACAAGAAACACCTTTCTCCTTGGTCTATGGATCCGAGGCAGTCATCCCTTCGGAGATGGTGGTGGCAACCCAGAGAATCCAGCAATACAACCCAGGTGATAACGAGCTCGCAAGGATCTACGACCTTGAGCTCCTTGAAGACAAGCGCGATAAGGCATTGGCCAACATCCTTCGGTACCAAGCCATGACTGCTCGAGCCTATAATAAACGTGTCTTTCCCAAGGACATACAAGTTGGAGACTTAGTCCTTAGAAGAGCTGATATACTAAGTCATGTGGGGAAACTAAAACCCAAGTGGGAAGGACCGTACAAGGTTACTGGGGCAAGAATTAATGGAAGCTTTGAGCTAGAAGATGAACAAGGGCGGGCCTTGAAGAGAACTTGGAATGCCAAGAATCTCCAAAAGTTTTACACTTAAGAGAAGTATGGCAACGACTGTCACCTTCCTCTATCCTGTCGACCCGTTTTTTGTGTCTGTTTTTTGAAAAAAAAAGGCCTCGAAGCCCTCAAGTTGTAAGTCGATTTCCGTCAAATCAATACAACTGCGATTTCATAAACATTGTTGATAATCATGTCCTCGAAGATATTTAACTACTCGATCCGAATCTAGATCATACATTGATCCGGATCGGACTGACACAATCAAACAGTGTCCGACCTTCACAAAGGCAAATATGCTTTTATTGAAACAGGAGTACAGATTCACAAAGTCAGAGTCCGAAGAGCCCTAATCAGGCTTACAAAAACAAGCTCCTACTCTATCTCCTTTCTACTTTTACATCGAAGCTTCCTAATTAACCCTGATCTACCGAACCAAACCCCATCCGAACACTGTTAGCTACATATGTAGGCACTCCGAAGGGAGAAGGAACCCTACCATTCGAACTTCGATTGCTTACTGACAAAGGTTTTGAAGCCCCTTCGGATGATCCAAAGTCTAACAGCAGCCGAACGATGTAACGTAGGCCATTCATGGCTTCCAGAAAGGATACTTCATCACTTCTGAATGACAGAAAGCTCCGAAGCACACTGACCATCCGGATCGCCTCATACCAAATACTATGAATACACCCCAGATTCAGAGTATTTGGAAAGCGACCAACCCGGATTGTCGGATCAACACAAGTCACTCCGGAGGCTCCCGTTGGTCCGAGTCCCAACAAGACCGGCATTGTCAGGGACTCCGTTCCAGAATTATAAGTCGCTCCCTCGAGCCTTCAATTCTGGAACGCAGCCACCAACAAAACCGAGCTGCTCGGACGAAAGACCTTAGGCGCAAGACAAACGAGTCACCAAAAAGGTTACTTCCGGAGGTCCCCAATGATCCGACTCCAAACAAGCTTCAAGATCGTTGGAACCCCTTTCCAAAATTGCAAATAGCTCCCTCGAGCCTTCAATCCTGGAAATACAGTCACCAACAAAACCAACCTGCTCGGATACACATCCTCAAGGACGAGCTAAAAGACCTACTCAAAGGGATATGTCTCCCTCCATCTGAGAAACGAACAACTAGACACAACAGGTTTGATAGAAAGCCTTCCAACATTTCGGGCGGTTTTTTACGACCGAACCACGAAATACTGGAAGGGATTCTATCAAACCAATTCTGCCGACTTGTCGCCCGCACATAACTGTGAGCGGAATGCCTCAAGCATTGAGATTCAAAACCAACATGTGAAGATCCTCGAACCATCCAGCTAATCTACCTCTCCGGGGCTAAAAGTCACGAATATAGACCACAGCCCCGGAGAAAGAAGATTAGCCTGACGATCAGAGGAATCGATGAGCAAAAATTTCAGACCTCACTCGGTACGGACCGTATCCTCGAAGATCCGAAGCTGGCTTTCCGAGCAAACTAATTTCCACGACTCTCACCGAAGAACCAGCCCGGGTAGACTTCCGAATCATCGGAGAAACCTCGACGAGATCACGGGCGAGAGTGATGGCATAAACATGCTCACCAGCCACTCAGACTCGAGCTCCGGACCTTTGATTACTATAAAAGCGCGAGATGTCTTAATGAAAAGCCGTACAAAGCAGGAGTATATATAGAAAAAGAAGACCAATTAAAAGCGGACACGTGCCCCATATTCACCGGAAACGGGCTTGGGCCGCACATGGGCCTGGCTCTTCGGCTCCCATTAGCCCAACCCAGCAATCCGTCCACACGGTCGAGCATATCAACTAAGCTACTCACTCGGACGTATCAAGCTCGGGGCTACCATAACAACGTCCGAAGCAACTATGATTCGTATAGAATCACCCTGTACTTGATGCTGATCATCTTTTCACTATCTCACAAGTCTACATGACTCGGGAAGACACACCAAGTCAACGTCCGAATCGTCGTAACTTATCACGATACAAGGAGATTCTCTTTCCCGCAAAGCCTAGCCACTCTAAGACGTGGCTCCGAACCGTTCGTGATCTGGCTTATTTCTATTATAGCTTCCGATTCGGATGGCCACAACGGTTGATCGTCCCCCAAGACCCGCAAAGGAGAATTTGCATCAGGCAAATTAAGGTCCTGGCGGTACGGATCTCAGGGGGCCGAACCCACTGTCCGAGTCTACGAGAATTGACGAATTTCTACGCAAGTACGAAGTTAAACGCGCAAGGATGTAAACATCAACAATAGTATATCAGCAAAAAAAAATAGTTCCAAGCCATCAAGGAGCCCGAACCAATAACATTCATCAAAGATAAGTATGTTTGTACAACAAAAGATGATGGGCAAAAACGACAACACTGCTTTTTGGCCCGGAGGCACCCTATTACAAAAAACTCGGGGCATACCCCGTCTTCACTGCCTTCGCCGCTCGGACGAACTAGGTTGAGACCGAGAGGGGCCGCCCGTATCCTTCTCCGGAGGCGCTTGACCTTGCTGTTATCCGCTTCTTCCGAGCCTCAACCTCTTTCAGAAGGCCGACACTCCTCCATCAGTCAAGGTCGCGATCAAAGCCTTGACAGCCGGCAAAGTCACCAGCCTCTCAGTTGTGCCAAGTGGTCCTCCAAAGGAACGAAACATCGGACATGAGCACCGAGGGACGAAGGATGGGAGATACTGGACCACCATGGTTGTACTTCGCCTCCGACTGCCGCACAGCTCCACAAATTCACACTTAAGCAAATCTGCATCCAAGACACCCTCCGGAGCAAAGTCCGAGCCATCTCCATTTTTAAAGGCGGATCCCCCCTCAGCCTCCAAGTTACAATCATCCGGTATCCAACCCTTCCTCCGCCGCCCACAAATGCATCAAACCCATCTTGACGGGCCTCATCATACTTTGACTCGAGCAAAAACTTGTAGGAGTCCGAACCAAGGAAATCTTGGACAGCCCTTGTCCGGACTCCCCAAAGCTCCTTCAGCATCTTATCCTTGAAAGTCCGCGAGACGGCCACGAAATCGTCCAAACTATCTTGGTGCACATTCAAATCAGCCTCCAAAGATCGAATGGCACTTTTCATCTTGGCCGTCTCCGACTCGGCCTCTTGTTTAGCAGCTATGGCCTTCTTCAGCGCCGGTGTCAGGCAACCGGACGCTTCAATCGCCGGGCAGCCTTCAATTGGCTAAATCTTCTTCTAGGGTAGCCTCCGAAAGTACCAAGGAGCATGTTTCAACAAAGAAGAAGTCGAAACAAAACGAAACATCGGAAGTGTTAGATACCTCAACCACAAGAAGATGTAACACCAACGGAAAACTTAAACTCACTTTATACTGAAAGGCATTAACTCAATCCGCCCAATTGGCAAGAACCAACCGAAGCGACTTCAGATCAATCCACTGGAGCCTCGCCCACCTTTCCCTTGCCCTTCTTGGCGGGAGGATTCGGACCTGAGGAGCGCTTTTTGAGCAAAGGCCGATCCGCTTATGGAGGATCTCGACACGGATCTCGGAGGCTTCTTCGAGCCCTTAGTTCACCACCTTACCCTTGTCCGGGTAGGGATAGTCTGGCCTCTTCACCAGCAGCCTCCGAGACTCCTCCACTCGGAACACAAAGCATTCCTCGCTCATTCATCGAGTACGGTGACGCCTTTATAATCTGGGTCCGAGAACCCTCTCGCTAACTCCTTCCGCTATAGCTGCTTTTCGACGCTTCAACTCCCCAAGATAGTCGACATCGATACTCGAACCGTAAAGTCGTTTACATCTGAATCATGATAAGTTACACAAGAATCTAAAAAATAGTAATCATATAGTCGACAAACAGACAACCGACTCGGACAACCAACCAGAGGTAGAGAGAAATCACTTACTCAAATCCTCCATATTATCACAAAAACTTGGCTCGGACAAGCCGGCCAAGAAAGGCAGAGGCTGACATATCAGACCTCGGAAGAAGTACTTCTCCGGCTCCTGACTACGATGAAACGCTTGCATCCACAAGGGGATGTTCCGAGCTGGTGGCTTCCAATCTAGCAGTTTGCCCCGGAAGATCTTCTTCTCAAAATGCCACGTGGGCCTCTCAGCTTCGGATTGCTCGGGCTTCAGAGCCGGACGGACAAAAATGTACCTCTTGAACCATTGGATTCCCAACGAGGACAAGGGATCAACAAAAAATGTGTATGCCTGGCGACATACGAATGTATAGAACCAAGTGTTCCTACTACTTACACTAATGTTAAACAATTTACGGAAATTGTCGAAGGTAAGCGGGATGCCTTTTTATTTACATAAGACTCAAGCACATCAAATTTCCGAGGAGTCAGATGATGAAGTGCGGACTCAAGCCCATGCCGCTCAAAATCTCCGAAACTGGACGATACGGTAGCCATCCGCAATGGAGACTTATCTCATGCAGACATGTAGCCCAAAGGATTATAGAAAGCATGAGATTCGTCCGGATGAGAATCTCCACACACCGGGATCTCATATCTCCTGAGCTCATCCACTTCATCGGCTCGGATGGTCGAGGCACAAGTAGCAGAGTACCATCTTCATTCAACTCGCCCTCCGGATCGGGGTGAGTGACCGGTCTCTAGACCGAGGAACTTCACTTGAAAACGCCCTCACCCTTCCTTAGCCTCTCCGGACGCCTTCCTCACCACCGCCGACTGCCCCGCTGTCGGAAGTTTCCACACGGAGCACATTAGCGGATGGCTCGCAGACCTTCTTCCTCCTCGGAATCTTAATCTTCACCAAGACACTTCTTCGCCTCATCTTCCTCGATGAGGACGCTAACTCTACAACAACCGAATAGGCGCAATGCACACGATCCTCCTCACCCTCTTCGAAGATGCTCAAATTGGGAGGTGCTTCCGAAGTATCATGCACTTCCTCAACAGTCGGCGCCTGCGGATCCAGAACGAACGGGACTCGATTAGGATTACTCCTAAAATTATAACCTAGGGTGCGAATTAAAGTTCGGATCTCTACCGGAAGTTCGGATTCCTGTCCAGCCCGACCCGGGCGACGAGTTCCTATAACTCGCGAGCTTGTCTCGAGCCATAATAACTCGCACATGCGAAACTCGCAGTAATCCGACGCCTCAGAGGACCGAATCTGAACAACTAACCAAGTAAGGAACTTACCTCGGGCTCTTCCCGACTCGGATGGGCGCTTGCTCCACCTCCAAAGACTTCGTCATCATCCATGATCTCAATCTCCTGAGCTATCGGTTAAGGATAACGCCGAGTCATATCCTCACCGGATCGATTTTGGCTATCACTCTCGGACATCCTAGGGAAAGGAGAAAGCAATATCGTAAGCTTTAAGATGGCAGTCCGAGAGGTCGTTTATGTATATTAAAGTGGCCAGTTCAAAGCCAAAACTAGCGGCTTTACTCGGCGAAGTTAGTTCCGAGTCAGTACTACGCTTATTCGGGGTTAGTCAACATCAAGTACGTAATGGTTATCAACTATACTACACATCATAAGCATACATCCGAGTAACTTGAAGATGAAAGACAACAGAGATAATTTAATCATAAGACGAGACAAGTAAACTTACTTGGACTCGGATGATTAGAAAGAAGTGACTTGACTCTGCACAGGATCACGCGCTTCGAACCGCTCCTTCCTCGCTTCGGATTGCTGGTAGTTGCTTCGGATGTATCAAAATGCAAAAATTATCTCTCTAAACTATGAGAAATGAACCGGCCAACCCCTCTATTTATAGAGGGCCATATTGGGAACTCCAACCGTCGCGATTTTTCGGATTTAATCTCCACCTTCGATCAAGAACCATCCAACGGTATAGTACAATTATACCAAGTGAAATGACGAATGGGTACAACTACCTCTTGGATAGATGAATACAACAACTCTCCCTCTCGGGTGATGACAACGAGAGCTCTGAGTATCATCTTCTCGGACGCCTAGTGGCTTGCCACCCAATATAATTTGTCCACACAGGGAACCTCGCTTACTCGAGCGACATTCTTCGACCTCCCGCAACCACAGAGGTTGGTTCGACGGACACGCACCTACGGTCCGCCACCATAGCTCATCAAAGGTACACCATCGACGCTCGAGCCTAAACTTAGTCTCCATTACAAATACCCTTTTTTCTTTTTTCTTCACTTCGTTGCCATTCGGACCTACTCCCTCGGATGGCGACGATGTTTTAGAAAAAGAAAAAAGGGGGGGGGGGGGAGAGTGACTAAGTCAATGGCCACACGAAGTACGGAGTACACCTTTTTTCAACGAGATCGAAACGGATGGGACTGAAGGGCGGATTCTTTCAATCAAAACGGCTCCCCAAACCAATAGTTCCACAACTATCTTCTACTAAGATACTTGGAAACTAAGGGGACATATGGTGATACGGAAATATGTCCAATCCGACATAAAGGACCTAGGAACGAATCCTAAGGCGTCCTAATTCATCCAAAGGATCCGGGGCACTTAGGTCCGAGCCAATGGTCCGATCCGGGCAGACCATCTATGGTCCGACCCACCTTGGTCCGAGCCTCCCTGGGAAAGGAGCATGGTGCTAAGTCAGTACCCTCTCCGACCCAAGGACTCCGATACGGATGTCGACTCGGATCCAGCATGATCGTCTCATAAAGCTACCAAGCAAGTGGGCACCAAAGAGTGAGATGTCCGAACCCAGGAGCTCCGAATCGGAAGAGTTGGACAGGCAGGAGAACTTCCTCAGCTGACAACCAGGCGCTGTCCGGATCAGGCATCCGGACCGACCTCTCCGAACCTGGGATCTCGGCAGACTCTGTCACATCCTCAAGAACTCTCCCAATAATGACCAAACTACCCCTAAAGCCCAAGATGGCATGGGCTAAAGCTTCATTATTGGGCTATGGGCCTCATCTTAGCATTGGTGGCTCAATCCTAGCCGTACACATGGCGCAATCTTAGCAAGGCCTTCCATTTTGATGATGGCCTATAAATGAGGCACTTATCCCAATAAGCAAGGCACTTCGAACAAGTCATCTCGCTAGTCACATCACGAGCATTATACAGAGTTGATCCTCAGTCACTCTCAAGTAAAGTCTCATCCCGGTTTGACACTTAGCAAATCGGGCACTAACCCCCCCCCCCCCCCCCACTCAAGTGTGCAGGTCCTTACCGGAGTAGCTGGTCGCTGGTTCTCACGCTTTGGTCCTCACCTAGCGAGGAGCCTCTTACCTTGGCACCCATTGGAAGAGTTAAATAAATCTAAGTAGTTGGGGAGTTAAACCCTCAACACTATGTTAAAATTATTTAACATACTTACCTCTTATGTAATAGGTTATGTGGACACCATTCGGACGTGCAGCAGAGGAAGTAGTCCCCATTTCTCAATTTAGAGGAATTATTCATTGTTTAAAGATTACAGAGGCTTACATGCCAGACCGTGTTATGCGCCAGTTCGGATATCCCCAACTAATTCCACAACCACTCATACAACCAATAGTTGTCTCAAGGCCACCACAACCGGCATTCTACAAATGTTCATATCCTGCTCAAGACTCCTTCGAGAACTTTCAAAACGTTCGATGTAATTTCTATAATCAAGCACTACGAGTGCATTACAAATATGAAAGTTTTCCAAACTACAACAAATGGTTTCACGCAAGGACGCATAGGCAAGTGACACGCCAACAAACCTTTACTCGAAGAGAACATTACCGACCATCCGACATGAATCCTACCATGGTATGGTTCCTAAACATTCAATACATATACATTCACAACGTTAGCATTTCATCTCTCAATTCTTATTATGGGTCGTTTTTTATTTTGTAGAGGATACAATGGCTCGGTAGCCAACTTGCACGCATCACTGAGCCAAACAAAGGCCAGATGAGCCAAAATGACGTATTCGACATTCTCGATGAAATTTGTGAACACTTTAAAGATGTTATTCCATCATTACCTAGTCATGACATGTAATATTTTCGATTCAAGTTCGTTCGTCCGTGTCCAAGTTGTATTCTTTTATTCGAAAGAATTTCGATTCAAGTTTGAATATAATATTGAGAAATATATATATATATATATATATATACCGGTTTGAATATATATATATTTAGAAAAAAAAAAAATTCCGTATCGGATCTGGTCGCAAAAGCAGATTGCAGAACCGCCGTGTGGAAAATTTTTTTTTCCTTTTTTTTTTAATTATGTATATAGTGTTCAAATATTTAGGTATTTTATAATTTTTGTTCCAATAAGCAAAGTTTGTTAAAAAATTTCGATGTTTTTAATTGTTGTAATTCGGGATGAATCGTGCATGTTAATGTTATTTTGTTAGCTTAAACTAGTTATTACGATTTTACGTTAATGTTATACGATTTTTTAAGTTGGGCATTTGGGCAAGTACTCAAATAATCGGTGCGTTGAATAATTGGTGTCATGCTTAACAACTCTCTAACTAGAATGTAAGACCACGCTACACGGGTTATTGTGGCACATAGTTACAGTTATAGAAGACGTATATATACGAAGGCAAGTAATATTTTTGTTTCTGATAATTGATTTCTTTTTTTCAAGTTGAATTAGTATTTGAGTTGATCTGTTTTAATTTAATTGGAGAAGATGGAGCTGAAAGATTGGCTATCGTTCTTTTTTAATGATGAATTAATTTCGTTGGGTTGAATTAGGGTTAAAATTTAATTTGAGAAGACATATTAATTTTTTTTAATGATGAATTGATTTTGTTGGGGTTGAATTAGTGTTTAAAATTTTAATGGAGAAGGAAGATTGATTTTTTGTTATGATGCATTGATTTTGTTGAGATTGAATTAGGGCTTGTAATTTGATTGAATAAAATAGATTGATTTTTGTAATTAAAGTCTAATTTACACATATATTACAAATAAGTTTAATTTATCTTGAATTATGTACTCAATTGTACAACTCAATGGTTATATATATATATATATATATATATATATATATATATATGTATGTATGTATGTATGTATGTATGTATGTATGTATATATATATATATATATATATATATATATATATGTGTGTGTGTGTGTGTGTGTGTGTGTATACGTATATGTGTATACATATATATATCGGTGTATACGTATATGTGTATACGTATATCTATATAAATCTATATGTGTATACGTATATGTATATACATATATATATATGTGTGTATATATATATATATACGTATACATATATATATATACGTATACGTATACATGTATATATACATATATATACATATATATATATACATATACATATACTGTAATAATATTGTCATATAGTTATTTTTTGCATTGCAAGCAATCGATCTTATTTTTGTAAAGCTCAAAACTCGCTCGAAAAATAAACCGAGCCAAATCAACTCGAGTCCAAGCCGAGCGTTGGTTAACTTTATCACGAGCAGTTTGCGAACTTATTGACTCGTTGACTCCCCTACTCACATCTTACGAGTATATCCAAACATCCAACTTCTGATTTTAATGCTCAATGTTTATGTATCGTGCCAGCATCATCATTTATAAATTTAGGGGTATATGGATACAAAATTTCTCATCATAAAACCTTGTTTCAAACTTTATCTTGCATACAACAAAGATGAAGCAAATACAAGATTGATATCTATATAACACCAAATTACATGGGTCCCTCTAAACGAATATAGTCATACATAATTTCACTGAAAGGTGAATTTGCTTTAGACTGCGTAAGAAAAAGTGTGTTGTTCCCATCAAGAAGTGTATTGCCGGCTATACCAATGCTGTAAAAATGGTATAGGCCATGTATTCCATGTCGTGCTACTGCATTATCTTGGCCTATCACCCCTGATGTAAAAATTGCAGTCGATTCTGGATCATTGATGCGAACCTATGCACAAATGTAAATTTGCTCATTACAAAAAGTTATAGTCATTCATAATATTTTTATTGGTTGAGTTAACAAAACTTACTTGCAATTGTGCTCCATTACTTGATGCGAGAGCCAACTGTAAAGTGTAATTTCCAACTTTGTTGACACTCTTAAGGTCGAACACAATCTGCCATGTTGTTGATTTATACTTTTTGTAGCCTACCTGCCTAGATTTTCAAAGATATGGAGTTACTACTTTGCATAATTTTAACACTTAGCTAGTTGTGAAACTCCACATTTGAGGGAAGTGACTTAACTAAATCCTCATTTTAGTTGTTTCAACTGCTCAACATAACATAACATAACATAACATAACATAACAACGCAATGATTGCATACTACAGAGCATGAACCTTTCAATTGTCAAAGCGAAAATCTTCTCTGATGTATAAACATAACCCTAGGTTGATTGTATCAATAATCAAACTATCTATGCCAACTAGTTGTGAATCCCTAACCCTATTTTTTCCTTGTTCGATTTTACAGTTCATTGATATTTGTATCATTTATATAACATTTCTACGGTTCATTAATGAAGTTCAATTCATTTTACTTAATTTGAATACTATCTATACATATACACTTGAGCTATGTTGAAAGTTGGAAATTATGCCTCGTTGGACATCATCCAAAGAACATGAAAAGATACCTGTTAACATGCGCGAAGAACCAATCTTTCGTATAATCACTTGTGCCAATTATGAAAACCAAATCATTCAATGGGTACAAGTCACTGTAACGCCTCCAGAGTCCATACGTTCTGAACCTATACCATCAAAACAAAATGATATTTTTTGTTTTTTTCACCTTAAAGTCAGAGGAGATTTAAGTTTTGTGTGGACTTACTTCTCAATAGATACATTGTATGGATACGTCTTAAATTTCGGATTAGGATCTGGAATGAAGAACTCTGCAGCAGAACGATCAGGAATTCCAATCTCCCACAAAGTAGGACCACTCCTCGAAGTCTCAAAAACCGCATTGCTTACATTAATAATTGATCCTGCAACAAAATTACACGTAGGGAATCATCATTATTCCAATCAGTCTTTTTTCAACATTTTACAACAACTAGCTATCAACCTGGAGTGATTGTAATGACGGAAGCATGTTTGTAATCTCCTATTATTCCAGGGACTGATGCATACAAGTTGTATGTTCCAGGCAACACATCTTTTATCTGAAAATTCCCATCACGGTTTGTTTGCGTCCAAAACTGGTAGCCCTGCCAAATCACATCATCCCAAGTTAGAAGTGGTATCTAAATTGTAATATATTTACTTAAATCTAGATATAATTTAGAGTAATCGTTTGCAACTCAATGTATTAGATATTAAAGTATTTAGTTTCACATACTAAAATGATAATGATAATAATAAATCAAATAAAAATAAAAGGCAACCTTGTTTTCATACTGCCAAGAGCCAGCTTCAACTGGTGGTGCAAGTCCTACATATGCTGAGGCTGCTGGTACAATTTGTTTATTGATCAACCTAAATTTGCAAGCTCATATTTAGCTCTTTATAATATTAGTACTGAATCTTATTGTAACTTGAAAAGTGAATCTAATTCTAATTGTGTAGATTTATAATGACATACCTATCATGAACAAGTAATTGACCGGTTACAAAGCCCCTTTGGTTGGACTTTAGGAAGTTCACCGAAGCTGGAAAGTTATACGGCCAACTCGCAACCTCTGTCTCCATCTGATATCAATAATGCACACGCTAATATCAATGCATACAAACATAAAAGTATTTATATGAAACTTCTAGCAAGTCTGATGTCATTATTTTGAACAAATAATACGTACTTTGTTTGGCCTCGCCCCATAGATGACGGGTTAGGGTACGCTCTACCATCTGAGTTGAGATAAACAAAGACAGGCCCGAAAACCTTTTTCCAATACTCTTCTACCTCAAAGTGAAGAGACAGATTTTTACCGGCATAATGCGAACTAATAAACATCTTTTTCATATGCATAGAAGGTAATTATACCCGGTATCATTATCAGAAAGAAATATAGTTACAAAAAATATCCCAGAGCGTTAACTTGTTAAGTACTTACAGAAAGTGATGTAGGACCAACATGAGAAGTAAGATCTTGTTTAAACGGTCCACCAGTGCGGAATTCATTACTTGGTGTGATTATCCAGAATCCCACTGGAACACTATCATTGCTTACCCAACCATGAACCTTGTTGTCCTTGTTTTCACATGAGTAGAAGTACTTGTCATCCACCTAAGTATTTTGCCAGAATGATTGTTCATGCATTCAATGATTTTGGTGATACGGATTGTCTCGTGTAAATGTGTGCTAGATTAGAGAATTTATATTAGAATTACCTCCCAAGTTAGGTTGGGATTCGATGGATTAGTCAAGAGAACGGCCTCTGGATAATCAAGAACAACACCGTTACCACGATCCTCAGGCATTGGCATGACCCTTTGTCTCTCGTCCGACATAGCCATGTAATGGAACCTACAAAGTTTTTAATTACAATATCCATAGGAGATATCAAAATTTAGTGAGGATGTGATCTAGGAGCATACTTGTTTTCATCAAGTTTGAAAACAAATCTCCCTTCCCCAATCCCAAATGCGGGCCATCCTTTTAAACGCTCAAGCACCGCATACATGTAGAATCCAGGAGAGTCACGCAACATTACATATCTGTATGCAATAACATATTCTTAACGAAAATTGCAAGAATTTTGCAAAAAATACAGTTTTGAAGAACTATACCTCTTGTCTACATTTAGAGGAACTTTTACATTTCCAACTTCCCATTTTCTAGTAAATGAAATCTCTGTCTGATCTTTAGTTTGCGATATGATCTTGTATTCTGTCGTTTCCAACCTACACAACAAGATTCAAACCATCAATGTCATACGATATTAGAATGTAACATATAATCGATCGATCACTTAATTTATAAATTTGACATGTTAATTGAATAGTCACCTGTCTAAAACACCCTGGGGACCTCCTGATAGCATGCCCCAATAAACGTCCCAATACCTATGATTGTTCATTGCCGCACTTGATCAAGATATATAAGTAGACAATTTTTATAACATGAGATATTATAAATGAAATAAGTAGTATACCCTCTATTATTCTCAATGTTTTTAGTTTGAAGCAAATTTGTACTCCCGTTATATGTTATACTAGTAACATGGCCGCTTGGAGTTGAAAGAGTCACACTTACAATTCCATTACTCATCACAACCTGCAAATCAAGAATACTAGTGTGCGTCACTTTTGTACTATTTAAAATATTGATCGGTGTTTCTTTTCTATTTGAAATTGAAGGCATTGCCTAATCCTAGAGCGATTAATAGTTTTATGTTAAACATAGATAAATTGGGATCAAGTGTAGCGAAGATTAATTACTTCATTATTCTGTACAAGCAATTGTACTCCAGACCCTGGCAACTTCGCATGTGGAAAGCTGCATGTCATAATTAGATAAAAGACAAATTATGTTAGTTTGGAACGTCATGTTAGTTACACGTACTTAGAAAACAAAAACAAAAAAGTACAAAAATAAAAAGAAATCCAATATATAAAAGAATGCAAGTAGTTGATAATTTAATATTTTAAGAATTTACAAATGAGTCTTCATGATTAATAAATTTTTTTTGGACTCACCCAATAACAGTATGAGAGCCTAGAAGTAACAAGAAGAGTTGCAAAACTAATTCCTTAATCACCATTGCAAAGATTCCGGAGATAGAAAAGTTTGTCTGAAAATTCTATGAGAGATGTATCTTTTGCTCTTTCAATTTATACACCACTTCATAAAATGAGAAATACTCAAATAGGACAAAAGACTATTTATACTATTGGAATTACATAGATGTAATTCTTACAATGAAGAAACAAATCTATTAGTCAACGTTTTAACGGGTATACTCCTAGATTTTGAAGTTTTTTGTGAGATGATGAATGAATTCCCAAAAATATAATAAATTTTAAATAGATACCTACAACGTAAAAACTACAATAGTAAATTAATGATTATTTTTCAACTGCCAATGATCCAAAAAAGGATTGCTAATGTCATTTTCTATAATTAAGCATGCATAAAATTAAAGAATTTAGTCAAGAACTAGTCTTAGTTAACATCCAAATAGGTAAATAATTTAGTGTTGTTTAAAATGCGGATCCCATTATCTAATTGAACGGAGTTTTAGGTGCTCTCAATATCTTGTATTAATTTGTGATATGGGTTTGTAAATGTTTCACTATATTAGTACTTTTTGCTTTATTTTATGAAAATGTTAGATATTATTGTTCAGTCAACTAACATTTTAGTAGAGAATCAATGTGGTTTCTTAAATTTGTTCCCATGGTCACAATACTTGGTTCTATAGAATATGCAATTTATAAAATTCTTTCAATATGTCATTTGTGTTATTTAAACTACTAGTATATCCAAATTGGTAAATAATTTTGTGCTATCTAAAATATGGATCCTATAATATAATTTAAAGGAGCTTTAAGTGCTCTGAGTCTCTTGTTTTAATTCGTGGTATAGGTTCGTAAATGTTTTACTAATATTAGTATTTTTTTTCTTTCTTTTTATAAAATGATAGAAATTATTGTTCTGTCAACTAACATTTTGGTAGATAATATTAATGTAGTTGCTTAATTTTATTCTCATGATCACAATATTTGGTCATATAGAATAGGCAAGAATTAAATTTGTTTATATGTCAATTGTGTTCATTTAAACTAGTATATTGCACGTTACGTGCAAAGAAATCAAACTAATATATGAGATTTTTTAAAAATAAATTCAATAATTGTGTTTTATCTAATTAGTCTATTCGAAGAAGCAAAGGAAACATAGAAAATAAGAAAATGACGGTATAAAGAAAGATCAATCGTTTATATCGTCTTTTTTCCTTTTATTATATAATTGATCAGAATCAATTGAATTAGTTGAAACCTAATTAATTTGGAGTAACAATTACCTTTCGATTGTTTTCTTTTAGATAGTAGAGGAAAGATGTCAAAAAATGTATTCTGAAAAGAAAACCTACGTTTTTCTTATATAGTCTCACGTTTCCCTTTGTTGTATAAATTCAAGTTTAGGCCTTAAGGATTATCGTGACATTGAGATTTAAATCTCAATAAATTTGTGATAAATTGATTGTTTTGGCAATATTGACTATCCATCTGCCCTATGATTCAATATCAATAACATTTTTTTGTTATTTATAATTTATACTTTTCTGGTGTGTCTTTGTATGACATGCATATTTTAAGTGTGTAGTTGTAATGTGTTATACTATACAATACGTTAAAATATTTGTACAATTATAGCATAAACAATTATTTCTTTGTTAAGTTTGTCAGTATTTACCCACCTTGCTTGACATATAAATGCAATACTAAATCATGTACGACAGAGTTGGTGTTCGGTGTTCTCTCTTATATCTTTTAATTACATTAAACATAAATTGTGAAATACTAATAATGATAAAGATAAAATTAATTTACAAATTTTCAATTTTCCAACAAAATTGCCTCTACTTTGTATTAATTCCACATGATTCATTGATGTGCCCAGATTTTAATTTCCAAAAAGGTAATAAGCAGGCATTGTAGCGATTGCTTAAACCGAGGGGTTGAATCTCTCGAGGAATTGATTAGGCTAGTTCTATGGATGAATTTCGTTTGTGTTGGTTGTTAAAAACGTGTGGGGAAAGTTTGATTGCTCAGACACTCTATTATACACTCTATCATACACAAGCAAGGTAATCCCTTGATCATGCAATACTACAAGCAAACGAAGTAATAACACTATTCGAAGTGATGCTTATGCGATTAATACCTAATTAAAGCGTAAAAAATGTGCAGCTCAACACCCTTACTATGTGATTAATACCATATACGGATAAACAATACATAGCTCATACACATATGCTTATGCGATTAATACCTATTTAAAGTGTAAACAATACGTAGCTCACATACAATGTACTTTAGGATTAATATCTAATTAATGCGTAAACAATCGCAGTTCATACGCCAATACAACGAGATAAAAACATTTGTATGTAAACAACTTGTCACGTGTAATCTAAATAGTAGTTACACCTATTGGTTACCTCAATGCTTCAAGACACGAGATTGCACGAATGATGATAGTACTTTGATTGATGAGAATTGAAATCAAAAGTGTTTACAATATTTGAATATAAATATAATAGGTCTAAGAATGTTTGAGGATACTCAAAAAACAAGTTACAAGTAGTCTATAAATAGAAACATAGGAAGTTGCATTTCAAAAATCATGGAGAAACTGCCAGATTTCATGGTTTGAACAGTGGGCTTCCCTTTGGCAAGGAGCTCATCAGGTCGGTCACGCCCGTAAAACTTTCTAGAACAGGTGACTGCGGTGAGGCCTTTTGGCTTGGGGGCTCACCACGATGAGCCTCCTTCTCGGGAAATGTGCAGTTTATTTCCACTTCCTTCTCCATGAACTCCCTTTTAACCACCTCCCAGCACCACTTTGGAGTACTTGGCCACTACATGCCATCTCTACGCTTCTTTGATCCCTCGAGCAAATGCCAATGCGCGTTCGATCCTCCAGCTTTATGCCAATTTACCAAAAAACACCTAAAAAACTACAAAACACCAAAACGTAAAAAAGCACTAAAACAACAATAAGGCTATGTTCTCTTCGTCTAAACAGAATAGAACAGAACTAAACTGAACTGAAATTAATGAGTTTTCAGATGAAGAGAACAGAGCCTAAAAATGCTAAAGGACTTAACAAAATATGGTAAAAAGACTAAATAAGTCGTTAAAATAACGACTCATCACTCAAAATAAAAAAGAATTAAATGACCACACAATTAATTTTGTTTCCAACATTGCCCTAAAACTTATTAAAAAAAATCCATGCCCATCATATTTCGACGAGTTATCAAACTTGTACCGACCCGGCCACTAATGGGCCAAGACCCAACCCATTGGGCCGGCGAGACTACTCATGACGGGCTTACACACATCTCCTTGGCATGATATTGCCCACTTTGGGTGCAGCTCTCACGGATTTGATTTTGGAATCACCCAAAAGGCTAGTCCTTGGTGGAGGATGTATATATTATTTTAGCTTGAGGTAAGGGGGTTTCTTTGACACTTTTGCTTCTATTTTATTGTTATATAATATATGTAATGTTTTATGATTTGACAAACAACTTATTATATCAAGGAATGAGACTTTGTATAATAGTCTATTCGAAAAATGATCAAGTATATGTACCCAAAAATGTGTTTTGTGATATGTGTGTGAGAATGGAAATTGTTTTAATTTGTCCAAACACATGGATTGCAATGAATGTTTATGCTCATCGATATTCATGTGAATTGTTTGGGCCATTTCGAGGGAATGTCGTACTTTTGGAGATCTCCCGTTGTTATGCTATCCCTTTGGTAGAGCATTGTTAATGTTATGTGAAAGTCGACTTGTGTGCCACCACGGTTCGTTTGGCCATAGTGTATTGTCGGATTGAGCTAAATGTAAACTCTTATTGTGATGACAAGTGTTCCATGTAAATGACTTTGGATATGTGAATATGTTGACACACACACACACAGATATATATATATATATATATATATATATATATATATATATATATATATATATATATATATATATATATATATATATATATATATATATAGACACACACACACAATGCACGCATTTATGTATGTACGTATGAGGCTCACCCTTACAAATGTTTAGTGAAGTGACACTGGTTGATGGTGTATATATAGTGGAGTTGTACCCGGTAGATGGATGATGGATTTTTAGAAGACTTTTTAGTAATAGTTCCTTACTCTGAAGTTTATAGTTTAGTGATGATTTGTACTACCATAATTGTTGCTATGTTTTGAGGATTTGTAATTGACCTGGTATGTAATTTACATCCTCTCTTATACCACTCTGAGATAATTGATGTATTTCAAGGATTAAAGTTAGCTCATCTTACATGAAATTCATCTCACGATACCGACTGTGCAGTTTTGGGGAGTGACAAAACTAGTAGATGTAATGATGTTTGAGTCAGTCAATTATGGATTACGTAACATTTACTCAACGGTGACATATAATTTACGTATAGCAAAATGGAAAATATTGTACAAAGGTCAAGTGGGCAAATTTTATATGACCTAGCCTATGCGCGCTTATAGGCAAATATTGTACAAAAGTGAACCCCCCGACCTACTATACACTGGTGGGTTTGATTAAAAAAAAATTAAAAATGACATGAATTTTTGCAAATTAGTGGTGGGTTGGGTAATAATTATGTAGACAGATTGGCATGTAAAACATACATAAAATTAAGATATAAGTAAGCAGTTAAGAATTCCAAATATGAAACATAAATAGAAGTCTAAATTGAAATGATGTCGTCCATAATCCTTTTATTTTATTTATTTATTTTTTTTTACAATGCTGGGTACTCACATCCAATAGTTAATTGATAGCTCATTAAGCTCCAAAGAACAAGATACATCTTTGTTTTTAGTTTTTGTGAAGGACGAAGTGGATTAGTTGAAGCATTACACCACCTTCAAATACCACTATAAACAAGTGTTATTTAATTTCACCAAGTTACTTGCAACACTTTATCTCTATATCTGTCTACAATAGTTTTTCTCATTGAAAGCACGGACTCAGTCATTGAATATTGTAAAAGACTTTCGCACTCTATAAAAGATAAGTACCGGCAAGAACCCATACCCATAATATCTGCTGAGAAATACTATATTTTAGTCACAAAAGGTTCAAAAGTCTATTCACCCCCCTCCCCCGACTGTAACATTGTTGTCTAAAGGGCCGGCGTTATTTATAGTTCAAGTTATAGCGTGTATGTATATATTTCGCTAATGTTAATTATATAGCAAAACTTTTGGAAAATGTCCCATATTCCAGTCAAATTAATTAAAGTGATCATCATAGTGACAAGATAACTCAAACGGGGTGTGTGTGTTGAGACACCCAGAATGGTAAAAGTAGACAAATGAGCTGGGATGGAGGGAGTATATATGTATTAAAGTATTATTATAATAAATGAATCGTTGGACACAATTGACATGCACCACAATTTAGTTCCTTTGTCTGGGTGTGAAGGTTCTCATTTTGCCATTTTTTGTGTCACGAAGTAAAGTTATAATAATGAAATATTTGAAAATTAATAATAATTTTAAAAAAATTACATAGCGACCTATTCATAACTGGCGACAGAAAATTTCGTCGCTATATTCAGTATAAACGATCGACAGATGAACAAAAACCCCTCGCTTTCATTCTCTCCTTCTTCTCCTCCTCCTCCTCCACCTTCACTACCTCTGCCAACGACCACCACCGCTCACACCACTGCCATCCTCCAACCTTCACCACCTCTGGCCACTCGGCCATCCTCCACCCTTCACCATCTCCGCCACCACTAAGCTATCCTCCATCCTCACCACCGATCCACCACCACATCATCCGCCACCTCCACCACCCAATCACCTCCGATCCGCCACCACATAAGCATGAAGCCGCCGCCACGTCTCTCGCCAGTGCCAGTCGGACTCTACCATTCTGGTTCCGGCTCCAACTCCACATCTCCGGTCAACAACCAGCGGCTTGATCTCCATTGCGGTCAACCGCTGCCTCTCCGTGTAATTCTCCTCTTATTCCTCAAGTAAGCTATGTTCAATTCATATAGATAGTGTATTTTGAGTTTATATCTTTAATTCATTATGATTTTGTTTATGGTTCAAAATATTATTGTATTTCATAATTTTAGAGTTTATAATAATTAAGTAGTAGTTGGACCGATTTGGAAATGTTTGTATGATGGTAGTGTTTTAAGTATTTTATGACTGGAAATGTTAGTGTAGTTGAATTGTTTTGTGTGCTTTATATGTCTATGTGCTTAGTTTTTTTATTTACATATAGTAGCTAGAGTTCGCATTTATATGTTGGGTAGACGATGCCTATTATATGTCGAACCGCGTAGTGTATATGTATGGCTATGCGACGTCCATTATCTGGAAGACTATAGTTAATAATGAATGAGTAGGTTGCGCTTATTGTGTGTTATTGCTTTTGATATTGTTCATCTTATGTTATATTTTATAATTGTTATTTAAAATAGAGAATCAATATTGTTAAAAGTTGAATACTTAATTTAGTGGAATGATATTGTGGTTCTAACAACCACATGTCTCGTTTAGAAGCATAGTTGTTGTGGGAATCACCATGTGTTGGTCCAGATAACGGCAAAGTAAAAGACTAGAGGGGGGGTTGAATAGTCTTTTAAAACTTTTGTCAATAAACACAGTTTCTCAGAAACATGGGGGTTTCTGATACTTAAATTCAGAGCGCGGAAGACTTTAATATAGGTTAGTGTAGAAACAATAAATATGTGTATGCTTTGCTGAAATGTAAATACAGAAAGGTAAATGACACAGCAAGTATAGTGGTATCTGGAGGTGGCGTAATCCTCCAACTAGTCCACTTCGGTCTTTCTGAGACCAAGAATTCACTAGAACAGATAATTGAGTTCATCTTACAAAAATCCTATTCTAAGATTCTTGAACAAATGGTTCCCAACCAAATGTTCCCTCGAAGTTATTCCTCACTCCTAGAGCTAAGTACTTCCTCTACTCAGATAACCTTGGAGTTATTCCCTGTTTTCCCAAATCAAGTACTTCCTCTACTCCACGCCTTAATGGTGTTGGTTATAAGGTTTTGTCAGAGAGGCTTCTCGTATAACTTTTCAGTTATGTTTTCAGAGAGCCTAATAGAACAAGACTACTTAATACACTTGTTCAGTGGATGGCAGTCTGCTCTTTACTGACCCAAGTAATTGGTGTCCGTTCTGGAGAATGAGCTTCAGAAAGGGTATCTGATAGTTCAACTCTTTCAGGAATAACAATCTCTTGTTAAGGTTCAAGACAACTTAGAACCACTAGTGATTCTTCAAGCAACAGAAAGCTTTCAGAAAGGGTAGTAGAATGCTTGAGAGAATACTTTGCTTGATGGTAAGTTTGCAAGATAGAGCATTCTAAGGTATGTTCTTCAAGCATCTAAGTGTGTGATATATATTGATAAATTTGAGAGGTGTTTGAATTATATCCGCAGTTTCTATCAAATTATATCTGCTTATATCTTGAACTATGTACTGTAAGTCACTATCTCATTTTTCGTAGATGATCGCTATAAAGATTTCTGCCGATGCATTTAATGCATAGTACTGTTCATTGTCTTTTAGTCTCAACGGATACATGAGCCTTTCTGATGGCTTGCATGCTCCATACTCATGATGTCATATGTTCAGAATCATATCCCAAAAATAAGTTAACATACTTAAGAAAGAATTAAAGACATAGTCTTTCTGAGTTAGACTAAACCTTTGTGTCTTCATAAACCTTGTGCAATCTTCAGTCTTCTAATCTTCAGGAAAGCTCCATTGCTAGGATTGATCTTCATGGTCTTCTTTGAAATAAAAGTTACACTCAGAGACCTATAATCCTATTACAAGATTTACTAGACTAATCATACTCAGTGATTTCCTCTTTTACAATGTTCAAGTGAACCAAGAGTACTTAATCACCTTTCTGGCTAAGATAAGAACATGTGATGAGTGATCAAAATACTAACAAATATTCCTAACAAATTTTCCCCTTTTTGATCAGTCATCCATGACTATCTTTTAAGTCATATTACAAATTTGTAATCCTGGAAGAGAAAACAATCAACCACTTAATCATTTCAAATGATATTCAATTTTAGTCAATTATGCGTAAAGTAAACATCAACCAAATCACAAGAAGTGATCTTTCGATAAGTTGTCATCTATTAAAATGTATCCGAGAGTATGATCTTCGACAGTACGCTTTACGTAGTAAGATGCAACTTTTACAGATAGAGAATTTCAGAAACAATCAGCAAGATTACAAAAAGTAATAAAACATACTAAGTAAATTAGAACAAAGGAGAGTCCAAGCTCCAAGAGAGTATTCTAATGTTACTAGTCTTCAAGTCTTCAGAAATGCAACTTGGGTTTAGATACCTCAAGTTCTTCAAGACCTTTCGGATCACTGACATGATCATCCACTTTTCTCGCATTCTCGACATAGTCATAAAGAATCCTTCTAATGAGAGCTCATTTTCCGGATAAGTCACATATTTCATGGTAACTCTCGCCAAGCTTGTGATTCTTCCGTAAAATGTTCGACCTGTATACTTTCCTGCACTAGGCATGGTCTACTTGCAGCTGAGATAGGTTGAAATACTTGTATATTTCTTCCAGATAGTGTATATCATCTAGGTATTCATCCAATGTCATATAGAATGACTTATAGGTTGAAACACCTAGTTTGTTTTTCCTGTTGTAGCTACCATCCAGCTTTCTTACCTTGTGTACATCTTCAAAGCTGGTAAGGATGTGCAAAAGAAAGATCCATCTTTCCGCTTCATTCCTCTTTTCTACTTCAAAGTTTAACCATGCATGAAGGTGCTCAGTTTTAGCAATTCGCTTCTCTCCATTTCGTGATCCGTCGAGGATGGAGTTGAAACTTATCATTGACAAGTAGATGTTGTAGTTCCGTAATCCAATACCCTCTTGTTCAGAATGCACCTATATGAAGATTCTTCATTACTGGTCTTCATATACTCAATGTGGGCATCAGTTAGCCTTTCTTGATGTGTTTCATTGTTTACTCTTCCAAACTGGAAACCCCTTACCTCAAGGTCGATACAATTCCAAGTTAAACTTAAATACCCGCAAGATCCTCCAATAGATTGCACATCAAATCTCCAAAGTCACTTCGAACCACAATTCATCCAAAGCACCACTTGTACACTTCAAAACGCCTCTACTCCGGTTTCAATAAGTCAAAAAGGGAAAAGTAGTCTACAAGGGCAAAACGGTAATTTTCTGGAGCTAGGAAAAATAGGATAAAAGTAGAAGGGCGTGATTATGGTTCTATAACGTTCAGGGGCAAAACGGTAATTTTCTGGGTACAAACAGGGCTTAAAAATATAAATGGTCATAGCTGGGTTCGAACTTGTGACCTCCAGGTTCACAACAGTGTGACAAACCAACTGAGCTAGGCTTTCGATTGTTAACAAAACAATGGACAATAAGCCAAGTCTGTGGATGGCGGTTGGTAAATTAAAGTAGCTTAGGGGCAAGATAGGCATTTAACGGGTTATGGGCCAAAACTAAAATTACAGAAACTTGTCAAATTGCGGAGGAGGTCCTTAGCCACATCAAATTCTCAGAAGCAAGGGTTTAAACTTTTCAACTCAAATCAGTCCCTGTTAATTATGAAAACTTCCAAACTCCATGAAACCCGTCCAGAATAACAAAAGATTAACCCCCATCGACTTCCCATCAAATCCGCTAGTCAATTCGATCCTAAATACCCAACACACACAATTCACCCAATGATTTTAATCTGGATCGATCTCTTGTTTCTGATTTCGTGACTTCAAAGCTCCACAACACATCGATTTCGATCTTGAACTCATCCTACCAAGGTCGATCGGAGGAGATTAGGGGTTAGGCGTGAGGCAGGGAGGTGATTGGTGGGCGATGGTGGCGGAACGAGAAGAAGAAGAAGAGGAGGAAGAGAACGGCCAAGGAAAAAGATGAAGAAAGTAGAAGAGAACGGAAGAAAGAAGAAAGAAAAGAAACAAAACCAATAAATAAGCCCTAATGGGCAATCTAATAATTGGGTCTTTTACTCCCGTTCATCAACCGTAATTCCTCTCAAGCCCAATTAGTTTTTCGTACAGCAACTCAAGTCCAAATAATCTTTTCGTCTCCAATTTAAATCCAAATGGATGGTCCAAAATAAATTCCGGGATTTTACAAATTATCTTTCAACTATAAACTTGAAATTGATGGGTGTCAATAATGAACTAAATTTGAAAAATTAAAATCTGGAATGTGTCCACTCTTCTCTTGCAAAAGAGAATAGTTAAAAAAAAAAATTTAAATTATAGATTTGTCAAGGTCTTCGTAAAAATTTACAAAAGATAAAGTAAACCTTGATAAGCTTATTGGTATGCAAAAAATGTCTCTAAGTGCTTGCAGGTTGTAAGTGTTCTATTAAGTATCTTAGTGGAAGTCCCAAGAGTAAATGCTTCGGGAGTAGACGTAGGATTCGTGGTTAATTTTCCATTTCAGAAAAAGTTACATTTTATATTTTCATGCCAATCGTTTTCAAGATTTGACCACAATTTACTTTTAAATGATATTAATAAATAAATTATTAAAATTATATAATAAAAATTTAGTAATTAAATTTTTATTATATGATTTTATTAAATTATTTACTATTATCGTTTATGAGTAATTTGTGGTCAAACTCGAAAACAGTTGACCGGTCAAAGTTAAAATGTAACACTTTCTCTGAAATTGAGAGAGTATAATTTTGGTTTGCTTTACTTATAATATTGCATTTTTACTGCATTTAAGTATGTGAAAAATGAAAATCGGATTTCTACTAAAACATGTATATTTCACGAAGAAACATGTAGCGGAACTTTAAGTGAAACGTTGCACGAAACTTTGTATCTTTGTGTATTCATTCATCATTTCAGTACAAAGTCAAAAAACCGCTTGCAGATTGTTGTTTTAAGCGAAGATTGCTTTTTGCTACAAGAGGGATATATATTACCATATATTTGAGGGTCCTCAATAGCATCAAGTACAATCCAATAAAGATCAACGAAAATGGTATTGGATTGAGGCTACATTTTATTGAGAGATGGTTTTTTTTTTTTTTTTTTTTAATTTTTTTTTAAAGATTTAATTAGGCCTATAAGCAATGTCAGAACTAAAAGAGGGAGTACAAAAATAGAAGGAGAAAGCCAAAGCTTTCTTTCTCCATTATAATCATATCCTAACTCATCCAAATGATCAGCACACACATGCTAGTGTCAATCTTTAGAAAATCGTTAAATCGACTTCCCAATAATTTCTAAGTAAATCCTTGCATTTCCGTACTTAGTCCTCTAACTCCAGAGGTGGTTGTTATTTCTCCGTAACCCAATCAAAAACCATGGAAGAGTCGGTCTCAATCAAAATTTTGGGAATTCGTCTCTCCCACGCGATTTCCAATCCAATCGACAAGCCTCTTAAATCGGCTTCGTCTACAGTTGGCTGCACAAATCACAATCCTTGCCGCAAAACCCATCAGCTAATTACCTTGATCATCTCGAATCAATCCACCAGCTGCGCCTGAATTCATCCATGGTTTAACAGAACCATCTACGTTCAGCTTTGTCCAGGTTTATGGGGGTTTCTCCAAAAATTTCTTCACAACAGTAGCTTTCCCAGGAGTCATTTTAATACTAAGATCATCACTTTGTTGCTTTATCAAGAACAGAGTATGCTGAATGGAATCATGTTTTCCTCTGAAGTCTGAAGATTACCAAGTTTCTCGATTTCCAAATTGCCCAAACAGCAGGTGTAAAGACAGCCGGCCAACTATTGAGTTGTGAGATTGGTTGCTTTTGTGAACACATTAAAAAATTTTACTATTTTATTATTTAGTCAAACAAATATTCATAATTTCTAAATCTCCCTAATAAAATTGCATCAAATTTACAACTCTTTCTTAAATAAATCCAACAACGAAATTTTTTTTGATGAGAAAAATTTCCAACGGATTTTCCGTTGGTGTTTATAGTGGTTATACCAAAATTTAATACCAACGAAATAGTGATTTTAACACTAAATTTATTGGAAACCCAAAAAGTTTCTGCAACGGCATACCAACAGAATTACAACCAAAAATCGAATTTGATGATGGTTTGTTGGTAATTCGTCGTTAATCATGTACAATTCTTTTCAAGGAAAATTTCGTTGGTAATCCGCTGTCAATAAATTTAACTCAATTTTCATTGGAAAGACCTGCATCAAGGTCCGCTTTTTTTTGTAGTGAATTATCTAGTTAGTGAAGCCACGACGGTGCCCGAAAGTGGATAAAGATTGCGCCTGCAGGATATCTTGAGTTTGCGATTATGGGTGCAGTCTATCTTGGACTCACTTTGATAGATTTATTATTTTAATTTCATTGTTATAGTTTTTCTTTAACAGTTTTTGAGATAGTGTCCGAGTGGAGATAGACTGTGCGCCCATAAATTGCAAATTTGAAAATATCAAATATCTAAAAAATGTCAAAAAATATATTACTTTCATTATTTGGGCGCATGTTATTTTACCATATCGGGTGGGCTTATGTAGGTTACCAATCGCTCGCTTAAGCGTCGTTCGCTTTGTGGCGTTGTAATTAAATTGTACATTAAATGTTATTTTGAGCGTATGGCGGCCGAGTGGAAATAGACTACGACGCATGATATTTAAAATAGCAAATATTTAAAAAATTGCGGAAGACAAAATATAACACTTAAATTAAAATGTTAAAACTCTTTAAAATTGAGCTTGTACGGTGCCCGAGCCCGAGTGGAAATAAACTGTCGTCCCATAATCACAAATTCGAAAATATCAAATATCGTAGAAAATGTCAAAAAATATTTGTACTTTCATTATTTGAGTGCATGTTATTTTACCTCGGGATCGGCTTGAGGGGTTACCGATCGAGCTCGTTTGTAGCGTTGTAATTAAATTGAACATTAAATGTTATTTTGAGCCTCTGGGGTGCCCGAGTGAAAATAGACTATGTGCCCCATAAGCTATTTTGAGTTTGCGATTTTGGGGGCGCGCTGTTTATCTCCACTCGGGCACCGTACGTGGCATAAACAAATATCTTAGATATTTGTTAAAGGCAACATATACAACCTCGTCCGTGGCACGGAAGAACATGATATCCGCTACAAACACAAAAGAAAAAAGGCATTTAGTGTACTATTTAATTACAACTCCACAACCGAGCCCAGTCAAAAGAAATTGCTAAATCTGTAAAAGTGAGCTTGTATGGCGGCCGAGTGGAAATAGACTACGCGCCCCCAAAATTGCAGTTTATTGATACATACAACAAGATGACTTAATGATAGGTCGATTAGTTATTATGTTTTCTTCGTCTGAATGAATCAAATTTATTCAGTAGATAAAAACAACTAAGAATGACTGAATTAAAAATTTTAATTTATTAGATAAAGAGAATATACCTTACTAGGCCTCTCATGAAAGAAATAATTAAGATTGAATATTGAGTAATTAATATCTGAATCTCAATATAGAATTTGGTCAGGGGACCTCATTACTCTACAAAAGCCGGCGACTTGTCACCCTAGTGGTTTGCTTACACATTCCATCGAATGAGATTTTTCTTTTTTTTATTACTACTAGTATTCTTGGGTGGAAATTTCTTTTACCTATTTCTCTATCCGGTTTAGTTTATCGACTGTAGAGGTGTGTGTCCCATGCATGCCTTAGGTGACATGCGATAGCCATTGCATAGCAAAATTTCCATCAAGTCTCGCTCAGGGAGTCCGAGCATCCATCCATCCATATATAGTCAAAGTCTTGAAAAATGTAAGATTTTCCTAAAACATAGGAAAGTCAAGATTTTTTGGGTTGAGTTTAATGGTTCGACCTACCGAAGTTTTTAAAAACCACAAGCATAATACATTTTTCATTACGCTTTTAATAGATTATAGCTAAATCATAAGATTGAAAGCTTTATGATAGCTTTAACGATTTTATTAACGCTTTAATATAATACGATATTTTAAATGGCCAAGATTGTATGTTTCAATTATAATTTTATCATCTTTGTGTTAATTTTTAAGAGAGGTGTGATGGTTTTAAGGAGATGCTTGATAATTTTTAAAATGGTTGTTATAGTTTTAAGTAACAATCTAATATCATTAAACTACCATTAATCATGTCTAAAAGCTTCAGGGATGCTATTAAAACATCAATAAACAACAAGCTTAAAATAAGGTACTTGAGACACCTGTCATTACAATTATGAAACATTCAGTCATTCAAAGTTTTTAAAACATCTATTCTCATAGAAAAAAAATTACAATAAACGTTCATTCTGTGTTATTTTTATACAAATGCAAACTAAGTTGTTAAAATAGGATTTTATCCGATTAAACTTGTTTGTGAACTTCGGCTTCCTGCCTTTTTGTTGCTTGTTGCTTCAATACTAAACGACACCTTTGAGGACCTATCATCAAACTCACGCCATCGCTATCACCGCTTAAAACATTCACTAACTGGTTTAAAACCATAACAACTCTCATTAAAACAATCACAATATTGGGTGCTTAAAACAAAAAAAAGAACATGCAAAACAACCAAAAATATATAGTAAAATTGATGCTTAAAACCATATAATTGCCTCTTAAAACTATAACAATACCTCTTAGAACTATAACAAAGCAAGAACATGCAACACATGCTCAAAACAATAAACATTGATGCTTAAAACCATAGCAGTCTCTTATAAAACTATAACAATGTCTAATTAAAACTACAACAAAAGCATTTGCAAACAATCAAATCATAAATATTTTATCACAATCCAAAAAAAAAGTCTAATGTGATGCTTAAAACTACAACAATAGGTCTTAAAACTATAACATATGCGCTAAAAATAATAACAATCAGAAATATTTAACAAAAGCTAAAAATAGTAACATTGAAGGTTAAAATCATAAGAGTGCATCTTAAAAATATAACAATGCCTCTTAAAACTATAATAAAGCAGAAACATGCAACACAAGCTAAAAACAGTAACATTGATGCTTAAATCCAAAACAGTGTGTCTTAAAACTATAGCAATGTCTTTTAAAACTATAATAAAATATCTGCAAAAAATTAAATCATAAATATTTCATCAGAAGCTAAAACCAAACACTAACGTTGCTGCTTAAAACTACAATGATAGGTTTTAAAACTATAACATATGCGCTAAAATAATAAGAGAGCAGGAATATGCAACACAAACTAAAAAAACAGTAACATTGATGCTTAAAACCATAGCAGTGCCTTGTAAAACTATAACAATGTATCTTAAAACTATAACAAAGCATTTGCAAATAATCAAAGCATAAAATATTTCATCAAAAGCTAAAAGTATAATGTTGCTGCTTAAAACTACAACAATAGGTCTTAAAACTATAACATCTGCACTAAAAATAATAACATGCAAAAATATTCAAAAACAAGTTCAAAACAATAAACTTAAAACCAAAACAGTGCATTTAAAACTATAACAAAGGTTTCTAAAACTATAATAAAGCGTACATAACATTGATGCTTAAATCTACAACAACAGTGCCTATTAAAACTATAACAATGTCTTTTAAAACTATAAAAAAACATCCCTAAAAAAATTAAATCATAAATATTTCATCAGCCTAAAAACACCAGTTGTTTCTTAAAACTACAGTAATAAGTCTTAAATGAAGTAAATGAGTGTGTGAAACTATATATAAAAGAATCAAAATGAAAACATTAGACCGAAGCTCAGAGACACAAGCAACATTATAATCGTAACAAAAAATTAGTCAGAAATGCATATAATTAAATAGAGAGATGCATAGCATACCCACGGATATCACTCAAGTAATCCGGATTTAACATCATAAAAACTACTTGACAACCAAATAAATCTAAATGATAAACATCTAAATTAACAATAAAACTATCTCATCTGCAAACAAGCGAACTAAATTACTCATTAAAGCTAAACAAAAATGCAGAGAGATACATAACATGATCCTCACCGCTGATTATTAAACAAAAAAACAAAGAGATCGAGTAATGAACCAGAAATGCATACCCACGGATAGTTCTCCAAAGGATTTTGATGGAGCACGGAAATGAATTGGACCGTGAGAAGGCTTGGTGTTCATCCTTTTACGGAGGAAACGATGATACTTCATCTTCTAGCGAACGAGGCCACCGGAAAAGGCAGTGCATAGTCTTCACCGATTCACCAAGCTTTACCAGAGCTGCCCCGGCTTCAGATCTGACCGGTGAGAGCGATTCGTGCGAGAAAATCAGCTCGATTTCAGGCTACATGTCGGAGATCGAATCGTACATATCCAGAGCTCCGAAGATCTTCTCCGGTGGCCAGCTGCTTCTTTCTTCCACTTTTCCACCGCCGATACGTCTTCGATTCATTCGATGAGGATGAGCTTTCCACTTGATCCAATTGATTTTGATGAGATTTGAGGATTTCTTCTTATCTCAGATTTGTGGATGGGTTGTTTATGTGTGTTTTGGATTTTAGTGTGATATTAATTCAATTTATGATAGTTGGGGCTAACCAGATCCGCGGTTTTAAAAGCTATAGAACCGGATTTTCCAATATAATAGGAAAATCATGAATTTTATAATACTTACTCATATATATATTATGTAAATCACGTAATGATCGAATCTCATCGATTCATTCAAATTCCATGTTAAATTTTGTAGAATTAATGATTTTACCAAGATATTTCATGCTTATTTTTATACGCTGCGTATATAGTTTTTATTAAATCTCATATAACTTTTCTACAAAAATCTGAAAAAATATTTCAACATATATTTAAAATTCCATGATAAGATTTAATTTATGTACATTAATCCTGAATATTATTATTAATTAAATTATTTTATTCATTTAAAGAAGAGTAAGTCTCACTGCTTTCTAAATAATTTATTTAGATTTAACCTATATCAAAAAAATCATCGACGTTATTAATCAAAACACCCATTTCTTAACATTTAGATTTTTTTATATTACAACAAGACTTTATTTCTAAGAATAATATGTACGCTTGATTAATAACATCGATGCTTTTATCGATAACATACGTCGCTTTTAGATAAGTTATCTGTAATCGCCTCATTAGACTTTCATTTAAATAAAATATAAATTTATTAAATAAGTCCATAGAATTTAATATATAAGGTCGTTGGTTAAACCCCATCGGATTAATTCAATCCTACCTGGAATTACTAAATCTAAGAGGGGTCATATGTAATTTGACCGATAAAAATGTTAATAAAACGCGCTTACAGCTCATATGAGCTTCTTCCCGCGCGATTCCTTTGTTACCTTATTTCTACAAAATCCCCAATTCCTATACATACTTGATTCTTTATATATAGGATCGAGAACAAGAGTGAAAAATCGACAGTAAAAGGATCGAGAACAAGAGTAGCGACGTTTTCGAAAGCCGGTGAACTCGGTGTAGTTTCCGGTGCTCAAGTCGGCATCCTGGTTAGTCTCCTTCCGAAAACTGTTCACGTTTGGTGCCCGTGATTTCGACTCGATTTTCCACCGGTTCGAGTCTGCTAGTAATTTACAGTGGAGTTCGGATAATAGATGTCGAATGGATTACGAGGAGGCACTGAGACAATTGGAAGTGGAGAAGAAGAGGATGAAGGAATTGGATGGAATGAACGGTAATTGTTGGTGGACCATACGTTTGAAGGTATGGATTTGTTTGAATTGCAGGATTTTGTCAACGCATTGGAGCGTTTGGTAGACAGAGTACTCAATCGGTTGATGTTGTTGCTGAATTGTATGGTTGTGATGTTGTCGAACTGCCTAATTCGAACTTGTTAGTTCAAGATGCTGATATGGAGGATCATTTCGTGACGAACTGCTGAATTGTTCAATGAAGAATGTTGGTTATGATTTGGATATTGTTCAAGAGAACGAATTAATCGACATTGACGAATTGTTGAATTCTTCAATGGAGAATGTTGATTATGGTTCGGATTTTGTTAAGAGAACAAATTAGTCGACATTGAAGAGCTGTTGAATTGTCCAATGGAGAATGTTGATTATGGTTCGGATTTTGTTCAAGAGAACGAATTAATCTACACTGACAACAGCTGAATTTTAATGTTGATCAGTTGCTTGGTATTTCAACAGGATGACGAAGACGATTAGTTTAATTTCATGATCATATTTTGACACTGACCGACACACCGTAGAATATTTTTTCAGGCAAGTAGGTTTAGAATGATATGGTCTTGGTTTTCATTCCTTTCCATTTCACCATTTCACCTGTTTTAGTTTGTATGCATGTTGAAATTTGGATTGTTGGTGGTATTTATCAACATGTTGTAGTAACAAGCATAGTTGTATGCATTTATGTAGTTGAGTAGGTAGATTATTGGGTGGTTATTGTTTTGAATTCGTGATTAAACAGTTTCAGTTCATTAAACTTGGTTTGAAAAATTGTACCTTTTTTCCTACTCCTACATGTTTTGTAAATCAGTTTCCTACTTTATTTGTCCTGCAGTTAGTCTAAGAAGTAGAGTCTAAGAGGTTTGGTAGAAGGTGTATTGCTCAGCTCATCTGAGACCATTCTTGTATGAATAATTGCGGATGGCATGATGCACGATGATCTTTATTTCATAGTATATTGTAGCCTCACAGGTTCTCAAAGATCTGAATATAACAAGTGTAAGCATTTTGGGTTGTCCCAGTACATAATATATGGATGGATAGCTTGATTTAATAGTGGTATATATATCTTTTCAGAAATAGTAATGAAATTGTTGCTGGATTTGCCGTCAACTCCACATCACCAAACCTTCTCTTAGATTTCAGTTTTGTAATCCAAAAGCAGGATAATGAAAATCAGATTTCTTATTGAGTGCCCGCATCTTTATGCTTAGTTTGTAACTTGCAGCTAACGATTTCCATTAGACTGCATGCATGGTTCTGCGTGATAAGCTTTACATTTATTCCCTTAAATTGATTGCTGTTGATGTTTATTTATTCCCTTAAATTGATTGCTAAGTTGATAAGATACGGTGGATTAGCGCCCATCGTGGTTCTATCCCATCAGCTATGAATCTCTGAAAGCAGTGACCTCTAGTACTTTTGCACTATTCAGTGGGCTTGTGTAGCACAGAATTGAAACACGGAACAGGACTTCCATAATTCAAGAACTTGTTGTTTTATAGTTTCAAACATTGTGAAGATGTTTTGTTTGGATATAGTAGCCAAGTTTCCCATCCTGGCCTGTTATTTCAAAAATAAATCTCAAAATTCTTAAGTTGAGGGTAATCGTAAATTTCATGCTAGGCAGTCTGGTAGAAACACCGTCTGGTAGTAAGACAAGCAACGGAGAAAGCATCACCAAACACAAACATATTCAAGAGGTAGGTGGTGAGAGACTTGATTTCCTTCAGTAAAAAAAGAAGACTCGGACAATTATATCGTAAATGGCAACTAATCTCAACTTCTGTAATGGTATGCAAAACATTAGAGCAGAAAGTAACAACTATAATTCAGCACTCAACCCACTAAAACAGAAAATTTTCGTACGAAGTTTGCCAAACTACATGGCAGCTGATACTCCCGGAACTGGACTTGCAAAAACGAAAAAACAGAAGAGCCCTGTTTATAAACATATTCACATGTCACTGCAAATAGGTAATAAATTAAATACACAGGTGAGTACTGCAAAACAACATGAATCGAGACACTCTACAAACACACAGATATGAGAAACTGAACAAATTATTATCACAAAACAAAAACAACATGAATCGAGACACTCTACAAACACAGAGATATGAGAAACTGAACAAATTATTATCACAAACAAAAAGCTCAAACCCTCAAAATATGTCCATACACTAAACTCCCAAGAACTGTATAAGTATTCATCATGTTCAATGGGAACTGACAAGGAATGGATGCTGGCAAACGCCACACTCTATGGTCTCTGAACCCGAGCTGGGAACTTGAACCTGCACCATAGTTGCAAAATGGACAATCAGATCTATTTGGAATACAGCATTCATGTCCTTTCATAAAAATAAAAAAAAAGGCTAAAGAAATTCCATACCTGCAAATGGACTGTACATGTTGGGCAAGCAACTTCTTTCATCCGCTTTCCTGAACCCTCTGATCTGGAGCCTGATAAAAAGAAAGTGCTTCTGTTACTGAAAACAACTTGGTGAATAGTTCGAGCATACCACAGAATTACGTATGCATATAAAATCCAGGATTTATGCATTATAATAGGCAAAATTAGTTTGTCCCCAGTAAGAACACTGAATAGACAAAATAAACTCTATTAAATCACCATATAAAACCCAACCAAGAGGTCAGTTAGGACCTGGCACATGGTATGAAGATATTATTTTGTAACTATATACATGACCTCTAATCTTTTTCCTTCGCTACTTCTCTTTTTTTACTTTGCTATTCAACCTTCCTTATCGTATTAGTGAGTGCTAAAATGCCATGTAGAAAGCATTTTTCTCCTAAATCTCCTTTTCCTTGGCTGAATAAACAGATAAAATAAAGATTTGATAAGACCTTTTCAACATCACTTGATGTTTCTTTTCCCTCAGTAGATATCAATCAAACTAGAAGAGAAGTGTCCCACAATCTCTTGATTGCATATCAAACTACAAAAGTGTTTCCAAATATTAAGGCCTCGCCCCAGCTATTCACGGTAGAGTGGAATACAGAGAAGTGGGTTCACAGGAGAGACTTCTAACGAAAAGAAAGCCAATGGCAGTCTCCATGAGAGTGTGCTAGGGGAACTGACAGTAGAAAATGCAGTGGCGACTGAGAATATAAGAGAACTATTTCCTAATTATCAGCACATCAACAATTACAAAGCACACAGCTTGCCTTTACAGATAGATAACGACCAGGTGTTAAGGAGGCGTATATTCACTTGAGCTTTTATAATTTACCTGACGACACTTTGCAGCTTCTCTCCATTTCCTCCTGTGAATAAACGAACACACACACATTGAGAATTATAGAATGTAGTGAATTTGCATAAATGGGAAAATAAGGTTAAAAAAATGCAATTAAACTGCAGCAGGCTCATGAACACACATTGTTGCAACCTCAAGGAAACAATCGCCTTAATGGCTTAATCAACATGAGCAGACCGACTACAAAGTCAGACTTAAAGCTTCACATGGAAGAAGAGATGCAATATGGTTGGGTCAGGCTTACAAAAAATGATATAGATGACTAGAATCCAACAGCAGCCTTACTACTAAAGCCAGAATGTCTACCTGGCAAATATAAAACAAATTGGTTTTCCAATATGAACCCATAACTTCATTTTTAATGCAAAATGAATATACCAAACTATATAAAAGGCGGTAGAGATCCATAACTTTCACAATTAAACTATCCGAAGAGGCCATTACAAAGGAATTAGTCATGTAATATTACTTAAATGCATGGTCTATATGTATATATTTGTAATATGTTTCCAAAGTATGCAGCACCTGGAGTTTCTTAGCAAGATCTTCGTGGCTGTGAACAGAAGTTGATCTACTGGCCGATTCCTTGGCAATGCTCAACCTGCGAGTGACTTCCCCCTGCAGATAGGCGGAAGTGCCAGAAATTAGTTCATGGATGGATTTGTCTGAGTTCAATTAATCAGAGCTCCCAACTTTTATAGTAATATAGATATAAAGATTCTATCTGGTTGTTCGTAATTTCGTATACATACTGTTTCCACCTTCATTTGATCATTATTACATTTATTTCTGCATAAAGTTAAAGAGGTTGAACTTTTTTCGGCCGAGATTAGATTGCTCATACGTCAGACGTACGAGTCTAACCAAGTTTAAGTGAGTGGATTCTTACATAGTAGAAAAGCAGGGTGAAAAGTTTGTATGCACTGAGAGATTACGGTTAGTAGTAAATATATTAAATTAAAAGAGTAATTTTCAAAACAATAGTAATTTGGTAAATCAAGCCTATCATGTCAATTAATTAGAGGTAAGCAAGCAGTATCTTCTCACTGACAAGTTTACCATGGCAATCAATCTTATGCAAAAGCAGCCATAGACCTAGATAAACAGCTGTGCTCAATAACATTGTCAAAAACCAAATATAGTATCACAGTCAATACATACCAAGCATCGATCACAAACTCTAACCACTGGAGCATTCTCATCAGCAGTAAGAGCAGTTCTACCATGAGTGCACTTGTCACAGAAAATATCACCACAGTTCCTGCAATGATGCTGAATACACAGGGCGGCCCAATGTTAAAACAGAGGATACTGCAAATTACCGAACTCAGAAAACAAAAATAAAAAAGGAATGCCTAGCAAAAATAAACTATAAATTGAAGCAACATGCCTTCCGACAAATGCATTAAAGTCTGTCCCACAAGATGTGCATTTTGTTACTGCTTCATCAGGAACCTGTCAATATAGAATAGAGAATATATAATTGCTGATACAGTCTCACAGTAATTCTTTTGATATTATCACATAAAGTACAAGGCTAATGTCTTCTCTCAAACAAAACTCAACGACAAGAGGCCCATATAAGCAAGTCAATAGGTACATTAAAATTGGCTTTCAGTAATAATTAATAAATCCTGCCACTGCTATGACTGTCTAAGAGGAGGAAAAGAGGAATCATATCTCCCCTTAACGATCCAATTAATGCATCATTAAGAGCAAACGACTTATCCTTGAGGCATAGTGTTCAAATTCTCCACTTAAACAAAGTATAATCTAAATAGTATCTCACTTCTAAGTTCTAACACACTAATCTTTTACTCTAAAAATATTGGGATTTGTTATAGACAGAATACAGAATCATTTTCCAATCTAAAGTTATTTTTGAGCAACACGATATATATGAAGCAGCCAAGAATTACAATGTCAGCAACTTTATACATTACCAAACTCGAGAATGGCATTCTTTTATCAGTTTATGCACATATTCATCAAACAAATAATACAATTAGAATGACAGCTATCTTCCGCTTCTACATTTATCATGAGAATAATAAACGTAATAATTATAGCATATATATTAGGTTGGTGGTTATTTTCTTGAAAGATCTTCCTATTAATTACAAAACCATCAACCCACGGAAGCACTTTGACTTTAATGGCCATTTAAAACAATAAAGAATAAACCAATCTATATTCAACAACCAGTAGCACATTTCTCCATTTACCAAAATTATACATGACATGTAAGGAATCAAATTGACAGCAATAAAGCAAATTAATAGCTTCAAAGGTGAGTATACAACTCAACTAAAGAAAAAAAGGAAGATAATTTTACCCAGTGATCTTTCTCCTCATTAACAGGCTTTATCAAATTCACCCAAGGAACAAAGCCTTTCCTCTTCTCTGTAGATTGATCAGCAACCTTGAGATTCAGAAGGCCTGTTAGTTCCACCCATCTCCTTGTACTGCAAATTCAAAGCAAACCAAGCATCTCATCAACTCAACCTGCTTTTATGAATAACGCTATTTGTCGATTAACGCTCATGTTGAATGGTATGTGATGATTGCAAGTATTGTAAGGGAAATTATATGGAGCTAAGCAAGATTTCAACAATGACAAAACAGCACAACTGTCACATAAGGTATAAAACAAGTCGTAATATAAAGGTAGAACAAAATCGAACTCAAACCTGTACAATTACGGCAGTGACTGTGTCTAGAAGGGTGTTGGTAGTATATCTGTTAGACTGTAACCTAATACGTGGTTCAAAGTCCACAGAACTTTTCACCAGAAGGCAAATGTCAAGAATCAACAGCCTGGACAAGTTAAACAATATTTTCAAGTTAGAACATTCTAAAAGATATTAAGAACAATTTCTGACACTTGGTAACTCAAGAAGAAGTCACCAAATAAACATCTAGTCCCATAAACTCATGGAAAAGTCAACCACACAACCCATCTTACCCATAACTGTTCCAGTCCAACATTTCCCTTTACCACAACAAATAAAAAATATAGTACATAATAAAAATTGTATGAAAGTGCAGTCGTAATTTATTTAACATGAGAACTATTTTTCCAGCCTGTTATACCAGGACTGGAGTAGTTACATCTTATTCACTGCCATTACTTCCCTAACATTCCAAATTCACTTGACCACTAAGAGCTTATCAGTTTCTGGAATTAATAAAACCATGATTCCTTTTCTATGCATACTTCATAAACAAGTACATTCCTCTGAAAGCCCACAAAGCCACAACCCATGGTAAAACGGAAAAGAGTGAGACAAATCTTACTTCACATTTTGTAATTGTGTCGAGAAGATAGATTCTCAAAATCCTATTGGTATTTGGATCCAGCATACGAATCCCATCCAAGCCAATCTGAAAAGTGAAACAGCAATTATCTATGGTCAAACAATTATACTTGATATACATACATATAAATAGTACGCAAAAAAATTAACAAAGAAAAGTGCTTTTCTGGATCTAACATGAAGCTTAAACTGGAAGTTAACAGATCTATATGGCCTTAAGCACTCCGCACCCACAACATATACAAAATAATTTTCTCCAGAACTATAGCAATCAAAACGCAACATGTACTGCTGAAGACACAGAATTAACATTGCAAATAACTTATTAGATGATAATATACACAAGTGCCAACTTTAAACCATGATTATTAATAGTAGTTCATAGCACATTGTGCAGCCCATAGTAGGCTAACTGAATTAACTTGCACAGGCATATAAACGCCATACATTCGACCTATATTAATTAATTTTATGGGAAGTATTCATAAATGCGCAACTTATGTTGAAAAAAAGGGCTAACAGATACACTGAACAGAACTCAAATGTATTCATAAACGCCGCAACTTTTTATGACAAAGTAGTGAATATTGACATTACTCAAATGTTTAAGCTAGTAAAAGCTAACAGGTACACTGGAACAGAACTCAAAACCATTCTCATCCTCATCTAAAGTTTCTACATTAATGTTGAGTTCTTTTCATTCAGATAAAACCAGATCTAAATCCAAATAATGTCTTCAAGCCTTACTAAATGAACAAAAAGTTGGGCCCTCTGAAAACCGAAGTTAAATAAAATGTAAATCCACAGATACCAAAGCATGCTATTGTGCGATACAGATGAACCTAGTACCATCCAGATAGTGGGCGGTAGCAATTAACATGGAAGGCAGTGTAGCACAAGGCATGCGCTACAGTGCGCAATCAAGGGTGCTCAAAAGATGATTAATTACACTATTATTTAGAAGGCCGTATAAAACTTAGTTGATCCTAGTATGATGAGTTCACAAGATCATATCTATGTTTCTGTCTACATAGTCCTGAAGTCTGATACCTACAAGAGTCACTGATATAACAGAAGAACATTTTACAGTAACTTTTATCATGTCACCTACGAGTGTGAGGACGAATGTTCATTGAATTATTTAGATAGATCACGAGGAGTAAAGGTAGATGTTGAAACCTCAGCAAAATCAATAAATTTCCTAGAAATGGACAAAGGAATGATCGATCAATCAAAAGGCATCAAAATTTAACTAGTTCAGCTATAATTCGCTAGCAAATAAGTAGCCACGGAATGAGCAGAGCTGCCATTCAAATAAGTTCTATCCAGTGGAAGTAGGAACTGCTAACATCTTGTGCAAGAGTATCGCATAACACACATAATCTAACATGTTTAAATCTAAACCTCAAACCAACTTCATCACACTGCAACACCTCAATAAAAGACAATAAATAACTCCAAACCATTTATTCATCACCAACCTGGCAAAGCACATCCATGGTACTCTGACCCAAACTCTCAGCCAACAACTTCACCCTGAACTTCTGTACCCCACCCTAGCATCCTGCTCCGTTTCCAACTTCGAACCGCCTCACAACCTTCAGACCTGTATTACTCGACCTCTGATCCTTCCCAGAAGAAGGTGTCGAAGAATACCCAATTGGCCTCCCAAAATCATCAAACCCCGGACCCAGACCCAGACCTAGTCCAATTGAAGACTTAGAACCCGGCCCCGAGCTCCATAGGGCTCACTACTTCCTTATAAGCATAAACCCCATCATTACTATTCCCATACCCACCATCATCATTTGCATAGCCACCACTATTCCCATACCCACTATCCCTGCGTTTCTATACACCTGACCCCAAATCCGACCTACCTGATTCAGAGGATTTTCATACCCATCGCGTGGGCCATCAAAAAGATTAGAACTTAATTGGGGATATTGCGAAGAAGAGTACTGAGATGCAGGATTCGGTGAATAATTGGACGGAGGTTGATCATAGGATGGATAATAGGATTGCGATTGGGAAGGTGATTGCAGAGGAGGTGGTGGGTATGAAGCATGAGCTTCAAATAGGGGAAAATTGTAAGACGGCTGAGGCTGAGCGTATGAGGGAGCAGTAGGGACAGGATCGGGATTTTGGGGAAGGAAGGTAGTTTTGTTGAGGATAGTTGTTGATCGGAGCGGCGTAATCGGCTGAGGAAGGAGGAGGGTTTGGGCTGTAGGCGTGGAGACGCTGGCGCGTGGAGTGGGTCAGGTTTGGGAATTGGGGCTGTGGGTATTGAGGTGGTGGTTGAGTGTAGTTGTAGTAGGGAGATGAGGTGTAATCTGCGTTTTGCATTGTTTTTTCCAGAATTCGATCGATCGATTGAGAGGACAATTTTCCGGCGACCGTGATTGAATGTTCTCTCTCTTCACAACGATGACGATGACCAATATTCGTACTTAATTGCAGAGAAGAGTTGTTATTACACGCTCGGCAGGAAAAGCCGTTAACGATTTTATACAGCTTTTTAATAATATAAGCGCCTGATTGATTCTGGAAGTGCATTTTACCACAAATCGCACATTTTACCGATTTTAATTTTCGCTTTTACACCAATCGACGATTTACCGCTTTTACATCGTAAACGCACATTTAAAGTAGTATTTGACGGTTTAGATGCATTTGCTTGTAGGGCCCACTTCACATACAAATATTCTTGAAAATGCATATGTTGTGCATTTTGTGATTGTTATGTTTGTATTTGGAGTGTATTTTTAAAACAACATTTTTTTCCCAAAACTTACTCAATTTAGGATTAGGAGAAATCTAACGCTTAAACATTACTCATATTAGCATTACAACTCCTAATTTAGGTAGATTAGATTACAATGTAAACATAACATACTTGCAAAGACTAACTAGATAATTAGTTAAACTTCATCACAGATTAGCTATTGTACTTAGCAGTATTAGTACAAATTGAAACATAATTATAAAGCTAATCGATACCTAATCAATACTTAACAAAGATAAACCAAACCATTAACACGATAACAATGACAATTGCAGTAGTTTTTTCCATTTTCAAGGGCAACAACCATTGTGGAGGAGCTTGAGGAGGAGGAGTACATTCACCCATACCATTCTCTTTCGTGATCGACGAAGTTCCTTCACTTTCCTCCGATTTCTCCTCCAAGTGTGAAACTTCTTCGATTGCGTTCCGGATGTCGATTTGTCGCTGCAATTGAACCATTTTTGTTGTAGTTTCATCCAACGCAACCTTCAAATGCCGATTTTCATTCCTCAATGCCAGTATGATTGTTCGATATCTTGCCGGCAGCTCATCATCAATCCAATCCCAAAAATGACAACCTCCTGCCAACTAAGGTATACAAGAATTTATGTTTAGCAAGCAAACCAATTATAACATGAAATCAAAACGCAGAAACACGATAGACAGCAGTATACCTTGAATTTATCGCATTAGAAGAATCTTCATGGATTTTGATCGGTATTGAGCAGATTCCAGAACCAAATTTCCGCAGACATGGATTTTTGGAGTTCTCATGTCCATTTTGTGTGCAAGTGAAATGGGGATGCGGATTGTTGTAGAAATAGGTAGAATTCGAAAGGTGTGTTGCAGAATTTTGGTAGCAGATGGATGATGTTATTTTGGGGGTTTTATTGTGGAGAAACCCTACAAGATAAGGTATGGTCATCGACATCGTCCCCAATACTTCCCTCCAAAACTTTCACATATATCAAGACAAGTAAAGCACACTTTTAATGTCAAAAAATGATGTACCTATAGTCGATAATCGCTAGAGACATCATCGACGTATCGACATCACATGTACCAATAGTCGATAATCATTGTGAGACATCATCGATTTATCGACACCACAAACTACCTTTTATCACATTTAATGTGAGAATAAAGGTCCAAATCAAATACAATGATACAATATTTGTTAATCGATACACCAAATTTTCTAATATATGCTACCCTATATATAGCGTACAATAGTCGATAATTGTTTTTAAACACCATTTATGTTATTGACACCAGAGACTACTTTATATTTCGTTACTGATATGAGAATAAATGTCTAATTCAAATACAGTTGTTTCAATAAAAAGTATTTGTATATTTAGGTTCGGATAATAAGCCCCGATAAATGTGTGTGTTACGACATAATGTAACAATCGATTAACCATTTTATCAGATATATTTAGTTCGAGATTTGTATAGTCTAATGTATAAGTTATAGCTAATAAATGCAAAATAATCATATTATCGATAAACCAAACCATACATTTAAAGCTCATAATCATGCCGCTTATGGAGAAGCACAAAGGTCACGCCTTCTTAATTAAAGAACTCTTAAGATTTCCAATTTCACTTTCCTACACTCCAACCCTTCCTTTCTATTCTCTCTCTTCTAAACATAAACCCTTGAAATGGCAAAAGAAATGGAGCCTGTCAGAGAGGCAATGGTATCGTCCGACTCCCATTTGCACGACGCCGAGGTCCGCGGGTCAGGGGAAAAGAATCACGAGGTTTGTGTATTTCAGCATTTGAAACTCTTCGTTGATGGGATTTTGGTCTTGACCTTAAGTAATCTTACCATGCATGTGATTTTTATACATAGTGATATGTTAAATTCGACTTTCAACCGCCCAATTCTTGATATCAGAAGTCATTGACATGGATTTATCAGGTTTGAACTTTGAATTGATGGATTCACATACCAAAGAAGTCTTTGTAAGTGTATTCTTTAAATTGATCAATTGACTTGATGGATTCAACATACTAGTGAAGTCTTCAAAGTGTATTCTTTAAATTCACTTAAATCGACTTGTTGATTCCTCTTACATTGTGATGTTTGATTTAAGAACTAGTCACAAAAGAACTTGATTGTTGTTGAATTGTAAGGATATGTTCTTCAATTCAGAGTGAAGTCTCATCGTTGGTTAAAGAAGATAAAAGCCACTTTGTTTGTTAAAGAAGATAAAAGCAAAATGAATTGTTTATACTTATAAATATAGTTTGTCATAAAATTGAAGAATATGCTAAGGTACAATTCTCAAGTTCATCAGATTTACCAGCTTAGTTAGTTCAAGAAGATAAAAGTCAAATCAATTGTTCATTTACGCACTGGCCTTGTGATAAAATAGAAGAACTAAACTAAGGATCATTTCTTAACAACTTATATTATTTTGTGATCTATTCTTAATGTAAGTGTCCTTTCGATTTCAATGTTAACTTGGTATGTTAATTAGAGAGGGTTTTTTTGATGATAGGTATGCCTCCTCATCTAAGGACTATAGAGGTTAGAATCAGTGAGGTGGTTTCATCATCCGCAGTCGGCATGTTTTACTGGAACATTCCAAATTTTGTTTCGTGCTACTCACCAAATACTTCACAACAATGTAATGAATGATGAAAGTCATCGTCAGCTATTAATATGGTACTTCAAGAAAGGAGTCGATGGATTTGAAGGATCGAGGGTAATCCAGATCGCAAGGCTTGAATGAGATGTGGAATGATGCAAATGAGGCGTAATGAGAAGTCCGTACATCTTTATGATGGACCGAGGTTGTGATCGAATTTTGAACGTGTTCTACTATATGCTATCCCTATAACTCGGTTCGCTCGCTGGTCGCTTCAACACCCGGGCTTACCATGATTCGCAAATAAAGCACAACAGAACATAATCAACTCGAGAGGAAATGTCGATGATGGAGTTCTAGCGACAAGTGGTACATTGATGAATCTTCCAAGCCAAGGGCACCTGTGGTCACCGGAGTCAAGTCAGGCCCTCTAAGGGAAGGAAGCTAAGCTCCTCAACATTACTCCACCCGTCAATTATGTTTTATTTCAAAGATGGAAGTTATTTTGTTTGCAATCGACAATCTAAGTAATTTGGAAGTAGTTCAACTCATATCTATCTTTGTCTTCGTGGTTTACGAGTTTGGAACTTAAGCATCGATGGTGATTATATCCTCAAATATTTTTCAATGTTTCGAACTCAATCAATTGTGGTTTAGTTGAAACTCGGGGATTAGAAGTATTAATCATCTAATTATATATCTATCTACTTATCTCCAATGTTATTATTGCTTCATTAGTATATATGAAACTTAATCCATGATTATTAGTTTGTTTATGTTTGCCAGCGCATAAATGGGCTCAATAAAGAACTGCCATAACTAACACAAGTTCCTTTGTTGTGAATGCTTTATTTCACAAAAAAGGAATGAATTCAAAACACAATATCTTCATTCACCATTTTATATGGTAATCCTTTTAAGCTCTAAATGTAGTTATTGCTATCAACTACCTACTTGCTTATAACATCAGAATCAAGAATGGATATCAAATCCATAGTAGTAATGGCCATTTTCCCAAATGGGAATGACTTCAACTTCCATATCTATTTCTGCATTTAACAAGCTAATTATCGTTGTCTCATTGATCACAACGAGACAATGGTTTGAAGACATCAAGATTAGTAATGGTCCTTTCACAATTATAGTATGACTTATTTCCATACAAAATTGTGCCTTAAGAATGTATTCAATTCAGGTTATAATGAAGTTAATTTATCTAACTACCAACAATTTAGTTGGTCAGAATTGAAGACAAGGATTAACGCTTTATTTTGCCAAGTGTCAGGTCAGTGAAATATTACTGGTAATCCTAGACATACCCTTCTCCTATATAAGTAGAGGTTCATCAACCTTCAAAGTCCTCACCCAAACACAAACAACACAAACACACAACAACTCATGCAAGTTATGTCTAATTCAGCCCATTACCGAGCTCAAGACCTTATGTTCTACACAAAAGATTTCCCAAAGGAGCACATCGAGTTTTTGGTCCTGGGCTTGGAAAAGTTTGCTCGATGACAAAGATACCATGGGAATATCCAAATTGAGACACACTTTGCATTCGACCTCATGATCACAGATTTGAGGGACAAGTTTGATGTGTCGCACACTTTCGCCTCAGGTTGGGAGAGCCAGATTGAAGCTTTGGGAACGCCACTGATGTTCACAAAGATGTTAAAACAAAAGGATCAAGTATGAATTGGCTTGAACAAGTTCTCTACTCACGATGGAGTGTGGGAGAAACTAATCGAGGTTAGTTTTGTTTTTCAACAATTTGTGTTTCATGACTTTGCTTTTCACCTTCGACTTTTCGACACTTACTTTGACACTTGATTCAAACCAGAAGACGAACGTCTTGTGGTACTTCAATGTTGGTGATCCATTGTGGAATGATCTTGAGTAATCTTTGAAGGTCCAACTTTCTAATAGCAAATGACACTTACGAAGGCTGTCGATGAAGTGGGTGATGATTCCGACTTTTGAAGAATGGAACCGCTATGAATCGGACAAGGTGGGTACCCGCCACACGACTTTACCAAGGCTTCCTTCTCCACGTGGTCCATCAGATTGCACGGTATTTGATTCTCCAACAAGTGGGAATAGTGTTCATCTCCACCATCGCAACAAAATTTGAGGTTTGCTTCTTCGAGAACTCAATCAATTTTACCTCCATAACGGAGGAGGAATGGAAGGCGCGAAGATTGTTAGCGAGGAGAAGTCAAATCCACCAAGAAGAAGATCATGTTCGACTTCACATTGTCACCGGGTGAATCCATCGGGAGTACCAAAGTTGTGAAGGGTTCTTCCAAGTTTGAGAAATCACACAAAATTCAAGAAGGAAAATGGAGGGCTCGCTATGTAGATTGCATCTCCACCCGCTAGTTATGTTCTCATGTTTCCAACCACATTGCTTATCATTTTTCCACCGCTTATGAGCAATTAATTCGTGGTTTCGCATCGTAGTCTAGCTTGTCATGTTACTGGTGTCTTAAGTTAAGTGTAGTTTGTTTGTTCTAGTTTGTTTGTTTCGCTCAACTCTCATGTATTTGTTGGTTAAAAATGAAATGGTGGAGATATTCTATGCCAAATGGTGACCCTCTCAATTGTTTGATAATATCAAGTGTACTCAAACTAGAAATGAGTAATTAATTTTGTTGTTCTACCTTTATTTTGAAACTTAAGATGAAAAGTTAATCAAGGTTAAACTTAATACTTTGTTTCTTTGTTAGTAAAACCAAAAACTATGTAATGTATACAAGCAAATTAATCATGGACATTCAAATTTACTCAAACTACAAAATAGAGTCATTAGTCATCAAGTCAAAGGTAATGAAGCAATATTACAAATCTAGTGTAAGACATTAAAGTTCACTCAATGCGTTAGGAACACCATCAATACTCAATCCCACAAGAAGATAAAACATAATATTAATACCAAGGATCAAGCCCTAGCGCTTAATCAAGGTTGGTATAAGGAACATAGACATCATCCAGATCAGTTCAACATTCACTTCATTTCCTCGATCCATAGGAGGTCCACCGAGTTTAACCTCATCATTCACAAATTTGAACTTGTCTCAGATCTTTCATAACCAAGAAAACCGCAAAGTGGGAATGTCATGAGAAACATCCTACCTATGGAGATCTTGTATTGGGAGGCGCCAGACTAAACCTATCAAGCTCATCATTCAACATTTTCACATAATCAAGTACTATGAATTCAGCTGGTCCATTCGCCCCATTAGATGCAAAATCAGCATTAGCCAAGTGCCTAACCCTAGTGATAACCTCTTTTGTAAAGTGAGCAAATCCATTCATGAATGAACTTGTCATCAAGATTCCAAAGATTCCTCTAGGTCTCTTCTTCTGATACACATCGCCTTCACATATATCCGTATGTAACTACGGACTTTAGTTTGAGTCCGAGTTTCAGGGCTTGAGTATTGTTACCGCCCGCTCAAAGAGATACCCACCGCCTTAGTTGATCATCGAGGGTGGGATGGAGTTGGTTGCTCTTAGGTCGAGTAGATATCGATGCGACCATCGCACGCAATGTTATAAATTTTCATCAAGATTGTCAATACCACAATCCTTTCATGTGGCATCACTTTGCTGTCAGTTCCATAAATTTTGCCCTCTTCCAGCTTGCAATGTCCTCCCAAATATCTCACACCAATCCTCAAATTAAGTCCACTTTCTCTCTCGTAATTCAACAACACTTGATGGTCCTACACATTTAGTGAAACATGTAAATACATTTGATCATATAATAAGTTTTGTAACTGAAGTTTGTTATTATCGATTACCCGAATGAAATCCTTCCAAACATGATCCTCACATAAACCTCTTCTATGTCGCACCATCCTATGCCACTTTTGTTCTTCAAAGCAAGAATCACAGGTTGTGACTTCCAGTGTTCAAATTTGGTTGATAAAGTGCTTCACTACAAGATCGGCCCTTAGGAAGCATGCTTGAGATGACATCACAACATCAAACCACTGTGCTTGAAACCTTGTTTCGACTTCACCCACAAATTTTGCCTTCTTCATACCTTCAAGCAACTCACTTTCTCTCTCGTGGTCCATACCAGAATCTCTTCTTTGTTTCTTAGTTCGGGTCCCTCCACCAACACAAGTCTACCGTTTCCAACACTATCACCACTTTCAAACATCTACGTAAAACAAATAAACGCAACAAGAAGCAATCTCTCTATATAACTATTCAAAATCTCCAAAACAAATTTGAAAAGAAATGAACCAACAAACCAATGAAAACAAGAATACAAGAATTTATTAAACATGACTACCAAATCATGAACAAGAAAAGCAATACATAGCAATCCAAAACAAGAGTTCTACCATCACAAATAATACATAGAAATGTGCACAAAGCAATACATAGCAATCCAAAAGACAACACAACTACACAAATCAATCAACAGATTAAATCAAATAGATATATCAACCAAACAATCATCAAGTAGTATGCTATGTCTATCGTTGGTTACACCGGCAAGAACTCTCTTCCTCCATCTAAAGTACATGTGTGCAAAAGAAGAGCACGGCGATATTGCTTCCATTCAAGACAATCAAACAAGCCATCAATTGCGGAGCATTTTCAACATCATCATCATCATCATCGTCAGATCCGATGCTTCATCCTCGGTCCATGAATCCCATCAAGGCTTCCTCACGCTGCTTTTTCAAAGATCATTTAATTCCTCATCTAGTAGGAGATCCAGAATATCTACTTCTTATGAAGTTGTGTATAAGGCAACAAGCAAGAATTATGTCGCTTTGTATCTCCAATGGATAGAACATCGTGGACCTTAGTATTGCCAATGCTTTTTCAAGAGTCCAAGGTTCTTTCAATTACATTTCTCGTCATGAATGTTTGAGGTTGAAATACTCCTTCGATTTTTGGGCCGATTGAGTCACCATTCTTCTTTTCGTGTGGTAGCGGTCTTCCTAAAGGAGGCGTAAATCTCGGTGCATTTTTATAAGCAAAGATTCGCGATAGTAGTTCCCTAGACAAACAATACACCAACAAGAAGATATGACATATGTAAATCTGTACAATGAACAAGTACATTAGTATAAAACTTACCTCTAGGTACACTAAATCCATTGGTAAGAGCATCCTCAAAACACGACCATCGCTATTGATCCTTCCCAACCGCTAGTACGCATAATAAACTTCATGTCTTTGTCACAAAACCGCAAGACATTTACGTATACGATCCTTTCTATTACGGTAAATGTCTGACAAGGTCACCGGAGTTTGAACACTAATGTAAGTACCATCTAAAGCCCCGAGACATCCTACAAATACATAGACAACAATAAGAATCAGTTTGATTTTGAGACAACAAACAACTCTACATCGCAAGCATCAACAAGTGTAGATCGACTTGAAGTGGCACCATGGCTCTTCTTCACAAGTTGCGTATTAGGACAGTTCGGCAAGTAAAACGTCATGAAGTTTTAGAACACATGCTAGTACCTCTTGAAGTAAATACTAACGTGTAAAAGTAACGCTTGAAGTCGAACAAGGCTATCCTATGTTTGGTATGATGGCCCAATATTTTCGTAAAATCAAACTTTCTTCTTCCAAAGTGACATATAGCTCGGTTTTAAGCCTCCACGCTTTTTTAGAAAACACGTAATTGCTTGAAACTCTCCATATTCATTCTAAGGTTGTTCTGCAATTGGTATCATCTTCGGTGATAAGCTTGATGTAAGCGCCCCGCTTTCTCATTTTTTTACCTTTGAGTTTGTAACGAATCGACCTTTATTATTGCCACGCTACGCCACGATAAGTTCTCGCCTAACACGCCTAATGTAGTACCAAGTCATAGCAAGCATCATGCCCATAGACATCACCATTATCATCCTTATTATCATTGTCGCTTTAGCGCTCACAACATGTCTAAATAAAACACATCATGGTGACTATTAAATGTACGGACTAAGTCAAGAAGTAGTAGTGGTTCAAAACATTCATAAGCAATTTCATAATACACAAACCGCATTTGCAATGAATTCAACCAAGTCACAAAGAATAAAATCACCAACAGATTTAATATGATAATTGTCAGAAAGAAGCTAACACCGCATAACAACATTAACACCAACATAATGGTAATATGATTAAGCCACACAATCATTGTAATTAAACAAATAATGCATTTATTCCATTAAAACAACAAATTCTACCTAAAACAACTTACCTAAAAACCGAGCATTTATGTCGATGCATTGAAGATAAGTCATTAATATTCAACAATAAATGAAGGTATTCCATTTGAACGGTACATGTATAAATGCACGGAAATCATGTAATTTTCAAATTAAAACCATGACTTCTAATAGAGATTTCACCTTCAAGGTCTCACTTTTCCTAATGACGGCCTGAGTCGCTTATTCCGACTTCACGCCTACTACGTATAATAATTCCCACCGTAAAATAGCAACACAAGACAAGCATCGATTCATCAATATATTCTCAAACAATGGGAGAAGTTCAAGTTTGCTTAACTTCGGTTTTTCAAATGGAGTCGACTAACAATGGAGAATGAAGATCGGGAGAAAGAGTTTGCATCCGCTTTTTTATACGATGATCCTAGGTTAAAAAAATCGTATAATGGTCTTTCAAGTTCGTGGGAATTGCTTGAAACACACATCAAATACATGAGCCACCCCATGTATTTCAAATGCCACCCCATAGCATTTGAAAATGCAAGCCCGCAAAATGCACGGGCTTCATGAAATGCATTTGGGTCAAACACTACACAATGCATCGCACTAATCATCGCTACAAGGTCAACCGTAAACACGCTTACACAATGCATCGAACCAATCAAGCCCTAAGTTCATTTCGCTCGCATTTAAAGTGAACATAGTCTTCCTTCTTCAATGGACATACTTGTAGGAAAAAGGGTTACTTCGCAAGATTAGTAATAAATCAATTAAATACGATTCAAAAAAAAAGAAAAATTTGGGTGAGAGCGTGTGTGTGCAATTTAAACACTTACACGCAGCTAGAGCGAATTGGATGAACACCGTGTCGTCTAATCAAGAAGAAGGCGAGACACCGTCGACAAGAATTGCATCGCTGAGATAATTGTTAATCTATCGACCAAAGAAGAAGGTGGTCACAACACATGATTCACCGATTGATATCGATCTCCTCCATCCAAATTAGGGCCACTAGGCTTGAATTGATTGGCCGGAGAGGCTATATAGATTTTGTCTCAGCCTCGTCGACGTGAATCAAGGATAATTGTTTGCCCGATCGTGATTGTCTATCGTTCTATCGCCTCGACTTTGATTGATGGTATTGTTGAGCAAGAGATCGATGCGCAAGAAAGACGAGACGAACTTTCATGGGAGACTACGGATCATGTTTACTTTAGGGGAGGATTTGTCAATGAATTTGGTCGACAATTCATGATCAAGGTATGGAACTTTGTTTCTCTTCCGAGTTATACTATAATGATCAAGGATATTTTCCAATCCGATTAAAATCACCGATGATCGAGATATGGTGATGACACAGGACCTTATTCGATCTATGGTATACCTCAACCCGCTTTCCATTCACTACAAAAATCTCTTGAGATAGCGACGGCCAAGGTCATCGCTAGCTTTTGGATGGGAGAGTGATGGACATTATCGAGACCGCTTTACTAACTAGGCGATTGGTCGCTAATCCGCTCACAAATCAAATATGATTTAGCGATGTTATTTGATTGCATAAATTTGTTTTATTAATATACTATTCGCTAACAAATAATTACAAAACCCACCCTCCAAGATGGCCACTTTCTGTGTTCATACCCGCAATTGAACTATTACAAACCCTCCCCTACAATTCAAAAGTGATTACATATACACCCATTGTCAACATCGAGTCGATGTCATTCCCAGCTTGGTTGAGACACACGCCAAATGTCGATATAGACCGCCATGTCATTAATTCGCACTTTCTTAGTTAATATCGACTAGGTTTGTTTGTAATTGATTTAAAAACTAATTGGACTCTTAGGGAATTGACTTAAAAAACTTATTATCTATTTCTAAACTTTACAAATTTGATCTATGTGTTTTATAATTTAATAAATTGATCCAAAAACATTTTTAAAAAATCCAATATAAAATTTACTTTGCTAGATTAATCAAAACATTATTGCAACACAATCCTCCAAAAGTATCAAATTCTCAATATAAAAACCTAAAAATTTTCAAAATAAAAAAAAAAAAAAAAATCCAATCTTCTTTTCTGTTTTTGAAATGGGTCTCCAATGGACACCTAAGTAAGTCTGATCATTTAAAAAGCACAATCGAGCACCAAACAAGCCTCCTATTGAGCTTTCACCACATCAACCTAACCCCAATGAGAGCTCAATTGAGGTTGTAACCAAACGGAGCTGTAATCTAAACAATTCGCAGCTCCCTTTGGGGCTGTTTTACAGTCCCAAATGGAGTCAGAAATAGGTCTCGTGGAGATCCCTTAATGGCCTGTTTTAGCTTTACAAATTCTCAATCGTTCACTTGGGTCTCCAATTCAAGCTTTAAGCTTTTAATCGTTCTCCAATGAAGACTCAATTCTTTTCTTTTGTTTTTTGTTTTGTTTTTGTTCCCGTAATTATTGTGATAGTGGTGGTTAGATGGTGGTGGTAGTTATCGCATGAGGTGGTGGTCAAGAGATTGAAGAAGAAAGGAAAGATATAATTATTTTTTAATCTAAAATTACACATGTATGCCAAATCATATCCACATTAGCAATAATCGACACATCGAGCCGAGTCAACGCCTAATGTGAAATTGGTTGTGGATGTAATTGTTCAAATATCCGTATGAATCAGAATTAGAGAAAAGTGGGGGTCTATATGTAATCGCCTATTCGCTAATATTAGTGACAGCTTTGTTGTGGTCCGTCTCCTCGATGATAAATATTTTTTATGCTAATTTGTTGTTTATACAATTAATATGTTTGCATACAACATTAATACACAAATAAAATATTATAGAAAATTAGTTCATATCTATAAAATATTCAAAGCATAGGATCTATGAAACAATTCTATATATTCAATCTACATTGAATACATGAAACAATTATATATTCGATCGACATAGAATCAATATACATATTTTGAGATATAGTACCATAAAACTAATACATATAGAAATGAGATCAATCTAAAATATATCTAAGTACTTGATATGAATGACGCCATTATCGCAATATGACATTCTCAGTAGCATACATCGTTATCATGCACATGTTCATCGAGCCGGATGGCTTCGATTTCGGTGGTGGTGTTCGTAAAAACATCGGCTTCTGTCCTCATCATATTGAAATAAGACTCAACTAAGGGAATTGTCTGCAGCTTTGAGAATAATCAATCTCATGAGGATGTGATGAACATTATTAGGCAACAACCTAGAAGCAATTTCATACACATGCATCAAATAAATACAAATCATTGTGGTATATGTCCAATCCGCTAAGGCGCCCATAGAGCGTACTAGAGCGATCACGATTTAATAGCCAATTCAAGATCGTCCGACTCTCGCATGGTCCGCTAGTGAGTCAACCAAGATGCCCAAGTCACTACACCTCACACCTAGTCCGAAATAGCCGAAAGGACTTCTAAACCCGATCGAAGTCAAGATAAAGATGCCAAACGGACCGGACGAGATAGCCTTCGACGCCACCTCACATTAAGACCAAAACGATATAATCAACCATCGAGGTATTTCCGTGGAACCTGTGCTCGGACACACCCAAGAGTTACCTAAGGGCGATCAACCAAGCGACAGATCCGTCTCAAGGATCGATATGGACCCAACAAAGGAATAAAGATTTCAGAGGGAAAGGTCCAAACTACCTCCCAGCCCACTAATCGGTATTGACTCATCGCTCACTATCAGGCAAGGGCCAAAGGTAGCATTGTGTCCAAATCAATCATACACTTGCACCATCTTACGAGTCACTTTATAAGCTATGGTCTCTAAATATACAATCGTTCGTGGCCGCCTTGTTGTTCTTGCCATCCGATTGATCAAACACGTAACCTTTGTAATGATTCCCACAGACGGCGCCAAATGTCGAGGGGTTTAAATTCAACACTAACTCGACTAAACTACTACAAATCCCTAATCTAAGATCCGCCACCAACTCGAGATCCAAATGACGACTCGGGTCCGAGGTTGATCACCGAAAGACTAAGGGGGGTTAGATAGGTAACCCGGGTTGCAAGTTGTCAACCCAGTAAGAGACTTTACTCAAGAGAGAGTTGTAAAGCTCTCCATGTTGTAGTTATGAGGAAGGTTATGATATGAATATGGCTTACCTCAAAGTCTCGTGATCGAACTCCGCCCCACGCCCACGCTGACGCCCACCAAACAGGGCGGAGGACCTCGCAATGTGAAGGAACACCAGGAAGAAGATATCCGAAAGATGGCCGCATGCCAAGCCTGGCCCACGGATGAAGGAGGTGGTATCCCACCAGAGAGTCCCAAATGTTCCCTGAGAACATCAGACCCGAGAATCAGGAGACGGGCCGAACAGTTTCTTCTACAGGCTTCAAGGCCACACTACAGTCATCAGCTATTTTACTATGCCCGATGGTCGACGTCTCACATTCAAAGGATCTTGGATTAAGGAGACTCAGCTTTGATAGATTGCTCACAATAATCCAAGGTTACCTCGGTCTAACAATGCCCATCCTCACCTACCATCACGGGTTACTCTGGGCCAAAGAGCCTTCTATCAAGGAACAGCAATGTCCGATCTAGCAGAGGTTGGGGAATCACCCACCCCAAGAGGATCAGGAACCTTCTAGACCGGAGAGCATCCGCTTCCCAAGTTCGGGTGAAGGAAGCCCAAATGGGCTTAAGAGAGTAATAGAGGAGAACAAATCACTAGCCTGAGCTCGCAACAAGCACCTCCGAGGGCTAGAGATTGTGTAGGAAACTATTCCAAAGGGTTCCGCTTAGATGAACTCCCCAACGGATGTAGCATCATCCTAGGACAGGGAGATAATGAATGCGTAAGAAATCTATGCTCAAAGAAAAGCCTTCGAAGCCCAAATTCTCAACCTCAAGCCAGGTGAAGGATCATGAGTGTAGCTACGAGGCACCAAACTTTATGCGATTTACATCATGAGAGAAAAGGAAAGAAACAGAACTGGATCAAGTGATTCCAACTTGAATACTATTACGGGATACTTGTCCTCATTGCCACTTGAAAAGGTATAATAGTAAGACGGATTCCAAGGGATGAGTGATAATACAAAGGCTCTCACTTTTCATCCACCTCTCTAATAGCTATGATTGGTACATCACAACAAAAAGTCGATAAGATCTTATGACCTCTCTATGTTCCCGATGATTTGGGAAATCGAAAAGGAGGAGGCGACCGCGAGCATCCGCGTGGTTATTCAAAGGAACAAGAGGATTTTAGGTCCTTCCTAGATCGCTTTAATGCGGAAGTCCTTCGAGTCGAGCCTCACAAAGATAAGGAACGGGTCCACACCGTATGCTAATACTTTCAACACGTAGCTCCACAGAAACTTTCTAGTGAAGTGAGGAGTGAAAAGCATGATGACATATGCGAAGAAGTAATGTACGGAGAGGAGTACCAAGGAATGTTCCAAGAAGAGTAGTTCCAAGAAAGGAAAAGAACCAAAGGAAACAAGAGCAATCGTAAGTTTGATCCGAGGAGGATCACAGATAAGGGTTTCAACAGAGAAAGGAGTCCGCCAAGGAGATATATGGATTATACTGCCTCAATAGACCAAGTTTTGACATCTGCAACTATTATTGAGAAGAAGATGGATATTCAATGGCCAAGCCATCTCACAATAACCGAAAAACAAGATTGCGAAGTGGTATCGTGAAGTTTACAAGAGCCGTGGTCATGAGACCATTTATTGCATTCAACCGAAAATGAGGTCGAACATTTGATAAGAGAGGGCAAGTTGAAGGAGCACATCTATCAATACTGCAGCCTTCTGTACATGATAGATGGAACGAAGGAGGATGATAGAGCTACGTAACCACAACCCCATCCGCTATCCTTGCCACTTCTCACGACAAATATCATCCGCCGCATGGATCATCACCAATATAGATATAATGATGATATCGAAATGGAGAACCCTCCATATAGTGGAGTGATCAACACCATAGCAATGGACCAACCTGGGCCGATAGCGTAAACGCAAGAGAGCGGACACTGTAATCTTCTAACAATGACGATGATCATATGCTTCTCCAACAATTCGAGGGACAAACGCTATATCCTTTCGATGATAGGCGATCCCTCCTCCCACGGTAGGAGGTGAGGACATAGATGATCCGGATGTTCACCGGTAGTTTCTTTAACCATAGCAACGACGGTGAACAAGGTCCCGTGGATATAGTAGTTCCTAACATCATCTCCAAAAGGACAATAGACTGTATGGATCTGGAAGAGTCCGATATGAGAGAGTCAATACCTCCATATTAGGTTTGAGGAGGAACCGCCCATCCCTTTAGGAAGGCCATGCTACATGTATCACCTGGGGACACCGTTAGAATATCTCTTAGATTTTGATCAAGAACCTAATGACTTATCTTAGCTCGTAAAGGTGGTTAGTACTTTGGTTCACTTGAACACCGTAAAAGAGGAAAATCACTAAGTATGATAGTCTAGTAAATCTGTGTAGGATGTTAGGTCTCTAAATGTAATTTCATTCCTCTAAAGAAGACCAAGAAGAAGGCATCCAAAGCAGAAAAGTTCAACGGATTTGAAGATTTGAAGACTACACAAGATTGTCAAGACAAGGGTTATCGATATTTATGACCAGATATCTTAAAGACATGCGCTTTTTAAATAAACAAAGGTTGCAAAAGATATCCGAGAAATAAAAGGTTCTCAAACAAGGAAAGTGCCCACATATATCTACACTCGATACCTTGACATAAACTATGTTTCAAAAGAAATATATTATAACAAGTTGTTTCAACAAGTGGTATCTGAGTTGTGATAATCTCCTAAAAGGACGCAAAGCTTCAGAGAACTCGATAGTATAAGATCTCCGATATAATGCATAGTTCCGCTGCACTACAGACAAAGTATAGTACAATACATCGAATGCGGATGTAAATGCTCGAATAAAATGGTAGCTTCAAGAAGAAGACAAACGATTACAAGATTATACTCAGATGTCAATAGTTTGAATTTGATTTGCTTCAACGGATACTATTCAAACGACACTCAAATTCATCTATAAATATCAACACTTAGACTGCTTGAGAACACACCTTGGAACACTAAACTTGCATTGAATACTCTCACACAAGCTCTCTCAAGCAGACTACTTACCTTCAAGCTTTCACAGACCAAAGCTCTTGATTCTAAGTAGCACAAAAGTTCTAAGTCCCGATCCTTAACAAGCATTGCTATTTGTGAAAGAGTCAATTAAGATTTGATATCCGAGATTCATTCTCTTGAACATTTATCATCGATTGGGTCAAGAAAGAACAAGATACCATACATTGCAAAGTGTATTAAGTATACTTGATTCTCAGAGCTATCTGCATAACTGAACAAGTTATTAAAGAAGCTCACCTGACAAACTACCTTAACCAACACCTTAATTGGTGTGGAGTACAGAAAGTACTTAGTTTGGGAAACTAAGGAACAACCTGTGAAAGAGGTTTCGAGTAAAAGAAGTACTGGCCGGAAAGCCGGAATAACTCGTGGGAACACTTGGTTGGGAACCTAGTGTAATTAAGAATCGAGAGAAGATATTTGTAAGGTTACTTCAATTATCTGCCTTAGTGGATTCTAGGTCCGAGAAAGGTCAAGTGGATTAGTCAAGGATTACGCCACCTTCAGATACCACTATAAAAAGACTTGTGTTATTTACTTTCAGATTTTATTACTTGCTTTATTTACCTTGCAAAGTATTTACACCTATCTTGTCGAAAGCACGCACTTATCACGTAAAAGTCTTCCGCCTTCTCAAATTAAGTATCAGATATCTGAGAAACCGTGTTTATCGACAAAAGTTTTAAAAGACTATTCACCCCTCTAGTCTTTTTTACTTTGCCATTATTCCGACCAACAAGTGGTATCGAGTGAGGTTCCAAGCCTTCTCAGACCAACCTAGATCCCATAAGTGCCCACTAACCGCTTTTCACCTACACTTGATTTGTTTGTTTAGTGTGTTTGCAGGATGTCTTTATGACGCCCATTCTCAAGCCAGAGAATTATGAGAAATGGAAGAACAACATGATGCTCCACCTAGAAGCCATTATTGATGAAATGATCGACGTGATAAAGAATGGTCCAATAGTCATTCAACAACTCAAGCAAGTCATAGAGGTTTCTAATGGTAGAGACAGAGAACAAAGCGATGGTCTTCATGCATGATGCGCCAACTGGGAGACCGCCACCAAGTTATTTACGTAACCAAAGCTCAGAGAGCCTGGACATCTAAGATGCCAAGAGAAATCGATCGATGGTCGTGCTCAGAATATCATCATATCGCTCTACTCCAGAGCACATACAGTAAACTGTGGGTGCAAAACGTGAAAGTGGCTTGGCAACCGATTGAAGAAACTGCGCAAGACCGAGAAAACAAAGGAAAATAAGTTCAAGTTTTGAAGCTCAAATCTAAAACTTTAAACAAGGTCCCACAGAGACTCTTGAAGAACTAGATTTTGGTTTACAACACTTATGAGTGACATGGCTGCACTTGGTGAAAGTAATAGATATACCCAAATCAAAAGATTAAGACTATTGAGAAGTCTAAATCATAACTGGAGCACAAAAGTTTTTTCTACTTTAAGCAAGGAATGCCGATATCACTCCAAGGAACTTTTCTCTCACCTTGCCACATCGCTGACTATGAGACAACTCAAAGAGAACAAACAACCTAAAAGTTGCGTATCGTTGCTCTAGTTGCTCAAGGAACATCTCAAAAGAAGGAAGGCAAGGAGGTGATCGAGGATGCTCTTGTCAGAAAGCAAATGAGAAAATATGTCACGAGAGATCGAGAGAAGAAAAGCCAAAGAGAAGCTGAAAAAGCATCTAGGCTCAAACTATCACCAGTACAAAAATATGCTATATGTTTCTATTGTCAGAAACCTGGTCATTTCAAGAAGGATTGCCCTACCTTTAACAAACTAAAGACATGTGACAAGAAAGATAGAAGAAAATTCAAGAGAAGTCAGAGAGCTATGCTCACTGAAGAAAGGAAAAAGATTTAATTCCAACTGGATGCTCTAGACATTGAGTCTGAATCTGAGGATGAAGACTCAGATGATTCCACACCGCTTTCTCCGTAAATGTGCGGTTTTCATGAAGTGATCGATTTTGGTCAAAAGAAGAAAGAAGTGTGTGGAGGGTCAAGAAATCTTTCCAGATATCTCCAACATTGAACCTTGTCTAATGGTCGATGAGGTAACACATACTTTTGTTATACTTACGAAGTGATGAGGAAGGAATCAAAGATCTAGAACATCTCGTAAGAGAACTTGATCTCCACGAAAGAGAATTTCTGATGGTCTGAGCTAGAGCCGAAATCCTTGAAGAAGAAAAGAATTCCTTGTAAAGGAAAATTCACAATTACTCAAGATATCTGAGAAAAAGGATGCTGAAAATTCATTTCTCAAGGCTCAGATATCTGAGACATAAAAGTCACATAAAGAAGCATCGCTAAACTTCAAAAGAAATGTGAAGATCTTCTTTCTGAGAATGAAGAACTCAAAAAGAAAGAACTATCTTTTCAATCTTATGCCAAAGCTAGTGACACTCTTACTGAAGTACAATCTTATTTAAGAAATCCTTCAGAAAAGAGAGGACTTCCGGACACACAATCGATAGTTCTACCACTCAATAAGAGTGATAAAAGAAGAACATTTGTCAAGATCAAGAAGGTGGTTCCCAAACAACCTATAGCATTGGTTAGAAAGCTAAGGTCATTGACAAAGGAAAGGCGCTACATCAAACCTTTGTGGGAAAACAAGTCCCAAGGAAAACTGGGAATGTTTCAAAATAAACATAACACCGAAAAGTGTAATCACCTACAAGGTTATGTCTCTGAAAGGAAGAATTGCAGAGCGGCAAATTCTCCTATGTCACGCTCGAAAGAAAATAGATTACCCAGAGACCAAAGAAAGTCGCTAAAAAGATCTCAGATAGCACCGTGATTTTTGATCGATGGATTTCAAGAAAAGAAAGAAGGATTTTTTGTGCTCGAAATGGCATCGCTATAAAGCCATCGGAAACAACTTGCTCGTGAGTATAAACAAGAGCAAGAACGATGGTTAAAGGCTAGAATTGCTCACGGCAATTATCAAGTGGAAGACGAGTCAAGCCACGAAAATCAATGCTGGCTAGAAGAAATCGCAAAGAAAAGATAAGTTTGATGAGAAGCACTTAAACCGACAAGTATCCGAAAGCACCAAATGGAGCACCTAGGAACACACCAAGGAAGAAAATAGTTCTTGATAACAATGATACTAATCATTTAACTAGAATTCCTCCTTATGATCCTGTTAGACAAAAGAATGTCCCTAAGAAATTCATTCAAAAATGGATTCCTACTGGAAGATTCTTTAGTCCAGATGGTTCCGTTGTTGGTATGAGAACCTAATCTCTGCTTCGCCTTGTGTAACACTCTAAAGACCAATCCAAAGTGGCATTTTGATAGTGGATGGGAAGCACATGACAGAGACAAAGCAACTGATTGACTACGTAAAGTGCAATGGACCAATTATCGTTTTGGAGGAGATGAAAATCCAACCATAGGATTTGGCAATCAGAAGTTTGGAGCCCTTACAATCTCTGAAGTACTACATGTAAAGGGATTGAAATATAATCTCCTAAGCATGAGTCAATTAGTAGACAAAGGGTACACTGTCAAGATCAAGTCAAAACTATGCAAAGTGATCGACAATGAGTCAAAGCATACCTTGGTTAAGGCGAAAGGAAATCTTTTATGTTGCTGATTGGGCATCCGCCACAACTGAAGAATGTCTCATGGTGAGTCAATCTGGCCACACTGAAGAAAATTGGCTACGACACAAAAGATGAGTCACTTGAATTTCAAAACTCTGAACAAACTAGCCAAGAAAGAGTCAGTGGTCGTTTACCCAAATGGCATATAGAAAAGTAGGTGTATGCTCACGCCAAATGGGAAAACAATCCAAAACATCTTTCAAGTCTAAAACTAGACATTCCGTTGAAAGGCCACCGCAAATGTAACATATGGATCTTTTGAATCCTCTCAGAACTAGTTATGCAGAAAGAAGTATGGTCCGTTTGTTGATTATTACCTAGATTCACTGGGTTGTCTTCTTAAACACAACTGATGCAAGGTTGAGATACCCAACTTGTCAATAAGCTCAAAGTCATAAAAATGACAAGGTATTCAGAATCGTAATGCACTATAGTCGAAGTTTGTAAACCAAAGACATAAAAGAGTTCAGACCGCAAAGGTATACAACATCAACTATCTTCAGAAGGACACCACAACAAAATGGTGTTGAGAGAAAGGAGAGGACCTCAAAGAAGCGGCAAGAACAATGTCACGACATCAAATAAGTGAAATCTATCGGTCAAGTCAGAAACACATCATGCTACACTCAAAATAGATGTTTGATTAACAAACACCTGACAAAACTCCTTATGAGCTTTTGATTGGTAGACCCCTAGTATCAAATATCTAAGGGTGTTTGGTTGCAATGTTTCGTTCTTAACAATGGAAAAGAATACTTGAGAACATTTCAACCAAAGGCGATGAAGGAGTATTTCGTTATTCTATGAATAGCAAAGCCTATAGAATCTACAACAAAAGAATGCAAAAGATTGAGGAACTGCTCATGTAGTATTCTATGAAGGAAACAAGAAAGTACCTTGAATGATGATCTCTCGATAGTTCAAAGAACTGATGATTAAAGATTCAAAAGGATCCTCAAAAGGAAACAATTCTATCATTCACTTAGAGGACGAGTCCGACGATGAAAAGCAACCTATGCTTAGTAACAACCAGATGACTCTAAGACATGATGAAGAATTTCATGAGAATTTAGAAATGGAACAAAGTTATCGAGAACCTTCATCATGAAGAGGTATCCGAAATTGAGATTGTCGAAATGCAAGTTCCAGATATCTCTAACATCGAAAGAGTGTCGATATCCACGGCATTTCCCATGTGTCGATATCTCAGACATCAAGACAAGTATTCCATCAAGATCATATTGATTCACATTCAAATCAAAATGATATTGATCCTACTAGTTCAAAACCCATTATGAAATGGATAAGAAATCATCCTCAAAGGATGTGATCGTCCCATAAACCAAGGAGTTAGAACTAGAAGAGCAATCGGAAATGCAAATTATCTCTATGGATGTTTCATATCAAATATTGAACCTCAAAATATAGAAGAAGCATTAAAGGATCAAGATTGATCTCTACAATGCAAGAAGAGTCGATCATTGAGAGACAAAGTCTGGAAACTGGTTCCATTTGTTGACGGAATATCTATAATCAGAGCCAAGTGGATTTTCAGAAACAAAATGAATGAGTCTGGTGAAATAACCAGAAACAAAGCTAGGTTGGTTGCCAAGGGATTCATCCAGACTGAAGGACTAGATTTTGATGAATCTTATGCACCAGTTGCAAGATTGGATGCAATAAGACTCTTTCTAGCCTTTGCAGCTCATAATGACTTTACAGTTTATCAAATGGATGTCAAGAGTGCATTCCTAAATGGTGAACTTACTGAGGAAGTCTATGTTGAGCGACCACCAGGTTTTGAAGTTTTCTCATAAAGTAGGATGGTCTATAAGCTTCAGAAAGCTCAGATGGTCAAACAAGCTCCAAGAGCATGGTATGATACATCGCGATACCTACTAGAAAGTGGTTTCAAGAAAGGAGATGTTGATAAAACACTCTTCACATTGAACCATGACGGGAAACTACTTTTAGTTCAAGTACATGTTGATGACATTATATTTGGATCTAAAGACAAGCAACTTTGTGAAGACTTTGCTGAACTCATGAAATGTAAATTTGAGATGAGCATGATGGGAGAATTGAATTACTTCCTAGGATTGCAAGTTAAGCAACTCAATGATGGAATAGTCATTAGTCAAACAAAGTATGCAAAGGACATGCTCAACAAGTTTAATCTAAAGCCTTCTGAAAAGATTGCTAAGATACCTATGAGCATTGGAACCAAAATGACCTATACTGAATCTGACAAGAGTGTTGAAGAACACAAGTATAGGAAATTGATTGGGTCTCTACTGTACCTCACTGCAAGTAGACCTGATATTCAATATGCAGTTGGAGTCTGTGCTAGATTTCAGACAAATCCAATGCAATAACACTATAACATTGCTATGAAAATATTGAGGTATGTAAAAGGTACTGTAGAAGTTGGATTGTGGTATCCAAAAGATAGTGGATTGAGTTTGGTTGGCTATTCAGATGCCGACTATGTTGGATCATTGCTTGATAGAAAAAGCACCTCAGGAACTTGTCAATTACTTGGTGCTAGATTGATGTCTTGGTTCAACAAGAAACAAAATTCAATTGCCACATCTACCACAGATGCTGAATATATTGTCATGGTGTCAGGCTTCATGATATTGTGGATACAACAACAACTCAGAGACTATGGACTCAATGAAGAGAAAACTCGCATTTTCTGTGACAACACAAGTGCTATTGCCATAACTCAGGATCCTAAGTTTCATGCAAGAACAAAGCACATTGATGTTAGACACCACTTCATCAGAGACCATGTTGAAAAAGGCAATATAGAGATACTCAAGATTGGCACTGAAGACCAACTTGCAGATATCTTCACTAAGCCACTACAAGAAAGTAGATTCTTAGCCTTAAGACATAGTCTTGGACTAATGGAGCTACCAAAGAACTAAAAAATTTCAGATATCTGAAGAAGATATCAAAGGAGAGAAAAGAGGAATCGAACGGTATCCAAAGAAGAGGAATCGAACGGTATCCGTAAACCAAAGGCTAAAGGGTAAATGGTTATTTGAAGATTTGAGACGCACTCAGATATCTAGATCACTCAGTGAGGGGGAACACAAAAGAGAATAGTACAACTGTCTACAATCAACTACTATCTTGAAATTTGTGTTATTTCTATCTTTGTGTAAAACTTTGAAAAGACAACAAGTATAGGATAGACTCAGATACAAACAGTATTCTCATTCACACAGAAACGTGATTCAGATAGCTAATATCCAAAATTCATTAAATGGGCACAATTACAATTGTTGATTGTGATGATTGCTGAAGAAGCAATGGTGACCCTTGATGAAATGGACGATTGATCTTAACGGCGGAGAATAATTCTCTGTAAATAGTGGATCAGAGAAATTCAGACGCATATATATTATTACTTGCTTTATTTACCTTGCAAAGTATTTACACCTATTTTGTCGAGCACGCACTTATCATGTAAAAGTCTTCCGCCTCTCAAATTAAGTATCGATATCCGAGAAACCGTGTTTATCGATTAAAGTTTTAAAAGACTATTCACCCCTCTAGTCTTTTACTTTGTTATCCGGACCAATGTATACATCCCGCCAGAGTGACGCAATAGTCCGTTTTGTAGTGGTGGATCGAACTTTTGACTACAATGCCATCTTTGGTCGTCCGGGGCTCAATCAATTCCGAGCTATATCCTCCACCCTCCATAATAGAATGAAGTTTCCGACTTCATGTGGAGTTGGAGAGGAAGTGGGGAACATCCGAGAAGCTTGGGAGTGTTACATTATGTCCACAAGGAGAGCGTCCACTGTGTCAAGGCTATAATGACTCCTGATCCGCAGATTGTTCTCCCACCAAAAAAGGAGAATTCTAACGTTGGGATTGGGAGCCAGAAGGACAAGATTCCTAAAACTGCACGGATCGAACCTCACGAAACTCTTAGAGAAGTTGAACTTGTTGTTGGGAACCCGGATAAGAAGACTAGAATTGGAACAGAGATGAATGCGGAAGTGGAAATGAAGCTCATTGCTTGTCTCCGAGACAACAGTGATGTCTTTGCTTGGAGTACTGACGACCTCAAGGGGATAGACTCGAGGGTTACTATTCACCGTCTGAACATGGATCCCTCGATTAAATATATCCGCCAAAAGAGAAAGGATTTCGGTCCGATCAAGGATGCCATCATATCCGCCAAAGTTGATCGACTCATGAAAGCCGGACATATCGAGGAGGTCCGTTATTCTGATTGGGTTTGCAACGTGGTTTTAGTGGAAAAGTCACCCGGCAAATGGCGGATGTGCAATGATTTCACTAGGATAAATAAATTTTGCCCAAAGGATCCATACCTTCGCCACGGATAGACCAATTGGTTGATTCCACACCGGATTTATGCTTCGAAGTTTCATGGACGCTGCATCAAGGCTTTTACTAGATTCGATGGCCAAGGAGGATATTAAAAAAAATTTTCTTTGTCATGGAGGGTGTATTGCTTTAAAGTGATGCCCTTTGATTGAAAAACGCGGAGCTACTTACCAACGATCGGTGAATCAAATGTTCCAGAAGAAATCGCAAGACTATGGAGGTGTATGTGGATGACATGCTCAAAAAGCAAAACTAAGGAACAACATGTGGATCACTTGAACAAGTGCTTTGCTATCCTTAGGAAATACTAATGAAACTCAATCCGAGAAGTGTACCTTCGAGTAAAGCGGAAGTTCCTAGGATACATGGTCACGTAAAGGGAATAAGTGCAACTCGAGAAGATCAAAGCAATCTTAGATCCGCCTCATCCAAGAACCTCCATGAGGTACAATACCATCGGACGACTCATGTCCTTAAGTCGCTTTTATTTTATGATCCGCAGAGAAGAATCTCCCATTCTTCAAAATCCTGGAAAGGAGAGAACTTTGAGTGGTCTAAGGAATGTTCCGAGGCTTTTGAAAACTTGAAAAGTACCTCCATTCCCTCCACCGCTCCTCCAAACCCGTCAAGGAGAACCACTCTACCTCTACCTAGCAATTACTAAGAGGCAATGAGTTCCATTAGTACGGGTCTAAGCTAATGATCACTTGCCAATATACTATCTTAGTAAAACTTTGGGGAAACAAGATACGAAAGATTGAGAAATTTGCATATGCTTTGGTTTACACCGCAAGGTTAAAGCCATATTTCAAGTCTCATAAAATAGTAGTACTAACTACGGAACCTTTGAAACAGTGTCCTGGAAAGCCCGACCAACTGGACGACTCTAAATGGGCAATCGAATGAGCGAATACGACATTAGCTATCAGTTCATGTACCAAGAAGGCTCAAGTTGTTGCCGACTTCCTAGCGTATACTCAAGCTGAGTTAGAAAGTCCCAATAAATGTGCATTTGAATGCCTAATTACCAAGCAGATCAACCAAAGCCGCCCCAAAGATTAGCCCAAAAACCTCGAGGATGCTCTTCATTAACCAATATCGGACTACATCATGGAGGAAACTCGTTGACCAAATGTTCCTTCTGATGATATCACAAGGGAATCCGACTAATAACTCCTCGGTGCTAAAGAGGAGAAAGAACAAAGGTTGAAATTCGAGCTATGTAAGATCTCCAAACCAAGGAACACCCTCCGATATTTGGACATCGAAGTGGATGGTTCGTCCAATCGGAAGAGTAGGAGGTATTGAATCTATCTTAAAAGCCCGATGGCGCTGAACTCGACTATGCGATATCCTCGACTTCAGAGTCACAAATAATGAGGTCAATACGGAAGCATCAGTCGGACTACGCCTAGTCAAGTCCCCGCAGATCCGAAACTTAAAGCTTACACGGATTCACGCTAGTCAAGCCCAATTTTCTGCTTTTGCTACAAAGGGCCTTCAATGATCAAGTATCTTGAGCTACTTAAGCAAGAAGTTAGTCTCTTTGATGAGTTTACCCGGAGAAGTTTGATAGGCATGGAATGAAAGAGGACGCCTGCAAAGTATGCGCCCGCAATACCGCTTAGACACAAGGAGAGTTATTCTACTCACTATTACGGACTCATCCGTCATGAGTCCTATTCCAAATGTTATGATAATCAAACAGAAGAAACCGGATGACCGATATCTTTAGTTATCTCAAGGACGGATCATTACCAACCGATCCAAGGAATCAAGGAGTGTACAAATACGAAAGCAAATGTATATTTTATACTGGAGAAGATTTGTATAAGAAATCCTTCATTGACTCATATGAGATGTTCGTCCGCAAGAAGCGAAGACAAGATTGAGGAAATTCACAAAGGAAGTCGCAGGCTATTCCGGAGGACTTAACTCTTGCTCAAAAGATCATTCGATAAGGTTATCACCGCTTACTATTGATAAGGATTCCGCAGTTACGCTCAAGTTGCCCTCGATCACAATACTATGCTAATGTTCCCATCGTCCGACACACCCAACGATTCCGCTACCGTAATACGTCCGCTTGATCAACGGGCATCGATATTGTCGCCATTCCCAAGGGCACTCAACATAAGAAATTTTAATTGTATCGTGGAATATGTCGTCCGTATAATGGCAAAGTAAAAGACCGGGGTGGGGTGAATAGTCTTTAAAACTTTTGTCGATAAACATGCTTCAGCAGATATCCGTGAAGATTATCGATACTTAATTTCGAGAGCTAAGACTTTTTCGTGATAAGTGCACGTTTCAAGAAGATAGGTGTAAGTACTTTGCAAGGTAAATAAAGCAAGTAATAAAATGCAAAGTAAATAAGACAAGTCTTTTATAGTGGTATCAAGGTGGCGTAATCCTTCAACTAATCCACTTCGCCTTTCTCGCACCTAGAATCCACTAAGATAGATAATTGATGTATCCTTACAAATATCTTCTCTCGATTCCTAATTACACTAGGTTCCAACCAAGTGTTCCCCGGCTTTCACAGCCAAGTACTTCCTGTACTCAGAAACCTCTTTCCTGGAGTTGTTCCTTAGTTTCCCAAACTAAGTACTTCCCACTCCACGCCAATTAAGGTGTTGATTAAGGTAGTTTGTCAGGTGAGCTTCTTTAATAACTTGTTCAGTTATGAAGATAGCTCCAAGAATCAAGTATACTTAATACACTTTGCAATGTATGGTATCTTGTTCTTTACTGACCTAAGTCTATGATAAATGTTCAAGAGAATGAATCTTTATGTCAAATCTTAGTTCAACTCTTTCACAAATGGCAATGCTTGTTAAGGATCGTGACACTTAGAACTTTTGTGCTACTTAGAATCAAGAGCTTGGTCGCAACAGAAAGCTTGAAGGTAAGTAGTGTGCTTGAGAGAGCTTGTGAGAGAGTATTCAATGTGAGTACAGTGTTCTAAGTTGTGTTCTCAAGCAGACTAAGTGTTTGATATTTAAAGATGAATTTGAGTGCCGCTTGAATAGTATCCGCAGTTAAATCAAATTCAAACTATTGATATCCGAGTATCAGGTATGTTTGTCTTATTCTTCGGTTACCGCTTTTGTTCGTACATTTCGTCACAAGATTCAATGCATCAGACTATACTTTGTCTCAGAGTGCCAATCGAACTATGCATTGTATCAGAGATCTTATACTATCAGAGTTCTCTGATGCTTTGCACGTCCTTTTCCAGAGATTATCACAACTCCAGATACCACTTGTTGAACCAACTTGTTATAATATATTTCTTTTCAAAAACATAGTTTATGTCCAAGGTATCAGAGTGTAGATATCTGTGGGCACTTTCCTCGCTTCGTAAACCTTTTATTTCTCGATATCTTTTGCAATATTGTTTATTTAAAACGCCAGGTCTTCGAGATATCCGGTCATTGATATCCGAAAACCCTTGTTTTCAAAGAATCTTGTGCCTTTCAAATCTTCAAATCTGAATTTTTCCTCATTGATGCCTTCTTCGGTCTTCTTTAGAGGAATAAAATTACATTCAGAGACCTAACATCCTATACAAGATTTGCTAGACTATCATACTTAGTGAGTTTCCTCTTTACGTTGTTCAAGTGAACCAAGAGTTCTAACCACCTTTCCGGCTAAGATAAGTCATCAAGGTCGATCAAAATCTAAACAGATATTCCTAACAAGTTTCCCCCATTTTGACCAGTCAATGATGACTATCTGACCTATTACAATTCTGGATGAGGAAACAATCCATCACTTAATCAATTCATATGATCTTTCAATTCTTTCAATTATGTAGAAAGTAAACATCAACCAAATCACAAGGTGTGATATTTGATGACAAGTTATCTTTTATAAATTGATATCCGAGAGTAGTTCATCGATATGTTACAAAGAAGGTTCACAGATAACTTTAACAAGATAAAATACACTTCAGCTCAGTCAGCAAGATACAAAATACATAGTAAATTAGGACAACGGGAGTAACCATGCTCCATGTGAACATCCTAACAAACTAGTCTTCAAGTCTTTAAAATCTTCAAGTCTTCAAAACAGTTCCATGGATCAATCTGCAAATTTCCTATCACCAAACCTTCTTATATCATCAGAGTAGTCATAGAGAAGAGTTCGATAATCATCTCCGTGTCTCGAAAATCGATGCACTTTTCAGTAGTTTTGGTAGGATTTTTCGACAAAATGCTTGACCCACAGATACTTTCCCCATATCCAGGCATGCACAATCTTGATATCTGATAGCTTGAAATAATCATATATGATCCTCAGATATTTGATGTCACCCTTGTATTGTTCTTCATCCATGTAGAAGAACTCATAGGGTTCCACAAAAAGTCTTAGCCTTGTGCCTGTTCAAATCAGATTGGGAATTTTGTGCACATCATCTGGCTTTCCATAAGGACATTCATCAGAGAGGTCCTTCTTCATGGCTTTTATCCTGTTGATTACTTCAAAATCCAACTAGTTCTTGATGTATGGTGTTAATCAAAATGGTTCTTTTCTCCATGCCATGAGTTGTTCATGGATCGGTTCGAAACCTTCAATTTAGCAAAGAAATGTTTGAGTTCCGTAATCCAAAGAGCCATTTTTCCGATTTATGCACCAGAGATGAGGAGTTGTTGCTGTTCACATACTCAATTTCGCTTCTTCCGCTTGAGTGGAAGTCGATTTTTCTTTCAAATTTCTTAGTCTATTCCTCCTTTGCCTTGAATTTTCCCTTGGGGGATTGCTTGAAGAACCACCCTAGATACTTGGTATTTCCAGAGGGTGTTTTAGCTGCCAAAGGCTTTGCAGCTATGGGCCTGCCAGTTATCAACCCTTTCTCTTTTTCTCGTGAAGAGGAGCTTCATCTTCATCGCCTCTTCATCATCATCATCAAGATTAATTCTTGTGAAAGTTTTGCCTTTCTTCACGCTTCAAGGATTTGATTTGGCCGCCTTCTTCTTCTTCTTCTTCTTCTTCTTCTTCTTCTTCTTCTTCTTCTTCTTCTTCTTCTTCTTCGTAAGACTCATCAATCCTCTTACTTGTCTTCTCCTTGGAGCCTTGGTACTTTGGAGGTTTTTGTGCGGCCCTTGTTACCATTGAAGTTCCTTCATTGGTTTTCGAAATAGCTACTATTTGCAAAGCACTGACTGAGGAGGGCTCATTGATTCGAGTGGTGGTCGGAAGTTTTCTTGTTTCTTCTTCCTCTCTGAGCAGCACTAGCTCTAGATTTCTTCTTATATCCTTCTCCTTCTTCCCATTCCCCCTGACTTTGAGGTCCAGATTTGTACAATCCTCCCCCCTTAGTCATTGTCATCGACTAAGTCGCATAAAGGATTCCGAGAGAGACTCAAATGTCCTTGTAAGTAGTTATAGCGTGACCAACTTCAAGTTCAAATTGAGCTTCGATTTTGTTTGATAAGTCCATTTTCCTTATCGAGCTCCGCCAATGGGCCTTGAATAGCATCTCGCTTCCAAAGAGATAGCTAGCCTCTTCAAAGGCTTTTGCAGCCAAGTTTTGGTCATCATCCCTAACCATGCCTAGGTCGTTCTGAGCAATGACCAGACTGGTTGTTCTCCGAGTGATGAGCTCAGTGAATGTCTTCATTTCTGTAGGGACTGATGCAATGGCGACTTTATCTTGAAAAAACAACTCCTTTTCAATTTAGCCAAGATTTGATATCTGCTCAAGTATTCATCGAGTCGACATTCGCGCCTTGTCAATATTTCAGAGCAATCGCCTTCCTTTTCAAATGAGAAACCGCTAAGTGTTCATTATGTGTTCTCGCCAATTTCTTCTCTTCTTCATCATCCGAAATATCAACCCAAAGGATCTTCATCCTCTCGACATTTTCAAGATTTTCTAGTCCAAAGAACCATCTCGTAGATGGGCTTCTTTCTTTCGAGAGGAGGATGGTATATCTTTGACGGTGATGCGCCTTTAGCATCATGCTTTGCTTCAAATACTTCTTCAATATCTAGCTCCTTAGAAATGGCATGTACAAAGATCCTCGAGTTTTTGACCTCGTAGTAAGCTACCATTTCTTTCAAGTATTGATCTTGAAACTTATTGCTTATCTCCGGATTTAACTAGCTCTTCTTCCAAATGAGATGGAGCGTTGTTCTTCTTCCAATAGTTGTTCGAGTTGAGCAGCCTGCTTTGTGTATTCAATATCTTCTAAGTTGTTTCCTCGAGTGCTCAACTATTTGTTCAAGAGTGTCCTTTGTTGTTGGGAAGATGGATGGGTAGATTTCGAGGAGATGGAGGAGAGGATTGTCAGGATGTCCTCTCAAGGTGCTTTTCAAATTACCGAGGCACTCTTCCTCCTGTAATCCCTCCGCCCCCGGTGCAGGGCATCATCATCATCCTTCTTATCATCCTCATCCTTGTGATGGTCAAGGAGGTTCTTCATAATCATTCTCATCGCCTCCTTCTTCTTCATCTTCAGAGACCAAATTGATCACTTCGAATAGTGACCATTTGCCCATTTACTTCCTCTCAGAGGGTATGAACCGTAGAGTCCGGGGAAAATAGGCTTGAATGCCATCCGCATTCGATCCGACCATCTGGGTGAAAGCTCGATCAGTTTTCCGCCACTTCCTCGACAAATCCTTATCCATCAATGTTCCAAAAGAATATTGTTCTGGGGAACATTGCATGGACGTAGTTTTCCAAGTCAAGGGCTCGTGCTCTCCTCAGGTGGTGATCACCACCTTTAAGATCTCGATAGATCGGAGCATCAAGCTTTTACCATTTCTCAAGCATTTCAGACAAGCTTTGGCAAAGTGTGTTCCTTGAAGAAAGGAAGCAAGTCCTCTTTCTCATCAACAGGACCCGAGTGGCATTTGTTCGAGCTCGAAAGAAAGTGTTCAATTAAATTCAAAACTATAGTAGATATCCGGGCTTTAGAGTAGAAAGGTATCTGAGTTACCTGTGTGACAGGCTCAGATGACTTGACTACTGAGGTTCCAGGTGCCTTAGATATCTGGATATGAGGAGGAGACTGGGAAATCTGATCTCAGTTATCTTTCTTAGATATCTGGATATGAGGAGGAGATCGTAACTGATCCTCGCTTATCTTTCTTTCGCTGAACCCGAGATTAGAAACATAACACTTAGGAAATTTTATCAAGAAAAATTTTATCGACAAATCGCTTATCCGAGAGGTCAATTACCTCCACCGGAGGCTTGATATTGTCTCGTAGACTTGAGCGCTCGAAGTTTTTCTTGTGATGAAGGCTTTGATGCCTCATCAATTTCCATTAGTGGTGGGAATTGAGCGGGCAACTCCCCAGCAACTTCTACTTATTTTTGAACCTATTAAGTAGAACGTGTTAGTTTGAGAAAAATGACCACATATTTGCTCTTTGAAGAATATAGGTATCTGAATGAAATACCTTCTCCGTAAGGTTCAGATATTTGTTCCTCGTGAGACCTTGAAGTCTCCGGATTCTTCTTCAAGAGATAGACTTTTCGCCTCTTCATTTTTCTTCTCATTGAGCCTATTAGAAATGTACACTTATTAGTCAAGTGTATAAAGCACATATCCGAGTTATATCTTAAGGAATTATTTTCACCGGGAGACAGTTCTGCTCTTAAGTGGTGAGGCTATGGAAGCCTCCTTCTCGATTCGAGGTAAGCATTGCGCCTTCCTCTTGTTGTTGTGTTTCTAATTCAAACAGAATAAAGAAATTTCATTAAATAACAAGATTTATAAGACACAAAAATATCACAAGGAAAGAGTTAAACCATTCAGCTACCTGAGCAATGTCAGGCTGATTGGTCTCTGGAACTTGTGACCCTTCCATGCATTGGTCTTGTTGTTCCATTTCTTTTCTTTGTTTGAAGTTCGTGTACTTCGCACCTTTCCCGAGTATGCAACTCGCTTGTTTCCCCGGTTGATCATTCCGAGTAGATGTCTCGCTTGATCCCGCCATCGAGTTGGGGAACCCGCTTTTTGCAGGATTTTCTTCGAAGGAAAGATGTCGTATCTCGTAACTCAAGTACCATTTCGCCAGCTTCACATCCGCTATTGTGGTTGTTGTGTTTGATGACTTTTCAAAGGTCGAGGCAATGGCGATTCTCCAACACTAGAGTATCACCATCGAGCATCTTCAATATACTTCACTTTTCTTGTCGATGGTGTAATTTGTACAAAGGACTTGGACACAGCTTGTTTCTCCAGAAACCTTGAAACAAGTGTGCTTGTTCAAGAACTCGTGGTAGGTTCTTCTTCAGATACCTCTACACTAGTTACTTTTTCAGTCACCTTAGCCCTTTTTGATTTCTCTAGGACTTGAGAGATGACTAAATGATCATCTTCATCGTCTGAGCTCTCATCAGCATGAGGAACTGATTGTTCCATAATCCCTGCGGTTTCTGCAGATAGGGCTTGGTATTTACCACTACTTTCGAAGCGATTGATAAGTTCATCGAAGGTTTTCGCAGAGTCTTGACATTTTGAAAGCGCTTTCTTGTCGAGTCTACTTGTTCAGTAGTTGATACCTCTTTTGCAGCATTGATGAGTTCATCTACAGTGGCGGCAGGTATCTGGGAATCGACAACCTCAATGGGTTTGCCTTCTGATTTTCCAGCAGACTTCTTTCGTGAAGTTTTGGGCTTCTGGGTCGAAACTTTTCCCTCAGATACCTCTTCAGTCTTTCACTTCTTGGAACCTTTCTGAGATCCAATAACCTTTTTCATCAAGTTCGTATACTCATATTTGTAGAGTAGGTTACTGTTGGCTATGTCAGCCTTCTCTCTGAGCTCAATGCCAAGCTTCTCCAAAGAAGTAGCATATCTTTAGACCATAGCTCATCGTGGCCTTTCGCTCAAGAAGTCCCTTTAGCGATTTTAGGCTCAAAGCCTTCAATCTTCTTACAAACTTCATAAACGTGTACTTGCCCCAATTGAAAAGGTTTTCCAAATTTTGTCTTGTTGTTGCAACAAGAACATCATCATCCAACGCTTGGCTTATCCGGTCAAGACCTCCTTGTAGACCATCACAACATCTCGTGAAGATTACATGCCAACACATCCTGCTGAACTAACAGATGTCCGGTTCGATGTCGCCAGTTTGAAATCAAGTGTATCTTGTTTATCGCTGTCACACACACCATCGCAAATTGCTTTACACCTTCAAGGAGATCTTCATCCTTGGTGTCTATTTCAAAATCCTTTCCAAGATTTTGAAGATCAAACAACTTACAGAAAGTTGTTAAGTCCAAAAGGATTTCCTTTCCTCGACCTTAGTTTTTATAGACACTATTGCAAAGGTTTTCGTAAACACAAAGTTATAATCTCGAGTTATTTCGCATTCTAACGATCCAAAGGAAGAAACTCCACTGGGAAGAGCAGATAGAAAACCCTTGATTTGTGCCTTTTCAAGCATGTCAAGAATCAGTTTCCTATCGGCTTGGTACAGCAGCCGTGAGGTACTCCTCAATCATGGCACCACCCCAAATCATCCTGTGATTTGAAGTCCAATGATCGGGATTAAAGTCTTCTACCAATCGATTGTTCACTATAACCAACTTTGGTGCTTGCTTTTCAGCAGTACAAGTGGTAGAAGATTGGGATTTCTGGGTAGACGAACGTTTAGGAGCCATCTCTTTATATAGTGCAAGTGTTTGAGAGTCTGAAAGAGATTTGGGTGAGAGATTAGTGATTCTTTGCAGAAAAACTAACAGAGATTTGCAGAGGTTGAAGAATGGTTTTTGCTATTCTTGTGCAAGGCAAAATGTAGGATTAGGCGAAAGTGATTTCTTTTGCCAAAATCCTATATATATATAGCAACGCAATTCTAACAAACATATACATACAAATTGGTTTTGTATGTACGATTCGTGAATTGCGTAGGCGGGTAAAGTTTGTTCGGCATTGAATGCATAGTGGGCCACGTCTGATTTCAACAGTCCACTATTTACAGAGAATTAATCTCCGCCGTTTAAGATCAAACGCCCATTTCATCAAGGGTCACCATTGCTTTTTCAGCAATGATCACAATCAACAATTGTAATTGTGCCCATTTAATGAATTTTGGCTATTATCTATCTAAGTCACGCTTCAGGTGAATGCTAATACTGCTTGTATCTCGAGTCTATCTTATACTTGTTGCCTTTTCACGCTTTTACACAAAGATAGAAATAATACAAATTTCAAGATAGTAGTCGATCGTAGACAGCTTGTACTATTTTCTTTGTCTTCCCCTCATCGAAAGTGATCTAGATATCCGAAATTCGCCCCGTAAATCTTCAAATAGCCATTTTACCCTTTAGTTTTGGTTTCGGATACCTGCTCCAGATTCCTCTTCTAGATACTGCCTGCATTCCTCTTCTGGATACCTGCTCGCATTCCTCTTCTCTAGATACTGCTCCATTCCTCTTCTCCGGATACCCGCTCTGCATTCCTCTTCTCTCCTTTGATATCTTCTTCAGATATCTGAACTTTTTCAGTTCTTTGGTAGCTCCATTAGTCCAAGAGTATGTCTTAAGGCTAAGAATCTACTTTCTTGTAGTGGCTTAGTAAAGATATATGCAAGTTGGTCTTCAGTGCCAATCTTGAGTATCTCTATGTTGCCTTTTTCAACATGGTCTCTGATGAAGTGGTGTCTAAAAATCAAAGTGCTTTGTTCTTGCATGAAACTTTGGATTCTGAATTATGGCAATAGCACTTGTGTTGTCACGTAAAATGGAGTTTTCTTCATCGAGTCCATAGCTCTCGAGTTGTTGTTGTCCACAATATCGTGAAGCACAACACCCAACAAAGAATATATTCACCTGTGGTAGATGTGGAAATTGAATTTTGTTTCTTCAACTAAGATATCAATCTAGCACCAAGAAATTGACAAGTTCCCGAGGTGCTTTTTCTATTAAGCAATGATCCAAAGATAGTCGCATCCTAATAGCCAACCAAACTCAATCCACTATCTTTTGGATACCACAATCCAACTTCTATAGTACCTTTTACATACCTCAATATTTTCATAGCAATGTTGTAGTGATTGCATCGATTTGTCTCAAATCTAGCACACACTCCAACCGCATATTGAATATCGTGTCTACTTGAAAGAGGTACAAGAGAGACTCAATCAATTTCCTATACTTGTGTTTTCAACACTCTTGTCGATTCAAGATAGGTCATTTTGGTTCCAATGCTCATAGTGTCTTAGCATTCTTTCGTAAGGCTTTAGATTGAACTTGTTGAGCATGTCCTTTCATACTTTGTTCGACTAATGAATATTGCATCATCGAGTTGCTTAACTTGCAGCCTCTAGGAAGTAATTCAGTTCTCTCATCATGCTCATCTCAAATTTACATTTCATGAGTTCAAAGAAAGTCTTCACAAAGTTGTCTTTAGATCCAAATATAATGTCATCAACATATACTTGAACTAAAAGTAGTTTCCCATCATGGTTTAATGTGAAGAGTGTTTTATCAACATCTCCTTTCTTGAAACCACTTTCAAGTAGGTATCTGGCCAATGTATCATACCATGCTCTTGGAGCTTGTTTCAGCCCATACAGAGCTTTCTGAAGCTTATAGACCATCCTACTTTCTGAGGAAACTTCAAAACCTGGTGGTCGCTCAACATAGACTTCCTCAGCAAGTTCACCATTTAGGAATGCACTCTTGACATCCATTTGATAAATCAGAAGTCATTATGAGTCAAAGGCTAGAAAGAGTCTTATTGCATCAAATCTTGCAAATCGTGCTTAAGATTCATCAAAATATAGTCCTTCACCGGTGAATCCTCGCAACCAACCTAGCTTTGTTTCTGGTTATTTCACCAGACTCATTCATTTTGTTTCTGAAAACCCACTTGGTTCCGATTACAGATATTCCATCAACAAATGGAACCAGTTTCCAGACTTTGTTTCTCTCAAATTGATCCAACTCTTCTTGCATTGTAGAGATCCAATCTTGATCCTTTAATGCTTCTTCTATAGTTTTAGGTTCAATATTTGATAGGAAACATCCATAGAGACAATTTGCATTTTCAGCGATTGCTCTTCTAGTTCTAACTCCTTTGTCTATGGGACCAATCACATCCTTTGCAAGATGATTTCTTATCCATTTCATAATGGATTTTGAACTAGTAGGATCAATATCATTTTGATTTGAATGTGAATCAATATGATCTTGATGGGATACTTGTGCAGTATCTGAGATACCTGACACATGGGAACTTCCATGGATATCCCACACTTTTCAAAGGTTAGAGATATCTAGAGCTCATTTCAAAGAATCTCATTTTCAGATACCTCTTCATGATGAAGGTTCTCAAGAACTGCTCCATTTCTCAAATTCTCATAGGAAATTCTTCATCATGTCTTAGAGTCATCCGTTGTTACTAAGCATAGGTCGCTTTTCATCGCCGACTCATCCTCTAATTGAATGATATAATTGTTTCCTTTTGAGGATTCTTTTTTTCAGAATCTTTGATCATCAGTTCTTTGAACCTATCTGAGAGATCATCATTCAAGGGTACTTTCTTATTTCCTTAATAGAATACTACATGAACAGATTCCTCAATCTTTATGGCTCTTTGTTGTAGATTCTATAGGCTTTGCTATTTAGAGAATAACCAAGAAATACTCCTTCATCCGCATTTGGTTGAAATGTTCTCAAGTATTCTTTTCCATTGTTGAGAACTAAACATCTCGCAACTAAACACTTAGATGTTCGATACTAGGGGTCTACCAATGAAAAGCTCATAAGGAGTTTTGTCATGGTGTTTGTTAATCAAACATCTATTTTGAGTGTAGCATGTTGTGTTTATGCCTTCAACCCAATAGATTTCACTTATTTCAAAGGTCGCAAAGCATTGTTCTCGCCACTTCTTTCAGTGGTCCTATTCTTTCTTTCAAAGAACACCATTTTGTTGTGGTGTCCTTACAGAAGATAGTTGATGTTTTATACCTTTGCAGTAAAACTCTTTTATGTAATCGTTCACAAACTCGCATCATGGTATGTTCTCGATTATGATACCTTGTCATTTTTCATGACTTCGAGCTTATTCAAAGAAGTCAGTATCTCAACTCTCGATCGATTTGTGTTTGAGAAAGACAACCCAAGTGAATCTTGAGTAATCATCAACAACAACCGCATCATACTTCTTTCCCGATAACTAGTTACAGAGGATTCAAAAGATCCATATGTAACATTTGCAAATGCTTTCAATCGGAATGTCTAGTTTTAGACTTGAAAGATGTTTTGATTGTTTTCCCATTCGGCAAGTCGAGCATATACCATCTTTTCTATATGCCATTTTGGGTAAACCAACCACCAACTCTTTCGCTAACTTGTTTAGAGTTTTGAAATTCAAGTGACTCATTCTTTTATGCCATAGCCAATTTTCAAAGGTAGGCTGAGATTGACTCACCATGAGACATTCTTCAGCTTTGGGCGGATGCTTAATCAAGAATATAAAGATTTTCTTTACGCCTTGCAACCAAGACTGCCTCGCTTGACTCATTGTCAATCACTTTACATAGTTTTGACTTGATCTCGACAAGGTACCCTTTGTCTACTAATCGACTCATGCTTAGGAGATTATATTTCAATCCCTTTACATGTAGTACTTGAGATATTGTAAGGGCTCCAAACTTCAGATTGCCAAATCCTATGGTTGGATTTTCATCTCCTCCAACAAACCTGATAATTGGTCCATCATTGCACTTTCTGTAGTCAATTAGATTTGCTTTGTTCCGTCATGTGCTTCCCACATCCACTATCAAAATGCCACTGATTAGTCTTTAGAGTGTTCTCGCATAAACAGAAACATGAGATTAGGTTCTTATACCAACAATGGAACTATCTCGACTAAAGAATCTTCCAAGAGGGAACCCATTTATGAATGAATTTCTTAGGAACATTCTTTTGTCTAACAGGAACATAAGGAGGAATTCTAGTTAAATGATTAGTATCATTGTTATCACGAACTATTTTCTTCGATCCTTGGTGTGTTCCTAGGTGCTCCATTTGGTGCTTTCAGATACCTGTCAGGTTTTTGAGTCTACTTCTCAGCAAACTTAGCTTTCCTTGCCAGATTTCTTCTAGCCCTGGCATTCAGATTTTCAGTGGCTTGACTCATCTTCCACTTCTGATAATTGCCGTGAGCAATTCTAGCCTTTAACCATCATTCTTGCTCTTGATTATACTCACGAGCAAGTTGTTTCCCGATGGCTTTATAGCCAATACCATTCCGAGCACCTAGTGCTATCTGAGTTCTCATTTCAGCAGCTTTGCTAGTCTCTGGGTAGTCTATTTTCTTTCCAGAAAATGTGACATAGGAGAATTTTTCCAGTTCCTGCAATTCTTCCTTTCTGAGAGACATAGCACTGTGGGTGATCACACTTTTCAGTGTTATGTTTCTTCGTAAACGCTCAATGCATTTCTTTTGGATTTGTTTTTCCCACAAAGATTTGGTCGCAGCTGCCTTTCCTTTGTCAACAACCTTAGCTTTCGACCGACATCAGAAGTTGTTTAGGAACCACCTCATCGAGCATCGACAAATGTTCTTCTTTCATCACTCTTATTCGAGTGGTAGAACTATCTGCTTGTGTGTCCAAATTTCAAGTCCTCTCTTTCAAGGATCTCTTAAATAAGATTATACTTCAAGAAGAGTGGCACTAGCTTTGCATAAGATTGAAAGGATAGTTCTTTCTTTTGAGTTCTTTATTCTCAAAAGAAGATCTTCACATTTCTTTGAAGATCGGCCAATGCTTCTTTATGTGACTTTTCGCCTCGTATATCCGAGCCTTGAGAAATGCATTTTAGCATCCTTTTCTCGACATATCTTGAGTAATTGTGAATTTTCCTTTACAAGAGAATTCTTTTCTTCAAGGATTTCGCCTAGCTCGATCATCGAAATTCTCTTCGAGAGATCAAGTTCTCTTCGAGATGTTCTAGATCTTTGATTCCTTCCTCATCACTTTCGTAAGTATGACAAGAAGTATGTGTTACCTCATCAACCATTAGACAAGGTTCAATGTTGAGATATCTGAAAGATTTCTTCACCATTCCACACACTTCTTTCTTCTTTGACCAAAGTTAATCACTTCATGAGAAACATCGCACATTCGGAGAGAAGGCAGGAATCATCCGAGTCTTCATCCTCGTAATCGACTCAATGTCTAGAGCATCCATTGAGTTGAATCTTTTCCTTTCTTCAACAAGATAGCTCTCCGACTTCTCTTGAAGTTTCTTCTATCTTTCTTGTCACCGCCTTTAGTTTGTCAAGGTGGCAATTCTTCTTGAAATGACCAGTTTCGATAATAGAAACAGATATCGCTTTCGATTTCGCTTCCTCAAGATTTGATGCTTCGAGTGGCTTTGTTCATGAGCTTTGCATATTTTTGTACGGTGATAGTTCGAGTTTAGATGCTTTTTCACTTTTCGCTTTTCTTCTCTATTTCCGATCGACATATTTTCTCATTTGCTTTACAACAAGAGCATCCTCAAATACTTCTTGCCTTCCTTCTTTTCGTAAGTTCCTTGAGCAACTAGAGCAACATTCGCAACTTTTCATTGTTTGTTCTCTTCGAGTTGTCTCATAGTCAATAGTGGCAAGGTGAGAGAAAAGTTCCAATCGAGTGATATACGGCATTCCTCGTTAAAGTAGAAAAACTTTGTGTGCTCCTGTATGATTTAGACTTCTCACAATAGTCTTAATCTTTTCTAACTGGTATATCTATTACTTTCACCAAGTGCAGCCATGTCACTCATAAGTGTTGTAAACCGAAATCTAGTTCTTCAAGAGTCTCAGTGGGACCTTGTTTAAAGTTTTGGAATATGAGCTTCAAAACTTCAACTTATTTTCCTTCGCTTCGCAAGGTGCATAGATTTCTTCAATTAGTTGCCGTGCCACTTTCATTGCACCCTACGCTTTAATCGTATGTGCTCGAGTAGAACGTATGATGATGATATTACGAGCGACCATCCACCGATTTCTCTTGGCATCATCCGATGTCCAGAGCTCTCTGGCTTTGGTTCAGAATAACTTGACCAAGTGTCTCCCACCGGTCGACGATTCGTTCGTGAAGACCCATCGCTTATTCTCTGCCTCTACCATTAGAAACCTCTATGACTTGCTCGAGTTGTTGAATGACTATCGACCATTCTTTATCACGCCGATCATTTCATCACTAATGGCTTCTAGGTGGAGCATCATGTTGTTCTTCCATTTCATAATTCTCCGGCTTGAGAATTAGGGCCACTTAAAGACATCCCGCAGAAAATACACTAAACAAACAAATCAAGTGTAGGTGAAAAGCTTAGTGGCACTTATCTCGATCTAGGTTCAGGTAAGGCTGTCAGGGAACCTCCCGCTCTGATACCACTTGTTGGTCCAGATAACGGCAAAGTAAAAGACTAGAAGGGGGGATGAATAGTCTTTAAAACTTTTGTCGATAAACACGGTTTCTCAGATATCTGATACTTAATTTCAGAGAGCGGAAGACTTTTCTATGATAAGTGCACGTGCTCAGCAAGATAGGTGTAAGTACTTTGCAAGGTAAATAAAGTAAGTAATAAAATGCAGAAAGTAAATAACACAAGTTCTTTTTATAGTGGTATCTCAAGGTATGAATCCTTCAACTAATCCACTTCGCCTTTCTCGATAGCTGAGAATCAAGTATACTTAATACACTTTGCAATGTATGGTATCTTCTTCTTTCATCAAGCAAGTCATCGATAAATGTTCAAGAGAATGAATCTCGATGTCAAATCTTAGTTCAACTCTTTCACAAATGGCAATGCTTGTTAAGGATCGTGACACTTAGAACTTTTGTGCTACTTAGAATCAAGAGCTTTGGTCGCAATGTAAAGCTTCGACGGTAAGTAGTGTGCTTGAGAGCTTGTGAGAGTATTCAATGTGAGTTCGTTGTTCTAAGGTGTGTTCTCAAGCGCCTAAGTGTTTGATATTTATAGATGAATTTGAGTGCCGCTTGAATAGTATCCGCAGCTTAAATCAAATTCAAACTATTGATATCCGAGTATAGATCTGGTATGTTTGTCTTCTTCTTCGGTTACTGCTTTTGTTCGTACATTTCGTCTCGCATTCAATGCATTGTACTATACTTTGTCCTCAGAGTGCCAACGAACTATGCATTATATCATAGATCTTATACTATCGTAGTTCTCTCGATGCTTTAACGCATTTCTTCCAAAGATTATCACAACTCCGTATACCACTTGTTGAACCAACTTGTTATAATATATTTCTTTCGTAAACATAGTTTATGTCCAAGGTATCGAGTGTAGATATCTGTAAGCACTTTCCTCGCTTCGTAAACCTTTATTTCTCGATATCTTTGCAATACTGCTTATTTAAAAATGCTTGTGTCTTTGAGATATCCGGTCATAGGTATCCGAAAATCCTTGTCTTCAAGAATCTTGTGCGCCTTCAACTCTTCAAACTGCTGAATTTTTCCTCATTGGATGCCTTCTTCTTGGTCTTCTTTAGAGGAATAAAATTACATTCAGAGACCTAACATCCTATACAAGATTTTCTAGACTATCATACTTAGCGAGTTTCCTCTTTACGTTGTTCAAGTGAACCAAGAGTACTAACCACCTTTCCTGGCTAAGATAAGTCATTAGGTTCGATCAAAATCTAAACAGATATTCCTAATGTAATATTTCACCAAATGGGTGGAAGCAGGTCGTGCGACTATCACGGAAAAGTCAGACGGACCTTCATTTGAAAACATCATTTGTCGCTTTCGCTTACCAAGAATTCTTGTCTGGATAATGGCGCCAATTTTCGTGCAATAAACTCAAGGAATGGTCGGTTCTTTCAAGATTGAGCAACGCTTACATCCGCTTGATATCCATGTGCCAATGGACAAGTTGAGTCCACAAACAAAATGATTGTTAAGATCTTGGAAAAGCGCTAAGGACTTCTCAGAGAGTCATGGATGACCTAGATGGCATACGTGGGCTCATCGCACCACCGCGGACTGCAACTAGAGAAACCCCATTTGCCCCGGTTCTATGGCTCCTAAGGCCATACCAAATGAAATTGCAATTGAAACGATGAGGGTCCAAGAGTTCATGATTCCGTCAATCAGGAAGCTTGGATCTATGATCTAGATATGTTAGCACAGAAGAAGACCGAAGCATTGGCCAAAATCTGCAGATATCAAGCAACTGCAGCCCGGGCCTGCAACAAAAATATTCAAGCAAAAGATTTACAGGTTGGAGACCTGGTGCTCCGCAGAGCTGATATCTTAAGCAAGGTAGGGAAGCTTGAGCCAAAGTGGGAAGAACCTTACAAGATTGTCAAAAGTAGAGTGAACTAAGTTATGAATTAGAGGATAACCAGTGACACCCACTCAAGCTGCATTGGAATGCCAAAACCTTCAAAAGTTCTATGCTTAGGATATGTCACACGGACCTTGCGCTCATTCGATATTTTAGGATTAAAATTGTTTGTTACGCAGAACTCCGTCAGTTCTGTTTTTGTTATTCTTTTGTCATTGGATTTACGACCCACAGGTTGTAATTGAATTTTCATCAAATCAATACAACTTTTATTTTTCAATTCATAAATCTGAAAACTCAGATTCGCATAAATGGAAAAGCAAGCAATCTTATTCATACACGGAAAAAGGCAGCCATAATACTATCTTTACAGTTTACAATCTCGGATCTTTGCAAGATCTACAGATACAATGCTTAAGGGTAACAAAGAGTCTCCACAAACTTGTCATCTTCTCCCGGGATTATTCCTCCATCTGGAAAGCTTTTTCCATGTCAATCTGTGACCATAACTCTCGTGGACACCAAGAGCCAGATCTACCTGCACATTGAAAAACGGTTAGGCATGGCAGGATTTTTTATGATGTCATCGTACCTTGGTGTACTCGTACGGATCCCGTGTTTGGGAAGTACAGAGTCCCAACGGACAATGGTATTTGGCAGTCGAAATGAATAGATTTCTGCCTAACCGTCTTTAGAGACCCTAACTCTCTCAGGATCGAGGGATTTCTACCGATTCAAGAGAGATTTGAGCCACTAAAGTAGGATTGGAAGAAAGGAGAAGGGATTTAGCTTGGTTTTGGTGCTTTCTTTCGAGCAGCCTATCGTTCAAGATCCCCACCTTTCCTGGATTTAGGGTTTGCACCAAACTAGGAAAGGATGGGAGTATTGAAAGGCAAGCAAGTCAAAACTATAGAGATAGAAGAAGAGGGAGAATCTGAGATCATTTTGTACGGTTTCTATACTTGGCTCGTACCTTTTTATAGAAAGCTCCGACCAATCATTGCCCGCCACGTATTAAGTTCGGTGCAACCGATGGGCCTGGATCATTCGTTTGGGCTAGTTAAGTGGATAGTCACTTTGGTTAGCCCATTGATGGTCTCATTAAGCCCATGAATGGAAGCTTTACAGATCTCGAAAAGGGATTGTCCAAGTAGATCCTTGAACGGGTAGGCGTCACCAGCAATGGTCCGCCAAAGTCCGAGCAATCATGAGACGGAAACTCATCATGACCAAATTTATAAAAAGGGCACTCGAAGCCCATACTATAAGTAGATTAGACGACACATCTATTATGTCCGACATCCTACTAGTTCTAATCAATCATCATCGGATTACACCGATGAAGAGAAATGTTGAATTACCTCGGATCAGACAAAGATCAAATCCCTATCTTCGGACAGAGGATCCTTCAAAGATATCTGCTTGTTTGAATCCAAGCACGGATCTTACACATCGATCAGATATGGCCTACCCGCCAACAGCTCCTCAGGAAGGAAAAGCTCTTACCGGGTAGATCACGCATACGACTGGTGGGATCGCCCGTCAGAACACTTCCTAAAAGGTCCACACTTCCTATCGACAAATCCCAAATAATCCATCCCTCTAGACCCACGCCACTCTCCAACTAAAAACAATACATATACTGATTTGAGAGTGGACGGGAGTCTCGAGGGGAAGACTGTTCGAGAAGCCATATCCTTAATAAGACAATTGGAATCAATTGGCTGGTTTGACGATCCCAGATGCATCCGAGTATAAGAAAGATTATATGTCATCAATACACTTGTGAATCTAGATATTTATAGAATGGATGAACCAATCTGTTGTCGAACGCTAAAAGATTGATGTCGATTTATGGGCTTGGGCTACCTGCTGGGTCTAACAAAGATTTGTTGGTCCAGATCACGCAAAGTAAAAGACTAGAGGGGGTGAATAGTCTTTTAAAACTTTTGTCGATAAAAACTATTTCTCAGATATCTGTGTAGATATCTGATACTTAGATTCAGAGCGTGGAAGACTTAAGATAGATAAGTGCAGAAACAGTTAAAGTGTGTGGGTGTGTTGCTAAAATGTAAGTACAGAAAAGTAAATAACACAGCAAGTATAGTGGTATCTGGAGGTGGCGTAATCCTCCAACTAATCCACTTCGGTCTTCCAAAGACCTAGAATTCACTAGAATAGATAATTGAGGTCACCTTACAAAAATCCTATTCTAAGATTCCTTAAACAAATGGTTCCCAACCAAATGTTTCCCGGCTTTCACAGCCAAGTACTTCATGTACTCAGAAACCTTTTTGAGCTATTCCCTAGCTTCCCAAGCTAAGTACTTCCTGTGCTCAATAACCTTGGAGTTATTCCTTAGTTTCTCAAACTAAGTACTTCCTGTACTCCACGCCAGTGATGGTGTTGGTTTTGGTTTGAGTTGTCAGATGAGCTTCTTTAATAACTTTTCAGTTAATCAGATAGCTCTGTGAATCAAGTATACTTAATACACTTTGAAATGTATGGTATCTTGTTCTTTTTACTAACCCAAGTCTATGATAATTGTTCAAGAATGAATCTCAGATACTTGATCTTTCGATTCAACTCTTTCACAAATAGCAGTGCTTGTTTAGGATCAGGACACTTAGAACTTTAGTACTACTTAAGATCAGGAGCTTTGGTCGCAACAGAAAGCTTCGAGGATAAGTAGTTTGCTTGAGAGAATGTGTTCGTGTAAATGGTGTTCAGTAAGTTCTGTGTATCTAAGGTTCAACGTCTCTTCTCAAGCAGTCTAAGTGTTGATATTTATAGATGAATTTGAATGCCGTTGAATAGTATCCGCAGTTTAAATCAAATTCAAAGTATTGATATCTCGTATAGTAATCAGAGGTGTTTGTCTTCTTCGTAAGGTACCGCTGCTTTTGTTCGTATATCTATGTCCGTGCATTAAATGCATTGTACTATACTTTTGTCCTCAGAGTGCCAACGAATTATGCTTTGTATCGTAGACTTAACTTTATCGCTTTTCTCGAGTTTTAGCACGCCCTTACCTTTAACTTCGATACCACTTTTATTGAAACAACTTTGTTTGCAATATATATTTCTTTATCGAAATGTGGTTTAAAGCTCAAGGTATCCGAGTGTAGATATCTGTGAACACTTTCCTTGTTTTCCGATGGACCTTCGACTTCTCAGATATCTCTTGTGACATGATTTGTTTAGCAATCATTCACGTCTTCAAGAAATCTGGCCAAGGTATCTGCAAAACTATTTTAGTAATCTTTTGCAGTTTCTTCAAATCTTCAATGTCGTTAACTTGTTCTGCTTGGATGTCTTCTTCGGTCTTCTTCATAAAATAAAATTACATTTTGAGACCTAACATCCTATACAAGATTAGCTAGACTATCATACTTAGGGTTTCCTCTTTACAATGTTCAAGTGAACCAAGAGTACTAATCACCTTTCTGAGACTAAGATAAGTCATCATGTTGCTGATCAAAATCTAAACAGATATTTCTAACAAAATATCTAACAAATTTCCTAACAAATTTCCCCCTTTTTGATCAGTCAACGATGACTATCTGACCTATTACAAATATGGATGAGTGAACAATCCAACACTTAATCATTTCTTAATATTTTTCAATTCATTCAATTAAGTGCAGAAAGTAAACATCAACCAAATCACAAGGTGTGATCTTTGCTGACAAGTTATCTTTTATAGAATACTATATGAGAGTAAGTTCTTCGATAAGTTACAAAGAAAGATTACGATAACTTCAATACATAAAACAAGTTTAGCTACCAAAGAAAATACAAAAAAAAAATAGTAAATTTGGACAACAGGAGTAGCCAAGCTCCAAGTAAACATCCTAATAGACTAGTCTTCGTCTTCAACTCTTCAAGTCTTCAACAGTAGTTCTATGGATCAGTCTGCAAATTTCCTATCTCCAAACCTTTTGATGTCATCAGAATAATCATAGAGAAGTGTTCTGACGAGCATCTCAAAGGTCTCCGCAAATCCACGCACCTCTTTGTAGGTTTTGGTAGGATTTTTCTTGACAAAATGTTTGACCCACAGATACTTTCCCCACTTCCAGGCATGCTCTATTCTGATATCTGAAAGCTTGAAGTATTCGTAGATAATCCTCAGATATCTGATGTCACCCTTGTATTGATCTTCAGTTAGATAGAACGACTTATAGGGTTCCACAGCAAGTCTTTCTCTTGTGCCTGTTCTTGTGATATTCAGAATTCTGTGCACATCATCTGGCTTTCCATATGGACATTCATCAGAGAGGTCCTTTCTCATGGCTTCAGTTCTCTTGACAACTTCAAAATCCAACCAGGCTTTAATGTGATTGGTGTTGATCAAGGTTGGCTTATCTTTTCTCCATGCCATAAGTTGTTTATGGATTGGTTCTGGAAATCTTGAATTTACCAGTAGATGCTTAAGTTCTAGTATCCAATATCCATTTTTCTGATTGATGCACCTGTAGACAGAGGAATCATTGTCATTTTTCACAAACTCTATTTTGGCTTCTTCTGGCCTGAGTGGAAGTTGACTTTGTCTTTGCTCGCCTCACTGCTCCTTCTCGCTTGAATTCTCTTTGGGGTTGTTGCTTAAAGAACCACCGGATAGACTTGGTATTTGCAGAGGGTGTTTTAGCGCTAGGGCTTTGCGCCTATGGGCTGCTTAGGCTTTCAATTTTCCTTTTCGTGAAGAGGAGCTTCATCTTTATCGCTTCTCATCATCATCAAGATTAAATCTTGTGAGAGTTTTACGCCTTCTTCATTGCCCAAGGACTTGATTTGGCCTTCTTCTTTTCTTCGTAAGATTCATTAATCCCTTTAACTCGCCTTCTCCTCGAGCCTCGGTACTTTGGAGGTTTCGTGCTACGGCCCTTGTTATTATTGTAGTTCCTTCAGTAGGTTTTTGGGAAGCAGCTACTATTTGCAAAGCAGCTTGGCTTGAGGAGGGTTCATTGATTCTGAGTGGTGGCTGGGAAGTTTTCATGTTTCTTCTTCCTCTCTGAGCCGCACCAGCTCCAGATTTCTTCTTATTTTCTTCTCCTTCTTCACATTCCCCGACTTTGAGGTCCAGATTTGTACACTCTTTCCCTTAGTCATTGTCTGACTCACCTCATAAAAGAATCGAGAGAGAGTCAAAATGCCCTTGTAAATAATTGTAGCAAAGGACCAACTTCAAGTTCGGCTTTGAGCTCCTAATTTTGCTTGATAAGTCCATTGTCCTTATCGTGAGCTCGCCAATGGGCCTAGGATGGCATCCGCTTCAAAGAAGTAACTTGCCTCTTGGAAAGCTTTTTCACTAAAGACGATCATCGCCCTTATCATTCCTGATCTTTCCGAGCAATGACTATGCTAGTTGTTCTCTCGAGTGATGAGCTCTGAACTTTTTCATTTCGAGGGGATGAGGCAATTACTTCCTTGTTCGTGAAGACAACTCCTTTTCGTATGAGCCAAGATTGTATATGTTCATGTATTCATGGGAGTGGACATTTGGCAGTTTGCTGAAAGTTTTAGGAGCAATCAGTTTCCTTTTCAAGTGTGAAACAGTTAGATGTTCATTGCGATGTTCTGCCAAAGTCTTGTCTTCTTCATCATCTGAGTAATCAAATTTAGTGATCTTCATCCTCTTCGACATTCTCATCGATTGTGTCGAGTCCAAAGAACCATCTCGTAGATTGGTTTCTCCTCCCTTTTGGGAGGAGGATGGTACTTCTTTGAAGATGATGCGCTTTAGCATCATGCTTAATTTCAGATACTTCTTCAGTATCGAGTTCTTTGGTGATGGCATTTACAGCATCATGTAGCTCTTTAACCTCAGAGTAAGCAATCATCTCTTGCAGATATTGATCTTGTAGTTGGTCAAGCTTGTCTCTCGGATTTAGCTATCCGTCTTCCAGCTTGAAGATGGAGTCGTTGTTCTTCTTCCAACAGCTTGTCCGAGTTGAAAGCGCCTCGATCGAGTATTCAACAATTTCGAGCGATTTCCTCGTAATCCTCAACTTCTTGTTCAAGAATAACCTTTGTTGGGAAGATGGACGAGTCGACTTTTGAGGAGATGGAGACGGAGATTTCTCGCTTTCCTCTCGCTTTGCTTTTCAAAGCTTGAGGCATGATTTCTCCGTGAAATTCCTCCGGTCCAGGGGGCATCATCATCATCCTTTTGTCGTGTCATCCTTTTGTTGATGGTCGCTGGAGGTTCATCAAGTCGTTGCTTATCTCTTCCTCCTCATCATCTTCAGATACAAGATTGATCACTTCGTGGATAGTGATCTTCCGCCCATTAACCTCTTCTTGTTCGTAAGGTATAAATTGCGTAGTTTGGGGCGTAATCGGCTTGAATGCCATCCGTAATCTTGTCGACCATCCGCCTGCTCAAAGGCTTGTATCAAATCAGGCGCCACTTCTCGGAGAAATTCTTATGCAATAGAGTCGCGAATCGTGTTCTGCTCGTAGGAACATTGCATGGATATACGCCTCCAAGTCAAGAGCTCGTGCTCGTCTGGTTGATCTGTGATTCTCAATATTTCGTAGAGATCGTAACACCTTAACCTTTGCCATTTCTTGAAGCATTGAATATGCTTAAGGTGGTTTGAGCTTTGAAGAAGGGAAGTAGTCCTTTTCTCATCGGGAGCCCGCTTGCACTCGCTTCGAGCTCGAAAGAAAGAGTTTTGAGTGAGCTTCAAAACTTTTGTAGATATCTCGAGTAGAAGTGTAGTTTAGTTTCGAGTTACCGAGTAAGTACTTCAGCACAGAGATTTGTGCATCGAGACAATTGGTGTCTCAGATATCTTATTGTGAGGTGGAGACTTGGAAGTCTGGTCCTCATCAACCTTTCTTTCTTGAACCTGAGAATTAAGATTAATACAATACTTAGGAAATTATTTGAAAGAATTTGTGCAAAAATGCTTTAATGAGTTCTGAGTTTTGGAATTACTTCCTCAATAGGAAGCTCAGAGTCATTTTTTTCTCAGAAACTTTCTCAGTTTCTGGTATTCTTTCATGTGATGTTGCCTTGGGAGCTTCATCAATTTCCATTGATGCAGGGGATGTCGCAACTTTTTCCCTTTGCATCTCTACTTCTGAATGAGCCTGTAAGTAGAAAATATTGAATATTTTAGAAGAAGTTTAAGATAACCCATGATGAAGAATACTTATCACCGATTTTTCATGTACCTTCATGCTAGAAGGCTCAATGATGTGTTCTTCATAAACCTTGTCGGTCTCTGGGTTCGTCTCTGGCATTTCTGCCTTATCTTCCTCTTTCTCAGTTGGAGCATGTTAGAAACATTTACTTTAAATGATTAAGCACATAGACAAATGACTGAAAAGTGTTATCTCAAGAATTAATTATCACCTGTGGTACAGGCTCAGATTTCTTAAGAGGCGAGGTCAGTAACCTCCTTCTCAGCTTCGAGGCAAGCTTTTCCCTGCTCTCGTGTTTCTAACTCAAATTTATAACAAAGAATTTTTATATAAGTAACAATATATACAAGCATAAATTTTTCACAAGGTAGAGTTAAACCATTCACCACCGAACATTGTCAGTCGATTGGTCTCTCGAATTTGTGACCCTTTTATACTTTGGTCTTCTTGTTCCAAAGATGCCTTCTTTGTTTGAAGTTTTAGGTACTTCACACCTTTCCCGAGTGTGCAAATCTGCTTCCTCGTTGATCATACCGAGTGGATGTCTCGCTTGATCCTCTTGTCGAGTCGGGGAACCCGCTTTTGCAGGATTTTCTTCACTTGTTGTAATGTTGGTAATTTGAAATGGAGTTCATTTACCATTTCATCAACCACTAGTGGTTGTTGTGGTTGTTGTGGTTGTTGTGTTTGTGGTTGTTGTGGTTGTCCGGAAGCGTAAGATCGGTCAAGAGAGTGTTCTTCCGCATTTTTAGATGTGGCATTTTCATCAAGATTCGCCAAAGACTAAATTACCACTCATCGTATTTCTTGAAGTTGTGCGTAAGAAACGCTCCTCGATGATGTGTTTGCACCAACCTTTGCTATAGTGCTTGTTCAAGAACTCGAGGTGTAGGTTCTTCTTCGAAACCTTATCACCGCCATCACATAAAGAACCTTAGCCCTCTTTGTTCTTTCTAGGACTTGAGAGACTAGTTCATCATCTTCATCGCCGAGCTCTCATCAAGATTGGGAACCGATTGTCCATTACTCCTGATTTCGCAGATGGGCTCGTGCTTTTCAATTGCTTTGGCAAAGATTAATAAGTTCATCGAAGGCATTCTCGCATTAGTCGCAACATTTCGAAAGCACTTTCTCTTGCTTAGTCTACTTGTTCAAGAGTTGATGACTTTTGCAAAGATTGATGAGTTGATCCGCTTTATCACCATCGGCAAGGCTTGCAGATATCCGAGAATCGACAACCTCAATGGGCGTGTCTTCCGATTTGCTGCCAGACTTCTTTCTTGAAGTTCGGGCTTCGTTGCAACCTTTTCTTCAGATACCTTTTCGACTTTCGCTTAGAACCTTTATGAGACCCAAGAACCTTTTTCATCGGCTTGTATACTCATATTTGTAGAGTAGGTTATCGCTATTTCAAATTGCCTCCGAGCTCAATGCCAAGCTTCTCCAAAGAAGTAGCATATCTTCGCACTATAGCTCATCGTGGCCTTCGCTCAGCTAGTCCTTTGGCAATCTTAGGCTCAAGCCTCAATCTTCTTCACAAACTTCATGAAGGCGCATTTTCCCGCTTAAAAGGGTTTTCCAAATTTTGTCTTGTTGATTCAAGAAGAACATCATGATCCATCGTTTCGCTTATCCGTCAAGACCTCCTTGTAGACCATCAAAGCATCCGTGAAGAATGCAAGCCAATACATCCCAATGAACCATCGATGTCCGGTTCGGATGTCGCAAGCTTGAACTCAAGGTGTATCCGATTTTCAAGATCACACACGCCACTGCATAATTGTTTAACACCTTCAAGGAGATCATCATCCTTGGTGTTTATTTCAAAATCTTTCCAAGATTTTGAAACTCAAACAATCGACAAAAGTTGTTAAGTCCGTATGATTTCCTTTCCTCGATCGAGGTTTTGACAGACACTATTGCAAAGGCTCTTCGTAAACACAGAAATTATCTTGAGTTGTTGTAGAATTCCAACACATCGAGTGATGAAATTCCACTGGCAGCGTATAGAAAACCCTCGATTTGTGCCTTTTCAAGCATGTCAAGAATCGCCTTTCGGCTCGTTCTCTATCATACCGTGAGGTATTCCTTAACCATGGCACCACCCCAAATCATTCTGTGATTTGAAGTCCAATGGTCGATTAAAATCTCCTACCATGGGTTGTTCACAATAACCAACTCGTGCTTGCTTTTCAAAGAAGACAAATTCTTTGGGGCAACCGACAAATACATACAAATTCCCTACCAAAGGAGGATTGAGATTGTGGAAGAATTCTTTGGCCATCTCTTTATATAGTGTAGGAATTTGGATTGGTGTTTGAAAGAGATTTGACTCAAGAATTTTGCGTAAAAACTTAATCTTGATTTGCAGAGATTGTAGAAGGTTTGCAGAGAATCAAGAGAAGGTTTTGCTATTTTGTAAGTCGGAATTTTGGATTAGGCGAAAGTGATTTCTTTTGCCAAAATCCTATATATATAGCAATAGAATCTCAACCGACAAATACATACAAATTGATTTTGTGTACGATTCGTGATTTGGTAAGCGTGAGCAAAAGCTAGTTCGGCATTAAATGCAAAGTGGGCTTTGTCGGAATTTTTACAAATTCACTATTTATCGTGGAATTAATTTCCACCAGATAGATCCAACGCTTAATTTCATCAAGGGTCACCATTGCTTCTTCAAAGAATAATCACAATCAACAAGTTTAATTGTGCCCATTTAATGAATTTTGGCTATTAGCTATCTCAATCACGCTTTTGTATGACCAAGAACACCGCTTGCATCGAATCTGCCTTATACTTAGGATTTTTCCAAGTTTTTCATCAAGATAGAAATAATGCGAATTTCAAGATAGTAGTCGATCGCAGATAGTTGTACTATTCTCCTTTGTGTTCTGCTTATAGAGTGATTCAGTATATCCGAGTTCCCGCCTCGTAGATCTTGTCGCCTTTTTTTGCTCTTAGCCTTTTCGACTTATGGATACCCCTTCCATTTCTTTTCTTCTCTCGATGCCCGCTCCAGATACCTTCTCCGGATGCCTGCTCCACTACCTCTTCTCCGGATGCCCGCTCTGCATTCTCGAACTTTTTCAATTCATCGGTAGTTCCATTAGTCCAAGACTATGTCTTAAGGCTAAGAATCTACTTTCTTGTAGTGGCTTAGTGAAGATATCCGCAAGTTGGTCTTCAGTACAATCTTGAGTATCTCTATATCGCCTTTTCAACATGGCCTCGATGAAGTGATGTCTAACATCAATATGCTTTGTTCTCGCATGAAATTTAGGATTCTGTAATTGCAATAGCACTTGTGTTGTCACAAATGGGAGTTTTCTTCATCGAGTCCATAGTCTTTAAGTTGTTGTTGTATCCACGTAATTTGTGTTGCACAACAACCAAAGAATATATTCAAATTTCTATGGTAGAAGTTGCAATTGAGTTTTGCTTCTTGCTAAACCACGAGATAAGTCTAGTACCCGTAAACGACAAGTTCCCGAGGTGCTTTTCCTATCAAGCGTTGATTCAAAGATAATCATTCGAGTACCCAAATAAACTCAATCCGCTTTTAGGATACCACAATCCTACATCTATCAGATTTTTACATACCTTAATATTTTCATAGCAATGTTGTAGTGTGTTTGCATCGGATTTGTCTGAAATCTAGCACACACTCCAACGGCGCATTGAATATCAGGTCTACTTGCAGTGAGGTAAAGTAGTGAACCTATCAATTTCCTATACTTATGTTATTCAACACTCTTATCTGATTCAGTATAGGTCATTTTGGTTCCAATGCTCATAGGTATCTTAGCATTCTTTTCAGAAAGCTTAAGATTGAATTTTGTGAGCATATCTTTTGCATACTTTGTTTGACTAATGAATATTCCATCATTGAGTTGCTTGACTTGCAATCATAGAAAATAATTCATTTATCCCATCATGCTCATCTCAAACTTACTTTTCATGAGATTTGCAAAGTCATTACAAAGTTGCTTGTCCTTAGATCCAAATATGATGTCATCAACATATACTTGAACTAAGAGTAGTTTCCCATCATGATTTAAGGTAAATAAAGTTTTATCAACTTCACCTTTCTTGAAACCACTTTCCAGAAGGTATTTGGCCAAAGTGTCATACCATGCTCTTGGAGCCTGTTTCAGTCCATACAGAGCTTTCTGTAGTTTATAGACCATTCTACTTTCTGAGGAAACTTCAAAGCCAGGTGGTTGCTCAACATAAACTTCTTCTGCAAGTTCACCGTTCAAGAATGCACTTTTGACATCCATCTGATAAACTTTAAAATCTTTATGAGCTGCAAAGTCTAGAAAGAGTCTTATTGCATCCAACTGCAACTGCATATGACTCATCAAAATCTAAGCCTTCAGTCTGGGTAAATCCCTTGGCAACCAATCTTGCTTTGTTTCTGGTTATTTCACCAGATTCATTCATTTTGTTTTTGAAAACCCATTTAGTTCCAATCACAGATATTCCTTCCACAAATGGAACTAGTTTCCAGACTTTGTTTCTCTCAAATTGATCCAACTCTTCTTGCATTGCAGAGATCCGCCTTTGGTCTCCTAATGCTTCTTCTATATTTTTAGGTTCAATATTTGAGATGAAACATCCAAAGAGAGAATTAGCATTTTCAGCTATTGCTCTCCTAGTCCTAACACCTTGATTAATTGGTCCAATCACATCTTTTGCAGGATGATCCTTGATCCATCTCATCATAGGTTTAGTGCTAGTAGGATCAATATCCAAATGATTTGAATGTGAATCACTGGGATTTTGATTTGATACTTTTTCAGTATCTAAGACATTTTGCTCCTCAGAAGGACAATTAATGTCTGACACTTGTTCAGTGTTTGAGCTATCTGGAACATGTCTTTCAGAGAGATTATTTCCAGAGATAGCTTCATGATGAATATCTTCAGTTTCCATTTCTGGAAGTTTCATAGGAAATTCTTCATCATGTTTGTGAGTCATCCGTTGTTACTAGGCATATCAAGCTTTTCACGCCGTAGAGTCATCCTCACTTTCCATAATGATGTTTCTCCTTTATGAGGATTCTTCTTCAGAATCCCTCAACATTAGTTCTTTGAACCTTCTTGAGAGTTCATCATTAGGAGGTGTTTTCTTACTTCCTTCATAGAATACAACATGAACTGATTCTTCAATTTTCTTTGTTCTTTTGTTGTGAATTCTGTAGGCTTTGCTATTCGTGGAATAACCAAGAAATACACCTTCATCTGCCTTTGGTTGAAATGTTCTCAGATAATCTTTTCCATTGTTTAGAACAAAACATCTACAACCAAATACTCTCAGATGTTTGATATTAGGGGGTCTACCAACCAAGATTTCATAAGGGTCTCATTATGGTGTTTGTTTATCAAACATCTGCTCGAGTGTAGTAGTCAGGTTTACAGCCTTCAACCCAATAAACTTCACTTATTTCAAAGGTCGCCTAGCATCGCCCTTGTAGCTTCTTTAAGGGTTCTGCTTTTCCTTCGCAACACCATTTTGTTGAGGTGTTCTTACAGAGGAAAGTTGGTGTTGTATACCTTGCAGTACAAACTCCTTTATGTAATCGGGTTGACAAACTCAAGATCATGGTCTGCTCGATTGCAGATACCTTGTCATTTTTCATGACTTCAAGCTTTTTCAAAGAAGTTTGGTATCTCCACCGCATCGATTTGTGTTTCGTAAAGACAACCCTAGTGAATCTTGAGAAGTCATCTACAACAACTGCATTATATTTCTTTCCGCATAACTAGTTACATGATTCAAAAAGATCCATATGTAGTAGCAGTATGGTCTAACACTAGAGTGTCTAGTTTCGACTTGAAAGAGATTTTGATTGTTTCCATCCGACATGCGTAATGTATACCATCCTTTTGAAAGATTTTTGGGAAGGCCAACCACTAACTCTTTCTTAGCAAGTCTGCTCGTAGTATTGAAGTTCAAGTGACTCATTCTTTGTGCCATAACCAAAGGTTTTCCTCAGACCAGATTGACTCACCATGAGACATTCTTCTTGTAAGGTATGCCCAATCGGCAACATAAAGATCGCTTTTCCGCCGAAAGCAACCAAGACTGCCCGCTTGACTCATTGTCAATTAGTTTTGATTTTGCTTTGAATTTTACAAGAAACCTTTGTCCGCAAACCTGCTCATGCTAAATACATTATATTTCAAATCCTTAACATGTAATACGCCGTGATTGTTAATGTTCTAATTTGACGCTACAAATCCTGAGAGGGATTTAATTCTCCTCCAAAGAAATATGATATCCGGTCCCGTGTTGCAAGCTTTGTAATCCACTGTGATTTGCTTGCCTCCCCGTCATGTGCTTTCCGTGATCCACTATCGAATAGCCATTGTGCTTTAGTCCAGAAGCATTCCACACAACAGAAATAGGAGATTAGGTTCTCAATTTAATTGAACTATCAGACTAAACAATCTTCCAAGAGGAATCCATTTTGAATGAATTTCCTCGAACATTCTTTTGTCCGATAGAACATAAGGAGGAATTCTAATTGAATGATTATCATTATTAAGAATTATTTTCTTCCTTCGTGTTCCTAGGTGCTCCATTTGGTGCTTTCAGACACTGTCAGTTTCGAGTTTGCTTTTCAGCAAACATAGCTTTCCTTGCCAGATTTCTTCTAGCCCTGGCATTCAGATTTTCAGTGGCTTGATTCAACTTCCACTTCTGATAATTGCTTTGAGCAATTCTAGCCTTTAGCCATCGTTCTTGCCCTGCTTGTATTCATGATCAAGTTGTTTCGATGCCTTTATAGCCAATACCATTTCGAGCACTTGAAGCTATCTCGAGATCTTTTCTCGCAGCTTTGCTAGTCTCTCGTTGGTCCAATTTCTTTCCAAAAGTGACATGGGAGAATTTGCCGCCCGCAATTCTACCCTTTTGAGAGACATAAGATCGCTGGTGTTTACACTTTTCGGTTGTGTTTCTTTTAGAGACGTGCTCCAACAGCTTTGTTTTTTGACTTGTTTTTCCCACAAAGGTTTAGTCGAATCGCCTTTCCTTTGTCAACAATCTTCATCTTCGAATCGATACTATAGATTGGGGAACCATCTTTGAGTACTTACAAATGTTCTTCTTTCCTCACTCTTATTCAGAGTGATAGAACAATCATTCTGTATTCAAATTTCAAGTCCTTTCTTTTTCAAGGATCTCTTAAGATTGTACTTCAAGAAGAGTGTCACTAGCTTTGCATAAGATTGAAAAGATAATTCTTTCTTTTCGAAGTTCCTTGTTCTCGTAAAGAAGATCTTCATATTTCTTTCGTAATTCAGCCATCGCTTCTTTATGTGACTTTTCGGCCTCGTATATCCGAGCTTTGAGAAATTCATTTGCAGATCCTTTTTCTCGATATCTTAACTAATTGAGAATTTTCCTTTGCAAGAGAATTCTTTTCTTCTTCAAGATTTTCATTTAGCTCGGATCATTACAAATTCTCTTTCATAGATGTCAAGTTCTTTCCGAGATTTTCTAGATCTTTATTTCTTCTTCATCACTTTCATAAGTATAACAAGAAGTATGTGTTACCTCATCACCATAAGATGATTTCTATGTTAGAGATGTCCTGACCACAATTTCAAAGAACTCCACACATTTCATTCTTCTCGAGGTCAAGTCGATTATATCATGAGTAACTCCACATAATTCGTGATGGTAAGGTCGAGTCATCTAAATTGTCATCTTTAATCATTCTCAACGCCTAGAGCATCTAGTCGAGTTTGGATTTTCTTTCTTTCTTCAGTTAATAAAGCTTTCTGGCTTCTTCTGAAGATTCTTCTATCTTTCTTGTCACCTGTCCTTAGTTTGTTGAAGGCAGGACAATCCTTCTTGAAGTGACCAGGTTTCTGACAACAGAAACAGATATCGTTTCCAATTTCTACTTCCTCAGTACAAGATTCTTTCTCGAAATGGCTTGTTCAAATAGCTTTGCATATTTTTGTATCGGTGATAGTTTGAGCCTAGATGCTTTTTCACTTTCTTCGCTTTTCTTCTCAATTTCTCGACATATTTGCTCATTTGCTTTGCAGCAAGAGCATCCTTAGTCTCTTCCATGCTTTTCTTCTTTTCAGAACTTCCTTGAGCAACTAGAGCAATATTCTGCAACTTTTCAGTTGTTTGTTCTCTTTGTGTTGTCTCATAATCAACCGTAGCAAGATGTGAGAAGAGTTCCATCGAGTGATATTCGCATTCCTCGTTAAAATAAAAGAATTTAGTATGCTCCCAGTGGTTAAGACTTCACAATAGTCTTAATCTTTTCGACCGGGAGTATCTGCTTTCCCAAGTGCTGCCATATCACTCATGAGAGTGGTAAATCAAATCAAGTTCTTCCAGAGTTTCAAGGTCCTTGTTTGAAATTTTGAAATTTCAACTTGAGAACTTCAACTTGTTTTCTTTGGTTTTCTCCGCACAGATTTCTTCAATCACTTGCTGTGCAACTTCGCCATTTTAGCACCCCACGCTTACATCGTATGTGCTCGTGTGTTGATCCGATGATGATATTATTTAGCTTGACCATCCAGACGATTTCTCTTGGCATCTTCCGGATGTCCGAGTTCTCTGGCTTTGGTTCAAATAACTCGACTAGTAGATCTCCCACTTGTCGACGATCGCTTGTGAAGATCCTTTGCTTTGATCTCTGCCTCTACCATTAAACCTCCATGACTTGTTGAAGTTGTTGAATGACTATTGGGCCATTCTTTATCACTTCGATCATTTCGTCACTTATGGCTTCAAGGTGGAGCATCATGTTATTTTTCCATTTCTCGTAGTTCTCTGGTTTGAGAACGGGTGCATCACTCAGAGACATTCCTGCACACTTACCACACAAATTAAATAGTCCTCGAAAATGGACAAAGTTCCTTCACCTATCTGCGGATCTAGGTTCATACCAGAAGCCTTGTGAAACTCCTCCTAAGATACCAATTGTTGATCCAGATAACGGCAAAGTAAAAGACTAGAGGGGGGTGAATAGTCTTTTAAAACTTTTGTCGATAAAACTATTTCTCGAGATATCCGTAGATATCCGATACTTAGATTCAGAGCGGAAGACTTAAGATAGATAAGTGTAAATGCTTAAAGTGTGTGTGTGTGTTGCTGAAATGTAAGTACAGAAAAGTAAATAACACAGCAAGTATAGTGGTATCTGGAGGTGGCGTAATCCCCCAACTAATCCACTTCGGTCTTCCAAAGACCTAGAATTCACTAGAATAGATAATTGAGGTCACCTTACAAAAATCCTATTCTAAGATTCCTTAAACAAATGGTACCAAATGTTCCCCCTGAGTTGTTCCCCGGCTTTCACAGCCAAGTACTTCATGTACTCAGAAAACTATTTGAGCTATTCCCTAGCTTCCCAAGCTAAGTACTTCCTGTGCTCAATAACCTTGGAGTTATTCCTTAGTTTCTCAAACTAAGTACTTCCTGTACTCCACGCCAATGATGGTGTTGGTTTTGGTTTGAGTTGTCAGATGAGCTCCTTTAATAACTTTTCGCTAATCGATAGCTCGTGAATCAAGTATACTTAATACACTTTGCAATGTATGGTATCTTGTTCTTTTACTAACCCAAGATATGATAATTGTTCAAGAGAATGAATCTTTATACTTGATCTTTCGATTCAACTCTTTCACAAATAGCAGTGCTTGTTTAGGATCAGGACACTTAGAACTTTAGTACTACTTAAGATCAGGAGCTTTGGTCGCAACAGAAAGCTTTGAGGATAAGTAGTTTGCTTGAGAGAATATGTTCGTGTAAATGGTGTTCAGTAAGTTCTGTGTATCTAAGGTTCAGCGTCTCTTCTCAAGCAGTCTAAGTGTTGATATTTATAGATGAATTTGAATGCCGTTGAATAGTATCCGTTAGGCTTAAATCAAATTCAAACTATTGATATCTCTGGTATAATCAGAGGTGTTTGTCTTCTTCTTCAGAAGGTACCATTGCTTTTGTTCAGACATCTATGTCCGTGCATTAAATGCATTGTACTATACTTTTTGTCCTGTAGTGCCAACGGAATTATGCTTTGTATCAAAGACTTAACTTTATCAGTTTTCTCTGAGTTTTAGCACGTCCTTACCTTTAACTTCAGATACCACTTTTATTGAAACAACTTTGTTTGCAATATATATTTCTTTATCAGAAATGTGGTTTAAAGCTCAAGGTATCTGTGTGTAGATATCTGTGGACACTTTCCTTGTTTTCTAGATGGACCTCTTGACTTCTCAGATATCTCTTGTGACATGATTTGTTTAGCAATCATTCGCGTCTTCAAGAAATCTGGCCAAGGTATCTGCAAAACTATTTTAGTAATCTTGTGCAGTTTCTTCAAATCTTCAATGTCGTTGAACTTGTTCTCGCTGGATGTCTTCTTCGGTCTTCTTCATAAAATAAAAATTACATTTTGAGACCTAACATCCTATACAAGATTAGCTAGACTATCATACTTAGTGGGTTTCCTCTTTTACAATGTTCAAGTGAACCAAGAGTACTAATCACCTTTCTGAGACTAAGATAAGTCATCATGTTGCTGATCAAAATCTAAACAGATATTTCTAACAAAATATCTAACAAATTTCCTAACAATATTGGATCAATTAAGCTTGCTCTACTAGATCCAGACGAGGCCATTAAATGTGTCCGAGTAAGTACTCGCTGGCCTATCCGAGTGTTTCATTCCAAGAGAGTCAACGCTGCTGCCTCACGGGTGTATTGAGAGGTACTGGATCCGTACTTATTCGCCTAATTTGCGGATCAAAGAAAGATGTTCGAGTTTACAAGAGTTGTGTATTTACTACTTACGATAACTGAGCATATGAAGGACGGATCAAGGACAATAAATGAGCAAACAATTGTTATATCAAAGAAAATGTAACATTGTACTGGGAACGACTACTACATACAATAGAAATGATAAATATGGTACTTGGCAACGTTCCGTGCCGTCAAAAGATCTTAAAATTCAAATGTTTACAAATTTTTTCACGGGGCATACCCCGGACTTCTTACTGAGGAGGAGGTTGGCTCGGACCGGCTTCATCAACTCTAGGCGGATTAGTGGAGAACAGATTGGCATTGACATTGGCAGCAGCAGTGCGGGATGGAGCAACTTAATCAAAGGAAGCCTTGATGTTCTCGAACAAGTTGAAGTCCGCGTCATGGCCGACGATCCGAGAAGGCATGAAGTACCAATCGTTCAGATAGTTCATGTTTTCATGGAACGGCATGAAGCATACCTTCCCTATAGCCCTTGGGACACATTTGTGGAGGAAAGGTCCACCATTGGTGATTTCAATTTCACCTTCCTCGGTGACCACTTCCGCGAACTCACATGCCGCTAAACGCTCATCCGGGACGACCTCCACCGGGAATTTGACTCCACTGGCGTCCGCGGATGGATCCAATCCTTCCGCCTTCCAATCGAATCTCGAAGACACTAGCCCTTTCGCCTGCAGTTGGCCAATGGCGAACGAGAACCCCTCTAGACGAAGAGCATCAGCCTTGTCCGCCAAAAAGAACTTGAAGGAGTCCGACTTCATGAAGTCCTTCACCGCTTCGAGCCGAGAAAACTGGAGATCTTCGAGGAGCGCGTCCTTGGACTCCAGGAATGCCTTCATCGACTTATCGATAAAGTTCTCCTGCCACTCCACGTCCGACGTAAGAGTCTCCACGTTAGCCTACAGCTTGGCTATTGTTGTGTCCTTCTACTTCAGGTGGGTTTCCGCCCGCCTGGCTTTTTCTGCCTCCTCCGCCGCTGCAGCCACTGCCTTATGCAGGTCCTCTTCGATAGTGGCCCGCTCACTGGCCTTCCACTGCATTGCTTTGATGAGGCATCCGAGCTACAAGAGATCCGTACAGTGAAAAGTTGCACATTTTATTCAGTTAATACACGAGAAAGGCAAATATATGTACCCTCTGATGAAGTTCATGGAGCTCCCCAACCCGCTTACTGGGCAAATCCGCCAGCCCGCCAGATTCAAGGCCAAGCACGGCTTGGTGAGATAAAGGCAGAGCAGCAGAGAAGAGTTGCCTCTTCGATGCGGGAGAGGCACCCGAGGTCACCTTCCTCTTGTTCCCGGATACGATGGAATCCCGCATCGTATGCCCCGCAGAGGCAAAGAAGTTGAGACGAGTGGCCGTGAGTGGGGACCTTTACCCTTCGGGTACCCCCATCACTTGCAGATCCTCCCCGCCTATTATTCCGCCGGCCTCCTCAAGCAAAGAACACCGCAGCTGTTTAGGTCCCAGATAGGTAGACCCGAGGAAGTATTGATGATTTTCTTCGTCTGCCCAGTAGCTAGTTCCAGGGCCTGTTGCTCTCTCTGCAACCTCTTTTTCTCACGGAGGGTCGACATGATATAATCAAACCAATGAGCTACGAAACAAAATACAAGTGTCAGATACAGATGCATAAAGGAAGCATAACCGGAATCTCGGAAATAAAAATTCAAAGTGGTATTCAAAAGGAAAGGCACAAATCCTAAATTAAAGATCCTTCGATCATCTTTCCCCGACTTCCACGGCATCTCGCTACCGCACAAGTAGGGTAGCGGCTGACAAATCAATCCGTGGAACGGATACGTGGGCGGATCATTTTTTTTTTGTGGATCTCCGCCACCCACGGAGCCACGTTCTTCGGGGGTGGGCGCCAATCCGGGATATTGTCCCTCAGAAACTTTTTGGGCAATCCCCACTGCTCTCGCCTCCTTGCAGACTCCCCAGGCTTCAAAGTCATCCGCACAAAAATGTATTTACTCCACCATTTAGATCCGGGTGAGGAGATGGAATCGGAAATAAAATTATAGGCTTTTCTATTTACAAAAGTGTAGAAGAGGGGGTTCCCCGGACTGAAAGTCACATGGAAGAGTTGCCGGAAGTTCTCCAAGTTCACCGGCTGTCCCTTCTTTTTACAAAAAATAACAAAACAGATAAGGTTACCCAAAGATTTGGGGATAACCTGGCTCGGACCGATCCCAATGTGATTCAGGATTTGCTTAAGCTCGGACGCAATAGGGATCCTCCACCCGCAAGAGAATGCCGCCTCATGCACACACAAATATATATATTCGGCGGGTGGATTATAAAATGCGTGCCCGGGCTCAGGGACCATTATCACCACCGTATCGGGTATCTCCCACTTTCGCCTCCACTCCGGGATATCCGCCAACTTCTCTTTGGACGGACAAGTAGGGTGCAGCCCGTCTGTGTTGAGCTCTCCGTATTTGTCCGCTATCACAACGGCGGATGCGGAACGAGGAAATTTGGTCCGTGCTGCTTCCGCTCCACGACCAGCTACCAGTCGAAGAGTAGGGTTCGCAGTTGCTCTGGGATGGAGAACAATCCGACGATTGTTCCGCACTGAGCTATGCTCACTGAAGAAAGGAAAAAGATTTAACTCCAACTGCATGCTCTAGACATTGAGTCTGATTCTGAGGATGAAGACTCAGATGATTCCACACTACCTTCTCCAGAAATGTGCGGTGTTTCTCATGAAGTGATTGACTTTGGTCAAAAGAAGAAAGAAGTGTGTGCAGTGGCTGAAGAAATCTTTCCAGATATCTCCAACATTGAACCTTGTCTAATGGATGATGAGGTAACACATACTTCTTGTTATACTTACGAAAGTGATGAGGAAGAAATCAAAGATCTGGAACATCTCAGAAGAGAACTTGATCTCTACGAAAGAGAATTTCTGATGGTTCGAGCTAGAGCCGAAATCCTTGAAGAAGAAAAGAATTCTCTTGTAAAGGAAAATTCACAATTACTCAAGATATCTGAGAAAAAGGATGCTGAAAATGCATTTCTCAAGGCTCAGATATCTGAGACAGAAAAGTCACATAAAGAAGCATTGGCCAAACTTCAAAAGAAATGTGAAGATCTTCTTTCTAGCGTAATCACCCACAGTGCTATGTCTCTCATAAAGGAAGAATTGCAGGAGCTGGCAAATTCTCCTATGTCACGTTTTCTGGAAAGAAAATAGATTACCCAGAGACCAGCAAAGTTGCTGAGAAAAGATCTCAGATAGCACCAGGTGCTCGAAATGGCATTGGCTATAAAGCCATCGGGAAACAACTTGCTCGTGAGTATAAACAATAGCAAGAGCGATGGTTAAATGCTAGAATTGCTCACGGCAATTATTAGAAGTGGAAGATGAGTCAAGCCACTGAAAATCTGAATGCCAGGGCTAGAAGAAATCTGGCAAGGAAAAATAAGTTTGCTGAGAAGCAGACTTAGAAACCTGACAAGTATCTAAAAGCACCAAATGGAGCACCTAGGAACACACCAATGAAGAAAATAGTTCTTGATAACAATGATACTAATCATTTAACTAGAATTCCTCCTTATGTTCCTGTTAGACAAAAGAATGTCCCTAAGAAATTCATTCAAAAATGGATTCCTACTGGAAGATTCTTTAGTCCAGATGGTTCCGTTATTGGTATGAAAACCTAATCTCCTGTTTCCTGTCTTGTGCAGAACACTCTAAAGACCAATCCAAAGTGGCATTTTGATAATGGATGTGGGAAGCACATGACAGGAGACAAAGCAAATCTGATTGACTACAGAAAGTGCAACGATGGACCAATTATCAGGTTTGCTGGAGGAGATGAAAATCCAAGCATAGGATTTGGCAATCTGAAGTTTGGAGCCCTTACAATCTCTGAAGTACTACATGTAAAGGGATTGAAATATAATCTCCTAAGCATGAGTCAATTAGTAGACAAAGGGTACATTGTCAAGATCAAGTCAAAACTATGCAAAGTGATTGACAATGAGTCAAAGCAGACAGTCTTGGTTGCAAGGCGTAAAGGAAATCTTTATGTTGCTGATTGGGCATCCGCCACAACTGAAGAATGTCTCATGGTGAGTCAATCTGGCCACACTGAAGAAAATTGGCTACGGCACAAAAGATGAGTCACTTGAATTTCAAAACTCTGAACAAGCTAGCTAAGAAAGAGTTGGTGGTTGGTTTACCCAAAATGGCATATAGAAAAGTAGGTGTATGCTCAGCTTGCCAAATGGGAAAACAATCCAAAACATCTTTCAAGTCTAAAACTAGACATTCCAGTGAAAGGCCACTGCAAATGTAACATATGGATCTTTTTGAATCCTCTGTAACTAGTTATGTAGGAAAGAAGTATGGTCTGGTTGTTGTTGATGATTACTCAAGATTCACTTGGGTTGTCTTTCTTAAACACAAATCTGATGCAAGGCTTGAGATACCCAACTTGCTGAATAAGCTCAAAGTCATAAAAAATGACAAGGTATCTGTAATCAGAACAGACCATGGTACTGAGTTTGTAAACCAGTACATAAAAGAGTTTTGTACCTACAAAGGTATACAACATCAACTGTCTTCTGTAAGGACACCACAACAAAATGGTGTTGCTGAGAGAAAGAATAGGACCCTGAAAGAAGCGGCAAGAACAATGCTTGCTGACACTGAAATAAGTGAAATCTATTGGGTTGAAGCTGTAAACACAGCATGCTACACTCAAAATAGATGTTTGATTAACAAACACCTTGACAAAACTCCTTATGAGCTTTTGATTAGTAGACCCCCTAGTATCAAACATCTAAGGGTGTTTGGTTGCAGATGTTTCGTTCTTAACAATGGAAAAGAATACTTGAGAACATTTCAACCAAAGGCAGATGAAGGAGTATTTCTTGGTTATTCTATGAATAGCAAAGCCTATAGAATCTACAACAAAAGAACGCAAAAGATTGAGGAATCTGTTCATGTAGTATTCTATGAAGGAAACAAGAAAGTACCCTTGAATGATGATCTCTCAGATAGGTTCAAAGAACTGATTATTATAGATTCTGGAAAAGGATCCTCAAAAGGAAACAATTCTATCATTCACTTAGAGGATGAGTCTGACGATGAAAAGCAACCTATGCTTAGTAACAACCAGATGACTCTAAGACGTGATGAAGAATTTCCTATGAGAATTCTAGAAATGGAACAGGTTACTGAGAACCTTCATCATGAAGAGGTATCTGAAATTGAGATTGCTGAAATGCAAGTTCCAGATATCTCTAACACTGAAAGAGTGTTAGATATCCATGGCATTTCCCATGTGTCAGATATCTCAGATACTGCACAAGTATTCCATCAAGATCATATTGATTCACATTCAAATCAAAATGATATTGATCCTACTAGTTCAAAACCCATTATGAAATGGATAAGAAATCATCCTGCAAAGGATGTGATTGGTCCCATAAACCAAGGAGTTAGAACTAGAAGAGCAATCGCTGAAAATGCAAATTGTCTCTATGGATGTTTCATATCAAATATTGAACCTCAAAATATAGAAGAAGCATTAAAGGATAAAGATTGGATCTTTGCAATGCAAGAAGAGTTGGATCAGTTTGAGAGAGACAAAGTCTGGAAACTGATTCCATTTGTTGACGGAATATCTGTAATCGGAACCAAGTGGGTTTTCAGAAACAAAATGAATGAGTCTGGTGAAATAACCAGAAACAAAGCTAGGTTGGTTGCCAAGGGATTCACCCAGACTGAAGGACTAGATTTTGATGAATCTTTTGCACCAGTTGCAAGATTGGATGCAATAAGACTCTTTCTAGCCTTTGCAGCTCATAATGACTTTACAATTTATCAAATGGATGTCAAGAGTGCATTCCTAAATGGTGAACTTACTGAGGAAGTCTATGTTCACCAGGTTTTGAAGGTTTCTCAGAAAGTAGGATGGTCTATAAGCTTCAGAAAGCTCTGTATGGGCTGAAACAAGCTCCAAGAGCATGGTATGATACATTGGCCAGATACCTACTAGAAAGTGGTTTCAAGAAAGGAGATGTTGATAAAACACTCTTCACATTGAACCATGATGGGAAACTACTTTTAGTTCAAGTATATGTTGATGACATTATATTTGGATCTAAAGACAAGCAACTTTGTGAAGACTTTGCTGAACTCATGAAATGTAAATTTGAGATGAGCATGATGGGAGAATTGAATTACTTCCTAGGACTGCAAGTTAAGCAACTCAATGATGTAATAGTCATTAGTCAAACAAAGTATGCAAAGGACATGCTCAACAAGTTTAATCTAAAGCCTTCTGAAAAGAATGCTAAGATACCTATGAGCATTGGAACCAAAATGACCTATACTGAATCTGACAAGAGTGTTGAAGAACACAAGTATAGGAAATTGATTGGGTCTCTACTGTACCTCACTGCAAGTAGACCTGATATTCAATATGCAGTTGGAGTGTGTGCTAGATTTCAGACAAATCCAATGCAATAACACTACAACATTGCTATGAAAATATTGAGGTATGTAAAAGGTACTGTAGAAGTTGGATTGTGGTATCCAAAAGATAGTGGATTGAGTTTGGATGGCTATTCAGATGCCGACTATGGTGGATCATTGCTTGATAGAAAAAGCACCTCAGGAACTTGTCAATTACTTGGTGCTAGATTGATGTCTTGGTTCAGCAAGAAACAAAATTCAATTGCCACATCTACCACAGAGGCTGAATATATTGCTGCTGGGTGTTGTGCTTCACAGATATTGTGGATACAACAACAACTTAGAGACTATGGACTCAATGAAGAGAAAACTCGCATTTTCTGTGACAACACAAGTGCTATTGCCATAACTCAGAATCCTAAGTTTCATGCAAGAACAAAGCACATTGATGTTAGACACCACTTCATCAGAGACCATGTTGAAAATGGCAATATAGAGATACTCAAGATTGGCACTGAAGACCAACTTGTAGATATCTTCACTAAGCCACTACAAGAAAGTAGATTCTTAGCCTTAAGACATAGTCTTGGACTAATGGAGCTACCAAAGAACTGAAAAATTTCAGATATCTGAAGAAGATATCAAAGGAGAGAAAAGAGGAATCTGGAACGGGTATCCATAGAAGAGGAATCTGGAACGGGTATCCAGAAACCAAAGGCTAAAGGGTAAAATGGCTATTTGAAGATTTCTGAGACGGGTACTCAGATATCTAGATCACTCAGTGAGGGGGGACACAAAAGAGAATAGTACAACTGTCTACAGTCAACTACTATCTTGAAATTTGTATTATTTCTATCTTTGTGTAAAACTTTGAAAAGACAACAAGTATAGGATAGACTCAGATACAAACAGTGTTCTCATTCACACAGAAACGTGATTCAGATAGCTAATAGCCAAAATTCATTAAATGGGCACAATTACAATTGTTGATTTTGATGATTGCTGAAGAAGCAATGGTGACCCTTGATGAAATGGGCGATTGATCTTAACGGCGGAGAATAATTCTCTGTAAATAGTGGACTGTAGAAATTCAGACGTGGCCCACTATGCATTTAATGCCGAACAAACTTTTAGCTACGCCTTACTGCAATATATAAAGATATGGTTCCTAAACGTTCGTCTACCCAGAAATCCCAATCTTCTACCACTGGTACTGCTGAAAAGCAAGCACCAGAGTTGGTTATAGTGAACAATCGATTGGTAGGAGACTTTAATCCCGATCATTGGACTTCAAATCACAGGATGATTTGGGGTGGTGCCATGATTGAGGAGTACCTCACGGCTGCTGTTGAAAACCAAGCCTATAGGAAACTGATTCTTGACATGCTTGAAAAGGCACAAATCAAGGGTTTTCTATCTGCTCTTCCCAGTGGAGTTTCTTCACTGGATGTGATAGAATTCTACAATAACTCCAGGATTATATCCTATATTTCTGAAGGCACTGCAATAGTGTCTATAAAAACTGAGGTCCAAGGAAAGGAAATCCTTTTGGACTTAACAACTTTCTGTAAGTTGTTTGATCTTCAAAATCTTGGAAAGGATTTTGAAATAGACACCAAGGATGAAGATCTCCTTAAAGGTGTAAAACAGCTGTACAGTGTTGTGTGTGACACTGATAAACAAGATACATCCACTGATTTCAAGCTTGCTGACATCAGAACCAGACATCTGTTAGTTCACTGGGATGTGTTGGCATGCATTCTTCACAGATGCTTTGATGGTCTACAAGGAGGTGCTAACCAGATAAGCCAAGAACGTTGGATGATGATGTTCTTGTTGCAACAACAAGACAAAAGGCTGGAAAACCCTTTCAACTGGGGAAATTATGCCTTTATGAAGTTTGTGAAGAAGATTCAAGGCTTTTAGCCTAAAATCGCTAAGGGACTTGTTGAGCCAAAAGCCACAGTAAGCTATGGACTAAAGATATGCTACTTGCTGGAGAAGCTTGGCATTGAGCTCAGAGAGAAGGCTGACATAGCCAACTGTAACCTACTCTACAAATATGAGTATACGAACTTGATGAAAAAGGTTACTGGATCTCAGAAAGGTTCCAAGAAGTGAAAGACTGAAGAGGTATCTGAGGGAAAAGTTGCGACCAAAAAGCCCAGAACTTCACGAAAGAAGTTTGCTGGCAAATCAGAAGACACACCCATTGTGGTTGTCGATTCCCAGATACCTGCCGCCACTGCTGATGAACTCATCAATACAGATGAACTCATCAATGCTGCAAAAGAGGTATCGACTACTGAACAAGTAGACTCAGCAAGAGAAACTGCTTTCAGAAATGTCAAGACTACTGCCGAAAGCCTTGCTGATGAACTTATCAATAATGCTAAAGAAAGTAGTGGTAGGTACCAAGCCCTATCTACAGAAACCGCAGGGATTATGGACCAATCAGTTCCTAATGCTGATGAAAGCTCTGACGATGAAGATGATGAATTAGTCATCTCTCAAGTCCTAGAGAAATCAAAATGGGCTAAGGTTACTGAAAAAGTAACTAGTGTAGAGGTATCTGAAGAAGAACCTACACCACAGATTGCTGAACAAGCACCTGTTTCAAAGGTTGCTGAAGAAGCAAATGTGTCCAAGGTCACTGGACAAATTACACCATCAGAGCAAGAAAGACTGAAGCATATTGAAGATGCTCTGATGAGTGATAGCTTAGTGTTGGAGGATACTTCCATTGCCTCAACACTTAAAAGTCTGTCTCAAGCAGATCTGGATAGGCCCCAAATAACATCACCTTCTTCATCCAGATCTGAACCACCACACCAACCATAACAGCCGGATGTGGATACTGCTGAAATGGTACTTGAGTTGCAGATACCAACATCTTTCCTTGCTGAAGAAAATCCTGCAAAAGAGCAGGTTCCACAACTCAATGAGAGGGATCAAACTGAGACATCTACTCAGAATGATCAACCAGGGGAGGCAACTGAGTTGCATACTGTGAAAGGTCCAAGTACCTGAAACTTCAAACAAAGAAGCTGAAATAGAACAACAAGACCAACGCATGGAAGGGTCACAAGTTCCAGAGACCAATTAGCCTGACATTGCTCAGGTAGCTGAATGGTTTGACTCTTTACTTGTGAAATTTTTGTGTCTAATAAATCTTGTTATCTAATGAAATTTCTTTGTTACAGGCTGATTTAGAAACACAACAACAAGAGGAAGCTGCGAATCTTACCTCAGAATCTGAGAAGGAGGCTTCCATAGCCTCACCACTTAAGGAACAGGAGCCTGTCTCACGGGTAGAAAATAGTTCCTTAAGATATAACTCAAATATGTGCTTTATACACTTGACTAATAAGTGTTTGTTTCTAATAGGCTTCAACTGAGAAGAAAAATGAAGAGACTGAAAAGTCTATCTCTTCAGAGAGGAATCTAGAGACTTCCAAGGTCTCTGAAGAACGAGTATCTGAACCTTCTATAGAGAAGGTATTTCATTCAGATATCTATATTCTTCAAAGAACAAATCTCTGATCATTTTTCTCAAACTAACACATTCTACTTAACAGGTTCAAAAAGAAGTAGAAGTTGTTGAGGAGTTGCCCACTCAATCCTCACAACATATGGAAATTGATGAGGCATCAAGGCCTTCATCACAAGAAAAGATTCCAGAGACTGCACAAGTCTCTGAGAGACAAATATCTGAGCTTCCAACGGAGGTTCAAGCGGAAAGAAAGGTTGATGAGGACCAGACTTCCAAGTCCCCACCTCACAACAAGATATCTGAGGAACCCCCTACCTCAGTAGTACAAGTCTCTGAGCCTGATGCATTCATTCAGGTAACTCAGAAAGCTAACTACACAAATACTCAGATATCTACATAAGTTTTGAATCTAACTCAAAACTCTTTCTTTCAGGCTCAAACAAGTGTGCCGAAGGTTTCTGCATTCTCAATGTAAGACCCGCTACATTCTTCAAGAACCATACACTCAAGAAACATCTCAAGTGTTTCGAAGTGGCAAAAGCTCAAGCTCAGATCCGATCGAATTAACAAAGGTGAGATCACCAATTGAGAAGAGTCGAGCTGACTTGGAGAATTATGTCCATGCTATGTTCTCAACATAGCAGTACTCTTTTGCTACTCTGATGCATAAGGACTTTATAAAAGAAGCTGCAAACAAGCTCATAGAAGCTTTTGAGAAGGCAAATGGTCAGACCAGAATGCAGATGGTATTCAAGCGCACTTTGCCCCAGACCTTGCAATGCATACCCTCTGAACAAGAGGAGGTAAATGGGCAAATGATCACTATTCCAGAAGTGATCAATATGGTCTCTGAAGATGAAGAAGAGAAGGAGACTGATGAGAATGACTATGAAGATTCTCCTTCTGACCATCACAAGGATGAGGATGATAAGAAGGATGATGATGATGCCCTCACTGTGGATGGAGGGATTACACAGAGGAAGAATGCCTCAGCTGCTGAAAAGCACACTGAGAGGACATCACAACAATCCCCTCCTCCATCTCCTCAGAAATCTACCGATCCACTTCCTAACAACAAAAAGACACTACTGAACAAGTAGTTGAGCACTCTAAGGAAACAACTCAGAAGATATTGAATACACAAACCAGAGCTGCTCAACTCAAACAACTTTTGGAAGAAGAACAACAACTCCATCTTCAACTGGAAGAAGAGCTAGTTAAATCCAGAGATAAGCTTCAAGATCAATACTTGCAAGAAATGGTAGCTTACTCTGAGGTCAAAGAGCTCCAGGATGCTGTAAATGCCATTGCCAAGGAGCTAGATACTGAAGAAGTATCTGAAGAAAAGCATGATGCTAAGGCTGCATCACCATCAAAATATATACCATCCTCCTCTCTGAAAGGAAAGAAGCCCATCTCTGAGATGGTTGCTGGACTAGAAAATCTTGACAATGTCTAAGAGGATGAAGATCACTGGGCTGATAACTCAGATGATGAAGAAGAGAAGAAATTGGCAGAACACCGAAATGAGCATTTGTTGATTTCTCACTTGAAAAGGAAGCAAATTGCTCCTGAAATCTTCAACCAACTGCCAAATATCCACAACTCCAGTGAATACTTGACCAGATTTTAAGTACTGTCTAAACTGCATAAGGAGTTGTCTTCACAGAACAAAGCCGTAATTGCCTCCGTCCCCTCAGACATGAAGAAATTCACTGAGCTCATCACTCAGAGAACAACTAGTATGGTCCTTGATCAGAAGGATCTGGGAATGGTAAGGAACGATGATGTGTCATTAGCTGAAAAAGCTTTTCATGAGGCAAGTTACACTACTGGAAAAGCAGATGCCATACTAGGCCCATTGGCAGAGCTCACTGATAAGGAGAATGGACTTATCAAACAAAATCAGGAGCTCAAAGCTGAATTTCAGAAGTTGGTCACTGCCTATAACTACTTACAAGGACATTTTGAGTCTCTCTCAGATTCCTTCATGAGACTTATTCAGCCAACAATGACTAAGGGGGGAAGGATTGTACAAATCTGGACCTCAAAGTCAGGGGGAATGGGAAGAAGGAGAAGGATATAAGAAGAAATCTGGAGCTGGTGCTGCTCAGAGAGGAAGAGGAAACAAGAAAACTTCCCAGCTATCACTCAGAATCAATGAGCCCTCCTCAAGACAAGCTGCTTTGCAAATAGTAGCTACTTCCTAGAAACCAACTGAAGGAACTTCAATGGTAACAAGGGCCATGGCACAAAAACCTCCAAGGAGTACCAAGGCTCCAAAGAGAAGACAAGTAAGAGGGATTGATGAGTCTTCTGAAGAAGAAGAAGAAGAAGAAGAAGAAGAAGAAGAAGAAGAAGGCCAAATCAAATCCCAGGGCAATGAAGAAGGCTTCAAAACATTCACAAGAATTAATCTTGATGATGATGAAGAGACTGATGAAGATGAAGCTCATCTTCACAGAAAGAGAAGAATTGATAGTCTAACTGAGCCCATAGCTGCAAAGCCTTTGGCAGCTAAAACACCCTCTGAAAATACCAAGTCTAACCAGGGTGGTTGTTCAAGCAATCCTCCAAAGGAAAATTCTAGACAAAGGAGGAACAGGATAAGAGCTGAAAAGAGAAAAAGTCAACTTTCACCGTAAGAAGCCAAAATGAGTATGTGAAGACAACTCTCAACAACAGGTGCATAAATCAGAAAAATGGCTACTGGATTCTGGAAATCAAGCATTTACTGCTAAATTCAAGGTTTCCAGAACCAATCCATAAACAACTCATGGCATGGAGAAAAGACAAACCATTCTTGATTAACACCAGCCACATAAAAAACTGGTTGGATTTTGAAGTTATCAACAGGATAAAAGCCATGAAGAAGGACCTCTCTGATGAATGTCCTTATGGAAAGCCAGTTGATGTGCAAAATTCTAACTGATTGGAACAGGCACAAGGCCAAGACTTTTTGTGGAACCCTATGAGTCCTTCTACATGGATGAAGAACAATACAAGGGTGACATCAAATATCTGAGGATCATATATGATTATTTCAAGCTATCAGATATCAAGATTGTGTGCATGCCTGGATATGGGGGAAGTATCTGTGGGTCAAGCACTTTGTCAAGAAGAATCCTACCAAAACCTACAAGGAAGTCGGTGGATTTGCCAGAGACACAGAGATGATTGTCAGAACTCTTCTCTATGACTACTCTGACGATATAAGAAGGTTTGGTGATAGGAAATTTGCAGATTGATCCATGGAACTGTTTTGAAGACTTGAAGATTTTGAAGACTTGAAGACTAGTTTGTTAGGATGTTCACTTGGAGCTTGGTTACTCCTGTTGTCCTAATTTACTATGTAATTTTTGTATCTTGCTGACTGTACGTTATTGTTGTTTTATCTTGTAAAAGTTATCTGAACTTTCATTGTAACACATCTGATGAACCTACTCTCAGATATCAATCTATAAAAGATAACTTGTCAGCAAAGATCACACCTTGTGATTTGGTTGATGTTTACATTCTACACTTAATTATATGAATTGAAAGATCGTAAGAAATGATTAAGTGGTGGATTGTTTCCTCATCCAGATTTGTAATAGGTCAGATAGTCATCGTTGACTGATCAAAATGGGGGAAATTTGTTAGGAATATCTATTTAGATTTTGATCAGCAACCTAATGACTTATCTTTGCTCAGAAAGGTGGTTAGTACTCTTGGTTCACTTGAACACTGTAAAAGAGGAAAATCACTAAGTATGATAGTCTAGTAAATCTTGTATAGGATGTTAGGTCTCTGAATGTAATTTTTATTCCTCTAAAGAAGACCAAGAAGAAGGCATCCAGCAGGAAAAGTTCAACGGATTTGAAGATTTGAAGACTGCACAAGATTGCTGAAGACAAGGGTTATCAGATACCTATGACCAGATATCTTGAAGACACAAGAGTTTTTAAATAAACAGTGCTGTAAAAGATATCTGAGAAATAAAAGGTTTCTGAAACGAGGAAAGTGCCCAAAGATATCTACACTCAGATACCTTGGACATAAACTATGTTTCTGAAAATAAATATATTATAACAAGTTGTTTCAACAAGTGGTATCTGGAGTTGTGATAATCTCTGGAAAAGGACGTGCAAAGCTTCAGAGAACTCTGATAGTATAAGATCTCTAATACAATTCATAGTTCCGTTGGCACTACAGGACAAAGTATAGTACAATGCATTGAATGCGTGAACAAAAATGTCTGAACAAAAATGGTAGCTTCTAAAGAAGAAGACAAACGTACTACAGTACTATACTCAGATATCAATAGTTTGAATTTGATTTAAGCCTAATGGATACTATTCAAACGGTACTCAAATTCATCTATAAATATCAACACTTAGACTGCTTGAGAACACACCTTAGAACACTAAACTTGCATTGAATACTCTCACACAAGCTCTCTCAAGCACACTACTTACCTTCAAGCTTTCTGTTGCGACCAAAGCTCTTGATTCTAAGTAGCACAAAAGTTCTAAGTGTCCTGATCCTTAACAAGCATTGCTATTTGTGAAAGAGTTGAATTAAGATTTGATATCTGAGATTCATTCTCTTGAACATTTATCATAGACTTGGGTCAGTAAAGAACAAGATACCATACATTGCAAAGTGTATTAAGTATACTTGATTCTCAGAGCTATCTGCATAACTGAACAAGTTATTAAAGAAGCTTACTTGACAAACTACCTTAACCAACACCTTAATTGGCATGGAGTACACAAAGTACTTAGTTTGGGAAACTAAGGAACAACTCCAGGAAAGAGGTTTCTGAGTACAGGAAGTACTTGGCTGTGAAAGCCGGGGAATAACTCAGGGGGAACACTTGGTTGGGAACCTAGTGTAATTAGGAATCGAGAGAAGATATTTGTAAGGTTACTTCAATTATCTATCTTAGTGGATTCTAGGTTTGAGAAAGGCCGAAGTGGATTAGTTGAAGGATTACGCCACCTTCAGATACCACTATAAAAAGACTTGTGTTATTTACTTTCTGCATTTTATTACTTGCTTTATTTACCTTGCAAAGTATTTACACCTATTTTGCTGAGCACGTGCACTTATCACAGAAAAGTCTTCCGCTCTCTGAAATTAAGTATCAGATATCTGAGAAATTGTGTTTATCGACAAAAGTTTTAAAAGACTATTCACCCCCCCTCTAGTCTTTTACTTTGCCGTTATCTGGACCAACAGACACATCCCGCTAGAGTGACGAAGCTAGTCCGTTTTGTAGTGGTGGATCGAACTTTTGACTACAATGCCATCTTTGGTCGTCCGGGGCTCAATCAATTCCGAGCTATATCCTGCACCCTCCATAATAGAATGAAGTTTCCGACTTCATGTGGAGTTGGAGAGGAAGTGGGGAACATCCGAGAAGCTTGGGAGTGTTACATTATGTCCACAAGGAGAGCGTCCGCACCTGTGTTGGCAGTTACAATGACTCCTGATCCGCAGATTGTTCTCCCACCAAAAAAGGAGAATTCTAACGTTGGGATTGGGAGCCAGAAGGACAAGATTCCTAAAACTGCACGGATCGAACCTCACGAAACTCTTAGAGAAGTTGAACTTGTTGTTGGGAACCCGGATAAGAAGACTAGAATTGGAACAGAGATGAATGCGGAAGTGGAAATGAAGCTCATTGCTTGTCTCCGAGACAACAATGATGTCTTTGCTTGGAGTACTGACGACCTCAAGGGGATAGACCCGAGGGTTACTATTCACCGTCTGAACATGGATCCCTCGATTAAATATATCCGCCAAAAGATAAGGGATTTCGGTCCGATCAAGGATGCCATCATATCCGCCGAAGTTGATCGACTCATGAAAGCCGGACATATCGAGGAGGTCCGTTATTCTGATTGGGTTTGCAACGTGGTTTTAGTGGAAAAGTCACCCGGCAAATGGCGGATGTGCAATGATTTCACCAGGATAAATAAATTTTGCCCAAAGGATCCATACCCTTTGCCACGGATAGACCAATTGGTTGATTCCACAGCCGGATGCGCATTTCTGCGTTTCATGGACACGTACCAAGGCTTTTACCTGATTCGGATGGCCAAGGAGGATATTGAAAAAACAACTTTCTTTGCTGCGGGAGGGGTGTATTGCTTTAAAGTGATGCCCTTTGGATTGAAAAATGCGGGAGCTACTTACCAACGACTGGTGAATCAAATGTTCCCGGAAGAAATCGGCAAGACTATGGAGGTGTATGTGGATGACATGCTCGTTAAAAGCAAAACTAAGGAACAACATGTGGATCACTTGAACAAGTGCTTTGCTATCCTTAGGAAATACGGAATGAAACTCAATCCGGAGAAGTGTACCTTCGGAGTAAAGGGCGGGAAGTTCCTAGGATACATGGTCACAGAAAGGGGAATAAGTGCAAATCCTGAGAAGATCAAAGCAATCTTAGATCTGCCTCATCCGAAGAACCTCCATGAGGTACAACAGCTTATCGGACGATTCATGTCCTTAAGTCGTTTTATTTTGCAATCCGCAGAGAAGAATCTCCCATTCTTCAAAATCCTCCAGAAAGGAGAGAACTTTGAGTGGTCTAAGGAATGTTCCGAGGCTTTTGAAAACTTGAAAAAGTACCTCCATTCCCCTCCACTGCTCTACAAACCCGTCGAAGGAGAACCACTCTACCTCTACCTAGCAATTACGGAAGAGGCAATGAGTTCCGTATTAGTACGGGTCTAAGCTAATGATCACTTGCCAATATACTATCTTAGTAAAGCCCTTGCAGGGGTGGAAACAAGATACGTAAAGATTGAGAAATTTGCATGTGCTTTGGTTTACACCGCAAGGTTGTTAAAGCCATATTTCAAGTCTCATAAAATAGTAGTACTAACTACGGAACCTTTGAAACAGGTCCTGGGAAAGCCCGACCAATCTAGACGACTCTCTAAATGGGCAATTGAGCTGAGCGAATACGACATTAGCTATCAGGCTCCGACAGCCAAGAAGGTTCAAGTTGTTGCTGACTTCCTAGCAGAATACCCTGAAGCGGAGTCAGAGAATGTCCCGGATAAACAGGCATTTGAATGCCTAATTACCAAGCAGATCAACCGAAAGCCAGTTCTGCCAAAGATCAGCCCAGAAAACCTCGAGGATGCTCAGTTCATTAACTAATATCGGACTACATCATGGGAGGAAACTCGGGTTGACCAAATGTTCCTTCTTGATGATATCACAAGGGAATCCGGTACTAATAACTCCGACCCGGGTGCTAAAGAGGAGAAAGAACAAAGGTTGGAAATTCGGGAGCTTACAGATAATCTCCAAACCAAGGAACACCCCTCTGATATTTGGACATTAGAAGTGGATGGTTCGTCCACTGGAAGAGTAGGAGGTATTGGAATCTATCTTAAAAGCCCTGATGGCGCGGAACTCAACTATGCTATATCCTTGGACTTCAGAGTCACAAATAATGAGGCTGAATACGAAGCACTGTTAGTCGGACTACGTCTAGTCAAGTCCCTGCAGATCCGGAAACTTAAAGCTTACACGGATTCACAGTTAGTTGAAGCCCAATTTTCTGGTGCTTTTGCCACAAAGGGCCCTTCAATGATCAAGTATCTTGAGCTACTTAAGCAAGAAGTTAGTCTCTTTGATGAGTTTACCCTGGAGAAGTTTGATAGGGCATGGAATGAAAGAGCGGACGCTCTGGCAAAGTATGCGTCCGCAACAGCTGCTCTAGACACAAGGAGAGTTATTCTACTCACTATTACGGACTCATCCGTCATGAGTCCTACTCCAAATGTTATGATAACTGAAACAGGAAGAAACTGGATGACTGATATCTTTAGTTATCTCAAGGACGGATCATTACCAGCTGATCCGAAGGAATCAAGGAGTGTACAGCGCCGACCAAACATACATTTTATACTCGGAGAAGATTTGTATAAGAAATCCTTCGCTGGGACTCATATGAGATGTTTGGTCCGCAAGAAGCGAAGACAGTACTTGAGGAAATTCACAGTGGAAGCTGCAGAAGCCATTCCGGAGGACGAACTCTTGCCCAAAAGATCATTCGACAAGGTTATCACTGGCCTACTATTGATAAGGATTCCGCAGGCTACGCCCGAAGTTGCCCTGACTGTCAATACTATGCGAATGTTCCCCATCGTCCGACACACCCAACGATTCCGTCAGTCGTAACATGTCCGTTTGATCAATGGGGCATCGATATTGTCGGGCCATTCCCAAGGGGCACTCAACAGAGAAATTCTTAATTGTGGCTGTGGAATATGTTGGTCCAGATAACGGCAAAGTAAAAGACTAGAGGGGGGGGGTGAATAGTCTTTTAAAACTTTTGTTGATAAACACGGTTTCTTAGATATCTGTGAAGATTACTGATACTTAATTTCAGAGAGCGGAAGACATTTCTGTGATAAGTGCACGTGCTCAGCAAGATAGGTGTAAGTACTTTGCAAGGTAAATAAAGCAAGTAATAAAATGCAGAAAGTAAATAACACAAGTCTTGTTATAGTGGTATCTGAAGGTGGCGTAATCCTTCAACTAATCCACTTCGGCCTTTCTCAGACCTAGAATCCACTAAGATAGATAATTGATGTATCCTTACAAATATCTTCTCTCGATTCCTAATTACACTAGGTTCCCAACCAAGTGTTCCCCGGCTTTCACAGTCAAGTACTTCCTATACTCACAAAACCTCTTTCCTGGAGTTGTTCCTTAGTTTCCCAAACTAAGTACTTCCTGTACTCCACGCCAATTAAGGTGTTGATTAAGGTAGTTTGTCAGGTGAGCTTCTTTAATAACTTGTTCAGTTATGCAGATAGCTCCGAGAATCAAGTATACTTAATACACTTTGCAATGTATGGTATCTTGTTCTTTACTGACCCAAGTCTATGATAAATGTTCAAGAGAATGAATCTCAGATGTCAAATCTTAGTTTAAATCTTTCACAAATGGCAATGCTTGTTAAGGATCAGGACACTTAGAACTTTTGTGCTACTTAGAATCAAGAGCTTTGGTCGCAACAGAAAGCTTGAAGGTAAGTAGTGTGCTTGAGAGAGCTTGTGTGAGAGTATTCAATGTGAGTTCAGTGTTCTAAGGTGTGTTCTCAAGCAGTCTAAGTGTTTGATATTTATAGATGAATTTGAGTGCCGTTTGAATAGTATCCGTTAGGCTCAAATCAAATTCAAACTATTGATATCTGAGTATAGTACTGTGGTATGTTTGTCTTCTTCTTCGGTTACCGTTTTGTTCGGACATTTACATGCGCATTCAATGCATTGTACTATACTTTGTCCAGTAGTGCCAACGGAACTATGCATTGTATCAGAGATCTTATACTATCAGAGTTCTTTGATGCTTTGCACGTCCTTTTCCAGAGATTATCACAACTCCATATACCACTTGTTGAACCAACTTGTTATAATATATTTCTTTTCAAAAACATAGTTTATGTCCAAGGTATCTGAGTGTAGATATATGTGGACACTTTCCTCGTTTTAGAAACCTTTTATTTCTCAGATATCTTTTGCAATATTGTTTATTTAAAAACGCTTGTGTCTTCGAGATATCTGGTCATAGGTATCTGAAAACCCTTGTCTTCAGCAATCTTGTGCAGTCTTCAAATCTTCAAATCCGTTGAATTTTTCCTGCTGGATGCCTTCTTCTTGGTCTTCTTTAGAGGAATAAAAATTACATTCAGAGACCTAACATCCTATACAAGATTTGCTAGACTATCATACTTAGTGAGTTTCCTCTTTTACAGTGTTCAAGTGAACCAAGAGTTCTAACCACCTTTCTGAGCTAAGATAAGTCATTAGGTTGCTGATCAAAATCTAAACAGATATTCCTAACAAATTTCCCCCATTTTGATCAGTCAATGATGACTATCTGACCTATTACAAATCTGGATGAGGAAACAATCCATCACTTAATCAATTCATAAGATCTTTCAATTCTTTCAATTCAGTGCAGAAAGTAAACATCAACCAAATCACAAGGTGTGATCTTTGATGACAAGTTATCTTTTTATAAATTGATATCTGAGAGTAGGTTCATCAGATATGTTACAAAGAAGGTTCACAGATAACTTTAACAAGATAAAATACACTTCAGCTCAGTCAGCAAGATACAAAATACATAGTAAATTAGGACAACGGGAGTAACCATGCTCCAAGTGAACATCCTAACAAACTAGTCTTCAAGTCTTTAAAACAGTTCCATGGATCAATCTACAAATTTCCTATCACCAAACCTTCTTATATCATCAGAGTAGTCATAGAGAAGAGTTCTGACAATCATCTCTGTGTCTCTGGCAAATCGACAGACTTCTTTGTAGGTTTTGGTAGGATTTTTCTTGACAAAATGCTTGACCCACAGATACTTTCCCCCATATTTAGGCATGCACAATCTTGATATCTGATAGCTTGAAATTATCATATATGATCCTCAGATATTTGATGTCACCCTTGTATTGTTCTTCATCCATGTAGAAGAACTCATAGGGTTCCACAAAAAGTCTTGGCCTTGTGCCTGTTCCAATCAGATTGGGAATTTTGTGCACATCATCTGGCTTTCCATAAGGACATTCATCAGAGAGGTCCTTCTTCATGGCTTTTATCCTGTTGATTACTTCAAAATCCAACCAGTTCTTGATGTGGCTGGTGTTAATAAAAAATGGTTTGTCTTTTCTCCATGCCATGAGTTGTTCATGGATTGGTTCCGGAAACCTTGAATTTAGCAGTAAATGTTTGAGTTCCATAATCCAGTAGCCATTTTTCTGATTTATGCACCTGTAGACAGAGGAGTTGTTGTCAGTCTTCACATACTCAATTTTGGCTTCTTCTGGCTTGAGTGGAAGTTGACTTTTTCTCTTTTCAGCCCTTAGTCTATTCCTCCTTTGCCTTGAATTTTCCCTTGGGGGATTGCTTGAAGAACCACCCTGGATACTTGGTATTTCCAGAGGGTGTTTTAGCTGGCAAAGGCTTTGCAGCTATGGGCTCAGTTAGGCTATCAACCCTTTTTCTTTTCTGTGAAGAGGAGCTTCATCTTCATCAGTCTCTTCATCATCATCATCAAGATTAATTCTTGTGAAAGTTTTGCAGCCTTCTTCATTGCCCAAGGATTTGATTTGGCCTTCTTCTTCTTCTTCTTCTTCTTCTTCTTCTTCTTCTTCTTCTTCTTCTTCTTCTTCTTCTTCTTCTTCTTCTTCTTCAAAAGACTCATCAATCCCTCTTACTTGTCTTCTCCTTGGAGCCTTGGTACTCCTTGGAGGTTTCTGTGCCATGGCCCTTGTTACCATTGAAGTTCCTTCAGTTGGTTTCTGGGAAATAGCTACTATTTGCAAAGCAACTTGACTTGAGGAGGGCCATTGATTCTGATTTTGTTTGATAAGTACATTTTTCTTATCAGTGAGCTCTGCCAATGGGCCTTGAATAGCATCTGCTTTTCCAGCAGCATAGCTAGCCTCTTCAAAGGCTTTTGCAGCCAAGTTTTGGTCATTATCCCTAACCATGCCTAGGTCATTCTGAGAAATGACCAGACTGGTTGTTCTCTGAGTGATGAGCTCAGTGAATGTCTTCATTTTTGCAGGGAATGATGCAATGGTGACTTTATCTTGAGAAAACAACTCCTTTTACAATTTAGCCAGTACTTGATATCTGTTCAAGTATTCATTGGAGTTGACATTTGGCAGCTTGCTGAATATTTCAGGAGCAATAAGCTTCCTTTTCAAATGAGAAACTGCTAAGTGTTCATTGCGGTGTTCTGCCAATTTCTTCTCTTCTTCATCATCTGAGTCATCAGCCCAGTGATCTTCATCCTCTTGGACGTTTTCAAGATTTTCTAGTCCAGCAACCATCTCAGAGATGGGCTTCTTTTCTTTCAGAGAGGAGGATGGTATATCTTTTGATGGTGATGCAGCCTTAGCATCATGCTTTGCTTCAAATACTTCTTCAGTATCTTGCACCTAAGAAATGGCATGTACAGCATCCTGGAGCTCTTTGACCTCAGAGTAAGCTACCATTTCTTTCAAGTATTGATCTTGAAACTTATTAAGCTTATCTCTGGATTTAACTAGCTCTTCTTCCAGTTGAAGATGGAGCTGTTGTTCTTCCTCTAACAGTTGTTTGAGTTGAGCAGCTCTGGTTTGTGTATTCAATATCTTTTAAGTTGTTTCCTCAGAGTGCTCAACTATTTGTTCAGTAGTGTCCTTTTGTTGTTGGGAAGATGGATGGGTAGATTTCTGAGGAGATGGAGGAGAGGATTGTTGTGATGTCCTCTCAGTGTGCTTTTCAGCAGCTGAGGCACTCTTCCTCTGTGTAATCCCTCCTTTCCCTGGTGCAGGGGCATCATCATCATCCTTCTTATCATCCTCATCCTTGTGATGGTCAGAAGGAGGTTCTTCATAATCATTCTCATCAGTGTCCTTCTCTTCTTCATCTTCAGAGACCAAATTGATCACTTCTGGAATAGTGACCATTTGGCCATTTACTTCCTCTTGTTCAGAGGGTATGAACTGTAGAGTCTGGGGAAAAATAGGCTTGAATGCCATCTGCATTCTGGTCTGACCATCTGCTTGGGTGAAAGCTTGGATCAACTTTCTGGCCACTTCCTTGACAAAATCCTTATCCATCAATGTTCCAAAAGAATATTGTTCAGTGGGGGAACATTGCATGGACGTAGTTTTCCAAGTCAAGGGCTCATGCTCTCCTTGTGTGGTGATCAGTCACCTTTAAGATCTCAGATAGATCGGAGCATCGGAGCTTTTGCCATTTCTTGAAGCATTTCAGATGCTTTGGCAAAGTGTGTTCCTTGAAGAAAGGAAGCAAGTCCTCTTTCTCATCAACAGGGACCCGAGTGGCATTTGTTTGAGCCTGAAAGAAAGTGTTCTGAATTAAATTCAAAACTATAGTAGATATCTGCGCTTTAGAGTAGAAAGGTATCTGAGTTACCTGTGTGACAGGCTCAGATGACTTGACTACTGAGGTTCCAGGTGCCTCAAATATCTGGATATGAGGAGGAGACTGGGAAATCTGATCCTCAGTTATCTTTCTTTCTGCTTGAACCTGAGATTAGAAACATAACACTTAGGAAATTTTATCAAGAAAAATTTTATTGACAAATCAGTTATCTGAGAGGTCAATTACCTCCACTGCTGGAGGCTCAGATATTTGTCTCTCAGAGACTTGAGCAGTCTCTGGAAGTTTTTCTTGTGATGAAGGCTTTGATGCCTCATCAATTTCCATTAGTGGTGGGAATTGAGCGGGCAACTCCCCAGCAACTTCTACTTATTTTTGAACCTATTCAGTAGAACGTGTTAGTTTGAGAAAAATGATCAGAGATTTGCTCTTTAAGAATATAGGTATCCGAATGAAATACCTTCTCTGTAGAAGGTTCAGATACTTGTTCCTCAGAGACCTTGGAAGTCTCTGGATTCTTCTCTGAAGAGATAGACTTTTCAGTCTCTTCATTTTTCTTCTCAGTTGGAGCCTATTAGAAACAGACACTTATTAGTCAAGTGTATAAAGCACATATCTGAGTTATATCTTAAGGAATTATTTTCTACCTGGGAAACAGGCTCCTGTTCCTTAAGTGGTGAGGCTATGGAAGCCTTCTTCTCAGATTCTGAGGTAAGCTTTGCAGCTTCCTCTTGTTGTTGTGTTTCTAATTCAGCCTATAACAAAGAAATTTCATTAAATAACAAGATTTATCAGACACAAAAATATCACAAGTAAAGAGTTAAACCATTCAGCTACCTGAGCAATGTCAGGCTGATTGGTCTCTGGAACTTGTGACCCTTCCATGCGTTGGTCTTGTTGTTCCATTTCAGCTTCTTTGTTTGAAGTTTCAGGTACTTCAAACCTTTCCTGAGTATGCAACTCAGTTGCCTCTCCTGGTTGATCATTCTGAGTAGATGTCTCAGTTTGATCCCTCTCATTGAGTTGGGGAACCTGCTCTTTTGCAGGATTTTCTTCAGCAAGGAAAGATGCTGGTATCTGTAACTCAAGTACCATTTCAGCAGTATCCACATCTGGCTATTGTGGTTGTTGTGCTTGAGATAGACTTTTCAGTGTTGAGGCAATGGCAGTATTCTCCAACACTAGAGTATCACTCATCAGAGCATCTTCAATATACTTTAGTCTTTCTTGTTCTGATGGTGTAATTTGTCCAGTGACCTTGGACACAGTTGCTTCTTCAGCAACCTTTGAAACAGGTGCTTGTTTAGCAACCTGTGGTGTAGGTTCTTCTTCAGATACCTCTACACTAGTTACTTTTTCAGTCACCTTAGCCCTTTTTGATTTCTCTAGGACTTGAGAGATGACTAAATCATCATCTTCATCGTCTGAGCTCTCATCAGTATTAGGAACTGATTGTTCCATAATCCCTGCGGTTTCTGCAGATAGGGCTTGGTATTTACCACTACTTTCGTTAGCAACATTGATAAGTTCATCAGCAAGGTTTTCGGCAGTACTCTTGACATTTCTGAAAGCAGTTTCTGTTGCTGAGTCTACTTGTTCAGTAGTTGATACCTCTTTTGCAGCATTGATGAGTTCATCTGCAGTGGCGGCAGGTATCTGGGAATTGACAACCTCAATGGGTGTGCCTTCTGATTTTCCAGCAGACTTCTTTCGTGAAGTTCTGGGCTTCTTGGTCGAAACATTTCCCTCAGATACCTCTTCAGTCTTTCACTTCTTGGAACCTTTCTGAGATCCAGTAACCTTTTTCATCAAGTTCGTATACTCATATTTGTAGAGTAGGTTACTGTTGGCTATGTCAGCCTTCTCTCTGAGCTCAATGCCAAGCTTCTCCAGCAAGTTGTATATCTTTAGACCATAGCTCACTGTGGCCTTTGGCTTAGGAAGTCCCTTAGCGATTTTAGGCTCAAAGCCTTGAATCTTCTTTACAAACTTCATAAAGGCGTACTTGCCCCAATTGAAAGGGTTTTCCAGCCTTTTGTCTTGTTGTTGCAACAAGAACATCATCATCCAACGTTCTTGGCTTATCTGGTCAGCACCTCCTTGTAGACCATCACAGCATCTGTGAAGATTGCATGCCAACACATCCCAGTGAGCTAACAGATGTCTGGTTCTGATGTCAGCAAGCTTGAAATCAGTGGGTGTATCTTGTTTATCAGTGTCACACACACCATTTGCAAATTGTTTTACACCTTCAAGGAGATCTTCATCCTTGGTGTCTATTTCAAAATCCTTTCCAAGATTTTGAAGATCAAACAACTTATAGAAAGTTGTTAAGTCCAATAGGATTTCCTTTCCTTGGACCTTAGTTTTTATAGACACTATTGCAGTGCCTTCAGAAACACAGGATATAATCCTGGAGTTGTTGTAGAATTCTAACACATCCAGTGAAGAAACTCCACTGGGAAGAGCAGATAGAAAACCCTTGATTTGTGCCTTTTCAAGCATGTCAAGAATCAGTTTCCTATCGGCTTGGTTTTCAACAGCAGCCGTGAGGTACTCCTCAATCATGGCACCACCCCTAATCATCCTGTGATTTGAAGTCCAATGATCGGAATTAAAGTCTCCTACCAATTGATTGTTCACTATAACCAACTCTGGTGCTTGCTTTTCAGCAGTACCAGTGGTAAAAGATTGGGATTTCTGGGTAGACGAACGTTTAGGAGCCATCTCTTTATATAGTGCAAGTGTTTGAGAGTCTGAAAGAGATTTGGGTGAGAGATTAGTGATTCTTTGCAGAAAAACTAACAGAGATTTGCAGAGGTTGAAGAATGGTTTTTGCTATTCTTGTGCAAGGCAAAATGTAGGATTAGGCGAAAGTGAATTTTGCCAAAATCATATATATATAGCAACGCAATTCTAACAAACATATACATACAAATTGGTTTTGTATGTACGTATCTGTGAATCGCAGTAAGGCGTGGGTAAAAGTTTGTTCGGCATTTAATGCATAGTGGGCCACGTCTGAATTTCAACAGTCCACTATTTACAGAGAATTAATCTCCGCCGTTTAAGATCAAACGCCCATTTCATCAAGGGTCACCATTGCTTCTTCAGCAATGATCACAATCAACAATTGTAATTGTGCCAATTTAATGAATTTTGGCTATTAGCTATCTGAGTCACGTTTCTGTGTGAATGCGAATACTGTTTGTATCTGAGTCTATCTTATACTTGTTGTCTTTTCACAGTTTTACACAAAGATAGAAATAATACAAATTTCAAGATAGTAGTTGACTGTAGACGGTTGTACTATTCTCTTTTGTCTTCCCCCTCACTGAGTGATCTAGATATCTGAGTACCTGTCTCAGAAATCTTCAAATAGCCATTTTACCCTTTAGCCTTTGGTTTCTGGATACCCGTTCCAGATTCCTCTTCTCTAGATACTCGTTCCAGATTCCTCTTATCTGGATACCAGTTCCAGATTCCTCTTCTCTCTCCTTTGATATCTTCTTCAGATATCTGAACTTTTTCAGTTCTTTGGTAGCTCCATTAGTCCAAGAGTATGTCTTAAGGCTAAGAATCTACTTTCTTGTAGTGGCTTAGTAAAGATATATGCAAGTTGGTCTTCAGTGCCAATCTTGAGTATCTCTATATTGCCTTTTTCAACATGGTTTCTGATGAAGTGGTGTCTAAAAATCAATGTGCTTTGTTCTTGCATGAAACTTTGGATTCTGAATTATGGCAATAGCACTTGTGTTGTCACAGAAAATGGGAGTTTTCTCTTCATTGAGTCCATAGTCTCTGAGTTGTTGTTGTATCCACAATATCTGTGAAGCACAACACCCAACAGCAATATATTCAGCCTCTGTGGTAGATGTGGCAATTGAATTTTGTTTCTTGCTGAACCAAGATATCAATCTAGCACCAAGAAATTGACAAGTTCCTGAGGTGCTTTTTCTATTATGCAATGATCCAGCATAGTCGGCATCTGAATAGCCAACCAAACTCAATCCACTATCTTTTGGATACCACAATCCAATTTCTACAGTACCTTTTACATACCTCAATATTTTCATAGCAATATTGTAGTGTGATTGCATTGGATTTGTCTGAAATCTAGCACACACTCCAACTGCATATTCAATATCAGGTCTACTTGCAGTGAGGTACAGTAGAGACCCAATCAATTTTCTATACTTGTGTTCTTCAACACTCTTGTCAGATTCAGTATAGGTCATTTTGGTTCCAATGCTCATAGGTGTCTTAGCATTCTTTTCAGAAGGCTTTAGATTGCACTTGTTGAGCATGTCCTTTGCATACTTTGTTTGACTAATGAATATTCCATCATTGAGTTGCTTAACTTGCAGCCCTAGGAAGTAATTCAGTTCTCCCATCATGCTCATCTCAAATTTACATTTCATGAGTTCAGCAAAGTCTTCACAAAGTTGCTTATCTTTAGATCCAAATATAATGTCATCAACATATACTTGAACTAAAAGTAGTTTCCCATCATCGTTTAATGTGAAGAGTGTTTTATCAACATCTCCTTTCTTGAAACCACTTTCTAGTAGGTATATGGCCAATGTATCATACCATGCTCTTGGAGCTTGTTTCAGCCCATACAGAGCTTTCTGAAGCTTATAGACCATCATACTTTCTGAGGAAACTTCAAAACCTGGTGGTCGCTCAACATAGACTTCCTCAGCAAGTTCACCATTTAGGAATGCACTCTTGACATCCATTTGATAAACTGTAAAGTCATTATGAGCTGCAAAGGCTAGAAAGAGTCTTATTGCATCCAATCTTGCAACTGGTGCATAAGATTCATCAAAATATAGTCCTTCAGTCTGGGTGAATCCCTTGGCAACCAACCTAGCTTTGTTTCTGGTTATTTCACCAGACTCATTCATTTTGTTTATGAAAACCCACTTGGTTCCGATTACAGATATTCCGTCAACAAATGGAACCAGTTTCCAGACTTTGTTTCTCTCAAATTGATCCAACTCTTCTTGCATTGTAGAGATCCAATCTTGATCCTTTAATGCTTCTTCTATAGTTTTAGGTTCAATATTTGATAGGAAACATCCATAGAGATAATTTGCATTTTCAGCGATTGCTCTTCTAGTTCTAACTCCTTGGTCTATGGGACCAATCACATCCTTTGCAGGATGATTTCTTATCCATTTCATAATGGATTTTGAACTAGTAGGATCAATATCATTTTGATTTGAATGTGAATCAATATGATCTTGATGGGATACTTGTGCAGTATCTGAGATATCTGACACATGGGAACTTCCATGGATATCTGACACTCTTTCAGTGTTAGAGATATCTGGAGCTTGCATTTCAGCAATCTCATTTTCAGATACCTCTTCATGATGAAGGTTCTCAGTAACCTGTTCCATTTCTGAAATTCTCATAGGAAATTCTTCATCATGTCTTAGAGTCATCTGGTTGTTACTAAGCATAGGTTGCTTTTCATCGTCAGACTCATCCTCTAATTGAATGATAGAATTGTTTCCTTTTGAGGATTCTTTTTTTTCAGAATCTTTGATCATCAGTTCTTTGAACCTATCTGAGAGATCATCATTCAAGGGTACTTTCTTATTTCCTTAATAGAATTCTACATGAACAGATTCCTCAATCTTTTGCATTCTTTTGTTGTAGATTCTATAGGCTTTGCTATTTAGAGAATAACCAATAAATACTCCTTCATCTGCATTTGGTTGAAATGTTCTCAAGTATTCTTTTCCATTGTTGAGAACGAAACATCTGCAACCAAACACCCTTAGATGTTTGATACTAGGGGGTCTACCAATGAAAAGCTCATAAGGAGTTTTGTCATGGTGTTTGTTAATCAAACATCTATTTTGAGTGTAGCATGTTGTGTTTACAGCTTCAACCCAATAGTTTTCACTTATTTCAGTGTCAGCAAGCATTGTTCTTGCCGCTTCTTTCAGGGTCCTATTCTTTCTTTCAGCAACACCATTTTGTTGTGGTGTCCTTACAGAAGATAGTTGATGTTGTATACCTTTGCAGGTACAAAACTCTTTTATGTACTGGTTCACAAACTCAGTAACATGGTCTGTTCTGATTACAGATACCTTGTCATTTTTCATGACTTCGAACTTATTCATCAAGTTCGGTATCTCAACTCTCGCATCAGATTTGTGTTTGAGAAAGACAACCCAAATGAATCTTGAGTAATCATCAACAACAACAAGACCATACTTCTTTCCTGCATAACTAGTTACAGAGGATTAAAAAAGATCCATATGTAACATTTGCAGTGGCCTTTCACTGGAATGTCTAGTTTTAGACTTGAAAGATGTTTTGGATTGTTTTCCCATTTGGCAAGCTGAGCATATACCATCTTTTCTATATGCCATTTTGAGTAAACCAACCACCAACTCTTTCTTGGCTAACTTGTTTAGAGTTTTGAAATTCAAGTGACTCATTCTTTTATGCCATAGCCAATTTTCTTCAGTGTGGCCAGATTGACTCACCATGAGACATTCTTCAGTTGTGGCGGATGCCGAATCAGCAACATAAAGATTTTCTTTACGCCTTACAACCAAGACTGTCTGCTTTGACTCATTGTCAATCACTTTACATAGTTTTGACTTGATCTTGACAGTGTACCCTTTATCTACTAATTGACTCATGCTTAGGAGATTATATTTCAATCCCTTTACATGTAGTACTTCAGAGATTGTAAGGGCTCCAAACTTCAGATTGCCAAATCCAATGGTTGGATTTTCATCTCCTCCAACAAACCTGATAATTGGTCCATCATTGCACTTTTTGTAGTCAATCAGATTTGCTTTATCTACTGTCATGTGCTTCCCACATCCACTATCAAAATGCCACTTTGGATTAGTCTTTAGAGTGTTCTGCACAAAACAGGAAACAGGAGATTAGGTTGTTATACCAACAATGGAACCATCTGGACTAAAGAATCTTCCAGTAGGAACCCATTTCTGAATGAATTTCTTAGGAACATTCTTTTGTCTAACAGGAACATAAGGAGGAATTCTGGTTAAATGATTAGTATCATTGTTATCACGAACTATTTTCTTCCTTGGTGTGTTCCTAGGTGCTCCATTTGGTGCTTTCAGATACCTGTCAGGTTTCTGAGTTTGCTTCTTAGCAAACTTAGCTTTCCTTGCCAGATTTCTTCTAGCCCTGGCATTTAAATTTTCAGTGGCTTGACTCATCTTCCACTTCTGATAATTGCCGTGAGCAATTCTAGCCGTTAACCATCATTCTTGCTCTTGATTATACTCACGAGCAAGTTGTTTCCCGATGGCTTTATAGCCAATACCATTCCGAGCACCTGGTGCTATCTGAGTTCTCATTTCAACAGCTTTTCTAGTCTCTGGGTAGTCTATTTTCTTTCCAGAAAACGTGACATAGGAGAATTTTTCCAGTTCCCAACATAGCACTGTGGGTGATCACACTTTTCAGTGTTATGTTTCTTTCAGAAACGTTCCCAACAGATTTCTTTTGGATTTGTTTTTCCCACAAAGATTTGGTCGCAGCTGCCTTTCCTTTGTCAACAACCTTAGCTTTCTGACCGATACTGTAGGTTGTTTAGGAACCACCTTACTGAGCACTGACAAATGTTCTTCTTTCATCACTCTTATTCAGAGTGGTAGAACTATCTGTTTGTGTGTCCAGCCCAAGTGCTCTGTTTTCTGAAGGATCTCTTAAATAAGATTATACTTCAGTAAGAGTGGCACTAGCTTTGGCATAAGATTGAAAAGATAGTTCTTTCTTTTTGAGTTCTTTATTCTCAAAAAGAAGATCTTCACATTTCTTTTGAAGATTGGCCAATGCTTCTTTATGTGACTTTTCAGACTCAGATATCTGAGCCTTGAGAAATGCATTTTTAGCATCCTTTTTCTCAAATATCTTGAGTAATTGTGAATTTTCCTTTACAAGAGAATTCTTTTCTTCTTCACGGATTTCTTCTCTAGCTCGGATCATCAGAAATTCTCTTTCGTAGAGATCAAGTTCTCTTCTGAGATGTTCCAGATCTTTGATTCCTTCCTCATCACTTTCGTAAGTATGATAAGAAGTATGTGTTACCTCATCAACCATTAGACAAGGTTCAATGTTGGAGATATCTGGAAAGATTTCTTCAGCCATTCCACACACTTCTTTCTTCTTTTGACCAAAGTTAATCACTTCATGAGAAACATCGCACATTGCTGGAGAAGGCAGTGTGGAATCATCTGAGTCTTCATCCTCAGAATCAGACTCAATGTCTAGAGCATCCAGTTGGAGTTGAATCTTTTTCCTTTCTTCAGTGAGCATAGCTCTCTGACTTCTCTTGAAGTTTCTTCTATCTTTCTTGTCACCTGTCTTTAGTTTGTTGAAGGCAGGGCAATCGTTCTTGAAATGACCAGGTTTCTGACAATAGAAACAGATATCGTTTTCGATTTCTGCTTCCTCAGTACTTGATGCTTTCTAAGCCAGCTTGTTCAGCGAGCTTTGCATATTATTGTACTGGTGATAGTTCGAGCCTAGATGCTTTTTCAGCTTCTCTTTGGCTTTTCTTCTCTCTATTTCCCGACTGACATATTTTCTCATTTGCTTTACAGCAAGAGCATCCTCAGTCACTTCCTTGACTTCCTTCTTTTCAGAAGTTCCTTGAGCAACTAGAGCAACATTCTGCAACTTTTCAGTTGTTTGTTCTCTTTGAGTTGTCTCATAGTCAACAGTGGCAAGGTGAGAGAAAAGTTCCACTGGAGTGATATCTGGCATTCCTTGGTTAAAGTAGAAAAACTTTGTGTGCTCCCAATTATGATTTAGACTTCTCACAATAGTCTTAATCTTTTCTAACTGGGTATATCTATTACTTTCACCAAGTGCAGCCATGTCACTCATAAGTGTTGTAAACCGGAAATCTAGTTCTTCAAGAATCTCTGTGGGACCTTGTTTAAAGTTTTGGAATTTGAGCTTCAAAACTTCGAACTTATTTTCCTTCGTTTCTCAGTGCTGGCATAGATTTCTTCAATCAGTTGGCAGGCCACTTTCGCCGTTTTTGCACCCCACAGTTTACACTGTATGTGCTCTGGAGTAGAACGTATGATGATATTACGAGCCTGACCATCCAGTCGATTTCTCTTGGCATCATCCGATGTCCAGAGCTCTCTAGGCTTTAGTTCGTAAATAACTTGACTGGCAGGTCTCCCACTGGTTGACGCATCTGTCTGTGAAGACCCATCGCTTTGTTCTCTGTCTCTACCATTAGAAAACTCTATGACTTGCTTGAGTTGTTGAATGACTATTGGACCATTCTTTATCACGTCGATCATTTCATCACTAATGGCTTCTAGGTGGAGCATCATGTTGTTCTTCCATTTCTCATAATTCTCTAGCTTGAGAATTGGGGCGTCACTTAAAGACATCCTGCAGCAAGCACACTAAACAAACAAATCAAGTGTAGGTGAAAAGCAGTTAGTGGGCACTTATCTGGGATCTAGGTTCAGTGCAGAAGGCCAGGGAACCTCCTGCTCTGATACTACTTGTTGGTCCAGATAACGGCAAAGTAAAAGACTAGAAGGGGGGGGGGGGGGGGTGAATAGTCTTTTAAAACTTTTGTCGATAAACAAGATTTCTCAGATATCTGATACTTAATTTCAGAGAGCGGAAGACTTTTCTGTGATAAGTGCACGTGCTCAGCAAGATAGGTGTAAGTACTTTGCAAGGTAAATAAAGCAAGTAATAAAATGCAGAAAGTAAATAACACAAGTCTTTTTATAGTGGTATCTAAAGGTGGCGTAATCCTTCAACTAATCCACTTCGGCCTTTCTCAGACCTAGAATCCACTAAGACAGATAATTGATGTATCCTTACAAATATCTTCTCTCGATTCCTAATTAAACTAGGTTCCCAACCAAGTGTTCCCCCTGAGTTATTCCCCGGCTTTCACAGCCAAGTACTTCCTGTACTCAGAAACCTCTTTCCTGGAGTTGTTCCTTAGTTTCCCAAACTAAGTACTTCCTGTACTCCACGCCAATTAAGGTGTTGATTAAGGTAGTTTGTCAAGTGAGCTTCTTTAATAACTTGTTCAGTTATGCAGATAGCTCCGAGAATCAAGTATACTTAATACACTTTGCAATGTATGGTATCTTGTTCTTTACTGACCTAAGTCTATGATAAATGTTCAAGAGAATGAATCTCAGATGTCAAATCTTAGTTTAAATCTTTCACAAATGGCAATGCTTGTTAAGGATCAGGACACTTAGAACTTTTGTGCTACTTAGAATCAAGAGCTTTGGTCGCAACAGAAAGCTTGAAGGTAAGTAGTGTGCTTGAGAGAGCTTGTGTGAGAGTATTCAATGTGAGTTCAGTGTTCTAAGGTGTGTTCTCAAGCAGTCTAAGTGTTTGATATTTATAGATGAATTTGAGTGCCGTTTGAATAGTATCCGTTAGGCTTAAATCAAATTCAAACTATTGATATCTGAGTATAGTACTGTGGTATGTTTGTCTTCTTTTTCAGAAGCTACCGTTTTTGTTCAGACGTTTCTGTCTGCGCATTCAATGCATTGTACTATACTTTGTCCTGTAGTGCCAACGGAACTATGCATTGTATCAGGGATCTTATACTATCAGAGTTCTCTGATGCTTTGCACGTCCTTTTCCAGAGAATATCACAACTCTAGATACCACTTGTTGAACCAACTTGTTATAATATATTTCTTTTCAGAAACATAGTTTATGTCCAAGGTATCAGAGTGTAGATATATGTGGGCACTTTCCTCGTTTCAGAAACCTTTTATTTCTCATTTTGCAATACTGTTTATTTAAAAATGCTTGTGTCTTTGAGATATCTGGTCATAGGTATCTGAAAACCCTTGTCTTCAGCAATCTTGTGCAGTCTTCAAATCTTCAAATTCATTGAATTTTTCCTGCTGGATGCCTTCTTCTTGGTCTTCTTTAGAGGAATAAAAATTACATTCAGAAACCTAACATCCTATACAAGATTTTCTAGACTATCATACTTAGTGAGTTTCCTCTTTTACAGTGTTCAAGTGAACCAAGAGTACTAACCACCTTTCTGAGCTAAGATAAGTCATTAGGTTGCTGATCAAAATCTAAACAGATATTTCTAACAGAATATTTCACCAAATGGCGCTTTGGCTTACCAAGAATTCTTGTCTCAGATAATGGCGCTCAATTTTCAGGCAATAAACTCAAGGAATGGTTGGCCTCTTTCAAGATTGAGCAACGCTTTACATCTGTCGGATATCCACAGGCCAATGGACAAGCGGAGTCCACAAACAAAACGATTGTTAAGATCTTGGAAAAGCGGCTAAGGACTTCTCAGGAGAGTTGGGCGGATGACCTAGATGGCGTACTGTGGGCTCATCGCACCACTGCACGGACCGCAACTAGAGAAACCCCATTTGCCCTGGTCTATGGCTCGGAAGCAGTCATACCAGTGGAAATTGCAGTTGAAACGATGAGGGTCCAAGAGTTCGATGATTCCGTCAATCAGGAAGCTCGGATCTATGATCTAGATATGTTAGAATAGAAGAGGACGGAAGCATTGGCCAAAATCCACAGATATCAAGCATCTGCAGCCCGGGCCTGGAACAAAAATATTCAAGCTAAAGATTTACAGGTTGGAGACCTGGTGCTCCGCAGAGCTGATATCTTAAGCAAGGTAGGGAAGCTTGAGCCAAAGTGGGAATAACCTTACAAGATTGTTGGTGCGAGAGTGAACGGAAGTTATGAATTAGAGGATAACCAGGGACACCCTCTCAAGCGTACTTGGAATGCCAAAAACCTTCAAAAGTTCTATGCTTAGGATATGTCACACGGATCTTTGCCAGTCATTTGGATATTTTAGGATTAAAATTGTTTGTTACGCGGAACTCCGTCAGTTCTGTTTTTGTTATTCTTTTGTCATTGGCTTTACGGCCCACAGGTTGTAATTGAATTTTCGTCAAATCAATACAACTTTTATTTTTCAATTCATAAATCTGAAAACTCGTATTCAGACAACGGAAAAGCAAGCAATCTTATTCATACACGGAAAAAGGCAGCCATAATACTGTCTTTACAGTTTACAATCTCGGATCTTTGCAAGATCTACAGATACAATGCTTAAGGGTAACAAAGAGTCTCCACAAACTTGTCATCTTCTCCCGGGATTATTCCTCCATCTGGAAAGCTTTTTCCATGTCAATCTGTGACCATAACTCTCGTGGACACCAAGAGCCAGATCTACCTGCACATTGAAAAAACGGTTAGGCATGGCAGGATTTTTTATGATGTCACCGTACCTTGGTGTAATCGTACGGATCCCGTGTCTAGGAAGTACAGAGTCCCAACGGACAATGGTATTTGGCAGTCGAAACGAATAGATTTCTGCCTAACCGTCTTTAGAGACCCCAACTCTCTCAGGATCGAGGGATTTCTACCGATTCAAGAGAGATTTGAGCCACTAAAGTAGGATTGGAAGAAAGGAGAAGCGATTTAGCTTGGCTTTGGTGCTTTCTTTCGAGCAGCCTATCGTTCAAGATCCCCACCTTTCCTGGATTTAGGGTTTGCACCAAACTAGGAAAGGATGGGAGTATTGAAAGGCAAGCAAGTCAAAACTATAGAGATAGAAGAAGAGTGAGAATCTGAGATCAGTTTGTACGGTTTCTATACTTGGCTCGTACCTTTTTATAGAAAGCTCCGACCAATCATTGCCCGCCACGTATTAAGTTCGGTGCAACCGATGGGCCTGGATCATTTGTTTGGGCTAGTTAAGTGGATAGTCACTTGGGTTAGCCCATTGATGGTCTCATTAAGCCCATGAATGGAAGCTTTATAGATCTCGAAAAGGGATTGTCCAAGTAGATCCTTGAACGGGTAGGCATCACAGCAATGGTCCGCCAAAGTCCGAGCAATCATGAGACGGAAACTCATCATGACCAGCCTATAAAAAAGGGCACTCAGAAACCCATACTCATAAGTAGATTAGACCCACCAATGGCGGACCTTTCCTCCACAAATGTGTCCCAAGGGCTATAAGGAATGTATGCTTCACGCCGTTCCATGAAAACATGAACTGTCTGAACGATTGGTACTTCATGCCTTCTCGGATCGTCGGCCATGACGTGGACTTCAACTTGTTCGAGAACATCAATGCTTCCTTTGATTAAGTTGCTCCATCCCGCACTGCTGCTGCCAATGTCAATGCCAATATGTTCTCCACTAATCCGCCTAGAGTTGATGAAGCCGGTCTGAGCCAACCTCCTCCTCAGTAAGAAGTCCGGGGTATGCCCCATGAAAAAATTTGTAAACATTTGAATTTTAAGATCTTTTGACGGAACGGAACGTTGCCAAGTACCATATTTATCATTTCTATTGTCTGTAGTAGTCGTTCCCAGTACAATGTTACATTTGCTTTGATATAACAATTGTTTGCTCCTTTATTGTCCTTGATCCATCCTTCATATGCTCAGTCATCGTAAGTAGTAAATACACAACTCTTGTAAACTCGGACATCTTTCTTTGATCCGTAAATTAGGCGAATAAGTACGGATCCAGTACCTCTCAATACACCCCGTAGACAGGCAACGTTGACTCTCTTGGAATGAAACACTCGGATAGGCCAGCGAGTACTTACTCGGACACATTTAATGGGCTCGTCTGGATCTAGTAGACCAAGCTTAATTGATCCAATACTGTTCGGCCCAAACGGGTAGCCCAAGCCCATCGTCGACATCAATCTTTTCGCGTTGCGAACGCTGATTGGTTCATCCATTCTATAAATATCTAGATTCACAAGTGTATTGATGACATATAATCTTTCTTATACTCGGATGCATCTGGGATCGTCAAACCAGCCAATTGATTCCAACTGTCTTATTAAGGATATGGCTTCTCGAACAGTCTTCCCCTCGAGACTCCCGTCCACTCTCAAATCAGTATATGTATTGTTTTTAGTTGTAGAGTGGCATGGGTCTAGAGGGATGGATTATTTGGGATTTGTCGATAGGAAGTGTGGACCTTTTAGGAAGTGTTCCGATGGGCGATCCCACCAGTCGTATGCGTGATCTACCCGGTAAGAGCTTTTCCTTCTTGAGGAGCTGTTGGCGGGTAGGCCATAATACGATCAGTGTGTAAGATCCGTGCTTGGATTCAAACAAACAGATATCTTTGAAGGATCCTCCTGTCCAGATATAGGGGATTGGATGCTGTACAGATCCGAGGTAATTCCGCTTGTTTCTCTTCATCAGTGTAATCCGATGATGATTGATTAGAACTAGTAGGATATCGGACATAATAGAAAAAGGACCTATAACTTATAAAGCAAGTCCGAGAAAGAATCTACTTTCTTGTAGTGGCTTAGTGAAGATATCTACAAGTTGGTCTTCAGTGCCAATCTTGAGTATCTCTATATTGCCTTTTTCAACATGGTCTCTGATGAAGTGATGTCTAACATCAATATGCTTTGTTCTGGCATGAAATTTAGGATTACGTAATGTAATAGCACTTGTGTTGTCACTGAAAATGGGAGTTTTCTCTTCGAGTCCATAGTCTTTAAGTTGTTGTTGTATCCACGAATTTGTGTTGCACAACAACGGCGACAATATATTCAGCCTCTGCGGTAGAAGTTGCAATTGAGTTTTGCTTCTTGCTAAACCACGAGATAAGTCTAGTACCCAGAAACTGACAAGTTCCTGAGGTGCTTTTCCTATCAAGCAGTGATCCAGCATAATCAGCGTCTAAGTACCCAGCTAAACTCAATCCGCTTTCTTTAGGATACCACAATCCTACATCTACTGTACCTTTTACATACCTTAATATTTTCATAGAAATGTTGTAGTGTGTTTGCATCGGATTTGTCTGAAATCTAGCACACACTCCAACGGCGTATTGAATATCAGGTCTACTTGCAGTGAGGTAAAGTAGTGAACCTATCAATTTCCTATACTTATGTTCTTCAACACTCTTATTTGATTCAGTATAGGTCATTTTGGTTCCAATGCTCATAGGTATCTTAGCATTCTTTTCAGAAGGCTTAAGATTGAATTTTGTGAGCATATCTTTTGCATACTTTGTTTGACTAATGAATATTCCATCATTGAGTTGCTTGACTTGCAATCCTAGAAAATAATTCATTTCTCCCATCATACTCATCTCAAACTTACTTTTCATGAGATTTGCAAAGTCATTACAAAGTTGCTTGTCCTTAGATCCAAATATGATGTTATCAACATATACTTGAACTAAGAGTAGTTTCCCATCATGATTTAAGGAAAATAAAGTTTTATCAACTTCACCTTTCTTGAAACCACTTTCCAGAAGGTATTTGGCCAAAGTGTCATACCATGCTCTTGGAGCCTGTTTCAGTCCATACAGAGCTTTCTGTAGTTTATAGACCATTCTACTTTCTGAAGAAACTTCAAAGTCAGGTGGTTGCTCAACATAAACTTCTTCTGCAAGTTCACCGTTCAAGAATGCACTTTTGACATCCATCTGATAAACTTTAAAATCTTTATTAGCTGCAAAGGCTAGAAAGAGTCTTATTGCATCCAATCTGGCTTTGTTTCTGGTTATTTCACCAGATTCATTCATCTTGTTTCTGAAAACCCACTTGGTTCCAATCACAGATATTTCTTCCACAAATGGAACTAGTTTCCAGACTTTGTTTCTCTTAAATTGATCCAACTCTTCTTGCATTGCAGAGATCCAGTCTTGGTCTCCTAATGCTTCTTCTATATTTTTAGGTTCAATATTTGAGATGAAACATCCAAAGAGAGAATTAGCATTTTCAGCTATTGCTCTCCTAGTCCTAACACCTTGATTAATTGGTCCAATCACATCTTTTGCAGGTTGATCCTTGATCCATCTCATCATAGGTTTAGTGCTAGTAGGATCAATATCCAAATGATTTGAATGTGAATCACTGGGATTTTGATTTGATACTTTTTCAGTATCTAAGACATTTTGCTCCTCAGAAGGGCAATTAATGTCTGACACTTGTTCAGTGTTTGAGCTATCTGGAACATGTCTTTCAGAGAGATTATTTCCAGAGATAGCTTTATGATGAATATCTTCAGTTTCCATTTCTGGAAGTTTCATAGGAAATTCTTCATCATGTTTGTGAGTCATCTGGTTGTTATTAGGCATATCAAGCTTTTCTACGTCAGAGTCATCCTCACTTTCCATAATAATGTTTCTCCTTTCTGAGGATTCTTCTTCAGAATCCCTCAACATTAGTGCTTTGAACCTTTCTGAGAGTTCATCTTTAGGAGGTGTTTTCTTACTTCCTTCATAGAATACAACATGAACTGATTCTTCAATTTTCTTTGTTCCTTTCTTGTAAATTCTGTAGGCTTTGCTATTCGTGGAATAACCAAGAAATACACCTTCATCTGCCTTTGGTTGAAATGTTCTCAGATTATCTTTTCCATTGTTTAGAACAAAACATCTACAACCAAATACTCTCAAATGTTTGATATTAGGGGGTCTACCAACCAAGATTTCATAAGGGGTCTTGTCATGGTGTTTGTTTATCAAACATCTGTTCTGAGTGTAGCAGACTGTGTTTACAGCTTCAACCCAATAAACTTCACTTATTTCAGTGTCAGCTAGCGTCGTCCTTGCAGCTTCTTTAAGGGTTCTGTTTTTCCTTTCTGCAACACCATTTTGTTGAGGTGTTCTTACAAAGGAAAGTTGGTGTTGTATACCTTTGCAGGTACAAAACTCCTTTATGTACTGGTTGACAAACTCGACCATGGTCTGCTCGATTGCGATACCTTGTCATTTTCATGACTTCAAGCTTTTTCGATTTGGTATCTCCACCACGGCATCGATTTGTGTTTCAGAAAGACAACCCAAGTGAATCTTGAGAAGTCATCTACAACAACCAGACCATATTTCTTTCCTGCATAACTAGTTACAGATGATTCAAAAAGATCCATATGTAGTAGTTGCAGTGGTCTAACACTAGAGTGTCTAGTTTTGGACTTGAAAGAGATTTTGGATTGTTTCCCCATTTGACATGCAGAACAGATACCATCCTTTCTGAAAGATGTTTTGGGAAGGCCAACCACTAACTCTTTCTTGGCAAGTCTGTTCAGAGTTTTGAAGTTCAAGTGACTCATTCTTTTGTGCCATAACAGGTTTGCTCTTACATGACTGATTGACTCAAAGATGAGACATTATTCATGGCAGGAGATGCCCAATCGGCAACATAAAGATCGCCTTTCCGCCGAAAGCAACCAAGGCGTATGCTTTGACTCATTGTCAATTAGTTTGTTTGTATTTTGCGTTGAATTTCTGATAAAACCTTTGTCCGCAAACCTGCTCATGCTAAATAGATTATATTTCAAATCCTTAACATATGTCGTCAGTGATTGTTAATGTTCCCAATTTGACGTTGCCAAATCCCAGAGAGGGATTTAATTCTCCTCCAGCAAATCTGATATCTGGTCCTGTGTTGCAAGCTTTGTAATCGACCAGATTTGCTTTGTCTCCTGTCATGTGCTTTCCGCATCCACTATCAAACAGCCATTGTGCTTTAGTCCAGGAAGCATTATGCACACAATAGGAAATAGGAGTTTGGTTCTCAATTTACAGTTGGAACCATCAGGACTAAACAATCTTCCAGTAGGAATCCATTTTTGAATGAATTTCCTTGGAACATTCTTTTGTCTGATAGGAACATAAGGAGGAATTCTAATTGAATGATTATCATTATTAAGAATTATTTTCTTCCTTGGTGTGTTCCTAGGTGCTCCATTTGGTGCTTTCAGATACCTGTCAGGTTTCTGAGTTTGCTTTTCAGCAAACTTAGCTTTCCTTGCCAGATTTCTTCTAGCCCTGGCATTCAGATTTTCAGTGGCTTGATTCAACTTCCACTTTTGATAATTGCTTTGAGCAATTCTAGCCTTTAGCCATCGTTCTTGCTCCTGTTTGTATTCATGAGCAAGTTGTTTCCCGATGCCTTTATAGCCAATACCGTTTCGAGAACTTGAAGCTATCTGAGATCTTTTCTCAGCAGCTTTGCTAGTCTCTGGTTGGTCCAATTTCTTTCCAGAAAAAGTGACATGGGAGAATTTGCCAGCTCCTGCAATTCTACCCTTTTGAGAGACATAACTTGTGGGTGTTTACACTTTTCAGTGTTGTGTTTCTTTTCAGAGACGTGCCCAACAGTTTTGTTTTTGACTTGTTTTTCCCACAAAGGTTTAGTCGCAACTGCCTTTCCTTTGTCAACAATCTTTATCTTCTGACCGATACTATAGATTGCATGGGAACCATCTTGCTGAGTACTTACAAATGTTCTTCTTTCCTTACTCTTATTCAGAGTGATAGAACAATCTGTCTGTGTATTCAGCCCAAGTCCTTTCTTTTCTGAAGGATCTCTTAAGTAAGATTGTACTTCAGTAAGAGTGTCACTAGCTTTGGCATAAGATTGAAAAGATAATTCTTTCTTTTCGAGTTCCTTGTTCTTAGAAATAAGATCTTCATATTTCTTTCGTAATTCAGCCATTGCTTCTTTATGTGACTTTTCAGTCTCAGATATCTGAGCTTTGAGAAATGCTTTTTCAGCATCCTTTTTCTCAGATATCTTAACTAAATGAGAATTTTCCTTTGCAAGAGAATTCTTTTCTTCTTCAAGATTTTCGGCTCTAGCTCGGATCATTAGAAATTCTCTTTCATAGATGTCAAGTTCTTTCCTGAGATTTTCTAGATCTTTTATTTCTTCTTCATCACTTTCATAAGTATAACAAGAAGTATGTGTTACCTCATCAGCCATAAGACAGATTTCTATGTTAGAGATGTACGACCGTCAATTTCAAAGAACTCCACATTTCAGTCTTCTTGAGGCCGAAGTCGATTATATCATGAGTAACTCCACATAATTCTGGTGATGGTAAGGTTGAGTCATCTGAATTGTCATCTTCAGAATCTGTCTCAACGTCTAGAGCATCCAATTGAGTTTGGATTTTCTTTCTTTCTTCAGTTAATAAAGCTTTCTGGCTTCATATGAAGATTCTTCTATCTTTCTTGTCACCTGTCCTTAGTTTGTTGAAGGCAGGACAATCCTTCTTGAAGTGACCAGGTTTACGACAGAAAGCAGATATCGTTTCCAATTTCGCTTCCTCAAGACATGATGCTATCTAAATGGCTTGTTCAATGAGCTTTGCATATTTTTGTCTTGGTGATAGTTTGAGCTAGATGCTTTTTCACATTTGGCTTTTCTTCTCTCAATTTCTCGACTGACATATTTGCTCATTTGCTTTGCAGCAAGAGCATCCTCAGTCTCTTCCTTGCTCTTCTTCTTTTCAGAAGTTCCTTGAGCAACTAGAGCAATATTCTGCAACTTTTCAGTTGTTTGTTCTCTTTGTGTTGTCTCATAATCAACCGTAAGATGTGAAGAGTTCCATGAGTGATATTTGGCATTCCTTGGTTAAAATAAAAGAATTTAGTATGCTCCCGGTTGTGGTTAAGACTTGACAATAATCTTAATTTTTTCATTTGGAGTATCTTGCTTTCCCAGTGCGCCATATCACTCATGAGAGTGGTAATCTGAAATCAAGTTCTTCCAGAGTTTCATGGGTCCTTGTTTGAAATTTTGAAATTTCAACTTGAGAACTTCGAACTTGTTTTCTTTGGTTTTCGATTCAGATTTCTTCAATCAGTTGCCAGGCAACTGTCGCCGTTTTAGCACCCCACAGTTTACACTGTATGTGCTCAGGTGTCGATCTGATGATGATATTACGAGCTTGACCATCCAGACGATTTCTCTTGGCATCTTCCGATGTCCTGAGTTCTCTGGGCTTTGGTTCGTAAATAACTTGACTAGTAGATCTCCCACTTGTTGACGCATCAGTTTGTGAAGATCCTTCGCTTTGATCTCTGTCTCTACCATTAGAAACCTCCATTACTTGTTGAAGTCGTTGAATGACTATTGGGCCATTCTTTATCACTTCGATCATTTTGTCACTTATGGCTTCAAGGTGGAGCATCACGTTATTTTTCCATTTCTCGTAGTTCTCTAGTTTGAGAACGTGTGCATCACTCAGAGACATTCCTGCACACTTAACACACAAATTAAATAGTCCTAAAAAATGGACAAAGTTCCTTCACCTATATGGGGATCTAGGTTCAGTGCAGAAGGCTTGTGAACCTCCTGCTCTGATACCACTTGTTGGTCCAGATAACGGCAAAGTAAAAGACTAGAGGGGGGGGGGGTGAATAGTCTTTTAAAACTTTTGTCGATAAAAACTATTTCTCAGATATCTGTGTAGATATCTGATACTTAGATTCAGAGCGCGGAAGACTTAAGATAGATAAGTGCAGAAACAGTTAAAGTGTGTGTGTGTGTGTTGCTGAAATGTAAGTACAGAAAAGTAAATAACACATCAAGTATAGTGGTATCTGGAGGTGGCGTAATCCTCCAACTAATCCACTTCGGTCTTCCAAAGACCTAGAATTCACTAGAATAGATAATTGAGGTCACCTTATAAAAATCCTATTCTATGATTCCTTAAACAAATGGTTCCCAACCAAATGTTCCCCCTGAGTTGTTCCCCGGCTTTCACAGCCAAGTACTTCCTGTACTCAGAAACCTTTTTGAGCTATTCCCTAGCTTCCCAAGCTAAGTACTTCCTGTGCTCAATAACCTTGGAGTTATTCCTTAGTTTCTCAAACTAAGTACTTCCTGTACTCCACGCCAGTGATGGTGTTGGTTTTGGTTTGAGTTGTCAGATGAGCTTCTTTAATAACTTTTCAGTTAATCAGATAGCTCTGTGAATCATGTATACTTAATACACTTTTCAATGTATGGTATCTTGTTCTTTTTACTGACCCAAGTCTTAGATAAATGTTCTAGAGAATGAATCTCAGATACTTGATCTTTCAATTCAACTCTTTCACAGATAGCTGTGCTTGTTTAGGGTCAGGACACTTAGAACTTCAGTGTTACTCAAGATCAAGAGCTTTGGTCGCAACAGAAAGCTTTAAGGATAAGTAATTTGCTTGAGATAGCGAGATATGTGTTCAGTGTAAGTTCTTCAGGTTGTGTGTCTTCTCAAGCTGTCTAAGTGTTGATATTTATAGATTAATTTGAGTGCCGTTTGAATAGTATCCGTTAGGCTTAAATCAAATTCAAACTATTGATATCTGTGTATAATCTTATGTGAGTTTGTCTTCTTCTTCAGAAGGTACCGTTGCTTTTGTTCATACATCTCTGTCCGTGCATTAAATACATTGTACTATACTTTTTTTTTGTCCTGTAGTGCCAACGGAACTATGCTTTGTATCAGAGACTTAACTTTATTAGTTTTCTCTAAGTTTTAGCACGTCCTTACCTTTAACTTCACTTTTATTGAAACAACTTTGTTTGCAATATATATTTCTTTATCAGAAATGTGGTTTAAAGCTCAAGGTATCTGAGTGTAGATATCGGTGGACACTTTCCTTGTTTTCCAGATGGACCTCTTGACTTCTCAGATATCTCTTGTGACATGATTTGTTTAGCAATCATTCACGTCTTCAAGAAATCTGGCCAAGGTATCTGCAAAACTATTTCAGTAATCTTGTGCAGTTTCTTCAAATCTTCAATGTCGTTGAACTTGTTCTGCTTGGATGTCTTCTTCTTGGTCTTCTCTTCATAAAATAAAAATTACATTTTGAGACCTAACATCCTATACAAGATTAGCTAGACTATCATACTTAGTGGGTTTCCTCTTTTACAATATTCAAGTGAACCAAGAGTACTAATCACCTTTCTGAGACTAAGATAAGTCATCATGTTGCTGATCAAAATCTAAACAGATATTTCTAACAAAATATCTAACACATTTCCTAACAGTATGATTAGTCTAGTAAATCTTGTATTAGGATTATAGGTCTCTGAGTGTAATTTTTATTTCAAGAAGACCATGAAGATCAATCCTAGCAATGGAGCTTTTCTGAAGATTAGAAGACTGAAGATTGCACAAGGTTTATGAAGACACAAAGGTTTAGTCTAACTCAGAAAGACTGTGTCCTTAATCCTTTCTTGAGTATATTAACTTATTTTCGGGATATGATTCTGAACATATGACATCATGAGTATGGAGCATGCAAGCCATCAGAAAGGCTCATGTATCCGTTGAGACTAAAGGACAATGAACAGTACTATGCATTAAATGCATCAGCAGAAATGCTGCAAAAAGCAGTCCTCTCTGAAAAATGAGATAGTGACTTCTGAGTACATAGTTCAAGATATAAACGGATATAATTTAATAGAGAGCACAACGGATACAATTCAAACGCCTCTCAATTTTATGTATATATATCACACACTTAGATGCTTGAAGAACATACCTTAGAACGCTCTATCTTGCAAACTTACCATCAAGCAAACTCTACTACCCTTTCTGAAAGCTTTCTGTTGCTTGAAGAATCACTAGTAGTTCTAAGTTGTCCTGAACCTTAACAAGAGATTGTTATTCGTGAAAGAGTTAAACTATCAGATACCATTTCTGAAGATCATTCTCGAGAATGGACACCAATTACTTGGGTCAGTAAAGAGCAGACTGCCATCCACTGAACAAGTATATTAAGTAGTCTTGTTCTATTAGGCTCTCTGAAAACATAACTGAAAAGTTGTACGAGAAGCCTCTTTGACAAACCTTATAACCAACACCATCAAGGCGTGGAGTAGAGGAAGTACTTGATTTGGGAAATCAGGGAATAACTCCAAGGTTATCTGAGTAGAGGAAGTACTTAGCTCTAGGAGCTGGGGAATAACTCAGGGGAAACATTTGGTTGGGAACCATTTGTTTAGGAATCTTAGAATAAGGATTATTGTAAGGTGAACTCAATTATCTGTTCTAGTGAATTCTAGGGGAAAAAAAAAAAGTGATTTGGATGGAGGATCGCCACCTCCAGATACCACTATACTTGCTATGTTATTTACCTTATACGTATTTACATTTCAGCAGAAAGCACACACACACTTACTTATTGTTACTTACGCACTTTTCCTATCTTAAAGTCTTCTTCTTTTGCCTTATATACGAAACCCCAGTTTCGAGAAGCTGTGTTTATCGACAAAAGTTTTAAAAGACTATTCACCCCCCCCCCCCCAGTCTTTTACTTTGCCGTTATCTGGACCAACAAGTGGTATCAGAGTAGGAGGTTCACAAGCCTTCAGATCAACCTAGATCCCAGATAGGTGAAGGAACTTTGTCCCTTTCTCGAGGACTATATAATTTGTGTGTTATGTGCAGTATGTCTCGAGTGATGCACCTGCTCAAGCCGTAAAACTACGAGAAATGGAAGAACAACATGATGCTCCATCTGGAGGCCATCAGTGATGAGATGATCTATGTCATCAATGAAGGGCCTATCAAAATCAGACAACTCAAACAAGTTACTGTGGTGTCTGATGGAAGAAAAGCCTCAGACAAGGAAGATGGAAGCGAGGACATGGCTGCTAGTGATAGTGGTCATGTTGCTCGTGGAAGCATTATATATGAAGACAAGCCAAGAGAGCTCTGGACATCTGAAGAGCCAAGAGACACATATTGTGTTGGTCCAGATAACGGCAAAGTAAAAGACCTGAGGGGGGGTGAATAGTCTTTTAAAACTTTTGTCGATAAACACAGTTTCTCAGAAACTTGGGGGGTTCCTGATACTTAAATTCAGAGCGCGGAAGACTTTAAGATAGGTAAGTGCAGAAACAAAAAATATGTGTGTGTGCTTTGCTGAAAGATAAATGCAGAAAGGTAAATAACACAGCAAGTATAGTGGTATCTGGAGGTGGCGTAATCCTCCAACTAATCCACTTCGGTCTTTCTGAGACCTAGAATTCCCAAGCTAAGTACTTCCTGTGCTCAATAACCTTGGAGTTATTCCTTAGTTTCCCAAATCAAGTACTTCCTCTACTCCGATAACCTTGGAGTTATTCCCTGATTTTTCAAACTAAATACTTCCTGTACTCCACGCCAGTTATGGTGTTGGTTTTGGTTTGAGTTGTCAGACGAGCTTCTTTGTTAACTTTTCAGTTAATCAGATAGCTCTGTGAATCAAGTATACTTAATACACTTTTCAATGTATGGTATCTTGTTCTTTTTACTAACCCAAGTCTTAGATAAATGTTTAAGAGAATGAATCTTAGATACTTGATCTTTCAATTCAACTCTTTCACAGATAGCAGTGCTTGTTTAGGATCAGGACACTTAGAACTTTAGTGCTACTTAAGATCAGGAGCTTTGGTCGCAACAGAAAGCTTTGAGGATAAGTAGTTTGCTTGAGAGAATATGTTGTTCAGCGTGTTTATGGAGTTCAAGGTGTCTTCTCAAGTAGTCTAAGTGTTGATATTTATAGATGAATTTGAATGCCGTTGAATAGTATCCGTTAGGCTCAAATTCAAACCATTGATATCTGTGTATAGTACTGCAGTAGGTTTGTCTTCTTCTTCAGAAGGTACCGTTGCTTTTATTCATACATCTCTGTCCGTGCATTAAATGCATTGTACTGTAATTTTTGTCCTGTAGTGCCAACAGAACTATGCTCAGTATCAGAGACTAGTATTATCTGATTCTTTGCACGTCCTTATCTTTAATCTTCAGATACCACTTTATTGAAACAACTTTGTTGCAATATATTTCTTTTTCAGAAATGTGGTTAAGGCTCAAGGTATCTGAGAGTAGATATCTGTGGGCACTTTCCTGGTTTTCAGAAAACCTTCTAGTTCTCAGATATCTCTTGTGACACAGCTTGTTTAAGACTATTCGTGTCTTCAAGATATCTGACCAGGTATCTGTAAAAGCTTTGATAATCTTGTGCAGTTTCTTCAAATCTTCAATGTCGTTGAACTTGTTCCGCTTGGATGTCTTCTTCTTGGTCTTCTCTTCATAAAATAAAAATTACATTTTGAGACCTAACATCCTATACAAGATTAGCTAGACTATCATACTTAGTGGGTTTCCTCTTTTACAATGTTCAAGTGAACCAAGAGTACTAATCACCTTTCTGAGACTAAGATAAGTCATCATGTTGCTGATCAAAATCTAAACAGATATTTCTAACAAAATATCTAACAAATTTCCTAACAAATTTCCCCCTTTTTGATCAGTCAACGATGACTATCTGACCTATTACAAATCTGGATGAGAGAACAATCCAACACTTAATCATTTCTTAAGATTTTTCAATTCATACAATTAAGTGCAGAAAGTAAACATCAACCAAATCACAAGGTGTGATCTTTGCTGACAAGTTATCTTTTATAGAATACTATCTGAGAGTAAGTTCATCAGATAAGTTACAAAGAAAGATTACAGATAACTTCAATACATAAAACAAGTTTAGCTCAGTCACCAAAAACACAACAAAAACTACACAATAAATTAGGACAACAGGAGTAACCAAGCTCCAAGTAAACATCCTAATAGACTAGTCTTCAAGTCTTCAACAGTAGTTCTATGGATCAGTCTGCAAATTTCCTATCTCCAAACCTTTTGATGTCATCAGAATAATCATAGAGAAGTGTTCTGACGAGCATCTCAGTGTCTCTGGCAAATCCACAGACCTCTTTGTAGGTTTTGGTAGGATTTTTCTTGACAAAATGTTTGACCCACAGATACTTTCCCCACTTCCAGATATGCTCTATTCTGATATCTGAAAGCTTGAAGTATTCGTAGATAATCCTCAGATATCTGATGTCACCCTTGTATTGATCTTCAGTTAGATAGAACGACTCATAGGGTTCCACAGCGAGTCTTGCTCTTGTGCCTGTTCCGGTGATATTCAGAATTCTGTGCACATCATCTGGCTTTCCATATGGACATTCATCAGAGAGGTCCTTTCTCATGGCTTCAGTTCTCTTGACAACTTCAAAATCCAACCAGGCTTTAATGTGATTGGTGTTCATCAAGGTTGGCTTATCTTTTCTCCATGCCATAAGTTGTTTATGGATTGGTTCTGGAAATCTTGAATTTACCAGTAGATGCTTAAGTTCCAGGATCCAATAGCCATTTTTCTGATTGATGCACTCAGAGCGGAGGAATCATTGTCATTCTTCACATACTCTATTTTGGCTTCTTCTGGCCTGAGTGGAAGTTGACTTTGTCTTTGCTCAGCTCTCAGTCTGTTCCTTCTTTGTCTTGAATTCTCTTTGGGTTTGTTGCTTGAAGAACCACCCTGGATAGACTTGGTATTTCCAGAGGGTGTTTTAGCTGCTAGGGGCTTTGCAGCTATGGGCTCAGTTAGGCTTTCAATTTTCCTTTTCTGTGAAGAGGAGCTTCATCTTCATCAGTTTCTTCATCATCATCAAGATTAAATCTTGTGGGAGTTTTACAGCCTTCTTCATTGCCCAAGGACTTGATTTGACCTTCTTCTTCTTCTTCAGAAGATTCATCAATCCCTTTAACTTGTCTTCTCCTTGGAGCCTTGGTACTCCTTGGAGGTTTCTGTGCCATGGCCCTTGTTATCATTGTAGTTCCTTCAGTAGGTTTCTGGGAAGCAGCTACTATTTGCAAAGCAGCTTGGCTTGAGGAGGGTTCGTTGATTCTGAGTGGTGGCTGGGAAGTTTTCATGTTTCTTCTTCCTTTCTGAGCCACACCAGCTCCAGATTTCTTCTTGTTTTCTTCTCCTTCTTCCCATTCCCCCTGACTTTGAGGTCCAGATTTGTACACTCTTTCCCCCTTAGTCATTGTTGGCTGACTCAGTCTCATAAAAGAATCTGAGAGAGAGTTAAAATGCCCTTGTAAATAATTATAGGCAGTGACCAACTTCTGAAGTTCGGCTTTGAGCTCCTGATTTTGCTTGATAAGTCCATTGTCCTTATCAGTGAGCTCTGCCAATGGGCCTAGGATGGCATCTGCTTTTCCAGCAGTGTAACTTGCCTCTTGGAAAGCTTTTTCAGCTAAAGACGCATCATCGTCCCTTATCATTCCCAGATCTTTCTGAGCAATGACTATGCTTAGTTGTTCTCTGAGTAACGAGCTCAGTGAACTTTTTCATTTCAGAGGGGACGGAGGCAATTACTTCCTTGTTCTGTGAAGACAACTCCTTGTTCAGATGAGCCAGTTTTTTGTATCTGTTCATGTATTCATGGGAGTGGACATTTGGCAGTTTTCTGAATAGTGCAGGAGCAATAAGCTTCCTTTTCAAGTGAGAAACCGCTAAATGTTCATTGCGGTGCTCTGCCAAAGTCTTGTCTTCTTCATCATCTGAGTAATCAGCCCAGTGATCTTCATCCTCTTGGACATTCTCATCGATTGTGTCGAGTCCAGCAACCATCTCAGAGATTGGTTTCTTCCCTTTTTGGGAGGAGGATGGTACTTCCTTTGAAGATGATGCAGCCTTAGCATCATGCTTAATTTCAGATACTTCTTCAGTATCGAGTTCTTTGGTGATGGCATTTACAGCATCCTGTAGCTCTTTAACCTCAGAGTAAGCAATCATCTCTTGTAGATATTGATCTTGTAGTTGGTCAAGCTTGTCTCTGGATTTGGCTATCTGGTCTTCCAGTTGAAGATGGATCTGTTGTTCTTCTTCCAACAATCGTCTGAGTTGAGCAGTTCTGGATTGAGTATTCAACAATTTCTGAGTGATTTCCTCAGAATCCTCAACTACTTGTTCAGTATTAACCTTTTGTTGGGAAGATGGATGAGTTGACTTTTGAGGAGATGGAGACGGAGATTTCTGTGCTTTCCTCTCAGTTTGCTTTTCAGCAGTTGAGGCAAGATTTCTTTGTGAAATTACTCCGGTCCCTGGTGAAGGGGCATCATCATCATCCTTTTTGTCTGTGTCATCCTTTTGGTGATGATCAGTGGGAGGTTCATCGAAGTCGTTTTCGTTTATCTCTTCCTCCTCATCATCTTCAGATACAAGATTGATCACTTCAGGAATAGTGATCTTCTGCCCATTAACCTCTTCTTGTTCAGAAGGTATAAATTGCAGAGTGCAGGCGAATCGGCTTGAATGCCATCTGTAATCTTGTCTGATCATCTGCCTGTTCAAAGGCTTATATCAAACTATGCGCCACTTCTCCGGAGAAATCCTTATGCAATAAAGTCGCAACTGTGTATTGTTCGGTAGGGAACATTGCATGGATATATGTCTCCAAGTCAAGAGCTCGTGCTCGTCTGGTTGGTTGATCTGTGATTCTCAATATTTCAGAGAGATCAGAGCACCTTAACCTTTGCCATTTCTTGAAGCATTGAATATGCTTTGGCAGGGTTTGAGCTTTGAAGAAGGGAAGTAGGTCCCTTTTCTTATCATTGGGAGCCTGCTTGGCACTTGTTTGAGCCTGAAAGAAAGAGTTTTGAGTGAGCTTCAAAACTTTTATAGATATCTGAGTAGAAGTGTAGTTTAGTTTCTGAGTTACCTGAGTAAGTACTTCAGGCTCAGAGACTTGTGCTACTGAGACAATTGGTGTCTCAGATATCTTGTTGTGAGGCGGAGAGTTGGAAGTCTGGTCCTCATCAACCTTTCTTTCTTGAACCTGAGAATTAAAATTATCACAATACTTAAGAAATTTTATCAATAAAACTTTAAGTGACAAATCAGATATCTGAGAGGTCAATTACCTCTATGGGAGGCTCAGATACTTGTCTCTCAGAGACTTGTGCAGTCTCTGGAATCTTTTCTTGTGATGAAGGCCTTGATGCCTCATCAATTTCCATAGCTGCAGGGGATGTTGCAACTCTGTCCCCTTGCACTTCTACTTCTGAGTGAGCCTGTGAGTAGAAAGTATTGAGTAATTTAGAAGAAGTTTAAGATAAGAATTTTTATCACTGATTTTCATATATATATATATATATATATATATGGGAAGGCTCAATGATGTGTTCTTCAGAAACCTTGTTGGTTTCTGGGTTCTTTTCTGGCATTTCTGCCTTATCTTCCTCTTTCTCAGTTGGAGCCTGTTAGAAACATTTACTTTAATCACATGAACATATGACTGAAAAGTGTTATCTTAAGAATCAATTTATTACCTGTGGCACAGGCTCAGATTTCTTAAGAGGAGAGGTTGGGTGAACCTCCTTCTCAGTTTCTGAGGCAAGCTTCCCAGCTTCATCTTGTTTCTGTGTTTCTAACTCAGCCTGTAACAAAGAAATTTTATAAGTAACAAGATATATATAAGCATACAGTTTCACAAGATGAGAGTTAAACCATTCAGCTACCTGATCCATGTCAGGCTGATTGGTCTCTGAAACTCGTGACCCTTCTATACTTTGGTTTTCTTGTTCCAGTAACACTTCTTTTTTTGAAGTTTCAGGTACTACACACCTTTCCTGAGTGTGCAACTCAGTTGCCTCCCCTGGTTGATCATTCTGAGTAGATATCTCAGTTTGATCCCTCTCATTGAGTTGGGGAACCTGTTCTTTTGCAGGATTTTCTTCAGCATACTGCATTGCTGGTAATTCAAAATGGAGTTCATTTACCATTTCATCAACCACTTGTGGCTGTTGTGGTTGTGGTTGTTGTGGTTGTCTGGAAGCAGAAGATTGGTCAGTAGAGTGTTCTTCCAGATTTTTAGTTGTGGCATTTCCATCAGCATCTGGCAGCACTAAAATACCACTCATCAGGGCTTTTTGAAGTTGTGCGTAAGAAACGTTCCCTGATGATGTGTTTGCACCAACAACCTTTGCTATAGGTGCTTGTTCAGCAACCTGAGGTGTAGGTTCTTCTTCAGAAACCTTTTCACCAGTTACTATTTTAGTAACCTTAGCCCTTTTTGTTCTTTCTAGGACTTGAGAGATGACTAGCTTCTCATCTTCATCGTCAGAGCTCTCATCAGCATTAGGAACTGATTGGTCCATTACTCTTGCGGTTTCTGCAGATAGGGCTTGGTGTTTTTCACCACTTTTGGCAGCATTTATGAGTTCATCAGCAAGGCTTTCTGCAATAGTCTTCACATTTCTGAAAGCACTTTCTCTTGCTGAGTATACTTGTTCAGTAGTTGATAACTCTTTTGCAGCATTGATGAGTTCATCTGCCTTTATCAGTTCATCGGCAATGTCTGCAGATATCTGAGAGTCGACAACCTCAATGGGTATGTCTTCTGATTTGCCAGCAGACTTCTTTCTTGAAGTTCTGGGCTTCTTGGTCGCAACCTTTTCTTCAGATACCTTTTCAGACTTTCGCTTCTTAGAACCTTTCTGAGACCCAGTAACCTTTTTCAAAAAGTTTGTATACTCATATTTGTAGAGTAGGTTACTGTTGGCTATTTCAGCCGTCTCTCTGAGCTCAATGCCAAGCTTCTCCAGCAAGTAGCATATCTTCAGACCATAGCCTACAGTGGCCTTTGGCTCAGCTAGTCCTTTGGCGATTTTAGGCTCGAAGCCTTGAATCTTCTTCACAAACTTTATGAAGGCGTACTTTCCCCAGTTAAAAGGGTTTTCCAGCCGTTTTTCTTGTTCATTCAGAAGAACATCATGATCCATTGTTCTTGGCTTATCTGGTCAGCACCTCCTTGTAGACCATCAAAGCATCTGTGAAGAATGCAAGCCAATACATCCCAGTGAACCATCAGATGTCTGGTTCGGATGTCAGCAAGCTTGAATTCAATGGGTGTATCTGATTTTTCAAGATCACACACGTCACTGTACAGTTCTTTAACACCTTCAAAGAGATCATCGTCCTTGGTGTTTATTTCAAAATCCTTTCCAAGATTTTGAAACTCAAACAACTTACAGAAAGTTGTTAAGTCCAGAAGGATTTCCTTTCCTTGGACTGAGGTTTTGACAGACACTATTGCAGTGCCTTCAGAGACACAGGAAATTATCCTGGAGTTGTTGTAGAATTCCAACACATCGAGTGATGAAATTCCACTTGGGCGAGCAGATAGAAATCCCTTGATTTGTGCCTTTTCAAGCATGTCAAGAATCAGCTTTCTGTCGGTTTGGTTTTCAATTGCAGCCGTGAGGTATTCCTCACCATGGCACCACCCTAAATCATTCTATGATTTGAAGTCCAATGGTCAGGATTAAAATCTACTACCAGTCGGTTGTTCACAATAACCAACTCTGGTGCTTGCTTTTCAGCAGTACCAGTGGAGGATTGAGATTTCAGTGTAGAAGAATTCTTCGGGGCCATCTCTTTATATAATGTTTGAAAGAGATTTGATTGAGTAATTCTTTGCAGAAAAACTTAATCTTGATTTGCAGAGATTGTAGAAGATTTGCAGAGAATCAAGAGAAGGTTTTGCTATTTTTGTGCAAGTCGGAATTTTGGATTAGGCGAAAGTGATTTCTTTTGCCAAAATCCTATATATATAGCAATAGAATCTCAACAGACAAATACATACAAATTGATTTTGTGTGTACGTATCTGTGATTTGCAAGCAGGAGTGAGCAAAAGCTAGTTCGGCATTAAATGCAAAGTGGGCTTTGTCAGAATTTTTACAGTCCACTATTTACTGTGAATTAATTTCCACCATATAGATCAATCGCTTAATTTCATCAAGGGTCACCATTGCTTCTTCAGCAATGATCACAATCAACAAGTGTAATTGTGCCCATTTAATGAATTTTGGCTATTAGCTATCTGAATCACGTTTTTGTATGACCAAGAACACTGTTTGCATCTGAATCTGTCTTATACTTAGGATTTTTCCAAGTTTTTCATCAAGATAGAAATAATGCGAATTTCAAGAGAGTAGTTGACTGCAGATAGTTGTACTATTCTCTTTTGTGTTCCCCGTTTATAGAGTGATTCAGATATCTGAGTTCCCGTCTCAGAGATCTTAAGCTGTCTTTTTGCTCTTTAGCCTTTTTGACTTCTGGATACCCGTCCCAGATACCTCTTCTCTGGATGCCCGTTCCAGATACCTCTTCTCTGGATGCCCGTTCCAGATTCCTGAACTCTTTCAGTTCATTGGTAGTTCCATTAGTCCAAGACTATGTCTTAAGGCTAAGAATCTACTTTCTTGTAGTGGCTTAGTGAAGATATCTGCAAGTTGGTCTTCAGTGCCAATCTTGAGTATCTCTATATTGCCTCTTTCAACATGGTCTCTGATGAAGTGATGTCTAACATCAATATGCTTTGTTCTGGTATGAAATTTAGGATTCTGTGTAATCGCAATAGCACTTGTGTTGTCACAGAAAATGGGAGTTTTATTTTCATCGAGTCCATAGTCTTTAAGTTGTTGTTGTATCCACAGAATTTATGTTGCACAACAACCAGCAGCAATATATTCAGCCTCTGTGGTGGATGTTGCAATTGAGTTTTGCTTCTTGCTAAACCATGAGATAAGTCTAGTACCCAGAAACTGACAAGTTCCTGAGGTGCTTTTCCTATCAAGCAGTGATCCAGCATAATCAGCGTCTAAGTACCCAGCTAAACTTAATCCGCTTTCTTTAGGATACCACAATCCTACATCTACTGTACCTTTTACATACCTTAATATTTTCATAGCAATGTTGTAGTGTGTTTGCATCGGATTTGTCTGAAATCTAGCACACACTCCAACGGCGTATTGAATATCAGGTCTACTTGCAGTGAGGTAAAGTAGTGAACCTATCAATTTCCTATACTTATGTTCTTCAACACTCTTGTCCGATTCAGTATAGGTCATTTTGGTTCCAATGCTCATAGGTATCTTAGCATTCTTTTCAGAAGGCTTAAGATTGAATTTTGTGAGCATATCTTTTGCATACTTTCTTTGACTAATGAATATTCCATCATTGAGTTGCTTGACTTGCAATCCTAGAAAATAATTCATTTCTCCCATCATGCTCATCTCAAACTTACTTTTCATGAGATTTGCAAAGTCATTACAAAGTTGCTTGTCCTTAGATCCAAATATGATGTCATCAACATATACTTGAACTAAGAGTAGTTTCCCATCATGGTTTAAGGTAAATAAAGTTTTATCAACTTCACCTTTCTTGAAACCACTTTCCAGAAGGTATTTGGTCAAAGTGTCATACCATGCTCTTGGAGCCTGTTTCAGTCCATACTGAGCTTTCTGTAGTTTATAGAGCATTCTACTTTCTGAGGAAACTTCAAAGCCAGGTGGTTGCTCAACATAAACTTCTTCTGCAAGTTCACCGCTCAAGAATGCACTTTTGACATCCATCTGATAAACTTTAAAATCTTTATGAGCTGTAAAGGCTAGAAAGAGTCTTATTGCATCCAATCTGGCAACTGGTGCATATGACTCATCAAAATCTAAGCCTTCAGTCTGGGTAAATCCCTTGGCAACCAATCTTTCTTTGTTTCTGGTTATTTCACCAGATTCATTCATTTTGTTTCTGAAAACCCATTTAGTTCAAATCACAGATATTCCTTCCACGAATGCAACTAATTTCCAGACTTTGTTTCTCTCAAATTGATCCAACTCTTCTTGCATCGCAGAGATCCAGTCTTGGTCTCCTAATGCTTCTTCTATATTTTTGGGTTCAATATTTGAGATGAAACATCCAAAGAGAGAATTTGCATTTTCAGCTATTGCTCTCCTAGTCCTAACACCTTGATTAATTGGTCCAATCACATCTTTTGCAGGATGATCCTTGATCCATCTCATCATAGGTTTAGTGCTAGTAGGATCAATATCCAAATGATTTGAATGAGAATCACTGGGATTTTGATTTGATACTTTTTCAGTATCTAAGACATTTTGCTCCTTAGAAGGGCAATTAATGTCTGACACTTGTTCAGCATTTGAGCTATCTGGAACATGTCTTTCAGAGAGATTATTTCCAGAGATAGCTTCATGATGAACATCTTCAGTTTCCATTTCTGGAAGTTTCATAGGAATTCTTCATCATGTTTGTGAGTCATCTTGTTGTTACTAGGCACTTCATGCTTTTCTACGTCAGAGTCATCCTCACTTTCCGTAATGATGTTTTTCCTTTCTGAGGATTCTTCTTCAGAATCCCTCAACATTAGTTCTTTGAACCTTTCTGAGAGTTCATCATTAGGAGGTGTTTTCTTGCTTCCTTCATAGAATACAACAAGAACTGATTCTTCAATTTTCTTTGTCCTTTTGTTGTAAATTCTGTAGGCTTTACTATTCGTGGAATAGCCAAGAAATACACTTTCATCTGCCTTTGGTTGAAATGTTCTCAGATAATCTTTTCCATTGTTTAGAACAAAACATCTACAACCAAATACTCTCAGATGTTTAATATTAGGGGGTCTACCAACCAAGATTTCATAAGGGGTCTTGTCATGGTGTTTGTTTATCAAACATATGTTCTGAGTGTAGCAGGCTGTGTTTACAGCTTCAACCCAATAAATTTGACTTATTTCAGTGTCAGCTAGCATCGTCCTTGCAGCTTCTTTAAGGGTTCTGTTTTTCCTTTCTCCAACACCATTTTGTTGAGGTGTTCTTACAGAGGAAAGTTGATGTTGTATACCTTTGCAGGTACAAAACTCCTTTATGTACTGGTTGACAAATTCAGTACCATGGTCTGTTCTGATTGCAGATACCTTGTCATTTTTCATAACTTCAAGCTTTTTCAGCAAGTTTGGTATCTCCACCCTGGCGTCAGATTTGTGTTTCAGAAAGACAACCCAAGTGAATCTTGAGAAGTCATCTACAACAACCAGACCATACTTCTTTCCTGCATAACTAGTTACAGATGATTCAAAAAGATCCATATGTAGTAGTTGCAGTGGTCTAACACTAGAGTGTCTATTTTTGGACTTGACAGAGATTTTGGATTGTTTCCCCATCTGACATGCAGAACAGATATCATCCTTTCTGAAAGACGTTTTGGGAAGGCCAACCACTAACTCTTTCTTGGCAAGTTTGTTCAGGGTTTTGAAGTTCAAGTGACTCTTTCTTTTGTGCCATAACCAGTGCTCTTCTGTGTGACCAGATTGACTCACCATGAGACATTCTTCAGTTGTGGCAGATGCCCAATCGGCAACATAAAGACTGCCTTTCCACCGAGCAACCACGACTGTCTGCTTTGACTCATTGTCAATTAGTTTGCAGTATTTTGCTTTGAATTTTATAGTAAAACCTTTGTCTACAAACTGGCTCATGCTAAATAGATTATATTTCAAATCCTTAACATATGTACGTCGGTGATTGTTAATGTTCCCAATTTGATGTTGCCAAATCGAGAGAGGATTTAATTCTCCTCAAAAATCGATATCCGGTCTGTGTTGCAAGCTTTGTAATCGACGAATTTGCTTTGTCTCTGTCATGTGCTTTCGCATCCACTATCAAATGACCATTGTGCTTTAGTCCAGAAGCATTACGCACATAACGAGGAGATTAGGTTCTCAATTTATAGTTGGAACCATCAGGGACTAAACAATCTTCCGGTGGAATCCATTTTGAATGAATTTCCTTGGAACATTCTTTGTCGATAGGAACATAAGGAGGAATTCTGATTGAATGATTATCATTATTAAGAATTATTTTCTTCCTTGGTGTGTTCCTAGGTGCTCCATTTGGTGCTTTCAGATACCTGTCAGGTTTCTGAGTTTGCTTTTCAGCAAACTTAGCTTTCCTTGCCAGATTTCTTCTAGCCCTGGCATTCAGATTTTCAGTGGCTTGATTCAACTTCCACTTCTGATAATTGCTTTGAGCAATTCTAGCCTTTAGCCATCGTTCTTGCTCTTGTTTGTATTCATGAGCAAGTTGTTTCCCGATGCCTTTGTAGCCAATACCGTTTCGAGCACTTGAAGCTATCTGAGATCTTTTCTCAGCAGCTTTGCTAGTCTCTGGTTGATCCAATTTCTTTCCAGAAAAAGTGACATGAGAGAATTTGCCGACTCTGCAATTCTACCTTTTGAGAGACATAGCATGCTGGTGTTTACACTTTTCAGTGTTGTGTTTCTTTTCAGAGACGTGCCCATCAGTTTTATTTTTGACTTGTTTTTCCCACAAAGGTTTAGTCGCAACTGCCTTTCCTTTGTCAACAATCTTCATCTTCTGACCGATACTATAGATTGCATGGGAACCATCTTGCAGAGTACTTACAAATGTTCTTCTTTCCTCACTCTTATTCAGAGTTATAGAACAATCATGTATTCATTTCAAGTCCTTTCTTTTCTGAAGGATCTCTTAAGTAAGATTGTACTTCAGTAAGAGTGTCACTAGCTTTGTCATAAGATTGAAAAGATAATTCTTTCTTTTTGAGTTCCTTGTTCTCAGAAAGAAGATCTTCATATTTCTTTTGTAATTCAGCCATTGCTTCTTTATGTGACTTTTCAGTCTCAGATATCTGAGCTTTGAGAAATGCATTTTCAGCATCCTTTTTCTCAGATATCTTAACTAATTGAGAATTTTCCTTTGCAAGAGAATTCTTTTCTTCTTCAAGATTTTCGGCTCTAGCTCGGATCATTAGAAATTCTCTTTCATAGATGTCAAGATCTTTCCTGAGATTTTCTAGATCTTTTATTTCTTCTTCATCACTTTCATAAGTATAACAAGAAGTATGTGTTACCTCATCAGCCATAAGACAGATTTCTATGTTAGAGATGTCTGGACCGTCAATCTCAGCAACTCCACACATTTCATTCTTCTTGAGGCCGAAGTCGATTATATCATGAGTAACTCCACATAATTCTGGTGATGGTAAGATTGAGTCATCTGAATTGTCATCTTCAGAATCTGTCTCATAGTCTAGAGCATCCAGTTGAGTTTGGATTTTCTTTTTTTCTTCAGTTAATAAAGCTTTCTGGCTTCTTCTGAAGATTCTTCTATCTTTCTTGTCACCTGTCCTTAGTTTGTTGAAGGCAGGACAATCCTTCTTGAAGTGACTAGGTTTCTGACAATAGAAGCAGATATCGTTTCCAATTTCTACTTCCTCAGTACATGATGCTTTACGAAATGGCTTGTTCAGCGAGCTTTGCATATTTTTGTACTGGTGATAGTTTGAGCCTAGATGCTTTTTCAGCTTCTCTTTGGCTTTTCTTCTCTCAATTTCTCGACTGACATATTTGCTCATTTGCTTTGCAGCAAGAGCATCCTCAGTCTCTTCCTTGCTTTCTTCTTTTCAGAAGTTCCTTGAGCAACTAGAGCAATATTCTGCAACTTTTCAGTTGTTTGTTCTCTTTGTGTTGTCTCATAATCAACCGTAGCAAGATGTGAGAAGAGTTCCACTGGAGTGATATTTGGCATACCTTGATTAAAATAAAAGAATTTAGTATGCTCCCAGTTGTGGTTAAGACTTCTGACAATAGTCTTAATCTTTTCTGACTGAGAGTATCTGTTGCTTTCCCAATCGCCATATCACTCATGAGAGTGGTAAATCTGAAATCAAGTTCTTCGAGTTTGATGGGTCCTTGTTTGAAATTTTGAAATTTCAACTTGAGAACTTCGAACTTGTTTTCTTTGGTTTTCTCAAACCTGATTTCTTCAATCAGTTGCCAGGCAACTTTCGCTGTTTTAGCACCCCACAGTTTACACTGTATGTGCTCAGGTGTAGATCTGATGATGATATTACGAGCTTGACCATCCAGACGATTTCACTTGGCATCTCTGTCTCTACCATTAGAAACATCCATGACTTGTTTAAGTTGTTGAATGACTATTGGGCCATTTTTCCATTACTTCGATCATTTCGTCAGTTATGGCTTCAAGGGGATCTAGGTTCAGTGCAGAAGTCTTGTGAACCTCCTGCTCTGATACCACTTGTTGGTCCAGATAACGGCAAGGTAAAAGATTAGAGGGGGGGTGAATAGTCTTTTAAAACTTTTGTCGATAAAAACTATTTCTCAGATATCTGTGTAGATATCTGATACTTAGATTCGGAGCACGGAAGACTTAAGATAGACAAGTGCAAAAACAGTTAAAGTGTGTGTGTGTGTGTTGCTGAAATGTAAGTACAGAAAAGTAAATAACACATCAAGTATAGTGGTATCTGGAGGTGGCGTAATCCTCCAACTAATCCACTTCGGTCTTCCAAAGACCTAGAATTCACTAGAATAGATAACTGAGGTCACCTTACAAAAATCCTATTCTAAGATTCCTTAAACAAATGGTTCCCAACCAAATATTCCCCTGAGTTGTTCCCCGGCTTTCACAGCCAAGTACTTCCTGTACTCAGAAACCTTTTTGAGCTATTCCCTAGCTTCCCAAGCTAAGTACTTCCTGTGCTCAATAACCTTGGAGTTATTCCTTAGTTTCCCAAATCAAGTACTTAACCTTGGAGTTATTCCCTGATTTTTCAAACTAAGTACTTCCTGTACTCCACGCCAGTTATGGTGTTGGTTTTGGTTTGAGTTGTCAAACGAGCTTCTTTGTTAACTTTTCAGTTAATCAGATAGCTCTGTGAATCAAGTATACTTAATACACTTTTCAATGTATGGTATCTTGTTCTTTTTACTGACCCAAGTCTTAGATAAATGTTCAAGAGAATGAATCTCAGATACTTGATCTTTCAATTCAACTCTTTCACAGATAGCAGTGCTTGTTTAGGATCAGGACACTTAGAAAGTTAGTGCTACTTAAGATCAGGAGCTTTGGTCGCAACAGAAAGCTTTGAGGATAAGTAGTTTCCTTGAGAGAATATGTTGTTCAGCGTGTTTATGGAGTTCAAGGTGTCTTCTCAAGTAGTCTAAGTGTTGATATTTATAGATGAATTTGAATGCCGTTGAATAGTATCCGTTAGGCTCAAATTCAAACTATTGATATCTGTGTATAGTACTACAGTAGGTTTGTCTTCTTCTTCAGAAGGTACCGTTGCTTTTATTCAGACATCTCTGTCCGTGCATTAAATGCATTGTACTGTACTTTTTGTCCTGTAGTGCCAACGGAACTATGCTCGATGTCGAGACTAGTATTATCTGATTCTTTGCACGTCCTTATCTTCAATCTTCAGATACCACTTTATTGAAACAACTTTGTTGCAATATATTTCTTTTTCAGAAATGTGGTTAAGGCTCAAGGTATCTGAGAGTAGATATCTGTGGGCACTTTCCTGGTTTTCAGAAAACCTTCTAGTTCTCAGATATCTCTTGTGACACAGCTTGTTTAAGACTATTCGTGTCTTCAAGATATCTGACCAAGGTATCTGTAAAACTGTTTCAGTAATCTTGTGCAGTTTATTCAAATCTTCAATGTCGTTGAACTTGTTCCGCTTGGATGTCTTCTTCTTGGTCTTCTCTTCATAAATAAAAATTACATTTTGAGACCTAACATCCTATACAAGATTAGCTAGACTATCATACTTAGTGGGTTTCCTCTTTTACAATGTTCAAGTGAACCAAGAGTACTAATCACCTTTCTGAGACTAAGATAAGTCATCATGTTGCTGATCAAAATCTAAACAGATATTTCTAACAAAATATCTAACGAATTTCCTAACAAATTTCCTAACAGAGATAGGTTGAAATATTTGTATATTTCTTCCAGATAGTGTATATCATCTAGGTATTCATCCAATGTCATATAGAATGACTCATAGGTTAAAACTCCTAGTTTGTTCTTCTTGTTGTTGCTACCATCCATTTTTCGTACCTTGTGTACATCATCGGGCTTTGGGTAAGGACATGCAAAGGAGAGGTCCATCTTTCTGGCATCGTTTCTCTTCTCTACTTCAAAGCTTAGCCAGGCATGAAGGTGCTCAGATTTTAGCAATTCTGGCTTGCCTTCTCTCCATTTCAGTATCTGGTTGAGGATGGGAGTTGGAAACTTATCATTGACAAGTAAATGTTGTAGTTCCAGAATCCAATACCCGCTCTTGTTCAGAATGCACCTATATGAAAACTCTTCATTACTCGTCTTCACATATTCAATGTGGGCATCAGTTGGCTTTTCTTGAACAATTTCTCTGTTTGTTCTGCCAAACTGGGAATCCCTTCTTGCTTTTCTGTTGGGTGGCCTTCTGTCAGGAGATCCTCTAACCCTTTCTTCCTACCTTGGGGCTGTGCTGGGGGAAGTTCCTTGTATTGACTTGGTATTTCCAGAAGGAGTTCTGGCTGCCAAAGGCATTGCTGCTAGAGGGGGTTGTGAGGTTCTTGCTTGCCTTCTTCTCTTGTGAAGTGGATGTTCATCTGTATCAGATTCATCCTCATCATCATCATTGAAGTTCAACAAAGGAGGCTTGCAGCTTTCTTGGTCTCTCACTTCTCCTTCTTCTTGGTCTTCTCCTTTTTCAGGATTATTCTGGTTGTTCCCTTCTGAGATCCTAAGGGACTTGGTTCCCCTAGTGACCATACTTCTTAGCCTTCTGGCTGGTTGATCTGGAACAACTTCTTCAACAGGGGTGTCTCCAGTGGTGTCCTTAATGACTAGTTGACTTGAGGAGGGAGGCATAGATTGTTTTCTCTTTCTTCCTCTGCCTTTCTGAGGCATCTCTTCTTCTTCCCCCTTAGTCATGAATGACTGACTCATAATGGCATAAGCTTCAGAGAGTGAGTCAAAGTTTTTCTGGAGATTATTGTGCACCCTGACCAATTCTTGGATTTCTTTGTTCAGCTCGTGGTTCTGCTTAACTAGTTCCTGCTCCTTTCTATTGAGCTCTTCAAGTGGCCTAAGAATGGCGTTGGCTTGCAGAACAGCATGGCTGGCTTCATTGAGTGCTGCATTAGCATTGTTACAATACTCATCCCTGACCAACCCTAGGTCTTTTTGAGAGAGAGCTATGCTGGTTGCTCTGTTGAGTAACAATGACTAATGACTTCATCTCTTCTGGGATGGATTTTAGCACTTCTGTGTCTTGAGCAATTAGTGTCTTTCTGAGTTCCAAAAAGATACTATTTCTGGCACGGTGCTCTTCACTTCTTGAACTACTTGGTGCAGAGAATATATGAGGAGCAAGTAGAGCTCTCTTGTGTTGAGTGACAAGTCTCTCATCTTCTGCGTCAGTAATCAAGTTTTGGTTGTTTTCAGCATCACTCTTATTATCTTTTTCTTGAATATTTTGCAGATTGACAACCTTTTTCTGCTTTCCATCAAGTGTGCTGACCTTCTGAGAAGATGTAGAAGGTCTTTACGATTCGACCAAAGATCATTTTCTTCATCATCATTGTCATCCATGGCATCTATTTCAGCAGCTGGGACAACGAAGGCATCTTTCAGATTTCTTTGCTCATCTAGGATCGCCAATTCCTGGGTGTTAGCTTCTTTGAGCTTTTGAATTTTGGCTTCCTTTTCATCAACAAGAGCTTGGCACTCTAAGTTGATTCTCTTCTCTTCTTCCAACACCTTTCTGAGTTGTTCAATCACGAACTCGGTGGATATCTCTTTAAGTATATCGTTACATTACATTGGGTTTTCTGATGAGACTTTGAAGGTGATGATAATGGGGCTTTCTGAGCATTGGAAGGAGTGGCCTTGTCTTTACTTCCTTTGCTAGCCTTCTGAATCCCGCCTTGTCCAGGTTGGGGATCATCATTCTGATCATTATCATCATCATCCTTCTTGTTTTCTTGACTTGGATGCTCAGAAGGGGGTTCTTGATAATCATTCTCGTCCATTTCTTCTTCATCTTCTGAAATCAAGTTGATCACATTTGGGAATGTAATCATTCTCCCATTCACTTCTTCTTGCTCAGCTGGGTAAGTAGTGAGCTTACTAGGCAATGCAAGATGGGTTACCATCTGCTCTTGGGTTTGAGCATCCATGATTTGAAATCTGCTAGAAGTTTTTGTGCTACTTCATGAGTGAAGTCTTCATGCATCAGATTGGCAAAAGAATAAGACTCTGTTGGGAACAATGCATGGATGTAGTCTTCCAGATTTAGGGCTATTGCTCTCTTTGCTGGGACGTCGATTACTCGTGCTATTTCAGAAAGGTCAGCCTTTCTGAGTTTCTGCCATTGTCTGAAGCACTTTAGATATTTCTTGAGAGTGTGCTTCTGGAAAACCTTGAGTAAATCAACTGGCACAAAACTTTGAGCACGAAGAAAGGGATCAAGTTAGTTTTGTTCAAACCACTTGAGTTGGTATCTGTGTGCAAAAGTAAGCTTTCTGAGCATACCTGTGTAGAAACACCAGGCTCATTTGCTTGGACTGTCGCTTGTTTTGGCACAGAGGCCTCAGATATCTTGTTGTGAGGAGAAGTCTGATCCTCAACAACCTTTCTTTCTGCTTGAGCCTGAGAAACAAAATCAAGTATGTTTAGAAACTGTTATCAGAAAAGATAAATAGAGAGATGCTTTCTGAGACTTCACTTACTTCCAAGTGAGGAAGCTCAGTTGCATCTTTCTCGAAAACCAGGGGTTTCGACACCTTTCTCGCAGAATCGCTTGTTCAGATTTGGTTTCTATTGGAGGAGTTTTCAAGGATTTTCTCCTTCCAATTGTTCTTCCGAGCTGTAAGAACAAACATAAGAGATTTAGTAGTGGGATTTCCAGAGCATTCTTGAAGAAGATTATTACTGAGTGCTTACCTTCTCATCAGAAGGCTCAGTAAATGCTTCTTCAGAAAGCTTTTCAGCTTCTGGATTTTCTTGGTTTTGGAGTGTTGGTCCCTCCACCACTAGATATTAATTTTTCAAGCAAGCTATTTCTTATTCAGAGATAACTTAGCTACCTGTAGAGCAGGCTCTTCTTGTTGTTCTGAGGTTGGAGAAACCTCTTCTTCATTCAGAAGGGTGGACAAATTAACTTCCCCCTGAAAGTTTATCTCCAATATGGCCTGTAACAAAATGAAGCTTATGAGTAACATGTTAACATTGAAATGTCGACAAGTTAGATATAAACTACTTTTGCTACCTGAAAAGAGTCAGGCTGATCATTGATCTTTTGGACTTGTGGTGAATCCACAGTCTCTCTGTGCTCATTGTTGTTCTCCTCTGTAGTATCATTCTGAGTCTCCATCTCAGTTTGATCCCTTTCTGAGAGTTGAGCTCTCTCAGAAGGTTAAGGAAACTGTTCAAGAACAGGGTTTTCTTCAGCAATATTGAGTGCTGGTATTGTGAATGTGGAAGCAATGTCAGTATCTTCCATCATTCTATCTTCCTCACCCAGGCCTTCTTCTTCCTGCTGTCTGTGCAGAGGGGCTCTTATCTTTCTGAAGAGCTAAGTTTGATGCTCCTCCTTGGGTCTCAAGCTTAAATCTTTTGAGCACTGTAGCGATTACTTCATCGTCCTCAGAATCACTGTTCTGTGTTGGCGCAGACCCATCTATGATATTTCTATCATCTCGGGAGAGTTCTGGAGCAGTCTGTTTTAGGATTCTTGGGGCTTTCTGTTGGTCCAGATAACGGCAAAGTAAAAGACTAGGGGGGGGTGAATAGTCTTTTAAAACTTTTGTCGATAAAAACTATTTCTCAGATATCTGTGTAGATATCTGATACTTAGATTCAGAGAGCGGAAGACTAAAGATAGATAAGTGCAGAAACAGTTAAAGTGTGTGTGTGTGTGTTGCTGAAATGTAAGTACAGAGAAGAAAATAACACAGCAAGTATAGTGGTATCTGGAGGTGGCGTAATCCTCCAACTAATCCACTTCGGTCTTCCAAGACCTAGAATTCACTAAAATAGATAATTGAGGTCACCTTACAAAAATCCTATTCTAAGATTCCTTAAACAAATGGTTCCCAACCAAATGTTCCCCCTGAGTTGTTCCCCGGCTTTCACAGCCAAGTACTTCCTGTACTCAGAAACCTTTTTGAGCTATTCCCTAGCTTCCCAAGCTAAGTACTTCCTGTGCTCAATAACCTTGGAGTTATTCCTTAGTTTCTCAAACTAAGTACTTCCTGTACTCCACGCCAGTGATGGTGTTGGTTTTGGTTTGAGTTGTCAGATGAGCTTCTTTAATAACTTTTCAGTTAATCAGATAGCTCTGTGAATCAAGTATACTTAATACATTTTTCAATGTATGGTATCTTGTTCATTTTACTGACCCAAGTCTTAGATAAATGTTCAAGAGAATGAATCTCAGATACTTGATCTTTCAATTCAACTCTTTCACAGATAGCAGTGCTTGTTTAGGATCAGGACACTTAGAACTTTAGTGCTACTTAAGATCAGGAGCTTTGGTGCATTAAAGCTTTGAGGATAAGTAGTTTGCTTGAGAGAATATGTCGTTCAGCGTGTTTATGGAGTTCAAGGTGTCTTCTCAAGTAGTCTAAGTGTTGATATTTATAGATGAATTTGAATGCCGTTGAATAGTATCCGTTAGGCTCAAATTCAAACTATTGATACTGTATAATCTTGCGATGGTTTGTCTTCTTCTTCAGAAGGTACCGTTGCTTTTATTCAGACATCTCTGGCCGTGCATTAAATGCATTGTACTGTAATTTTTGTCCTGTAGTGCCAACGGAACTATGCTCAGTATCAGAGACTAGTATTATCTGATTCTTTGCACGTCCTTATCTTCAATCTTCAGATACCACTTTATTCAAACAACTTTGTTGCAATATATTTCTTTTTCAGAAATGTGGTTAAGGCTCAAGGTATCTGAGAGTAGATATATGTGGGCACTTTCCTGGTTTTCAGAAAACCTTCTAGTTCTCAGATATCTCTTGTGACACAGCTTGTTTGAGACTATTTGTGTCTTCAAGATATCTGACCAAGGTATCTGTAAAACTATTTCAGTAATCTTGTGCAGTTTCTTCAAATCTTCAATGTCGTTTAACTTGTTCCGCTTGGATGTCTTCTTCTTGGTCTTCTCTTCATAAAATAAAAATTACATTTTGAGACCTATCATCCTATACAAGATTAGCTAGGCTATCATACTTAGTGGGTTTCCTCTTTTACAATGTTCAAATGAACCAAGAGTACTAATCACCTTTCTGAGACTAAGATAAGTCATCATGTTGCTGATCAAAATCTAAACAGATATTTCTAACAAAATATCTAACAAATTTCCTAACAAATTTCCCCCTTTTTGATCAGTCAACGATGACTATCTGACCTATTACAAATATGGATGAGTGAACAATCCAACACTTAATCATTTCTTAACATTTTTCAATTCATTCAATTAAGTGCAGAAAGTAAACATCAACCAAATCACAAGGTGTGATCTTTACTGACAAGTTATCTTTTATAGAATACTATTTGAGAGTAAGTTCTTCAGATAAGTTACAAACAAAGATTACAGCTAACTTCAATACATGAAACAAGTTTAGCTCAGTCAGCAAAAATACAAAAAAAATAGTAAATTAGGACAACAGGAGTAGCCAAGCTCCAAGTAAACATCCTAATAGACTAATCTTCAAGTCTTCAACAGTAGTTCTATGGATCAGTCTGCAAATTTCCTATCTCCAAACCTTTTGATGTCATCAGAATAATCATAGAGAAGTGTTCTGACGAGCATCTCAGTGTCTCTGGCAAATCCACAGACCTCTTTGTAGGTTTTGGTAGGATTTTTCTTGACAAAATGTTTGACCCACAGATACTTTCCCCACTTCCAGGCATGCTCTATTCTGATATCTGAAAGCTTGAAGTATTCGTAGATAATCCTCAGATATCTGATGTAACCCTTGTATTGATCTTCAGTTAGATAGAACGACTCATAGGGTTCCACAGCGAGTCTTGCTCTTGTGCCTGTTCCTGTGATATTCAGAATTCTGTGCACATCATCTGGCTTTCCATATGGACATTCATCAGAGAGGTCCTTTCTCATGGCTTCATTTATCTTGACAACTTCAAAATCCAACCAGGCTTTAATGTGATTGGTGTTCATCAAGGTTGGCTTATCTTTTCTCCATGCCATAAGTTGTTTATGGATTGGTTCTGGAAATCTTGAATTTACCAGTAGATGCTTAAGTTCCAGAATCCAATAGCCATTTTTCTGATTGATGCACCTGTAGACAGAGGAATCATTTTCATTCTTCACATACTCTATTTTGGCTTCTTGTGGCCTGAGTGGAAGTTGACTTTGTCTTTGCTCAGCTCTCAGTCTGTTCCTTCTGTGTCTTGAATTCTCTTTGGGTTTGTTGCTTGAAGAACCACCCTGGATAGACTTGGTATTTCCAGAGGGTGTTTTAGCTGCTAGGGGCTTTGCAGCTATGGGCTCAGTTAGGCTTTCAATTTTCCTTTTCTGTGAAGAGGAGCTTCATCTTCATCAGTTTCTTCATCATCATCAAGATTAAATCTTGTGGGAGTTTTACAGCCTTCTTCATTGCCCAAGGACTTGATTTGACCTTCTTCTTCTTCAGAAGATTCATCAATCCCTTTAACTTGTCTTCTCCTTGGAGCCTTGGTACTCCTTGGAGGTTTCTGTGCCATGGCCCTTGTTATCATTGTAGTTTCTTGATGGGTTTCGGGAAGCTACTATTTGCAAAGCAGCTTGGCTTGAGGAGGGTTCGTTGATTCTGAGTGGTGGCTGGGAAGTTTTCATGTTTCTTCTTCCTCTCTGAGCCACACCAGCTCCAGATTTCTTCTTGTTTTCTTCTCCTTCTTCCCACTCCCCCTGACTTTGAGGTCCAGATTTGTACACGATTTCCCCCTTAGTCATTGTTGGCTGACTCAGTCTCATAAAAGAATCTGGGAGAGAGTTAAAATGCCCTTGTAAATAATTGTAGGCAGTGACCAACTTCTGAAGTTCGGCTTTGAGCTCCTGATTTTGCTTGATAAGTCCATTGTCCTTATCAGTGAGCTCTGCCAATGAGCCTAGGATGGCATCTGCTTTTCCAGCAGTGTAACTTGCCTCTTGGAAAGCTTTTTCAGCTAAAGGCGCATCATCGTCCCTTCTCATTCCCAGATATTTCTGAGCAATGACTATGCTAGTTGTTCTCTGAGTAACGAGCTCTGTGAATTTTTTCATTTCAGAGGGGACGGAGGCAATTACTTCCTTGTTCTGTGAAGACATCTCCTTTTTCAGATGAGCCAGTACTTCGTATCTGTTCATGTATTCATGGGAGTGGACATTTGGCAGTTTGCTGAAAGTTTCAGGAGCAATCAGTTTCCTTTTCAAGTGTGAAACAGTTAGATGTTCATTGCGATGTTCTGCCAAAGTCTTGTCTTCTTCATCATCTGAGTAATCAGCCCAATGATCTTCATCCTTTTTGGGAGGAGGATGGTACTTCTTTTGAAGATGATGCAGCCTTAGCATTATGCTGAATTTCAGATACTTCTTCAGTATCGAGTTCTTTGGTGATGGCATTTACAGCATCCTGTAGCTCTTTAACCTCAGAGTAAGCAATCATCTCTTGCAGATATTGATCTTGTATTTGGTCAAGCTTGTCTCTGGATTTAGCTATCTGGTCTTCCAGTTGAAGATGGAGCTGTTGTTCTTCTTCCAACAATTGTCTGAGTTGAGCAGTTCTGGATTGAGTATTCAACAATTTCAGAGTGATTTCCTCAGAATCCTCAACTACTTGTTCAGTATTAACCTTTTGTTGGGAAGATGGATGAGTTGACTTTTGAGGAGATGGAGACGGAGATTTCTGTGCTTTCCTCTCAGTTTGCTTTTCAGCAGTTGAGGCATGATTTCTTTGTGAAATTCCTCCGGTCCCTGGTGCAGGGACATCATCATCATCCTTGTTGTCTGTGTCATCCTTTTGGTGATGATCAGTGGGAGGTTCATCAAAGTCGTTTTCGTTTATCTCTTCCTCCTCATCATCTTCAGAAGATATAAATTGCAGAGTCTGGGGCAACTGGCTTGAATGCCATCTGTAATCCTGTCTAACCATCTGCCTGTTCAAAGGCTTGTATCAAACTGTGCGCCACTTCTCTGGAGAAATCCTTATGCAATAAAGTCATGGCTGTGTCTTTGCTCGGTAGGGAACATTGCATGGATATATGTCTCCAAGTCAAGAGCTCGTGCTCGTCTGGTTGGTTGATCTGTGATTCTCAATATTTCAGAGAGATCAGAGCACCTTAACCTTTGCCATTTCTTGAAGCATTGTATATGCTTTGGCAGGGTTTGAGCTTTGAAGAAGAGAAGTAGGTCCCTTTTCTCATCATTGGGAGCCTGCTTTGCACTTGTTTGAGCCTGAAAGAAAGAGTTTTGAGTGAGCTTCAAAACTTTTATAGATATCTGAGTAGAAGTGTAGTTTAGTTTCTGAGTTACCTGAGTAAGTACTTCAGGCTCAGAGACTTGTGCTACTGAGACAATTGGTGTCTCAGATATCTTGTTGTGAGGTGGAGACTTGGAAGTCTGGTCCTCATCAACCTTTCTTTCTTGAACCTGAGAATTAAAATTATCACAATACTTAGGAAATTTTATCAAGAAAACTTTAAGTGACAAATCAGATATCTGAGAGGTCAATTACCTCCATGGGAGGCTCAGATACTTGTCTCTCAGAGACTTGTGCAGTCTCTGGAATCTTTTCTTGTGATGAAGGCCTTGATGCCTCATCAATTTCCATAGGTGCAGGGGATGTCGCAACTCTGTCCCCTTGCACTTCTACTTCTGAGTGAGCCTGTGAGTAGAAAGTATTGAGTAATTTAGAAGAAGTTTAAGATAACCCAAGGTGAAGAATTTTTATCACTGATTTTCATATATATATATATATATATATATATCTTCATATGGGAAGGCTCAATGATGTGTTCTTCAGAAACCTTGTTGGTTTCTGGGTCCTTTTCTGGCATTTCTGCCTTATCTTCCTCTTTCTCAGTTGGAGCCTGTTAGAAACATTTACTTTAAGCACATGAACATATGACTGAAAAGTGTTATCTTAAGAATCAATTTATCACCTGTGGCACAGGCTCAGATTTCTTAAGAGGTGAGGTTGGGGGAACCTCCTTCTCAGTTTCTGAGGCAAGCTTCCCAGCTTCCTCTTGTTTCTGTGTTTCTAACTCAGCCTGTAACAAAGAAATTTTATAAGTAACAAGATATATATATATATATAAGCATAAAGTTTCACAAGATGAGAGTTAAACCATTCAGCTACCTGATCCATGTCAGGCTGATTGGTCTCTGAAACTCGTGACCCTTCTATACTTTGGTCTTCTTGTTCCAGTAACACTTCTTTGTTTGAAGTTTCAGGTACTTCACACCTTTCCTGAGTGTGCAACTCAGTTGCCTCCCCTGGTTTATCATTCTGAGTAGATGTCTCAGTTTGATCCCTCTCATTGAGTTGGGGAACCTGCTCTTTTGCAGGATTTTCTTCAGCATACTGCATTGCTGGTAATTCAAAATGGAGTTCATTTACCATTTCATCAACCACTTGTGGCTGTTGTAGTTGTGGTTGTTGTGGTTGTCTGGAAGCAGAAGATTGGTCAGTAGAGTGTTCTTCCAGATTTTTAGATGTGGCATTTCCATCAACATCTGCCAGCACTAAAATACCACTCATCAGGGCTTTTTGAAGTTGTTCGTAAGAAACGTTCCCTGATGATGTGTTTGCACCAACAACCTTTGCTATAGGTGCTTTTTCAGCAACCTGAGGTGTAGGTTCTTTTTCAGAAACCTTTTCACCAGTTACTATTTCAGTAACCTTAGCCCTTTTTGTTCTTTCTAGGACTTGAGAGATGACTAGCTTCTCATCTTCATCGTCAGAGCTCTCATCAGCATTAGGAACTGATTGGTCCATTACTCCTGAGGTTTCTGCAGATAGGGCTTGGTGTTTTTCACCACTTTTGGCAGCATTTATGAGTTCATCAGCAAGGCTTTCTCCAATAGTCTTCACATTTCTGAAAGCACTTTCTCTTGATGAGTCTACTTGTTCAGTAGTTGATAACTCTTTTGCAGCATTGATGAGTTCATCTGCCTTTATCAGTTCATCGGCAATGCCTGCAGATATCTGAGAATCGACAACCTCAATGGGTATGTCTTCTGATTTGCCAGCAGACTTCTTTCTTGAAGTTCTGGGCTTCTTGGTCGCAACCTTTTCTTCAGATACCTTTTCAGACTTTCGCTTCTTAGAACCTTTCTAAGACCCAGTAACCTTTTACAACAAGTTTGTATACTCATATTTGTAGAGTAGGTTACTGTTGGCTATTTCAGCCGTCTCTCTGAGCTCAATGCCAAGCTTCTCCAGCAAGTAGCATATCTTCAGACCATAGCCTACTGTGGCCTTTGGCTCAACTAGTCCTTTGGCAATTTTAGGCTCGAAGCCTTGAATCTTCTTGACAAACTTTATGAAGGCGTACTTTCCCCAGTTAAAAGGGTTTTCCAGCCGTTTTTCTTGTTGATTCAGCAAGAACATCATGATCCATCGTTCTTGGCTTATCTGGTCAGCACCTCCTTGTAGACCATCAAAGAATCTGTGAAGAATGCAAGCCAATACATCCCAGTGAACCATCAAATGTCTGGTTCGGATGTCAGCAAGCTTGAACTCAGTGGGCGTATCTGATTTTTCAAGATCACACACGTCACTGTACAGTTCTTTAACACCTTCAAGGAGATCATCGTCCTTGGTGTTTATTTCAAAATCCTTTCCAAGATTTTGAAACTCAAACAACTTACAGAAAGTTGTTAAGTCCAGAAGGATTTCCTTTCCTTGGACTGAGGTTTTGACAGACACTATTGCAGTGCCTTCAAACACACAGGAAATTATCCTGGAGTTGTTGTAGAATTCTAACACATCGAGTGATGAGATTCCACTTGGGCGAGCAGATAGAAAACCCTTGATTTGTGCCTTTTCAAGCATGTCAAGAATCAGTTTTCTGTCGGTTTGGTTTTCAATTGCAGCCGTGAGGTATTCCTCAACCATTGCACCACCCCAAATCATTCTGTGATTTGAAGTCCAATGGTCAGGATTAAAATCTCCTCCCAGTCGGTTGTTCACAATAACCAACTCTAGTGCTTGCTTTTCAGCAGTACCAGTGGAGGATTGAGATTTCAGTGTAGAAGAATTCTTTGGGGCCATCTCTTTATATAGTGTAGATTTGGATTGGTGTTTGAAAGAGATTTGATTTAGTAATTCTTTGCAGAAAAACTTAATCTTGATTTGCAGAGATTGTAGAAGATTTGCAGAGAATCAAGAGAAGGTTTTGCTATTTTTGTGCAAGTCGGAATTTTGGATTAGGCGAAAGTGATTTCTTTTGCCAAAATCCTATATATATAGCAATAGAATCTCAACAGACAAATACATACAAATTGATTTTGTGTGTACGTATCTGTGATTTGCAAGCAGGCGTGAGCAAAAGCTAGTTCGGCATTAAATGCAAAGTGGGCTTTGTCAGAATTTTTACAGTCCACTATTTACTGTGAATTAATTTCCACCGTATAGATCAATCGCTTAATTTCATCAAGGGTCACCATTGCTTCTTCAGCAATGATCACAATCAACAAGTGTAATTGTGCCCATTTAATGAATTTTGGCTATTAGCTATCTGAATCACGTTTGTGTATGACCAAGAACACTGTTTGCATCTAAATCTGTCTTATACTTAGGATTTTTCCAAGTTTTTCATCAAGATAGAAATAATGCGAATTTCAAGAGAGTAGTTGACTGCAGATAGTTGTACTATTCTCCTTTGTGTTCACCGTTTATAGAGTGATTCAGATATCTGAGTTCCCGTTTCAGAGATCTTAAGCTGTCTTTTTGCTCTTTAGCCTTTTTTACTTCTGGATACCCGTTCCAGATACCTCTTCTCTGGATGCCCGTTCCAGATACCTCTTCTCTGGATGACCGTTCCAGATACCTCTTCACTGGATGCCCGTTCTAGATTCCTGAACTCTTTCAGTTCATTGGTAGTTCCATTAGTCCAAGACTATGTCTTAAGGCTAAGAATCTACTTTCTTGTAGTGGCTTAGTGAAGATATCTGCAAGTTGGTCTTCAGTGCCAATCTTGAGTATCTCTATATTGCCTCTTTCAACATGGTCTCTGATGAAGTGATGTCTAACATCAATATGCTTTGTTCTGGCATGAAATTTAGGATTCTGTGTAATTGCAATAGCACTTGTGTTGTCACATAAAATGGGAGTTTTCTCTTCCATGAGTCCATAGTCTTTAAGTTGTTGTTGTATCCGCAGAATTTGTGTTGCACAACAACCAGCAGCAATATATTCAGCCTGTGGTAGAAGTTACAATTGAGTTTGGATTCTTGCTAAACCATGAGATAAGTCTAGTACCCAGAAACTGACAAGTTCCTGAGGTGCTTTTCCTATCAAGCAGTGATCCAGCATAATCAGCGTCTGAGTACCCAGCTAAACTCAATCCGTTTTCTTTAGGATACCACAATCCTACATCTACTGTACCTTTTACATACCTTAATATTTTCATAGCAATGTTGTAGTGTGTTTGCATCGGATTTGTCTGAAATCTAGCACACACTCCAACGGCGTATTGAATATCAGGTCTACTTGCAGTGAGGTAAAGTAGTGAACCTATCAATTTCCTATACTTATGTTCTTCAACACTCTTGTCCGATTCAGTATAGGTCATTTTGGTTCCAATGCTCATAGGTATCTTAGCATTCTTTTCAGAAGGCTTAAGATTGAATTTTGTGAGCATATCTTTTTCAAGCTTTTTCAGCAAGTTTGGTATCTCCACCCTGGCGTCAGATTTGTGTTTCAGAAAGACAACCCAAGTGAATCTTGAGAAGTCATCTACAACAACCAGACCATACTTCTTTCCTGCATAACTAGTTACAGATGATTCAAAAAGATCCATATGTAGTAGTTGCAGTGGTCTAACACTAGAGTGTCTAGTTTTGGACTTGAAAGAGATTTTGGATTGTTTCCCCATCTGACATGCAGAACAGATATCATCCTTTCTGAAAGTCGTTTTGGGAAGGCCAACCACTAACTCTTTCTTGGCAAGTTTGATCAGAGTTTTGAAGTTCAAGTGACTCATTCTTTTGTGCCATAACCAGTGCTCTTCTGTGTGACCAGATTGACTCACCATGAGACATTCTTCAGTTGTGGCAGATGCCCAATCGGCAACATAAAGACTGCCTTTCCACCGAGCAACCACGACTGTCTGCTTTGACTCATTGTCAATTAGTTTGCAGTATTTTGCTTTGAATTTTATAGTAAAACCTTTGTCTACAAACTGGCTCATGCTAAATAGATTATATTTCAAATCCTTAACATGTAATACGTCAGTGATTGTTAATGTTCCTAATTTGACGTTGCCAAATCCCAGAGAGGGATTTAATTCTCCTCCAGCAAATCTGATATCTGGTCCTGTGTTGCAAGCTTTGTAATCGACCAGATTTGCTTTGTCTCCTGTCATGTGCTTTCCGCATCCACTATCAAATAGCCATTGTGCTTTAGTCCAGGAAGCATTCTGCACATAACAGGGAACAGGAGATTAGGTTCTCAATTTATAGTTGGAACCATCAGGACTAAACAATCTTCCAGTGGGAATCCATTTTTGAATGAATTTCCTTGGAACATTCTTTTGTCTGATAGGAACATAAGGAGGAATTCTGATTGAATGATTATCATTATTAAGAATTATTTTCTTCCTTGGTGTGTTCCTAGGTGCTCCATTTGGTGCTTTCAGATACCTGTCAGGTTTCTGAGTTTGCTTTTCAGCAAACTTAGCTTTCCTTGCCAGATTTCTTCTAGCCCTGGCATTCAGATTTTCAGTGGCTTGATTCAACTTCCACTTCTGATAATTGCTTTGAGCAATTCTAGCCTTTAGCCATCGTTCTTGCTCTTGTTTGTATTCATGAGCAAGTTGTTTCCCGATGCCTTTATAGCCAATACCGTTTCGAGCACTTGAAGCTATCTGAGATCTTTTCTCAGCAGCTTTGCTAGTCTCTGGTTGATCCAATTTCTTTCCAGAAAAAGTGACATGAGAGAATTTGCCAGCTCCTGCAATTCTACCCTTTTGAGAGACATAGCACTGTGGGTGTTTACACTTTTCAGTGTTGTGTTTCTTTTCAGAGACGTGCCCATCAGTTTTATTTTTTACTTGTTTTTCCCACAAAGGTTTAGTCGCAACTGCCTTTCCTTTGTCAACAATCTTCGTCTTCTGACCGATACTATAGATTGCATGGGAACCATCTTGCTGAGTACTTACAAATGTTCTTCTTTCCTCACTCTTATTCAGAGTGATAGAACAATCTGTCTGTGTATTCAGCCCAAGTCCTTTCTTTTCTGAAGGATCTCTTAAGTAAGATTGTACTTCAGTAAGAGTGTCACTAGCTTTGGCATAACATTGAAAAGATAATTCTTTCTTTTTGAGTTCCTTGTTCTCAGAAAGAAGATCTTCATATTTCTTTCGTAATTCAGCCATTGCTTCTTTATGTGACTTTTCAGTCTCAGATATCTGAGCTTTGAGAAATGCATTTTCAGCATCCTTTTTCTCAGATATCTTAACTAATTGAGAATTTTCCTTTGCAAGAGAATTCTTTTCTTCTTCAAGATTTTCGGCTCTAGCTCGGATCATTAGAAATTCTCTTTCATAGATGTCAAGATCTTTCCTGAGATTTTCTAGATCTTTTATTTCTTCTTCATCACTTTCATAAGTATAACAAGAAGTATGTGTTACCTCATCAGCCATAAGATGATTTCTATGTTAGAGATGTCGGACCGTCAATCTCAAAGAACTCCACACATTTCATTCTTCTTGAGGTCAAGTCGATTATATCATGAGTAACTCCACATAATTCGTGATGGTAAGATTGAGTCATCTGAATTGTCATCTTGTAATCATCTCATAGTCTAGAGCATCCATTGAGTTTGATTTTCTTTCTTTCTTGATTAATAAAGCTTCAAGCTTCTTCAAGATTCTCCTATCTTTCTTGTCACCTGTCCTTAGTTTGTTGAAGGCATGACAATCCTTCTTGAGGTGACCAGGTTTCCTGGACAATAGAAGCAGATATCGTTTCCAATTTCTACTTCCTCAGTACATGATGCTTTCTGAGCTGGCTTGTTCAGTGAGCTTTGCATATTTTTGTACTGGTGATAGTTTGAGCCTAGATGCTTTTTCAGCTTCTCTTTGGCTTTTCTTCTCTCAATTTCTCGACTGACATATTTGCTCATTTGCTTTGCAAGAGCATCCTCAGTCTCTTCCTTGCTTTTCTTCTTTTCAGAAGTTCCTTGAGCAACTAGAGCAATATTCTGCAACTTTTCAGTTGTTTGTTCTCTTTGTGTTGTCTCATAATCAACCGTAGCAAGATGTGAGAAGAGTTCCACTGGAGTGATATTTGGCATACCTTGATTAAAATAAAAGAATTTAGTATGCTCCCAGTTGTGGTTAAGACTTCTGACAATAGTCTTAATCTTTTCTGACTGAGAGTATCTGTTGCTTTCCCCAAGTGCTGCCATATCACTCATGAGAGTGGTAAATCTGAAATCAAGTTCTTCCAGAGTTTCAGTGGGTCCTTGTTTGAAATTTTGAAATTTCAACTTGAGAACTTCGAACTTGTTTTCTTTGGTTTTCTCAGTTCCGGCACAGATTTCTTCAATCAGTTGCCAGGCAACTTTCGCCGTTTTAGCACCCCACAGTTTACACTGTATGTGCTCAGGTGTAGATCTGATGATGATATTACGAGCTTGACCATCCAGACGATTTCTCTTGGCATCTTCCGATGTCCAGAGTTCTCTGGGCTTTGGTTCGTAAATAACTTGACTAGTAGATCTCCCACTTGTTGACGCATCAGTTTGTGAAGATCCTTCGCTTTGATCTCTGTCTCTACCATTAGAAACCTCCATGACTTGTTTAAGTTGTTGAATGACTATTGGGCCATTTTTTATTACTTCGATCATTTCGTCACTTATGGCTTCAAGGTGGAGCATCATGTTATTTTTCCATTTCTCGTAGTTCTCTGGTTTGAGAACGGGTGCATCACTCAGAGACATTCCTGCACACTTAACACACAAATTAAATAGTCCTCGAAAATGGACAAAGTTCCTTCACCTATCTGGGGATCTAGGTTCAGTGCAGAAGGCTTGTGAACCTCCTGCTCTGATACCACTTGTTGGTCCAGATAACGGCAAAGTAAAAGACTAGAGGGGGGGTGAATAGTCTATTAAAACTTTTGTCAATAAAAACTATTTCTCAGATATCTGTGTAGATATCTGATACTTAGATTCAGAGCGCGGAAGACTTAAGATAGATAAGTGCAGAAATAGTTAAAGTGTGTGTGTGTGTGTGTGTGTTGCTGAAATGTAAGTACAGAGAAGTAAATAACACAGTAAGTATAGTGGTATCTGGAGGTGGCGTAATCCTCCAACTAATCCACTTCGGTCTTCCAAAGACCTAGAATTCACTAGAATAGATAATTGAGGTCACCTTACAAAAATCCTATTCTAAGATTCCTTAAACAAATGGTTCCCAACTAAATGTTCCCCCTGAGTTGTTCCCCGGCTTTCACAGCCAAGTACTTCCTGTACTCAGAAACCTTTTTGAGCTATTCCCTAGCTTCCCAAGCTAAGTACTTCCTGTGCTCAATAACCTTGGAGTTATTCCTTAGTTTCTCAAACTAAGTACTTCACATCCACGCCAAAGGATGGTGTTGGTTTTGGTTTGAGTTGTCAGATGAGCTTCTTTAATAACTTTTCACTTAATCAGATAGCTCTGTGAATCAAGTATACTTAATACATTTTTCAATGTATGGTATCTTGTTCTTTTTACTGACCCAAGTCTTAGATAAATGTTCAAGAGAATGAATCTCAGATACTTGATCTTTCAATTCAACTCTTTCACAGATAGCAGTGCTTGTTTAGGATCAGGACACTTAGAACTTTAGTGCTACTTAAGTTCAGGAGCTTTGGTCGCAACAGAAAGCTTTGAGGATAAGTAATTTGCTTGAGAGAATATGTCGTTCAGCGTGTTTATGGAGTTCAAGGTGTCTTCTCAAGTAGTCTAAGTGTTGATATTTATAGATGAATTTGAATGCCGTTGAATAGTATCCGTTAGGCTTAAATCAAATTCAAACTATTGATATTTGTGTATAGTACTGCAGCAGGTTTGTCTTCTTCTTCAGAAGGTACCGTTGCTTTTATTCAGACATCCCTGTCCGTGCATTAAATGCGTTGTACTGTACTTTTTGTCCTGTAGTGCCAACGGAACTATGCTCAGTATCAGAGACTAGTATTATATGATTCTTTGCACGTCCTTATCTTCAATCTTCAGATACCACTTTATTCAAACAACTTTGTTGCAATATATTTCTTTTTCAGAAATGTGGTTAAGGCTCAAGGTATCTGAGAGTAGATATCTGTGGGCACTTTCCTGGTTTTCAGAAAACCTTCCCGTTCTCAGATATCTCTTGTGACACAGCTTGTTTGAGACTATTTGTGTCTTCAAGATATCTGACCAAGGTATCTGTAAAACTATTTCAGTAATCTTGTGCAGTTTCTTCAAATCTTCAATGTCGTTGAACTTGTTCCGCTTGGATGTCTTCTTCTTGGTCTTCTCTTCATAAAATAAAAATTACATTTTGAGACCTATCATCCTATACAAGATTAGCTAGACTATCATACTTAGTGGGTTTCCTCTTTTACAATGTTCAAGTGAACCAAGAGTACTAATCACCTTTCTGAGACTAAGATAAGTCATCATGTTGCTGATCAAAATCTAAATAGATATTTCTAACAAAATATCTAACAAATTTCCTAAAAAATTTCCTAACACTTTCTGGTACTGCCTTTCTGGGCGAACAACATCTTCTGAGACCTTGTCTCCAGAAGGTTGTGCCTCTTGAATGTTTATGGACTTGGAGGTCCTTTTGCCTTGAGCCCTTTTTCTTTTGGCAGCTGGAGGTTTAGCTTGAGCTTGCTCAGAAACCTCCTCACCTTGCAGTGTAGTTTCTTCAGCCTTTCTGAGTACTTGCTCAGCAGCAATTCTCTCCTTTTCTTCAAAGGCGTGTCTGAAAAGGGAGTTGGTGACTGGGATTTCTTGTTTCTCTCTAAGAGTAATCCCCATGGTTTCCAGAATGTAACATATCCTGAGACCAAAGTGCATATTGGCTTTTGGTTCAGCAAGGCCATTGATGATTTTAGGCTCAAATTCCTCAATGTGTCCAAGGAATTTGTTGAAGGCGTACTTCCCCCAATTGAAGTGGGTTTCTTGCCCTTCATTCTTCTGGTTTAGAAGATGCATCATCATCCATCTCTCCATACTTAGCTGGTCTACTCCACCTTTGTTTCCATCAAAGCAACGGACCAGGATGAGAGCCAAAGTACTCCAGTGTTTCTGAAGATGACTTGTTCTGATAGCTTTCAGAATAAAGTCTCCTGGGCAACCTTTTGCATTTTCCAACTGGATTGCCTCAAAAAGTTCTTTGACGCCTTGAATCATTGAGGCGTCCTTGATGTTGATATCTTCAATAGTTCCTCGATTTTTCAATCGGAACAATTTGCAGAAAGCCTTGCAGTCAAGAACAATTTCTTGTCCTTGGACTTCAGTCTGCAAGTACTTTTCTTCTTTATCATTCACAACCTTTATGAAGATTTTGGAGTTGTTGTAGAACTCCAGTACATCCAGTGTGGATAGGCCACTGGGTATAGCAGATAAAAACCTGTAGATATGGGAATTCTTCAACATCCCCAATACTAGTTTCCTTTCTAGTTTTGAAGGTATAACTGCTGGTACATATTTCTTCACTAAGGTTTGAATACATGATCCGGCCTTAGGGTTCTTGGTGGTCATCTTCTTGGGTGCCATCTCTTTATATAAAGTTTTGAATAAGTGGTTTTTCAGAAGGATTTTGCACAAGTAATTGAGATTAGTTTATCTTTTCAGAAGACTAAGCACAAAAAGTTGAGTTTGAAGAAGGAGGTTTGCAGAAATCTTGAGAGATTGTGCTATTTCGATGCAAGTTTGAAATTTCGGATTTGGTAAAAGTGTTTGTCTTTTGCCCAATTCCTATATATATAGCAGACAAAACATACATAGATACAACATACATATAGCTGAATATGAATGCGTGTCTTTGCATCTGCATAGGCGTGGTACGTCCTTTGTACTTCATTAAATGCTTAGTGGGCCACGTCTGAATTTCTAAACAGACATTACTTGCTTTGTTTTAATCTCAGCCGTTGAGATCAAACGTTTATACATCAAGGGCTTATATTGAATATCTTGTAATAATATCAATCAACAAATTGTAATGTGCTGACTTGATGGATTTTTAATATGCTACATTCATTGTGTCACTAAGTAAAGAGTAGGAACACTTAATCGTTTGAGCTTATCATTCTGAGTGTCAAGTCCTTATCTATATATTGTTTATCATGAAAATGGTAAAAATACAAGACATTGGACATGTTTGACTTTCGAACTTATACCTTTGTGTCTTTTCTCTTTATGACTAAATAGTTTCCTGAATTCAAGAATCAGAAACTTCAGTTGTTTGAATGTATTTGACCCACTCTTAGTAAGTAAGTTCTAGTCTTATTTACTCATTGAGTGTGTACCAACCTTTGCCTTTCTAGATACCCGTTCCAGAAATGTTTTGCCTTTCTGAGTATTGCTACTCAGAAACCTTTGCATCACTTCTTATCAACTTGGCTTTCTGAGAGCATGTTCTCAGAGGCCTACTTCTGTTCTCCCTTACTAATTCTGACTTTAGAGATTCAGGACATTTTTCAGTCCTTAGGCAACTCCATCAATCCAAGATTATGTCTTAAGGTCAAGAACCAGCTTTCTTGTAGGGGCTTGGTGAAGATATCTGCAAGTTGGTCTTCTGTGCCAATCTTGAGTATCTCTATATTGCCTTTTTCAACATGGTCTCTGATGAAGTGGTGTCTAACATCAATGAGCTTTGTTCTGGCATGGAACTTGGGATTTTGTGTGATTGCAATAGCACTTGTGTTTTCACAGAAAATAGGAGTTTTCTCTTCATTGAGTTCATAGCCTCTGAGTTGTTGTTGAATCCACAGAATTTGTGTTGCACAACAACCAGCAGCAATATATTCAGCCTCTGTGGTAGAAGTTGCAATTGAGTTTTGCTTCTTGCTAAACCATGAGATAAGTCTTGTTCTCAGAAACTGACAAGTTCCTGAGGTACTTTTCCTATCAAGCATTGATCCAAAGATAGTCGAGATCTCGAGTAACCACCAAACTCAATCCACCTTCTTTAGGATACCACAAACCTACATTTACTGTACCTTTCACATACCTTAATACTTTCATAGCAATGTTGTAGTGTGATTGCATTGGATTTGTTTGAAATCTAGCACACACTCCAACAGGATATTGAATATCTGGTCTGCTTGCAGTATGGTAAAGTAGTGAACCTATTAATTTCCTATACTTGTGTTCTTCAACACTCTTATCTGATTTAGTATAGGTCATTTTGGTTCCTATGCTCATAGGTATCTTAGCATTCTTTTCAGAGGGCTTAAGATTGAACTTTGTGAGCATGTCTTTTGCATAATTTGTCTGACTAATGAATATTCCATCATTAAGTTGCTTGACTTGCAATCCTAGGAAATAGTTCAATTCTCCCATCATGCTCATCTCAAACTTACTTTTCATGAGATTTGCAAAGTCATCACAAAGTTGCTTGTCCTTAGATCCAAATATAATGTCATCAACATATACTTGAACTAAGAGCAGTTTCCCATCATGATTTAAGGTAGATAAAGTTTTATCAACTTCACCTTTCCTGAAACCACTTTCCAGAAGGTATTTGGCCAAAGTATCATACCATGCTCTTGGAGCCTGTTTCAGTCCATATAGAGCTTTCTGTAGTTTAAAGACCATTCTACTTTCTGAGGAAACTTCAAAACCAGGTGGTTGTTCAACATAGACTTCCTCAGCAAGTTCACCATTCAAGAATGCACTTTTGACATCCATCTGATAAACTTTAAAGTCTTTATGAGCTGCAAAGGCCAGAAAGAGTCTTATTGTATCCAATCTGGCAACTAGTGCATATGACTCATCAAAATCTAAACCTTCAGTCTGGGTGAATCCCTTGGCAACCAACCTTGCTTTGTTTCTGGTTATTTCACCAGATTCATTCATCTTGTTTCTGAAAACCCACTTGGTTCCAATCACAGATATTCCTTCTACAAATGGAACTAGTTTCCAGACTTTGTTTCTTTCAAACTGATCCAACTCTTCTTGCATTGCAGAGATCCAGTCTTGGTCTCTTAATGCTTCTTCAATAGTTTTTGGTTCAATGTTTGAGATGAAACATCCAAAGAGAGAATTAGCATTTTCTGCTATTGCTCTCCTAGTCCTAACACCTTGATTGATTGGTCCAATCACATCCTTTGCAGGATGATCCTTGATCCATCTCATCATGGGTTTGGGGCCAGTAGGGCCAACATCTATGTGATCTGAATGTGAATCACTATGATTATGACTTGATACTTCTTCAGTATCTATGACATTTTGTAGAAATCTGTGCCGGAACTGAGAAAACCAAAGAAAACAAGTTCGAAGTTCTTAAATTGAAGTTCCAAAACTTCAAACAAGGTCCCACTGAAACTCTGGAAGAACTTGATTTCAGATTTACTACTCTTCTGAGTGATATGGCTGCACTTGGTGAAAGCAATAGATACTCCCAGTCAGAAAAGATTAAGACTATTGTCAGAAGTCTCAATCACAACTGGGAACACACTAAGTTCTTTTATTTCAATCAAGGGATGCCAAATATTACTCGAGTAGAGCTCTTCTCTCATCTTGCTACTGTAGACTATGAGACAACACAGAGAGAACAAACAGCTGAAAAGTTGCAAAGTGTTGCTCTAGTTTCTCAAGGTACTTCTGAAAAGAAGGATACCAAAGAAGCATCTGAATAAAATGCTCTTGCAGTAAGACACATGAAAAAATTTGTGAGTCAAGAGATTGAGAGAAGAAAAGCTAAAGAAAAGCTGAAAAAGCATCTTGGCCCAAACTATCATCTGTACAAGAACATAAAAGTGAACAACTCTCTGAACACCCCCATTCAGAAAGGTGTTAGTACTGAAGCTGCAGAAATAGGAAATGATATCTGCTTCTATTGTCAAAAGCCTGGTCACTTCAAGAGAGATTGTCCTGCTTTAAACAAGCTCAAGACAGGTGACAAGAAGGACAGAAGAAATTTCAAGAGAAATCAAAGGGCCTTACTGACTGAAGAAAGGAAGAAGATTCAAATTCAACTTGATGCTCTAGACTTTGAGACAGATTCTGAAAATGGAGATTCAGATGACTCAAACCTACCATCACCAGAATTGTGTGGAATCACCCACAACGTAATTGACTTCGGCCTTAAGAAGAAAGAAATGTGTGGAGTTGCTGAGATTGCTGGTCCAGACATCTCCAACATTGAAATGTGTCTTATGGCTGATGAGGTAACTAACAATTCACAATTTCTGTACTATGAGAGTGATGATGGAATTGAGGATCTGGAGTTGGTCAAGAGTGAATTGGATCGTTATGAGAAAGAATTTCTGGAAGCACAATCCAAAACCAGAATTCTAGAGGAAAGCAAAGAAACTCTTGAAAAAGAGGTTTCTGAGCTAACCAGTATCTCGAGAACAAGAACGCCGAAATAGCCTTTCGAAATCTCGATATCCGAATAAAAATTCTCACAAACTAGCCTTGGATGAACTTACTAAGAAAATGATGAAGCTGCTTTCTGAGAATGAAGAACTCAGAAAGAAAGAGCTATCCTTCCAATCTTATGCAAAGGCTAGTGACACTCTCACTGAGGTTCAATCCTATCTGAGAAAGGTGGACTTGGACTTGATGAACAATCGAGTAATTAATCTCCTCTGAAGAAGAGTGATGAAAGGTTGACCTTTGTAAAAAGTCAACAGAATGGTTCTTCAACCACCTATAGCATTGGTCAGAAAGCTAGAGTAGTTGACAAAGGAAAAGGAGTGGCAACCCAGCCTTTGAAAGAACAATAAGTTCACAAGAAACTTGTGGGTGAAGGTTTCTGAAAAGAAACATAACCCTCAGACATGTAGCCATCCACATTGCCATATAACTAGGAAAGGAAGAATTGCTGGAATAGGAAAATTCTCTACTGTACCATTTTATGAAAATAAAGACGGTGCAGAAACTAGTAAGGCTTCTGAAGAACGTATTCAGAAAGCCAAAGGTGTTCGAAATGGCATTGGCTATCGTGCTATTGGAAAAGTCCTTTTACAACAATATAAGGAAGGACAAGAACAACGGCGCAAGGCTGATATTGCACGTAGCAAGTGGAAGAAATCTCAAACCACCGAAAAACTGAATGCCGAGCTAGAAGGAACTCGCCAGAAGGCTAAGTTTGTCAAAAGCAATCCCGTAAACCTGTGGTCCAGAAAGCACCAAAAGGAACACCTAGAAACACCACAAGAAGGAAAATTGAGATCAAAATTACTGATTCTATTGCATCTCCTTCTGATCAAGTTAGACAAAAATAAACTCCCAAGAAATTCACTAAAATGTGGATTCCTACTGGAAGAATGTTTAGTCTAAATGGTTCTATCTCTGAAGCAAGAACCTAACTCCTGCTTTCCGTTGTGCGTAACGCCTCTTGGACTAAGGCTCAATGGCTATTTGATAGTGGATGCGAAAGCACATGACAGAGACAAAGCAAATCATCAACTACAAAACTTGCAACAATGGACCGGACATATCGATTTTGGAGGAGAATTAAATCCCTCTCTGGGATTTGGCAACGTCAAATTAGGATCATTAACTATCACTGACGTATTACATGTTAAGGGTTTGAAATATAATCTATTTAGCATGAGCCAGTTTGCAGACAAGGGATTTACTGTGAAATTCAAAGCAAAATATTGCAAACTTATAGACAATGAGTCAAAGCAGACAGTCTTGGTTGCTCGGGAAAGGCAGTCTTTATGTTGCCGACTGGGCATCTGCCACAACTGAAGAATGTCTCATGGTGAGTCAACAGTCAAATGTAAGAGCACTGGTTATGGCACAAAAGAATGAGTCACTTGAATTTCAAAACTCTGAACAAACTTGCCAAGAAAGAGTTAGTGGTTGGCCTTTCCAAAACATCTTTTAGAAAGGATGGTATCTGTTCTGCCTGTCAGATGGGGAAACAATCTAAGATCTCTTTCAAGTCCAAAATCAGACACTCTAGTGTTAGACCACTGCAACTATTACACATGGATCTTTTTGAATCATCAGAACTAGTTATGCGTAAAAGAAGTATGGTCTTGTTGTTGTAGATGACTTCAAGATTCACTTGGTTGTCTTTCTCAAGCACAAATCTAATGCAAGGTGGAGATACCGAACTTCTTTGAATAAGCTTGAAGTCATGAAAATGACAAGGTATCTCGCAATCGTAGCAGACCATGGTACCGAGTTTGTCAACCAAGACATTAAGGAGTTTTGTTCCAAGAAAGGTATACAACACCAACTTTCCTCTCAAGAACACCACAACAAAATGGTGTTGCAGAAGGAAAATAGAACACTTAAAGAAGCAAAGGACAATGCTAGTAACCTTTGAGATAAGTGAAGTTTATTGGGTTGAAGCTATAAACACAGCATGCTACACTCAGAACAGATGTTTGATACATAAACACCATGACAAGACCCCTTATGAACTCTTGGTTGGTAGACCCCCTAATATCAAACATCTAAAAGTATTTAGTTGTAGATGTTTTGTTCTTAACAATGGAAAAGAGTATCTAAGGACATTTCAGCCAAAGGCAGATGAAGGTGTGTTTCTTGGTTATTCCATGAATAGCAAAGCATACAGAGTTTACAATAAAAGAACAAAGAAGATTGAAGAATCAGTTCATGTTGTATTCTATGAAGGAAGCAAGAAAACACCCCTTGCTGATGAACTCTCAGAAAGGTTCAAGGAACTAATGATAAAGGATTCTGAAGAGGAACTCTCAGAAAGGAAAAACATCATTGTGGAAAGGGAGGATGACTCTGACGAAGAAAAGCATGAAATGCCTAGTAACAACCAGATGATTCTCAGACATGATGAAGAATTTCCTATGAGAATTCCAGAAATGGAAACTGAAGATGTTCATCAGAGAGCTAATTCTGGAAATGACCTCTCTGACAGGCATGTCCCAGAAAGCTCTCACACTGAGAAAGTGTCAGACATTCACCGCCCTTCTGAGGTGGAAAATGTCACAGATACTAAAGAAGTATCAAGTCATAATCATAGTGATTCACATTCAGATCACATATATGTTGACCCTACTAGCCCTAAACCCATGATGAGATGGATCAAGGATCATCCTGCAAAAGATGTAATTGGACGAATCAATCAAGGTGTTAGGACTAGGAGAGCAATAGCTGAAAATGCTAATTCTCTCTTTGGATGTTTTATCTCAAACATTGAACCAAAAACTATAGAAGAAGCATTAAGAGACCAAGACTGGATCTCTGCAATGCAAGAAGAGTTGGATCAGTTTGAAAGAAACAAAGTCTGGAAACTAGTTCCATTCGTAGAAGGAATATCTATGATTGGAACTAAGTGGGTTTTCAGAAACAAGATGAATGAATCTGGTGAAATAACCAGAAATAAAGCAAGGTTGGTTGCCAAGGGATTCACCCAGACTGAAGGTTTAGATTTTGATGAGTCATATGCACCTGTTGCCAGATTTGATGCAATAAGACTCTTTCTAGCCTTTGCAGCTCATAAAGACTTTAAAGTTTATCAGATGGATGTCAAAAGTGCATTCTTGAATGGTGAACTTGCTGAGGAAGTCTATGTTGAACAACCACCTGGTTTTGAAGTTTCCTCAGAAAGTAGAATGGTCTATAAGCTACAGAAAGCTCTTTATGGACTGAAACAGGCTCCAAGAGCATGGTATGACACTTTGGCCAAATACCTTCTGGAAAGTGGTTTCAAGAAAGGTGAAGTTGATAAAACTCTATTTACTTTAAACCATGATGGGAAACTACTCTTAGTTCAAGTATATGTTGATGACATCATATTTGGATCTAAGGACAAGCAACTTTGTGATGACTTTGCAAATCTCATGAAAAGTAAGTTTGAGATGAGCATGATGGGAGAATTGAACTATTTCCTAGGATTGCAAGTCAAGCAACTCAATGATGGAATATTCATTAGTCAGACAAAGTATGCAAAAGACATGCTCACAAAGTTCAAACTTAAGCCTTCTGAAAAGAATGCTAAGATACCTATGAGCATAGGAACCAAGATGACCTATACTGAATCAGATAAGAGTGTTGATGAACACAAGTATAGGAAATTGATAGGTTCAATACTTTACTCATCGCAAGCGGACACGATATTCAATATGCAGTTGGAGTGTGTGCTAGATTTCAAACAAATCCAATGCAATCACACTACAACATTGCTATGAAAATATTAAGGTATGTGAAAGGTACAGTAGATGTAAGTTTGTGGTATCCTAAAGAAAGTGGAATAAGTTTGGCTGGTTACTCATATGCTGATTATGCTGGATCAATGCTTGATAGGAAAAGTACCTCAGGAACTTGTCAGTTTCTGGGAACTAGACTTATCTCATGGTTTAGCAAGAAACAAAACTCAATTGCAACTTCTACCACAGAGGCTGAATATATTGTTGCTGGTTGTTGTGTAACACAAATTTTGTGGATTCAACAACAACTCAGAGACTATGGACTCAATGAAGAGAAAACTCCCATTTTCTGTGATAACACAAGTGCTATTGCAATCACACAGAACCCCAAATTCCATGCCAGAACAAAGCACATTGATGTTAGACACCACTTCATCAGAGACCATGTTGAGAAAGGTAATATAGAGATACTCAAGATTGGCACAGAAGACCAACTTGCAGATATCTTCACTAAGCCCTTACAAGAAAGCCGGTTCTTGACCTTAAGACATAATCTTGGATTAATGGAGTTGCCTAAGGACTGAAAAATTGTCTTGAATCTCTAAAAGACTGAATAAGTGAGTAGGCCTCTGAGAACAGGTTCTCAGAAAGCCAAGTTGATAAGAAGTGATGCAAAGGTTTCTGAGTAGCAACACTCAGAAAGGTAAAACATTTCTGGAACGGGTATCCAGAAAGGCAAAGGTCGGTACACACTTAATAAGTAAATAAAACTAGAACTTACTTACTGAGAGTGGGTCAAATACATTCAAACAACTGAAGCTTCTGACACTTGAATTCAGAAAGCTATGTAGTCATAAAGAGAAATGGACACACAAAGCCCAAAAAGTATAAGTTCTGAAAGTCAAACATGTGCAATGTCTTGTATTTTTACCATTTTCATGATAAACAATATATAGATAAGGACTTGACACTCAGAATGATAAGCTCAAACGATTAAGTGTTCCTACTCTTTACTAAGTGACACAATGAATGTAGCATATTAAAAATCCATCAAGTCGGCACATTACCATTTGTTGATTGATATCATTACAAGATATTCAATATAAGCCCTTGATGAATAAAAGTTTGATCTCAACGGTTGAGATTAAAACAAAGCAAGTAATGTTTGTTGAGAAATGCAGACATGGCCCACTACGCATTTAATGAAGTACAAAGGACGTACCACGCCTATGCAGATGCAAAGACACGCATTCATATTCAGCTATATGTATGTTGTATCTATGTACATTTTGTCTGCTATATATATAGGATTTGGGCAAAAGACAAACACTTTTACCAATTCCGAAATTTCAAACTTGCATCAAACAAAGAAAATCTCTCAAGATTTCTGCAAAACCCCTCTGCAAAACTCAACTTCTTGTGCTTAGTCTTCTGAAAAGATAGACTAATCTCGATTAATTGTGCAATATTCATCTGAAAAACACTCACTCTAAACTCTATATAAGATATGGCACCCAAGAAGATGACCACCAAGAACCCTAAGGCAACATCCTCTACTCCTGTTGAAAAGCAAGGAGGACTTCAGGTGTTGAATAAACGCCTTCTGGGAAAGTTTACCCCATCGGACTGGAACCCTAAACACAAAATGAATTGGGGAGCCTTTCTAGTAAAGAGATATGTACCAGCAGTTATATCTTCAAAACCAGAAAGGAAACTGATATTGGGAATGCTGAAGAATTCCCATATCTATAAGCTTCTATCTGCTGCACCCAAAGGACTATCCACACTGGATGTACTGGAGTTCTATAACAACTCCAAAATCTTCACAAAAGTTGTGAATGATGAAGAAGAAAAATACATGCAGACTGAAGTCCAAGGACAAGATATTGTTCTAGACTGCAAGACTTTCTGCAAGATATTCCGATTGAAAAATCGAGGAACATTTGAAGACATCAACATCAAGGACGCTTCCATGATTCAAGGCGTCAAAGAGCTATTTGAAGCAATCCAGTTAGAAAAACGCAAAAGGTTGCTCAGGAGACTTTGTTCTGAAGGCCATCAGAACTAGTCATCTCCAGAAACACTGGAGTACTTTAGCTCTTATTCTGGTCCGTTGCTTTGATGGCAACAAAGGTGGTGTAGACCAGATAAGCATGGAGAGATGGATGACGATGCATCTTCTGAACAAGAAGCATGAAGGGCAGGAAACCCACTTCAATTGGGGGAAGTACGCCTTCAACAAATTTCTTGGACAAATTGAGGAATTTGAGCCCAAAATCATCAATGGCCTTGCTGAGCCAAAGGCCAATATGCACTTTGGTCTCAGGATCTATTACATTCTGGAAACAATGGGATCACTCTCAGAGAGAGGCAGGAAATCCCAGTCACCAACTCCCTTTTCAGACACGCTTTTCAAGAAAAGGAGAAACTTGCTGCGGAGAACGCACTCAGAAAGGCAGAAGAAGAAGAAACTGCACAGCAAGGTGAGGAGGTCTCTGAGCAAGCCAAAACTAAACCTCCAGTTGCCAAGAGAAAGAGGACTCATAGCAAAAGAGCCTCCAAGTCCCTAATCATACAAGAGGCACAACCTTCTGGAGACAAGGTCTCAGAAGATGTTGGACGCTCAGAAAGGCAAATCCAGAATGCCCCAAGTCCTGAACCAGAATGTTCCAGAACTCTCCAGAGATGATAGAAATATCATAGATGGGTCTGCACCAACACAGAATAGTGATTCTGAGGATGATGAAGTACTTGCAAAAGTACTCAAAAGATTCAAGTATGAGACCCATGGAGGAGCATCAAGCTCAGCTCTTCAGAAAGACAAGAGCCCCTCACGTTGAGGAAGAAGAAGGCCTGGGTGAGGAAGATAGAATGATGGAAGATGTTGCCATTGCTTCCACATTCACAATGCCAGCACTTAATATTGCTGAAGAAAACCCTGTTCTTGAACAGGTTCCTCAACCTTCTGAGAAAGCTCAACTCTCAGAAAGGGATCAAACTGAGATGGAGACTCAGAATGATACTGCAGAGGAGATCAATAATGAGCACAGAGAAACTTTGGAATCACCACAAGTTCAAGAGATCAATGATCAGCCTGACTCTATTCAGGTAACAAAGATAGTTTATATCTAACATGTCAACATAATTGTATGTTAACTTGTTACTCATAAGCTGTATTTGTTACAGGCCAACTTGGAGACACACTTTCAGGGGGAAGAAAACCTGTCCACCCCCTTGAATCAATAAGAGGTTCCTCCAACCTCAGAACATCAAGAAGAGCACATCATTGTGTAGTAAAAGTTATCTCTGAACAAGAAATAACTAACTAAAATTGCTCTTATGTTCTAATATTCTTAATGTCTCTTCTTAGGCTCCAACTAAGGAAGTAGTGGTGGTGGAACCAACACCCCAAAACCTAGAGATTCCAGAAGCTGAAAAGCTTTCTGAGGAAGTATTCTTGAGCCTTCACGAGAAGGTAAGTAATCTATAATAGTCTTCTTCAACGAATGCTCTGGAAAACCCACTACTAAAATCTCTTATGTTTGTTCTTACAGGCTCAATCAGAAGAACAATTGGATGGAGAAACAGTTGTGTCATCTCCTCCAAAAGAAACTAAAACTGCTGAACAAGCAGTATCTGCAGAAAAGGTGCCAGAAACCCTCAAGGTTTCTGAGGAACATGCTACTGATCTTCCTCACTTGGAAGTAAGTGAAGTCTCAGAAAGCACTTTTCCACCTATCTTTTATGTTAAAAGTTTCTAAACATGTTTGATTTTAACTCTCAGGTTCAAGCAGAAAGAAAGGTTGATGAGGATAAAACTTCTCCTCACACCAAAGTATCTGAGGCCTCTGTGCCCAAGCAAGCAAAAATCCAAGCAGATGAGCCTAGTGCTTCTACACAGGTATGCTCAGAAAGCTCACTTCTGCACACAAATACTAACACAAGTGGTTTGAACAAAACTAACGTGAACACTTTCTTTCAGGCTCAAAGTCTAGTGCCAGTTGATTTACTCAAGGCCTTCCAGAAGCACACCTTAAAGAAACATCTCAAGTGCTTCAGACAATGGCAAAAACTCAGAAAGGCTGACCTTTCTGAAGTAGCCAGAGTAATCGACGTCCCAGAAAAGAGAGCAATTGCCCTAAATCTGGAGGATTATATCCATGCATTGTTCCCTACAGAGTCCTACTCATTTGCCACTCTAATGCATGAAGACTTCATTCATGAAGTAGCACAAAGACTTATAGCAGATTTCAAGTCTTCGGATGCTCAAACCCAAGAGCAGATGGTTACCCATCCTGCCTTGCCCAACAAGCTCACTACTTATCCTGTTGAACAAGAAGAAGTTAATGGGAGGAGGATTACATTCCCAAATGTGATCAACCTGGTTTCAGAAGATGACGAGAAGATGGACGAAAATGATTATCAAGAACCTCCCTCTGAGCATCCAAACCAAGAAACAAAGAACAAGAGTGATGATGATGATCAGGATGATGATCCCCAACCTGGACAAGGCGGGATTCAGAAAGCTAGCAAAGAGAGTGGAGAAAAGGCTACTCCCTCAATTGCTCAGAAAGCTCCATCATCATCACCTCCCAAGTCTCATCAAGATACCCAACAGGCTGAACACAATGATGCCTTAGAAGAAATTTCAGCCACTGAGTTTAGAATTGAACAACTCAGAAAGGTATTGGAAGAAGAGAAGAGAATCAACATTGAGACTCAAGCTCTTGTTGATGAAAAGGAAGCCAAAATCAAAAAGCTCGAAGAAGCTAATGCCAAAGAATTGGCACTCCTAGATGAGCAAAGAAATTTGAAGAATGCCATTGTTGTCACAGCTGCTGAAATAGATGCAATGGATGACAATGATGATGAAGAGCATGATGCTGTGACTGCATCAGAAAGACCTTCTACATCTTCTCAGATTTGTCAGTTTTGGTGATAGATCAGGTCTATAAAAATAAACGAAACACTTGCCCCGAAAAGGATTATGATAGTGATGCTGAAACCCACAACTTGATCACTGAAGCAGAAGATGAGAGACTTGTCACTCAGCACAAAAGAGCCCTACTTGCTCCTCATATATTCTCTGCACCAAGTAGTTCAAGAAGTGAAGAGCACCGTCACGAGCAAAGTGTCTTTTAGAACTCGAAGACACTAGTTGCCCAAGATACAGAAGTGCTAAAATCCGTCCCAGGAGAGATGAAGCCTTTGGCTGCTGCTTTACTCAACAGAGCAACCAGCATCGCTCTCTCTCTCAGAAAGACCTAGGGTTGGTCAGGGATGAGGATTGTAACAATGCTAATGCAGCATTGAATGAAGCCAGCCATGCTGTCCTGCAAGCCAACGCCATCCTAAGGCCGCTTGAAGAACTCAACAGAAAGGAGCAGGAACTGGTTAGACAGAACAACGAGCTGAAGAAAGAACTTCAAGAATTAGTCAGGGTGCACAACAATCTCCAGAAAAACTTTGAAACTCTCTCAAGCTTACGCTATCATGAGTCATTCATGACTAAGGGGAAGAAGAGATGCCTCGAGAAAGGCGGAGGAAGAAAAGAAAACAATCAAATCCTCCTCCTCAAGTCAACTTGTCATTAAGGACACCACCGGAGACACCCTTGTCAAGAAGTTGTTCCAGATCAACCACCGGAAAGGTGAAGTATGGTCACTAGGGGAACCAAGTCCCTTAGAATCTCGAAGAAGAAGACTTCAAGAAGAAGAAAAGGAAGAAGGGAAGTAAGAGGCCAAGAAAGGCTGCAAGTCTCCAATTTTGGACTACAATGATGATGAGGATGATTCGATGAACATCCACTTCACAAGAAAAGGAGACAAGCAACTACTTCACAACCTCCTCTGGCAAAGAAGTTCTTAGCGCCGTAGAACTCCTTCCGCAACACCAAGTCTATACAAGGAACATCCACCAAAGACCATTCAAGGCAGGAAGAAAGGGTTAGAGGATCTCCTGACAGAAGGCAACCAAACAGAAAAGCAAGGAAGGATTTCCAGTTTGGCAGAATAAACAATGAAACACATCAAGAAAGGCCAACTGATGCCCACATTGAGTATATGAAGACTAGTAATGAAGAATCTTCATATAGGTGCATTCTGAACAAGAGAGGGTATTGGATTCTGGAACTACAACTTCTACTTGTCAATGATAAGTTTCCAACTCCCATCCTCAACCAGATCCTGAAATGGAGAGAAGGCAAGCCAGAATTGCTAAAACCTGAGCACCTTCATGCCTGGTTAAACTTTGAAGTAGAAAAGAGGAATGAAGCCAGAAAGATGGATCTTTCTTTTGCCTGTCCTTACCCAAAACCTGATGATGCACACAAGATAAGAAAACTGGATGGTAGCTACAGCAGGAAGAACAAACTAGGTGATTCAACCTATGAGTCATTCTATATGACATTGGATGAATACCTAGATGATATACACTATCTGGAATAAATATACAATTATTTCAACCTATCTTAGCTGCAAGTAGACCATGCCTGGGTCTGGGGAAAGTACTTCTGGGTCAAACATTTTCTGCGGAAGAATCACAAGCTTGGCAAGAGTTACCATGAAATATGTGACTTATCCAGAAAGACAGAGCTCTCTGTCAGAAGGATTCTTTATGACTATGTCCAAGAATGCAGAAAAGTGGATGATCATGTCAACTGATCCAGAAAGGGGTGCTGAAGAACTTGAGGTATCTGAACCCAAGTTGTGTTTCTGAAGACTTGAAGACTAGTAACATTAGAATACTCTCTTGGAGCTTGGACTCTCCTTTGTTCTAATTTACTTAGTATGTTTTATTACTTTTTGTAATCTTGCTGATTGTTTCTGAAATTCTCTATCTGTAAAAGTTGCATCGCATCAGAACTGTACCTATCTGAAGATCATACTCTCAGATACATTTTAATAGATGACAACTTATCAGCAAAGATCATTTCTTGTGATTTGGTTGATGTTTACTTTCTGCACTTAATTCAACTAAAATTGAATATCATTTGAAATGATTAAGTGGTGGATTATTTTCTTCCGTGATTACAATTTTGTAATAGGACTTGAAAGATAGTCATGGATGGTGATCAAAAGGGGAAATTTGTTAGGAATATCTGTTAGTATTTTGATCACTCATCACATGTTCTTATCTTAGCCAGAAAGGTGATTAAGTGCTCTTGGTTCACTTGAACATTGTAAAAGAGGAAATCACTGAGTATGATTAGTCTAGTAAATCATGTATTAGGATTATAGGTCTCTGAGTGTAATTTTTATTTCAAGAAGACCATGAAGATCAATCCTAGCAATGGAGCTTTTCTGAAGATTAGAAGACTGAAGATTGCACAAGGTTTATGAAGACACAAAGGTTTAGTCTAACTCAGAAAGACTATGTCCTTAATCCTTTCTTGAGTATATTAACTTATTTTCGGGATATGATTCTGAACATATGACATCATGAGTATGGAGCATGCAAGCCATCAGAAAGGCTCATGTATCCGTTGAGACTAAAGGACAATGAACAGTACTATGCATTAAATGCATCGGCAGAAATGCTGCAAAAAGCAGTCCTCTCTGAAAAATGAGATAGTGACTTCTGAGTACATAGTTCAAGATATAAACGGATATAATTAGATAGAGAGCACAACGGATACAATTCAAATGCCTCTCAAATTTATCACACACTTAGATGCTTGAAGAACATACCTTAGAACACTCTATCTTGCAAACTTACCATCAAGCAAAGTATTCTCTCAAGCACTCTACTACCCTTTCTGAAAGCTTTCTGTTGCTTGAAGAATCACTAGTAGTTCTAAGTTGTCCTGAACCTTAACAAGAGATTGTTATTCGTGAAAGAGTTAAACTATCAGATACCATTTCTGAAGATCATTCTCCAGAACGGACACCAATTACTTGGGTCAGTAAAGAGCAGACTGCCATCCACTGAACAAGTGTATTAAGTAATCTTGTTCTATTAGGCTCTCTGAGAAACTGTGTTTATCGACAAAAGTTTTAAAAGACTATTCACCCCCCCCCCCCCCTAGTCTTTTACTTTGCCGTTATCTAGACCAACAGGTATGCTTCAGATTTGGACACCAATGCTACCTTTGGCCCATGGCCCAATAGTGAACAGTAATCCAGTACTAATTACTGGGCCTGGGAGGGTAGTGTGGACCTTTCCCTCTGAGAGTACTGTTCCGCTCGTTGGGTCCGTGTAAGTCCTTCGGACAGATCTGTCTGCTTGGTTGATCTATCCTTAGGTAACTCACGGCGTCCGAGCCTAGAGTTCCACGGAAGTATCTCAGTGGTTCTGTTATGTACGTTTGGTCTTATTGCGATGGTGGCGTCCGAGATTCTCTCGTCCGGTCCGTTTGGCATCCTAGGACTGACAGTTTCTGGTGCTTGGTAGGACCATGCGACCTTTTGTCAGGTTCGGAAGTCATACACCTAGCTTCATCGGACTTAGCTAAAAAGGTGTGTTGACTTGTAAGTACTAGTTGACCTGGAATGGTTTCCCTTAGGACGGACCATTCGAAGGTCGGACTAGTACTGGATTGGCTATCTCAGCCTTGATGCGCTCCAGGACACGCTCTATGGCGCCCTTAACGGATTGGACACATGTCCATATCAACAATACGGTATAACCGGAACAAACCACGAGGTTGGTAACACTTATCATTATTATGTTATTTTTATCACGCTTATCAATGCAAAACCGAATTTAAATTCCAAACTTCAAAATATATTAATGATGGAATCAGTCCTCTAGAGGTGGCCCCTACGTACTCAAGAGGTGGCTCCCTCCAAATTGTGTGGCGTAGCACTTTGCCCCGCATGGCACTTAGCGACTATTCCAATAACCATCAGTCATATAGAGGCGGCCCCTACAGACTTAAAAGGTGGCTCCCACCGCATTATCGGTGTAGCACTTTGTTCTACAGGGCACTTAGCGACTTTAGGTTTTTATCGTATGCATAAATCTCTTTCATCTCGATTTAGTTTCCCTTTTGGTGGGATCATATTAACTCAATCATTCATTAAATCATTTCACGCGTAGTGGGTCAGTCCTCTAGCACTACAAAAAATCTGGCCTGTAGCGACGGATAGATCCGTCGCTACAGGCCAGCTATCCGTCGCCCCAGCTCTGGCGACGGATCGGGCGACGGATAGAAAATCCGTCGCCCCCCTGGAGCTGTGGCGACGGATAATAATCCGTCGTCCAATTCGCGACGGATTGGACGACGGATTGACTGTCCAATTTTTTTTTTTAATTCCGAAATATAGCGACGGATAGATTCTATCCGTCGCTAAATATTTTAATTGGACTAGTGACGGAATTTGAAATTCCGTCACTAATTCCGTCACTGTGAATTCCGTCACTAATTCCGTCACTATTTATTTCATATTAATCCCTATTTTTCGTAGTTCACCTATTTAATCAATATAATGTTCGATAATAAATCAATAATACGAAAAATGTTTCAATGAATAAAAAAGTAATATTCGGAGCTGGAGAAATTATCCAAACAAGTGTAAATATGAAAAAAAATCTGAACATACAGATACATAACTAGCTATCAGACGGGGGTGGGGGTGGGTGATGGCGGAACTGGGACATGAACTGCTCCATTCAGAATCAAGGCGCTCGTTCTCCTCCTTCGTTCTTCGCTGGCGCTCCATCTCTTGAGTTAGCCGAGCAACATGTTCGGACCGCGATCGCACCATTTCGAGACTGGTCCGTGTGTAAACCGGACGTCTGGATCTGGACGATGATGAGGAGCACGCCGGACTAGCGATTGCAAAACCGAGGCTCCCGAGTCCATATATTCGTCCTTTCTTGTCCGGTTTGTTGACCTCTAGGAAGATGTTGTCAACTTGTTCAGTTGACAACACATCACCCGTCTCGTCCTCCTGCCTCGCCACCTGAGCATCAACCTCAGCCTGAAATCGTAAATAGCAGATATAATGATCAGTTTCTGTTTTATAAAAGTAAATTTTAATTGTGTACAAATATGAACTTTAAGCAACATAAACATACCGCAATAGACGCGATGCCCGATTCGGTCCATACCCCGCCTTGGCCTTCTTGAAGATGGCATACTTGGATGTCACCTCCCCGTGCCACCGAATCAAACCAGATCTAGTCAAAATTTATCATCTACAAGTAATAGAGCATACACGTAATGCTAGATTGCAAAAACACATATATACGCACCGATTGATAATAATCAGTAACAGTAGATCGCCTCCCAAGGTGGTGAACGCCCTTCTGCCAGACGATCGGGATGCCCGTTACACTGTTGGTCCAAGCAACGCCCCGACATCGATTCGGCGCCGATAAGCATCCCAAAGGGCCCACTCGTTGCATCAACTTTGTGGAGGGATTGGCCACCCCGATCCCGAATGGCCTTCCACGTCAGACCATATCCTCAGCGGTTTGATCCCAGGTCGTAAACACGCCAGATCTGTGGATCAACTCCGGGAATGAAGTACTCCTTCTACATTCCCAATTTCATACAACATCCAAAGTCAATACATGTCCTAACAACATAACAGATATGGTGACTAACATATCAACCAAATAAAGTGGCTAACATACCACTCACATATAGTGGCTAACATACCACTCACATTGTCCTAAAATTTACTAACACAATGGTGACTAACATATCACCCAAATAAAGTGGCTAACATACCACTCACATACAGTGGCTAACATACCACTCACATTGTCCTAAAATTTACTAACACAATGGTGACTAACATATCACCCAAATAAAGTGGCTAACATACCACTCACATACAGTGGCTAACATACCACTCATATTAAAACGATTAATTATAATTACAAACAAATGAATGTCATATTTTAACTTACCCTCACCATCAAGTACTCGGCCCTCATGCGCCCGAGATGTGGCTCCAACACTCACCACCGCCTTGGGTGGCTCTCTCTGCCCTAGGAAGATGTCACCTAGTTTGTTGTGCACCTCCCGAGGCCATAAGCTGTTGTCAATGTATAAGATACAAGAAACGAATATGCATTACTTTAGTACAACAATTTATACTTGTCAACTATCATTATCAGTTATGTTTTAGATATTTAAGAAGAATGTATAATACTTACTTGGCAGGACCAATAGGGAAAATCACAGAACTCGCTCCTTGTGCCACCGCATTTTATCCGCAGAAGCACTTGAAGCATACAATCTTTTCAAACGAGGTGCTAGAGGGAAGTACCACATTTTCTTATGTGAGAGATTTTTCTTTTGTCGTTTCTTTGCAGCCCCCTCCTTGTAACGCTTGTACCGTTCCTTACCACAGAACTTGCATTCTATTAGATCTGCATCCTCCTCCCAATATATCATGCACATTTTCGGACAACAGTCTATGGTTACCACAGGCAGCCCTAATCCCCGCATCTTTTTCTTCGCTTGGTAAAAGTTGGTGGGAACTAGGTTTTCTTCAGGACAAAGGTCCGACATTACGTCAACCCATTCATTGAAGCTCGTTTGATTCTTGGCCATTAGCCTTACAACTCATTAGCCGAGATAACAAAGACAACTCGGAGCTTACACCCGGTAAACCGCTTCCTTGATGATTCTAACAAGTCAAAGAACAACCGATCCTCGGATTCGGTGGTTCCTCCACCTCCACCTCGGTTTCTTTGGTTGTGTCACGAACTCCGCCTACAAAGATCGTACACCATTTGTTCGACTCGAGCTCGAATAGCATCACCTTGATTGGGATTGTTCCCGACTTGTTCATTTTTTCTTCCTTCCACGTTATGCGTATTGGTCATATGTATTGACGGTCGCTTCCTCACCATGATGATTCCATACCGACACGCAGGTGAATCCATTTTTCCTCAAGTCTTTGGACTACCACTTTAGGAGTCACGTATTGCTTGTTTACCTTTGTTTCATTGCACAAGGACACTTTATCAACCCATCCTTTACACAAGCAGATTTTGACATTGCAAATTCAATGAAACCTTCAACCCTTTCGAAAACTCCATTGAACTACGCCATTGAAATGCGACAATACATCCATCCACGATCGGTATTCATTGAATAATTAGATAATAACTCGACACGTTTGAATTCATTAGATCGAGTTCTTTCATTTACGATAATAAATCAATTTCACAATAATTCAATCAATTGCTACGTAATATAAGTTATATTAGCTCCAATTGTTACGGCATTACATAATATAAGTTACATCGACTTCAATTTTACCATAATGTTTGGTTTCATATATATATAAACTAATGATTACTAGTTATACAAGCTTCAGAGACAAACGGATCAAACTCCTCATTCTCATGCACCCCTCCTCATCACTTGTGGCGCCCCTACCACGTAACTTGCATTCCAACAGATCTACATCCTCCTCCCAATACACCATGCACATGTTCCGACAAGCAGAAAGGCACTCGATAGGCGGCCCCAAACCCGCCTCTCCTCCATTGGAGGTATGACATGGACGGTGCTTCTCACCGTGATGAATCCATACATGATACTCGTGCATGAATCCATAACGTCGCAAGTGCTCGAATCTGCCAGGGCGTCATAAATTGCTTGTTTCTGCAGGTTTCCAATGTGCAAGGACACTTTATCAACCCCCCAATTGTACAAACCGGACGTCCCATGGCAAACGAGATGAAACCTTTAACCCCTTCTACAAAACTCCTACAAACTCTGCCATTTACCGCCGTACGATCGTACATCCATGAACGGTCGGAATTCATTGTATATATACTTTATTTTTAACTTTGAGACGTCCAATTGATTAGATCGTATTTAATTTATTAGATCGATTCCAATTGGATAAGAAGATTGTAGAGGTTAATTGTTAATTATTATATGTTGCTTATAAATTAATTATTAATTAAGTGTTCGATATTTACAAAATTGGGAATATAATTTAACCATTTCAACCTCTTAGTACATATATTATATACTTAACATACATATCAAATTAACTAATTACTCTATACATATCGAATTACTACATATATTCATATCAAATTACATACTTAACATACAAATTTATCAAATCAAAACTACATACTTCTATACTTAACAAACATATCAAATTAACTAAACTAACTATATATACTTAACACACAAATCAAACTAACTACATACATTCATACATACCAAACTTAATTAACATACTACATACATTCATATCATTAATTAAACTAACTATCAAATTGAACAAATTACATATAATTAATCAAATTAACTAAACTAACTACTACATACTTATCATATATACATATAATTGCTCAAATTAATCAAAATAAACAAAATCCCCAAATTTTTAAAAACTAGGGTTTTAGCAAAAATACCTTGATTAATCGGTAGAAATATGAAATTGATCGAAGAACCAAACTCCTTGTCACACGAGCTTGATTAGGCACCAAGATTGGCCGGAATAACGGATGATTGGCGAAAACGGATTGAGGAGAAGAAGAAAATGAGGAAGAAGAAGGAAGAAGATGAAGAAATGAGGATTACGCCTGCATTTCTTAGGAAAATAAGAACCGGGCGGGACACGTATCCGTCGCCCGAGGCCGATCCGTCGCCGATGCAGGCGGATGAGAATCTGTCGTTTATAGCGACGGATAATCTATCCGTCGCCCAGTTTTTTATATTTTTTTTAAAAAAGTCAAACCTGGGCGACGGATAATAATTATCCGTCGCCCAATTTAGCGACGGATAAGTTATCCGTCGCTAATAAGCGACGGATAATCGTTATCCGTCGTGAATGGGACGACGGATAGATTCCGCCGCCTGATAAGCGATCGTTATGGGGCGACGGATAAATTCCGTCGCCCCATAACGTCGTTTTTTAATGTTTTTCTTGTAGTGTAGAGGTGGCCCCTACGGACTCGAGAGGTGGCTCCCACCGCGATGTGCGATGTACACTTCGTTCAGCATGGCACTTACAACTGCCCGGTTTGGAATGGATCAGTCATCTAGAGGTGGCCCCTACGGACTCGAGAGGTGGCTCCCACCGCAAAATAGCGATGTAGCACTTCGTTCCGCATAGCACTTACAACTGTCCAATGGTGGCTTAATTATGTAGGAACAGTCCTCTAGAGGTGGCCCTTACGAACTCGAGAGGTGGCTCCCACCGCGATATCGCAATGTAGCACTTCGTTTCGCATGGCACTTACAACCGTCCTAAAGTTCAACATGGACTCTTTTTACACGAGGTTGCCACCCTCGTCTGAATCTCTTTTTAGCGAGGTTGTCACCCTCGTCTGAATCTCTTTTTACGCGAGGTTGTCACCCTCGTCTGAATCTCTTTTTAGCAAGGTTGTCACCCTCATTTATTATTATAATCATTTTTTTATTCGTAACACTTCCCTTTTATTGACAACAGTTAAATTTAGTGCAAATACTTTCATAGAGGTGTGACAATCCAAATTGCCTCCTCGTATAATTTCATTTTTCATTTGAGGAAGGTTAACCCCTAGGGTCGAAACGCTTCCAAAATGATTTATTTACCAATCTTAAGTCAGCTATAAATGTTTAGTTATGTCTTTGAAGTTATTCGTACGATAAACTCCAAATTTAAGTCCGGTTTATAAAATCTTGATTCTGGCAGTTTGATAGTCCTTCATTGTAAAATACATTTCAGTAGACAAACGTTACTAATTCTGGTGTTACTAAATTTTTTATTCTAGCTTGTTGTGTTATCTATTCAAAACATACTTTTGATTCTAAAACACATTTATAGCCTGTCAATTAGGAATTTTCTACCTAAACTGCTCATGCAGTGAGCAATGAAGGGGAAATATTCATAAAATATTCTATATTACTCTAAATATCATTATTCTTATTGGAAAATGTCTAAATCTCATGTATCTCTCATTTCACAGAGTCTAAGGTCGATTTGATCATGTTATAGAAGAATAATTGGGGTTTTACTAACAGTACTCTGTTATGCAAATATTATAAATATTAGATCTTTCGAGAATTTTAATTAATTTATTAAACCACATTTTAACCTCATTCCAAATCTCAAAGATGCATGATAATGTTTTTCATGTCTAGTTAAATTAGAAACATCAACAAATGAATGAAACTATTTATTTTGTATTTTACAAAAACAGAGCAGATTGTTTACGGGATTTGGGGATTTTCAAGATTTGAGCTTATTCTACTTCAAAATCAACATGCAATCCATTAGATGACCAATTGATTGTGAGGCCATATTACTCACTTATTTTTGTTTGTAAGAGAAGAATCATCAAAATTTCATTAAGAACATGTGCATGCATCAAGATTAAAAACTAGTTTTAGAAGAACATTTTAACTCACCTTAACACTTTTCTCATAGTGTTTTGGATGAATTCATTCTCCACTTCAAAATTAGATTGACAAATTGAACTCGTAGCAAGTGTTGAATGGAATTAGATGTGTTAGTGTGGAAGAAATTGAGATTATGGAATAAAATTGAAAGGAAGAAGAGTGAGTGGGATTTATTACCTTCTAACTTCTTTGATTGTGCTTTGATCATAAATTGAGTTGTGTCATTAGCTTTCTCAAGTTGAGAGGATAAAGAATATGTATTTGCATGTGAGAAATGGTGGAGGATAAGTGGGGATTTGAAGCTTAAAGAGGTTTGGCTATGGAGGTTTATCAATGGAGGTTGAAGAAGGAGAGAGTGAAGGAGGAAGAAGATGGTGTCCCCCTATTTATGGTGTATAATGGAGTAGGTGGTGTATATACTAGTATGTATACAAGTATGTTTATAGTATGTATAGATAGAGATTGACCAAATTTTTGGGTTGACTATAGTCAAATTTTCATGTGTTACATAACCATCTACTACTTAATTATTTTGTTGTGGCTTGTGGTCTAATATCATTATGCATTTGACCATTATAAGTTTGATTCGAGTGTTGATTTGAAAACTTATTTTAAATGGATTTTTTTTTTCTTTACGTTTTTTGATTTTCGATTTAGTCATTTTGATTCCTTTAAATCGTCACTTAGTTTTGGAATCCCTCGGTTAAACATAAGATAGTTGAGAAGGGGCATATTTGTATTATCTCGACCCGAGGTTACTTCGACTCTTCGTGGTGCTCTCGTTCGGGCATGCTATTGTGTTAGCCGTAATTCCATTAAATGTCCAGAAACGACTAATTTATAGATTAATAGAAGATAGTCAGTCTCTTTATTTAAACGTTTAACTTACTCGTCTAAATAAGTTCCTAAGGATTTTCTTTTCTTTTCGAGGGGTCTCACAACTTGAGTGCTAAACGATTACTTATGGCTTGGTTTAGTATTGGTGTGTTTGCAGAAAGTCTTTTGCACAACAGGCCACCACTTTTCAATGGAAGTGAGTACACTTCACGGAAAAACGGAATGAGGGAGCATATCATCTATGTTGATTGGCAGTTGTGGAATATTGTTACTGACGGACCAATTATGTCGACCAAGATTGTTGTAAATGTCAAGAAACCTAAAGAAGTGAAAATATACAACTGAGGACAAAAGGCATCTTTCCATGAATGCAAGAGCAAAAACAATAATAACTTGTACACTTACACGGGATGAATACAATCGTGTGTGCAGTTGCGAGTCTGCCAAAGAAATGTGGGAAATGTTGCAAGTGACTTATGAAGGAACAAATCAAGTCAAATAAGAGCACGTCAAGATTCTCACATTTCCTTGCCAGTCTCACAAGTCACAAGTGCAAGCGCGGTTGTATTCATCCCGTGTAAGTGCACAAGTTATTATCGTTTTTGCTCTTGCATTCATGGAAATATATGTCTTTTGTCCTTAGTCGTATAGTCCTTCATTTCTTTAGGTTTCTTGACATTTTTACCATCTTGGTCGGCATAATTGGTCCGTCAGTAACAACATTCCACAAATCCGAACCAACAGCTTCAGCAGATTTTTATTTTTCACAAACTTCAAGTGCAGTAAAGATACAACACTATAAGTAAAGTAACCCAGGATTATAGTAGTTCTGCCACAAAAGTGGCTACGTCCACTCCCCAATCATTTACTCTTGGGACTTCCACTAAGATCCTTCATAGAACAATTACAACCCCCAAGCACTCAAAGACAACAACCCTTGTCCTTGTCCTTCCCTCTTGCTCTCGTCTAAGCTATCCCCTCACTCGTGCTAAGGAAAACAACCATTCCTTTATCACACGTTAACAATATTTTAGAAACTTACAATACAACCGAGTGATAAAAGAATAATACCCCTCACAAAACTCATGAAGGGTTGGGTATAATGGTGAAGGAAACTGATTTGGATCAGCTCTCAACACTTCCGTTTTTGCCTGACTCTTGATTCGTTCTGTTGTTGTGTTGAAGAAGCTATCAAGAAGACTTATTTATAACTTCTGAAAAGTGATGACGCTTCCTGAGATGAATAATGACGTTACTTTCTCAGACTGCTAGTTGAGAAAATCTAGGAAGAGTCCTCAATTGATTCTTCCACCTTTTTCTCCCCATCTTCTAATGTTTACTTCCTTCTATTTGAAACACCTAAAATCCTGCACCAACAAAACATCACTCCGAAACAACGTTTACACAAGTCTATTAATAGAAAAATAAAATCGGGAATCACTTTAAAACTTTACAAGATATGTGCCTTTTGTTTAGAAAAAAATACTTCAGACATAATCAACGTTAATTCATCTTGCATGTTATCATCACATGAAATATGACATTCCGGGTCAACAGTATATATTGGTTATTTAAAATCTATTGGTTTGAAGTAGTGGAGAGAGTTTGTCGTGGCACAGGAAACATCGAAGCTGGACTCATCTAGAGAAAATGTTCGCCCTCAAATAATAACTTTCTCTTGATTTGAGACACTTTAAACAACACAAAGATTTACTGCGAAGCTTGGTGTATGTTTGATGAGAACAATATTGCTTTGCTTCATACGCGGTATTCTGGTGTCACTAGTGCGCCACCGCCAGTTAGTGTGCATTGCAATGGTAGCTTTTTCACACGGAGCCGGTAAATTGTATTCTCCTGTCCTGAACAAAATAGTTAGTATTGTTCACTAGGAAACAACTGGATGCAGTCTAGTCTCACAAGGAACATCTTGAGCTTTTGAGCATTGAACAAGACATCAATGAGGAAGATGATCAAGAATTGTTTTAAACAGTTTTCTGTATCACATGGTTTTAGCAATACTACAGGGGAACTTGACTAGCACCATACTCTTTGCAATGTGTCTTAAAACCTGTAGGCTGTAGGTAGAACTATTGCTTCAGTAGTTTAATGCCTTGTAGCACCATACTCTTTGCAATGTGTTATCAAACAATTACGGGAAAAATCCAATTTTGGTACCTTAAGTTGTGACATTTATCGTTTAGGTACCTTAAGTTGTGACCGTCCAATTTTGATACTTTAAGTTGTGTATTCGTCCAATTTTGGTACTCCATTAGTCAAACTTAACGGAACCGTTAACTTTGACCGAATTAGTAAGAATTAGCGTGAATTAGTCGATTTTCCGTCAAGTCGGCGCGTGAACTACACACGCTCCTGATACAATATTAACAAATTTTAATTAAAAAATTATTAATATTTTATTCATAGTAATATTTTTTTATTAATATTATTTAATTTTACATTGATCATGAAACTTTTTTATTAATATTAGTCGATTTTCCATTGATGAATTAATTTTTTTAATTAAAATTTATTAATATTAATTTTTTTATATTAGTCGATTTTCATTGATGATGAATTAACTTTTTTATTAAAATTTATTAAAATTTTATTAATATTATTAATTTATTTTATCAATATTAGTCGATTTTCCATTGATCATGATTTAATTTTTTTAATTAAAATGTATTAATATTAATAATTTTTATTTATATTAGTCGATTTTTCATTGATCATGAATTAATTTTTTATATTAGTCGATTTTCCATTAATCATGAATTAGTATTTTAAAAATTTATAATTTGTTATTGATATTAGTCGATTTTATTGATCATGAATTATTTTTTAATTAAAATTTATTAATATTTTATTAGGAGCGCATTTAATTCACGCGCCAACTTGACGGAAAATCGACTAATTAATTCACGTTAATTCTTACTCCCTCCGCCCCGGAGAACTTCATACATTAGGGTTAGCGCGCAGTTTTATGCGAAAAGTTAAAGTAATGATATAATATAGAAAATATGAGTGTAAAGTTGAGATTGTTTATTATTTGTTGGGTGTGGGGTAGCTTCCTTTTTTGGTAATGTATGAAGTTCTGTGGGACGGCTAAAAATGATAAATGTATGAAGTTATGCGGGACGGAAGGAGTACTAATTCGGTCAAAGTTAACGGTTCCGTTAAGTTTGACTAACGGAGTACCAAAATTGAACGAATACGCAACTTAAAGTACCAAAATTGGACGGTCACAACTTAAGGTACAAAAACGATAACTTTCACAACTTAAGGTATCAAAAATGAATTTTCCCAACAATTACTGACAAATCTCAATTAGACTGCCTAGGGCTTGGCCTATGGCTAAGGGTAGGGTGTTAACAGGTGGAGTCGTGTTACAAGGCCAACTCAAGTTTTGTTGAGTTTTATAATTTAGAGCTCAAATTTAAGCATGAAAGCATTGAGCATGCTCACGAGCTTTTCACGAACGGCTAAATTAAATTAATTATTATTTTAACAAAATATTTAAGTTTTTTTCTTTTAAATACATGCAAATAAAAAAAAATCACAAATACAACATGCATGTTACTTCATCTTTTCACATAATATATACACATACATAAAAGGTTTTTGTATATGATTTTAAATATAATATTAGATGTATATATATAAGTACAAGTATAAAACATGTATGTACGTACTTGCATGATCACATGTTTGTTCAAGAGCAGTTGAGCTATTTACCCTAATGCTTGATACTCACTCAAAATTGAGTCGAGCTTGTTCGAGAGCAAGCTCGCATTGACCAAATTTTCTCACTGAGTTACTCTCTAACAACTTGATTCACTAACACTATCGAGGAGACCCGAATACCATGACTGGTACTTCTAAATAACATATGGCACTACGTTTTGGGTGCATCATATCCTACTTACGTTAAAACTTAAAACTCATGTTGTAGGTTCATAAATTTGTTGTATTCGTTTTCGAGCATTACAACTGGCATATTAAATGCTATCGTCACCCTTAGTGCAATCAGTACTCACATCACCACACATATCTTGTGGTGAGTGCACTAGTAGTCATTGGACAGTACGGCATCCAAGTAACCATATTGACATGTTTTAGTCAAACCACTTCATGGTCACTTCACCTGATCGTTAGTAGAAGGTCAAATCCCAACTAGACCTGACCAAAAGGAACAGAAAATCTAGAATCGAACTGAAAACTGCGGCTATGATTCTAGAACCAACCCCCAGTTCTTGTTCTTGCCATTTGTGAGAGAGTTGCTGAACAATGATATTGATCGTTAAACGACTCAGAATAAATATGGAAATCTTTATAGTGAGAATCAAATCTGAAAAATGAAAAGCTGAAGAATTAGTGAGGCATCTAACTAATTCAGTTTCCTGATTCTAAAAGGAGTTCAAGTTACAAATGTTATAGTTACGTCGCTAATGCAGGTTGGGAATCATAAATATAACAATATACTCCCTCCGTCCCGTAGAACTTCATACATTTGTCATTTTTAGCCGTCCCACAGAACTTCATACATTACCAAAAAAGGAAGCTACCCCACACCCAACAAATAATAAACAATCTCAACTTTACACTCAAATTACACATTTTGCCACTAAAAGTACACTTTTTCCCACCTTTTCTATATTCTATCATTACTTTAACTTTTTGCATAAAACTGCGCACTAACCCTAATGTATGAAGTTCTCCAGGACGGAGGGAGTACTAACATAAAATAATCCAAATGGCGTGCTTTTCATCTCGGGTAAAAATATAATTCAGTCCGTTCTCTGAGACGAAGTAAGCACCCGTTGGTTTCGTTTGTCATTGTATCCCAATCAATCGTACTGTAAATTAGTCATATTCTCTAATTGAGAAATCTTAATTCACTAAAGCAATCATATGCTGTAATGGTTATCTTTACATGTGTATATTGAATTAATGTAGTGGCAGTACCAATTTTACACGAAAGAAAAGACGTCATGCCCTCATGGTTAGATTGATGTAGTACAAGATAAATAAAAAAGATCTCCAGCCTCAGACAAAACAAATTAGACCACTCTCAATGGGAGTGGTCATGGTGCCGGCCGTGCACCACGGCCGGCCGTGGTGCACGGCTGGTGCTGGAATCAGCCTTAACAAGGCTGATTCCAGCTCCCAGCCGTTGGGCTGGGCCCAGCCCAACGGCTGGGAGGCCCGTACGGGGCCCACCCGACTTTTTTTTTAATTTTTTTTTTAATTTTTAAAAATTAATTTATAAAGTAATATTAAATAAAAAAATACTCTAACGGCTATATTTTTTCGAGATCTATAAATACGACCGTTAACTTTGAAGTGAATGGGAATCAATATGACATGGGGTACTATCTAACTGACGGCATATATCCTATGTGGGCAACATTTGTGAAGTCAATTAAGGGTCCTATCAATCCAAAACGGGCCAAATTCGCAATGCGGCAAGAGGCGTGCAGGAAAGATGTCGAACGTGCTTTCAGAGTTCTCCAAGCACGTTTCAAAGTAATTAAGGATCCAGCACTGGCCCATACCCGAGAAGACCTTGCTAGGATCATGAATTGTTGCATTTGTTTGCACAATATGATAGTAGAGGATGAGCGGCACTTATATCGCAACTACAAAGATGTGATAGCAGAATTCAATGATGATGCTGTAGAATTAGGCATCCACAACGATGAGCTTAATGCCTACACACGCAGGGATTCCTATATCAATCAAATGGATGGCTATTTGAGCAAAAGGGCTGGCCTAGAAAGTAAGGAGGCCCATTTGCAGCTTCAAGAAGACATCATGAACCATGTTTGGTCTTTCAACCATGAGTATTTCTTTTCATTGTAATGTGTTGTTGTTTATTTCATTGTTATGCATGTGTGATGTTGGTTTGTTTCCTATCATTTTTATGCATTTGTTCTGTTTTTTCTCATTTTTTTCAATCTCAATAAATTATAAAACGAATTTTAAGAATCCAATTTGAGTAATTTCAACTTCTAAACACTCTTATAATATATGAAACAAGCTAAAAAAATATAAAAAAAATACGAAAAAATAATAAAAAACACTATTCACTACGTCCGATGACATTGGACGATTTTTTTCTACGATTAATTCGTTAAATCACCAATACCACGATCAAGAATTATTCACGGTCGTCGCGACAACCTATTGGGAGTGGTCTTAGAATCATTCACTAGTTAAATCGTAAGCATCTCCAATACCAGCCTTGACAACTACTTTGAATTGCCCATGTTTGTAAACAAAATAGCTTGTAGGTTGACTCCCTATTGTAAACTTGATACAGTATTAATACAAAAAAAATTCATATAAGAATCAGGAAACATATTCATTGACAGTAAACCCACACAATATGTAGTATCTACTTAGGTACCTAATTAGTAAAAAAAATACTGGATTAAAGTATAATTTTTCTTGTACTGCCCATGGACCAAAATTAACCACATTAGGAGATTCAAATACTACGAGAGAAACACATGCATAACTTCAGCACGCAAGCATCGGATTAATTAACAAAATTTCATTGGACACGAGTAAGGAGAACACATAGCACAAGTCCAAAACATTAATCAAGTTCTTACGAATCCCAGAATAATTCCCAACAGCAGACAATGCCACAAACATTCTCTAAAACGAAAATCTTTTAGATAAGATAACAAAATTCGACTGCAAAACGGAAGACTATTTCAAATCTATATAAATGTAGATTAAGCCTTCCTAGGCTTGGTCTGTGCCAATTGTGTATCTTGCTGCAAAAGGAAAAGGAGTCATCATTAGAAAAAATAGATTGTACAGGTTGAATCAGTTGTCAGGATAAATTAATAATGGTAACCACCAAAGATGGGATCTGTAAGGTAGGTGTTTACCTCTTTCTTGACTGGCTCTTCTTTCTCGGACAGAATCAACTCAATGTGGCAGGGAGATGACATGTAAGCTGTGAAAGAGATAAATATAAACTCATAGATATAGAGATTTGAGATAAAAAGTAGACCAGACGGAATATATGCACTTACGGTTGATTCTTCCGTGAGCACGGTATGTGCGGCGCCTCTGTTTTTGGGCTTGGTTAACCTGGATGTGAGAAATGTAGAGTGCATCCACATCCAAACCTTTTACCTATGAAAAGCAATCACCCAATTATCAATTTGACTGAAAGTTACATGAACTTCATATTACAGGTAGATATGAACAATAATTACTAGTGACATCTCCACATGATATAATTTATGCATTTTAATGAATGGATTCAAAGATCTGGAGTATTTTCCAAAATATGCAAGTGGAAATTAAATTTTGTAGATAGGCAAGATATGGGTGATAATTCAATACCTCAGCGTTACTCTCAGCATTCTTCAGCAAATCCAAGATAAAGTTGGCAGACTTTACGGGCCAGCGACCCTGTCCGTTAGAGTGCCTGTTCTTGGCCTGAGCAGTTCGTCCTACACCTCTGCAGAAACGAGTGAATGGGATGGCTTGCTTGTGGGCAAGAACATCCTCTAAGTACCTCTTGGCCTTGACCAAGGGCATCTTCCTGAGAGCGTGTGCTGTTTCTCTAGTGTTCTGTAAAAATATTGGAAAAGGATATAAGTTGCAAACTTCCAGAAATTAGTAGTAATACGTTATACAGAAGCAGTAAAGGAAAACATAATCCATCCTATCATTTAGTCAGTCAAGTTGATTATTGACCAAATTTGAATAGAACACCTCATAACATATACGATCATGTATTGAGCCCAGACAACAATTAATAATCAAGCACGTATTAACAGTGTAACAAACATATTTTTAGAATAGTAATATTTCCATTTTCCACATTTTAACTAAAAACTAGATAAACTTCAAAATAATGTCCGAGTGTACAATATAAATCTTAATAGAGCAAAAAATCCAACTGTAATCAAAGTTGTTAATTTCAAAATATAGCACAGTTTACTGAACCATCAATCAGTGCAAAACTCAAGTGGTTCACCCAAACGTTGCAGATTGTTTATTATCCCTGAAGTTTACGAGAAGTGTCCATAAGATAGAATCAGATCCCTGCTTTTATCCCCAGGGTACATTCACAAACTGAAATACCCTAGCACAAATATCACATTAAAACAGAGACCAGTGGGGAACAAATTCTACTTGCATTAACAGTCACAGGTCACAACAAATTCAATCAAATAAGCGCTCAACAACAAAATACAGGAAATACAAGAGAAATCCGATTGAATGGATCAGATATAGAAGACATCAACGCACCTTGAAGTGAACTCTTAGATCGGATCCCCGAGCTTTACAGGCTGCAAATTAATAAACAATAAGCAAAAATAATTGTATGAGCTAAATAAAGCGAGGAACAGAAATGTAAAAACAGGCAAATCGGAGGCACGAACGAACATACATTTGGTGGCATTATCCGGCTCTCTCGAGTACTTCACCTGCAAAAGAAAGATGGTTAAAATAAATTGTTCATCGATAAACAATACAAATCGGAGGGAGCTTGTGAGAAACAGAAAAACGAACAGAGTTACGTACCATTGCTGCAGCTGGATGAGTTAGCGGCGGACAGGAAACTAGGTTTATGCAAAGAAGAAAAAATATACTTGGCTGCAGCAACTTTGTAAACAAACCGTGGATTAACTGGGCCTCATTGCGGCCCATAACTTATAATGGTTTGTAGATTATGGTCCTTCGGCTCTTTAATGGGCTCATGTAAAAGTCTAAGTCTGAGTCTGTGGTTCGGGTTTACTATATGAGAGCATATAACATCTCTCGTACCACCGTTGCAATCAAGACACATGTCAACTTATCTCTCAAAAACTTTACTCATTTGATTTAATAACTTATCTCCCAAAAATTTACTCATTTTCCATTCATCCTATAATTTATGAAACAGTTTATTAAAGAGCACGAATCACTGTCCGTGTTCTTCCAGTACTTAACATTACCACTAACACAGTTCACAATAGGGCTGCAAACGAGCCGAGATTTTTTTTGAGCTATTGAGCTTGGCTCGAAAAAAGCTCGGTTCGTTCGAGCTCGAACTCGAGTTCGAGCTTTAATTATAGCTCGAAAAAGTTTCGAGCTCGAGCTCGAATATTGGGGTATTCGACTCGAAAGCTCGACGAGCTATTCGAAAGTATTTATTAATAATTATATTTATAATTAAATATATATAGTAAATATACTTCACACTTGCCATAGATAGCTCCCAAATTAAGCCTTCCCTCTTTTCATTCTTCTCTCAGTACTCAGTCCCATCTCACGCAATCAACAACAGCCCATCTATTGCCACCACCGCCCATTCTATCGGCACCACCATCGCACCTCTGCTACCACCGCAGCACCACACTTAGACTACCACCAGCCACACCTAGATCTGCTACTCCAATTCGCCACCCACCAGGCCACACCTCTACGCCATTACCTATTCCTAGGGAAACAAAACAAAAGAGCAGAAAATAAAAATCCCAGTTGCGAACTCTTCTTCATTCCTTCATTCTTCTATTTTCCTAAATAACCTGAAATATGATTTCCTAATCACTGGAATTGGGTTGTTTAAGCGAGCTCCTATCCTCTTTTTCTATTCCTTCGTTCTCTTGAGATTCCTTAGGGCGGCTATTTATTTATCTTTCTTTTCTTTCTTTCTTCAGAATATTTCATTTAATGGAATTTCGAGCTTTTTAATCGAGCTAAATTCGAGCTTTGTCAGTTTTCAAGCTTGCGAGCCGAGCTAAATTCGAGCTTTCGAGTTTTAAAGGTTTGATTACATAAAAAAACAAAACTCGCGAGCCGAGCTCGAATAACAAATAAACTCGCGAGCTCGAGCTCAATATATGCAGCTCGATCGAACTCGAGCTTAGATCAAATTTCTCTTAACGGGCCGAGCTTTACAAAAGCTCGACTCGGCTCGTTTGCAGCCCTAGTTCACAATATTATCAAAGCATACAGGCCAACTCTTGTTGAGCGGCTCTGTGACGTCATCTAATCTCACTGTTGGTTTAACTGCTTTGTAGTTGCTCCCACTAAGCATAAACCATTTAAGCTTCTTATTTAACCTATATATTTAATACACACAGTATTTTTAACGCCCCCAAAGTTTCAAGTCAAGTCAAGTCCAAACATATTAAAGGGATCGAGAACGATACTCATACCAATAAGGTGCACCTTTCTTTTCGGGAATCCATCTATAAGAACTCCATAGTTAAGTGTGCTTGCTCTGGAACAATCTTAGATGACCAACATGGAAGTCTAGGGTTCATGCGAGTGAGGACAAAGTCTGAGGAAAGTACATGTGTTGAGACAGATGATGTCGCCCATGAGTAACCGTCAGACGGGTTAAAGGTGGCTCCGCCATTAGTGGTCCGGTCAAAGATTAGAAACTTAAATGAATGTTTGGTATAGAGTTAAAATAAGGAAATTTTTTAGTTAATGAATAGTAAATGAGTTAAGGATGATTTATAAAAAATGGTGTTTGAAATAGAGTTAAACATTTATAGTGTTTATAGGGTTGTTATGTAGGGTGTAAGAATAAAGTGATGTGTATAAGAATGAAGTGATGTGTTTGATATTTTTCAAGGGTAATTGATTGGTTTAAATATTATTTGATTAATTTAAGATTGTTAGTTTGATTCAAAAGTAAAAAAAATGAAAAAAAAATAAGAGTAGGATATAAAGAGAATGATGATTGTTTAGATGAGAAAAAAATTGAGTTAAAATTTTTATGAAGATACAAAATAAATACTCGAAACAATTTAATGGATAAATAGTACCTCTTAGTTGTATGCCAAACAGGCTGTAAAATTTTACATAAGCCTCTGGTAATAATAATCTTTCTTTGAGCAGTAAGCCTTATATAGTACCCCCTCCGTCCCAGTTTCATTTATCCGTATTCCGTTTTGGTCCGTCTCAAATTCAATTACCCATTTATTTAATGAAAAATCTTTCTCCTACTTTATTCAATATATCTCATACTTTATTCACTTTTTCTCCTACTTTATTCACTTTTTTCTTAAAACTTGTGCGGCCCCGCGGGTAATTGAAATCGGGACGGAGGGAGTATAACATTTCACTGAATTAAGTTTTGGAATTCTTTTATAAGTATGTCGTTACAGTTTACTATCTCTTATAAAGTTAAAGTTGGTTGGATAAAAATGTATTCATGATTCAGTTGGGTTGATTAGGGCTTGAAATTTAATTGGATAAGACATATTGAATTTTTTAATCATAAATTGATTTTGTTGGAGTTACATTAGGCTTTGTTTAGCAAAACTAGCTGGAAAGCTAATTTGGTAGTTAAGAAATTTGAAAGCTAATTTAGTTAATGAAAAGCTAACTGGTTTTAAATGTAGGTGTTTAGCAAATTAGCTGAAGAGCTAGCTGGTATTTTGTAAAATGACATAAAATCATTACTCTTATTTTTCTTTTCTTTAACCTTTCTTATCGTATTATTAGTCTATAGTTTTTTAAATAATAATATATCATATTTTGTCCAATAATTATAATATATATTCAATGTACTTTACATCGCCACATTAATAACATCATCAAAATTATCAGAAGTTGAAAGAAAAAATCGTTGAGCATTTTAACTTAGTAATGAAAAAAATCAGTAATTGATATGTATTGCATGTATGTATTTTAAAGAGGTGCGAATACATTAATCCTTATGCTAGTTGCAAAAAAGTACACAAAATGTATAACAAAGGATCCTTATGCTTATAACAATGGCTTCAGCACCTAAATTAAAACTAGATGTCATAACTTGTTGGTGCTTGCAAGATGAATCTCAGGCTGATAATGTTGGGTGCATGATGTATAGAATTCGTTGCTTGGTAATATAGGTGTTTTTACTTCTAATTTTATTTAGTCTAATTTAGGTTAATTTGGGTAGGGATATTTTTGGAATAAAAATATAAGAAGCTCCTTCTTTTTCAAAAAGTTATAGGAAGTTTCTTTTTTCCAAAGCTTTTAGATAATTTGGAAAAGAAGTACAAGATTCACGTAACGAGCTTTTTATTAGTCAATGGTCAAAAAAAGCTCATGGAGCTGGAAAGCTAGTGGTAAACAGAGCCTTAGTGTTTGTAATTTAAAAAAATAAAATAGATTGTTTTTTTTTAATTAAAGTCTAATTTATATATCCATATATATTATAAAGGCTGTTTTCTATTCAAAAGTCCACCCATATAACATTACGTGAAGCTCAAGGAGAAATTTCTACCTATTTTATTTGTATTTTCAGCTCACCATTATCTATATAATCTATATATATGATAAAAGTGATTATTTAGATAAAAGAATAGCTATGCCACATAGGACAAAATCCTATGTGGCAAATTCTTTCACAAAACAATTGATTTATAAATTCATCCTATTTATGTGGGAATTCGAATTTTAATATTTAGACTCATCCATGTTTAATTAATTATCACAAGATTTTATCTCCTAAATTTGTGGCCAACTTTTTCACGTAATTCATCTAATGGAAATTGAATTTCCAGTCCCAATAATTTCTCCCCAATAATTTCCAACTTTCTATTTAATTTCTGCATTTTTCTGTTAATTCTCCTACATTTTTGTCGATTAATTAACTCAATCCTACGTGGAATTAGTTGCATTTTCAACCAGTATCTATCTATATATATATGATAAAAGTGATGGTCTAGATGAAATAAGAGCTATGCCACGTATACAAAAAGCTGATGTGGCAAATTCCCTCCAAAAATAAATGGTTTATAATTCAGCTCACTAAATAAGAAAAGATCAGCACCTACATCTATCTGTTAACTATTTTTAGTCATTCTATTTAATGTTTAATTAGCGTAATAAAAAACAAAGCCAACAAAATCTCCTAATATTATGCAATTTTACATGCGTTGGTTGTTACATAGTTTTTAAAAATCCAACAAAATATCAACAAAACGTAGCCATATTTTGATTTATATATCTCACAAAGATTCTTTAAAATTTCTACAAAATTGCACTCTGAACACAAAATCCCACAATTATCTCTACCAACAGATTTATTTAAATTGTTCACTGCATCATCATTTTTACCGGATCGCCTTTTATATAGACGCACAATCCCACAATATCTCCACCAATTTACTGCAAAGCATTGGAATTTCACTGATGGGTTGTGGACTCAGTCACTCAGGTATGGAGTTAGGTTTATTGATCTCTTCAGCAATTGCTTATATATCGACTCAGTTTGAATCAATACACGACAAAATGTGCAATAAATGGTGGTCGATTGTCGATTATTAAAGAAATCAGCCTTTTGATTCGTTCGCCCCAAATAAATTCTTCTCCACCGTCTTTAGTTTGCGCCAGACGGCTAGTGTAGGTGCGTGTGCCTTCTATGATGCAAAAAAAAAACCAATTATTCGATGTTAATCTCAATTCACATAATATATTACCTCGGAATTTTTTTTATATGTTTCAGGATCTTATGTTGGAGCTAGACATATGGATGAAAATGTCAGGGATGGCGGAATGAGGTAATAATAAGTTTTGCAATATTTGTGAATCTTTTATTTATTTATTTATTTTTTCCTGTTTTAGTTTTCATTCATTATATCAAGAATCATAATGTACCTCTCTGTTAATTCAATTATTCAAAATGAAAAAGAAATTCCAGGAGTTGTTTCTTCAGTTGAATATAAGGTGAACGTGATGGTGGCATTTTTGGCAAAAGAAAATAGTACAATTTCATCTAAACTTTTAAATAGTTTCATAAAATGATTTTGAGTTGGGCAAAAGGTGGATGTGGAACTCCTGTTCTCTGTTGATTGCATTTTTGTTGTGAATTAGGTTTGTGTTTTGGAAAACAATTTGTGGAGCTTAATATTATTTTTTTCATATATAGTTTCATATAAATGTTTTAGTTAGAGTTTCGGGAAGTAGAGATTCAGGACTCATATATATGTTGGAGATGTTCATTTGGATGACCTGTCGAGGACGGTAGAATTGTAAATACATCTGGGTTTTTAAGTTTTGTTGTGATTCTGAAGCTTCTTCTTCTTTTTTTTTTCAATAAATCCCTTTGTGTGATGGATTCAGGTAATCTAAGAGCAAATTATTTCAATCTATAATGACTCAAATAATCTAACTTTATATGCTTTCATTGTTGCAGGTATGGATATTATGAAATGAACTCCTATGCTTCGGTTTTATAATACTTGACTGCTGGAGTTGATCTCCCTGGGTGCTCCAGGTGGTGATGGCACCATGCTGCCCTGCATTGATTGAATTTATTAGATAGGTGAATGTGTTCGATGCATAGACATTTGTTGTTGATTATTATTGTTAAATTTTAGTCAATCCAATCAAATTTTGTATTTTGATCAATCTAATTTGTGGTCCACATATAAAAGTGACTCTTTGACTTCAAGATTCAACAATACGAAGGTGAAAGATGATTATAGTTTTGTGTTCAACTCCAATAACCTAGAGTACATGAGATGAAGAATTGGGTGAGCCTATTTATAATTGTTTCGGACATCTATTTTTGCCTTCAAGTAAGTATTATAATAATCGGTCCTTCTGATTTCCTCTACATTTGTTTTGGTTTTAATTCAACGAATGCATGTTTATTCACTTAACTTCACATTGATACATGATTTTAATGATTTTTCTTTTTGATCATTTGGAAATTTTATGTTGATTCAATTATTAAATTCTCACCTAATTAGATATAAGTTTCTAGAGAATGTTGAAATTGTCGGAGCGCATGAAGAGAGGTAACAAGGTTATTTATAGATGGATTCAATCGAGTAATGTTTCTATTAATCAACTGCAACTCATAATTTATATTCTCTTCTGCTTTTTAGGAGAAGAAATGATCTCCGCCATTGAATCAAAGATGATATCAGTTCAGGGGGAAACCTATCATTCTCGGTAACTAATTAAGGGTGACTAACTAATGATTCTTATTGTGTTTTGTGTTGTTCCTTATAGATCTGATTCAATCTCGATCGATAAACAAAATCAGTTATTTGGTGCTATCCTCTAATCACAAATTGGTCTAACCCCCTAATCGTCGTTTCTCCATGTCGTTCATCCTTGAACAAAAGGAATCTGATATTTGAAAAATGAATAGTCGATGTCTCAGGTGAAGTACTCGAATCTCGACCAAGAAATGTTCCCATTTGTTGTATTTATTAATTTTATTAAATGTTTATTTTTTTTGAATCACTTTAAAGTAATGATAAGATATTTAAAAGGTAGGAAAAAGTGTACTTTTAGTGACAAAATGTGTAATTTGTATGTGAAGTTGAGATTGTTTATTATTTGTTGAGTGTGGGTAGCTTCCTTTTTTTGACAATGTATGAAGTTTTGTGGGACAACTAAAATGACAAACGTATAAAGTTTTGCGAGACGGAGGGAGTATATTTAATAATGCATGTAATACACTTTAAAAGAAGAGTGAGTTTTCTGAGAAACGGTCTCTACATAATTTATCTAGAGACGGATTAGGTTATAAATAAAATCTTCGATGTTATTAATAAAAAACTATATTATTAACATTGGTCTTTTTTCATATTAGAAAAGAACACATTTCATTAACAATATAGACTGCTTTGATTAATAACATAAATGATTTGATTGATAACATATGTAGTCTCTAGATAAGTTATGTAACAAGAGACTTACTCATACTTTTATAAGCTATGTTCTTTTTTATTATTTGAGCTATCTAAAGTTAAATTATTTGTAGTCATAATAAGAAAAAGGTGAATAAAAATAAAAATAAAATTTAATCCCGGACCTGAAAGTACGTAGTATAATTCCATTTGTGTTTCTTATTTTCCTAATGTACACTCACATGTTTTCTCCCACACATTAATGTTTATTTTTCTTAACTTTGTTTTAGGTTAATGTAACTTAATTTTGCCCGACCAAAATTACATGCATCGATAACAAATCGTTCTAAATTCTTATAAAGCATTGCGAATGTAAAGAGCTTTTAATTTCTCAAAAGGAGTTTATTGATAATTTGCTCATTTTATTAAGAATTATTGATAATATAAGTTGCATTGTAACACTCCAAAGTTCCAGACAAGTTTTATAGAGCTTGAGATATTGATAACTCTACTCATATCAACAAGGTGCACATTTATTTTTGAAAATCCATCTATAAAAACTCTAAAATTAAGCGTGTTTGCATAGAGAAATCTTAAAATGGATAACCAATTTCAGTCCATGAGTAACCACGCCTCGGTCGTTACATGCACTCTCATTTTCTTAATGGATGTTTATATATTAGTTCATCTACATCCCAGTTTCATTTTATAATTTAAATTATAAATGAATTGTTGGGTATTGTTATCACACAAAATCAACATCAATAGTTCACAATTTGTCCCTGAAAATCCCTATATATACTAAAGTTGATAATCTATATATATTTAAAATACAAGTTTCTATTCTAAAAGTTTTATATAGAACTTTGGCCTAAATTGAATGTGTGTTTTTTTTATTTGTATTTAATTGATTAAATAAACCAAAATAATTACATACAAGGAAATAATCTACTGTGATATATAACTCAACTAATTATGACGGCTGTTACAGTACTTTATTAGTCAAATCTATTAAAAAAGGTAAGTTAATAATCATTTCATAATTTACTTTATTCTTATTACAATCTTACCATCAAATGTGTTGATTTTTACACTATAAATTATGAAGACTAAATCAGGTATTCACACGCCAAAAAAAAAATGAATATTATTAAGAGACCCAGAGGATTTGTTGCCAGTCAAGCCGGACGTCGATGCAATATCACGCAACATGGAGATATTTGGAGCAAGTCAATTGATGATGATACAATCCATTTTATGCTTCTTATAATGTTCAGTGGAATTAGAGAATTTGGATTTTCCCCGATTTTTTTAGTCATCTATAATAATGTTTGCATTACAATAACATAATCCAATGTATAAAATAAACTCAGAGGGTGATATTTGAATAGTGCGCCAACTCAGCAAATTGGATAATTACAACTTGAAAATTCTATTCCAAGAGTAAACAACAATATATGAGAAAACATTATTATAACGGGAAACCCCAACTTGAGAACTCAATTCGAAAGGCAAATCGACTTTAAGAATAAGATAATTACCAATAGGAACTCTATTTGAAGGGCAACACACACTACATGAGAAGAATACTCTAAAATAGAATAGTTTCAATTTGATAACTCAGTTCAAAGGGTAAACTGAATCTAAAAATAATATAATGAAAATATGAGAACTGTATTTAGATAGTAAACTACGCTACATGGCAAATACTCTAGGAGATCATTCCAATTTAGGAACTCAATCCGAAAGGTTAGGGCAAAATTTAAAATGGTATAGTTCCAAGTTTGGAACTCAATTAAAAGGTTAAATTCAACTCTACATATGAGATCATTTTAAATTGAAGCTCAATTCGAATGTCAAACAAACTCCCTATCATGTGATTATAATGGGGAAATTCTATTAAAGGAATACTAAACCATTTTTTGGAATTGGTGAATTACATAAGTACCCTTATTATTTGGTCAATTGCATATTAGTACCCACAGTTTGAAAATTTACAAATGGACCCAACACGTTGACCATCATTAAAATTTCTTTTTTTAGAAGAAAATGTTAAGTAAATAGTAAAATGAAATTTAATGATAAGATAAAGGGAAAATTGCTTATGGTACCCATTAAATTTGGGCTAATAACAGATTCAACCCTTATATTGAAACAATACAATAACATCCTAAAAATGAACTGAGTAATTTATCATATTACAGATAGGCCCAAAAGTCAAAACTGACATGAAATTGCATTTTGATGACGTCGAGGCCAAAGTTTGGCTTATTCATGAAAATACCATTGAATATTTGATTTTGAGTTTCTTTAATTATTTTTTCATTTTCTTTTGTTTTCTATTTTTTTTTTTAGTTTGCTAGGTTAACCAATTGCAATTTAAGTCCTTCAAAAAGATTTAATTTTCCATTGTCCATACATGAACTTTCTAAAAACATCAAACAAGTCCCTTAATTTTCAATCAAAGTGAAACATCAACCAAACACCAAAATCGACTTCAAACATGAACATGCATCATGGTTTAGAGGTTTTAACAATTAAAAATTAAGCTCTGATTGAGCTATTTACAACTCCGATAATTTATTCGATGGACAACTCCAGTGAAGCTGTTAACAACTCCAATAGGCTCCATTAGATACATCTATGATCGGAGCTGTATTTTAAAAGTTTGAAGAAGAAGAGTAAAGAAGAGAAGAAGAATACGAGAAGGGAAGAAGAGGAGAGGAAGAAGAGAAGGGGAGAAGATGGGTTTGTGATTTTTTAATATTTATTTTACCTTTTCTTTAATGGATAAATTAGTTTAGTTTCTTTTTTGTTTTTGCTTTAATTTCATCCAACAAAGAGCCAGCGTGGCAGGAGAGAGAGATGTATTGGGTATTTAGTCAATTGTAGGGAGCATATGTTATTGTTTGAACAAAGGGGACAATGTGTGAAGGGGGTCAATTGCAGAGAACCAAATGTAATTCTCTAAAATAAATGAAAAGTTGCTAGATTATTACAAAGTAACTCCTCATTTTTTAAACTTCTCAGAACTGTACCCCCAATCTCACTATTCTCATGTTATTGCCAAAAATCTCCACCCCCCCCCCCCCCCAACCACCACCGTTAATCAAACATTCACCAAATGCCAAAATAAATAATTTAAAAAACACATTTTTTTAATTATCAGAGTTTCAAAAAATCAACCTTTTCTTATTCTCTGGTGGTGAAGATTGAAAAAGTGACCGAGTGGATGGTAGTGGAAAATTGAAGTAATGGTTATGGGAAATTTTGTAGAAGAATGACAAATGTGGGACTTTTAATGTAAATTAAAGAAGAAATTATACAAAAAGATTAAAAAGAAAAGTTAAAATAGCAAAATAGCATCATAAAATTAGAGAATCTTTAATTTTTTAGTTATGATTGTAATTAGATTCAAAATGTAGTACAAAATTTGAAATCATTCGTTATTGTTCAACTATGGTACCTAATCTAGAAATGACAAGTTTTGTAAATAGTTGATACGGTTAATTAATACTATAGATAATTTCAATTTAGTTACTCAATTTGAAGCATAAACGAATTTTACGCATGGTATAATTCAAATTTGGAAACTCAATTTGAAGAGTAAACTCAACTGTAATTACAACTTGGGAACTCAATTCTAAGAGATGATTCTAACGTGGGAAATCAATTCGAATGTCAAACCAACTCTAATAATGAGATAATTACAACTTAGGAACTAAATTCGAGGAATAAACCGCCCTACATGGGGAGAAACTATAATAAAGGTGTTGATGACGGATATGTGGCCAATCCGTTAAGGGCGCCATAGAGCGTGTCCTAAAGCGCATCAAGGCTGAGATAGCCATTCAAAGCTAGTCCGACCTTCGAGTGGTCCGTCCTAAAGGAAACCATCTCAGGTCAACTAGTACTCACAAGTCAGCACGCCATTTCAGCTAGGTCCGACTAACCTAGATGGATGACTTCCGAACCTGACAAAAGGTTACCTGGTCCTCCCAAGTACCGCAAACCGGTCCCTAAGATGCTAAGCGGACGGACGAGAGAATCTCGACGCCACCAAGACTGATAAGACCAAACGTATTCGTGAACCAATCGAGATGCTTCCGTGGAACTCTAAGGTCCGGACACCTTGAGTGACCCAAGGCAGAGTCAACCAATCATGCGGATCTGTCCGAGGGACTTACACGGACCCAACGTCTTGAAAAGATTACTCTCGAGGAAAAGGTCCAAACTACCCTCGGGCCCATTAATTAGTATTGGATTCTTTGTTCACTAAGGGGCCAAAGGTAGCATTGGTGTCCAGATCTGAGGCATACACTTGGCATCATCTTATGAGCCACTTCATAAGCATGATATAACTATAAATACGACACAAGGTCCAAGACATTAAGGTAAGTAAAAATTACCTAGGAAATGCTGTTGTCCCCTAAGTCACAAGCACCCTTGAATTCGTAACCTTTCCCATTACTATTGCATTGAGAGCTTTCAACTCTCCTTTGAGTAAAGCCTCCTTCCGGATTGACTTAGGCAATCCGGGTAACCCATTCTAACCCCCCCCCCCTCCACTTAGTCCTTTCAGGTACTCTTGCTCGGACAAGCCTTTGTTCGGACTTCAAGTTGGAGGCGGGTCCTAGATTAGGTTACTGGTAGTAGTAGTGTTGGTGTTTGAGGTTTATCCCTCAATATTTTGGCGCCGTCTGTGGGAAACCTTACAAAAAGATCTGTGTTTGTGTTGTGCTAATGGCTAGAACGAGATTAACGGATTGGTCTTCTTGGCGTAGGAACTCCACCACCACGCCCGCGAGGACGTCCGCCCACCCGGGGACGAAGGGCCGCTGTGGCTGGAAGGAACGCCGGAAGGAGATATCCGAGCGACGGGCGAACCGCCAGCCCATCCTCGGATGAGGGAAGAGACGCCTCGCTTAGGGGAGGCCAAAGTGTCCCTGTGAATGTCATGCCTAGGGACCATGGAGAAGGAGTAGCGCGAGTTTCTCCGGCAGAAGCTCATGGCCCTACCACAGGACAACAGTTTACAATGCCCGATGGTCGCGTTGTCCACACAAGCGACCTCGGACTAAGTGAAACTCAGTTTGATAGATTGCTCACGATTATCCAAGGATTCCTAGGGTCTAACAATGCCCATCCTCAGCAAGCCACTCCGCCAATGGCTACTCCAGTTCAAGCGGAGCCCGCATTGTCAAGAAACAGACAGCGTCCGATCCAACAGAGGTTGGGGGATCAGCTGCCCCATGAGGATTTGCGAAACCTTCTAGACCGACGGGCCTCTGCTTCGCAAGTTCGGGGTGAGGGAAGCCCGAATAGGAGGGGAGAGTACCACGAAGGGGGTAACAGGCATCCAGGAGGTCCGCGAAAAACTCCCATGAGAGACAGAGATCATGTAGAGGAGACCATTCCAGTGGTCCGACTAGATGAACTCCCCACGGATGTCGCAGTCCATCCACGGACAGGAGAGGTCATGACAGCGGACGAAATCTACGCCCAGCAAAAAGCTTTAGAAACCCAAATTCTGAACCTCGGACGCCTGGTAAAAGACCACGAGCAGATCACTACAGGCGCACCAAATCCTCTGTGTGATGACATCATGAGGGAAAAGGAAAGAAATAGAAACTCGGACCAAATGATTCCGAACTTGGAATACTATTACGGGGATACTTGTCCCGTGGGTCACCTGACAAGGTACAACAGCAAGATGGATTCCAAGGGGCTGAGTGACAATAATAAAGCTCGTACGTTCTCATCCACCCTCTTCGAAACGGCTATGGATTGGTACACCGCTTTGCCAAACAAGTCAATAAGGTCGTATGCAGATCTATCTTCTAAGTTCTTAGCATGGTTCGGAAAATCAAAAAGAAGAAAACGTACCATGGAGCACCTAGCCGAAGTTATCCAAAGGGAGCAGGAGGATCTTCGAACTTTTCTAGATCGCTTCAATACGGAAGTACTCCGAGTTGAGACCCATAGTATTAAAGAACGGGTCCGTCACCTGTACGCTAATACTTACAACTCCGAGCTGCGGAGGAAGCTCTCTAGTCAGGAAGTGAGGAGCGAAAAACACTTGGATGACATCTGTGAGGAGGTGTGTACGGAGAAGAATACCAAAGGAACGTTCTAGTCCGAGCAGGATCGAAGAAGGGGAAGGAACCGCAAAGACAAGAACAACGCCAGGGGAAGTTTGACCTGAAGAAAGATCACAAAGATAAGGGCATTTACAGAGAGAGGAGTCCGCCCAAGAGATTCACGTACTACACGCGCCTCAACAAGCCGAGATCCGACATCTTGGCCACCATTGTTGAGAAAAAGTTGGACATCCAGTGGCCCAAGCCATCCCATAATCGGAGAAGCAGAAATGCGAAAGGATACTGCAAATTTCACAAGAGCCGAGGTCATGAGACCGACGACTGTATCCAGTTAAAAATAGAGGTCGAACATCTGGTGAGAGAGGGCAAGTTAAAGGAGCACATATATGCGGACGAGCCCTCCAGGCACGATAGAACGGAGCGGAGAAGGGAGGATAACGCTGTTGACCCGCCACCTCGCCCACTATCTTTGCCACCTCCGCCAGTAGGCTATCCGCCACGCACGGAAGGACATCCGTACAGATACGGCGATGAGACGGAGATGGAGAACCCTCCGTACAGCGGAGTGATCAACACTATCGCAGGCGGACCCTCTAGAGGTGATAGCAGGAATGCAAGAGAGCGGACCACCCAAAATCTTCGGAACAATGATAGGGCGTACGGTGCCCCCGCAATTCGAGGAACAAATGCAATATCCTTCGACAATAGCGAAATCCCCCCTCCTATGGCAGGAGGCGAGGAGATTGACAACCCGGATGTTCCTCTTGTGGTTTCATTGACCGTCGCGACTTATCGAGTGAACAAAATTCTGGTGGATACCGGGAGTTCCTCGAATATCATTTCTAAGAGGACACTAGATCAGATGGAGTTGGGAAGAATCCGCTACGACAGAGTTCACACCTCTATACTAGGGTTTGGAGGAGGAACTGTTCGACCACTAGGAAGTGTTATGTTACACGTTTCACTCGGAACCTTCCCGGCCAGGGTCACACAGTTGGTCTGATTTGTTGTGGTTGACCAGACATTTGACTACAGCGCCATCTTTGGGCGCCCAGGACTCAATCAATTCCGAGCTATTTCATCCACCTTACACAACAGAATGAAATTTCCAACTCCCTTCGGAGTAGGAGAAGAGGTGGGAAACATCCGAGAAGCTTGGGAGTGTTACATTATGTCCACGAGAAGGGCATCGGCCCCCATTATGGCGATCCGTGACCTCCGATCCAAAGAAACATTCTCCCGCCCAAACAGGAGAATCCGCAGATAGGAGTAGGAAGTCAGAAGGAGAAATTCCCTAGAACTGCACGGATCGAGCCTCACGAAACTCTCAAGGAAATCGAGATTGTTGTTGGGAGCCCGGAAAAGAAGACTAGAATCGGAACAGAGATGAGCCCAGAAGTAGAAATGAAACTTATTGCTTGTCTCCGAGACAACAAGGATGTATTTGCTTGGAGCACCGATGATCTGAAGGGAATAGATCCGAGAATCACTGTTCACTGTCTGAACATGGATCCCTCGATCAAATATATCCGACAGAAGAGGAAAGACTTTGGCCCAGTCAAGGACGCAATCATATCCGCTGAAGTTGATCGGCTCCTGAAAGCAGGGCACATTGAAGAAGTTAGGTACTCGGACTGGGTCTGTAATGTGGTACTTGTCGAGAAGGCCCCAGGAAAGTGGAGGATGTGTAATGACTTCACGAGGCTCAACAATTTTTGCCCGAAGGATCCTTATCCACTACCTCGCATAGACCAGTTGGTAGATTCTACTGCGGGATGTGCGCTCCTAAGCTTCATGGATGCATATCAGGGCTTCTATCAAATCCGGATGGCCAAGGACGACATCAAGAAAACAGCCTTCTTCGCGGCAGGAGGAGTATACTGCTTCAAGGTAATGCCATTCGGGTTGAAAAATGCGGGAGCTACATACCAACGGTTGGTAAATAAGATGTTCAAGGAGGAGTTGGGCAAAACTATGGAAGTCTACGTGGATGATATGCTTGTTAAAAGTAAGACTGAAGAGGAGCATATTGAGCATCTCAACAATTGCTTTTCCATTCTTCGGAAATATGGAATGAAGTTGAACCCCGAAAAGTGTACGTTTGGGGTAAAAGGAGGAAAGTTTCTAGGATACATGGTCACGGAGAGAAGGATAAGCGCAAACCCTGAGAAGATCAAGGCAATCCTAGATCTGCCCCATCCGAAGAACCTCAACGAGGTCCTAGGAAAGCCCGATCAATCAGGACGACTCTCTAGGTGGGCGATCGAGCTAAGTGAGTACGACATTTGCTACCAGGCTCCGTCAGCCAAAAAGGCTCAACTCCTCGCCGACTTCCTAGCGGAATATCCAGAGGAGGATTCAGAGAAAGTCCCTGACAAGCAGGTGCTCGAATGCCTAGTCACCAAGCATATAGTCCGAAAGCCAATTCCGCCAAAGTTCAATCCGGAAAACCTCGAGGAGGCTCAGTTTATCAATCGGCCCTTTCCTTTGTCAGAGGGGGAAACTCGGGTCAACCAAATGTTCCTTCTTGATGATGTTCCAAGAAACTCCGGTGTTGACAACATCAGAACGAAAATCACAGAAAGGGAGAAACCAAGATTGGAACCTCAGCAGCTCACAGGAGATCTCCAAGCCCAAAAACATCCTTCCGATATCTGGACATTGGAAGTGGATGGTTCTTCCACTGGAAGAGTGGGAGGAATTGGAATCTACCTTAAGAGCCCAGATGGCGCAGAACTCGATTATGCGATTTCTTTAAAGTTAAAAGTTACCAATAATGAGGCTGAGTATGAAGCACTTTTAGTGGGGCTGCGTCTAGCCAAGTCACTCCAAGCCCGGAAGCTCAAAGCGTACACGGACTCACAGCTCGTCGAAGCCCAATTTTCAGGGACTTTTACCACAAAAGGTCCTTCGATGATCAAGTATCTTGAGTTACTCAAGAATGAGGCCAGGCACTTCGAGGAATTCACCTTGGAAAAATTTGATAGAGCCTGGAACGAAAGAGCTGATGCCTTGGCGAAATACGCGTCTGCTACAGCGGCTCTAGACACGAGGAGAGTAATCCTACTCACCATCACTGACTCATCCGTCACGAGTCCCAATTCGGCGGTCATGATAGTTGACACAGGAAGAAACTGGATGACTGACATTTTTAACTATCTCAAGGACGGGTCTTTGCCAGTCGATCCGAAAGAATCAAGGAGTGTGCAATGCCGAGCAAATAGATACTTCATACTGGGTAACGATTTGTACAAGAGATCTTTTGCCGGGACTCACCTGAGATGTTTGAACCCACAGGAAGCACAAACCGTTCTGAAAGAGATACACAACGAAAGCTGTGGGAGTCATTCCGGGGGGAGGACTCTTGCCCAGAAAATCATACGACAAGGCTACTAATGGCCTACCATTGATAAGGATTCCGCCGACCACGCTCGGAGATGTCATGATTGCCAATATTACGCGAACATCCCACATCGTCCGATGAACCCTATGATTCCGTCAATCATAGCATGTCCGTTTGATCAGTGGGGCATCGATATTGTCGGACCATTTCCGAGGGGTACCCAACAGAGGAAATTCCTCATTGTGACGGTGGAATATTTTACCAAGTGGGTATAAGCGGAGGCTGTAGCAACTATCACGGAAAGTCGAGTGCGGACCTTCATTTGGAAGAACATCATTTGCCGCTTCGGCCTACCAAGAGTTCTAGTCTCGGATAAGGGTGCTCAATTCTCAGGCAGTAGGCTCAAGGAATGGCTTGCCTCCTTCAAAATCGAACAACGTTTCACATCCGTCGGATACCCACAAGCTAATGGTCAGGCTGAATCCACAAACAAGATAATAGTCAAAATCCTGGAGAAGCGTTTGAGAACTTCCCAAGAAAGCTGGGCGGACGACCTGGATGGCGTACTATGGGCCCATCGCACGACTGCACGGACTGCAACCAGGGAAACCCCATTTGCTTTGGTTTATGGCTCAGAAGCAGTCATACCGGCAGAAATTGCGGTCGAGACTATGCGAGTCCAAGAGTTTAATGATTCCGACAATCATAAATCCCGGACATTTGACTTAGATATGCTGGAACAAAAGAGAACAGAAGCATTGGCTAATATTCACAGGTATCAAGCAACGGCAGCCCGGGCCTATAACAGGAATGTTCAGGCAAAAAACTTGCAGGTCGGAGACTTAGTACTTCGCCGGGCCGACATCTTGAGCCACGTAGGAAAACTCAAGCCCAAGTGGGAAGGACCCTACAAGATTGTCGGAGCGAGTGAGCAGGATTCTGAATTGGAAGACGGACACGGACACTCTCTCAAACGTACCTGGAACGCTAGAAATCTTCAAAAGTTTTACGCGTAGGACGGATTAAGCGGGTTTTTGCCCAGACTGTCTGAATGTTTTTGAACCTCAACTGTTTATCATACGGAACTCCGTCAGTTCTGTTTTGATTATCCCTTTTTGTCTTTGGCCATGCAGCCTACAAGTTGTAACTGAATTTCCGTCAAATCAATGCAACTTTTATCTTTCAGATTCGTAGATTCGGAATTTATCAGACATGGTAACAAGAAAAAACACAATGAATTCTATTCATACATGCGAACCAAGTGTATAAAATACTGCCAGGGCAGTCTACAAATCCCGGATCTTTGTCTGGACATGCACGATATGGTGCACGGTCTACAGAGAAAGTCTCCGGAGAAACACCATGATATACCTGCATACGGGTAAACGTGATAAAATCTTTGTTGGCAATAGGAATCCAGTGCAATGCAGAGCGAAATACCGGCAAAACAAACGATGTGAATAAGTTGAAACAATCGAGTTTTCTGCCAAACCATCTTTAGAGACTCCAACTCTCTTGAAATTAGGAAAACGTAACCAATTTAAGAGAGATTCGAGCCACTAAAGGAGGGTCGGAAGAAAGGAATAGAGGCCTACAAATCAGATCGACAAAGACAGAAGAAGAGGAATTTTGAGATCGGCTTGAGCGGTTTCTTGAGGCTTGGGCTGTGTCTTTATATAGGACACCTCGACCAATCAGCGTCCGCCATGCCAACAGGTCAACTTCAACATTGGGCCTAAGACTGGATCACTTGAGTCATCCAACACAAGCAGGCCCATCAAACCTAATTGCTAGTCGATTTTGTAATACATGCGAGTCAACAAAATTTGACGCGGAGAGAGTGGGAGAACGGGCAATTTTCAGAAATCAGTCCAAATATTAAAAATATAAAGTCAAACTGTACGGAGGTTACAAATTATAAAGGTCCGAGGACCATACATATTTTAACGGGGCATACCCCGCCTTGTTCTCTCAACGGATCCCAGAAGTGGAGCCCTGAGATTCCGAGCCACCACCGCGAGCTTCTTGAGCCTGCTGCTGCATTCGGATCCTCCTGCGGATCATCTTCACAATCCGCTCCCTTTATGCGGCTAGCCCACTAATTATACCCGGACACGGAGGAGGGTCCCCTTCGAAGTCGAGGATGATTGGGTCATCCGCGGTCCCCTTTCCGGGATAATATGGGGGATGCTTGACCCATGAGCACATCCACCCGATGTGAGCGTTCAAACTGGCGAACGTCTGAAGCATAGCGCTGCTGATGGCTTGCTCCGCTTGTTCTCTGGCTGCAGCGGACATTTGGACGCACTTTCTGGAAGGATAGGGAAGTCTGATTAGGAGAAAGGGTTAAAAAGTACAACAGCAAGAAAAGGGCACTTACCCCTTTCTTATTTATAGTAGTGACAAACCCGTACGATCTCAACATGTGTCACTCATCCGACGGCTCGGAAGAAGATGTGACGCAGTAATGATGACAAATTCACTGCTTCACCTTCCTTCCTTCTAGAAGAATCACGCATCCCAAAGGTCGATTGGATTTAGCAATCATGGACGGTACGAAAATTCGTGAAACGATGGTTTTGACTTCTATGTCGGACGCCATCTACTGCGATCCGTGTTCTTTACAGATGTGTGTTTTATGATAGTTAAGCATACGAACGATGAACAGAAGCAAATAAAGCAGAAAGCAGGCAGCAACTCGAAATTACAGGAAATATTGTTTTACATACAATTAGTACGGATAAAAATAAAGCAGCATTGTTCGAGGCAACGTTCCGTGCCACAAGGAGATGCAGATTCAAGACATTACATAAGTTTCATGGGGCATACCCCAGATCCTTCACTGAGGATTGGGTTGGCTCGGACCCGATTCTCCAATGCAAGGCGGATCAGCAGTAGACGAGTTGGCAGCAGCTTGGGCAGCAAGGGCTTCCGCGAGCTCGAACATGTTGAAATCTTCAGCAAGACCAACTACCCGGGAAGGCATGTAATACCAGTCCTTGAGGAAAGCCCGGTAATTCTCGAACGGGACGAAACACACCTTTTGTAAGGCATCCGGCACACACTTCGGGAGGAAGGGTCCACCGTTCTTGATCTCCAGTTCACCTTGCTCAGTGACAAGATTCGCAAACTCACAAGCGGCCAACCGGTCGTCCGAGACAACATCCACGCCGTTAGCATCCGCAGAAGGGTTTAACCCTTCCGCTTCCAATTAAAATCTTGAGGAAGTAACCCCTTGGACTGTAGTTGACCGATGGCAGCGGAGAACCCATTCAGCCGAGATTCGTCGGACTTGTCCGCCATGAAGAACTTGAAAGAATCCGACTTCATGAAATCTCGGCCCGCCTCAAGACGAGCGTATTGGAGGTCTTCCAGCAGGTAATCCTTCATATCTCGGAAGGCTCTCATTGATTTCTGGGTGAAACCCTCCTGCCAATCCAAGTCCGCCTTGATTGCCTCCCAGCTAGTCTTCAGCTTATGGAACTTCACCTCGTGCTCCTTTAGCTGCATCTCCAACTGCTTCACTTTTTCGGCCTCATCCGCGGAACTGGCCATGGCCTTGAACAACTCGTGCTCAATGGTAGCCCGCTCACTAGCTTTCCACTGCATGGCTCGGATGAAGCATCCAAGCTGCAAAGAATCCGTATAAACATAAGTTGTATGCTTGTCATAAGAACATAATGAGAAAACCATTAGAAGCTCACGAACCTGCTGATATAATACATTGAGGCCACCGACCCGCTCAACCTCGGGAAGTCCGCAGGCACGCTCATACTCCTTGTCGAGAGCGGCTTGGTCAGTCGGTAGAACGGCGGCCAGCTGCTGCCTCTTGCTTGCTTGGGATGCCTCCGTGGGAGCTCTCCTCTTCCGCCCAGACGTTATGGCATCCCGCATAAACACTTCTTGCTGAGGCGCGGATCCTGCAGCGGTTGGTGGCCTGGAGGCAGTGGCGCTCCGAGTAACAGGGGATTTGCCCTTGTCAGGCACCCCCAATGGCTTGCAGATCTTCTCCCGCCTTGTTCCGCCTCTCCTCCTCTGCGGCGAACACTGCCGCATTCTTGGGATCTCCCATAGGAAGACCAGCGGACGTATTGATAATCTTGGTCCTCTGACCAGCGGCGACCTCCAGAGATTGTTGCTCTCTCTCCTGCCTCTTCTTTTCGGCGAGCGTCGACTTGATATAGTCGAACCAGTGAGCTACATAGCAATGCAAACATTTCAGAACACGGAAGAATAACAGAAAAACAACAGGAATATCGGAGATGAGAAAATTCATAACGAGACATTCAAAACACGGAGTCGCACAAATCATAAGTTAGACTCCTTACTGAAATCTGTCTTTCCTCCGACTTCCACGGCATCGGTCAGTCCGCATAGATATGGCAGCGGCTGACAAATTAGTCCGTGGAACGGGTAGGTAGGCGGATCATTCTTCTTGTGGATCTCCGCCACCCAAGGAGCAACGTTCTTCGGAAGCGAGCGCCAATCAGGGATACTCTCCCTTAGGAATTTTGTGGGTAGCCCCCATCGTTCCCTCTGTCTCTCGGACATCCCTGGCTTTAAAGCCATCCGTACAAAAATGTACCTATCCCACCATTTCGATCCCAACGACGAGATGGAGTCCGAAATGAAGTTATAGGATTTCCTATTCATAAAGGTGTAAAAAAGGGGATTCCCCGGACTAAAAGAAATGTGGAAAAGCTGCCTAAAGTTCTCGAAATTCACTGTCTGCCCCTTCTTCTTACAAAAAATTACAAAACAAATGAGGTTACCCAGGGACTTGGGGATAACCTGACTCGGACCTATACCAATATGGTTCAAAATGTTCTTCAGTTCTGTGGCAATGGGGATCTTCCATCCGCAGGAGAAGGCCACCTCGTGCGCATATACCCAATGGTGGGTTATAGAATGCATGCCCAGGATCAGGGATCATTATTTCTACGGACTCGGGGATCTCCCATTTTCGCCTCCATTCTGGAATCTCCTCAGGTCTGACCCTCGATGGACAGGTAGGAAGAAGCCCGTCCGCGTTTAGCTCTCCAAATTCATCTGCTATCACCACTGCGGACGCAGGACGAGGAAATTTGATCCTCGCCGCCTTGGCACCACGGCCTTCAACTAACGGAAGGCTGGATTGAGCGGAAGCGACAGAGTGCAAGACGACCGGCACCTCTCTGGGGACGAACATCGGGAGAACCTTCCTCTTCTTCCTCCCCATCTTCACCTTCTTCTTCTCCGCCTTCTTCCTCCTCTTTACCACCATCAGGTCTCCCAGATGTACCAGGGTTGGACGGACCTGTCTCCACCACAACACGGTCCTCCACTCCAGCCTCAAACATCTCCACATCATCAGCTTCATGCCCGCTGTCGCCCTCACGTTTAATCTGAGGCTCATTCGGATCTACGGGCTCTCCCACACCGCCTATAGTCCGAGATTGGACTAACGATCTCGCCTCATTAACATCTTCTTCGACCACTGGTCCGTCCGTCGGAGGATTGACTACATCATCGGTTCCATGCCTGGCGTCAGAATCTACAGAAGATAAGACATCCACGAGATAATCTTCTACGAACACGCTCACGCCCACGGATTCACCGCCCGAATCTACTCCATCATGGTAATCCCGCACCTCGTGAACGTTTTGACTATCGCTCCCGGACATCCTAGGGCAGAAGGAAACGGATCAGAAACGATGATTGTTATTGTTCGAGAGTTCGTTTATATGTCTTATTAAGTCCAGAGGTAAAAAAGTTTAAACCCTCAGATTTTCTATACACAGAAGGACAGGGGCCCCAAAGCCCTGGCACACAAAGCTGTGCCAATGGTACCACGATCTGCCCCTTACGGCACGGCAATAGAAGAAACAATTTACGGACGTACGCCACAACCCATATCAATTTATCATCAAGTAAGCATGCATTGTCAAGAGGGGTTGTGTCGGACAGGACGTACCAAGCAAAAGTACAAGGCATCAGTGAGGAAAATTGGCATATTATAAGCATGAAGGAGAAACACATCAACTAGCATCTCGACCAAATGTATCGCAAGAGCCTATTACTAAAGACAAGCGCAATTATGGAAGCAGCAAGGGAAGGATACACTAGACATGCAAAGGGCGTGTAGCAAGTACAAGCAACATTAACAAAAAATGAGGGGTACTTACTTGTTAATATTCAAACTGGAAAGTTCAACGGACGCTAGAGTTGGGATTGTGCTCCGACGTTACAGATCTCAGCTGGATAGCCCAAAGTCTTACAAGTTCCAGTTGATCGGATCGATCTGGCGTTGTTTGAATTGCTTGAAGATTGCTCAGAGTTTCAATTTAGCTAAAGTGTGAAAGTGACCGATCGCCTAACTATTTATAGGGGCAAATTGGGAAGGCCAAGCGTCACATCACTTAGGTTTAAGTCGCGACCGTCGATCTGTTTAATCCAACGGTCATGCCGATTCACGAATAAATGGCTAAGAGCACATTGCGTCTAATGCTCAACAGAGGAGTCACATCACTTGATCTCAACCGTTGAGGCTTTCCAATCCAACGGTCCCATCGTTTCCCTCGGGATCTTACCCCGTGGGCCGGACAGGCAACTTGTTGGACCCCTTTGATTTACTGTTCGGAGGTCCATCAGGACCATTACACATATTTGGCCCAACGGGTAACCTCCTACTTGATCTTCCTCGGAAGACTTCGTCAGATCCTAACCGTACTCGAACCTACATATCTCGGATACAAATACCTTTTCCATCTACAGTCCCAGTTGTGTAATAACTCGGACTGTAGACGGAAAAGGGGGGGGGGGAAGAGATATATTGAACTCTTGAGGACACGGACGACGGATCCCGACAAAAAGGATTTTTTTTTTCCTTTTCCTTTTAGCTAACGATTCGGACACGCTCCACAAACACGATTGTTCCCTCATAGTTACCAACTATCTTCTACTAAGATACTTGGAAACTGGGGGGACATATGTTGATAACGGATATGTGGCCAATCCGTTAATGGCGCCATAGAGCGTGTCCTAAAGCGCATCAAGGCTGAGATAGCCATTCAAAGCTAGTCCGACCTTCGAGTGATCCGTCCTAAAGGAAACCATCTCAGGTCGACTAGTACTCACAAGTCAGCACGCCATTTCAGCTAGGTCCGGCCAAGCTAGATGGATGACTTCCGAACCTGACAAAAGGTTACCTGGTCCTCCCAAGTACAGCAAACTGTCAGTCCTAAGATGCTAAATGGACCGTACGAGAGAATCTCGGACGCCACCAGTACAGTAAGACCAAACATATTTGACAGAACCACTGAGACGCTTCCGTGGAACTCTAAGGTCCGGACACCTTGAGTGACCCAAGGTAGAGTCAACCAATCATGCGGATCTGTCCGAGGGACTTACACGGACCCAACGTGCGAAACAGTACTCTCAAGAGGAAAAGGTCCAAACTACCCTCCCAGGCCCATTAATTAGTATTGGATTACTGTTCACTAAGGGGCCATGGGCCAAAGGTAGCATTGGTGTCCAGATCTGAGGCATACACTTTGCATCATCTTATGAGCCACTTCATAAGCATGATATAACTATAAATACGACACAAGGTCCAAGACCTTAAGGTAAGTAAAAATTACCTAGGAAATGGTGTTGTCCCCTAAGTCACAAGCACCCTTGAATTCGTAACCTTTCCCATTACTATTGCATTGAGAGCTTTCAACTCTCCTTTGAGTAAAGCCTCCTTCCGGATTGACTTAGGCAATCCGGGTAACCCATTCTAACCCCCCCCCCCTCCACTTAGTCCTTTCAGGTACTCTTGCTCGGACAAGCCTTTGTTCGGACTTCAAGTTGGAGGCGGGTCCTAGATTAGGTTACTGGTAGTAGTAGTGTTGGTGTTTGAGGTTTATCCCTCAACAAAAGGAATGATTCAAGCTTAGGAACTGGAAACTTAATTCGAATGGCAAATCAACTATAATAATGAGATAAATCTACTTGAAAACTTAATTTGAGTGTCAAACCAACTATAAGAATGATATTATTCAAACTTGAAAACTTAGTTCAAATGGTAAACTCATCCTTGAGAATTGGATAGTTCCAACTTGGAAACTCAACTTCTAGGCAAAATGCAAACAAATATTGGAAGAACGACACAGTTCCAACTTATTAAATCAATCTGAAGAGTAAACTATTAACAATGAGATTATTTCCACTTGAAAATTGAATTAAAGGTTAAACTCAACTTTAAAAATGGAATAATTCTTAATCAAGAACTCTTTTGAAGAGCAAAACAACTCAAAAATGATATAATTTTAACTTGAGAAATCTAAGGGAAGGATAAACCATGATATTTTAAAAGTAATATAAAAATAAGATAATTCTTACTTAGTAACTTAATTTGAACGGTAAACATATTCTATGAATGAGAACATACAAACTTGAAAGCTAGATCTATTAGAAGTGAAAACCATATTACATGGAGAAAGACTCTAAAAATGTATGTGATAATTCTATTTGAGAACTCAATTTGAAGGATAAACAAACTCTAAAATTATGATAATTACAAATTGAAAACTATATTTGAAAACTAAACCATACTATATGTCGAAGGTAATTTAATTAATGAAGGGATACTTCCAACTAATGGATTCTATTCAAATGTAAACCAACGATAATAGGCTCTACGACTGTGATAAGTCTAACTTGGAAAGCACTGCTGATGTGGTTTACAATGAGATGTTTAACAATGTTTGGGGGTGGTGTTATATTTGCTCTATTAAATTATATTCCGTATTATATTTCATTTGCGTGACTTTTAAAGAATTTTATGCCGTGGCATCGCCACGGGTTAGTAAAAATTACATGCCCCTGGGATACTCTATTGGTGGGGAAACTATCTTAGATCTTCTCTCTACTTTTTTTTTATTTCGGGGGGGGGGGGGTGTGGTGAAAAAAAAAGCCGATAACATAACAAATTATGTTTTTTTAGAATATTAATAATACCACTGCGGGGGTTGTTGGGAACCAACCATGTTGATTGTGTTGTACACTTTTGTATTTTATTTTAGTTCGTATTTAAGGGATACAATTTTTTTAAAAAAAACATGTATATGTACTAACTTATTGGTCAGGTACGATATCACCAGATATAAAATATATGTTATCAATCCGTTAGGTCCTGGACGGGTTAAAATTGAATCCTACCCTTTCAAAGCATATCCTTCATGATGAGTTGTATTTTTATTTTCAATAGTTAGCTAGCATTAAAAAAAAAAAAAAACTCAATGATATAGTATTGAATGAAGAAGTACTACCCACCGACACCACGACCAGCATTGTTTACAGGTATGTTTGACTATCTTTTTTTCTCGATTAATTTATTTTGTCCACCCCTTTATATTATTATTAAAAATAAATTATACCGTGGCATCGCCACGGGTTAGTACTAGTATATATAATACATTAAGCAAAAAAGGTTTAGAGCCATTTAAGGCTATCCACATCATTTAATTATTTGGCAAAATAATGCTTTGTGATTGGTTGATTCCCATTCAATGTTGTCCTATTCTTATATTCTGATTGATCAGTTTCTATCTCACGATGATATGTTTTGGTTATTTAGCTTACATATGCACCAATTTTTTTAAATCAATCAACCATTTTAATTTCTGATTTCTTTCCATGTTTGTAAATATTTTCCATTCTAAATGAAAGTCCAACATCTCGGTTACTCTTTATTTTCTAAATTCCATGTATTTATTGAATCTATAAAGTAAATTGGTTGGTCACTATGTTTCTAAAAATCACCATATTCGAGATGTTAAAGTAATTAAACAACTTTTTTATGGTTTATTAACATAATTGGTTGGTTGATTCATGATAACTAAATATATATATATATATATATATATATATATATATATATATATATATATATATATATATATATTGAATCTATAAAGTAATTGGTTTGTCACTATGTTTCTAAAAGAGTAATTAAACAACTTTTTTATGGTTTATTAACATAATTGGTTGGTTGGTTGAAATATATATATATATATATATATATATCATTGGGACTGACAAAAAATATTCTTATAAAGAGTTTATTCTTAGAATTTTTTTAAGCATTTATACACAAGTTGGGACCGTAAATTTTTATTATTATAGAAAGTTTATTCATTTATAGAGTATTCTTTTAGAGGGTTTCTACTGTATATATAGACATACACACTAAAATGTGATAACATTTCGAAGTTGAATTAGGGTTTTAAATTAGTGTGAATTGATTTGTTTTGATTTAATTGAATAACGTGGAGAAGAAAGATTCATTATGGTTGACTTTTTAATGATGAATTTTGTTATTGAATTAGGATTGAAATTTAATTTGAGAAGATAGATTGAGTTTTCTATGATAAATTGATAATTTTGTTGTGGTTGAATTAGGACTTAAAATTAAATTGAGTGATACATGTTGGTTTTTTGCAACAAAAGTCTAATTTACATACATATTACAAATTAGTCTAATTAGGGATCGGAGGTGATGAAAAATGTAACGGAGAGACACGCGCTATTTGTCTTCTTGTGAGAGTCTGGGCATTCTCATCATTTTAGTGAGATTTGTATTGTTTTTTACGAAATTGAGCAAAAATGGGCACAAATAATGACTTTCCCCACTCGCTTTTTATTGGGTTATATCATTACTTTGAAAAAAAATTACTATAGTATATACGTGTGTGTGTGTATTATATACTTAATCGAGACGGGTAAAATAGATTTACAATCTATTGCAGGTCAGGTGATAAGAGATGGGGCAAATTAGTGGGTGAAATAGACCAAACTAAATGTGTAATATAATTAATTAGACAAAAATGTTAAATACAAAATAAAATAAATGTTTAAATCCAAAAACTATCCATTTATTTATGAGTAAGTCTCCTGAGAGACGATCTCTAAATAATTTATCTAGAGACTGACCTATGTTGTCAAGAAAATCATCGATGTTATTAATCAAAACACCTATGTTATCAACATTGGTGTTCTTTCATATTACAATAAGACTTATTTCGTTAATAACATAGACATTTTGATTAATAACATGTACGATTTATTAATAACATAGGTCGTCTTTAGATACGTTATCTAGAGAACGTATCTCATGAGAGTTTGTGTTAATTTATAACTAGCGTCGATTCATGAACCAAGTCCAAAACTCAAATAAAATGGTACAAGATATATCGAAAGTCTTTTACCCATAATCCAAAGAAGTTTCAAATTAAACATGTAAAATATTAGTTCGTGACTTATTGTATATTTGGCATTTAATGTACATGTGTAATTTATAATTGCATACATATATTTACTCCTTTTTCTTTCTACATATATATTGACGGGTTGGGTGACTGGCATGTTGTACCCTCTCACCCACCATCAGTTAAATTACAGGTTTATGTGAAAATTTACCTACAATTTTTTCTAAACTTAATAATAATAGGTGAGCGGGGGTAGTTTGCGCAGTCACATAGGACAAGCGGCTTTTTTGAACATTTATCATTTTAGGGGTAGTATGGCCGGGTGAAAATGGGTGCTCTAAAAAAATTATTGACCGAGTATAAAGTGGATGAACGAAATTTATAATCCTAACTTTGTTAGATTTGTTAAAGATTCAACTAGAAATCAATATTTACTGGAACAAAGTTTCATCAGAAACACATTCTACACCTACATATTTATCAAATATTAATATTTTTCAACCCCAATATAGCTTCAACTTTGATTTTTTTTTTTGAAAAGTTAAAAATTATTCACTATAAAGGAACATCAGGAATGTTCCAAACAATTACAAACCAGCGTTACACAGTATCCTCAAACTCAGGCCTCGAACAGAGATACAGAGCTCCCAGACAATGGCAACAAAACAAGAGAAAAAACTTCCAAAAACCAGGTTTAAAACTGATCCAGAAACTCCACATATCACACCCACCACAACCAGAACCTCTGTTCAGTAGTAATTCGAAGCCAAAAAAACATAGCTTCAACTTTGATGATGGTTTGAAATGGAAAACGCCGGCAAATTAGTTATAGTTTCCCTAATAAATTTTATAATGACATTGTAGTCCGTAACTTTTGAACAATAACAAATTTCAACCTTTTTCATAAATCTATTACTCCCTCCGGTCGTTTAGAAGGTTTACATTTTGGTTTGGTGTGAATTTTAAGGAAATAGAATAAAATAGTAAGTAGATGGTAAAAAGTAAGAGAGAGTATAAAAAAAGTAAGAGAAATAATGGATAAAGTTTGAAAAAGAGTATTTAAAAAATTAATAAATGTAGATAGTGGGGTTTCCAAAAAATGAAACTTTAAACTTTTAAAAAATCCCCATAATGGCAAAATGTAAACCTATAAAAAGAACGGAGGGAGTATTGTATAGTCCAAACTCATATTGCAACTAAACACATCCTTACTTTTAAATTTTATGTTTAATTTGATTTTTTTTTCTTTTCTTTTATTCATTTGCTTTAGGTTTTTTCTTAATTTCCACTATTTTCTTAGGTTAAATAAAAGTGGACACGTGTCCACTCTCATATTTTCACATTTTATTCTCTTCTAGATTAATCTGGATGTGACATGTGTCCTCTCAAGTAATTTTGAATCGTTTTATTTTAAAATTAATTTATGAAATTAAATGAGGAGCCAACACACGTCCAACGTCTAAACTAATCCCGACACATGAACATCAATCTCCAAACCTGAGGGAAAAAAGGCAGAGTTTAATGTTTATATTGGAAGCCCTTGATATATACATAAAGTACGGAGCCATTAAGTGGAACCGTTGATGTATACATATAGTCGTGAATTTAATTTTAGGTTTTTAATTTTTTTTGGACTTATTTGCAAAGTCACAAACTATTTATTGGCCAAATTGAAAGAAACTGGTTTTGCAATCCAAGTCCCTCATACAACTCTAATTCTGAAAAGGCAAAGTTTTCAAGTTCATAAAACATTGAATTATGTCCCTGGTTTTCAAAATCGAATCCCAGCATCAACCAAAATCTGTATCGAGTTCAATTCTTGAATCCAAATCTAATGCACACTAAATCGATACGGAATCCCTAATGACAACTCCACCAATCTACAAAAACTCCACCATCCCCAAATCAAAATAGTTTCTCCATATGCTACAAACCCATTCACCAATATTCGAAATCCCTAACTACAACATAACCAATTGAAATAATATTGCAAGAAAGGGATTTTATCTGTTCGGTTATATTCCGGCAAGATCGTGCCGGGGAAGAAGTAGATAGTAGGGCAGTTTCCCTTCTTGCACGCACCTTCATTATAATTAAACTATTGTTAAGTTGTTGTAATACCCAACATCCAACATCGGTTCAGAGTGAAAGGGGTGAAGGGTATATATATGTAGACCACCACTCTCCTATTTTATGAGGCCTTTTGGTGATTCAAAAAACAAATCCGTGCGGGTTCAGGCCCAAAGCAGACAATATCCTTACGAGACGTGTGTAGGACAGTCATGAGTAACATTGCCAGTCCAATGGACCGGGTCTCGGCCCTTAGTGGTCGGGTCGTTACAGGTGGTATCATAGCGGGGCTATCGAGATTGCTGGAATACGGGGCAAAGTGCTACTGTATGGACCGTGGGAGCCACCTCTAGAATCATGCGTGAATGGTTGGTCCCGGGATATATTGTAAGTCTGTAACCACCTGAAGCTCGACAAGTTCAGTTTCAATTCAATAAAAACAGACCAAACCCTTTGTATTTTTAATCTATTTTGTTTAGAATTGAAATGGTACTCCAAATGAATTGGCTAAGGGCATGTTTGGTTTGTGAATAAGTTGATTCAGCTTATCAGTTAGTCAACCCAAAAACAGATTAATGGACCTGGATGTAATTGTTCGACTAATGGTATCCAGATTAGTAGAGGGCATCTAATAGGGGAGGTATATGTAATTGTTCCGTACATATAATATGCAATATGCATACATCCCTCTAAAATTAGACTTTGACACTAGATTAGCAGTTGTTACGTATTAATTTTTTTCTCATTTTCAATCTTTTTACATATAATCCCTCCGTCCCGTTAAACGTGTCTCACTTATTTTCGACACTATTGTTAAGAAAGTCTATAGTTTGTTGTTTGTTGTGGAAGAGATAAATGATAAATAATGGAGAAAGTATAAGAGGTAAGAGACAGAAATGATAAAAATGAAAAAGTCTTGGAATGGAAATTATTGCAATCCCATATCGTTTTATGGAGGGGCGTAAGTTGTTTTTACACAAGAACTAAACCGACCCAGTACTATAGGCTCTCGGCTATAATAACAACTGGGACAAGTATAATAGTGGGATAAAGTGCGGGAACGAACATGTATTGGTACAGTAGGCCAACATATCACCCGGATAATAGTCCATGACTGCGCTGGCACAGAGGGTCGGACATCGGCTCGCAAGGGTATGGCGCGTTACAAAAATATTGTTGTAAATATTGTAGGATTTCATATACTTAAATATTTTTTTACTCGACGGGTTATAAACTAGTTATAATGCATTTAAATTGCTGCTGGTCAAAGAAGATTAATTTTTGTAACGTAAAAAAGAAACATTCTGCAAGAATTCCAAAAGGAAAGCCCCCAATTATCATTCAATTAGTAATTAATATCCACCGATTCAACACTTCATGATGATAAATGAAGGCAGACCCTTCTCTACCAATATACAATGCCCATTAGGACTATAAATACCCTTGCACCTATAACGTTTTGCACGTCAATTAATAAAGTATCTTTTCAAGTACATATCAAAGTAAGTGATAGAACTGGGGTTAATTTCATTGATAGAGAAAATGGGGATGAGATCATAAGGCATATGGACTATTGTTATGTGTCTGTCTGTGAAGCAATGTGGAGGATATTGGAATTCCCGCTGCACTATAGGATTCCTTCGGTCAAGCGATTGTCCTTCCATTTGGAGAATGAACAATTTGTTCCTTTCAGAGATGGTGATTACATGCCAGATGTCATCAACAAAGCCAATGTTAAACAATCACAATTCCTCCAATGGTTCGAGCTAAACAAAGTAGATCTTGAAGCTCGAAAGCTCACTTATGCCGAAATTCCTCGCTATTATTGTTGGAAGAATGATAAAAAAATATGGTCCCGTAGGAAAACAAAGCAGCAGTGTGTCAGTAGAATGTATAATATTCCAATGGCATGTGGAGACATGTACTATATGAGACTCATGTTGAATCATATTAAGGGAGCCACTTGCTTCGAGGATGTTAGAACGGTGAACGGTGTTGTGCACGGATGTCACAAGGATGCATGCAACGCTATGGGTCTCTTATTCGATGATGGAGAGTATATTAGTGGCTTGAAGGAGGCAAGTCTGTGGGGAACTGCAAGTTTTCTACGCCACCTTTTCACGATTATGTTGTTATCACGCAGCATGTCGAGGCCTGAGGAAGTGTGGAACAAAACATGGCAGTTATTATCAGATGATGTTCTATACAATCAGCGAAGAAATTTCTGCAATCCAGGTACAATAATTGTAAATAATTAATGAACATTTCCTATATCTAATAGCTATCAACTTAATTTTCGTATGAAAATCTTCATGTAAAATTCGTTCAATTCTCCACTTGGGTTTGAAGCTCACTGATGAGCAAATAATGAACATTGCTCTCATGGAAGTAGAGAAGTTGCTGAAGAGAAACTGCATCAGTCTAAGTTCATTTGATGGTATGCCGGTGCCGGACAATTCTGTTATAAACAATGCTACAAATCCATTCATTGCTGATGAGATGTGCTATGATAGAGATGCAATGAGAGCTGAGCACGATGGTTTGTACCCATGCTTGACTGATGAGCAGCGTGCCATATATGAGAATATTATGTATGTTGTTGATGGCCGAAATGGAGGAGTATTCTTCCTATACAGCTACGGAGGTACGGGAAAGACCTTTATATGGAGAACTTTGTGCTCTGGTTTGAGGGCTAGAGGAGATATTGTACTTCTAGTTGCATCCAGCGGGATCGCATCACTACTTCTTCCTAGGGGTAGGACGGCGCATTCGAGATTCAGTATACCATTGAAAATTCATGAGGACTCGACATACAACAAGCTTAGACATGATTCAGAGGTCACTGGCCTGCTTAAGGAGACCAGACTTATTATTTGGGATGATTCTCCCATGACAAACCGGCATTGTTTTGAAGCACTCGATATGAGTTTGAGAGATGTGATGGGACGTCCAGATGAACCATATGGTGGGGTGGTGATTGTCTTCGGCGGAGACTTCCGACGGATTTTGCCCGTTATTCCAGGAGGAAGCAGGTATGATATCGTGAACGCCGCTATCTGCTCATCTAGGATATGGGATGCATGTGAGGTGCTTCCGTTGACAAAGAACGTACGATTACAGTTAACTAATATGATTTATATGGTATCTTTATACTTATTTAATGTTAAACTTATGTTTTTTTAACGTCCAATTTATTGCTACACAGTCCGGTTCGTCATCTTCCGAGATTCAGGAAACGAAATAATTTGCTGAGTGGATATTGCAAGTCAGTGATGGCATTGCCGGTGAACCTAATGACGGCGAGGTTGATATCAAGATCCCTGAAGATTTACTTCTTCGAGAAGTAAGTCATCCAATTTCAACCATAGTCGATAGTACATACCCTTCATTGTTGGAGCACTTAGCCGATCCATCACTGGACCCGGAATATTTTCATCATCGAGCTGTCCTTGCACCTACAAATGAAATAGTTGATGAGATAAATAAGTTTGTCATGTCGAAGATGCCCGGGGATAGTGTTGAATATTTGAGCTCGGACAGCATTTCTAGGGAAGATGACTTTGATAGCGATCTGGATGAGATTTACACGGTAGAATTCCTCAACAACATTAATTGCTCTGGTCTGCCTCACCATAGGATTGTCCTGAAGGTTGGATGCATGATAATGCTTCTAAGAAATATTGATCAGGCTTCTGAGTCGTGCAATGGCACAAGGCTGATTGTTACTAATCTTGGAAAGCACATCATTGAGGCAAAGATGATATCTGCAATCAATGCAAAAAAATAAGTTTTCATTCCAAGGATGATGATAAGTCCGTCGGACGAGACAAAGTTCCCTATCAATTTTGATAGGAGACAGTTTCCCATATCTGTCTGCTTTGCTATGACCATAAATAAGAGTCAATGATAATTAATATCCACCGATTCAGCACTTCATGATGATAAATGAAGGCAGACCCTTCTCTACCAATATACCATGCCCATTAGGACTATAAATACCCTTGCACCTATAACGTTTTGCACATCAACCCTCACAATCACATCATAATCAAGCGTCAAAGAGGTTTTGTTGAAAACACTACAATGGCGCATAATACACCGAATAGCCCAAAAATTCGACATCCTAATGGCGCTTAATTAAGATTTGTATGATTCTTTTGTTGGCCATATATGCCATTGGAAAATTTGTATGTGTTATTCCGAGTGTTTGTTTCTACATTTGAGTTGATTTACTTCAACTCAAATTGAGTTAGACCAATAATTTGGGTTTGGCTCTCAATTGTTACTGTGCTACTTCGATTTAGTTTAATCCAACTCACCGACATAACAAAACACTAGCATGTCACTGTCCTTTCTCTCCTAAAAAAAATCGACCCTTTCTCTTCACCCTCCTCTCACCGGCGAACGAAAATCGGCCATAACTTCTGATCAAACCGTTCAATTTCATATCCGAATACATAAATGAGTCATTCTCTTGCCGATCTATGTGATGGCCAGTTTATATTTTTGAATCGGAGGAAAAAAATTCCGGTCAGAAACGTAAATCCTTTCTCCGGCCACCCCTCTTCAATTCCTTCATATAATCGTACCGATCTATACATTGATTGGTTGATTACCCAAAAAAGAGGAATATTTAGTTGTTTGGAGGCTAGAGTTAGGTTTGATTCTGCTAGCTTCTACCTTGTATGTGCTTGGTTCTGTTTGACGGAGGGGAAAGGGACGAGGTCGAAGCATCATGTGAGAGAATGGCAGCGGCGGCGCGTGGTTCTCAAACACCAAGTATAGGTTCGTTTCTTTACCTCTTATTTATCTCGTTTTCTGTTTTTCTTCTATGTATTTGTGATTTTATGTTGTTGTTGTCATCTTCGTTGTGTATTCTTGATCTCCCACCCCTCTGAAAATGCGATTTATGGTTTATGTTATTCTAGGTTGATCATTTCATTATGTTGGCAAAGTTGTACTTGTGAGGTTGAATATAGCTCTTCCCTTGCTGAAAATTGTTAAATTGTTGGTTATTTGTGCATTTTTTGTGCAATGTGATGTTAATTAGTCCTGTCTCTTGGCTGTTTAATTGTTTTGGGTGAATGTCTTCAATATAATAATAACATAACTCGTTAGTTTAGTGAAATTAGCTGCCAATTGATGACACATTAACTACATAAAAGTTGTAATCTTGAAAAAATTTATGACAATTATTTTGGGAGTTACAAAATTACAATTTCAATTATCAATTATAGTAAACTAAGGGGGTATATATACTGAACACTTATTCACCAAATCATAGAAAAATTAGTAGATGGAGAATGTGTGGAGAAAAGAGACAGCATGCATCTTACTATGGATTCGTTCTAAACAAAAGCTGCTATATTTACTACAATTTACTACAAAACATAACTAGAAATTGGTGTATGTTATTTGAAGTATGTAATTAGAGCTTATATTAATGTTATTAATTGATTCTTCCAAATTGAATAGGTCTGTTTTGGTCCTGAGGTGTTTCATGTATGTCTACTGATTAAGCAGTATGGTAGCTTGGTGAGGCTTGTATCCGATTATGTACGAAGCATCCATGGTTGCTGCCTCTTTGGTGTTTTCAATCAAGGTTACACTTGATATCTTCACGCACTGCCAAACATGAACCTCATCATATATTTGTTGCATAGTCATGTTGGTAGTAAACTAAACACCTTGGCTATGATGATATGTTAGACTAGGTCTGATATTTCATTTAGAATGCTAAACAAATCCTTTTTGTAGTCCGTATCTTGGCGTGGCTATGCCTATAGCAGGTATAAGCAGCCATGGCGGGATGCCTTGGATTAAAGTTTCATTCTATGATCATATGTTAGATTACGCCTGTTATTTCATTTAGAATGCCAATTAAATCCTTGAAGTAGTCCGTATCTTGGCGTGGCTATGCCTATAGCAGGTGTAAGCAGCCATGGCGGGATGTCTTGGATTAAAGTTTCCATTCTATGATGATATTACAAAAATTCTACATTTCTGAGCCACTTATAGAAAAACCAAACAATTTTGTTCATGTTAGCTGAGTTATTGTTTATTTACTGTATTTGAATGCTAATTGAAGGTGTTGTAGATTACTTCTATTTCTCATGTGAAAAGTGGTTGAGTGTTACTTTATTTGGCATGTGATAGCATTGTAGAAAAATTGCTTTTTGCGGTAGTAAAAATGGAGTGTGGTGTTGCATTGGTTGAAGAGCATTGACTCTTATTTTGTATAAATCCTACCCATATCACTTCATTTCACTTCAATGCCCCCCACTTACTTCACTGCCCCCCCCCCCCCCCCCACCCTTACTCCTTTATAATGAAGCCATTGGCTTCTACTACACCATACCAACTCACAAAATCACTTGCAAAACGATCTCATTCTTGCACCGGATCATCCGACTTCCCCCCCCCCCCCCCCCCCAATCCCCATTCCAAAAGTCACTTCTAGGTTTGAGTTTCTGTAATGTATTTCATAGTTAAAAAAATTGAATATGTGTATCTGTTGTCTATTAATTCAAGCATGCTTAAGTGTTGGGAAATTTGTTGGGAAATTTCTTGAGAAATTTGTTAGGAATTTTTTGTAAGATATTTTGTAAAGAATATCTATTTAGTTTTGATCAGCAACATGATGACTTATCTTAGTCTCAGAAAGGTGATTAGTACTCTTGGTTCACTTGAACATTGTAAAAGAGGAAATTCACTAAGTATGATAGTCTAGCTAATCTTGTATAGGATGTTAGGTCTCAAAATGTAATTTTTTATTTTATGAAGAGAAGACCAAGAAGAAGACATCCAAGCATAAAGCTCAACGACATTGAAGACTTGAAGAAAACTGCACAAGATTACTGAATCTGTTGTTCAGATATCTTAGCCAGATATCTTGAAGACACGAATAGTTTCAAACAAACTGTGTCACAAGAGATATCTGAGAAATAAGAGACATATCTGAAAACAAGGAAAGTGTCCACAGATATCTATTCTCAGATACCTTGAGCTTTAACCGCGTTTCTGAAAAAGGAACATATATATTGCAAACAAAGTTGTTTCAATAAATACAAGTGGTATCTGAAGATTATAGATAAGGACGTGCAAAGAATCAGATAACACTAGTCTCTGATACAAAGCATAGTTCCGTTGACACTACAGGACAAAAGTATAGTACAATGCATTTAATGCACGGACAGAGATGTCTGAATAAAAGCAACGGCGACCGAGAAGAAGACAAAACTTTCTAAGATTATACACAGATATCGATAGTTCGAATTTGAACCTAACGGATACTATTCAAACGGTACTCAAATTCATCTATAAATATCAACACTTAGACTGCTTGAGAAGACACACTGAAATATTGAACTGCATACAAACGCTGAACGTCTTACTCTCTCAAAGCAACTTACTTACTCACAAAGCTTTCTGTTGCGACCAAAGCTTTTGATCTTGGGTAACACAGAAGTTCTAAGTGTCCTGATCCTAAAGAAGCAAAGCTATCTGTGAAGGAGTTGAATTAAAGGATCAACTATCTGAGATTCATTCTCTTGAACAGATATCATAAGACTTGGGTCAGTAAAATCGAACAAGATACCATACGCTGTAAAGTGTATTAAGTAACTTGGTTCACAGAGCTATCTGATTAACTGAAAAGTTATTAAGACGCTCATCTGACAACTCAAACCAAAACCAACACCATAACTGGCGTGGAGTACAGGAAGTACTTAGTTTGAAAAATCAGGGAATAACTCCAAGGTTACCGGAGTATAGGAAGTACTTGATTTGGGAAACTAAGGAATAACTCCAAGGTTATTGAGTATAGGAAGTACTTAGCTTGGGAAGCTAAGGAATAACTCAAAGGTTTCTGAGTATAGGAAGTACTTGGCTGTGAAAGCCGGGGAACAACTCAGGGGGAACATTTGGTTGGGAACCAATTGTTAAGAATCTCAGAATAGGATTATTGTAAGGAGAACTCAATTATCTGTTCTAGTGAATTCTAGGTCTCTGACAGACCGAAGTGGATTAGTTGGAGGATTACGCCACCTCCAGATACCACTATACTTCTTGCATGTTATTTACCTTTCTCAGATTTTACATTTGAAACACACACACACATATTAACTGCGCACTTATCTTTATTAAGTCTTCCGCACTCTGATTCTAAGTATCAGATATCTATTCAGATATCTGAGAAATAGTTGTTATCGACAAAAGTATTAAAAAGACTATTCACCCACCCCCCCCCCTCTAGTCTTTTACTTTGCCGTTATCTGGACCAACAAGTGGTATCAGAGCAGGAGGTTCACCAGCCTTCTGCACTTAACCTAGATCCCCAGATAGGTGAAGGAACTTTGTCCACTTTTGAGGACTATTTAATTTGTGTGTTAAGTGTGCAGGTATGTCTCTGAGTGATGCACCCGTTCTCAAACCAGAGAACTACGAGAAATGGAAAAATAACATGATGCTCCACCTTGAAGCCATAAGTGACGAGATGATCGAAGTAATAAAGAATGGCCCAATAGTCATTCAACAACTTAAGCAAGTCATGGAGGTTTCGAGTGGAAGAGACAGAGATCAAAGCGAAGGATCTTCACAAACAGATGCGTCAACTAGTGGAAGATCTACGGGTCAAGTCATTTACGAACCAAAGCCCAGAGAACTCTGGACATTGGAAGATGCCAAGAGGAATCGTCTGGACGGTCAAGCTCGTAACATCATCATCAGATCGACACCAGAGCACATACAGTGTAAACTGTGGGGTGCTAAAACGACGAAAGTTGTCTGGCAACTGATTGAAGAAATCTGTGCCGGAACTGAGAAAACCAAGGAAAACAAGTTCGAAGTTCTAAAGTTGAAATTTCAAAATTTCAAACAAGGTCCCACTGAAACTCTGGAAGAACTTGATTTCAGGTTTACCACTTTCATGAGTGATATGGCAGCACTTGGGGAAAGCAATAGATACTCTCAGTCTGAGAAGATTAACACTATTGTCAGAAGTCTTAACCACAACTGGGAGCATACTAAATTCTTTTATTTTAACCAAGGTATGCCAAATATCACTCCAGTGGAACTTTTCTCTCATCTTGCTACTGTTGACTATGAGACAACTCAGAGAGAACAAACAACTGAAAAGTTGCAGAATGTTGCTCTAGTTATTCAAGGAACTTTTGAAAAGAAGAAAAGCAAGGAGGAGACTGAGGATGCTCTTGCTGCAAAGCAAATGAGCAAATTTGTCAGTCGAGAAATTGAGAGAAGAAAAGCCAAAGAGAAGCTGAAAAAGCATCTAGGCTCAAACTATCACCAGTACAAAATATGCAAAGCTCATTGAACAAGCCATTTCGAGAAAGCATCATGTATCTTGAGGAAGCGAAATTGGAAACGATATCTTTCTATTGTCGTAAACACAGCCACTTCAAGAAGGATTGTTCTGCCCTCAACAAACTAAGAACAGGCGACAAGAAAGATAGAAGAATCTTCAGAAGAAGCCAGAAAGCTTTGTTAACTGAAGAAAGAAAGAATATCCAAATTCAACTGGATGCTCTAGACGTTGAGACAGATTCTGAAGATGACAATTCAGATGACTCAACCTTACCATCACCAGAATTATGTGGAGTTACTCATGATATAATCGACTTCGGCCTCAAGAAGAATGAAATGTGGAGTTCTTTGAAATTGGAATGGGACATCTCCAACATAGAAAACTGTCTTATGGCTGATGAGGTAACACATACTTCTTGCTACACTTATGAAAGTGATGAAGAGGAAATAAAAAATCTAGAAAATCTCAGGAAAGAACTTGACATCTATGAAAGAGAATTTCTAATGATCCGAGCTAGAGCCGAAAACCTTGAAGAAGAAAAGAATTCTCTTGAAAAGGAAAATTCTCAATTAGTTAAAGAATCTGAGAGAAAGAATGCTGAAAATGCATCTCTCAAAGCTCAGACTGAAGGCTTAGATTTTGACGAGTCATATGCACCAGTTGCCAGATTGGATGCAATAAGACTCTTTCTAGCCTTTGCAGCTCATAAAGATTTCAAAGTTTATCAGATGGATGTCAAAAGTGCATTCTTAAACGGAGAACTTGCAGAAGAAGTTTATGTTGAGCAACCACCTGGCTTTGAAGTTTCCTCAGAAAGTAGAATGGTCTATAAACTACAGAAAGCTCTGTATGGACTGAAACAGGTTCCAAGAGCATGGTATGACACTTTGGCCAAGTATCTTCTGGAAAATGGTTTCAAGAAAGGTGAAGTTGATAAACTTTATTTACCTTAAATCATGACGGGAAACTACTCTTAGTTCAAGTATATGTTGATGACATCATATTTGGATCTAAGGACAAGCAACTTTGTAATGACTTTGCAAATCTCATTAAAAGCAAGTTTGAGATGAGCATGATGGGAGAAATGAATTATTTCCTAGGATTGCAAGTCAAGCAACTCAATGATGGAATATTCACTAGTCAAACAAAGTATGCAAAAGATATGCTCACAAAATTCAATCTTAAGCCTTCTGAAAAGAATGCTAAGATACCTATGAGCATTGGAACCAAAATGACCTATACTGAATCAGATAAGAGTGTTGAAGAACATAAGTATAGGAAATTGATAGGTTCACTACTTTACCTCACTGCAAGTAGACCTGATATTCAATATGCCGTTGGAGTATGTGCTAGATTTCAGACAAATCCAATGCAAACACACTACAACATTGCTATGAAAATATTAAGGTATGTAAAAGGTACAGTAGATGTAGGATTGTGGTATCCTAAAGAAAGTGGATTGAGTTTAGCTGGGTACTCGAACCGATTATCTTGGATCATTGCTTGATAGGAAAAGCACCTCGGGAACTTGTGGGTTCTGGGTACTAGACTTATCTCATGGTTTAGCAAGAAGCAAAACTCAATTGCAACTTCTACCACAGAGGCTGAATATATTGCTGCTGGTTGTTGTGCAACACAAATTCTGTGGATACAACAACTCAAAGACTATGGACTCGATGAGAAGAAAACTCCCATTTTCTATGATAACACAAGTGCTATTGCGATTACACAGAATCCTAAATTTCATGCCAGAACAAAGCACATTGATGTTAGACATCACTTCATCAGAGACCATGTTGAAAAGGGCAATATAGAGATACTCAAGATTGGCACTGAAGACCAACTTGCAGATATCTTCACTAAGCCACTACAAGAAAGTAGATTCTTAGCCTTAAGACATAGTCTTGGACTAATGGAACTACCAATGAACTAGAGAAGAGGTATCTGGAACGGGCATCCAGAGAAGAGGTATCTGGAACGGGTATCCAGAAAAGAGAAAAGAGAAATCTGGAACGGGTATCCAGAAGTCAAAAAGGCTAAAGAGCAAAAAGATAGCTTAAGATCTCTGAGACGGGAACTCAGATATCTGAATCACTCTATAAACGGGGAACACAAAAGAGAATAGTATAAATATCTGCAGTCAACTACTCTCTTGAAACTCGCATTATTTCTATCTTGATGAAAAACTTGGAAAAATCCTAAGTATAAGACAGATTAAGATGCGAACAGTGTCCTTGGTCATACAGAATTGTGATTCAGATAGCAAGTCGCCAAAACTCAATAAATGGGCACAATTACACTTGCTGATCATTCTTTGAAGCAATGGTGACCCTCGATGAAGTTAAGCGATTGATCTGTACGGTGGAAATTAATTCACAGTAAATAGTGGACTGTTGAAATTCAGACATGGCCCACTAAGCATTTAATGCCGAACTAGCTTTTGCTCACGCCTGTTTGCAAATCACAGATACGTACACACAAAATCAATTTGTATGTATTTATCTATTGGGATTCAACTGCTATATATATAGGATTTTGGCAAATGAAATCACTTTTGCCTAATCCGAAATTTCATCTTGCACAAAAATAGCAAATCCTTCTCTTGATTCTCTGCAAACCCTCTACAATCTCTGCAAATCAAGATTAAGTTTTTCTGCAAAGAATTACTGAATCAAATCTCTTTCAAACACCAATTTCAATTCCCTACACTATATAAAGAGATGGCCTCCAAGAACACTTCAACACAGAAATCCCAAACCTCCACTGGTACTGCTGAAAAGCAAGCACCAGAGTTGATTATTGTGAACAATCGACTGGTAGGAGTTTTTAATCCTGACCATTGGACTTCAAGTCACAGAATGATTTGGGGTGGTGCCATGGTTGAGGAATACCTCTCTGCTGCAATAGAAAACCAAACTGACAGAAAATTGATTCTTGACATGCTTGAAAAGGCACAAATCAAGGGTTTTCTATCTGCTCGCCCAAGTGGAATTTCATCACTCGATGTGTTGGAATTTTACAACAACTCCAGGATTATTTCCTGTGTTTCTGAAGGCACTGAAATAGTGTCTATCAAAACCTCAGTCCAAGGAAAGGAAATCCTTCTGGACTTAACAACTTTCTGTAAGTTGTTTGAGGTTCAAAATCTTGGAAAGGATTTTGAAATAAACACCAAGGATGATGAACTCCTTGAAGGTGTTAAAGAACTTTACAGTGACGTGTGTGATCTTGAAAAATCAGATACACCCACTGAGTTCAAACTTGCTGACATCCGAACCAGACATCTGTTGGTTTCTTTGGATGTCTTGGCTTGCATTCTTCACAGATGCTTTGATGGTCTACAAGGAGGTCTTGACGGATAAGCCAAGAACGATGGATCATGATGTTCTTGCCGAATCAACAAGACAAAAGGCCGGAAAACCCTTTAATCGGGAAAGTACGCCTTCATGAAATTCGTGAAGAAGATTCAAGGCTTCGAGCCTAAGATTGTCAAAGGACTAGCTGAGCCAAAGGCCACGATGGGTTATGGTCTCAAGATATGCTACTTCTTTGGAAAAGCTTGGCATTGAGCTCGAGAGACTATTTGAAATAGCCAAAGAATTTACTCTCTACAAATATGAGTATACAAATCTGATGAAAAAGGTTACTGGGTCTCAGAAAGGTCCTAAGAAGCGAAAATCTGAAAAGATATCTGAAGAAAAGGTTGCGACCAAGAAGCCCAGAACTTCAATAAAGAAGTCTGCTGGCAAATCAGAAGACACACCCAAAGAGGTTGTCAATTCTCAGATATCTGCAGGCATTGCCGATGAACTGATAATGGCAGATGAACTCATCAATGCTGCAAAAGAGTTATCAACCATCGAACAAGTAGACTCAAGAAGAGAAAGTGCTTTCAGAAATGTTGCGACTAATGCAGAAAGCCTTGCTGATGAACTCATAAATGCTGCCAAGAGTGGTGAAAAGCACCAAGCCCCATCTGCAGAAACCGCAGGAGTTATGGACCAATCAGTTCCTAATGCTGATGAGAGCTCTGATAATGAAGATGATGAACTAGTCATCTCTCAAGTCCTAGAAAGAACAAAGAGGGCTAAGGTTACTGAAAAAGTAACTAGTGATAAGGTATCTGAAGAAGAACCTACACCACAAAGTTCTTGAACCTATAGCAAAGGTTGTTGGTGCAAACACATCATCGTGGAATGTCTCTCTTGCACAACTTCACAAAGCCACGATGAGTGGTATTTTAGTCTTTGGCGAGATCTTGATGGAAATGCCACATCTAAAAATCTGGAAGAACATTCTACTGATCAATCTTCTGCTTCCAGACAACCACAAACACAACAACCACAACAGCCACAAGTGGTTGATGAAATGGTAAATGAACTCCATTTTGAATTACTAGCAATACAAGATATCTTTGAAGAAAATCAGTAATTGAAAGGTGGTTCTAACTCATCGAGAGAGGGATCAAACTGAGACATCTACTCAGAATGATCAACCAGGGGAGGCAACTGAGTTGCATACTCAGGAAAGGTGTGAAGTACCAGAAACTTCAAACAAAGAAACTGCACTGGGACAAGACGACCAATGTATAGAAAGGTCACAAGTTCCAGAGACCAATCAGCCTGAAATTGCTCAGGTAAATGACTGGTTTAACTCTTACCTTGTGAAAAATTTTATACTTATAAATCTTGTTTCCTCATAAGAATTTCTTTGTTACAGGCTGAGTTAGAAACGCAGAAACAAGAGGAAGCTGAGAAGCTTGCCTCAGACACTGAAAAAGAGGTCCCTTCAACCTCAACTCTTGAGAAACTGAGCACATGCCACGGTAAATGATTCTTAAAGAGAACTAATTTTTCAAGAAAATGTTTATGTGCTTATTCATGATTAAATGTTTCTAACAGCTCCAACCGAGATGGAAGAAGATAAGGCGAAATGCCGACAAATCCAGAGACCAAGGTTTCTGAAGAATACATCACTGAGCCTTCAAACATGAAGGTATATGACAATCAAGTGACAAGTATTCTTCATCTTGGGTTATCCCTTATCTCTTCTAATATTCAATACTTTCTACTTACAGGCTATTTCAGAAGTAGAAATGCAAGGGGATAAAGTTGTGACATTCCCTGCATCAATGGAAATTGATGAAGCCCCCAAGGCAACATCACTCGAAAGAACACCAGAAACTGCACAAGTTTCTGAGAAAAATGAATCTGAGCTTCCTTTTGAGGAAGTAAGTAGCTCAAATCAGAATTCATTAAAAGCATATTTATGCATAGATTCTTTCAAACTATTTCCTAAGTATTGTATTTCTCTCAGGATCAAGAAAGAAAGGTTGATGAGGACCAGACTTCCAAGTCTCCACCTCACAACAAGATATCTGAGACACCAATTGTCTCAGTAGAACAAGTCTCTGAGCCTGAAGTACTTACTCAGGTAACTCAGAAACTAAACTACACTACTACTCAGATATCTACAAAAGTTTTGAAACTCACTCAAAACTCCTTCTTTCAGGCTCAAACAGATGCAAAGCAGGTTCCCATTAAAGAAACAAGGGACCTACTTCTTCAAAGCTCACACCCTGCCAAAGCATATTCAATGCTTCAAGAAATGGCAGAAGTTAAGGTGCTCTGATCTCTCTGAAATATTGAGAATCACAGATCAACCAATCAGACGAGCACGAGCTCTTGACCTGGAAACATATGTCCAAGCAATGTTCCCTACAGAACAATATACAGTTGCGACTCTACTACATAAGGACTTTTCCAGAGAAGTGGCGCATAGTTTGATACATGCCTTTGAACAGGCAGATGGTCAGACAAGATTACAGATGGCATTCAAGCCACCCCGCCTGATTCTGCAGTTTATACCTTCTGAACAAGAAGAAGTTAATGGGCAGAAGATCACTATCCCGGAAGTGATCAATCTTGTATCTGAAGATGATGAGGAGGAAGAAATGAATGAAAATTACTTTGATGAACCTCCCACTGACCATCACCAAAAGGATGATAATGACAAAAAGGATGATGATGATGCCCCTGCACCAGGGACCGGAGGAATTTCACAGAGAAACAATGCCTCAGCTGCTGAAAAGCAAACTGAGAAGACTTCACAGAAATCTCCATCTTCATCACCTCAGAAATCTACTCATCCATCTTCTAACCAACACGCAGTTACTACTGAACAAGTAGTTGAGCTTTCTGAAGAAACTAATCAGAAAATCTTAAACACTCAAACCAGAAGTGCTCAACTCAGACAACTGTTGGAAGAAGAACAACAGCTCCATCTTCAACTGGAAGATCAAATAGCTAAATCAGAGAGATAAGATTGATCAACTACAAGATCTATACTTAGAAGAAATGATTGCTTACTACGAGGTTTAAGAGCTACGGGATCTCGCAAGAGATCACCAAAGAACTCGACATCAAGAAGAAGTATCTGAAGTCAAGCATGATGCTAAGGCTGCATCATCTTCGAAAGAAGTACCATCCTCCTCCCAGAAAGGAAAGAAACCAATCTCTGAGATGGTTGCTGGACTCGATACAATCGATGAAAATGTCCAAGAGGATGAAGATCATTGGGCTGATTACTCAGGTGATGAAGAAGACAAGACTTTGGCAGAGCACCGCAATGAACATCTAGCGGTTTCTCACTTAAAAAGGAAGCTGATTGCTCCTACAATTTTCAGCAAACTGCCAAATGTCCACTCCAATGAATACATGAACAGGTACCAAGTACTGGCTCATCTGAAAAAGGAGATGTCTTCACAGAACAAGGAAGTAATTGCCTCAGTCCCTCCGAATGAGAAAGTTCACCGAGCTCATCACTCGAGAGAACAACTAGCATAGTCATTTCGAGAAGATCTGGGAATGATAAGGGACGATGATGCGTCTTTAGCTGAAAAAGCTCTTCAAGAGGCAAGTTACACTGCTGGAAAAGCAGATGCCATCCTAGGCCCATTGACAGAGCTCACTGATAAGGACAATGGACTTATCAAGCAAAACCAGGAGCTCAAAGTAGAACTTCAGAAGTTGGTCACTGCCTATAACTATTTACAAGGGCATTTTGACTCTCTCTCAGATTCCTTTATGAGACTGAGTCAGCCAACAATGACTAAGGGGGAAAGAAAGTACAAATCTGGACCTCAAAGTCAGGGGGAATGGGAAGAAGGAGATGAAAACAAGAAGAAATCTGAGTCAAAGTGCTCAGAAAGGAAGAAGAAAAACTTCCCAGCCACCACTCAGAATCAATGAACCTTCCCAGAAACCTACTGAAGCAACCAAAATGATAACAAGGGCCATGGCACAGAAACCTCCAAGGAGTACCAAGGCTCCAAGGAGAAGACAAGTTAGAGGGATTGATGAATCTTCTGAAGAAGAAGAAGAAGAAGAAGAAGAAGAAGAAGAAGAAGAAGAAGAAGAAGAAGAAGAAGAAGAAGAAGAAGAAGAAGAAGAAGAAGAAGAAGGGCAAATCAAGTCCCTGGGCAATGAAGAAGGCTGTGAAACTCTCACAAGATCTAATCTTGATGATGATGAAGAGACTGATGAAGATGAAGCTCCTCTTCACAGAAAAAAGAAAATTGAAAGCCTAACTGAGCCCATAGCTGCAAAGCCTTTGGCAGCTAAAACACCCTCTGGAAATACCAAGTCTATCCAGGGTGGTGGTTCTTCAAGCAACAACCCCAAAGAGAATTCAAGACAGAGAAGGAACAGATCGAGAGTCGAGCAAAGACAAAGTCAACTTCCACTCGGGCGAAGAAGCCAAAATAGAGTATGTGAAGTATGACAATGATTCCTCTCTCTGGTGCATCAATCAAAAGAATGGCTATTGGATTCGAATCAAGCATCTATTGGTAAATTCAAGATTTTAACCAATCCATAAACAACTCATGGCATGGAGAAAGGATAAACCTACCTTGATCAACACCAATCACATCAAAGCATGGTTGATTTTGAAGTTGTCAAGAGAATGAAGCCATGAAAAGGACCTCTCGATGATTGTCCATATGGAAAGCCGATGATGTGCACAAAATTCGAATATCACAGTGAACACAAGACCAAGACCACATGAGTCGTTCTATCCGATGAAGATCAATACAAGGTGACATCGATATCTCGAAGATTATCTACGAATACTTCAAGCTTCGGATATCGAATAGAGCATGCCTGGAAGTGGGGAAAGTACCTATGGGTCAAGCATTTTGTCAAGAAAAATCCTACCAAAACCTACAAAGAGGTCTGTGGATTTGCCAGAGACACAGAGATGCTCGTCAGAACTCTTCTCTATGATTATTCTGATGACATCAAAAGGTTTGGAGATAGGAAATTTGCAGACTGATCCATAGAAATACTGTTGAAGACTTGAAGATTGAAGACTTGAAGACTAGTCTATTAGGATGTTTACTTGGAGCTTGGTTACTCCTGTTGTCCTAATTTACTATGTAGTTTGTGTATTTTTGCTGACTGAGCTTAACTGTATCATGTATTGAAGTTATCTGTAATATTTATTTGTAACTTATCTGAAGAACTTACTCTCAGATAGTATTCTATAAAAGATAACTTGTCAGCAAAGATCACACCTTGTGATTTGGTTGATGTCTACTTTCTGCACTTAATTATATGAATTGAAAGATCATAAGAAATGATTAAGTGGTGGATTGTTTCCTCATCCAGATTTGTAATAGGTAAAGATAGTCATCGTTGACTGATCAAAAAGGGGGAAATTTGTTGGGAAATTTCTTGAGAAATTTGTTAGGAATTTTTTGTAAGATATTTTGTAAAGAATATCTATTTAGTTTTGATCAGCAACATGATGACTTATCTTAGTCTCAGAAAGGTGATTAGTACTCTTGGTTCACTTGAACATTGTAAAAGAGGAAACCCACTAAGTATGATAGTCTAGCTAATCTTGTATAGGATGTTAGGTCTCAAAATGTAATTTTTTATTTTATGAAGAGAAGACCAAGAAGAAGACATCCAGGCAGAAAGCTCAACGACATTGAAGCCTTGAAGAAAACTGCACAAGATTACTGAATCTGTTGTTTAGATATCTTAACCAGATATCTTGAAGACATGAATAGTTTCAAACAAACTGTGTCACAAGAGATATCTGAGAAATAAGAGACATATCTGAAAACAAGGAAAGTGTCCACAGATATCTATTCTCAGATACCTTGAGTTTTAACCGCGTTTCTGAAAAAGGAACATATATATTGCAAACAAAGTTGTTTCAATAAATACAAGTGGTATCTGAAGATTATAGATAAGGACGTGCAAAGAATCAGATAACACTAGTCTCTGATACAAAGCATAGTTCCGTTGACACTACAGGACAAAAGTATAGTACAATGCATTTAATGCAGACGAGAGATGTGCGAATAAAAGCAACGGCTTACGAGAAGAAGACAAAACACCTTTCTGATTATACACAGATATCGATAGTTCGAATTTGAACCTAACGGATACTATTCAAACGGTACTCAAATTCATCTATAAATATCAACACTTAGACTGCTTGAGAAGACACACTGAACACCTTGAACTGCATACAAACGCTGAACGTCTTACTCTCTCAAAGCAACTTACTTACTCATAAAGCTTTCTGTTGCGACCAAAGCTTTTGATCTTGAGTAACACAGAAGTTCTAAGTGTCCTGATCCTAAACAAGCAAAGCTATCTGTGAAGGAGTTGAATTAAAGGATCAACTATCTGAGATTCATTCTCTTGAACAGATATCATAAGACTTAGTCGATAAAATCGAACAAGATACCATCTGTTGTAAAGTGTATTAAGTAACAGTTCACGAGCTATCGATTAGCGAAAATTTATTAAGATGCTCATCGACAACTCAAACCAAAACCAACACCATAATCTGGCGTGGATGTGAAGTACTTAGTTTGAAAAATCGGGGAATAACTCAAGGTTCCGGGAGTATAGGAAGTACTTGATTTGGGAAACTAAGGAATAAATCCAAGGTTATTGAGTATAGGAAGTACTTAGCTTGGGAAGCTAGGGAATAACTCAAAGGTTTCTGAGTATAGGAAGTACTTGGCTGTGAAAGCCGGGGAACAACTCAGGGGGAACATTTGGTTGGGAACCAATTGTTAAGAATCTTAGAATAGGATTATTGTAAGGAGAACTCAATTATCTGTTCTAGTGAATTCTAGGTCTCTGACGGATCAAGTGGATTAGTTGGAGGATTATACCTCCGGATACCACTATACTTGCCGTGTTATTTACCTTTCGTATTTACATTTGAAACACACACACATATTAACTGTTTCTGCACTTATCTTTATTAAGTCTTCCGCACTCTGATTCTAAGTATCAGATATCTATTCAGATATCTGAGAAATAGTTGTTATCGACAAAAGTTTTAAAAAGACTATTCACCCCCCCCCCCCCCCTCTAGTCTTTTACTTTGTCGTTATATGGACCAACATTAAGTTTACTATTTTCGTAGTTATAACATGATAATATTTACTTTACCGTTTAATAGTCAAGCATGCTTAAGTTTACTAGTTCATTATTCAATTAATTTTTTGTTATCATATTGTATGCACTTGCACGGTTCATGTTCGACAGTTTAGTTTAAGGTTAACGTTTGGCAGTTCTGTATAGATTTAACGTTCGGAGGTTTTGTGGAAGTTTTTGTTGTATATATTTGACATCCATATTTGGCTTGCAGGATAATGTACAATTTGAAATGTTGTAATGAATTAATAATAAAATTCATCACTAAAGATGGATTTCCATTTTGTTTTCATTGTTAACTATATTACTCTGTAGGTTTCATGTACTTTTTATAATAAGCCTACTTTAAGTCTACCTTGATTATGGACATGAACATGATATATAATAGACTGCTCTTACTTATAAAGCGCTAAGTAGGCAGTAGTTTTTTACTTGACTTTGAAGTGTTGCTCTATATAAAGTTTGGAAAACAAGTAAATAAATGAAATTAAAACTAAATTACTTTTGTTCTTAACAATTTTCATAAACTAGTTAGATGCTTTTCACTAAACATGGATTTCATAACCATCTTTTATAACTACTAAAAAAATTTTGAACTATCCAAGTATAGATGTACCTCATCTAAATTTATCGAAGTATATATGAATCTGAGTTAACATTTCTGCAAGTTTTTCATACTATAAATTTGAAATTCATTTTTTTTTTTTTGGAAATAATGTTTTCAAATTACGTAAAATGGCCAAAGAAAAGTTACTGTTAGGATTTTACTTTGAACCGAAGATGAAAATATAATTGCCATTGAATTTCGCTAACATATTGTGCACTTCATCTCCTTCGTAGCTATGGACCCATTCGGAAATTATTTGGATCCAAGCCAGAGTATGTACGATCCGAACCGGTACTCTTCACCTAATGATAGTCAATATCGTTTACATCAACAAAACATTCCTGAAAATAACGTCTACAACGGACCCCCTGGATATGAACATTATGCACAATTTCTTGGGGGGGGGGGGTCCTGAACCAAGGCCAAGTTATCCACCTATTAATCAATACGAATTTCAACGTTTTCACGATCCATACCAGTTTGACGATCATCATTATCATCAGGATTTTGTAGAGAACCAAAATGTGGGATCTAGTAGCTCGCATCAGCCAAATCACGTCGGTATTTTTTCAGAGCCGGAATTTGAGGAACTAGTTAACATGGACCAGGCCCATCTTCTTCAAGAGCAACAACAATATGTGCGGGATCAATCGATGTTGGAGAATGAATATGATACTTTTGATGATGTTGACCCAGATGATCCTTATGACTTTAGCGGTGATCCTGGTCATGGAACAAAACCAGAAGAGCCGCATGTGGATTCGGATGGCGAGGACGTAATACTGTTTAATTTGTTCGGTGAGGACGAAGATGTAGCTCTTGTTCTGAACACAACACTTAATCGTATAGTCGAGGGTGTTGCCCAGTTCAAACCGCCCCATATATGGAAGCCTCGTAAGTCCAGGCATAATTCTATACGCTCTGGGTCGCAGTGGATCCATGAACTCGTGACAGGTCACCCCACCACATTTTATTGGCAACTAAGAATGAAAAGGAAGTTGTTCCTTGAGCTGCATGACTTGTTAGTCAACACTGGGGGATTGACTGAAGGACTTAGATCATCTATTTCTACAATGCAATCCTTGGCTATTTTTTTAAGAGCAACGACAAGGGATATGAAAACTAGGGATTCTGAGAATCAGTTTCAACATTCGACCGAAACTATATCTCGCCACTTCCATAAGGTCCTCGATGCTTTGTGTGCCATTGCTCCAAATCACATCTTGCAATCGGACATGGAGAATCCACATCCAAAAATTATGGGTGAATCGGCTTTTTTGCCATACTTCAAGGTAAGGTTGTACTAGATCTTATATTTACGATTAATATCTCTTGATCTTTAGCAACAAATTCAAGAAACATGATTTTGTCTAATCCATTTTATTATTTAGGATTGCATCAGGGCAATTGACGGTACTCATATTGACATATCCGTCCGCAAGCAATTTCGCTAGAGATATCGTAACCGTAAAGGAGACACTTCTCAGAATGTAGTAGCCGCATGCGATTTCGATGGAATCATTACTTATGTCATGCCTGGGTTTGAAGGTTCTGCGCACGATGCTAAGGTTCTTGAGCATGCAATGGAGCATGATCGGGATAACTTTCCGGACCTAGAAAAGCACCAGCAGAAGTATTTACTTGGAGACTCTGGTTGTCTTAACATCATTGGGTTACTCACACCACATAGATCAACCAAATATCATGAGTACATAGACAGCGAGCATATAGTGCCAACAGTTGAGGCTGAAGAGTACTTCAATAAACAACATGCTAGGCTACGTAACGTTATCGAACGGGTATTCGGTCAGTTAAAAACACGTTTCCCAATTTTCAGAAGCAAAATGTCGTTTGGCTGGTCCAGGCGTACTCAATCGAAACTTGTCATTGCCGCATGTGTGATACACAACTTTATCAAGAGATGTAGTGCTGCAGTTTTACGCTTGGCGTGATGTCATATTTGCCCGTGAGATTGAGCGAATGAAATGAGCGAAGCAGAATAATAGTCGAACCAATCCCTGAACATATTCCTCGAGAAGTGGGGAAGAAAAAGAGAAAAGTGGCAATGGATAGGTGGTGTGATAAGTTAATCAAGAAAATGTGGGAGATGCATCTTGCCCAACATCATCGTTGAAGACTTTTTACTTCAAGCATTTTAATGTTATATAGAACAAGTATTGGATGAGTGTACTTAAAATAATATGTTGTTTGTTATGTGTGTGTTGTGTATTATTGTGGCGCTTCTGGTACTTGAATGTGTTATCCTTCTATTGAAATATGCATATATATATATTATAAAGGTGAGTTGCTATCAAAGCTTAGTTCATTTAGGAGTTGTTTGGTTTGGTTATGCCGCCATTCTTACTCACTCTGGCATGATAAATTTTATGTTTGGAGAAAAAGAATTTTGGGACATAACATGGCAACTGACCAAGGCAAAAGTTTGGGTCAGGCTTGTGATTGGTTGATTCGGCCTAGCTGGCAATTTTTTTATTTAGCATAATGCCCATCAATTGGGCTTGGCATGAGGAAGCCATGGATAGTGACAAAATCCAAGTCATATTGTGTGGCCCATGGTTAACATGAGTTCCCAAAATTACCCCCATTTTTTGGTCAATATTAAAGGAAGAGAAAATTAATGAAGAAATTCGGCACATACATACATGAACAAGTTAGCAAGAACTAAGAACACTTTCGTTGTTAATACTTCCTATATCTATACAAAAGTGGTACTGAAATAAGAACATATGAAATATAGATGAAAACCACACTTCCCAACCCCAAAAATTAATAACGGGGATGAAAAAAAAAAATTAATGCCCTATAGCAATCCTAGGATGGGTGACCAACTGAAAAGTCTCCCGATGCGTGCACGAGTAATGATAAACTGCACGGGAAAGGATTTTTTTCGTATAGTGGGGCCCGCATATCATCTTTCTCAATCCGGATAATAAACACATTCTACAAAAAATATAATTCAAACCCATTTGAGAACTCAATTTGAATGATAAACTCAATTATAAGAATATGAACTTACAATTTGGGAACTGTATACCAAGAGTAAACCATATTATATGGGAAAAGATATCAAGACATTATACTTCCAACACATCAATTCAATTCGAAGGGTAACCCAACTATGCGAATTAGATTGTTCCAATTTGAGAAGTCAGTGGGGAAGGTTAACCTCAACTTGGAAAGGTGATAGTTCTGACTTGAAAACTTAATTTAATAAGCAAACAGACTTAAGAATTAATAATTACAACTTGAAAACTCTATCGAAAGAGTAAACCCCACTATTTGAGATAATAATATAAGAATTAGACAATTCCATATAGAGAATTCATTAATGCAAAGGGTAAATATCTTTAGAAACGGGATAAATCCAACCTGGGAACTCAACTTGAAGTGCAAATTACTACACTGTTTGAAAACAGTATAAGAATTAAATAATTCCAACTCAGAAATTCCATTCAAGGAGTTAACCAATTCTAAGAATGTGAGTATGTGACATTGCCAAATTGATATTTAATTCGAGCGGTAGACGAATTCTAAGAATGAAATAATTGAAACTTGAGAACTCAATGAGAATTGTTACTGAGACCATAATTTAAGCTCTCATGAGTTATGACATCATATGTCCTGATGAGGATGGCATCATGAATAGAAAAAATATGTATCCAGTCGAAATTTCTGAATACAAATAGGGCTTAGGTATCTCAAACGATCTCATAGGATACATATACCTCGCATGGTATTGAGACCTTTTGATGTTACTCAACTTCTTATCAGATACCAGCGCAGACACTTCCCTATTTATGTTAATTTGTTATGTTTGTGACAATCAATAAGGGGAACGGTCTTTAGCTGATGTTGGTATATATCTTCTCACACCAATATTCATTCATGGTTCGTTGTATGTTACATTCTCGATAATCACCAATAAAAAAGGTACTCAAATTTGTAGCCTTGGATTAAGAAGTACACCCCACATACATCACGACCAATGTTGTTTACAATGAAGTTTTTCACAATCTTTAATGTATATATCATTACACCATTCATAAATTATTATTTTTAATTATTTTGAATGACAGTTAATTTATGTAATATTTGTTTTCTTTACCATTGACGAAGATATAACTGGAGGGTGAAGATTGATTCGTTTTGTCCTTTACATGTTTTTACGTACTTGATTTTAAACGGGCCGGGTTCTATCCAACCCTAATTCAACCTCGCTCGAAATAATGATGTTCAGGTCCGGATCAGACATATACTCAAACATGTTCCATACCTTTGTAACAAGACCCGACCGCAACATTTTATGATTAAGTTAAAAACTACATATTCCCGCGCGGAACAACCTTACCATGTGAAATTGTGTTATGGAATAATAACATTTGTGTGTGTGGTGGGGTGACCACATACCACCGCGGGGGTTGTTGGGAATTGCGGGGGTGAAAAAAACCAACCCTGTTGATTCCGTTGTATTATTGTATACTTTTGAATTTTATTTTGGTTCGGGTTTGAGGGGTAGAACTTTTTTAAAAACATGTATCTGTGACTAATTAACAGGTCAGGTATGGTAGTACCAGATATAAAATACTATATGTTATCAACCCGTCGGGTCCCAAACGGTTTAAGGTTGGATCCTACCATTTTCAAAGCATATCCGTCATGACGTGTCATTATTTACATTTTCTATAGTTAGCATAAAAAAGACTCAATGATATTGTATTGGATGAGGAATGACTATCCACCGACACCACGATTAATGTATTACAAGTAAGTTTTGATTAATTTATTTTTTCTCCCCTTTCTATTTATTATTAAAAGTAAATTATATTGTGGCATCGTCACGGGTTAGTACTAGTATATATAATACAATGGATCCAATTTAACTTAAATTAAGTACTCAATTGAACAACTCTGATAGTTGTCTACTTATTTATTTATATATATATATATATATATATATATACACACACACTGTAATAATGATCTCTTACTCTTTCATAAAATTAAACTCACCAATATGATATGTTTTTGTAATCATCCTAATAACAACTCTTTGATTCTACTCAAGATGTGGAAAAGTTCTTGGACATCAATCAAACACTAGATGCACAAAAACATGTTTGATAGTTTCAGTTTCAGCAAGCCTCATAAAGTATACTTTGTTCTCATAGTCTTGAATTTGCAGCTTCTTGCAATCAAATTAAAGTAATGAATTAAGCTAACGAACTGTGTTAATGGTTATTAATGTTAACTGGAAGAAGACGGGTGATGGAATTTAATGAATTGTTTCCTAAATTATATAATGAATGGAAATGAGTAAATTTCGGGGAAGATATATTATCGAATCAAATTTATCGCAACGGTGGTACGGGAGATGGTATATGCTTTGTTAGGCATTGTCGAACCACGTTAAATCTTGTGTCTCTGTCTTTCTGATTTTGGTTCATTGTTTATTCGATTATTGTTTTATGTCATTGTTGCATATTCCTCAATCCTCATTGTTTAAACTTAACACCCTTGAAGGAATCGAGAATTGAAAGTGGAATCCAACCGTATAACCGCTAATTCCACGAGAAATAGGAACCAGATGGTTCCTGGTTCAAAACAGAGAACTGACCGTTTTGGTCCGGATCCACATTTTTGCCCAAATGGAACCGGCAGTTCCAGAAACCGCCTAGGTCTAACACAAACTTACAACTGGTGATATAGCGGATCATGGCATCATGCTTTGAACAGTGCAGTAAATTCACAACATGGGATCTGCGCCCATCACAGTTGACTGCATAAGTAATTGTAATGTATTCAAGTCACCTATCTTAATACCTATCCAAAAGGCATGTTACAATTCAACTTCATGGTACATAAAACTTCCCTTCACCTACATAAATAAATACCTTACATGTATCAGTATCACAATGCCAATCAGGAAGCATAAATTTGTCACAAGAAACATCCATACTGCATCTCCTCATCGTAGACAACAGAGATGCAGTATGGATGACTGTAGAAACATTTAATTGGCTAAAATTGCATACACTCATTACAGTTGGTGGTCTGCAACATGAAGCACATAATCATCATTAATGTTGAGAATATAAAAACCCATGCCACTGCCATCAACCAATCAATCAATGTATTCATAAAAATAATGTCAACTTGTCAATCTCAGCTAAAGAACCTATTAAAGAGGCATGAAGATACTGAGAGCTACAACTTACTGTATTTTTCCCAATAGTAGCTCCTCAAGTTCAGAGAAGTCCAAGGCAATGCAGTTCTTGTGCTTGAGACCAATATTTCCATTGTTTTTCTTTCTTTCCCTTCTGCGTTGCATTGCTCAAGCAGCTACAAATCTACCAGAAAACACCAACATTCCAGCAGTCATTGCATTCGGAGATTCAATAATAGACACTGGTAATAACAACAATATCGAAACAATATTCAAAGTCAATTTCCCTCCATATGGAAAAGATTTTATCGGCGGAAAGCCGACTGGAAGATTTTCTGATGGAAAAGTCCCATCAGACCTCATAGGTACGATAGCGTAACTATTCTCTTTTCGTGTGCATGTCATGTTTTAGTGCAAATAAACTCCCAAATACTGAAAATGGTACTAAAGCTCACAGTTTTAAGAACATTGCAGCTGAAGAATTGGAAATCAAACCCCTCTTGCCAGCATACTTTGACCCAGCTCTGCAACCTCAAGATCTCTTAACTGGAGTCAACTTCGCTTCTGGAGGTGCAGGTTACGACTCTCTAACAAATGAGCTTGCGGTACATGTCTTGATATCCTTCCTCATTCTATTTGTTTCCTGTTCATTTTACTTATTCTTCTGAAAATGCAGTCAGTCCTGTCACTATCAGACCAATTAGAGATGTTCAACGATTACATAATGAAGCTCAAGCAAATTGCTGGGGAAGATAGAACGTCAACAATCTTGAGTGACAGCCTCTATATATTGGTTACTGGTAGCAACGACATTACCAATACATATTATGGAACTTCTCTGAGAAAAGCATCATATGATATCACATCATATGCCGATCTGCTTGTCAGCTATGCATCCATCTTTGTTCAGGTAATCCACCTAGTGTATTTTGTATGAAAAAAACAATACCTCTCTTTTGTTAACTACTAGCCTTGAAAATCATTTTGGAGCAGATAAAAATAATCTTGCCTGTACTTCTATATCACCCGTAGCTGAGATTGGATGCAACTTTTTAAAGATTTGTAGTTATTCTAGTTACTTACACTTCAAGGGTAATAAATGCCATACTTAATATTTAACTAATGACACCTGCAATAGACCCCAATGAGAAAGGTCCACGATTCATGAACATTACCCATGATGAGAATGGCAGTACCTTGTAATCCATTCATAATATGCTTTCTTGCATCTTGTCTGAAGGACTTGTACAAGTTGGGGGCACGAAGAATCGGTGTTTTTGGTTTACCGCCCCTCGGATGCTTGCCATCACAAAGAACTCTGAAAGGAGGACCTGAAAGGATGTGCGTAGATGTATACAATCAGGCAGCAGACTTGTTTAACAAGAAGCTGGCAGCTGAGTTAAATTCTATCAACAGTCAGCTACCAGGAGCAAAGTTCAACTACATAGATATTTACAGTATTCCCCTAGACGTCATCAACAACCCGCAAAAATATGGTATGAAATCATTCAATGGCACATAAATAGATTTTGTGGATAAATTCCTCCGTTTTTTAGTATGCTGATACAAATCAATGCAGTTTAGATTCACAACCAGAATAAAGAGATAAAACATCTCAAGAGGACACTTTGAATGGGATACAGCTAAACAAAGATTGAAACTTTCTGTAAAAATTTGTGAAAATAAGCTAAATAAGAGAAATGTAATAGTCCCTAGTGGATACCTGACATGTTCTGCTAGCAAATGCAATAAGAAACTTACAAATATTTACCATGGCAGGATTCAGCGTTGCAAATGAGGGATGCTGTGGAACAGGTAAAATAGAAGTAGCATTTTTGTGCAAATACACGTGCACCAACACGTCCGAATATGTGTTCTGGGACAGTTTTCACCTCACGGAGAGAGCATACAGACTCCTTGTAGATCAGATCCTCAAGCAAAACATTCAGAATTTTTTGTGAGGAGTCATTCTGCTGATATTTGTGCCACAAGACAATTTAAAGTGTATATATCAAGTATCAACATTATTCTTTGTCTGGTGCAAAATGGCTAACATAGAATTGCTAGTAATTCTGATTTTATTTCATACGTCTATGAGAAATGAAAAAGGAGAGAATCAAATCTGTGTATCAGTCTATTTATTATTTCTACTGAATGAGGTAGGAATAACTCCACGAATTTTATAATTGCCTATAGATTAAGAATTTTTACTTCGGTGAATTGCACAAACGAACCGTTTGTGATTACTAATTTGCCAAGATCACATGTGCCGAATCATTTAGAAAACATGTGAGTAAGAAAACATCTGCAGAATGACTTACGTTGGAAGTTTAGGGCTAATACAGGTATTCACTAATTTGAGGGTGGGAGTTTACTGCCAATTACATATGCCTGATATACGTATAACACAAGGATGGTTTTTAAATTTTTAGCATTCAGATGTGAAAACTAACATTTCAATCATCAAATTTCATCATTACTGCAAGATGTTGAAATGAACATAACACAGAAAATTAACTTGTTACAGAGAAATAACGTACGCATCTAGTTGTAAAAAAATGTTCGACATTTGTTGAATAACTTATCCAAAGCGGATTAAACAGAGGCAAGATATAGCTTCGACTTAACCCGTTCAATGGGATACACAGCAGGAAAGACAAGGTAGGTTCTTACTTTAAGCAAATGACAGTCAGATACACCAAAGCTATAAAAGGTATAGCTCACCCAAAGCAAAGTAGCAAACTGAAATAAAAGCAATACTTATAGCAATTTGAAGAGAAACATAATTGGCACATAAAGATAGCTGTCATGAGGAAGGAACCCTTCTTTCAGACTTTAAGGAAAACAGAAAAATAAAAATTACACGGGATAGGCGAGATGAAGTATAAAATAATATCTCCATCACATAACGTTCTGGATCATTGCGGGATTTAGACCTTACTTAATCTATTAGAGACGTCCAGATTTTGCATTTCTTGATAGTAGAGCCGTAATAAGAGATGTTTCGAGAGATTGAAGTTGCAGCATTCCTTAAACACCCTATAGCAGACATTCATTCATGAGCAATAATTAGGAAGAGAAATATTTGGCTTAGCTATCCACCTACAGAAAACGTGTAAAGTCTGTTCTTACGTGCTCACACAAGGTCACAAGTAATAATGTCAAACAAAATTCTTTAACAGGATGATATTTTACGGCAACAGGTGGTACACATTTTCATTTCCATTTTCAGAATAACAACACTCATAAAACAACTTCGAGAAAGGAACTATCAACATACATGCATACAGCAGATCAGGAGAAAAAAATACTAATAACTCATCATGTTTGCTTCGTTTTGCTCACAGCAGATTTCTTGAACCAAGGAACCAATACAGACGTCGTCTGCTGGTACTGCCTGTACGCTTCAGCTCTGTATTCCTGTTTCACCATCTTTTCCTCCACGAGAATAGTGACATAACCCAAAACACAGCTGTTAATCAACGCACCAACACATGCCCAGCCACAACCCAAATTCCATGCAAACATCCCCAAACCCCACCACCACAACTGCTCCCCAAAATAATTCGGATGCCGCGAATAGTACCACAACCCTGAATCCAGATTTGGCACCAATGCTTCCCCAACCTCTTTCCGCCGTGCATTACTACTAACAAACTCGTGCAGCTGCGTATCTGCGAAATAAGCGACAGCAACACCAGTCAAACACACTAGAGCAGCAACTAAATCCCAAATACTCAATTCCTTGTCAACTGAGTGCACAACATAGAAAGGCAAGCATACTCCCATCAGAAACACCTACAGTATAAAAGCACAAAAGCAACACATTGTCAGATAACATATTTCCAGTCAAGCATTTCATCAAACAGTACCACTACAATAACCCAAACACAAATTCCATCCTAACAAAACCAATAATCACCTGCTGCGACAAGTAAACTGCGAAAAACGAAATCCAGCACCAGCTTTTCCCGTACTGCTGGGCCATATCCGCAAACCTCCAGTCCTCTCGAGCACCCCACTGCCATTTTTCTCTACGAAAGTAGCTGTGAGAGAGCCTAATACTCCAAATCCAGGTCAAAACAAGTACAATTGTCGATCTCCAAGCGTTTGTTTGCGCTAGTGGATGAGTTGAGTAGTAATGTGCAAGCATAACAGGAATCACCGTCCAGTACGGATCAATCATCTGCAATCAGCAAAAAAAAAAAAAAACAGTTGTATAAATAAAATTAAGAACTACTAGTATGTGAAAATGCAGGCACATCAATTGCAATTGGGGTTAAGTAAGTAAGATGAGAAGATACCCAGTGGTTGGATTGGAGGAGACCGATAAGCCAGAAGAGGATGTTGACGTTGAAGAAGAAGAGGACATTGGCGAGGAGAAAGGGGTGGTGATAGCACCAAGACCAAAGAGGGGAGAGGGAATCATTGGAATTAGTGGCTGAGAGGAATGAGAGGTAGAAGAGAATGGAAGGGAGAGGAGTCACAAATGCGATCACTGCGTTTAGCAGGTTGTTATGTGCAGTTGCCATGGCTGTTCTGTTTCTCTGTGTGTGAGTGAGAGTGAGACTCAATCTGGCTGAACTTGTGAATCAGACTGCTATTTATAACGAGGATTCATCTTGGTGGAGCAAGTCAAGTCAACGCTAACATTATAATCAAGAGTAAGGCTCTGTTATTTTCAACTGAAAACTCATTCAGTTCAGTTCCATTCAGTTCAGCTCTCTTAAGTTCATTAAATTCATATTATTATTATTATTATTATTATTATTATTATTATTTTATCATTTATTTACACAACCCATCTTTTGTACGAGGAAAATAAGAAAATTTATCCAATTGAGATATTTTCAACCTTTTTCTTTCTTTCTTTTTAACACGACTTTTAGTAGATCAATGAAATAAAAGGTATAGTTACGATTCGAATTACCCTTCTTTTCTACCGTAAAAGTTGAGTTAAGATAAAAAACTACAGGAACCTGAGAGTACCATTCAAACTGGTTCACATACTTTGTACGTACATCTCTAACAAAAAATCGACATGTTCTTTTATTGGAAGATTAGAACTAGAAGTAAACTCAGAAGCATACGTTGAGTTTTTTCTCAAACTTAATAAATAAAAAACAAGTTATACCAAACTAAAGTCAAACCAAACTCTACAAGTCTTTCAAATGACTCCCAAAAACTCCAAAACAAGTTAAACCAAACTAAAGTCGAACCAAAACGACATTATCACAAATATTGAGAAATGACATTTATTCCTCCGTATTAGTTTCCATGTTATCTTCCTCGGACTCTATATTACACTAACAATCGATTTTTCTATTTCTCGAACTTAAATCGTAAATTACTTGCAAATTACGCACAAAAAAGTATAAAACAAAGTTATGTTAGTCAAATATACTTAATTTTTTTTATAATATAATTTTATTATATTCTTTTGTCGTGTAATTTGCGAGTAATTATAGTCAACGTCCAGAAAAAAGTCTCTCATTTAATTTATTAATGGAGCGGATGTTATTCATTATTATTAAAAATGGGACAAATGTAATTTTTTCGATTGCTTTGCCATTTTTTTCGCCAAATTGCTTCGATTCGATTCGATTCGATTAAGAATTAATTTGAAAAGAACAGAGCCTAAGGCTCGTTTTTCAATCGAAAACTCATTCGATTGAAGTTCGATTCACTGTCTTGATTCATTTCTTTCTTCGCTCAGCTTTCTTAAGGCTCGTTCTTTTCAAATCAAATTTATCGAATCGAATCGAATCGAATCAATCGAACGGAATCGAATCGAATCGAATCAAATCAAAACTAATCAATTGAATCAAATCAAACTAATCGAATCAAGAAATTATTGTGTAATAATAATAACAATTATATGATGGTATATATAATTACAATTAAAAAAATATATTATTTTTGTCATCTTTCTCACATCCTTCCTACTCTTTTTTCTGTCACTTTACATTTTTATTTATTATTGTATAACAAACTTTAAAACCAACCGCGTGGAAAACAATATGAGAATGATAACTCGATTAAAACCGAATTTTAATCGTCGCATAAACGGTCTTTGTCTTTTTTTTTTTTTTTTTTTTTTTTGAATCGGTGAAATTTATTACAACTTGAAAACGTTTACAAGAGTATGGACAATGTTCGGCAAATAAAATAATTAAAAGCTTAACCAAAATCACTTGTCCATAAACCATGCACAAGCTCGTGTCAACAACTTTACATCAACACTTTTTTTTTCCAGAACCTCCAGCATTGTTCCATTTTCCAAACTGATTCTTCAACTTTCAGTCCCAATACTCATTTTTCAAATTTCATGAAAAGAAATTAAGTATATTTGATTTTATGCGCATGTGTAAACTTGAAATACCAGTTTTGCAACATGATATCAATGTCCAATGTGGAGTGGATAATGATTTATTGAACCCGACAAGGAAAGAAACGATGAACAGGGTGCGCAAGGAGATAACATTGAGAATTTGGCTTCTATTCATGCAATATAGAGCAGGAAGATAATATAGAGTCAGGAAGATAATATGGAGGAATAAATGCCATTTTTCAATATTTGTGATATATAATATTATTTTTATAAAGTTTGGTACGACTTTTTATTTGGTTTTAACTTGTTTTTGAACACGTAGATTTTTTGTTAGTTAAATTGTAACTATATTTTATTTATTGATCTATTAAAAAAGAAAGAAAGAAAAAAAGTTGAAAATAACTCAATTGGATAAAAAAAATTATTTTCCTCGTACAAAATATCGGGTGTGTAAATAAATAATAATAATAATAATAATAATAATATTATTATTATTATTAACAACAACAACAACAACAATAATAATAATAATAATATGAATTTAATGAACTGAACTGAACTGAAGACGAGCTGAACTGAACTGAACTGAAAGAGTTTTCAGTTGAAAAGAACAGAGCCTAAGTTCATTAAATTCATATTATTATTATTATTACTATTATTATTATTATTATTAATATTTTATCATTTATTTACACAACCCATCTTTTCAGACGATAAAATAAATTTATCCAATTGGGATATTTTCAACCTTTTTATTTCTTTCTTTTTAACACGACTTTTAGTAGATCAATCAAAAAAAAAAGTATAGTTACGATTCGAATTACCCTTCTTTTCTACCGTAAAAGTTGAGTTAAGATAAGAAACTACAGAAACCTGAGAGTACCATTCAAACTGGTTCACATACTTTGTACGTACATCTCTAACAAAAAATCGACATGTTCTTTTATTGGAAGATATTAGAACAATAAGAAACTCGTAAGATACGTTGAGTTTTTTCTCAAACTTAATAAATAAAAAACAAGTTATACCAAACTAAAGTCAAACCAAACTCTACAAATTACGCACAAAAAAGTATAAAACAAAGTTATGTTAGTCAAATATACTTAATTTATTTTTATAATATAATTTTATTATATTCTTTTGTCGTGTAATTTGCGAGTAATTACAGTCAACGAATTTATTAATGGACCGGATGTAGTATTCATTATTATTAAAAAATGGGACAAATGTAATTTCTTGATTCGTCCATTGCTTTGCCAAATTATTTCGATTCGATCAAGAATTTCAAATTGAAAAGAACAGAGCCTAAGTATTGCATAATACCATTTGGGTGATTCAAAAATTAAATCCGTGTGGACTTCAGGACAATATTGTACAAGCGGGAAGTGTGTTAATTAGTTAAGAGTAAAATCGCCGATCCAATTGGCCGGGTCTCGGATCATTAGCGGTCGGATTTGTATCAGAGCGGACTATTCGGAATTTTTTGAACTAAGTGTCATGCGGGGCAAAGTGCTACATTGTATGGACGGTAGGATCCACCTCTAGAATCCTTCATAGATGGTTGGTCTTGAGATATATTGTAATCCCTAAAGCTCGATGAGGACGTCAATGATTTAAGGGGTAGATTGTATCATACCACATCGGTTAAAGCAGTTGGGACTTGGGATAACTGGTAGACCATTATTCTCTTATGGATAAGGTGTTTTTGGGTGATTCCAAAAGTAAATACAAGAGGGCTCAGTCCAAAGTGGATGAGTCGGATCTCGGCCCATTCAAGACGTGGTGGACCAATCATGAGTAATCTCGCCGGTCATATGAATCGGGTCGTTATATTAGTGGTCCATAGTAAACATGACTCTGAAATTACTGAAAATGTAAATGAGGTGGATATACCAATTTAGTATGCAAAGCGAATTTTGTAGCTCAGGAGGTGCAGCCGCGACTCTATTGCATGCGTAGGCTTCTTTTTACAAGTTTATCGTCGTGTTCTTTTAAAATTTAAAAGATGACACATAAATGAAAAGAAACGAAAAACAGAGCATATGGCCAAATCTACTCCATTACCGCGTGTATTATGGTTTCCCATATAGATATATTACTAGTACTCGATATCATTGATTCCACCTGAGGCCGCAAAACATGCATCACCGGGTAAAAGTAACACATCTCCCGTCCAATCATCTTCATGTGAATCGAAATCATATCAGAAAAGAAGCAAAAAAAGGTAGTATAGCATTTCTTAAAGATAAATGATACTAGTATTATTATGTTGGAATTCAAATTTAAAATCTACCCACATGAAAATACAAATTTTAAAACTCAAATAATTATAAGATCAAGATCCGAAAGTACTCACTATAATGTATTTCATTTTCACCCATTCCGTTTGCATTTTGACGGATTTGACATAGTTGAAAAACGTGTTACCATAGCAACAACACACATAAAACAGACCGAGTAATTATTAGAAAAGTCCTGATTTTTTCGAATATGAGGAAAAAACCATATCCTCAACAACACAATGTTTATCATGCTCATATAGTTTACACTAATGTATTGTGGGTTTTCCCTATTTGGTAGAAAAATCAGGCATTTTATAATACTTGATCTATTAAAATTGGCCAACTTCGTCGGATTGAGTACATAAGGCTCTGTTCTCTTCAACTGCAATTTTCTGAACTGAACTGAATTGAACTGAACTGAACTGAACTGAATTGTAGTATAAAATATAACTAAGCAGAACTGAACTGAACTAAATGGAACTGAACTGAACTGAATGAGTTTTCAGTTGAAGAGAACAAATCCTAAATTGGTCCACTTGTTTTGGCACACCAGAAATCTTTCCTCTCTTCTCCTCTTTTGTTTCTTTTTGCACTTTAGAAATTCGAAAGTTCCTTCACCACTTAAGTTCCACAGAGCTTCTACTGCAAAGCTTCCAGTGGCTGTTGAGATTGAGCATTGTACCTTGGGAGCTGATTGTCCGAAGAAGGCCTGAAGCTTACTAAGGCGCGCAAATTCAGCTTAAGGGCAAGTGGTCACACCGCAGTCTCGTTCAGGATTCAATGTGAACTTGTTTGTACTGTTTTTTGGTTTTATAAGTGTGGTAATTCTTTCTCTTTGTACTAATCAAAAATATATTATGTTTGTATTGACCATTCTTGTAGCAAAAGTGTGCAACCAGAAATAACATTGAGAATAAAGAAGAAATACAAAATAAATATTGAGTTGTTTTTACGGGTGTATCATGTGGTTAATACTTAATAGTTAAGTTGATAGAAGTAAGATTTATCAAAAACAATAAAAAAAAAATTGAAACCATTAAATGGGACATAAAAGAGATGGTAAAACGGAAACTTTACGCGGGTGGATCTAAAAGTAAATATACGCCACGGTTTTAAAATCTAAAGTTGTGGGGTAAATCTGATCGTAGTGATAAAGGTTAGCGGCGTAATGATTGTTAGCAATAATTAGTGGCGTGTTAAGCTGTTCGGATTAATGATGACCTCAATATGTTGAGCTAGCTGGAAGGTTAAAACTTAAAAGGATAAATGGTCTTCACTTTTATTCGAAAAATTCTCTTTCCATATCTTTGTTTGTCTGCTCAATATCATTTTAGGGAGTGGGAAGTAAAGGATAAATATGATCTGGTATCTTGGGCGCTTCTAATATCCGACTACATTTATACGACTTAACATACACTTATCTTAGTTGTATTAATCTATGTTTGTATTATTATTATTATTTTTACTTGCATTTAATCATAACCGTTCATGGAATTTGTAAATTTTACAATGGTAAGTTCTGTAAATTTAATAGTACAAATTAACAAGATTATAATGTCATTATATATTATCAATTCAATTTGTAAAATAAAAATTAATTCCAACCAACTAAAGTTCTTCCCAAGAACCCTAATTTGGTACTCGTTATTCCAGTTTGATTCCACCGTTCCCAATAATTCATCAATTTGATTCCATATTCTTAATTTCCCAAGCGCAACTCCACTCTTCCCCCAAGCACCAATATGTTTTTCTTGCAGAATTGAAGTATTGTTATACTCCAGTAGAATATTGTTGATTAATTGGTTCGTCACTTTCGATCTTATTTGGCTGGTTGAGAAAATCAATTTAAACACACAAACATATTTTGTACTGGATCGATAACTCGGTGCGAGTAATAATATATGTATTGATTGAAAGTTGGCCTGCTTCGTTTTGGACGATTCAACAATAGACGAGTTCAATAATTAGGGTTATTCGACAGATAATTTTTTACTGAATAAGAATGATGGACGGATGGATATTAATTAGTGGCTTAATTTTAATATTTTATTTATAATATATAATATTATTTTAAAAGTTAAATAGTTGACATTACAACCAAGTTTGCCATTGTAAAATTTACAAAATTGCCATTGTAAAATTTACAAGTCTGATCAACAGTTAGGATTGAGTACAAGTTAAAATAATATTTATACAAGAGTCCGTCTCCTGAAAGTCCACAATATAATGAGAATCCTTGAGAGTCCTACATAATAGACAAATATATACAATTTATACATAAAACTATACAATATAATTTTTTTCACGGGTTGACCCGGGTCGACCCACATTTTTCCCTTATAATACACAACCCGCTTACGCCATTCATCCAATCATATTGATACTTTGGGACAAATTGCTTATATTTGGTATATAATTGTCTATGTTTAATGTAAAATTATTGATGGCAACCTATTTATCTCAAAAAACTCAATATTTGTAAAATAAACATAGAAATCAATTTCATTCATCAATCAATAAAATGTCATTACATAAAAAAACAATACAAAAAAATTTAAAATCACTATATCCAAACTACATTCATCCTCGCAAACAAAAAAAAAAAACACCCTTGACTTGTTCGTCAACTCCTCCATCCACGCCTCCATCTTTATCATCAATCATTCAACGACCATTTTTACGAAAACCTACTATATGCAACAAAAAAAAAACCAACATCAACAATTTACATATAAATATACACAATTTACATAAAAACCTAACCAAATTTTTTTTCTTCAAAAGATGAAATAAAATACCTATATTCAAGCATCACCAATTTACCCTTAACAATCAACAATTATAGTATAAACATAGGCTATTCATACACAATAATCGAAGGAAAAAAATGAAGCATAATAATCGAAGCATAAACATAGACATCACCAATTTACCCTTAACAATCAACAATTACAGTATAAACATAGGCATCACCAATTTACCCATAACAATCAACAATTACAGTATAAACATATGCTATTTATACATAATAATCGAAGCAAAAAAGAATCATAATAACCGAAGAAAAAATGAAGCATAAACATAGGCATCACCAATTTACCTTTAACAATCAATAATTACAGTATAAACATAGGCTATTCATACATAATAATCGAAGTAAAAATGAAGCATAATAACCGAAGAAAAAATGAAGCATAAACATATGCATCACCAATTTACCCTTAATAATCAACAATTACAGTACAAACATAGGCTATTCATACATAATAATCGAAGCAAAAATGAAGCATAATAACCGAAGCAAAAATGAAGCATAAACATAGGCATCACTAATTTACCCTTAACAATCAACAATTACAGTATAAACATAGGCTATTCATACATAATAACCGAAGCAAAAAATGAAACATAAATATAGGCATAACCAATTTACCCTTAACAATCAACAATTACAGTATAAATATATGCTATTCATACATAATAATCGAAGCAAAAAATGAAGCATAATAACCGAAGCAAAAATGAAGCATAAACATAGGCATCACCAATTTACCCTTAACAATCAACAATTACAACCAAAACAACAGAAAACGAAGCATATCATGCACAACAACAATCACTTCAACATTATCAATAGAGTTCAAACACGCAAACATTAACAATTACAGGTCAAGCATACACAATTAAGGTTAAAACATCAACAACTACACATGAAATATAAAGTTACGCGAAATCAATAAAAATCACCAAAACCAAACAAAAAATGAAAAAAAATTGAAGAATCGAGAAAAGAAACCTGAAAATCGAGGAAACGACAAGGTTATGACTTATATGTGTTGTGTAGTCGGAGATCCGCCGGAGAAGATAACCGGAAAAGCTTCGAATTCCGACCAACCGTTTCAAAAGTCGACCAAATGAAAAAACGAAACCGGTAGAAAGGTAGATCGGGCGATGGACTACTCAAATATGCGATCGGATTTAAGATTGGTGGCCGGACGGCGGAGATATCGCCGGAAAAGCCTTCGAATTCCGGCCAACCGTTTCAAAAGTCGACCAAATAAAAAAACGAAACCGGTAGAAAGGTAGATCGGGCCATGGGCTACTCAAGTATGCGATCGGATTGAACATTGGTGGTCGGACGGCGGAGATATCGCCGGAAATGTGATCGGAAAAGAGAGAGAGAAAGGAAGAGGAGAGGGTAGAGAGAGAGAAGAAAGAAGGAAATGAAAAAAAATAAAAATATGGTATTTATATTAATCTGACAACCCGTTTTTAGATTCATATTACCGAACCCGCAACCCAGGATCCGTAAATTGACCCGCGAATTTGAATAGAAACCAAGTCATCCCCAAATTGTGTATATTTGTGTATTTGTTCAGGACTCTCATGGACTCTCATAGTATATATGACTCTTTTAAATTTTAGTATTTATACAAATGATCTAACGGTTATAAATGAATACAAATGAGATTGGTGTATTGTAAAGTGTAATGTTTAGATCATTTGACAAATTTATAGCACAACACACTAATGAATATTCCCTCAATTTCAAAGAAATCTTTCCATTTTACTATTTTGCGGTTAACTGTATTCGACTTTGACCGCAATTACTCTTAAACTATAATAGTTATAATTTAATAAAATTATATAATGAAAATTTAATTATTAAATTTTTATTATATAATTTTATTAAATTATTTACTATTATAGTTTAAGAGTAATTCGCAGTTAAAGTCGAAGACAGTTGATCGGTAAAAGTCAAAATGGAAAGATTTCGTTGAAACGGATGAAGTACTATATAGCAATGTACGATATAGTATAGGTAAAATCATATATGGATTACATGCCAAATTTCAAGGTCTCTTGGAGCAATTACCGACAAAATACTCAATTTTACATGCAACGGCAACAATATTGTTCCTTATGATACATTAATGTATTTCACATCGTATAACATCTAGAAGCAACCAAATCGGTCCAAATGACGGGACCTTGACGCATAAGGAGAAGGGGCCGAACCAACCACTAGCTCAAAAGTGACAAGGGTGTAGTTGGTTGGTTCGAGTAAGGCACAATGAGGACGTTACACAATTTAAGAGTGAGTTGAATCAGTTGAATATAACACCCTAAAATTATATAGAACTCGACGGAATATAGAACGTCACTCATATCAACGAGCTACACTTCTCTTTCAAAAAGATGAGAGAAGAAAGAGAATCAATCATTGGTTCAATTCTACGCCTTTACGACATCTTATTTATTTTGTGAAGAGAATAATTACAATTTTGTGTGATCTTGTGTACCTTTTGTGAGTTCTGCTTACAATTTTCTTTGTAATTATTTAAGTACTAAACTTGAAAGTATATATCAAATTGTAATATTTTGACCACTTTATGTACTGGAGTGCAACATGTTTTAGTTTAGGTAGGAAACTGTAGTCTGAATTATAGTTCAGGTATGGGAGTATAATATTTTTCTTCTTTTCGGTATGAAATTAAAACTTGGGTGATACTCTGGAATCTGGATATGGAAGTGAAAGCTTACAAATTGTACATATATTTTATTTATTGATATAATTTTTGCTTAGTGGTCCTAAGTTACAGTAGTACTCTTTTTGAAAAAGGAAAAGAAAATCTATATTAATAGTTGATTTCCAAGTTGACACTTTGTCCTCAACTACAATATTGGTAACCTCACCTATGACCTATCTTATCAATCCATATATATTAGGTAAATCACAAGGGAATAAACTGTACCAGATTCATTCTGTCCTATGTAGAATTTTGTAGAATTAGTTGTATTTTAGTCAGAATATATTTTATTATTATTTTTGGTATGTTGTCTACATATATAGTTTTTATTAAATCTCATATAACTTTATCTACAAAAACCCGAAAAATATTTTGAACATATATTTGAATTCGTCATGACAAGATGAATCCATAAACACCAATTTTGAATAGTATTATTTCAAGAAATCATTTTATTCATTAAAATAAAATATAAATTTATTAAATAAGATAAAATGAATTAATGGATTTATAAATAGAGTAATTATTAAATAAATTCGATCTACCTGAAATTTTGTGAAATTAGATGAATTTTCAACCAGTATATTTTTCACTATTTATTTTTGGTATGTTGACTGCATATATAGTTTTTATTAAATCTAATATAAATTTATTCTACAAGACTTCAAAAAATATTGTGAACATATATTTGAATTCACCGTGACAAGACGAATCTATAGACATCAATCTAGATTATTATTATTAATTAAATTAATTAAGTTAATCACTAAAATAAAATATATATTTATTAAAGAAGATAAAATGAAATAATGAAATTTAAAAAAATAGAGCATTTATTAAATATTTAATACTCCAACCCATCTATTTAACAAGAAATTAATAGATATTTAGATTTTTAATTATACATTTTGATTCTACGGTTGAGCAAAGTCCAAATAGGGGAGCGAGAATTTTGTTCCATGATGTTTTGCCAGGTTAAACGTGAGGCTAACGTTTAGCGCTCAGATTATCAGTTGGGTGTTCTTATATAATATAACTAGAATGTGAGCGTGTCATTATGGCATCTAATTACAAATAATAATAATAAAAGTATATGAAGGTAAGTGCAATCGTTGTTTCTGATAACGAACTGTTTTTTTTTAGTTGAATTAAATTTTGGATAGTGCGAATTGATCTGTTCCAATTTGATTAAAGAAGATGGAGAAGTTGTTTTTTTTTTGCCTTTAATGATGAATTGATTTTATTGGAGTTCGATTAGGGTTTTGAATTTATTGGAGATGACATATTGAGATTTTTTAATGATGAATTGATACTGTTGGGGTTGATTTAGGGCTTGAAATTTAATTAGAGAAAACAAATTAATTTTTTAATGATGAATTGATTTTGTTGGAGTTGCGTTAGGGCTTAGAATTAGAATGAATAAAACATATTGGTTTACATGCGTATCACAAATCGGTTTAATTTAACTTAAGTTAAGTACTCAATTGCGCAACTCTAATAGTTGTGCACTTATATGTATAAAAACAAATACTAGCATTTACGTAACACACTACATGTGTTAAGGGTTTTTATATAAATCAATAAACTTGTGATTGAAAAAAAATGAAAATATTGAAATAATAAATAAAGGGAGAAACTTACACCATTGGGATTCGAACCCTACACCTTCTACTGAACAATAGCAC